>OY728153.1:997091782-999591782 GCA_963277665.1 Viscum album | reverse complement strand
AACTCACCAAGTCAGCTCACTTCTTACCCATCAGATAGTATGGCCCAGTGGAGAGCTTGGGACGTCTCTAAGTTCAGTAGATTGTACGTCTTCATGGTGTGCCATCATCTATCATCTCTGATTGAGATGCTCTCTTTACTTCCTGACATTGGAAGGGGTTGCAGGAGGCGTTCGGGACGCAGCTACGTCTGAGCACCGCATTTCACCCTCAGACGGATGGTCAGACGGAGAGGACCATTCAGACTCTCGAGGACATGCTCCGCACATGTGTCCTCGACGTTGGTCGTAGCTGGGAGGACCACCTACCCTTGGTGGAGTTTTCGTACAACAACAGCTTCCACTCCACCATCGGGATGGCACCATAGGAGGCGTTGTACGACCGACCTTGCAGATATCCTTTGTGTTGGACAGACCCTGGGGAGTCAGCACTTGTGGGACCAGAGATTGTCCAGACCATGACTGAGAAGGTCCAGGTCATCCAGGAGCGGATGAGGACAGCTCAGAGCTGGCAGAAGTCGTATGTTGAGAGGAGGCGGAGGCCACTAGTGTTCGAGGATGGCGACCACGTCTTCTTGTGTGTCTCACCTCGACATGGATTACATAGATTTGGCTGAGGCGGAATGTTGTCTCCACGCTTCATCGGACCATTCCAGGTCCTCAACAGGATTGGCGAGATGGCTTATCTCCTGGCTCTACCACCTCCGTTGCACCAGGTGCATGACATCTTCCACGTATCCCAGCTGAGGAGATACGTGCACGATCCGTCTCATATCATTGACCATGGGGAGCTAGACATTGATGATTGGGTGACTTTTGCGGAGGTCCCAGTGGAGATCGAGGATCGACAGGAGAAGGTCCTACGTGGACGTTCGATTCCTCTAGTGCGCATCAGATGGCATCATGGGAACCTCTAGCAGAGCACTTGGGAGCGAGAGGCTCAGATTCCTACTCAGTACCGACTTTTGTGTCCCTAGTTTATGATGTAACTTTATGGGGACGTAAATCCCTGAGGTGGGAGTGATTTAAAAAAACGTAAATTTGAAGGAAATTTTTTTCCTAATTTCCTTTGAAATTTTACAAGAACTCAGTTTCTGATGGCACCTAATTCCGAGGCCCGGTGTGCCCGGAATCGTTTTTCGAAGATTGGCTCGGGTACGTTCAGTGAACGAACAAGCGGGTTTTTCTAACTTTTGAGCCGATGCTCGGAATCGAATTCTGACGGCACTGATGGAATCACAACGCCGATATTTTCCTAGAAATGCCTATTCTGGGGTTGCGTTTTTTCGGGTGTGGCTTTTAATTTCTGGGGTTAAGTTAAGAAATAAAATATAGTGGTGCGACAACTTTTTTTTATTTATCTTAAAGCCACATAAAGTCACTTATGCTGAGTTGAAGCGGATTGGGTGGAAACCAAAATATCCTACCCTCTTGGTAGGATATTTGTGAGGTGGGGCCCGCACGAGCCCCACCATTTCTTTTCCCCTAAGTAACGTACCCGCGAAAACTCCTCTTTAATGAAAGTCAACTAGTGCGTTTTCTAAACTCTTAACGCCCCTATTAATTGGATAGTTAAGACGTTACCATTAATTCACCGAATTAATGGTTCGTTTCTTAACTTGTTTTTCAAATTGTTGGAATGTAATAAAATAAGACCAACATACGTTCTTCTTGGGTGCGCATTGTTGAGAGGATTTGGAGAAACTGTATCTTCATCCTCCTTCGCGAAGAACGAGAAGAACGCGAAGAACGCGAAGAACGCCGACCTTTGACGAAAGGCGATGAAGAACGAAGAACTCTCGGAGATCGACGACGCAGCGCCATGTACCGTGACGCCGATGATTCTCCTCCCCCGACATTCTTCTACGACGAGCCTTCCCTACGACAATCTTCGATCAACTGCTTCAGGTAGGGGATTACGGTTCTCTAATTATTTATGGATTTTATCCTTAACATGGATTTAATTCGTGAAATTAAATCTTTGTGTTTTCTTTATCCCTCAGAGATCGTCGACACGACGCCGTATACCGCGACGACGTGACGCCCTTCCACGACGCGACAATCCTCTTCTTCCGTGACGGTCAATTCCTTGAAGAACTCTCATTAGACGACTATGACGAAGTAGGGGTTTGTTTTATTTAAATCTTTGTGATTTATACCCACGACGTTTATTAAATATTTGTGTGAGATATTTTGAAACCGCTAACGCGCTGGGTGCGGACCAACGAACAAGTCTGAACCCACCACCCCTTTCGTTCTTGGTGTGCGAAATGGCGGACGTTGACAAAGAAGGCCACACGGACAACACGGGGCCCTCGCAGTGAAGGACGGACCACGGGAGAACCTTTGGAGAAGACGACGCGATTTTCCGTGCACAGGAACTTGTCCGGTGGTCCGCGGAGAAGACCGCCGGTGCGGCACACCTGTGGCAGATGACAGAAGCGCGGTCCCACAACCGCGCAAGACCGGAGGGAGCCGCCGCGATGATAGCAGCGCGGTCCCACAACCGCGCAGGACCGGAGGATCTCGGGACATGGCCGACTCCCGCGTCTGCCGGCAAGTGCGGCCCCACGCGGGGCAACAGCTTCCTCACGCGGGGGCAGCGCGCCCCCCGCCTGCGGCACGGCTGTAACAGCCAATCCGGCCCGCTGGCCAATCGGCCAGCCGGGTCGACCCGGTTCAGGCCATCTCGTGGGGGGGGGGGGGGGGGGTTGGGCCGGGTCGGTCCAAGCCCAGACCCCCCATTTTCGGACCTTTTCGTTCTTTTTCCCGTATCTTGAGCTACTGGCCTCCGATCAACGTACCGTCAGCGGCGATACGATCCTTGGACCGAGACGGTCGTTTTGACATATCACACTCAAGGTTTCGGAATAATGTGTGTTCGGCTGGGTTGGTTCGTACACGAAACCAACTGGGCCCTCGAAGCGGAAACACTCATATCTTGAGCTCCGGACGTCCGATTGACGTACCGTCAACTTTGATGGATTTGTCTTAGTGAGACGGATCTTTTGGCTTACTTCGCCCAAGGTTTGGACGCAGGTAGAGTACGGTTGGGTTGGTTTTGCTTTAAAACCCAACCGGGCCCCTGGAACGAAAAAGCCAATAACTCTCAGACCGGGCGTCCGATTGACGCGTCATCAGCGATGTTGAGTTCCTGTTGACGATACGGAACTTTTGGATACATCAACTCTGGACTATGTGTGAGTTGATGTATCAGCCTTTCGGCTCGTGGAGCGGACCCTCCCGAATGAGCTTGCTGTGTGAGAGAACCCTAGAGCTGGCTGCGACTACGACGATGACGACGACTCTGCAGAGATCCTCAGTGGATTCGACGACGACTACAACACTCAGCGATCCTTTGTGGGTCAGTGCTACCGATCCTGTGTGGGTATGATCCTATGTGGGTCAGTGCTCAGCGGTCCTGTGTGGGCCAGCGCCTACAGATCCTGTGTGGGTCTGATCCGGTGTGGGTCTTTGCGGGGGTTAGATACCTATCGATCCTTTGTGGGTCAGATCCTTTGTGGGTCATTGCGGGGCTTAGTTACATATCGATCCTTTGTGGGTCAGATCCATTGTGGGTCATTGCGGGGGTTAGCAACTATCGATCCTTTGTGGGTCTGAAAGCTTAGATGAATCAGTGGTAATATCTGGTCATCTTTATCGTCATATGAAGTAGTATACATGTGTGAGTTGAATCTTGTTTTGCTTTCCTTTGTGGATTGTGTTGTGCTATCCTGTGTGGGTTTACGTTTTGCTTTCCTGTGTGGATTGGGTTGTACATGGGTTCAGATATTGGAGCCGAACGAGAATTGATGACTTAGGTATATGTATGTCCAAATACCTAAGCAGTGTCGGATGTTACTTAGTGATTGTATCTTTCCTTTTTGGATTATCCTTTGGGGATTCTGGGAGACCTTCGGGGGTCTCGGGGTCCCTACTGAGTAGCTTATACTCACCCCTGCACGGGCAATGCCCGCACTACGTTGTGTTCGTTGCAGATGACGGACAACACTGATCGTGGTTGAGGCTTGCGGAGCAGGACGGTACATGGAGGTGGACCACTGGGCGGGACGTACTCGGAGTAGTCGGCTGGACTCGAGGAGCAGTGGAGGCTATCTGTACCCACCCTTCAGGTTGGATATCTAGTGGACTGTTCGACGTTGCGGCTTTACTTTTCAGTTGCTGTTTCCCCTTCTAGTTGTACTTTACTTTCATTTTGGGTTTGTATACTAGCCCACTTACATTTCCGCACTTACTGTTGTACCAGTTTTTACTTGGTGTTTACTTCTGCATTCATTCTCTGTGGTGTTTGTGGTTTACTTTACAAAGACAATTCCTTCCCTTTTATCAGGATTTACGCCTTGGTGCTAGTCGCCAACCCCTGGCCTATGGAAGGTGGGATTGGGGTAGTCACGACGAAGGCCCTGAGGACGGGTCGTGAAATATTGATTATGAGGTTATTTTTATCGATCAAATATATTCCTTTTATTTTTATTTATCTATTTATATATACATGACAAAATGACAGATTATAAGAAAAACTATATTTTTTCTCACTTCGGTACGAAATATGTAACGCCCCGACCCTAATTACCTAGAGTCGGTGCATTATTACATAACATTGGCATGATTATGAGAAAGATCAAGTCTCGAAAGACCGATTAGTTTAGTAGCCTTGGAGTAACTAGATACATCCATAAATTTTTACATTACATCATAAAAAAAACATCTTGTCTTCATATCCCCTCATACTATCTCTGCAGGTCATTCATAAATTACTTCTTCATAATCCTGGGAAAATTAAACATTGAAAGGGGTGAGCTCGGATGCTCAGTAAGGATAACATTATAGCAGAAGCTTTCATAAATAAGCATAAACACTTAAGGCAATTTATAACTAAAACAAAATCCTTTTAAATTTAAACTTCAGCATAAAATGGCGAAGGTAAAATGAAATAATGCCATTTACTTACTCACATGGATATTCTACTAGTAGAATGATCACATGCAATATCAATAACTACTTTCATAATGATGGAATGCATAATGCCAGACTATCATAACCACATAGCCAAGGCCTCGTGCCAAGACTACAAATAAGATTTTGCCAAGGCCTTGTGCCAAGACACTAGTTTGTCTCATGAGACCTACCGATGCATCGAGGAGCTATAGCGGGCTCCACCCGTCACTTATTAAGTCCAATGCATTCCTCATATGAATATGTTTAAGCATAACGTAAACACTCGTATTAAACTAGCATACGAAATGTCAATACTTTCACCACAAACCATGAATGGTATAAAAATAGCACATCCACAGTCAAACATAATTCATTCGATACAATATGGAAGATTGTATTGTATCACATTAACCTCAATCAATAATAATGAAGGATGTTGACATAGATGAAAATAATCATCAAAACTATTTGAGAGAAATATCCCCCTTTTCTTGAAAACATTTAAAAGTCACACTTTTTGTCAAGAAGCCGTTTAAAAGTATATTTTTGAATCAAAGTGTCCCATACCACTTTGAAACTTTTAAAAGGAGTTTTAATTTTAAAACTTTAATGTCCATATAAATAAATCCTTAAAACCATTTTTAAAATATGGACATTAATGAGCATGATTTAGAAGAATAATTTAAAACATTTTAAAATGGTATTTTGGTTAGAGTTTCTAACCAAAAGAGAGACACTTGAATACAAATAATTGAGGTAATAAAAACATTGTAATATCATGAGAATAAAGGAATTCATGATATACTATGTCAAAGTACATTATATACACCACATAAAAGTGATTTGGTGTATATCATCAATGAAGTCTCAATGGAATGTAAATTGAGATGAAATTTCTCAAAAAGGTTGTATCCTTAGGTTAAGGATAAATCAATGACATAATTATGTGTGACAAATATAAATACACTAAATATGATTGGATATTCAGTGTAAAACAATCAAAGGACATTCACACATATTCTTGTAAAAACAATACCAACGAATTGGATGTTTAACTCAACAAATGGAGAATGAGTTAAAATTACTCTTATCGAATTCATATCAATGACTTGAGAATTACCAATGGAGTGATTATGTGTACCAAACTTCTATCCATAGGAAGGGGAGTGGAAATTATGAAATAATCAAATGAATAGTGATTCCACACATAATCTTGGGGTAATATAATCAATGAAATATGTGTAAATCCAAATGAGTGGAAATTGAAATCTCAAATTCCCTTATCGATTAGGTAACTTACGAAACATACACCCATGAAAGAAGTATCATACCATGATGATGTAAATACCCATAAATTAACGTATATTACACAATGAATACGATCATGGGCAGTACACATACACCACATGCAATAATTAAGTGGTGATCAATGGAATTCTCACGGAATTAAAAGTGAGATAAGAAAACCCTTACTTTGTACTTTTTCCTTGGTCGATGGTAGGTTTACCTCCTGTATAATGGTGAAATAATTGTTATTGAATAATACAATAATCATTTACTTTAATATGATATCATATATGATCTTTTAACATTGATTTGTTAATAATATCTTAGTATTAACGCCGTTTCGGGTGTTAACTTACTCATTTTCTTTTATATGTTTTGTTACATAAGTCATGTTTGTTGTATCTTATTCATATCCAGAATGATATCAAGTACTTAAACATCATTTTTAAATCATTAAATGATAATTATACTTGAATGGATACGATGGATAATGAATCTCATCGCGTTCGTGGAGACGGTAGTCCGTACGTACGCACGAACGCTACTTCCATTTAATTTTTTATTTTAAAAGAATCGAATCCAAATGATACATAGGTATATTACTATTCCAGTATAATATAATATTTTATATATGTTACTTAAGTTCATTAACACCATCCTTTATACGTTCCATGTGTGGTATGAACGAGTCATATCATTTTAAGGGGGCGGTAGTCCGCACTTCCTCAAATGAAATTATCGTATGTATATACGACATGAAACGAATAATGGTATGAAATAAAATGGAATTACAGAAGCTTATATATAAAATATATATCATTAATATCATATTTAATTACAGTGCCATCATAATGGCCACCATGAGAGGCGGTAAGATGTTTTTGAACAATCATTGTTTCGTGAGGCGTTAGTTTGCCATCCACAGAAACATTATGTTCATCATCCATTAGATGGAGTTGTGTGTATGTGTAGTTTGAATACTTCTTATAACAACATCCTAGTATATTGAGGATACTGGTGTTGTTACAAAAGAAGGGAAATAAAAAGAGTTTGGGGGTTGAAGAAGCAAAATAAATGAAAATAATTTAAGAGAAATCGTTACCTTTAATTTAGGTAACTCACTTTGGTTGGAACCAAAGGACTTGTTGAAATGCTTTCTGCCTAACGGGAAGCTTCAAGGAGGAGTAGAGGGATGTGGGGAGCTTATTTGGGCAGAGTTTTGATGAGCCAAGTGGCTTGAGAGGTGTGAGGAAAAGAGAAGGAGGAGTGCCCTTTTATAAGAGGGGTGAGGGGCACTTTTGGAAAAGCTAGAAATATTAATTTATAATAAATTCATATTCGGTTTCCAAAGGCTCCAAAGTTTACTATTCAAAGGATGAGGTGGGGATAGGTCGAAAACAACTCATCCAATATAATTTAGACAGGTTTGGGTACTTATATTAACCTTATCTTTAAGTATTAACTCTAAGTTAATTAGTTTCACTTTTACAATGTCTCTTTGTATTTTTATATAATATGGTTAATAAACTTACCATATACATACAAGCGACCCCCAAGTGGTCCATTAATGATTAACCTATCATAATATAAGTCTCTTGGCCGAACCTTAGATTTTTAGGAATTTAATATCAATTAATAATATAATATTTGTTTTAAGAACTCTTTTATGTCAATTTTGACACTATTCAATAGTTGATTTTTGTGAAACTCATAACAGATTGATTACTTCAAACAAAGTCCATTAAATCAATCCTAATATATCATATTATCCTAGAAAATTAGTTTAATTCATTAAAAGTTTCATATTATATTTATTTGGGTATTTATAATATCACTTATTTTAATTTTTCACTATTATAGTAATTACTGCATCATCATTGTGACATAAATAAAATAAATTATTTAATGTCTAAAAATTATAAATAAACTATAATTATGTAGGAAATCTTTTTAGCTTTCTAATGAATATTTATAATCGAAAATCCAACATGTATAACCTTATGTAAAAATTCTTCTTCTAAAAGATGTAAGCTTATGCCATTTTTGTATTCATTTTAACTTAATTAAAATAAAGTGTCATTATCACTCACAAGTGGATCCATGGGGTCCCAAAATAGACCCCAAGATGACCATGGTCGACCATGTATCAACCAATAGGGTTAAGACACTTTTTAGGGTAATTTAGTATTATTATTATATTATTTTTTAACCCTTATTTACCGGATTTACCCTTAACCATGGTAAATAAAATATTTACCGCAGTAATTATTCAAAATGTCTAAAAATAAAAGTTACCTATTTACACAATTTGAACATCCTGATTCCAAATATGGAATCCATTTTTCTAAATTCAAAACACAGAAGTGGCAGAAATTAATTTAAAATTAATTCCCGCTGTCAAAACAAAAAGCGTGTTTTTAAGAGATAATAACTATCAAAAGATTGACACTTGTTTATGTTCGGTTTAATTGTAAAATTATGTCCAATGACCAACATTATATTAAATAGTAAAAATATATTCTAAATATACTTTAAAACCACTCAAATTCATAATTTATCACTATTAATTATTTTGATTAAAAAAGTTGTTTTTAATTAAAATTTAGTAATTTTCACTGTTCATCAAAATATGAAAGTTATCCGAAATGTACCAAAATTTCACCTTAGGCTAAATTAGATATTCCAAATCCAAAAATGAAGTCCATTTCAAAATATAAAATATATATAATTTCAAAATTTAGGTATTACTATTCATAACAGCTTGTTTGATCGGTTGTGGTGTGTGTTAAAACTCAAGGTTGCGTACAACACACGCTACTATTTTATTCAAAGGAAAGCGTACCGTGGAAGCTTGGGATGTTTCATTTTAAATTTTTTTTGATGTCCCAATTTATTCAGATAGTTTAAAATATTTTATTTAAAAAGGTTTCACTATTAAAGTTGATAAAAGTGCAATACTGAAAATGAATCTGTTCTTGCATTATGACTAAGAAACTCATAATATGGATTCTAAAATTATAAGGATTATATAAAGTTTAAAATTTAGTTAATACTATTCATGACCTCTTTTAATGGCTTTTTTTTTGTAAGTCATGGTGCAATTGAACTCAGTGTTGCGTGTAGTGCAAGTTATTGAATTATTTCGAAGAAATAACACACTATGAAATCTTGGGGTGTTACATTCTCCCCTCCTTCAATAAATTGCGTCCTCGCAATTTGAAATTGTTCTTCAAAAATAAAAGGTTGAAAGTAGAAAATATATTTGTGGGAAAACCCACATCGGAAATTGGGTTACTAAAATTTAGTATTAATATGAGGAAAAGAGAAATCAAAGGGTCACCACCAAATTATGATCTCGATTAGGAGAACATTGGTGGAAATTAGAGACATATAATCGGAGGAAAAACGTAAATATTTATAGGTAGTGATTGAGGTCATCAATCACAAACAAGTGTATAATTGAGGTCCTTAAATTCATCAATCTATGATGATTTGAAATACCATCGGTTCAACAAAACATAGGGTATTAGGATAACACATTTTTGACGTTTCAAAATATCTTAGTTGAAATCCCACATCGAAAAATGAATTAATGAGGCCTCTATTTTAAACAAAGAGTGGAAAGTATGAAGATTACCGAACATAACACATACTAGGGTTCCATGTAGGAAAATATGGATATGGAGGAGAAATCTAACCATCAATTATCTGATGGAGAGTGGTAGAGAACATGGCTATGAAAAGGCCAACAATCCCAAGGCCATGAATTAGTGATGATTTAAGGTACCATCTAGGACAACATTTTTGTTCTAAGTTCCTTTTATTAATGTTGAGGAATATATTTATGAGATTGGCTAAGATCATAAGGAGATATACTTACTTTATAATTAGAGTTTTATCCATTAATAAATTTCTACCACAAACTCATCTTTCACTCTAAAAGATAATAGAATGTTATTCGTACAAGGTTCCAAAATAAATGAATTTATAATTAATCTACCAGATCTTAAAAAAAACAACATTATTTAATCCAGGACATCTCTTGGGCCAGTGGTAGGTGATACACCCTTGTCGCCCTTCGGTTGCGGGTTCAAGTCTCGCAGCCTTGCCGGACGCGACGGGTTGCCGCCCGACCTCCGGGTTGTCCTTTTATGGTAATCCAAAATAATCCAAACTAGAACTATCCAAAATACTTCTGTCTAAACTCACAGTCCAACATTTATAAGGAAGGTAAACATAATATAGATCCTTTTTACCCCGTAATAGAATATGAATACCTTCATCATGTATTACCATATTCCTTATTGATTACATTCATGCTCCCTTATTCCATATAGAATGTTGGATATACTTCATCAATCCAAAAATGTTTTAAACCCCAAAAAAATGATGGAATATACAAATCATTAATCAGTTTCAAGGTAGTCAAGAATATCCAACATAATTTATCCAAATCAATCATGTATTATTCTAAAATCACTAACTCGGTATCAGAACCATATTATGGTTTATCTTTCTCTCAACCATATATTTTCCAAAAATTTATCCTGCTATTGAGTCACTTTTCTTTGTTCCACACAATCTCAAGTCCTTAATGAAATAGTACTGCAGTACAATCCTTACATACTCCATAATTATTATAACAAGTAAATTGTTGATACACACTCAATTGACATAATCAATATAAGAACTCTAATCATTCCTCTTCATCTGTGGTAGTATCATAACTTGATTATTATCCAATAACATCATTTGCGGCATAGTTTGATGACTGGGACATAGGTTCGCGTAGTGTCCAAACTCCTTGCAAATGAAGCATTGTACATTTGAAACCATTTTCTTACCCTTGCAGTCACGTACTTTGTGCCCTTTTTCTCCACACTTATAACAAACTCCCATTCCTTTCAAGCAAGTTCCAGGGTGTTTCTTTCCACAGTTACCACATATGGGAAAATTCTTCTTTTCCCTCTTCCCTTTATCCATCTTTCTCTCTTCCATCCTTTTCTTCTCTTGCTTCCCTTCAAATCCATAGGACTCATTAAACTCTTTACTTATCTTATCAACACATGATATTATTTCTTCATATGATGATAATACATGGGAGACTATTTCTCTTATCAATTCTAGCTTAAGACCATGAAAGATATGATCCTTCCTTCTATTTGGATCATGTGCATTTCTGGAGTTCTCATTCCTTCTACTGGGCGACATTTCTAAACAATGGCATAAACTAGATCAGTTTATGAATCAAAATACATAATCCCATACTTATAAAACACTTAACATAAATTGAACTATTTATGGATATAATCCATAATCATAAAAATGTTTTCTTTGAGGAAGTATATACTCATAAACCCTTCATAATGATTTGTAATGAAAATGAGAGTTATCCTAAGCATATCCCCCGGGAGTGTCGTAACCAAGAGTGCAGCAAGGCCCGTTGTCGTGCACCAGTTCCCGTTCGAGTCTAGCTCAAAGCGGTGTTTTCGGGTTTTACCCCTAGGTACATCTGTGCCAGAGCCGCCTCTTCTTGCTCGTATCCAGACAGGGATGTATTGCTCGGAAAACTCACAAAATCTCTACAATACCAAAATTCTAGGAAGTTCTTCTATACTAATCCTCAAAGTTCATCTTAGGTCTACGTGCTCTAATCAGAGTTTATCTAAATCTAGCTTCCAAGGTTTGTACTAAACTTCCTCTGATACCAACTGTAACACCCCGACCCTAATTACCTAGAGTCGGTGCATTATTACATAACATTGGCATGATTATGAGAAAGATCAAGTCTCGAAAGACCGATTAGTTTAGTAGCCTTGGAGTAACTAGATACATCCATAAATTTTTACATTACATCATAAAAAAAACATCTTGTCTTCATATCCCCTCATACTATCTCTGCAGGTCATTCATAAATTACTTCTTCATAATCCTGGGAAAAATAAAACATTGAAAGGGGTGAGCTCGGATGCTCAGTAAGGATAACATTATAGCAGAAGCTTTCATAAATAAGCATAAACACTTAAGGCAATTTATAACTAAAACAAAATCCTTTTAAATTTAAACTTCAGCATAAAATGGCAAAGGTAAAATGAAATAATGCCATTTACTTACTCACATGGATATTCTACTAGTCGAATGATCACATGCAATATCAATAACTACTTTCATAATGATGGAATGCATAATGCCAGACTATCATAACCACATAGCCAAGGCCTCGTGCCAAGACTACAAATAAGATTTTGCCAAGGCCTTGTGCCAAGACACTAGTTTGTCTCATGAGACCTACCGATGCATAGAGGAGCTATAGCGGGCTCCACCCGTCACTTATTAAGTCCAATGCATTCCTCATATGAATAGGTTTAAGCATAACGTAAACACTCGTATTAAACTAGCATACGAAATGTCAATACTTTCACCACAAACCATGAATGGTATAAAAATAGCACATCCACAGTCAAACATAATTCATTCGATACAATATGGAAGATTGTATTGTATCACATTAACCTCAATCAATAATAATGAAGGATGTTGACATAGATGAAAATAATCATCAAAACTATTTGAGAGAAATATCCCCCTTTTCTTGAAAACATTTAAAAGTCACACTATTTGTCAAGAAGCCGTTTAAAAGTATATTTTTGAATCAAAGTGTCACATACCACTTTGAAACTTTTAAAAGGAGTTTTAATTTTAAAACTTTAATTTCCATATAAATAAATCCTTAAAACCATTTTTAAAATATGGACATTAATGAGCATGATTTAGAAGAATAATTTAAAACATTTTAAAATGGTATTTTGGTTAGAGTTTCTAACCAAAAGAGAGACACTTGAATACAAATAATTGAGGTAATAAAAACATTGTAATATCATGAGAATAAAGGAATTCATGATATACTATGTCAAAGTACATTATATACACCACATAAAAGTGATTTGGTGTATATCATCAAAGAAGTCTCAATGGAATGTAAATTGAGATGAAATTTCTCAAAAAGGTTGTATCCTTAGGTTAAGGATAAATCAATGACATAATTATGTGTGACAAATATAAATACACTAAATATGATTGGATATTCAGTGTAAAACAATCAAAGGACATTCACACATATTCTTGTAAAAACAATACCAATGAATTGGATGTTTAACTCAACAAATGGAGAATGAGTTAAAATTACTCTTATCGAATTCATATCAATGACTTGAGAATTACCAATGGAGTGATTATGTGTACCAAACTTCTATCCACAGGAAGGGGAGTGGAAATTATGAAATAATCAAATGAATAGTGATTCCACACATAATCTTGGGGTAATATAATCAATGAAATATGTGTAAATCCAAATGAGTGGAAATTGAAATCTCAAATTCCCTTATCGATTAGGTAACTTACGAAACATACACCCATGAAAGAAGTATCATACCATGATGATGTAAATACCCATAAATTAACGTATATTACACAATGAATACGATCATGGGCAGTACACATACACCACATGCAATAATTAAGTGGTGATCAATGGAATTCTCACGGAATTAAAAGTGAGATAAGAAAACCCTTACTTTGTACTTTTTCCTTGGTCGATGGTAGGTTTACCTCCTGTATAATGGTGAAATAATTGTTATTGAATAATACAAGAATCATTTACTTTAATATGATATCATATATGATCTTTTAACATTGATTTGTTAATAATATCTTAGTATTAACGCCGTTTCGGGTGTTAACTTACTCATTTTCTTTTATATGTTTTGTTACATAAGTCATGTTTGTTGTATCTTATTCATATCCAGAATGATATCAAGTACTTAAACATCATTTTTAAATCATTAAATGATAATTATACTTGAATGGATACGATGGATAATGAATCTCATCGCGTTCGTGGAGACGGTAGTCCGTACGTACGCACGAACGCTACTTCCATTTAATTTTTTATTTTAAAAGAATCGAATCCAAATGATACATAGGTATATTACTATTCCAGTATAATATAATATTTTATATATGTTACTTAAGTTCATTAACACCATCCTTTATATGTTCCATGTGTGGTATGAACGAGTCATATCATTTTAAGGGGGCGGTAGTCCGCACTTCTTCAAATGAAATTATCGTATGTATATACGACATGAAACGAATAATGGTATGAAATAAAATGGAATCACAGAAGCTTATATATAAAATATATATCATTAATATCATATTTAATTACAGTGCCATCATAATGTCCACCATGAGAGGCGGTAAGATATTTTTGAACAATCATCGTTTCGTGAGGCGTTAGTTTGCCATCCACAGAAACATTATGTTCATCATCCATTAGATGGAGTTGTGTGTATGTGTAGTTTGAATACTTCTTATAACAACATCCTAGTATATTGAGGATACTGGTGTTTTTACAAAAGAAGGGAAATAAAAAGATTTTGGGGGTTGAAGAAGCAAAATAAATGAAAATAATTTAAGAGAAATCATTACCTTTAATTTAGGTAACTCACTTTGGTTGGAACCAAAGGACTTGTTGAAATGCTTTCTGCCTAAGGGGAAGCTTCAAGGAGGAGGAGAGGGATGTGGGGAGCTTATTTGGGCAGAGTTTTGATGAGCCAAGTGGCTTGAGAGGTGTGAGGAAAAGAGAAGGAGGAGTGCCCTTTTATAAGAGGGGTGAGGGGCACTTTTGGAAAAGCTAGAAATATTAATTTATAATAAATTCATATTCGGTTTACAAAGGCTCCAAAGTTGACTATTCAAAGGATGAGGTGGGGATAGGTCGAAAAAAACTCATCCAATAGAATTTAGACAGGTTTGGGTACTTATATTAACCTTATCTTTAAGTATTAACTCTAAGTTAATTAGTTTCACTTTTACAATGTCTCTTTGTATTTTTATATAATATGGTTAATAAACTTACCATATACATACAAGAGACCCCCAAGTGGTCCATTAATGATTAACCTATCATAATATAAGTCTCTTGGCCGAACCTTAGATTTTTAGGAATTTAATATCAATTAATAATATAATATTTGTTTTAAGAACTCTTTTATGTCAATTTTGACACTATTCAATAGTTGATTTTTGTGAAACTCATAACAGATTGATTACTTCAAACAAATTCCATTAAATCAATCCTAATATATCGTATTAGCCTAGAAAATTAGTTTAATTCATTAAAAGTTTCATATTATATTTATTTGGGTATTTATAATATCACTTATTTTAATTTTTCACTATTATAGTAATTACTGCATCATCATTGTGTCATAAATAAAATAAATTATTTAATGTCTAAAAATTATAAATAAACTATCATTATGTAGGAAAGCTTTTTAGCTTTCTAATGAATATTTATAATCGAAAATCCAACATGTATAACCTTATGTAAAAATTATTCTTCTAAAAGATGTAAGCTTATGCCATTTTTGTATTCATTTTAACTTAATTAAAATAAAGTGTCATTATCACTCACAAGTGGATCCATGGGGTCCCAAAATAGACCCAAAGATGCCCATGGTCGACCATGTATCAACCAATAGGGTTAAGACACGTTTTAGGGTAATTTATTATTATTATAATATTATTTTTTAACCCTTATTTACCGGATTTACCCTTAACCTTGGTAAATAAAATATTTACCGCAGTAATTATTCAAAATGTCTAAAAATAAAAGTTACCTATTTACACAATTTGAACATCCTGATTCCAAATATGGAATCCATTTTTCTAAATTCAAAACACAGAAGTGGCAGAAATTAATTTAAAATTAATTCCCGCTGTCAAAACAAAAAGCGTGTTTTTAAGAGATAATAACTATCAAAAGATTGACACTTGTTTATGTTCGGTTTAATTGTAAAATTATGTCCAATGACCAACATTATATTAAATAGTAAAAATATATTCTAAATATACTTTAAAACCACTCAAATTCATAATTTATCACTATTAATTATTTTGATTAAAAAAGTTGTTTTTAATTAAAATTTAGTAATTTTCACTATTCATCAAAATATGAAAGTTATCCGAAATGTACCAAAATTTCACCTTAGGCTAAATTAGATATTCCAAATCCAAAAATGAAGTCCATTTCAAAATATAAAATATATATAATTTCAAAATTTAGGTATTACTATTCATAACAGCTTGTTTGATCGGTTGTGGTGTGTGTTAAAACTCAAGGTTGCGTACAACACACGCTACTATTTTATTCAAAGGAAAGCGTACCGTGGAAGCTTGGGATGTTTCATTTTAAATTTTTTTTGATTTCCCAATTTATTCAGATAGTTTAAAATATTTTATTTAAAAAGGTTTCACTATTAAAGTTGATAAAAGTGCAATACTGAAAATGAATCTGTTCTTGCATTATGACTAAGAAACTCATAATATGGATTCTAAAATTATAAGGATTATATAAAGTTTAAAATTTAGTTAATACTATTCATGACCTCTTTTAATGGATTTTTTTTTGTAAGTCATGGTGCAATTGAACTCAGTGTTGCGTGTAGTGCAAGTTATTGAATTATTTCGAAGAAATAACACACTATGAAATCTTGGGGTGTTACAGAATATTTTTCGACACTTTCCAAATTTTATTCATAAATTATTCGAAACTATTTTTACTAATATAAAATAATTGATTAAATTATTTGATTCCCAAATTTTAATTTTTCTATAAATTTTTTTAAAAAATATTATTTATTGTTAAAAAAATATTTTCATGTATCAAAATGTTTAAACAAAATCATTATTTTATCGTATAGATACCTAATTAATTTTAATTTCAACATGAATACACATTAATTTTATTTTTCATTTAAAAAATTTAATGGTTTATTTCAAATAAAATTATTTTCCCAATATTCTATAATTTTTTATATTTTAAATTAGGGATTCTAAAAGTAATGGTTTAATTTAATCCAGGAATTTTCTAGTTATGTTTTAATTATATTTTCTTCTATAAAATCATCCATTAATGATACTAATGTTTTATGTGGGTTATAATACATCATTACTATATTTATCCATTCTATATATATTTATTTATTATAATGAAGAAATATTAATGAGATTGATTTTATCTTTCATCGTTAAATGTATTAAGTAATGATAATTTGTTTTATAATTTTGTGGTATTCATATGTGTAAGAACCCAATTTTTCACTCAAATATGGATCCTTTAAATTTTGTTCAAATTCTATATAATGGACCTATTATGGATTCTTAATGAGTTAATGATGGTCCCAAGGGTTTCTGTGGCACGTTCAAAGGACAATACCCATCCTTTTGATGGAAATGGTCCCGCTACATGGTTAAAGGAAACTATAAGGTTTGGCCACATGATAATATCTAACTATGTAGATGATCTGAAATTACATTCTGATCCATATCACATGGTTTGGGAACTATTAATCAAACCATGCAACACAAAAATATGGTACACCAAATTCTATAGATACCCATGCATCATTTTTACAAGGTTTTGAAAACTGTGTGGCTAAACAATTCATAGGCTAAATCTTCCATAATTTTATATTTTTCCCTTAAAGATATAATTATCCTAACCCTTATTCCCAAATCCAATTTTTAGAGGGATGAATCTCTATTTCTCTCATTTTTTGATATTTTTTAAGACCTAGCATAGGGATCAAGGCAACTTCTTCATCTGGGATCCATTAGAGATTCTGTCAGTCATGTTGGATTTGCAACGATAAGTTCTCAAGTCCTCTTTTTGTCATGCATTCTCTCTCTTTATCATGACCTAGTTATCACAGTGTATAATTTTTTACTCTTTTCATTGTTATACTATGTCCCAATCTGAATTAGAGGCTAATATTAGATGAGGATATTTGTACCAGCCTATGGTGGTTGGTTTATACCTCATCCCTCAAGTTCACAGATTGTGGAATTGATATGTGGGTCCTGCTGATTTCAACATGAGTCATTTATTGAATTTATATACATTGATAATATTCATTAGAACCTTATGGTTATCCTATTTCCATAAATTTGATTGTTTGTTGGTGGTTTTGTCCACATATCCTATCAAACTATGTAGAGTGATATGACATAATTGAGTTTTTAGTTTTTTTACACTTTTGACACATCATTTGGGTGTGCTGGAGATTGACCACAATAATGGTAATCCAGATTCAATTATTTTAATATAAACATTAAATTTTGAAAATATTTAGTCATTTGACTTTCAATAGAACCACCTTACGTATTTTCCTAAATGAAAGTAATTCATTCAAATGATAATATGGAAATAGTGCATATCTATATGACATGGAAAAATTAAATTTAAATGAATTTTTTGTTGTATGTGTTTATATAAACTATCCATGTTCATGGAAGGCTACTGAGTTAACCCTATTAATTTAATTTTATTTGCATGTTTTTATTATAAGGCATAATGCTACTCGGCCTTGTCAAACTAATGAAGTCAAGGCCTAAACAAAGTGAAATTTTTAATGGAATAATTATCATTTGTCTAAATTAATTATAATGAAATATGTAAAATGTTATTATTTATGAATATGGACCATGAAATCATTATTGGAAGGCTTGACTTGTTTAGCTCTTCGATTCCTAAGGGAATTCCTTTAGTACTTGAGGACATCATTATAATTCTAGTATTCTAGTTGCCTTGGGTGAGACTTACCTGGGAACCCGATGATTGTCTACCTATGGATTCCTAGTGTGAAACCATATGATCCAATCAACATTATTAAAGGATTACATGGATATAATATTTGGATCATGTATTTACAAGTAGGTGAAGTGTTTACATACCATCATTCCCATTCATTGCTGAGCCACATTTTACCTAGGTTGAAATACTTGGACTCGGTACACATCTTTTTTTTGGAATTCCTTTGGCAATTCTCCATGGATTACACTCTTACCCCTAATCGACATTCAGTTATTGATGAGTCAGTGGTGCATGAGGTCTATGTTTCCTTGATGATTACCCAGTAATCACTTCCTATATAGTTTTCAATCGCAATTTCCTTATTAAATATTCGAAACATCAATATTTATACTATCACTAGCTGATGTTAGTGTGGGCCATTCCTCACACGACCTATTAATATAATTTATTATTTTATTAATTAATAAACTAATTACGTTTTTAGACTCCAGTAGAGAGATGATGTAGGTACATTGGTATTTAGTTACATTGTACTAAATTACTTTATATATGTATACTTACACACTATTACATGACCATTACACAATATAAATGTTATATAAACCATTTTTGGTTTCCCACTAAGATTTATCTCACACCATCTCGGACATTCATTTGGTACCTGGGAAAGAATACATGTACGTCAGTGTTGATAATGGTAAGTGTACTGATTCAGACACTTGATTTCTTGTTGTCTATGGATGAAGCTAGTAGAATATGGTCGAGCTATAGGTTGGGATTCTTGGTCTAATTTATGATTTTTCTTTTCTACATTTGGGTTTTATTTATACACTCCCATTTATATCCATGTTTTCAAGATTTCAAATGACATGACATTTACCATCATCAACCATGGTATGTTATTCCATTTATTTCAGTTATTTTCTTCATTTTCTCTTTCCTCGTTGCATTATGTTTACATATTGGTTATACTATTTACTAATGTTTATACTATCCACTATACTACACTTGGATAGTGAGGGAATATTCTTCACATGGAAACACTATAGGACCTCACTGCTGGTCAGTAGCCTCTAGAATTATTGGAGATGCACTTGAGGCCATGTATCCCACTGGGCTTGGGGAACATATTATGTGGAATCTCGGTCTAGGATGACACAAAGTGCTATCAGAGGGTTTATTTTCATGAATTACTATTTGGCTACAACAGTCAAAAGATTTTGAATTATTTTAAGTTGTTCATAAGTCGTGCATGGGCATCATGAATGATTGTTCAAGGTAATTGGATATTTTCCGAAATACTCATTTTTTCTACTATTCCCATTACAATTGATATCATGTCACTATTGTGTGATACACATGATGTGTGGTGTTCTATAGTACTATTCTGATTGATATTACATTTTATCCCTAGAACGATGATATATGGTCATGGAGAATTATTATATTAATAATATAGGCTCATAGAATTAACTTCTCATGCATATTTCCATGACAAAGAGGAGAATTTCACTAATTTTCATTTCATGATATATCACTGATTGTTTAGTGGTGTTGTGGTAGTTATAGTTTTCTTGTGATACTTTTTTGAGGTGATTGAGTGACTTCCTATTTTAATTCATGTGGTGTTATGGGACCTTATAGTTTTTAATGAGTAATTTACCAAATCAAGTCTATTATTAAAAATTCAAGTGGGTGTCAATCTCTGGGATAAGATGTATCATCCCTGATTCACATGGATGTAAATATCATTTTAAAAGAACAAAAATACATGTTATAATAAAATTTGAACATAAAATTGGAATGGTTTCACAACCTTATCCATTGTTATCATGTTTATTAAAGTTTATGGATTGAATATCTTAATTAAATATTAAATGAAATGAAATAATTACCAATAAATGATGATGTTAGGTAATAATAATACTTAATTTATTAAAACACATGAAACTTATAAATGAGCGCTTATATATAAATTAACTTCTAAATAGATAGATAGGGTACTATACATTCGGTTATGATCCATTCCTTATGTTTAGAATCTATTAATGTTTCTATCAATTTTCTTGAAGATGGTTATGTGGCATGTGATTGGCTTAAAGGATACAAAACTCGACCATGTATGTCAATTGAGGCCTATTTATTTAACTAAAACCTATTATTGGTGTTTATTAACGTGATATATAAAGAAACATCTATATGGTTTCATTTATTATGAATCCATGTTTTCATTAAGGGACCCAGATAGGTCTTCTAGTCTGTAAAAAGTTATTTTGGGTGATGAAGTTCCTAATTATGTTGGGATGTTAATAAATTATTCGTGTTTAAAAAAAAATTAGGACAGTATTTTCATTCATTGGATCATTAGTTAAAACTAGTTCCATGTTATTTTGTTTAAAATTATTACATAAGATTATTTTTGAAACATTTAAATGATAAAAATATGGATTTGAATAATTGTAAGAACCATAAAAATGGAATTTGTAAGTGGTGTTAGTAGTTAAAATTTCATTTGGGGGATCATGGGAAGAAATATTTGAGCATTTTTCAATGGTCTTCTATGTATTTGAAATAAATTAAATAATAGGATTTTGAGCCTAGTGACATTTATTTAGTGTAGCTTTTTAATAGAGTCGATACATGTTCTTCGTAAAGGGCTACTTGTGATAGGTAGCACCCTTGAAGCATAAATGTGTTCCAAAATGTCGTCAGTTTCTAATGTTTGGTGTTGTCCACATGCCATTATCCCTAGTTGGAATATTACCTTCTTAATGAAACCATTGTTATGATGTGTGTTCATGGTATCCTTGACCCTTGATATAGGCATGAGAATTTGATAATGCAATTTTCAACATTATAGACATGCTGATGTCATGGTCATGCATTTCACAGGTGTCATGACCCTTTATTCTTCCTCAGTAATCAGAGAAATGTTATATCATCATCTCAATTAAAAGTCATATGGGGAAATATGACTCTATTTTATATATCTTATAAGAAACACTTGATACTCATATATATAGTACAAATAGCTTATAGATATTAATAAGGCGATTTTTTATTTCTGGAACCTATGGGTAGCATGCATTCACGTACACAGTAACCATTGAGTTGAAAAATGATATACGAAACTGGTTGGGTTAGGTAAATATCATGGATCCCTGTGCTGTTGTGTACATTCTAGGTTTATGTAAATAGTATAATAACTTGTTCATTATAGAAAACATGTTTTCCCCAATGCTCGGGATGAAATTCATGAGACTCATGTGTTTTGACACACTGTTCAGTCTGATATTTCATTTCCTACTAAATTATTTAACATTTTTAATAATTACTTGAATGAATATATAATGTGCAGTTAATGTGATTTTGATCTACCACCCTTATGAGCAACTAGTCTTACTATTCCTAAAATGACTATTATACTTTAATGGTGACAACATCAAATCAGTTTTGTGAAATACGATCTTTTAAAATTATAAGGAGTGAATACTAAGAGGTTATTTATTAAATGTATGATTTTTATTGATTTTTTTGAGTATTGGAAGTTTGAATCAGGTCAGCACTTACTTGATATATTAACTGTGAAATGATTAGTTGTGTTTGCAACCTTTGAGAAACTCCATTGGTCCTGGATATACTTCATCGGTTTAGCATGAGCAATCATGAGATTTCATGGGCAGTGAATTATTCTAATTGGGTTGTAGTAGTGTGTCAATAAGTGAATATGAGTTTCTTTCAGGGGAAGTCAACCTGTGGTGGTTTGCAATATCTTCCTCAAAATCATTAAAATTGTTTACTGTAATCATCTTAATGAGAATATAATGCCCCATACGATGACATAGTCTTGGATACACTATGATATCCTAGATATAATTCTATTTGTAATTTTGAAATCCATTGGGATGAATATTTACCACTATGAGGGTTGATCACCAGATGCATGGGGTTTTATGAGACCTTCTTAGTCCTATGTGATACAAGAAGGAATACCTTGAACGGACTCTTAGACACCATCTGATTTCTTTTTATAGGACCACTAGGTGACTGGGCCTCTGGGATAAATCAATATTTTTACAGGGGTGTTTTGGCTTGTACAAATGTATCATGTATAACATGGTGTATGGACTACTGAGGGATAGTTCATTATAGTCCTTTTTAATGAATTCTAGGTTTTCTGCTATAGTTTTCGTGATCGAATGTGATGTTAAAAAGGGGTGATGATTACAATGGGATAGATCTCTGGAACACCTTTTTTCATCCCGATGAAAGATATATTAAAAGGTAAAATGATGGTTTAATGAGGATCGTTACTAGAAGTAAGTAATGGGATTTAGTTGAAGTGGATAAACATAGGATTCTTTGGTGGAAGCAATTACAGTCCTGGATGTGATGTGCACATGTTTTAAGCTTTGAATCTTTAAGGATGGTCATCTAGAGGTGGTTTGACTATTATCCATATTTTTAAAGTATATTGTACTGAATGACCATTTTTTGGAACATTGTTAGGTTGAGGAAAATGTTGTTTTTTTTCAGTCAGGTCGTTTTTTTGGAATGCTGACTTAACATGGATAAATATGTTAGTGTGTAATGAAACATTTATTTGGATTCAAAATCACATGATATGTGTCATTAAAATTCTTATAGGTGTTATTTGTATGGAATATCAAATGTTGGAGATACCGTGGTTCAAAATTGGATCCTTTCTGTGATAAAATTCATGGTGGGGAGAAAAATCGACTATATGCTTTAAGAGACTATGACCTAATCATGTCTCTATATAACAGGTTTGATAACATTGGTGGCCAAGTACAAAAAGGGTTGTGACTGGTTTTTTCATTAGGTGTTCCACCTATCAGTAGGTGAAGGTAGAACACTATCGACCATCCAAATATTTACAGCAACTACCCCATCCTGAGTGGAAATTCAATGATGTGATGATTAAATTCATGACTATGTTTCCATTGTTTTCAATTGGTAATGATGTTGTATGGGTTTTTTGGACCATATAAAAAAATTAACCCACTTATTTCCTTTTAGGTTGACTTTATTAGTTTGTGAGTTGAGAAGATTTTACGTCCATGAAATCATATGACTATACGGGGTTCCTCGTACTGTCATTTCAGACATGGATTCTCTTTTTAGGCCATGGTTCTAGTAATTCATGTAATAATATAAGCATATAGCGGATATTATAAGGAAAAAATTTCTCCCACAGACCGACTGGTAGTTGGTAGAGATAATAAATGTTCAAGAAGTCATGCATTGATCACATGTCCTTGATTTTTGTGGGTCTTGGGAGAAGTATATCCCTCTCACCGAGTTCCCTTATAAAAACAAATTTCAAGTGACAATTCAGATGGATCCTTTAAGGGACTTGTAGGTTTGGCTATGTTGTTCACCCATGTGCTGGATAGAGGCATTTTCTGTATCCCTACAAGGTCTTCATATTGTTCAAGAGACTTTAGAGATGGTTTAGCTGACCATGAAGAATATTTATTCTTCTCACTCTAGATATAAATATTATGCCAATCATCATCGATGACCACTATATTTTGAGGTTGGTCATTGTGTTTCCCTTTGACATTCACTCAGGATACATAATATATGGTTACATAAGCAAGGGAATGTTTTGAATTTTTATTTTGGGCCATTTGAGATCTTGGAGATAGTTTGGTCTGTAGACTATGAGTTTATACTATATCAGAGGTAATGTTGAATGCGCGATGACTTTAATGTTTCACCTCTCCAAAAATATCATGTTGACCCATCTCATACCTTTTATCATGATGCTGTTGAGTTAGATTCTAATGCTACCTTTGAGGAGTATCTAGTAAGAATAATTGACAGGACCACGAAGGCTCTCGGTGGCTTGTCTATTCCATTGCTATGGGTGCTCTGGTATCTTGGAAATGTACATGAAATTAATTAGGACTAGGTGACCAATGTATGTTCCCAACGACCAATGTTTTTCCCAAATAGTGTGATACCACCCATCAATGTTGAACTCGGGGATGAGTTCCTTCAATGAAAGAAGACTTTAAGAACCTAGGTTTTCAGTTTGGTAAAAATCATTTAAAATTCATTCTAAATCATTATTTTTTAACAAATATGTATACCAATTATGTTTTTTATAGTCCCAATGGTTTATGTGGCATGTTAGGAGCCCGAAACCTATACATTTGGGATAAATGATCTAACCTCATAGTTAGAGGAAATCGTGTGGTTAAGACGCATGGTCGGATATAAAAATGTGGATGATATACATTTTTGGGTAGATCCAACTCACACAGTTGGTGCATGGTTTCTCAATCCATGTGACCTAACAGTGTGGTAAACCCCTTTCTATAGCTATCCAAGCATTGTTAGTGTATGGTTTGGAAAAAAATGTAGCCAAACCTTGCAGATGCTAAATTTTGGGTAATTTTCCATTTTTCCCTTAATGATCTAATTACCCCAACCCTTCTCCAAAACCTGATTTCGAGTGTGATGATCATCCATTTATCCCATTTTGGATCTTTATAAAGGTATTTCATATGGATAAAGAGATCTATTTCATCTGAGATCTGTTTGAGCATCCTTTTATCACATTGGATGTACAATAGTATGTACTCAATTTCTTTTTATTCATTCATTATCTCTGTTTCCCTTGAACTAGTTATAGATGTGTAGTAATTTTTACAATTTTCTCAGATATAATCAATTATAAGATGAATTGGAGGCTAATAATAGATGAGTAGAGTCATAAAATCTTACAGTCAGTGTCCTATAACTCATCCCACAAGTTCATTGATTTTTTAATTGATTTGTGGGGATCAATGATTTCATTGGGTTCAATTTATTGAATTTGTATGCCATGATTATATTTATTATAACCATATGGTTATCCTATTTCTATAAAATTTAATGGTTTTTGTGGTTATGTACACAACTCCTAACACCCCATGTAGGGTGATATGGAATTATTGATTTTTTAATGTTCTATCATTTTTTATCCATCGTTCAATTGAGATAGAGATTGACCACACTAATGGTAATCCAACATAAATAAATTAACTATTGAATCAAAAAATTGTGAATAGATTATTCAATGTAACATTGAAATTACCCACCTAAGGTAAGTGACTAAATGTAATTAATTAATTAAAATTATATTATGGAAATCATATATGATTATTTGACTTGACTTTATTAAAGGTATGTTAATTCTTGGTTACATATCCATTGAAACCCATTCCATATTCATGGATTGAATCATAGTGAACCTTATTAATTGAATTTTATTTACATGGTTGTAATTAATATTTTTCATCCTACTGGGCCATAGAAAACACCTGAAATGAATGACATGATCGAAGTGAATTTTTAATGGCATGGTTATCATATAGCCAAATTAATTTTAACGAATTAAATGTAAAGTTAATATTAATACATATGGAACATAATATCATTATAGTAATTCTGGACATATGATACCTTTTGGATTCCTGAGGGAATTTATTGGGTACTCGAGGATGTCATTCTGATTCCTGGATGTTGGTTGCCTTGGGAGAGACCTACCCAATAACCTTATCCTTTTCTACCTTTGTGTACCGAATGTGACACTATAGTATCCCTTAATTATTATTAATGGATCCCTTAGATACATTCAATGGATCCTTCATTGATAGGTACATGAAATGGTTACCTCCAATAGGGCCCAATCATTTCGTAACCATATTTTCTATTTGAAGAAATACTTCAACTCAGTAGGTGTGTTTATATGGAATTCTTTAAACAATTCTCCATGGATTACAATCTTACCCCGTATCTAGAATCAGTCATTACTGAGTTAGAGGCTCCTGAAGTCTATATTTCTATGGTAATTACCTTGGAACCATTCCCTATTTAGTTATCAATAATGGGTTCTTTGTTACGTCTCAAAACCATCAAAATTTATACTATCACGAGGTGATGCTATTGATGGCTATGCATCACATGACCTATTAATATAATTTGTTACTTTATTAATTAATGACTTGGTTACATGTTCATAAACCAACCAAGAGTTCAAGAAGAAACTTCTGAATTTCATTACATTTTACTAATTTACATTATACATGCATGCATGTACAATGTTACATATACAATACTAGAGTCGAATATTATAGAAACTATTGGTGGTTTCCAATTGAGATTTAACTCACACTATCATAGGACATAGTTTTTTACTTGGGAAGGATTATGTTTATGGAGATGTTGATAAATTGAAGCATTAAGAATCAAAAATATGATTGCTTGATGTTTTCAGGATAGAGTTGTTAGCAGATGACAGTGATGTATCTCATGATTAATGGTATAAGTTATTTATTTTTTTCTACATTAGGGTTTCTAATTAATTAATGACAGTATTTATCTATATTTTCTAGCATTCCAGTGACATGAAATTTATCTTCGTCCACTATTATATGTTATTCTAGTTACATTTGTTTCTATAAGCCTTCTCTATTTATGTTTTTGAATTCTTTTTTCATATTTATTCCTCTATTTATTTTTGTTTATTCTATCATCTATGATAAAATTTGTTAATGAGTTCATACTTTCCCCATAGATGAGATTTAGGCCCTCTCTACTAGTTGGCATCCTATGGTGTCTGGGATGATGTTCTTGAGTCCATGCGGACCACATGGCTCAAGGGACATAATAAGTTGAATATGGGTTGAATATGTCACAATATGAATGGAATATGATTAAGTGATGAATGGTTACATTATGAATGTCTTGGAGGGTAACCATGAAAAATGAAATATATGATTAGGATTATTCCCCTCTTATTATATTAATATTTATTACATATTCATATGCGTATGGTATGATATCATGAATCATGATCATTGATTATTTTTTGATTAATGTTTTATCATTTCCTAAAGCCTTATTTCGTAATAATGACATATTAATTGTTTGGTATGATTTTAAAATTTTAATATCTTGTTTTTATACCCTTATTCATTTTATATACATATATATGATCATGGAGTAATTTATTCATTATTTACCCTTAACAAGAATTTACTGTCAACTTTTATTATGATTTCATTTCTATAGGATATTATGTAATGGTTTATATAATGTATTTATATGATGTGTATAACATGGGAATATCTTTTCGGATATATTTAATATGATCCATGAAATATAATTTTTATGAATCTTTAATAATAGCCCTAAACCTCTACTCTCAGATTGAGTACTAAAATCATAATCATTACATTTCAATATTTGAAACTAATAAACATGGCCCGACATTAGCAATCTAAAAACATTGAAAATCAAAATAAAGAATTTGATAACTTGTATACCACCGTTAACTATTAAGATTATAATTTTACAAATTTATGGTAATATATTACATGGAAGAAACCACGTCTTCACGTGATCATTTTTTCTAATATACCATTATTTTCATATTTCATAATCAATCTTAAATATCTCATATACATATCAAAACCCCTAAAACCTCTCTATAAAAAAGGTGATTTTAAATCATTATTCATAATATAGGGAAATATAAACTAAATATTGGTGAACCCAAATTATCTGTATGGGTAAATATAATCCTTAATTATTGAATGTAAATAGTAAGTATTAGAAGATCATAAACGCATGGTGAAATATTTGATGTTTTTTAGAATAACAAAAGTGAATTCACACCAATCAAGTCCTGGATCATGGAATAAATATCTAACATAAGTAAATAGTCATATAAGTTTACAATCATGAGTCGTGCAAAAACAATCCTTGAACTAAGAATTAATTAGATATAAATAGTATTCCTAGTGAAAAAAGTTAAAATTTTGATTATTATTATCTTATTGCACATAAAATCACTCATAAAAATGTAATAACCAACATGATAAATTCAAAAAGACATCTTTAGGATAATTCGATAACATGTTGACCATGTCAATTTACACAATTTATTAAAGGGAAAGAATAGACCATACCATCCTTCGTTAATAATATAACCACTCATCCATGAATTATAAAACAAATACCCATTCATTTTTTATAATGTAACCACCCATCATTCATCCATAGATATGTCCACATACCATTGAATGAAAAACAATCAAATATAATCTCATTATTTTTAACATAACAATTTTTATTTTTTATTAATATATATAAATATATATATTTAATCGTAAAAAAGAAATGGGTTTCATGGAAATATAATTTAATAAAACATAATAAATACATGTAGATAATTATAATCGTATCATTACAACATATCCATAGTTTTCCATATAAAAAGTAATTGTTATTTTCATTAAAGAATTCAAATACCATTATATGAACATTAAAAACAACATCTAAAAAATAGAATTTCCTCTTTTAAAATATATATATTTTTAAAAAATATCATGAATATTAGGAAAAATATTTTACTTGATAATAACCATGTGAAATTTCAAAGGAATCATCAAATAATAATTAATCATGGTAGATAAATAATGTCGTAATAGTGTATAAAATAAAAAATATTCCTTTCCCACTTCTGAAAATAAAATAGAAATTTTATGTATATTTTTTTAAATATATTCCACTTTTAAAATAGTTGTAAATAAATTCCGAGGTACTTGAATATTACCCTATGAAATCATTTATTTTTCAATATGATTCATTTTTATATATTTTTTAATTTGTAGATTTGGAATAAAAATATTCCAAATTTAAAAGATGATATAATGAATATATGAAATTTAAATACATTCTTTTTATTCCCCCATACTAATTTGTGGAAATTGATAATAAAAATATAAAACACAATAATAGTTATAGGAGATAAATGGATGTGGTTTATGAAAATTAGAATATATGATCCCTCCAATAAGAACTTTTAAAATATACTATCCTAAACTAAGATGACATTTTATTATAATATTTTCGTACAATTTTGATAACTTTTGAGTCTTAATACAATGAAGGTAATGAGTTCAAATGATATATTAAATACTAGGAATACATGAAGATCCATGATATAAAATATCAATGTGTAGTATTTACACCGCATATAGGATGATACAATCATGACATAAACATATGTTTCAAATAAGTAAAACATGAGATGAATAACCCTTACAATAATGATATCATTTAATTCACAATTAATCATTGGATTAATTATTTATAACAAATGTAAATCCTGCCAAAAAAAATAGAATATCAATATAAATAAAATAATGGAAATTTCTATTATTTTAATTAATGGATTCAGCGGTAGTGGAATTTTTTTAGGATAATATAACCATAAATTTTTTATTGATTTGGTGGATCATTCAAAATTTTTGAATGATGTAGACATGATGACTATAAAAATATTTCAAACAATTATTGACATAAGGGAACCCAAAACACAGAGAAGATATATTCATGTAAAATATTTCATTAAGTATTATTAGATATGGTATTGATAAATTACAAAATAAAAATTATTTGAAACAACACTAGATACGAAGGCACAACATAGAGGACGTAAATGGTAGATCCCATAGGGAGTGGATAAAAAATTGATGTAAGAACATGATCAAAGGGAAACCCATCCCAATTTCAAGTTCATTTTGTAATGTCCAGTATTTTCCATGTAATTTAATTTTAAAAATTATATACAATTATTTGAAGATTAGGATCTAATAAGGAATGTGATTATGAGGCCCAGGGTGACAATATTATATGATTGAACTATTTTTATGTTTATTAAAAATATTTCACATGCTCTATTTTAGTATCTTTTTAATGAGTGCTTATATTTTAAATACGAGGGAACCGTTGTATTCAGAATAGCGTGTTTTTCTTAGGCATGATTAACATTGACCGGCACAGGTCGATTGTAGAATATATTTTTTGAATTTATTAAATAAGAATAAAAATAAAATTTAAAAGTTTATTTTATTTTTCTTTTTACATTTTTTGAAGATGTAGAAATGTTACAACGTAGCAACAAGTAAGTTATTTCAATTCACAATGGAAATAGCTTTGCGGCACTAAAACTCAACGAAACAAAAATTCTAAAATGTGTTTCCTTAATTAATAGATTTATAGGGATACACGATTAGACATGATCCAAGGTAATTCCTTGAAAACTCCGGAACAAGTTTTTTTTTTGAAAATACTCTTGTTTGTGAGCAACGAATGATGATGAAATGAAGGATCGAGATTGTTCTTACGAGGATATCTTAAAATGATTAATGTTCTTGTTGGATAGATCCTCACTCCAGGTAGGGGGTTTATTTCTATGTGATTTCATTTCCCCATTCTTGTTTCCAATATTGAATGCGGACCAACCCATGAAATGGTTGATCTGATGTTCGATCATTTATGTTGGGGCGTAAAAATTTAGGATTAATGTGAGAGTTTGATATTTGTGATTTTTTAATATTTTCTTCATGATACTTCTATAAATAATGAATTCTGGCTGACACGAACATGCCTGGATCCATTCTAAATGGTGTTCTTGGTGCCTATTCATTCATTATTCTACTGTTCTTCACCGAAGGACCCCCGTGGTCACCGTGGGCTTTACCGAGAGGATGCAAATGTGAACAGACCCCAAGTGTAATGGTAAGACGATCCTGAAAAGAAAAAATTTATGATGATGACCTAATGATATAAAGTGTTTTCCCAGTTCAAGAAAATTACCACCACTATGATAGTGTCAGCTCGCATAAGGGCAGTAGATGGTAAAATAGCTATTCAGCAGCATAGGCTGCCTGCTCGATGGCCGATGATAGAGATTTCCATAGAAACTGCCATGGGGCGGAATAAAGGAGCTGTTGGTAGGCCTCAAATGATGTAGTTGGGGGATACAGCAACCTGGACAACATCAGTGGGACCCTGCAGCAACCTCCATAGGGTGGCCACACGGTGGATGACTGCATTAAACACAGTGGACACCCTACATTGATGGCGAGTGGACATGGAATCCACCACATACTGATCGAAAAAAATATTCTACTTTAGAAAATTGGACCAAAGCTAGTGAACCTAACTGGAAGCAGGCCGAGCCCAACTGAGGCAGGCTGGTTCAAACCAGACCCATATCCAACCGACCAATTTTTACAGAAGAACTCATAACACTCAAAAATTATGTCCATTTTACAAATAAATTGAAGTGTTAGGACCCTTTTTATTAGGCAGTTCATTTGAGGTAATCTATGTTAGTTTCCATGGATGTTGTAATATGAAATATTGTCTCATGGAGTAGGTTCTCCCGGAACAGTTGTGCTAAATATGTAATCATGTAGTTTATTGCGACCTAGATTGTGTATCTTACCAGACTGTGTTTTTCCTAGATTGTGTGTCTTATGTAGAATGTCTGTCTTCATAAGACTATCTGTAATATATTTTCTGAGTTGGTACACCCCTATCCCAAAATGGAGTGTGTCCTCCTGTAATTTTCAATATTCCATGTGTTACCGACACTCCATGTGTTACCAACTCTCCGTGTGTTATCTACACTCCATGTGTTACCAATACTCCATGTTTTACCTAAACATTGTGTGTTACTACAAGAGGGTATACTGGATTCTTGCAAAAATACTATTTACATACCATAGACCTATACTTTTTGGGAATTTACTCCAATTACTCTGTTGATTATACATCATAGAGGCTAAACTTTTTGTACCTAATTAGTAGTCTTCTGGGTGTATTTATTAGTGATTCATTTATTGTATACGTCATGGGATTATTTTGTGGTATTCTTAGTGTGATTTATTTTTGGTTTATTTCATAGTTATACCATTATGGTTTGGGGTCTCTACTGAGTATTGTTTTAATCACCTATGTACAAGCATCGCCTACACATGTTGGGTCTTGTGCAAACAGTCATCAGCTTTGAAGGAGTCCTTGGTGAACTGAAGACTGGGGGTGCTTTATGTTGACCCAATGGACATGGTTTTCATCAATTAAATTCTTTCTGATTACTATACCTACCCTTATGGTATTATTTTTATTGTATATGAGATCCAAGTGCATGTATGTTTCCTTTTTTAGTTAGGCTTGAATTATGTACCCTTTTCTTTTAGTTTTTACCTTACATTGATTGGGATTCTTTTGTGGTTTTCATCCATGTTTGCTTAGTGTTTTTAGTTTCATATATTCCTGGGAGATGGGTGTGTGTGTGTTGGTACTAGATATAATGCCTCCCAATTGTGGGATATGCCTACTTGATTCTAGTCACTCACCCAGGGTCAATAGTGTTAAGTGTTTCTAGTTGGATTTCATGATAGGGAACCAAGTGTTGGTGTGGAGGCCAGTGTATCAACACACATGGACCATGAATTTTTCTTTCAGACATGGTATATGAAAATTCATGTTTCATGGGACATTAATGGTTTATAAATCATAGATGAATTTATTGTGTTTTCATGTCCTTCTTGAGTCAGAGTCAGCTCACTAGATATACTCTTTTGACCATGGTACATCTTAGTCTCATCAGGATGCCTCCACATAGGCATCTAACCAGGATTCTGGGGCATTGCCACAAGAATGGTATGCTAAGTGATGATGCATATGTGCATGGACCGTATCCATAGATAATGCCTCATGGTGGTGTATCGACGATACTAACACTAGAGGAGAATCAGTTCCTACCATCTATACTAGTATAGGATGCAGAAAAGCTTAGTTAATTTCATGATTCTAAGAGATAGTGACCTCCCAGGTCCTGAGGTGATATGAATCCTTAGATAGCTAAGGACTAGTTGGAGGCAGTGAAGTGATTCTTCCACTTAGTGAGGATGCCTTTGTACATGATTGCAGTATTAGTCGTGATCCTTCTTCTAGGATCAATAGAGAGATGTTGGAGCCTAATGACTCAGAAAAATGAGAAGGTGATGTTGTCTTGGTCAAAAATTGAATGATTCTTTAGGTAGGAGTTATTTCCAGTGATTTACACTCTGTGCATATACATGAGCTACTGCACCTGTTGCAAGGAAGCTATTTATTAGAAGATTACATGGAGATATTCAAAGATTATTCTCACTTCTCTATAGATATGAAGTTTGACCAGTTCTTTAGGGACTGTACATTCAAGTCGGGAATATAGTGGTAGATCAAAGTGTCGATGATATCCCATAGCATCCCTATGCATACTAGGGTGCTAGAGACTTATCTACTAGAAGATATATTTCTTGTGGATCTAGCACCGGTCGTGGAAGATACCACCCAGAAACAAGTAGTAGAGTATTTAAAAATGGAAAGACGGATTCTAGGTAGGGGTCCCCGAGAACCAAATAGTCTATGGACAACCCTATATAACGAGATCAGCAGTTTGGGGTTCCCATGGTAGAGCAAGTTAGATGATGGTCAGAAAGCTCTACTCATGTGACAGTTAGGGGAATCTATCTAGACATTGTCCAACCACACCTATGACTTCACATGAGATATTTTTGGGGCCTCTATGTTAGTGGAAAAGGCACGAAAAATGATAACATCACAGTGGATGATGTGGTAGAGGATCAGAATGAGCATTGTGGGGTGGGAAAAGGTTCGAGGCACTACCACCACCACCCTGAGCTAAGGGAGCTGATGGTAATGGGAGAGGCCCACTCCAAGTGATGGAGTCTTATGATCCAAAGAATACTAGGATGATTAGATGTATGATATATGACTTTTTCACCTTAGCATCAGTTTTTATAGACACTTCATCCAGTCACTACCTTACCACCATGACCCACTTTCAATACATAGAAATTATAATTGAACCATTTCCTAAATCCCTACTCATAGAGACTCTTATATGAGAAGATTTTATGATCACACAATAGTGAAGACAATGTTCCCAAACTCTTGGGGAGAGTGTTTCTATTTTGATCTCATTGTGGCAGTGTCAAGGCCTTACGATGTCATTCTAGGTATTGATTGGTTATCCAAAATTCATGCTCAGATCCATTGTTTGAGGCGCACAGTGTGGTTTGTTCATAGAGATGGGACTATGTTTTCCTTTACTGGTGAGAAGGACACTATAATAGAATAGGATGGAATCACACGTTGGAGGGTTCTGCAGATCACTCATTAGTTGTCTAGCACAACCATCGTTTCATTGTATGAGACATGTCCTCAGTTTCCTACAGTGGTGGATGAGTCCGAGGACACCTTTACAAAAGATGTTCCAAGACTACCATGTCATAGAGAGGTAGACTTCTACATTGACCAATACCCTGGGATGAAACCAATATTTACACATGTATATCGGGAGGATCCTGTAGAGATTTGTAAATTGATTGTACAACTGAAGGAATTTTATAGGAAGGGCTTCATGAGACCCATTGTTTCACAATGGGTAGACCTAGTTTTTTTTCAGAAGGAAAACAAGATCTTGGTGTCATGTGTGGACTTCTAACACCTGAATCATGTGAATGTGAAAAATAAGTATCCTCTACCATGGATAGAAAACCTCTTTGATTAGCCGAAGGGAGTGAGATGGTTCTTGAAGATGGATATCAGTTCTGGCTATCATCAGTTTTGGGTGCAGAATGAGGATATCCTGAAGACAAATTTAAGATGTCTCTATGACTAATATATATACTTTGTGATGCTGTTTGGTGTGAAGAACACCCCAGTAGTGTTCATTGGACACATGAACTAGATCATCCAGCCTTACCTAGACAGGTTTTTTTGTGGTCTTTATTGATGTAATACTAGTGTACTTGGCATCCGATAAGGAGCATGCGATACACTTGAGGATGGTCCTATACGTCCTCCGAGAGAGACATCTATATGGGATGTTCATGAAGTGTCAGTTATAGATACAATACATCCAATTTCCGAGACACATCATTTTAGTGGTGGGATTTGTAGAATATCTAGTGAAAATAATGGAGGTTCTTTCTTGGGAACCACCCACGAACATTACCGATGTGGTGAGTTTCTTTGGGTTAAATGGGTACTATGATATGTGTGTGCATGAATTTACTAGATTACCAGCATCCATGATAGCCCTAACATGAAAAGGGAAGCCCTTCATTTGGATAGAGAAGTAACAAGAGATATTTTTTATAACTGAGATAGTGTTTGAAGAGAACTCCATTCTAGAGATTTCTTGTGGAGTTTGTCAAGTACATGGTGTTTTACGACGCCTCAGGAACCTATCTCATTTTGTCTTGATATAAGTGAAAGTGGTGATTATTTATGGCTTACAGTTGTTGAGGCCACATGATCAGAACTATGCAACCCACGATCTGGATTTGGCAGTGTTAGTATTCTAATTGAAGATGTGGTGACACTGCCTTGTGGGTGAGTAGTTTATCATCAACTCATACCATAATAGTCTTAGGTATAACTATTCTCATAAGGATATGAAACCGAGGAAATGAATATAGATAAAGTTTATTTATTACTATGACATCAAGATATTCTATACTCCTTGGAAGGGGAATGTGGTGGCAGATTATGTAAATCAGAGATTGAGTTCAGAACTACAAAATGAGGCCACTGAGCAATTGGAATCTCTTATTATATGCTTCATGGATGTAGATGAAGCAACCTATCTCTAGTCGATGTTGGTTACCCCTCCACTCTTAAAGAATATGTGGTAGGAATTGATTGAAAATTCCATATGTGAGATTACACATGCTCAGATGCCTATAGGGCATTCCCTTGATGAATATTCAGAGTGTGGGGATCACATCATTATTTTTAGAGTACACACAGTTGTATCGACGACATTACTAGATGAGTTGTTGATGGAGTTCAACACAATCCATTTTGTGGTACATCCTAGTTTGGAAAAGATGTACCCAGACCTCCAACATCATTTTTGGTGGCTGGGGATAAAGAATGTAGTGGTAGAGTCTGTCTCTAGATGCCACACTTGTTATCAAGTGAAGGCCAACCACTAGGTTCCTATACTTATGACTCAACCCCTTGATGTTCCATATTGGAAGTGGTATGGAATAAAGATGGAATTATTGATATTTTTACTATGTATGTCCAGGGTGAATGATACCATCAGGGTGATCACTAACTGACTCACCAAGTCCTCCCACATCATTGTGATTCAAAAAAATGGTTTAGTATTGAACATGGGGAAACTCTACACACAGGAGATTGTTTTACTCCATAGATTCCAATAAATTATAGTATTATATTGATATTCATTATTTACATCTTAGTTGAGGAAGGGATTTCAAGAGGCATTTGAGACTCAGTTGCGTTCGATCACCACATTCCACCTGCAGAAAGATGGTCAGATGGAGCAGACCACTCAGGTCATAGAGGACATGCTACGTGCTTACATCATTGAATTTGGCCACAATTGGGGGTATCAGCTACCACTGATAGTGTTTCCGTGAAACAAAAACTTTCACTCAAACTTCTACTTGGAACCATTCAAGGCCTTGTATGGGAAACAGTTTATGTCACTTATTTTCTAGACTGGCCCAGGAGAATCAATGCTAATGGGCGCAAAGTTTGTTCAAGCTGCTGCAAAAAAGGTGCAGGTCACCTAGGAGCAGAAGAAGAATTCATAGAGTTTTTTTAATACCTATTCTGATAGATGATGGATACCCTTGTCTTTATAGAAGAAAAATCATGTGTTTCTTCATTTCACTCCTCGTCTTGGGATATAAATATTTAGTTGGGGTGACATGTTATCTGTGAGGGTCATCAGACCATTTTTTATACTATGTAGAGTAAAAGATATGAGACACCTTAGATTTAGCCCTACAGTTAGAGAGGTTCCACGATGTCTTCTCGGTATCCTAGTTAAGGAAATATGTACATAAATCATCTTATATCATTGAATGGGGCATGTTGGACCTTAACAACGAGCTGAATTTCACATAGTACCTAGTAATGATTGAGGATTAACATGAGAGTATCATTAATGGATGTTCGATTCCTCTAGTGCATGTTTTGTGGTAGAAAAGGAATATATAGGAGATGACATGAGATTTGGAGGCTCATATCCATACTCAATATCCTATTTTTGTTTTTTTAGCCCTTGTTTTGGCATTCTGGGATGTAAATTACTATGGTGGGGAGAATGTACTATCCAGAATTTTCCATGTAATGTGTTATAAAAAAATTAAAATGGGATTAATTCGAGACCATGAGCAAAGAAGACATGTAATTCCAAGGCCCTTGATGCACAAACTCAATACTTTAACTATATTTATGTTTATTAAAATTAGAGTGTGTGCTTGTATTTAGTATCTTTTACACGTGTTCTCAGATTTTAAATATAAGGGAACCATTGTGTTTAGAGCAACAATTTTTTCTTGGGCAGGACTAAACTTCAATCATTATGGGTCGACTGTAGATAACATTTTTCATATGTTATTAAGAAGAATAAAAAAAACTTAAATATTTTATTTTATTTGTCTTTTATTGTTTTTTGAGGACGTAAAAATTCTGCGACGCAGTAAAAATGTTGATTTTCTTCCATTAAAAAAGGAAACAACATGGAGATGCTATAACTCGGTGAAAAAGTGACACTGAAATTCATATACCCAATTAATATCTTAGAAGAGATACATGATTAGACACAATACTAAAGAATTTATTAAAGGTTTTGTAAGAATAAAACGTGTTGGGAAATCCTCTAGTTAGAGAGAGACAAACACGAACAAGATGAAAAATTGAGATTATTCTTCGGTAGATATCTGAAAATAGAAAATGTTCTTCACTGATCAATACTCTCTCCAAATAGGGGGATTATTTCTATCTAATTTTAATTCCCCACTCTTTTCCTAATGACGAACATGGAACAACGCAAGAACAAGTTGATCCACAGTTTGACTATTTATATGGGATGGTAAAAAATACGAGATTAAAATTAGAGTTAGATAATTATGATTTCTAATCTGTTCTTCATGATCCTGATAATAAGAAAAAATTCGGGCCGAACTAAAAAAAGGACTAGATCCATTATAAAGGGTGTTCTTGGTGCCCTTCTTATCCTCATTTTTATGTTCTCCACAGTCGAACCCCCCGCGTCAGGCTTTTCCAGGTGGTTTCGAGCACCACCGGACCCCCTGAGTGTAGAAATGAATAAATATAACCCCCAAAAATGAGGTCAGTTACCCATGTATCTTGAGGATTTTCATAATTTGAAAAATATTCCACCACACAGATGATAGCACGCGGCAGCACGACCTCCCTACAACAGCATCCACCGAGTCCTCGACCGGTGGCAGAGATCCCCTCAGAAGCTTCCATGGGGTCGTGAATAAGAGAAACCAATAAGATACTAGTAGTGGGCATTAGCATCTATGATAGGGGGCCACAGTACACTTGGATAATGATAGTGGGACCCTACGGTAACCATCTTAGGGTGGTCACGTTGTGGACCACCACTTATAGTGCGGTGGTCGCCCTACTTTTATGGGGAACATTTGCGGAAACTAAAACATCATAGTTAGATGAACCTGTACTATTTAGTAGAATGGGTTAGAATTGGTGGATCAGATCAGCAACAATCAAGGATGGTAGTGGGCCAGACCACGCTAGTGCTTCCATACCCAGACCCCACGTGCCCTTTTTGACTAAAGTGCATACAACTCTCAAAATGTGTTTATGTTGGATGATATATTATTAATGTTGATAGCCTTATAACGAGGTGATTATTTTGAGATAATATAAGTGAGTTTTCATGGATGTTGTCATATCGAATATTGGCTCTAGGAGTAGGTGATCCCAAAATGAGCATGCTAATGATAAAATCCTACAGCATGCTATGACCTAGACTGTGTTTCCTACCTAGACCTTGATACCTACCTAGAATGCGCGACATACATAGAATTTGTGTGTTAATTAAATTTCGTGTATTACCTAGACTGAGTCAGTACTCCCCTATCCCCCAAGGGTAAAGGTCCTGTAGTATTTGATGACACTCTATGTTTTAAAGAAATCCTGGGTGTTACCAACAGTCCATTTGTTATCTACAGTAGGTGTATTACCGACACACTGTGTGATACCTACATTCCATGTGTTACTACTTGATGTTGCATTGGATTATTTAGAAATCATGTTTATGTACCATAAATCTACAGTAGAGGTGATATTACACTAGTGACTCTCTTGATTATACTTCTTAGAGTTAACACTTAATGTACCACTTTGGTAGTCTGGTGAGTGTATTTCTTAGTTATTCATTTGTGGTATACATTATGTGCATCATTTGTGGTATTATTTATTTTATTCTAATTTTTTATATTTCAAAGTGATACCTTTATGGTTTTGGGCCCCTAAGGAGTATTTTTTTACTCATCCCTACATGGGTTTCACCCGAACGTGTCATGTCTTGTGAAGACGATCAACAACATTGATAGAGTCCATTATGGACTAGAGATAGGGATGATTCAGGGTGACCTGGTGTATGTGGTATACAGTAGTCAAATTTATATAGCTTAATATACCAACAATTCATGTAGGTATTTTTGCAGATGAGATCATTGAGATTATACTTTTCCTTTTAAGTTGGGTTTGTATTCTGGCCCCTTTTCTTTTAGTTTTGTACCTTACTCTATTTGGGTTTCCTTAGTGGTATTCATCCATGTTTATTTAGTTTTTAAAGTTATATCTTTTAATTAGAGATTGGTGTATGCATATAGGTACTCGGGAAAATGCTGCTCACATGATGGATATTCCAACTTGGTGCTAGTTGTTAGCCCCTAGCCTTTGGAAGGAGGGCATGGGGTAGTCACGGCTCGGGTCCAGGGGGAGAGGTAATAAAATCTTTAATAAAATAATTTAATGAAAAAATAAAAAAAAATATAAATACATGGAGAGGAAGAAAAGAGGGATGTTGTATTCCATTTTTAGTTTCACTAAAAATTAATCATAACAACACTAGAAAAAAATAATTCTAAATGGATGTGAAATAAATAAATTTTATCAATAGATGAAATATTTAATCCATATACAAATACTATAGAATGCTAATTCTTCATGTCTAGAGGAATTTAAATACAAAGATGCTTTATGATACAATTGAAAAAAATACATGAATAATCAATTCTAGTGGCCATTAATTAATTACCTCTATCATGTTGGGTTTTATTGCATACCAAATTGAATTTATTCAGTATTTAAAAATTGATATGAATGATATGAATCAATAAATAATAAAAAATCAATAAATGCACTTTAAAAATGGATAACAGAATGTAATAATTTGGTGTGCACCCATTTCGATCGATTCCTCTCTCTCATATAGATTAAGATGATCATAATTGGGCGATCAACAATGATGAATAAACACAAAACCAATGTGGGGAAAATAAAAGAGGATTTATGAGAAAAAATAAAATTATGAGAAACTAGAATTATAATGAACAAATTCCAATGTTACATCAATGTATAAGAACGAAAAATATAAGAAAAACCTAGCTATGTTAGGTAAAAACCCAAGCAGCAGCCACTAGGTGGTCAAAAATCAATTCCCTTGAATTGATTCTGTACCACTTGGTCATATAACCAATTTAAAATATTTGTGTTCATAAATAGTTTTTTTTCTGAGTCTAAAACTACGATAAATGGTCTTGGTAAGTCATCCTAATGATATCGCATAAAAAGATATGTAAAAATAATAATCTCTTCCCAAAATGTTCGCATCTTGGAATTTAAGAAATATAATATTTTATTGATTTTATTTAATCAAATATTGTATATAATATATTAATTTTAAATTTTATACATCGTATACATTATAAACAGTGTGAGAAAATAATTTCTAGCCATAGAAACCTCATTTTTCACTAGTTCTTATGTTCAGAGCCTCTGAATCATCTTTTTATCATTCAAATGAACGTAAAACTTTAATTAAAATGGAATATTCATTCATTTGGAATAAATAATAAACATAAGAATCAATTTAAATTTCAATTTTTTGTTGACATGTGAATCGTCTTAACGCGATGTTCTTAAATTTTTATCAATTCCCATTTTATCCTCCATACTGCAAAACATTTTAATCCTACAATAAGAATACATAAAACAAAAATATTATTCATGAATCATAATTTTAATAAATTATTATCAAACTAAAAAACATACTAAATAATGAATATATAGATATAATATAGATAAATCAAATACCCATACAATCAAATCTTTTCTTATCCTTAAGAAAAACCTCGACTTCAATATAACATGGGTCCATACATCAACAAGAGAATGTTAAAAATATGATTCTCATAAAAAGAAGATATAAATAAAGATTATAAAAGTATAGAAATTAACGAATACAGATATCATAAGTCATGTTTCATTTATAATTTGAAATTATAGACATTTAACCTTTTAAAAACAACTTTTGGACATTCTTCCACACCCAATCCTTTAAAGATTTACCTCACCATGAATTATTCATCTCATCAATCCAGTTTAATAATTTAATGGGGTTATTAACTTAACTCATATACATAATCATAACAAAAATCTTGCATCAAATCTATATTCAATACCTTGTAAAGAAAAGTATAACAATTAATCATGAAGGATTTCAAATTAGAATCAAATGAGGCTGCGACTGAGGTTTGGTAGAGATTGATGTATAAAACATGTAAGGATAAAAATTGAGGCTAATATATAATAAATAATAAATAATATTAAATATGCAAGATCAATGAAATGGTCTTCACAAAAATATAATGGCATTTCATGCTCCCCCATAGTATAAACTAAAGACCCGTATACATTATAATTTGAAAGAATGGATTTTTATATTGTGGATATTATTTATTTTAAAAAAAATTAATATATATTACTTGGATAAGTAAAAAATCCCCCATCAAAACACATTTTATTTTGAGATCATTTTTCTAGAAGTTGTATTTTTTGACCAACATGAGAAACAACCAATTTTTTTTCTTTTTTTCAAACATCATGTGGAATGAACCTCACGCAAACCACCCAACCACATATGAATAAAAACCATTTGTCTTGTAATATTAATTTCATATTCCACAATGTCACAAACCATTATGAATTCTTTCATTTTTACAAAAATAGTGATAAATAAGGAAATGGTATGAATGTAAATATGATCCCTCCTATAAAACCCCACAAAATTTTTTTTATTATCATATCAATATAAAAAAACTGATATCTACCATGAATAATCATTCCCCCACAAAAATTAAATTGTATATCACATAAAATAAAATTTGTGGGTAGGAATGGAAAATAATGGCAGGTAATGGGGATTTATCCTAAAGGGATTATCCATTCATTCTATGGGCTAAGAAGTCCAAAGATGTAGTATAATCTTCAGATAAATGAGAACGAAAAATGAATGAATAAATCATTTCAAAAATCAATTTTAGTAGTAATATATTTGAAAAGATTTAATTGAATTTTATTATAGGTTTACATGGGCTAATATTAAATCATGAAATTTGTCTAGAAAATTTTTAAATATTTTATTTAGAATGCACATGGAAATGGGGAAAAAATAGTTCAATTCGTTCATATAGTGAAAATAAATAATCATTTTACTCAATCAATTATTATAGGAATAAAAAAAAATATAACCATATTAGTAATCATTTCAATAAATTAAAAATTGATTTAATAAAGTGACTATTTAAATGTACATTTATAATTTTTTAATTTATGGTTATCATATTATAAATTTTCCAATATTTTAATAAACTTATCTTAAGAGTTAATGTCTCAAAGATTAGTGAGTAAAATAAAAACGTACAAGATTTTTTGTGGGTGAATGAAATTCAATTGATCTCATGCAATAATTCACCTCATTTTCTATTTTTTCTTGTTCTTCTCAAAATCATATGGTGGAAGAAAGTATGGGTGAAAAATATAAACATTTTAAAAATACTCCCCATGAATATATTCTTTTGAGTGAGTTAATCAGGTTATGTTTGACCCAATTTCATGATGTAAACTAATATCTCATTACATAAATTGAACTAATGACATGAATTAAAAAACAAGACCTGAATTGGTCCTATATGGAGAACTTCATTTTCATCATTATTCTTGTTTCCATGGGTCTGAAAAATAAAATTAAATAGTGAATGTAAAGGCCCATTTAAAATTAATATATTTATCTCAAACATATAAAGAGATCAACCACATCGGGCTTTAAAAATAATAATAAAATAAAATAAATCTAAGTCATTGATAGGAATTTTAAATTTTTATTTCCTCACATTATTGCTTCATTATGGTTTTTGACATTAACTTTTATATTTTTATGGAAAATTGGAACATGATAAAGATGAACTTGTATTTGATTAATCCTATTTAGAATATGTTTTACATTTTTAGGAATTAATCACATTATTATCTAGATGTTATTCTAAAATAGTTCCCATGGTTGGCCCCATATTGAGGATAAATTTAATAGAAATATAGAAAAATTGATATATGAATGGATTTTATAGTTCTCCTTCTACACCATAGCTTATTATTGTTTAGAGGGTTCACATTTTTTAATGACATTATTTGTTGGAAACTCATTTTCTACTCTTATTTAAGAAATTATTAGAGGGACTCCCATTTCAATAAAGTCTTTAGAATACCTATGAGGTCGATGCATGTTTTATAAACATTCTCTTCCTTCACATTTATTATTGTTTAAAGTCTATGGATTTATCCAACTCATCCTCTTTCAAATCCTTCCCATCATCCATCAGATAAATAATTCCCTTATTTTTAATTTTTTCTTCTTAGAGTCACAACATGATTTTCCTTTGTTGTTATTTTTTCTTGAAATGATTTATCATCCTTTAGTTTTTATAACTATATATTTTATCCACTCAAATTCTACATTAGAAAACAAAATTTTATTATTCACAGGGGAATTTAAATTTGAAATAATTTGAGAATATTGAGAAGACAATTATCCCTATTTCTTGAGTTGTTACTCATTTTCAAGAAATCTATTTTCCAATAATGAAATTTAAATTGTTATTAATACAAAAATTTTATCTTCTAAACTAAAATCATCATTTTATTTTAAGGAAAATACAACTTGAATGTATTTCTAAAGAAGTTACTTTGGACCATTATCATTGACCAACTCCATGTGATTTTATGCCTCTTCAAACAAACCAATATATATACATTAGAAATTATGAATATGTTGCTAATTATAGAATTTAATTTCTATATGATATGAAAATTATGATTTAACAATTCCCTATTTCAAATTTTCATAGCGGTGTTATAATCCCCTATTTAATATATAACATCTACTTACTGATTAAGAAATACAATAAGCCTATATTTGGATTACAACTCATCCCCTATTCTATTCTGTTTGTTTTAAAAAATGGTTACTTCTATTAGTACTTGATAAAAAGTGTGGGTCCATTTTTGATGTTTGGATTCATCATTTTGTTGAGAATGAAAATCCTCTATCGTGGTATCTTGATGTGTCTACCCATCAAAATTCAGTGCTACCCATGTTATCTGATACAACCAAAAATACATTAAAATCTATTATTGGGTAATAATATATGTTCATCTAAAAACCCATCTAGTATATGACAAAAAATTTGAAAAAATTAAAACATAATAATAAAATCAATGGAGAAAACAAATCTGAAAAAATAAAATCTATAAACAGAAATGGGATAAAAAAATATTTGAACTAGTCAATTGATATCAAGATGAAAACATCACTCCTATTCTACTAAGAAACAATGAAAAAATATTTGTGTTAAAAAAACGTCCATAAATCCATTAGGATAAATAAAATTATATATTTATATTGTAACAGAAAATGATATCTATAATGGTACAACCAAGAAGACGTATGAGTTCAATACCATAGAGTGCGGAATGCAATGACAAAATATCCCAATCAAATATCTAGCCATCCCAATTTAAATTTATGATATTAAAATATATAATATATAAAATTAAAAAAAATGACAATAATATAAAAATAAAGGAAAATGAAGGAGTGTGGGAAAAAATCTTTCATGTGTAGTTTTTTGAAAAATAAATAATAACTAAACTTAGAAAACAATAATACTTTGTAGTCTCATAATAACTAAATTTTATAGAAACATTATATTTTAACTCTATATCAATATACTATAGATCCCAAAAAAAATGTAGCTAGATGAATTAATATACCAGGATTCATTTAGACTCTATGTAAAGTGGAGATAAATAATCAAATATAATGCTTGTGCATTAATTACATATATTATGTTGGGTTTTATCTACTAATAAATATACTTGGTCTATGATTTAACAATAGTTATGAATAATAAGAGTTAAAACATATTATTAGTTGAATAAAATCAGTTAAATTGTGAATAATTGAATATAACAAATTAGTATACTCTCATTTTGACTGATTCCACTCTACCCTACAGGTTTAGAAGATCATCATTGGGTAACCAACAATGATGAATAAAACCACAACCATAAGAGAGAGAATATAATATAAACAACAATAAATAAGTAAAATATTATAAAATATAATTAAAATAATCTAAATCCAATGCTACATTAAAGTTGAATAATGGAAAATTAAATAAAAACCTATCTACGTTTGGTCGGAACCCTAGTGGAGTCCTCATAGTGGTCAAATATCTATTCCCTCAAATGTGTCATCTCTATATTTAAAATAACCACCCAGTTATCTATTTTTTGATAATTAATTGGATTTATAAGGTCTAAAATGGTTATAAATTTCTGTGGTGGGTATTTAATTACCCAATAAACCACATATGAATTAGATATTATCAGTTTAAATTTTTTTTAACTACATGAGAAACCAAAAAAATATTTTTTCGAATTTCACGTTTCTAATGAACCTCACATCCATTATGCAAACACATATTATAAATACAATCAATCTAGTAATATAGATTTTTTATTTTCCCTTTTTAGAAAACATTTTTTTTCAACTAATGGGATAAATAAAAAAATAATAATAATAGAAAATAGAAACCATCCCAAAAACCCCATTGAAACACCATATTGTATTCTATTAATAAAAAAATCTCATATCTACTAGGAATAACATATTCCTCACACTCATTAAATTTGATATCATGAAAACAAAAATGATTATGGTAGGAAAATAATCTGATGGATTGTAATAAGGATAAATTCTAAAATGTTTATCCATGGATTATATGGGATAATAAAAATAAATTTATGAGTGGGTCATATGATAAATAAATAAATAAATATAATTACATAATCGTTTGAAAATATAATTTTTATCATTAATTTATTTGAAAGGATATCACTGGTTGTTCTAGTAGGTTTACATTCCCCCATTTTCAATAAAGAAGTGTGGTCAAAAAATAAAAATTATTTGTTCTAGAATCCTTTTAGGAATGAGAATATAAAATCATTCAATTTGGTTATGGAATAAAAATTAGTAACCAGTTTATTCTTTGTAATATTTATAAATTAACATCAATAAATACAATCATATCAAAAACCACTTAAAAAATTAATAATTAAATTAAAAAAGGAACCCTTAAATTTTACAATTATTTTTTACATTTTAGGGAATTATATTTCAATTGTTTTTAAATGTCAACATACTTATATAAGGATTTTATGTCACCTAGAGAAGTGATTTACTGAAAATAAGTTAAATAATATTTTTTGGTTAATCTAATTCAATTCAGTTCATGCATCAATTCACTTCAATTTTTATTTTACGATTTTTTCAAATCATGTGGTGTAAAAAACAAGGTGTGAGAAAATATAAAAAAGTAAAAAATATTCCACTACCATTGATGATTTTGAATTAGTTGATCAGGTTCAATTTTTCTCAGTTTCACAACATGAACAATGATCTTATGATATGAATTACACTCAATATGTAAATTAGACACACACTGTGAATTGGTTCTTCATGAAATACCTCAGTTGGTTCCTACATTATTCATCCATGGTTCTTAAAAAATAAATAGTTAAAGTACATTCCCATTAAAAATTTAATGTATTTGGGTCATTTATATAAAGGTATTAACTATAAAGAGAGTTATTAAAATAATAAAATAAAATAAGGCTTTGTCCTGGTAAGAAATTTTAATATTCAGGTTTCCTCATGAAATATTTCCATTATGGTATATAGATAAATTTTTTACCTTAATTCGGTAATTGAAATATAATAATGATATAACCATTCCTGATTAATGAAATTAATACTATGATTCACTTATGTGGTATTTGTTAATTTTTTCCTCTATTGGTTATTCTTGAATCGAACTCCTAATGGTTTCCATATTCCTGATTAATTTAATGAAAATATATAGAAGACAAAATCTTACAAGATTTTGTAGTTATCTATCTCCACCATAACATCATTCCATTCTTCTGGAGGATAAACATCAATAATTACATATTGAGTTGGAACCTGTTTTTTTCCTCTTCATTCAGAATATATTAGAGGGTGTCCCATTATTATTTTATCACAAGAAAATCTATGAGTTCAATGGATGTTTTATTAACATCCTATTCCTTCTCCTTTTAATATTATTTCATTTTTATATCTTGTTACTCTTCAATCTCATTCTCCACTTTTTCCTCAACCGTCTGATTAATAATTTTCATTTTGTTTATCTTCTTCTTCATATAGTTGTAAAGGGTCTTCATTTTTTCCACATTTTCTCCTTAAATAAATTTAACATCCAACACTTCTTGATATTCTAAATATTCAAAAATTCAATTTCATTATTCAAAATTAAAGGTAAACAAATCCATGGGGAATTTAAATTTGAAATAATTTGAGAATGGTGGGTAGTTAATTAAACATATACTTTGACTTGTGCCATATTTTTATCATTCTTATTTTCCAATACTATAATGTAATTTTTGAGTAATCCAATATTTCTATCTTTTAATAACTATTCAACATATTTTTAGATGGAATGGACTTATTGAATGTATTAACTTATGGTTTCTTGGTTTCAATTACATTTACTTCCTCCCACTTATCATTTTCTTACTGAAAATTACCTGTATATACGTTAGAAACAATTTTTATGTTGTTAACTAGTTAATATAAAATCAAAATTATATATGAAACGTGAGTTTTTAAATTATCCATATTCATTGAGCTCGAACTCATCATAATTTGTCCCTTTCTCCATAAATTCAATATACTGCTAAATAAATCTGATATGTCTATTTTCCGATTATAGATCATCCACTGATATTTGATTATAATTTTGAAAATTAGTGTCTCCCCCCTTGGATTGATAATAGATGTTACTAAATATTTGATTTTTGGTTTCAAAATATTTATTAGAATGTGAATCATTCAGTCTGGTTACATGATGCAGCCACCCTAAATAATTTAGTGCTTCCTGAGTGTTATATTACGCTTGATATTTTTTGTACTCTAGAAATGGGCATAATATCCGTTCATCTAAAAACTCATCTTACACATCACCAAAAAACAGCCAAAAGAGTATCCTAATAATAATAAACTATTGAAAAAAATTATACCTAAACTAAAATATGTAATCATAAATGGATAATGGAAATTCATTGACCAGTGAAATCATTCTTGGGTCGATAAGTACACAGTTTTACTCACTAAAAATGATTCCAAAATTTGATTCTTCTAAAACAATTCATTAAATATTCTAGGTGTGATCATATTATAAATTATATTATCTATAAAACAATTTAATCAAAGTCATAGTATAGACAATGTCTGGGGCCAATCCCACAGTGAGTGGGGAACACAACGATGAAAAAAATATATCAAAGGTAAGCCCTTCCAAATATGAATTGATGTTAATAATCTAATTAAATAATGAAAAGAAAAATATATAAATAAATATAAAAATATTGGAAAAATAATAATAGAGGGAAATCAGATTATAGGTGTGTTTTTGTTTCTACAATGAAATCTGTAATCCTCTTGCAAAACTATAATATTCATTTTCTGAACAATCTGTTTATTTTTTTGACAAAATAAATTGTCAATACCTATAAATATAATTTATAAATATAAATATTCTGGCCTAGATAAAATGAAAAATTTGGATTCTTTAGGACCATATTGTAAATGTTTAATAATAATCAAATTCAGGGTTGATGAATTAATTTACATTATCATGATGGATTTTATTTGGTACCAAAATCACATGGTCCTAGATTTAATAATAATTAAAAATAATATGTGTATAATCAAAATACCAAATGAATAAAATCATTTCTCAGGTGAATAATGATATAGAATAATTTGGTATACGCCCCTTTAAATTGATTCTTCTCACACATATATATTGGACCAATCGTCATCAGGTCATCACTAACTATGATTAAGCCCCAAACCCAAGGATAGAGAATAAAAAAAATTAATCATCAATTAATTAATGAATTCAAATTATAATTAACATAATAATAATCCAATGATACATTAAATTAAGAGAATGAAAAGTATAAGAAAAGCACAACTATTGTGGGTTGAAACCCTAGCGATAACCTCCCAATGGATGAACCTATGCTCCTTAGAATGTCTAATTTCTCTCTTTCATCCAAGTAATCCCAATGTTATAGGTTTCTTCATAATCCATAGGTGTTTTTGGTCTCTAATAGTGATAGATGGTATTGAAATTCAGTCTTTGTGATATCAAATAAAATGATACATAAGAAAAATTATATATGCGCCTATATAGAATGTTTTGTGGTGTGAATCATATTCACATCATAAAAGTTAAAGGCTCCAATATTTGTTTCTTTTTATCATTCAAGAAATTTATATTTTACATTTCTTGTAAATACAGTGCATCATAAACATGATACATGATGTGAAACATGTCTTCCCAGTGCCACAAACCTCATTTTTCTATGGTTTTTTAGTTATGAGCCTATATAGATTATTATTATCATCAAGAATCATGATATAAAATAATTAAAACAGAATAATAATTCATTAATAATAATTTATGAATCTTTAATTCATCATAAATTTCCATTTTCATATAGAGGTGTAATGCAGCTTTCCACAAAGTGCCATTTTGTTCCTTAATTACCATGTTTTTTTCATACTAATCCACATATCGGTCATAATATTGGAGTAAATAAAGAATAACTTTTTTTTATGAATCTAATATTCAATGAATTAATATTAACATAAATAATATATAAAAACACATGAATATATAGATACAATATATATATTTCAAATACCACCACACTCAAATCATTCCTCATCCTAGAGAAAATCCTCAACAATGAAACCCTAATTTTCTATACACAGTTAAGGGACTTCTCTTAAGAAGGTACTGAAAAAAACAAGTAATAAATAGATACTTTAAATCAAAAACATAAAAAATTAATTCAAAAATTATGCATCATCTATAATTTTAATTTTTATCCATTTACCATTTTCAAGAACATATTTCATTCTTTCATTAACATCTGCTCCATATATCATTTACCTCAACATGAATTTTTTCTCTCAGTATTCAAATTAAATAATTTAATGTACTAATGGTTATAAATAATGTGAAATATCATAGCCATAATCAAGGAATGAATATTCTTTCTCTATATCCTAAATATAAATTATAGAAAATTCATGTGGGATTTATAATTTTTATCGAATGAGCCTTGATCCGAAGGTTGGTAGGTACTGGTATTTAATACATTTAAGGAAAAATATGGGTGGTAAAATATGGTTTTTAATAGATGATATTCAAAAAAATATCAATTAAATGATCCTCACTAAAATTTAATGTCATATCATGCACCCACCAATGTGGAATGTAAAGGATTATAGATAATATAATTATAATGAAAGAATTTAGTTTTTGTTGTTATGCATTTTTTCGTTGTTTTAAAATGGTCTTTCTTGGATAAGTTTCTCATACACCACCTTTCAACATATGATTTTTATAATATGTATGTAGAAGTGGTGATTTTTGGCTTTCTAGACAAATAACCAACTTTATTTATTTTTTCCACAAGTCATTATTAGAATTAACAACATACCCAACATCTAACTACATATGATAAAAACCATCAATATGGTAATATATATTTTCTATTTTCCCATGTCCCAAATCATTTATATTTTTACTATTTTTCTACAACTATAAATGAAAATAAAAAAATTTAATTATTTTAGATATGAAACATCCCTGAAAACCCTGTAAAAAACTTATGTTGTCTCCTCTCGAGATATATCATCACAAATTTACCATTAATAACCCATCCTTGACACTCATTTAATTGAATATCATGAAAAATCAAAAAACATGGGTAGGAAAGTAAAGTATGGTTATGTACTATTTCTTAATTTTATATGGTATTCCATGGATTATATCAGATAAGAAGGATAAATAGATATCTAGGTCTCAGGAAAAATATGAAAGACAATAAAATACACCAATCATTTCAAAAGATATTTTTTTAATTCATAGGTTTGAAAATATATAAAGGCCTGGCCATGTATATTTAAATTCCCTAAGTATCACCTAACAAATATGCTTATAAAAATTGGAAATATCTAGTTTCGAATCCTCTTAGGAATGTGATAAAAAAATAAAATCAACCACATCATGGAATGAAAATCAATATTCATTTTTTTCAAGTCATTATTATAGGAATCAACATAAATAAATACAATCATATCATCAATCATTACTATATATTCCAAATTAATGTAAGAATGTGACCCATAAAATGTACATTTATATCTTTTTAATTTATGAGAGTTATATGAAATATTTTACACTATTTCAATATATATATCTTATGTGTATATGTCTCTTAAATCAGTGAGAACAAGGAAAAAATGTCATGTTTTTCTACTGAATGTAATTCAATTCAGCTCATTCATCATTAAAATTAATTTTTCCATTTCACTATTTTTTTAAATCATGTTTCATAAAAAAATTGGTGGAAAATTATAAACAACTAAAAATTACTACCCATATATTAATTATTTTGAATGAGTTGATCATGTTATGGCTAACATAGGTTCATGACATGAATTTTGATCTCACAGCATGATTTGAACTCACTATATGATGTGGACACAAGGTGAAAATTGGTCATGCATGAAACCCTTAATTTTCATCCGTTTTTTTATTCTATGAGTCTGAAAATAAAATTAAATAGTAAAATTACATTTCCATTAAAAATTTAATGTATATGTCTCAAATAGATAAAGATACCATCCATGGGGAGAGTTAATGAAATCATAAATATAAGTAAATCTATGTCCTAGAATGTAATTTTAAAATCTAGTTTACCTCTCAATATTTATGATTTATGGTATAAAGGTACAAAATTAACAATTTTTATTTAATTTTCACCTGATATTTTGAAAAAACACTTATTTTTATCCAATTTAAATTTTTTTGCATATGGGGTAGTTCATCTATTTTTTCTCCATTTTTTCTTATTGATAGGTACTCATGGTGAGATGAATATAGAGAATAAATATAATGAAAATATAGAAAAATAGAGATATAACTCTTGTTTTCAGTTTTCCTACTCCACTAAAACACATTCTATTTCCTCCTAAGGTTCACATTCTGAAATTACATCTGATGATGGAACATCTTTTTTATCCTATTATTTGAGAAATTATAGTGGGGGTCCTTTACTTATTTGGTCACTAGAATAAATTTATCTTCGTTCAAATATTTAATAACATAATTTCCTTCATATTTTTTTTCTCATTTCAATTTTATGTTTTGATCACATTCATCATCTTTCTCCACTATCTCCATGTCCACCTAATCATTAATTTATATAATATTTCTTAATCTTCTCGTAGTCTCAGAATTCCTTCCATTTTTTTATTTTTTTCATCTGATCCATTAACATCCCACACTTATTATTATTTTATATATTTATGAAATTCTATATATTTATTATAAATTCATTATATAATATTCAGAAAGTAATTTATATTTTAAATAATCGGAGAATGGTGAGTAGTAAATTCTATATATTCTTTGAGTTTTCTATATCTTTATTGATAAATATTTTCTAACACATTGAATAGAAATTTTTCTTAATAAGATAAGTATATCTTCTTGGATTTTAACATTATATTGTTGTAAGTAATGAACTTCTTGATTTCCTTTATCTTGATTTTTCATTCTTTTATCAACATTTAAACAATACCTCTAAACTAATTATTCATCCAACCATCATATATCATCATTATAAACTAATGGTTTTTTGTCAACAAGAAAATTTAAATTCAGAATGATAGGATAATGTTGATTTTTCAATTCTCTATGTTCACTAAAATCAAACTTATTATAATCGAACCTTTTTCCTATAATGTCGATGTACTAAATGAGAAACATAGTAAGTCATCCTTCTTAGTAATACTCATCCCCCGATCTATATTGGTAGTTATAAAAATATAATTCTTTTTAGTAGTGTTGATGATCAGATTCTTTCAATTTTTGATGTTTTGATAAATCAGATTCATGAAAATGAGAATCATTTAATTTGGTTTCTTGATGGAATATCTCTACTATATTTTGTGCTGCCTATATGGTCAGATAATTCTATAATGTATGATACTATATTGGGGAAGAATAATATTGGTTCATCTGAAAACTCATATGTAAATCCACAAAAAGGACCACAAGAAAAATATAATTATATAAAAATTAATGAAAAATTACAAAAACCGTAATATGTAAATTGATGTTGGATAATGAATGTATTTGACCTATGAAATTGGTCCAGAGTCAAAAACGACGCTCCATTACTCATCAAAAATAGTTTTAAAATTTGATGAATTATAGGGTCATTCTTAAATATAATATTCATGATAAAATTGTAAATTTATATTTTCTTGAACAAAACTATCTACAAAGGCGTATCACAATTGGAGTGTGAGGTCAATACCCCATAGAGTGAGGAATATAATGATTAAAACTCTTGATTAATGGTTCTATTGTCACATTTTTAATTTAATTTACTAAATTAATTTAACTAGACAAATAAAATAGAATTAATTAATACAATAAAATAAGAAATTCAAGAACATAGAGAAATTGGATTCCATGTGATGTTTTCCTTAAAAAATACTAATTGCACTTGAAAATCAAAAAATACTATTGATATAATAAGTTTCCAATTCCTATCTATTTGCAATAGAATTGTAATTTTTTCTTTCTAAATGATTTAAAATTCCATTATTCATTATGAGTATATTTAAAATGTTGAATAATAATTAAATCCAATGGTAATGAATTAATTACATTTTTTCAAATAGGTTTTATCTTCTACTAAATGAAAAATATCTATAATTTAATAAGAAATATGAATAATATGACTTTCAATAAAATTCCAATTTAATAAATCCAATCCACATGTGAATAAATAAATTGATCAATTCGATACACACCAATTTCTACTTATTGTTTTATCCCTTGGGGATATAGTTGATCATCATTAGGTGATCACCAAAAATTAAGAGAAGAACAACCATATGAGAGAGAATATAAGAGAAAGACTAAAAAAGGAATAAATGAGTTGAAAATTGAATTAAATTAATAAACATCTTACATTAAATAAAATCCATAGAATGGAAAACTGTTTTGAAACACAACAATATAGGGTTGGAACACTCAAAGGAACATCCCATTGGTAGTAACCTCTATGTCCTTCAACTGATGCTCTCTATCATTGTTTTAATCCCTCATTTATAAGATTTTTGTTCTTCCATATGTGGTTTGGGGTATAAAATAGTGATTAATTTATGTAACATTTTATTCTAAATATTTCCAATACATTGTTTTGTAAAAACATCTATATCCATTCATATCTGTATATTTTCAAGGCTTGACACATGTTCATGTATTAAAAAGTAATGAATATCCATTTTTTTATTTTTCATTCATTTCCTATAAAATATAAATTAAATTTTTATTTGATTTATTTTTTTTATGATACATGATATAAAACATGTTTTTCTAGTGCTATGAACATCACATTTCTTCCGTTCTTCTCCTTCAAGGCTCCAGAAATCATTCTAATCATAAAACATCATCGTAAACCATAATTTAAAAGTAATCTTCATTCATTTTGATTCTATAATCAATCCCATATTCCTAATAAATTACTAATATAAGGTATTTCCAGGTATCAGGTCCGTATAAAGTGCTTTAATATTCATTAATTTTAATGTTTTTATTCCTATTTCTCCACATATATGTCCTATAAATAGAATACATAAAACATTATTATCAGGAATGAATTTCATATTCAATCAAACTGTATTCATCTATGATGAATATAAAAATATATTAATATATAAATACAATATAGAGATATCAATCCCTAAGATGAGGATCTATCTTTGATGATGTCATTGATCATCTGAAACCCATATCAGAATATCCTCTTTGTATAAGGAGTATCTATGTATAGAATCTATCTAGTAGTGATCCAAAAAACATCTATTATCCTAAGGAAAATTGATAAAACAAATGGTTCTAGAATTTTAGATAATTCATCTTATGTTGTTCATCATGATCACTACATGATCCTTCTTTCTTGAACACTTATTTCTTGATCATTTAGTTTATGATAAGTGGAGGGAATGAAGGATTTGATAGAGAATTTAGATGAAAATAATTATTCAAATTTCCAATAAAACCCTAATACAATAATATATTTTCATTTCTGGATAAATTTAAAATTTTAGCTTGATTTCATTTTAGACGACCCCATGTAAATATTATACTACTCACAATAATGAGTTGGCTTTCATTACACACAATGACGAATTTTATAGAAATAATATGTTAATAAACTAATATAATATAATATAATATATATCTTAGCCATTAAATTAGCATTTATGAATAATATTAACCAAATTTGGAAGATTTTATATTCCATATAATTATATGATTCACTATATATATCTTCTAGACATGATATAAGAAATTTTTTAATTTATTAGATAAAGGATTTTGTTTATAAAAAAGTTTTTTGGATCCTCTTGATGGAGAACCCATTTTAAAACTATTTTTGAAACATTGTATATTGAACATCCAATAATAACATTCTTTTTAAAATAATAATATCAAAATTCACTTCGGATCAATTTTTTGGTTATTTTATTATAATTTTTATGTTTTGATAAACATTGAAAATGAAAAATTTTTAATTGAAAACAACTTTTTCATTAAAGTAATTTATAGTGATAAATCATAAATTTGATGTGTGTTAAAGTAAAATTAAATTATATTTTTTTAATTTAATACAATATTGGTCATTGTAAGTAATTTTACAAAGACTTTTTTTATAAAAACAAGTCATTATTTTGATGGTTTTTTACTTTTAAAAACATGTTTTCTCATTTTTACAATGGCGATTAATTTTAAATTAATCAATTAAACTTATTTGTTTTAAAATTTTCAAAATGTATTCCATATTTTTAATCAAGGGTAACTATTATATAAATAAAATTATTTTATTTTTTGGTCTTTATGAATAGTAACTACAATAATTTTTATTTACCATAGTTAAAGGTAAATTAGGGAAATTAGGGTAACACACAATATTATAGAGAACATTAAATTATAAAAAAATCCGAAAAAGACTTTTTGGATGAATAAAATTCGAAACATAATTCATTATGATCATAATTTACTCATTTAATAAACTTTTTTCAATGAATGTAATATAAATATTATTAAAACAAAAGAAAGTGAAAACATGCCACCCTCATATTTTTTATAAGTATACTACTTTTAATAGAGCGATAAAAATGATAAAAAATCAATCATAAATAGTAACCAAAATATATAATGAAATTATCTACATTAGGTTATTTTTTTTATAAATTTTATAGATTAAATAATTACCATAAACACTAACACAACGGTGCTACAATAATTAGTTTATTTATATATATCTAATAAATCATATGAAAAATATGAATATATATATATAAATATATATATATATATATATATATATATATATATTTTATTAGGGTACTCCATGAATTTTTTAGATAACTATGAAATATTATATGTCTATTCAATGGTTTTTTAGAATTTATATCTCATTTAGGATTTTATTTACGTTCAATTGGAATAATGGTGACAAAATTGACAAAATTAATATTTTTTTAAAAATTAGTATTTTAATAAATTATTTAAAAATTATAAAAATAATTAAAATATACAAATTGGATATGATATGGAATAAAGTTTCATAAAGTGTCTATTTTGGGAAATTTTCTCTGTATAAGTAAAATCTATAACCTTTTAATTTCTGAAATATTATTACCATAATTTATATTAATTATATTATCTAAGGGTTCATCAATATTATAAGGGTTAAAATTAATCCAAAACATGATAAAAGATTATTGGATGAATATTATTAAATATAAATTATATTATGATTAATTTTGAGTTGTTTAATCGAATATTTTCCATGAAAAGAGATTATACATTATTTAAATTAAAAATAGTTATAAAATATCACTATTTAGTATTCTAATAAATTTTATGTGTTCACAAAGTGGAAAAATAGGATATGAATGAATATAAATTTATAATTTGATAGAAATGAAATTATTTTCTTTAAAGTAACTTTTTTTTTTATTTTTTTAATTTATATAACTACCTAAATAATCTCTTAAATTCAAAAAACATATTTTTATAATTAACAGAGAAATAGAATAAATGATTTTACTTAATATTAATTTGGATATATTTTAGATTATTTAATATATCTATGGATTTTAATAGATCTATAATATATATTATAGATGTGTGAATGCACTATAACATAATTCCCACTTTGTTTTAATGTGTTTTATGTCAAATTAAATGAATAGTATTAAATTTGGAAATAATGATATCTTATTGAATTAATTTATTATTAATTTACTTATAAATTAAAAAAATGTAAAATAATCACAAGAGGATAGTATATGATCTAATATGAATCCAAATTATTATTTATGGGCCATTTTTAGGTACTTAGATAACAAATTGTGTATTATATATCATTATTTTGAGAGTGTTCAATAGCACCCCTTCCATCCATTCTAAAAGTGAACCTCCTCCATAAAATACTCACACCACATGGAGCCCTTTAGTTCATCAAAAACCTTCCCTTTTCTTTACCAAATAATCATCACTTCATTATAGAGGCTATAATTTTGGAATAAGGCCAACCTATGATGTATATTGGTGATAATAAAAACGAGGTACTCGAAGAAGAGGTAATTGTTTTACCAATTCAATTCAATTTCATTTCTTCTTATATGTCTCCTTCCATTTCGTTTTCCATAATAAAGTAATAAATATAGTATCACATAAATTATTTGATGTTATTATGATTATGGGACTACCATAGTCTTCCTTTTTTCTATCATACGAATAACAACATCACCATGTGTGTGTATATACGTTGTTCCATCTCCACGCTGTGGGGTAACATGTTATTCAACACTACCTTATTTGGATGGTTTTAATGATGAGTAAAATGGATTTAAATAATCAATATGACATGATGATTATTATTTTTCATTAATATATAATCCTATTTCATACCATTTGACTATTAATTGAATTACACCGTCGCACGTGCGTATGTACGACCTACCATCTCCACGACTTGATGAGACTCATTCTCCACATTTATATTTAAATAATGATTAAAAAACATATATGATGAGTAAATATATGGTTTTTGAAATCTTGTTTTTTATTTATAAGAATAAAATAAATCTTATTTATAAAAACATGACTTATATGTCAAAACATACATAGAAAAAAAAGCAGTGAAAACCCAAAACAATGGTAATAGTATTTTTAAAAAAAATGATATTAGAGGGTCATATATTATATTATATATATGGATATGGTCCTCGAATAATTTAAAAACATGGTTTAGAAATTATAAATGATTTTAATGAACTCTCAACTAAAGTACAAGGTAATGGTTATTATCACAATTTCATTATTATCTAAGGGTTTTTATGTGTATGTTTATACTGGGACACATTTATCATCCATGTCCATGATTCATAAAAGTTTATTTCAAAATATTATCAAACATTTATTAAATTAATATTTTCCCCTATTTTAATTTTTTTACTTTTTGAATGGAATATTTATTTGGTTTTCTAAATGATGTACTTCATGAACCATTTCTATAAATTAATAAAAGATTGTTTTTTAACTTATACCTTGCATGGGGGTATTTTTTCAATTATGATTCCTTAACATTTTAATCTTCAATTAAAATATTAAAATTTTATTTTTAAAAGAAATGTTTTCTTTTATAATTGTGTGACTTTTAAAAAATTTTGATGTAGAAGAGTGATATTTATCTCATAGTGTTTTATTTATTTTATTTGATTATTTTCATCTGTATCAATATCATTTGTTATATTTTACGCATAAATGAAGGTGATTAATTATGATAAAATCTACCATATTTTTTTAGAGTTAATGATTTGTTTTACTATGGATATTCTACTTTGATACCATCTTGATTTATGGTTAATCTATTAACTTTCATGTGATAGTTTTTGTCACGAACCATCCTCGGGGCCCGTGCCATGACTACCCCATGCCCGCCTTCCATAGGCCAGGGGATGGCGACTAGCACCAAGGCGTAAATCCCGGAAAAAGGGAAGGCATAGCCTTTGTAATTTAAACCACAAACACCACAGAGAAAGCATGCAGAAGTAAACACTAAGTAAAAACTGGTACAATAGTAAGTGCGGAAAAGTAAGTGGGCCAGTATACAAACCCAAACTGAAAGTAAAGTACAACTGGAAAGGGAAACAACAACTGAAAAGTAAAGCCGCAACGTCGATCTGTCCACTGGATATCCCACCTAAAGGGTGGGTACAGATAGCCTCCACTGCTCCTTGGGTCCAACCGACCACTTCGAGTACGTCCCGCCCAGTGGTCCACCTCTAGGTACCGTCCTCCTCCGCAAGCCTCAACCACGATCAGCGCTGTCCGTCGTCTGCAACCAACACAACCTAGTGCGGGCATAGCCCGTGCAGGTGTGAGTATAAGCTACTCAGTAGGGACCCCAAGACCCCCGAAGGTCTCCCAGAATCCAAAAAGGATAATCCACAAAGGAAAGATACAATCACGAAGTAACATCTGACACTGCTTAGGTATATTCCCATACATATACCTAAGTCATAAATTCTTGTTTGGCTCCCACATCTGAGCCCAAGTACAACCCAGTCCACACAGGAAAGCAAAACGTAAATCCACACAGGATAGAACCACACAATCCACATAAGAAAGAAAACATGATTCAGCTCACACAGGTTTACTTCTTTCATATGACGATAGAGATGATCAGATATATCCACTAATTCATCTAAGCCGTCGGACCCACAAAGGATCGATAGGTACTAACCCCCTCAATGACCCACAAAGGATCTGACCCACAAAGGATCGATAGGTAACTAACCCCTACAAAGACCCACACAAGATCAGACCCACATAGGATCTGTAGGCGCTGGCTCACATAGAACTGCTGAGTGCTGACCCACACAGGATCGGACCCACACATGATCGGTAGCACTGATCCACATAGGATCACTGAGTGCTGTAGTGGTCGTCGTTGAATCCACTGAGGATCTCTGTACAGTCGTCGTAGAAGTAGTAGTCATAACCAAATCTAGGGTTCCCGCATACAGCAAGATCATTCGGGAGGGTCCGCTCCATGATCCGAGAGGCTGATACATCAACTAACACACAGTCCAGAGTTGATGTATCCAAAAGTTCCGTATCATCAACTGGAACTCAACGTTGGAGACGGCGCGTCAATCGGACGCCCGGTCTGAGAGTTATTGGCTTTTTTGTCCCTGGGGCCCGGTTGGTTTTTAAGGCTAAACAAACCCGACCGTACTCCACCTGCGTCCAAACCTCGGGAGGAGTAAGACAAATGTTCCATCTCACTTAGAGGAATCCAACCAAGTTGATGACACGTCAAACGGACGTCTGGAGCTCATGTTATGAGCGTTTCCGCTCCGAGGGCCCGGTTGGTTTCATGTACGAACCAACTCGGCCGAACCCAAAGCATTCTGAAACCTTGAGTGCGATATGTCGAAACAGCCGCCTCGATTGAAGGATCGCATCGCCGCTGACGGTGCATCGATCGAAGGTCTGTAGCCCAAGATATGGGAAAAAGAAAAAATAGGGTCCGAAAACGGGGGTTTCGGGCCCAGACCGACCCGGCCCGAGACCCCCTGGGTCGGACCGAACCGGGTCGACCCGACCCGAGTATGGGTAGGCCCAGCTGGGAGCGGCTCGGCCCGGCTGGGCGCGGCCCGACCCAGTTGGCGTGGCCCGGCCCGCCCCGGCTTGGGCGCGGCCCGGCGCGCTGGTGCGCGGCGCCAGCTGGCTCGGTTGAACGGTCGGGCCGTTCGGTTATGCAATTGGGGGGGGGGGGGGCTGCCCCCCTCTGTTCGGAAACTGCGGCCCCAATTAAGGGGCCGCTAAGCTGGTCAGCAGGGGGTTTTGACCCCCGGCTCTTTCCCTGTCCGGTCGGCCCACCCTGGCCGGCTGGTTCTTGCTCCACGAGACCAGCGATGGCCGGTCCCCTCCCTGCTCGGACGCCGGAAGCCCGTCTCTGGCCGCCGGTCACCCTACTTCGCCGCGGCCCGGAACCGGCCACGGCCTTGGTCGTTCGGTGTGGAGCGACGGCGCCGTGCTCTTCCACCGCGGCCCCGTTCCGGCAGCGATGTCTTTGGGTTTCACCGACGTTGCGTGATGGCGTCGTGTCCTTGTTCGTTTCCACGGCGTAGTGCGACGACGCCGCACATTCCTTATTGCATGATCACATGCGGTGCGACGGCACCACGCCATTCTCGTTTCAAACCACAAAGAAACAAACACACGGATAAGGGAGGAGGGTCGACCGTGTTTGTGCGGTCTGACCCCCTCTCATTAATCGATAGCATTTGCTTGTATTTTCACGAAGAACGGAAATTTGGTAAACATGAACAAAATAATTAAATAACCCCTAACTTGAGCGTAGCTAGAACGGGGGTTCGCCGTGGAAAATGACGTCGCGAGGTGAAGCTATGTATGTTGACAGAGAATGCCCGAGGAGGAAGTGGTGTCTCCTTTTCTTTGACATGAGAAGATGATCGAAAGAGGGTGCGTCATCGATCATCAGAAAAAGGGGTCAAACACCGGCTACGGAGAGGAGAAGAGACAGCATGTCGATCTCCTCTTACGGTGACGACGTTCTTCGTCGAAGTCTTGGTGTTCTTCGTGATGAAGATGAAAACACCCAACAGCTCTCTCCCCAATTGTCCACACACAACAAAAAACCAAAATAAAATAAGGCTCATTCTTATTTTATTAACTCATGCCACAATTCAAAAATTCAAAACATAATTTAATTATTTGAATTGGTGTGTTGGGATACTTAATTAGAGGAGAGGAAAATTCACCCAAATAAAGGGAAGTTTAAAAGTTAAAAGTGTTACACAACTTAAGTGGGGGGTTAAGAGGAGTTAGGGAGTTAAGGGAATTGAAAAGGTGGGGCTCATGTGGGCCCCACCTCACCTTTAATCCACTCAAGAGAAACTAACAATAAGTGGGTCCCACCCTAACTCTTGCACTAGGATTCTAACTCATGGAAAAGGGAAATAAAATTCTTAACGAAATTTTATTTCACTCGCACTTAATCCACAAATTTAAACAACTCGTATCGAGCAAACACAACTCCAGAAAATGTGTTCCTAAGTAATTACCAGCACAGCGGTTCCATCGGTGACCTCAGAATTTGATTCCAAGCACCGGTTCGAAAGATAGGAATTCTCGCTCATTCGTTCACTGAACGTACCCGAGCTAAACTTCGGATAGAAATTACGGGCACACCAGGCCTCAGAATCAGTTGCCGTCAGAAACTACGTTCTTGTAAAATCCCAAAGAAAATTAAGAAAAAAATTTCCCTTGAATTTTACGGGTCTTTACATTACTCCTACCTCAGGGCTTTACATCCCCGTAAATATACATCATAAGCTAGGGAAACAAAAGTGGGTACTGAGCATGCATATGAACCTCCCTCACCCAAGTGCTCTCATAGTGGTTCTCGTGCTGCCATCTGATACGTATTAGAGGAATCGACTGTCCACGTAGGAACCGATCCTGTCGATCCTCGATTTCCACCGGGACCTCCTTAAAAGTCACCCCATCATCAATGTCTATCTCCCCATGGTCAATGATATGTGTCGGGTCGTGAACGTATCTCCTCGGCTGGGATACGTGGAAGACGTCGTGCACCATGTGAAACTAAGGTGGTAGAGCCAGGCGATAAGCCACCTCGCCAATCCTGCTGAGGACCTGTAATGGTCCGACGAAGCGTGGAAAGAACTTGCCACCTCGACCAAATCTCCACAAACCACGTTGAGGTGAGACACACAAGAAAACGTGGTCGACATCCTCGAACTCTAGTGGCCTCCGCCTCTTGACAGTGTAAGACTTCTGCCGGCTCTGAGCTGTCCTCATCCACTCCTGGATGACCTAGACCTTCTCTGTCGTGGCCCGTACCATCTCTGTTCCCACAAGTGCTGAATCCCCAGGGTCTGTCCAGCATAAAGGAGATCTGCAAGGCCTTCCATAAAACGCCTCGTATGGTGCCATCCTGATGGTGGAGTGGTAACTGTTGTTGTACGCGAACTCCACCAAGGGTAGGTGGTCCTCCCAGCTGTGACCAAAGTCGAGGACACATGCGCGGAGCATGTCCTCGAGAGTTTTAATGGTCCTCTCCGTCTGACCATTCTTCTGAGGGTGAAAGGTAGTGCTCAAACGTAGTTTCGTCCCAAACGCCTCCTGAAACCCCTTCCAAAGTCGGGAAGTAAAGTGAGCATCTCGATCAGAGATGATAGATGATGGCACACCATGAAGCCGCACAATCTCCTGAATGTAGAGACGTCCCAAGCTCTCCACTGATCCCTGCTCTCTGATGGGTAAGAAGTGATCCGACGTGGTGAGTCGGTCGACAATCACCCAAATGGATTCGTGAACTCTGGAAGTGCATGGAAGTCCAGTCACGAAGTCCATAGATATCGCGTCCCACTTCCACACCGAGACCTCAAAGGGCTGTACGAAGCATGCTGGTACCTGATGCTCTACTTTCACCTGCTGGAAGGTGAGGCATCGAGAAACGAAACTTGCCAAAACCTTATTCATGCCCGGCCACTAATGCTGTCGTCTGAGGTCCTGGTACATCTTTGCCACTCCAGGATGCACCGCCAAAGGAGAAGTGTGAAAATCTCTCAGCACCTCCTCCCGTAAAGCAACGGGTACCAAGGTACATACTCCGAAAAGGAATTCCTGCTCTGCTCCAAAGGAGTAACCATCAGGTGCCTGTCATGAGGATATCTGTGTACGCCACGTCTCACAGTCAGCGTCCCAACGCTGTGCCTCTCTGACCCGCTCCAGTAGTAGAGGAGTGACTGTGAGAGACTGGAGGAACGATACTCTATCTTTATCAATTAAGGATATCTGCAAAGAGGCTAGCTACTCTGTCACCTCCTCAAGTAGGTGAATGATCGTCCTCTTACTGATAGCATCAGCTACCACATTCCCTTTCCCAAGAGTATAGACTATCTCAATGTCATAGTCCGGGAGGAACTCGAGCCATTGCCGCTATCTCAGATTCAGGTCCTTCTGAGAGAAGATGTATCTGAGACCCTGATGGTCAGAAAAGACTGTAAAGCACTCACCCATTAGGTAGTGTCGCCATGTCTTCAGAGCGAAGACCACTACTTCTAACTTCAGGTCATGGGTAGCGTAGTTCTGCTCAGGCGGCCTCAACTGACGTGATCCATAGGCGATCACTGCCCGCTCCTACATCAGGACACATCTGAGTCCGGTCCCTGATGCATCGCAGTAGACTACGTACCCTACTCCCTCCTCAGGAAACCTCAAGATAGGGGCGTTGGTCAAACTCTGTCTCAGCTCCTGGAAGCTCTGATGACATCTGTATGACCACACAAAGGGTTTCCCCTTCTTCGTAAGATCTAAGAGTGGTGCCACAACTTTGGAGAAGTCTGGAACAAATCTCCGATAGTATCCAGCTAGTCCTAAGAGACTCTGCACCTCCGTCATGCTCCTGGGTGGCTCCCAAGCTAGCACTGCCTCAATCTTCGAAGGATCCACTGCAAATACCGCCTCAGAGATGACGTGTCCCAAGAAGTGGACCTCACGTATCCAGAATTGACACTTAGAGAGCATACCATAAAGCTGGTGCTCTCGGAGTGTGTCTAGTACAACCCACAAGTGGTAGGCGTTCTCCTACTCAATCGTCGAGTAAATCAAAATGTCATCGATGAAGACCACGATAAATCGATCGAGGTATGGCTGAAAGATCCTGTTCATGAGGTCCATGAACACTTCTGGAGCATTGGTTATGCCGAATAGCGTAACTAAGAACTCATAGTGCCCATATCGACACCAGAAGGCCGTCTTCTGCACGCCCTCGTCCCGAACTCTGAGCTGATGATAGCCTGGCCTGGAGTCTATCTTTGAGAACCACTGTGCTCCCTTGAGCTGATCGAAGAGGTCATCAATCCTCGGTAGCGGATACTTGTTCCTCGATGTCACCTGGTTCAGGCGATGATAGTTGACACAAAGTCGCAAACTCTCGTCCTCCTTCTTGGCGAACAATATCGGGGAAAACCAGGGTGAAACACTGGGTCAGATGAATCCCATGCCCTGCAAGTCCTCCAACTGTACCCGTAGCTCCCGAAGCACTGCGGGGGCCATCCAATATGATGGAGTGGATATTGGGGCTATCCCAGGGTATAGATCAATATAAAAGTCTTCCTCTCTGCGAGGAGGTAGTCCTGGAACGTCGTCAGGGAAGACGTCCGCATACTGATCCACCACTACAGGAAAACTAGGACTCTGCACGTCAACTGCTCCTAGGATGAGGCTATCCAACTGATGAGTGATGGGATGTCCTCTCCTCTGCGAGAGTCCATCCTGTGCTGCAAAGGCTCCCTTCTTGCCGGTGAAGGTGAACCTACTCCCGTCGGTGCGTACACATCGCACCTTGCGCCTAATACAGTCAATCTGTGCATGGAATGTAGACAACCAATCCAAGCCCAAGATTATGTCGTAAGGCCTCGACGCTGCTACAAGAAGATCCCAGCCGAAGCTCTCGCCTCCTAGAGTAAGCTCACACTATCGGCACCATTGCGTAATCGTCGAGTCTGCTCCTCTAGGAGTCTCTAGCCGTAAGGATCGACCCAACAGCTCTGTCGGAATCTCCGAGCTCCGAACAAGGGCAACAACTATGAAAGAGTGACTCGCCCCTATGTCTATAAGAACTGCAGCAATGGTGGAATAGACACAGATAGTACCTTGAATCATCTCGGGCGCGCCGTGGTCGTAGTCCTCCGCTGCTTGGAGCGGTGCCTGTCTCTACATGCCAGCACCTTGTGCTCGGGGTGGACCTCCTGGTGGTGGTGGTGGTAGAGCCTCAAAGAGTCACCCACAACCTGCTGCTCGGCCAGCTCCTCTGCCTCGTCCGCCTGCTCCCTGCGAACCGCCACAGTCGACTCTCTGCCTCTGCCTTGGTGGTCCCTAAACCGTCTGTTGCTCCTCGGCATGGCGGGTGGGGCAATCACGAGCCATGTGGCCCTGCCCGCCGCATGAGTAGCACTGCCTGCCTCTTGAAAGACTAGCTCCACGCTGTGTTCCCTGCACTGTTGAGCCAGTGTCCTGAGGTTGTCTGCCTGAGGATCTGGTCTGCCTGGACCCATGTGTCATCTGTCGACTGCCTTCTGCAGAAGACTCTGCTACATGATGCCCTGCGGTGGGTCTCGGCACTGGTGTAGACTCAGCAAGAAAGCTCTCGATCAAAAGGGCTCGCTCTAGTACTCTTGTCTCAGTCAGAATGCTGAGGGAGATTAGCAATGCCCTGATCTCGTGTCTCAATCCCTGCTCAATGGTCCGGGCCTGGATGAATGGGTCCAGTACCATGTCTATAGAGTAGCACGAGAGATCGGTAAATCTTGTCGAGTACTGGGTGACTGTCAAGCTGCCCTTCCGCAGCTGAAGAAGCTCCTAGATGCGCACTGCACGAAGGGTGTTTGTGACGAACTCTGAGCGAATGAAGCTCTCAAATTCCGTCCAGAGGAGGGATGCCTCATAGTGCACCAGGAGATTCAAGCTGCACCATCTTCCTGCTGCTGCGTACAGTAGGCTCGCTGCGAGGATCTCCATGAGGTCTGCTGGTGTCCTCACTAACCTAAAAACTCTCACCAGTGTATCCATCCATTTATCGGCTGCCTGGGGGTTCATCTCCTCGCAGAACCTGGGCGGTCGCTGGCGCTGGAACTCGTGCAGTGCACTAAGGAGACGTGCATCATCAGCGGCTGGGGCTGGAAGCATTGGTGGCTCGGCGGGTAGAGCTACCGTCGGTGCCTCAGCTGTCAAAGGGCCCTACACTGAGGCCTCGTCGCTCGGTGGGCTGTCATCACACACAACTCTCGGAACCCTAGCTAGCTGCCGTCATGGGGCCATCCTGAAAAGGAAACAGGTGCGCCGCAGTCAGAACAGTATACCTGGTGAGCTGATACAAAGTAATCATAATGAAAACTTGAAACACACATGCAATAAATGTTTTCGTACATTAAGTCAGAAATCAAAAGTCAAGGTCCTGGTGTACGGATACGTCATCCTCCGCTCCAACACTGGACTTCCTAGACTGATAACCACACCCAATATGCTAAACACTATTGCTTCACATAGAAAAAGATCAGAGTCCTGAGTTCTGCGGTAGAACCGAACCACCTTTGATACAAATTTGTCATGACCCATCCTTGGGGCCCGTGCTGTGACTACCCCAAGCCAACCTTCCATAGGACAGGGGCTGGAGACTAGAACCAAGGCGTAAATACCGGTAAAAGGGAAGGGATTGCCTTTTTAAAATAAACCACAAACACCACAGAGCAAGAAAGAATAAGTAAACACTACGTAAAAACGGGTACAAAAGTAAGTGCAGAAAAGTAAGTGGGCAAGTATACAAACCCAAACTGAAAGTAAATTACAACTGGAAAGGGAAACAACAACTAAAAATTAAAGATGAAAAGTCGAGATGTACACTGGATATCCCACCTGAAGGGTGGGTACATATAGCCTCCATTGCTTCTCGGGTCCAGCCGACCGCTCCGAGTACGTCCCGCCCAGTGGTCCACCTCCACGTACCGTCCTTCTCCACAAGCCTCAACCACGATCAGCGTTGTCCGTAGTCTGCAACCAACACAACCTAGTGCGGGCATAGCCCGTGCAGGGGTGAGTATAAGCTACTCAGTAGAGACCCCGAGACCCCCGAAGGTCTCCCAGAATCTACAAAGGATAATCCAAAAATGAAAGATACAATGACGAAGTAACATCCGACACTACTTAGGTATATGCCCATACATATACCTAAGTCATCAATTCTCGTTCGGCTCCAACATTCGAGCCCAAGTACAACCCAGTCCACACAGAAAATAAAAAGGTAAATCCACATAGGATAGCACAACACAATCCTCATAATAAAGCAAACATGATTCATCTCACACAGGTTTAATTCTTCGTATGACGATAGAGATGATCAGATATATCCACTAATTCATCTAAGCCGTCAGACCCACAAAGGATCGATAGGTACTAACAACTTCAATGACCAACAAAGGATCTGACCCACAAAGGATCGATAGGTAACTACCCCCCCCCCCCCCCCCCGCATAGACCCACACAGGATCAGACCCACACATGATCTGTAGGCGCTGGCTCACACAGAACCGCTGAGCGCTGACCCACACAGGATCGGAACCGCACAGGATAGGTAGCACTGATCCACATAGGATCACTGAGTGCTGTAGTCATCGCCGTCGAATCCACTGATGATATCTGTACAGTCGTCGTAGTAGTGGTAGTCACAGCCAGCTCTAGGGTTCCCGCACACAGCATGCTCGTTCGGGAGGGTCCGATCCACGAGCCGAGAGGCTGATATATCAACTGATACAAAGTCCAGAGTTGATGTATCCAAAAGTTCCGTATCATCAACAGGAACTCAACATCGCAGACTACGCGTCAATCAGACGCCCGGTCCGATAGTTATTGGCTTTTTTGTCCCAGGGGCCGGGTTGGTTTTTAAGGCAAAACCAACTCGACCGTACTCCACCTACGTCCAAACCTTGGGCGGAGTAATCCAAAAGATCTGTCTCACTTAGAGTAATCCAACCAAGTCGACGACACGTCAAACGGACTTCCAGAGCTCAAGTTATGAGTGTTTCCGCTCCGAGGGCCCGTTTGGTTTCGTGTACGAACCAACTCGGCCAAACCCAAAGTATTCCAAAACCTTGGTTGCGATATCTAAAAAAGACCGTCTCGATGCAAGGATCGCATCGCCGCTGACGGTGCGTCGATTAGAGGTCCGTAGCCCATGATATGGGCAAAAGACCAAAGAGGGTCCGAAAATAGGGGTTTTGGGCGGGTCGGTCCGGCTGGCTCGGCCGAACGGCCGAGCCGTTCTGTTATGCGGGGGGGGGGGGGGGGGGGTGGTGGTGCTGCCCCCCACCATTCGGAAACCGCGACCCCAATTTAGGGGCCGCTCAGCTGGCAAGCTGGGTGATTTGACCCCCTTCTCTTTCCCTGTCCGGCACCCCCGCCCTGGCCGATCGGTTCTTGCTCCACGGGACCGGCGACAACTGGTCCTATCCCTGCTCCGATGCCGGTGGCACGTCTCTGGCTGCCGGTCACCCTGCTTCCCCGCGGCCCAGAACCGGCCGCGACCTTGGTCGTCCGGTGCGGAGCGACGGCGCCATGCTCTTCCACCGCGGCCCCGTTCCGGCCACGACGTCTTCGGGTTTCTCCAACATGGTGCAACAGTGTCGTGTCCTTGTTCGTTTCCATGGCGTGGTGCGACGGTGCCGCGCATTCCTTGTCGCACGATCACATGCGGTGCGACGACACCACACTATTCTCGTTTCAAACCACAAAGAAACAAACACACGGATAAGGGAGGAGGGTCTTACGTTTTTGTGCGGTCCGACCCCCTCTCGTTAATCGATAGCATTTGGTCGTATTTTCAAGAAGAACGACAATGTGGTAAACACGAACAAAATAATTAAATAACCCCTACCTTGAGCGTAGCTAGAACGGGGGTTCGCCGCAGAAAACGACGTCGACAGGTGAAGCTCTGTATGTTGACGGAGAACGCCCGAGGAGGAAGTGGCTTCTCCTTTTCTTTGACACAATAAGAAGATCGAAAGAGGGTGCGTTGTCGATCTTTGGAAAAAGGGGTCACACACCGGCTGCGGAGAGGAGAAGAGATGGCACATCGATCTCTTCTTACAGTGATAGCATTCTTCGTCGAAGTCTTGGTGTTCTTCATGATGAAGATGAAAACACCCAAGAGCTCTCTCCTCAATTGTCCACACACAACAACCAACCAAAATAAAATAAGGCTCATACTTATTTTATTAACTCATCCCATAATTCAAAAATTAAAAACTTAATTTAATTAATTCAATTGGTGTGTTGGCATACTTAATGATTGGAGAGGAAAAGTCACCCAAATAAAGGGAAGTTTAAAAGTTAAAAGTGTTACACAACTTAAGTGGGGGGGGGGGGGGTTAATAGGAGTTAGGGAGTTAAGGGAATTAAAATGGTGGGGCTCGTGTGGGCCCCACCTCACCTTTAATACACTCAAGAGAAACTAACTATCAGTGGGTCCCACCCTAACTCTTACACTTAGGTTATAACTCATGGAGAAGAGAAATAAAATTCTTAACGAAATTTTATTTCACTCACACTTAATCCAAAAATTTAAACAACTCATATCGAGCAAACACAACTCCAGAAAAGGCTTTCCTAAGCAATTACCAGTGCTGCGGTTCCATCGATGACCTTGGAATTCGATTCCGAGCACCGGTTCAAAAGATAGGAATTCCCGCTCGTTCGTTCACTGAACGTACCCGAGCTAAACTTCGGATATAAATTCTGGGCACACCGGGCCTCAGAATCAAGTGCCTTCAGAAACTGAGTTCTTGTAAAATCCCAAAGAAAATTAAGAAAAAAAATTCCCATGAATTTTATGGATCTTTACAGTTTTAATTTGAATGTTTACGTTGGTTATGATTTTCTCATTTCATAAGATGAATGCATTGTACTTTGAAATTGATGGGTTAGAGACTACTTAATAAAATCCTCATGGTTTCGGAACAAGTTATTGAATGCCCTACGGGTTAGGGATCGGTTAATGAAATCCCCTAGATGCCTTAATAGTTCCCATGAGACAAACAAGTTTGGGTTTGGACCCATTTATGTATGGTCTTAGCATGTGGAGTTGAAGATGTGGTTATGTTGTAAGGCATTATGAATTATTTCATAATTATATTAGTTATTAATAATACATGTGATTATTCCACTAGTAGAATATACCTATAACTATTTAAAAGGAATTATTTTATTTATTATTTCCATATAATGCTGAAGATTACGTTCAAAAGGATTGTGTTTCAGTTTTATACCTTTATTTATGAGTATATTCTCATTTATAATAGTTTCCGTTATATTTTTTATCCTCATCGAGCATTTGATCTCACTCATTCCTTATGTTTGTTTTTTCTAGGATTCCAAAAGTGTACTATGATATAAAAACAGGTTTAAGCTAGGATAATAATGGCATTTTCGAACTATTATCTATGTTTTATTTTATGTTTTAAATTGTAATGTAAATTTTATTTTTGAAATATATTTTCCAAGGATGAAACACAAATTAGTTATTTGGGTTTAGATTCCTTGTAATCATACAATATTTTTAAAATAATTCACCAGATCCATGCTTCTCTAGTCAAGGCAATACAGATGGTATCAAAGGAAGTTTAACAACAACCTTGTAAATTAGATTTAGAAATCATAACCGAATAAATTACTTTGAAGATAAGTCTATGTATATGACATAATCATTTAGATTTGGTAATGGATATCCAAGGTTAATCCCATAAAAATATGGATTGAGAATAATATTCCAACATTTATAGATCTTATAAATGTTTCTTTATGAATACATGCATATGATTAGTGTTTCTCACATTCGGCTTTCAGTTTTGGTCAAAGGTTTGAATCCCAATGATTATACGTGAAATGGTTATACTGTTGATAATGATGATGATACAAAAGAAAAATGAGATTATGCGTTTATTAAGGAATCATATGTTGAAGTATAATTATTGGTTTAAGAGTTATGTGGAATGATTAATGTTATATTGTGTCTATATTCAAGAATTTTTACATCAATGGTTCAATTTTTATATGATTCATGAGAAATATAAGGATTGTAAAACAATACCTATTCATCAATTATTTGGAATCGTGAATTATTTTATTATGGTTTTGATGTTATAATGTTATTTGTCAACAAGTGAAATATTATGTTGTTTGGGGAATCTGATGTTATGATTGATTTTGGAAATTCAGAGAGATTTTGATACTGTTAATTGGGATATAGGTGTTATAGAAAAATATTAAGGTTGAAATAGAGTAATTTGAACATTAGATATTATTTTTTGTGTGTAACTTACGATTTAGTGGATATATTGGGCTAAAATGTTTTATTTCAGTAAACATTTAGGCAATAAAGGAAAAACTTGCAGGACTTTTGACGAACCAAAGGGATTAAGGTGTGAAAAAATCATTTTTAATTTTCATTTCCATGTGTAAGGGATAATGTGAAAGCAGATCAAATCACAACCAAAAGATAACATTGTTGAAATCAAGTATGTATTCTCATGTTCTAATCCAGATAGTAAAATAGTCCCTCACTTATAGGATAAATTCACTAATAAATTGTTTTATCTTAATACCATATGTTTTGTTAGACCAATTATATTTTAAATCATCATATATTTATGGCATTGAGACCCTCAATTTTCTATTTATTTTTCACTTGTTATTGATTGATGACCTCAATCATTCCTTATAGATATTAACATTTTTCCTCCAAACATGTATCTCTACATTCCACTAATGTTTTTATATTCAAAGATTAATTTGGGGGGGGGGGTCACCTTATCATTTCTATTGAACAATTATAATGATTATATTTTATTAACCATATTTCTGATCCAGTTATCCAAAAAAGGTATTTTCAAGTATCAACCATTTATTTTGGAAGTACAATTTCAAACTCTGAGGATGTAATTTACTGAATGGTGAGAGAGTGTAACACCCTAATACTTCAAATTTTATTAATTTCTGAATAAATCAAATCATTTTTTTTTCTTTTTATACAACAATATGTTAAAATTATGCTACACACAACAATGAGTTAGATTTCATTGCATGCAAGGCCCAATTTTACCGAAAAAAATTATATTAACAAAATATTATCATTTAGTATAATATATAACCTAGTAATTATATTAATTTTTATTAATAGTATTTTAAAAAATTAATATGATAATAATCATCATATTTTTAATAGTCATTTTCTATATTTAATTGAAATTATTTATAAAAAAACTCAATTTAGGAGAGAGATGTATAATTTTTTTTAAATGATGTTATGCCACCGTTTGATGGAACACCTATTTTAAATATATTTTTTGAAATTTATTATATTAAATTTCAAAAAATAATAATCTTATAATAAATCATAATATCAACATTTACATAGGATCAATTTTTTGTATTTTTATGATAATATTCATGCAATGATGAATAGTGTAAAATTCAAAACCTTAATTGAAAACAACATTTTCATCATAGTCATTTGCAGTGTTGAGTTATAAATATGATTGTTTTTAAATTATAAGTTGATTATATTTTATTATTTAAACCAATTTTGTTAAATGGAAGTAATTTCACACCGAAATTTGAAATAAAAACATATGAATCTTTTGATGGGTTTTATTTAATAAAAAACATCCTTTCCCTTTTTGAAAATGGATATTACATTTAAATTAATTTACTACAAATTTAATTTTTTAAAATTCGAAAAAATGGATTCTTGTATTTTGAATTATTGGGTTCAAATTATTTAAATATGTTTGTTTTAATTTTTGGATTTTATGAATAGTAACTAGGGTAATTTGTTTTAATATGCTTTAAGCTATATCAAGTAAATTGGGGTAACCAATAATATGATATGAATAATAAAATTATCCTAAAACCAACCAAAATCTAATTGGACGAATTAAATTAAACCCCTAACAAATAAGGATTGGAATTGACTCATTTAATAGACTTATTTCAATCAAAATGATAATTACCATAAATACTGACACAACAGTGATATAGTAATTATTTTATTAATAGAAATATAAAATAAATTACATAAAGAATATTAAAATAAATATAATTAGAATTAATAATGGAACTCCATGAATTTATTAGGTGACTATGAAATATCATAATTTTATTCAATGGTTTTGATCAGATTTATCCATATGTATGTATTTTATTTAAGTTCAATAAAATGAATAGTATCAAAATTTTCTGTATTGATATTTAAAAAAATTATATTATTAAATTATTTAAAAAACATAAAAATCAGGAAAATTTATAAAAATTTTATGATAAGGTCAAAAAGATCATAAAGTGTCCATTTATGGGCAATTGAACCCATATAAGTTAATTTTATAAACATTTAATATTTAAAATTTTATTACAATAATTTAAATTAAATAGATTATTTAAGGGAACATCTAAATTATAAGGTTAAAAATTAAAATTAAACATGTAAAAAAATATTTGATGAAAATTATTTAATCATTATCACATTAATATTTATTTAGAGTTTTTTAATAGTTACATTTCATTGAAAATAAATGATATATTATTTAAATATAAGATAGTTACAAAATATCTTTGTTTGGTATTTTTCTATATTTTATGTGTCCACATAGGGGAAAAATCATGATATTAATGTGTGTAATTGTAAATTGTTATATAAATGAAATTATATTCAATAAATTAAATTATTTTGAGGTTTTATAAGTTATATAATTACCTTAAATGTCTCTTCAATTCTAAAACATTATTTACTTAATTAACATAAAAATATAAAAAATGATTTTAAAAATATTAATTTTTTTATTTTTTAGATATTTTAAGGTGTCTAACAAATATCCTAGTTCTATAAGATATATTATAGATGGTTTAACTCATTGTATTAAAAATTCCCACATTGTTTTAATGTATTTCAAGTAATATTAAATTAATAATATTAAATTTGGAAACAATGATATGTTATTGAATTAATTTAAAATTAAATTATTTAAAAATAAAAAAAATGTTAAATAATCACAATATGATAGGAAATGGTAGAAAATATATATTAATTTTCATTTATGGTCTTTCCTATGTATTTTGATCTAAAATAGTCTTATAATATTTTAATATTTTGAGAGTTTCCAAAAGTGGGCCTCCCCTCCCTAATAAAAGAGAACCCCTCCCTCAATTCCGCACACTATTGTGATCCCTTTATATCAGACAAAACATTATATTTCATCTTAAAAACTTCCCCAAATTTATTATTGAGTCCATAATTTTTCCAAAAAGGAATCCTATGATGTCCTCTTATGCAAATCAAAATGGATACTCAAATAATAGGTAATTGTTTTACCAATTCAATTCAATTTATTTTTTTTCTTATACTTCCACTTACTATATTGTGTCCATAGTAAAGTAATAAATCTTTTATAATTTACATGAACAGATGTTATTATGATTATTGAAAAATGATATTATTTCTATTATCCATCCCATGAATAATATTATCACCATGTGGGCATAAGTACGACTTACAATCTATATGAAATATTGTCATTTTTAATTCAACAATTTTTTATTTGGATGGGTATAATAATACGTATAATATATATAAATAATGAATATTAAATTAACATGATTTTATTATAATTAATTTACCATCCAATTCCATACAATTTAACCTATAATGGAATGATACTATCGCCTATGCGTAGGTATAACCTACCGTCTTCACGATGTGATGCGATTCATTTCCACATTAAGCATTAAATAATGATTACAAAATTAATATTATGCATAGATATAAGTTTTTTGAACTTTATATCATTATGTATATGAATATAATATATTATAGGTATAAGAAACACCACTTATATGAAAAAACATTCATAGGGAAAAGAAGCAGTCAAAACTAGAAACAAAGGTAATACTAAAATATTATTAAGAAAACTATATATTAGTATCTTATATGATATAATAAGATTGGAATATGGTACCAGTATAATTTAATAACATGATTTAACAATTATATAAGAGGTTAATACAGTCTTGATTAAAGGTAATTACAAGGTAAGGGTTAATTTCTCAATCTCATTATTATCCGAGTTTGTTTATACGTAACTATCTATTGGGGGACATTTAACATCACTATCCACATTTCATATAATTGTAGTTAAAAATATTATAACAAATTTTTTAAATCCATTTCTACACATGTTTTACTTTTTATAAAATAGTTTGAATGGAATATCTATGTCATTTTCCAAATGAGGTACTTTGTAACCGTTTTCAGAAAATTAATCAAAGAATGTTTTTCTATCTTATATTGCGCGAGAAGTTATTTTCGCCTTCATGAAACCTTAATATTTTGAATCATAGATTAAATTATTACTAAGATATTTTTAAAATTAAACATTTTATTTATAACTGTGAAACATTTAAATGATTCCATGGTAATAAGAGATAATTATCTCAATGAGTTTTAATTATTTTATTAGATTATTTACATCTATAAAATTATCATTTGTTGGATTTTATGCTTAATTGAGGTTGAATACATTTGATGTGATAATCCATGTTGTATTAAAGGGTTTATATGTAACATCCTAGGTAAACAAAGAATACTAAATTTTCATATTTATTATTACTTGTAAATTAATTATTAATTTAACTTAAAATACTATTCTGTATACGATGGAATACCCGATACACAACAACGGGTTTCTTTGAAATCTTACATTGAACAGTAATAATATAATATTATTATTTTAAATGGTTGTTAATTTCAAGCTGTTGTATTAGCAGGAATGAACATAACTAACTACTGTATGATTATACGTGTTTGATAAATGTTTTTACATTTATCGAATAATAGTTAGAGTTTTAAAAGGTGAAATAATCTAATTCTAAGCATAATTTACATTAAAAGGTTGATTTATCACCTTTTAATGGAGAAACCTCATTAAATATAGTTTTGGTCACATTTATATGTTCTATTTTACCAAATAAAATTATTCTTTAGAATATAGACATCAAAATTCACTTTCGGTAAAATTTTGGTATTTTTCTGATAAAATTCAAATTTTGATAAATAATGGAAAATACTGAATTGTAATTCAAAACTGCATTTTAAAATAATTTATTTATATTTTTTTATTATATATTTAATTTTTTTTAATGTTTAATTAGATTAAACTTTTACCATTTAATCCAATTTTTTCATTGGAAGAAATTTCACTTGGAAATTTTTCATAAATAAGTATCAATCTTTTGATAGTTATTATTTCATAAAAACATGTTTTTTGTTTTTGATAACAAGAACTAAATTAAAATTAATTAATCCAACTTAGATTTTTTTTAATTTTTTAAAATATACATCATTTTTGAATTTTGAATATCAAATATAGCTTAGGCCTAATTTTTGGTATTTTTCTAAAAAACATCAATTTTTGATGAATAGTGAAACAACTTCGTAGTGGTTAAAAATATAAAATTTTCATTTAAATGAAATTTACCACTTCTATGAATTGAATTTTGAAAATTTTAAGAACCTGGTTGTTATAATTAAGTAAAATGTTGTTCAATAAGATCAAAATAATTTTTTGGGAATAGTAACTTTTCACTTTTATTTACCACGGTTAAATTTAAATAGAGTAATTCATGGTAAAAAGAATATCATAATAATACAAAATTACCCTATCATGTATCCTAACCTTATCGGATGAGTCTTGAATGACCATGGGATTCCTTGGGTCGGTATTTGGGACCCCATGGATCCACTAAAGAGTGGTAATGACACTTTATATTAATTAATTTGATGTAAAGAAAAAAATAAAATAAACAAATATCATTTAGTAAATTAATTTTTACATAGGGATATATAAGTTATCTATTCGACTATATATATTTTTTGGAAATCTAATGAGAATTTATAAATCATTGATATTTTTTATAAATTTTAAACAAAAAATTAAAAAAATTATTTATGACGCAATAATGATGTAGTGTTTACCTCATTAATAGATGATTTAAATAAATTAGATTATAATGATTAAAATAATATCCAAAACCTGTCCAATTCTTATTGGATGAATTTATTTCGACCATCAGTCCTATTATCATGTAAGTTAATTAATTTTTGACATTTTGAAACCGAAAATCATTATATAATAAAATAATATTTTCACACTTTCCTAAAGAGCCCCTCCTCCCCCTTATAAAAAGACACCACTTGTAACCCAATACTCACACCTATAAAGCCACTCGAATTGTCCAAAACCTACCCAAATAATCTCTAAAGATCCCTTTATCCACCAAGAATCTTTAACATAGGTTTAAGGCACTTTAATAAGTACTTCTGGTTCAAACAAAAGGGAGTAACCTGATATAAAGGTAATGTCTTCTCTTAAGTTATTTTGTTTTATTTTCCTCTTCCAACCCCTAAATTTTTTTTTATTTCTTTATTTTATAAAAAACCAGTATCCACAATATATTAGGTTGTTTTTATGAGATATATTATAACCACACTTACACACACCTGCATATAATGTGTAATAAACATACCGTTTATGTGGATTGAAAACTAACACCTCAGGAAATGATGACTATTCAGTATTCTCCTACCACCTATTATGGTGGCCATTATGAGGGAACCATATTTATATATGATATATATAATTTTTTATGTTTTCTTTATGCTACTATATTTTTCATTTATAGCACACCGTTATGGTTTCCATTATGGGTAAATGCGATAATTTCAGTTAAAGAAGTGCGGACTACCGACCCCTCAAAGTGATATGACCCATTCATTCCATACATGGGACATATAAAGGATATACATAATGATGTTATATATAATATTATACATTAATTATAATATACCTATGTATAATTATGTTTTCTTTCCATTAAATATGAAATTGAAAGGAAAGTGGCGTTCATACCTATGTACAACTTACCATCTCAATGAACGTTGCATTTCATTTCTTACCAAAAAATATTATTTAATATTATAAATACATATATAAACTAGATATATCTGATATATATGACATATAAATCTTTAATATCATTATAGAGAAAATCTACTATTGAACACATGGACAACATGTAATTATAAGGTGTTCATTTTTGTCTCAAGTACCAAATATCGACAAAACAACCATTATTAACTTAAATGATTACAAACTGTTTATAACATTATAATAAGTAATATAAAAGGAATAATAATATTTAAAAGGGTACTTCGTCAAGTATAAATTAAATTATTTTTTTTATTCAGGATGAACAAGGAACAAATGAGTCAGGTAGGATACGAGGTAAGGGGTTTCTTACCCCACTTTTAATTCTATGATATTTCCATTATTCACCAATTATTTATTGCATATGGTGTATTATGTACAGAAATTGGATATATATTATGATGATTCTATTTATATTCATGGGATTCTATTTTTACTTTGGTGGTTAATAACATTTGTTCATTCGACTTGATTAATGACAACGTAGTAAGGGTTTTTAATCTCACTTTTTATTCCCTTGAGATTCATGCCTTATTAGCCACTATTTCCTTTTCTATGGGTTATGTACATCACATGATTGTATTCTTGGTGTCATATAATTTAATTTATTGGTATTTACATCTTCATAGTGTGATCCTTCATTCATGGGGTGTATGCTTCATATGTTACCAAATTGGTAAAGGAATTTCAAATTTCAATTTCCACTCATTGGGCTTTACGCATAATTCATTGTTTATTTTACTCCAATATCATGTATAAAATCACTATTTGTTTTCTTATATAGAAATTTAAACTCCCCTTTATATATATGTAAATCTTATTCACTTTATCAGTCCATTGAAAAATTCTCAAGTCATCAATATGAACATGATAAGGGTAATTTTAACTAAATTTTCATTCATTGAGTTGAACATCCAAATAATGTGTGTTGTTTTTAGTAAAATATGTGTGAATGTTCGGTGATTGACTAACACTAAATATCCAATCAAATTTAGTGTATTTATTTTTTTCATACATTATTATGTAATTCATTTATCCTTAATCTATGGATATAATATTTATAAGGGATTTTGTCTCAATTTATATTCTATTGATACATAATTGTTGTTATGAACCAATTTACTCTTATATGGTGTATATATTGTACTTTGGAATATTATATCATGAATCCCTTTATTCTCTTGACATTATAAATTTTTGATTCAATTTTTTTCTTGTAATTAATTATATTCAAGAGTCTGTCATTTTATTAAAATCTCTTTAACTAAAATATCATTTTAATTGTTTTAATGATTTATTCTTCTAAATCATTATCATTAATGTCCATGTTTTCAAAATGAATTTAAAGATTAATTTATATGGACATTAATTTTTTCAAATGATATTTTATTTAAGATGTTCAATGTACAATGGGACACTTTGATTCAAAAATGTCTTTATCAAATGTCTTTATTGTTTTTGAAAATAGTTTGATAAAGCATTGATTATTTATAAATCTTGAAATGATATGTTGTGATTGGAATGTAGAAATGTTATATTTACTTTATTCTTGTTTTTAGTGTTATGAGTATTTTATGGTTCTTGGGAATTTTTAACGTATATGGGTGGTTCCGTGATAATCCTAGGGCGGGTGAGCCCGATATAGCTCTCCAATGAATTGGGTAACAGGATGGAGGAAAATGTAAATGTTTCTCCTATGAGATTTAGGGAATATAATGTGATGGGTATTCGAATGTAACTTCGTACATAGCTATGATAGCTACAATGTAAGTGTTTTATGTGTGCCATATGTTACCTTTATGATTTATTATTTCTGTGCGTTATTCATAAATGATATGATTTCATAATGTATGTTATGATTGAAAAGTATGGTTTTATTGTTTTGTATTTATTTATGGGCTAATGTTTTCATTCCTTATTTTATATACCTTACTGAACTTTTTATGCTCATCCCATGGTTTGAAATGTGTTTCATAGGATATAAAGATGTATAGGGTAAACTATGGGATCAAGGAAATGTCATGTTGTCTAAAACGTGGAACTAGACATGAATCTTTTTAAAAGAGTTTCTCTTTTAAAAAAAATTGGAACTTAGTATAAGTGTCTACATTTTATCTTTTGAGATGTAATGTAATTGTTATGACCTAATTCTTTAAATCTCTAAACCTTAAATGATCCTAAATTTCAATTATTCATTAATTCAAGATTATGTAATGTTTTAAGGTCATGTCTTTATAGTTGGTATCATAGGTCGGTTTATATAACTTTAGAGGTTACAATTTTCTTTAAGCATAAGTGACATTACCATAATAGTGAAGATTTATAAAGAGAAATAGTTATTTTAGATAAATTTTATGAGTTTAAGATATTATGAATATGTATATCTTAGTATTTATCCTCCTCAAAAGATATTATATGATTATTTTACTGATATAATCACACATACCTTTTTGGTTTTAGTAAATGGTTGGATATTGTAGCCACCAAAGTAACAGTGGATGTGAAGAAAACTGTGATGATTTTCATAATGAGAAACTGAATGAAATGGTACCTATAATGAGAACTCTTTTATTTATTCTCAACCAACTATATGGAGTCATGATTGTCCACCTGAACCTTGGTGATTTTTATAACGCATCGTATATGTGACAAACAAATCCCCACAGAAGTTCAGGTAATAATGAAAAAGGTAACTATATTTAAAAACATATGTATCAAGGATGAGGAAAGAAACACATTGGAAAATGTTTCAAATGGATTGGGAGATGCTATTGATGTGGATGTGATGGTCATGAAGCAAGAACCCGCCATGGAAAAAGGAAGAATCTAGTTAAATCTAGGAAATGGATTGAAGTTCTTTCTAAGGGATCAATTGAATCTTTTAAATGTGGAGTGCATGGTCTATATAAAAACTAATTTCCTAGGAAGAATATCTTGGAATGGGATCACCAGAATCCTATAAATATATGTATACCAATACCTAATGTCATTCTAATTGAGGATGAGGATGCCGACAATGACCAATGAAAGGTATGGATTACTTCTTAACTGATGTATAGAAATTATTGAATCTTAGGATATGATTTATGAATTTGATTATAGGAAAGAAGTATTTACAAATAAATTGGAAAGTAATAGTTAATGGATCATGAATAACATTGTATGAGTAAGAAGTAAACAGATAAGAGATTCAAGTGTAATGGTGGATTTTAGGATGGTGAAATGCTTAAAAGTATTAAGGCTCTTTCGATGATGGTATTACATTAGATGAATTTCTATAGTATGTGTAACACTGAAGTTTGATATATGAAAATTTTATTAAAGGAATAATTATCTTTTATTTTGTGGATACAGTTATAAAGAACCATTTGGGTTTATTTGATCCTAGAATTTCAGTCAATTATAGCTTAATACATATTATGATGAAAAATGAAAGTTATTAGATAAAAAATATGGATATAGTATATTATGGTTATTTTGGATGAATTTTTCTCTTTTTGGTGAAGGTTAAAAAATTATAAAGTTACTGAAAATGGACAACACATAGACCATGTGAAAACTTTTCGTGTCGGACAATGCTATGGCAATCAAACCCACAACCAAAGTGCGACTGAGATTTATCACCTACCACTAGAATACGTGAATTACCTGGTTAGTATAACTAATTATTTTAATATAGATGATTTTATAAATCATGAATAAATTGATTTTGTGTTATCTATGGAAATTATTAACCTATCATGGAGAAAATATGTGATTAGGTAAATTACTTTTCAATATGAGACTTTAAGAGTAACTGATGTTATTTGGAGATAAATGTTTAGATTTATCATGGAAGACTATGGGATTAAATCCTTCTGTGATTTGGGTTTCAATCTCAGTTTTTATTAAATTGAAGAATTTTATGGACAGTTGTTTATCGAATGGTTTTTTTGAACTTTTGGAATTGTATAACGAATTTTAGAGATTAAGAATAGTTTTTCATTTATTAAAATAATATCATTTTTGGGGATTATCTGATCTTCTACTGACCATTTTGGTTTGGGTTAGTGTCTAAAGGCAATGGAAAAAATGGTTCATATTTTTTGGATTATTCGATTTTCTAGAAGATGATTATAGAGTATTCAATATGATAAAGTCATCATGAATACTCATCGTTTGAAGAAAAAAATGAGTTCGTCGTAGGAATTTAGTAAAGGATGAAAGTATTTATGACAAGTATGTATGTTTTCTTATGTTTTTAGTTAAGCTCATAAGTATATTGATCAACTTTTTGAAAAGTAACTTAAAACAAAAACGTTGTCTGTTAACTTTTCCTACTCAGGAATCAAAAATCGTTTAACCCATCACATGTTTGTGATTTTCCTGTGGTTAAAATTATTTTAATAATGCTTTATATCACACTCAATCAAAACATGATGGTTTTTATTCTCTTCCATACCCTTGTTTTCATGGAATCCAAATATGTTTTATCTTGGGTGACCGTTGTACTTCTCATACATTATTTTAAAGTGATTGACTTATTGAATCTTTTTCCGATATGGGACTTTCAATTAAGTTTCCATGCCCAATTTTAAAATTGCGAGGGCGCAATTCCCAAATGGTGGGAATGATGTAACATCCCTGTTAAATAAAGAATAGTAAAATTGTATATTTATTAATATTTTAAAATTAATTAAAAATTATACATAAAATGGGATGTTATGTTCAAAGGCATACCCGATACAAAACAATGGATTTAGTTGAAATCTTATGTTGCACAATAATAATATAATAATATTATTTTAAATAGTAGTTAACACCTAGACGCTATATTGGCATGAATGAACAGAACTAACAAAAATATGATTATACATGTTTATTAAAATTTTTTACATTTATCCAATAATAGTTAGTGGCTTAAAATGAGAATGAATCTAATTTTAAGCATAATTTACTTTAAAAGGTTGATTTATAGCCTTTTAATGGATAACCCTCTAAAAATATTGTTTTTATATTTTTTATATGTTCTATTTGACCAAATAATATTATTATTTAAAATTGGGACATCAAAATTTACCTTGGGTAAAATTTTGGTATTTTTCATATAAAATTAAATTTTGGATGAATAGTGGAAAATACTCTATTTTAAGTCAAAAATGCCTTTTTATCTAATATATTTATATGGTTTTATTATCTTTTTAATTGGTTTTAAAGTGTTATTAGATTATATATTTAACATTTAATACAATGTTGGTCATTGGAAAAAATTTCTCATTGAAATTTGGCACAAACTAGTGTCAATATTTTGATAGTTATTATTTATTAAAAACATGCTTTTTGTTTTGAAAACATGATTTAATTTTAAATTAATTAATCCAACATATATATTTTGAATTTGGTAAAATATAAATCATTTTTGAATTTGGAGTATCAAATATATCTTAGGAATAATTTTTTGTATTTTTCTAAAAACCTTCAATTTTTAATGAATAGTGAAACCACTGAGTAGTAATTAAATATCTGGCATTTTCATTTAAATGAAATTTACTCTTATGAGAATTAATTTCAGAAAATATGACATACATGGTTGTTATTAGTAAGTAAAATGTGGTTTAATAAGATGAAACTACTTTTTGGTGAATAGTATCTTTTGACATTTATTTACCGCGATTAAAGGTAAATAGGGTAATTCAAGGTAAAAAGATTATAATAATAATAAAAAATTACATGAAAACTTGTCCTAACCTTATTTGATGAGTCATGGCCGACCATGGGAATCTTTGGGTCTATTTTGGGACCCTATAGAGCCACATAAGATTGATAATGAAACTTTATATTAATTAATTTAGAATAAAGAAAAAAATCATATAAACCAATATCTTTTAGTATATCATTTTTTACATGTGGTTATATAAGCTATTTATTCGACTGTAATTATTATTTGGGAATAAAAAAATATTGTCTACAACATTGTTATTTTTTTTAATTTTTAGACATCGAATAAATAATATTATTTATGACATAATAATGATGCAGTGTTGACCTCATTAATAAATGATTTAAATAAATAAGATTACAAATATTAATATAATATCCAAAACATGTCCAACTATTTTTGGATGATTTTATTTCTACCAAGAGTCATCTTATCTTGAACATTAAATTTTTTAGGACCTTTTTAAAACCAAAAATAATTATATAATAAAATAATATTTTCACACTTTCCTAAAGAGCCCCTCCTCCCCCTTATAAAAGGAGGCCACTTCTAACCCATTCCTCGCACCTCTCATGCACCTCAGATCATAAAAAACTTACAAAAATAAACTCTAAATATCCCAATCTTCCACATAGAATCCCTAACATAGGCAGAAGGAACTTCAAAAATTCCCATTGGTTTAAAATGAATAGTGTTACCCGATTTAAAGGTAACGTCTTCTCTTAAGTAATTTTGCTTTATTTTCCTTATTCTACCCCTAAAATCTTTTTGTTGATTTCTTTTATAACAAAAACATTATACTCAGAATAATAGGTTTTTTTATTGAGAAATATTAGAACTAATCTTACACACCCCTCCATATATTGGGTAACAAACATATTATTTCTGTGGACTGCAATCTAACGTCTCATGAAATGATGATTGTTCAGCTTCTCCTACCACCTTTTACGGTGGACATTATAAAGGAACATTATTTATATATTATGTTTATGTTTCCTTTATTTTCTTTATTTTTCATTTATATCATACCTTTATGGTTTCCATTATTGGTAAACGTGATAGTTTGAGTTTAGGAAGTGCGGACCACCGCCCCCTGAAAGTGATATGACTCATTCATGCAATAGGTGGGAGGTATAAAGGATGGATTTAATGAAATTATATATTATAATATACTGTAATTATAATATTCTTATGTATCATTTTGTTTTCATTCCATTAAATATGAAATATAAATGAAAGTAGTGTTCATCCGTACGTACGACTTACTATCTCCATGAAGGGCCCATTTCATTTCGTACTTCTAAATGATATGTAATATTATAAATACATATATACACTAAAAATATATGATATATATGATATATAGATAAATAATTTCATTCTGTAGATAATGGAATCTTGACCACATGGACAACTTGTAATTATTTAGAGTTCATTTTTGACTCAAGTACCAAATATCAACAAGACGGCCATTATTAACATAAATGATTACATAATGTTTATAACATGATAATAAGTGATATAAAAGGAATAATAAATTTGAAAAAGGTTCTTAATAAAGTATAAATTAACTTATCTTTATTATTCAAGAATAAAAAGGAACAAATGAGTCATGTCGGACAAGAGGTAAGGGGTTTTTTATCTCACATTTAATTCTGTGAGATTTCCATTATTCAACACTTATTTATTTCATATGGTGTATGTTTTACTTCCATTATATATATATTATCATGATTATAATTATATTCATGTTATTTTGTGACTCATTTGGTGGTTTTTAACTTTTTTTCATACGACTCGATTGATTAAAACGTGGTAAGACTTTTTAATCTCACTTTTTATTCTCGTGAGATTCCTGTTATATTAGCCACTGTTTCATTTTCTATGTTGTATGTACTGCCCGTGATTTTATTTTTGGTGTTATATACTTTAATTTATAGGTATTTACATCATCATTGTATGATCATTTTTTCATGGGGTGTATGTTTCGTAAGTTACCAAATCGGTAAAGGAATTTAAACTTTGAATTTCCACTCATTGGGCATTATACATAATTCATTGATTATTTTACTCCAAGATTGTGTGTAAAATCAGTATTTATTTACATATGCAGTAATTTATACTCCCATTTGTGTGGATATACTTCTCATGCACTTAATAAATCCATTTATAAATTATCATGTCATTGATATGAACATGATAAGAGTTATTATAACTGAATTTCTATTTAGTGAGTTAAACATCAAATTCATTGGTGTTGTTTTTACAAAAATATGAGTGAATGTTTTCTGATTGATTTAAACAAAATATCCAATCATATTTACTGTATTTATATTTGTCACACATTATTATGTAATTTATTTATCTTTAATATAATGATACAGTTTTTATAAGGGATTTCATCTTAGCTTACATTACATTGAGACTTCATTGTTTTTATGCACCAATTCACTCTTATATCGTGTATTTACTGTCCTTTGGAATATTATATCATGAAAACCTTTATTGTCACAATATAATAAAGTTCTGATTCAATGTTATTCCTCAATTATTTGTATTCAAGAGTCTCTCATTTTTTTAAAAACTCTTTAACTAAAATATCATTTTAAATGTTTTAATGATTTATTCTTCTAAATATTTATCATTAATATCAATTTTTTCAAAATGGTTTTAAGTATTTATTTATATGGGCATTAATATTTTCAAATGATAATTTATTTAAAATTTTCAATGTGGTATAGGAAACTTTTATTAAAAAATATCATTATTAAATTTTTTATATGGTTTTGAAAATTATTTTAATAAAGTATTGATTATGTGTATATCATGAAATGATATGTAGTGATTGAAATTTGGAAATGTTATATTTACATTATTATTGTTTTATGTGTTATAAATATATTATGGTTCTTGGGAATTGTTTACGTATACAGGTGGTTCCATGATAAACCTAGGGTGGGTGAGCCTGAGATAGCTCTCCAATGCATTAGGTAACGTGAAAGAGGTAAACATTAATGTGTCCTTTAAGAGATTTAGGGAATATACTATGATGGGTATTCCAAAATAACTCCCTACATAGCACGGATAGCTATAATGAATGTATTTTATGTATTCCATAAGTTTCCTTTATGATTTATGATTCATGTTTGTTATTCATGAACCTTATGATTTCGTATGGTATGTTTTTATTTAAAAGTATGGTTCTATTGTTTTGTATTTATTGATCGGATAATGTTTTCATTCCTTGTTTTATATACGTTACTGGGATTTTTTTCTCATCCCATGTTTTGAAATGTTTTTCATTGGACATAAAGATGTATAAGTTTATGGATGGGATCAAGGAAAATTCATGCCATAAAAAACAATGAAGTTGACATGAATATTTTTTAAGAGTTTTTATTTTGTAAAAAAGGGGGAACTTAGTTGCATTGTATAGTTTTTAACTTTTTAGATATAATTTAATAATTATGACCTAATTATATAAAACTTTGAACCTAAAAAGATCCTCAATGTGAATTATTCATTAATTCATGATTATGTAATATTTTGAGGCCGAGTCATTATATTATAACATGTTTGACTATGGATGCGCTACTTTAATACCATTCATGGTTTATGGTTAATATTTTAACAAATAGTATGCTAGTTTTAATACGGATGTTTGTGTTGGTTATGTTTTTCGTCTTTTATAAGAGGATTTCATTAGGCATAGTATGTGATGTGTTAGGAGCCAATTAATGAACAACCTATGGGTTGGGGAATGGTTAAAAAATTCGTAGGGGTTGAGGACCAGTTAATGGAAGCCATTTGATTCATAGATATTTCTCACAAGACAAACTAGTTTGGATTTTTACCCATTTATGAATGGTCATGGAATGAGGCCATGAATATATGGATATGATTTTTTACATTATAAATTCCCTTGTTGAGAGATTTTTTTTAAATTATCTGTGATTATGTCACTAGTAGAATTTTTATGTGATTTTTAAATAGAATTATTTTATATAATTTATTCATATTATGATGAATATATTTTTCAAAAGGCCTGTGTTTAAGTTTTATACAATCCCTTAAATGTTTATTTATATTTACGATAGTCTTTGATATTGTTCATCCTTAATGTGTGTCTGGGATCACCCCTTTATTATGTTATATTTTCCATGGGTTTTAGGAAGTGTATTATGATTTATATATAGCGTTAATCTAGGATAATAATAGATTTATTAATGTATTTTATATGTGGTATTTTATGATTTGAATTTTAATGTAAAGATCATGTATGTAATCTATTTTTCAAGGATCTTAAACTGACTGATCCTTTAGGATTTCATTCCTTGTAATCATGATTTTTTTAAATAATGCACTAGTTCCAAGATTTTGGGGTTTGGGTGTCAAATTTTCAAAATACAGTTTAAAAAATAAAAAATAGAGAATAAAATTATATTTTAGAGGTGTGGTATAGGTTAAAATATTTTTTAATTTCATACCAAACCTAAAATAATATACGTTTTTCTATCAAAACTTATTCCATATAATAATAATCTTAATATTATTATTTCATGGAATGGGTTAAATTGTGTAATGATTACTATTATTTTATTGTTTTGTAAATTAATTTTAATCAGTAGAAATGATCTCAGTTCACTCCAACACCTCATTATTTATTGTATTCCAGAATTTCATTATTATTAACAAATTATTACATTATTAACAAAACTTTTCACAAATATTTATTAAATTTTTAATAAATATTTTCAATCAGTAAAATACAAATAGAAATATTGTAACACCCCGATATTTTATGAAAAATATTCTTTTAATTTCATTAATGTATTTTGTTGTATGCTACACCAAGATTATCTTGCGCAATACACAACACCGTGTTAGCTTGTAGTATAAGAAACACTATTCTTGTCTCGTGATACACACAATTTCATGTTCATTTTATCAATTTATTCTACGCAACATTAAGTATAAGCTTTTTTAATGTATAAATGAAATATGGTTGTATTTTGTTATACACAACAACATAAGAGTCTTGCAAAACACGCAACCCTGACTTGACTTGCATTACACGCAATCGCGACCTTCCTCGATAGCGTGTGTTGTACGCAATACCATGTTTCACTAAACAATGATATCTGGTTATAATAGTATTATTAACTAGCCGTTATGAATAGTATTAACTACATTTTTAATTTTATAACATTATTATTCATCATACATATTTTCTAAAACATGGTATGAGAACAAAATAAAATTTTCAGGTAAAATAAGTATTTAAAAAAAATGAAGTTTTGTTGCCTTTTGATTGCACACCCACATTAAATCTCGTTTTTGACATGTTTATAACTTCAACTTGACAAAATAAAATTCTTCCTTGGAATCAGGATATAAAAATTTAATTTGGATAAATTTTTCATATTATTCTGATAACTTTCATATTTTGATGAATAGTAAAAACACACTATATTTTAATTAAAAACAACTTTTTTCATCACAATAATTTATATGGTTAGATTATATTTTTAATTGGTTTTAAAGTGTAATTAGAATATATATTTACCATTTAATACAATGTTGGTAATTGGAATTAATTTCACATTGAATTTGTACATAAACAAATGTCGATCTTTTGATATTTATTGTTTCTTAAAAACACGCTATTTGTTTTGATAACGGGAATTGATTTTAAAATTAAATAATGCCAGTTCAATGTTTTTAATTTATCAAAATGGACATAATTTTTTAATTCAGAATATCAAATAAATCTTAGGCTGAATTTTTGGTATTTTTCTGAAAAACTTCAATTTTTAATAAATAGTGAAAACACTGAGTTTTTTGTTAAAACTGATTTTTTATTTAAATAATCATTTATTTGATTTAAATATATTTTAGCTCAAAATAGTTACATAATACTTATATAATCTCAATGAAATTCATTGGAGTCAATTTATAATAATTTTGGATTTATAAAAATAGTATTGAGCTTTTCACCGTCTTTTACCCACCTCTTAGGAGCTTTTGCAATTGTTCATAAATCTTAATTTTACCACTTCTATGAGTTGAATTTCATAATTCCGAGAGACACGGTTAATATCAAGAAGTAAAATGTGGTTCAACTAGAGAAAAATAATTTTTGGAGAATAGTAACTTTTTACTTTTATTTACCACGGTTAAAAGTAAATAGGGTAATTCAAGTTTAAAAGAATATTATAATAATTCAAAATTACCTTAACACTTGTCCAAACCTTATTTTATTAGTAATGGACAACCATGGGAATCCTTGGGTCCAATTTGGGACCCCATGGAGCCACTTATGAAAGACAACGACACATTAGATTAATTAATTTAATGTAATGACAAAATTGTAATTAACAAAAATCCTTTATTAGTTAATTTTTATATGGGGCTATATAAATTATACTTTCGACTATAAATATTCATTAGAAAGATAAAAATATTTCCTATATGTTGGTATTTTGTTTATAATTTTTATACATCATATAAATTAAATTATTTATGACACAATAATGATGAAGTATTTACATCATTAATAAATGATTTAAATAAATAAAATTATAATGAATAAAATATCATCCAAAACCTGTCCAAATCCTATTGGATTATTTTATTTAGAAAATGAGTCATCTTATCTTCGACATTAATGTGTTTTAGATCTCTTTAAACCAATGATAAGTTTATAATAAAATAAGTTTTTCACACTTTTTTAAAGAGACCCTCCTCTCACTTATAAAGGGAGACCACTCCTATGCAATTCCACACACCTCTCAAGCCATTTGGCTCATCCAAACGCTGCCCAAAAAAGCTCCCAACATCTGTCTCCTCCCCCTAGAAGCCTTAAATTTGGTAGAAGTCACTTCGAGAAGTCCTTTTGGTTCAAACCAAAGAAAGTTACCCAAATTAAAGGTAATAGTTTCTCTTAAGTTGTTTTCTTTTATTCCACTTATCCAACACCTAAACTATTTTTAATCCTTTATTTTGTGACAACAACAGTATCCTCAAAATACTAGGATATTGTTACGAGTATTATTATAACTACACTTACACAAACCTCTATCTAATGGATGAAGAACATAATGTTTCTCTGATGGAAAACTAACGCCTCACGAAATGATGATTGTTCGATTTTCTCCAACCGCCTATCATGGTGGCCATTATGATGGAACTGTATTTATAGATGATATATATTATGATTATGATTTTCTTATGCTTTTTTACTTCCAAATTATATCAATACTTTATGGTTTTCATAGTTGGTAAATATGATAATCTCATTTGAGGAAGTGCGGACTACTGCCCCCTCAAAGTGATATGATTCGTTAATGCCTTATGTGGGATGTATAAAGGATGGAGATAATGATATTATATATTATAGTATACTGGATTTATAATATTCCTATGTATCATTATGTTTTAATTTCATTAAAATAATAAATAGAAATGAAAGTTGCGTTCATGCGTACGTACGGTTTACCATCTCTACGAACAACACATTTCATTTCTTACCTCCATATGTTATGTACTATTATAAATAAATGTATATGCTGGATATATAATGAATATATATGATATATAAATAATGATTTACATTCTTTAAGTAATTAAATCATTATATAATTATTAATAACATCAAGAACAACAAGTCCAAACACGTACGATAAATAAGATGATTTTACCCAAAACATTGCTTTAACATGGGATTTACAAACGAACGTTTAATATAAAGTCATAAGTTAACCATATATGATATCATAACAATGAATATTATTCGGAAATAATTCAATTACATTATTTAAATCATTATACAGGAGGTTCAGATACGTACGAAGCGTATTGGACCTAAGGTAAAGGATAACCTTTCCAATCTCGTTCTTATCCGAGATTGTTTATTCGTAAGTATTTTCTGTTGTTATGTTTATTATCCATGTCCATATGTTCTCAAAATGTTTTCATAAAATGTTTACTTTCCATACATGTATGTTTAAATACATTTTTACCCTTTTCTTACTTCTACCACATTGAATGGAAGGAATCTTTCTTTTGTTTACCATACGAGGTACTTTTTGACTTTTCCGACAAAAGTATGAGGAGAATGTTTTTTATAACTTATACGCCATGAAAGAATTTTTTAGGTTTTATAAAGCCTTATTTTCATGAAGTATCTTCCAAAATATTTCATGACTATTTTCAAAAAAATCTATTTCTTTTAAAATTGCATGACATTTTGTAAAAACAAATTGATTTTGAAGAAGAAATGACATTTTCCCCAAGAATTCATTTCAAGGGTTTTATCAAAACGATTTTCCATCTAAGATGACATTACTTAATATGTGTATGTTTCAGGTATAATGTGTCTATGATTTACATGGTTTCAATTTTTTTATGATAAAATATCCATTTGTTTTATGTGGATTATGTGATGATGGGATGATGTTTATGAAACCCATTTTATTATTTGGGTTATGATGAATGTTTTAATTTTATTTTGTGGCACAAGTAAGAATGATTTCAATATGAGATGGGTGGGACCCATATCTACCTCCAATTCATTGGTTAAATATTTTTATCTCATGAGATAGACATGGCTGGAACGACAAATAAATCAGGTTCAGTAATATAGGGATGGAACGCCAAGTAAACACGGTTTAGTAAGGGACTTTGTCCACTAAGATGGTCTTGGCAGTAATTCCTTGGATACTATGAAAATCATTACATATGTTTAATGGATTACACAATTACATGTTTTATTCCCATTATATATTATCATGATTAATGTTTCTTTATGATATATGCCTTTTGTACTGCCATGTTTTCTGTCATTGCTCAGGATTTTGTTGTTTAAACATTATGTTCATTTTTTTAAGTTCAAATGTATATGATTTGTTTTATTTTATTCATGCTTACCCTTACAGAGCATTTGAGCTCACCCTTTATATTTTTTCTTTTCCCCAGGATATAAAGAAAGATTTTATGTATGAAAACAACAGGGGAAGATCTTTATGGGAGATGTTAAAGATCTTACACCACGATTAGAGGATTATTTTTCCGAGTTTCCAAAGACACTAAACTATTACGGTCGTTTTAGTGTATGTTTTTGTTATGTATTAAGTAATCCTCAAAAGTAATGTAATGTACATGTATTTCATGCTTAGTGCCTCTACAGTTGGTATCAGAGGAAAGGTTTAGTTAAACTTTGGAAACGTGGATGCGAAAACTATAGTGAGATCCCTAGAGAAATTTCTACGGTATGTCTTGGGATGTCCCTAAGGTTAAGTATAAGTATAGTTTATAGTCCTAGAATTATATTAAAGACATTAGAATTAAACCTAAGATGTCAGATATTGAAGGTACTCCCCCTTGATTATGTTATTTTCCTTGTATGATTTTTTCCTCTCAAAGAATTATTTTTTTGTTTTAGTCAATGTATGGAACCTAAGGGAATTTGGTTAACATTGAATCCAATGGGAAAATTGGTGACTATGAGAAATGAAATTTCATAATGCCTAGAGATAAAGATATTGTGATTATGCCGAATCAGTCATTGGGATATATGATTAAAAAGTGAAATTTAGTGGTATTCTTAATTCACCAAATAAGAGGAAGATAGAAATTTATGCATTTTCGCATGTTGAGGAGCATAAAGTAAAAAAGATTGAGATTTCTAAAGAAGGGAAGAAGAACCTTGATTAATACATCAAATGGATGGGAAGATGTTATCTGTGTGGAGAGAAGGGTCAGAGAGTGACCGATTGTTATGGAGTTCAATGTCTTATCTGTGGATAACATGGGCATTACCCAACTCAATCCCCTGACCTAAGAGGTTACTTCTAAATCAAGGATAGACTTATTCCATGACAATCATTGAAGAGGATGGATTGAAGTGTTTATGTATTTGTATTAAAGAATAATGTTGTTGAGGTACTTTTATGGTATATTGGAATATCTATGTTTTGGTCAATTGTGGTTTTCAATAGGAATACGGAACTGGTAACAATGAAAAGTGACTGAAATATTTTTGGGAAGTAGATGATATGTTCATAATGAATGGATAAGGATAAAATAGTATGTTTGATAGTATTCATGAGCTCATTACTGATATAAGGACAATGTGATACCATGGATTGAGTATATCTTAATTTTTGGGATTTTGGTATGTGGAAAGAGTTAACTTTTGACAGAATTCATGTTTTCAGTAATGTTTAATGGGTATTAATTTTTCCAGAGAATAGAATATTAATGTATTCACATGTTTGGAATGTGATAAAAAAGATATATCTTGTGATATATGAGGGATAAATGATGGTATTCACATGCTCGGAAGATGAAATTTCTAATAATTGTTTCCTTTATACTATGATCTTGGACAGAAGTATTTCAGATAAGCCTAAAGATTGCAATGAATTATGTTGGACATAAGTTATTATTGATTAAGGCTAGAAATTTTTTCGATATTATTGATGGAGTATTATAATAGTATAGTTTAAGAAAAGAGACAACATGTAGAATGGGCGACAACCCGTCATGTCTGAAAAGGATGTGGGAATCGAACCCACAACCAAAGTGCGACATGCCTTTATTGCCTTCCACTTTCCTAAGAGAAGTCCTTGGTTAGTAGAATATGGTTTTATTTTATTATTCAGGATGATAGATGAAGTATAAATCCATTTTTGAACCATATATTATTAATCTCACCATAGATGGAATTATGTATATAAATTTTTATAACTGTTGTTTGAGATAGTTGGAATGACCTATCATTCTATCGCATGATCGGCTAAAACACTGCGAAAGACAAATTCAACTTCATATTTTTAGAGATGAAGTGGAAATTGTTCAAGGCACGAACAACGGAGAGATTATACCAAAATAATGTAAGTAATTCTTCTGATTCAAATTCTTCAACATTAGGGAAATGATCTTGAAAACCAAAAATGTTTTCCTAGTGCCCTCATATCTGATGAATCAGATGGTACCTTAGATCATCAAAAATGTATGGCTCTGTGATTGTTGGATTTTCCATATCCATGTTCTCTACCACTCTCCATCAGAACATGATGGTTAGATTTCTCTTCCATATCCATATTTTCACCTATGTTCTCCTATGTGGAAACCCAGTGATTAGTTAATTTGGGTAATCATTACATTTCAAACTTTATTTATTAATGTCAAGTTTTGGTATTCCTTTTTACGATGTGGGTTTCTATTAAAGAAAATTTCGTGTAGTAAACCATTTATAACCCCGATGAATTTAAAGGGAGAAATTAATTGTAAGGGGGGTAGAATGTAACAACCTGAGATTTTATGAAAAATATTCTTTTAATTTCATTGATGTCTTGTGTTGTACGCTACACCAAGATTATCTTGCGCTATACGCAACACCGTATTAGCTTGTAGTTTATGCAACACTATTCTTCGCTCGTGTTACACACAATTTCATGTTCGTCTTATAGAAATTATTCTACGAAACATTAAGTATAGAATTTTTTTAATGTATAAATTAATGATGGTTGTATTTTTTTTATACACAACAACAAAGGAGTCTTGCACAACAAGCAACCCTGACTTGGCTTGCATTAAAAGCAATCCCGAACTTCCTCGATAGCGTATGTTGTACGCAATATCAGGTTTCACTAAACAACAATATATGGTTATAATAATATTATTAACTAGCCATTAAGAATAGTAATCACTAAATTTTGAATTTTATTACATTATTATTTATCTTACATATTTTCTAGAACATGGTATGAGAACAAAATAAATTTTTCGGGTAAAATAAGTATTTAAAAAAAAATTCCTCCTTTTCATGGCGCACACACTTTAAATCTAGTATTTGAAATGTTTATAAGTTCTATTTGACAAAATAAAATTGTTCCTTGGAATCAGGATATAAAAATTTAATTTGGATACATTTTTCATATTATTCTGATAACATTCATATTTTGATGAATAGTAAAAACACGATATATTTTAATTAAAAACAACTTTTTTCATCACAATAATTTATATGGTTAGATTATCTTTTTAATTGGTTTTAAAGAGTAATTATAATATATATTTACCATTTAATCCAATGTTGGTCATTGGAATTAAATTCACTTTGAATTTGCACATAAACAAATGTCGATCTTTTGATAGTTATTGTTTCTTAAAAACACGCTATTTGTTTTGATTACAGGAATTGATTTTAAAATTAATTAATTCCAATTCAATGTTTTTAATTATTCAAAATGGAAATAATTTTTGAATTCGGAAGATCAAATATAGCTTAGGCTGAATTTTCAGTATTTTTCTGAAAAACTTCAATTTTTAATAAATAGTGAAAACACTGAGTTTTTGGTTAAAACCAACTTTTTATTTAAATAATAATTTATTTGATTTAAATTTATTTTAGGTAAAAATAGGTACATAATACTTATATATGGTCAATGAAAATCATTGGAGTCAGTTTGTAATAATTTTAGATTTATTAAAATTGTATTGAACTTTTCACCGTCTTTTACCCACCTCCTAGGAGCATTTGCAATTGTTCATAAAACATAATTATACCATTTCTGTGAGTTGAATTTTAAAAGTCCGAGAGTAATGGTTAATATCAAAAATTAAAATTTGTTTCAATTAGATAAAAATAATTTTTGGTGAATAGTAACTTTTTACTCTTATTTACCACAATTAAAAGTAAATAGGGTAATTCAAGGTTAAATGAATTTTATAATAATCCAAAATTTCCTTAACACTTGTCCAAACCATATTGGATGAGTAATGGCCGACCATGGGAATCCTTGGGTAGATTTTGGGACCCCATGGAGCCACATATGAAAGACAATGACAAGTTAGATTAATTAATTTAATGTAAAGACCAAATTGGCATTAACAAAAATCATATAGTAATTAATTTTTCTAAGGGGTTATATAAATTATCTTTTCGACTATAAATATTCATTGGAAAGATAAAACGATTTCATATATGATGGTATTTTTTTATAATTTTTAGACATCAAATAAATTAAATTATTTATGACACAATAATGATGATGTATTTACATCATTATTAAATGATTTAAATAAGTAAGATTATAATGATTAAAATATCATCCAAAACCTGTCCAAATCCTATTGGATGATTTTATTTTGAAAATGAGTCATCTTATCTTCGACATTAATGTGTTTTGGACCTCTTGAAACCGAAGATAAGTTTATAATAATATAATATTTTCACACTTTCCTAAAGAGCCCCTCCTCTCCCTTATAAAAGGAGACCATTCCTATACATTTCCACACACCTCTCAAGCCATGTGGATCATCCAAAATCTTTCCAACTAAGCTCCCAACATCCCTATGCTCCCCCTAGAATCCTTACCTTAAGAAAAAGGGACTTAAAGAAGTCCATTTGGCTCAAACCAAAGGAAGTTACCCAAATTAATGGTAATAGTTTCTCTTAAGTTATTTTCTTTTATTCTACTTCTCCAACCCCTAAACTCTTTTTAATCCATTCTTACATGAAAACATCAGTATCCTAAAAATACAAGGATTTTTTTATGATAAGTAGTATAACTACACTTACACACACCTCCATCTAATGGATGAAGAACATAATGTTTCTGTGATGGCAGACTAATGCCTCACGAAACGAAAATTGTTCGATTTTCTCCTACCGCCTCTCATGGGGGCTATTATGATGGCACCATATTTATATATGATATATATTATGTTTATGAATTCTTTATTCTTCTTTAATTCCCAATTATATCAAGCCCTTATGGTTTCCATAGTTGGTAAATACGATAATCTCATTTGAGGAAGTGCGGACTGCCGCCCCCTCAAAGTGACATGATTCGTTAATGCCTTATGTAGGATGTATAAAGGATGGAGATAATGATATTATATATGATATTATACTGGAATTATAATATAACTATGTATAATTCTGTTTTAATTCCATTAAAATACTAAATATAAAGGAAAGTAGCATTCATGCGTACGTACGGTTTACCGTCTCCATGAACGGTGCATTTCATTTCTTACCTCCATATGTTATGTACTATTATAAATACAGGTATATACTGGATATATAATGAATATATATGATATGTAAATCGTGATTTAAATTCTGGAAGTAATTAAATCATGATAAAAGTAATAATAACATCAATAACAACAAGTCCAAACATGTATGATAAATAAGATGATTTTACCCAAAACATTGTTGTAACATGGGATTTACAAAAGAACGGGTAATATAAAGTAATATGTGAACAATATATGATATCATAAAAATGAATATGATTCTGTAATAATTAAATGACATTATTTAAATCATTATACAGGAGGTTCAGATACATACGAAGCATATCGTACCTAAGGTAAGGGATAACATTTCCAATCCTGTTCTTATCCGAGATTGTTTATTCATAAGTATTTTCTGAGGCTATGTTTATTATCCATGTCCATATGTTCTAAAAACGCTTTCATAATATGTTTAATTTCCTTCTATGTATGTTTAAAGGCATTTTTACTGTTTTTGTACTTTTACAACATCGTATGGAAGGAATATTTCTTTTGTTTACCATACGAGGTACTTTTTGACTTTTCTGACAAAAGTACGAGGAAAATGTTTTTTAACTTATACGGAATGAAAGGATTTTTACGGTTTTATAAAGCCTTATTTTAATGACGCTTCCTCAAAAATATTTCATGACTATTTTCAACAAAATCACTTTCTTTTAAAATTGCATGACGTTTTGTAAAAAAAATTGATTTTGAAGAAGAAAGGATATTTTCCTCAAGAATTCATTTCAAGTGTTTTATCAAAACCATTTTCCATCTAAGATGAAATTATTTCATATGTGTATGTTTCAAGTATAATGTCTGAATGATTTACATGGTTTCAATTTTCTTATGATGAAATATCCATATGTTTTATTTGGATTATGTGATGATGGGATGATGTTTATGAATCCCATTTTATTCTTTGGGTTATGATGAATGTTTTATGTTTATTTTGTGGCACAAGTAAGAATAAATTCATTATGAGATTGGTGGGACCTATATCTCCCGCTAAAGCATTGGATAAAGATTTATATCTCATGAGATAGACATGGCTTGAACGTCAAGTAAATCTGGTTCAGTAATACCGGTCTGGAACGGCAAGTAAACCGGGTTCAGTAATGGACTTTGTCCACTACGATGGTTTTGGCAGTAATGCCTTGGATACTATATAAATCATTACATGTGCTTAATGGATTCCACAATTACATGTTTTATTCCCATGCTATTTTATCATTATTAATGTTTCTTTATGATCTATGCCTTATGTACTGCAATGTTTTATGCCATTGCTCAAGATTTTGATGTTTAAACATTATGTTCATGTTTTTAAGTTCAAATGTATATGATTTGTTTTATTTTATTCATGATTACCCTTACTGAGCATTTGATCTCACCAATTATATGTTTTCTTTTCCCTAGGATATAAAAAAATGTTTTAGGTAAGAAAACAGAAGGGGAAGATCTTTATGGGAGATGTTGAAGATCATTCACCACGATTAGAAGATTTTTGTTCTGAGTTTCCAAAGACACTAAACTATTACGGTCCATTGGGTGTCTATTTTTGTTATGTATTATGTATTCCGCAAAAGTAATGTAATTTCCATGTACTTCAAGATTCAGGCCTCTACAATTATCCATTGTTATTTAGAATAATATGTATTACATTATTTAAATTCAATTGAAAATTAATTGACGTTAAGGGAAACACTTAGTGTTTGACCATCCATGATTATTTCTCATTACTATTAGGTGGGAATACCTAAAATCCAAGATTATTTTATAAAAATGAGTCAAATAAACCATGATAATGAAAAAAATTATAATGTCTAAAACCATATACAAATGCATATCGGATAATATAATCCCTTTTTCCTAATACCACAACATGAATATTTCTGATATGTGTTATCTACCTATATTCTTGATACCTAAATCTATGACTTTATTATATAAACTTGAACATGAACCCAAGACATGTAATTTAATGTATGGGTTCTTTCCAATATATATTTTGAGATATCATATTCCAAAAATAAGTATGGGCCACTTCATTCCTTGACATATCCTTTAATGACATGTCATTCATGACACACCTGACATACATTACATCCCATGTACATATTGAATCCATGTCATGGATAGTAAATATAAGTACATGATTATGTAAATTAATTAATGATAATATTAAAGTACAGAGACTCTTACATATGCTCAGATATAATAATATCAGTTGACACATAAACATGAAAAATCCATACTAGAAGGTATGTTATAATTATCACTTTTATTTGAGATAACCAAGTTAGGATATCATGATATACAATTTCATCATGTTATACGTACTAGAATCTGATTGTTTAAATACTATTTTTTCATCTAATATTATTATAAATAAAATGGAACTATATTTAATAATATCTATATGTCTTTTGAATGATCTAGTAATTATGGAGAACCTAATGACATTATTAATGATATGGATACATTAGAACATCAATACATTAATTTTTGGTGGAACAATAAACAATAAGTATGAAAATAATTTATTAATATTTAAATATTCAAATATAAATTCCTTTAATGGTCAGAAAACTTGTTCTATAACACTAAATCAAACAAAATCCCAATTGTACAAGACATAAATGGACACAACATTCAATCTGATAGACCTCGCATGATAATCCTATTTTTCGGAGTTAAGGATTTAGTCAAGGGGTACTCCATGTTGTCTTATTGTGATATTATATAAACTACAACCTCACTTCCCTATGAAAAACCCATCATGATATGAAACTTAATATGTATTTTCTTCATCATTTGATGTGACCTAGAATACTTCGTGAATGACCTCACATGAACATTATCAAAATAGATTGTGATATGTTATTTACTTATAGGTATCACATATAGCTCATGGAAGATGTTACATATCCAAAATGATTGTTTTGTATACATATAATCTTCAATATACTCAAATTATTTGATAGAATCATTCACCACAACATTTTGTGAGCTCTCCAATCTCATATCACCTCTATTCAGATTGGTGATGTATCACATCTATGATTCATTTAATCTAGTTCTATTTTGAAACAAGGATCTCCATATCATCTGAGGAATAGAAAATAAACACCACCATAGACTAGAAACATATCCTTATTACACCAAAGATCATTAAGGATAGTCTTGAATTCAATCAAATAGTTCTCACCTATGTCATATTAATAGATCTATAACACACTCAAGGAATAGGAAACATCTAGCCGAGTTTAGATCATATAATACATGACATAATCAATCAAAGATGCATATGGAATCCTTTAAATCCTATACCTTTCCTCACATGTTTTGGGATATATTTTCTTTTAAAGGTGAATTCTAGATGTAATTATAACAAATATAGTCATTGATTGATCTAGAATAAATCGCTTTTGTACGATGTGAATGTATCTACCTTGACATAGGCCAAGTGGCCTGATAGATCTATCTAGATGAATATTCATCACATGACTATATATTTCTTTACATAATGACTTCTTGGGAATGAATTTTTTATTCTATGAGTTTCGAGATTATGGGATTGGTATTTCATTTTCAATAAATTATATATTAATGGAATATAATATTAATAAAACTATTTTACTTCCACCAAACCACTAATTGGAACGAGTCTCTCTTTAATTCACTATGATACCATGTTATATAATGTATTCATCGAATTAAATGTCCTAGAAACTGGATTCTTTATTTATTCCAAAAATGGATGTTTTTGATTTCCACAATTTTTTAGGATCCTTTAAAGTCAAACACTATTCATGTTGTGTCATATGAACTTATTCAGGATGGAACCTATTATGGAAGGCTATTTTTACAACCATTTTCCAAATATCATTTCCATGGAAATTCAAAAAGGAATAAAAATATGATGGATTTTATCATTGAATCTAAGGAAAATGATTAGAAATTAAATATTAATTGATTATAATTGAACCCTTTTTCAAACATTCATGTCGTATATTTATTGAATTTTCCATCCATTTATATTTTTCTCATGAATTACAGTTTACATCTAAAAGGATTTAAATTCACTAGAGGTTATAAAAAATTTTAGACTTAGTTTTAGTAAATAAAATCCATTCAGGAATCAATAATTCATTACAATTGGAACCATATTTCACACATACTAATTATTTAAATGTTAAAGGATATTTATTATCAATTATTAGTGAGACACCAACCTCGTTGAATAAAAACCCTATAGTTTAGTTGTTTTATCATACTTTGTAGTCTTATTTAGTTCATATGTGTCTAAAAATTCTATTTTCATGGGCTTTAGATAATCTGTTTCCACACCAACTCTTTAATACCTTGAACCTAGTCAAAATAAATCTGTTTCTAGATCCCACTACCAAATTTAGAGATTTTATCCATATCAAAATATATAGACTCTCCTTCTACTATTACCATTTTCTCTTAGTGGTCACATGTTTAATATCACCTTGATTCCTTAAGGATTCATATAAAGGTACAAAATTTTACATGAGGTGAATGTTTATTACCCGAAGAGGCCTTAAAAAAATTTTCCCAACCCAATAGGTGTAAAATTAACAACATGGTTTTTATTCAACACCAATTTTCATATATAATACCATTTTTAAATTTCTTTGGAACACAGTTTAGTATTTGTGTTTTTGTATTTAATTCCTATCCCAAAAACTATAATTTAGGACTCACATTATTCATAATTTCTCTCTCTATGTATAAAAAATAATGGTTTCTCATTTATCATACATCAGTCCATTTAGCTGTACACATGGGTGTGTACTGAGATAAAATCCCAAACCCCCAAGAATAATCCATGATGTTTTGAATAATAAATTCTACACAATAGTATGAAAGATATTTATTAATATTATTACGAATATAGTACTCAAATTCATTCTTGCATTATTTTAATTTATCAAAACAATACAAAATATACCTCATGATGTATTCCAATACATATCTACTAATGTCATTATCATATGTTATGAAATATGAGTATGCACCACATTATTGAAAGTTAAGGGTACCACACACATTAATATAAACTAAATCAAGAATTAATTTGGTCCATTCAATTATTCCACACAATGGGGATTTGGTCATTTATCCTTATTAACATGTGAAAAATTCACTAACTACAGTTGTTGGAAAGAATATAAATATCCATCTTGGTTCAATTTAGTTAAACATTTTTTATTTACATGACCCAGCTGGTGAGGCCACTATTTGATATAGTATAAGTAATGTGAAGTTATTTTCTAATACATTACCATAACATGGTTTGTGTAATCCTATACATAAGGAACATTAATTAAATTTCCATTATTATATTAAATGATTTCTATCTAAAAGAGGAAAAACTATAAAACTATTTGAACATAAATCCATCAATATAATTTATGGATAAAAAATAATGTGTTTCATTATAGATATCCCATAATAGAAAATCCCTTAAATCTAATATCATTCATGTTATATATTTAATGTGGTAGTCCCAGATACCTACAAAATAATGATTTCCTCATTTTTCTTCTTTTATAAATTAGTCTACTTATCCAATCATTCTAGATATACATAGTTCCTATATTTAAATAAACATTTTTTCTCCAGAATCCTTATGTAATAAATAATATATATAAATATATAAATAATACATGACAGATAATCCACATGAACATTCCCACTACAACTTTTCATGGGTGATGTTTTTCTCCGGTGTACCTTCATTACACATGGAAATATATAGAATCACATTTCATTTATTTCCCCTTGATCATTATAAAAATATATGTGTATGAAGATGCTTTGTTCTTCGGGGTCTTCCCTTGGCCTTTCCATTTATTCAGTATAACGTAAGAAGTATTTTCACTTTTTTTCTCCTTGTAAACATGGGGAAATAGAGTGATGTTATGTATCTAGTTCCTCTTGATTTTTCTGTATTTATTTTAACAAAATATTTTTTGAATATATTAAGGAGTGATTTATGTATGAGATCTGTTTGTATTTTTTTATTTATTTTAATCCTTAAAAAATCCATGATGTCAATATATCCAATTAAATTTCCTTCATGAGACCCAAATTGCACACCCTAGACAATATTTCTCTTAATAATATCATTTTATATAAAAATAAATTCAAATATATCCCACTTCAGATATAGGAAATAGGGATGATCAAACATCCAATAATAATCGATTTCTTCATAATAAAACATGATTTAACTAGACACAAATGTGGGCAGTAATCAACGAACATACTCAATATTGCTTGAATTTTCATCATAGAAATAAAAAAATAACATACCTCATTATTAGGATTATTAGGTATTGGTGATTCAACCACATAATAATTCTATTCATCAAACAACACAACCTCAAGGAATCTAAATAATTCATAGAAGTTATTTCTAGTGTGGATATTGGTTTTCTCCAATATTGATGTATTGATAATTTGGATGATGAAATTTCCATAATAATTAAATTATATAACTGTTTATTGTTATTATATTAGTTGGATACAATTTATGTGAAATATAATGAGTTTAAATTTATTATCTCTCACACATTTTTCTAATGTCTCAAAATCCCTAAACGATATACTCACAATACATAGTATATTAGAAATTCTAGTTAAGGATCCATATTTTCCTTTTAAAATAAAAAATAATGTGTTCTTCATAATACATAATAAATTTAATTTTGAAATGTGTTTCTCAACTAGGTCCATGCATCTTCTTAATCCAATGAGTGGACTCCCCAATCTAGAAACCCTTATGTGGATTTCCATAACACGTTTTTTCATGTTACAATTAGTCTAGTTGGGGATAATACTCTGGATAAAAAATGGTTGATTCAACCCCAAACATTATAAATTTATCCTCTTATAATATCATGTGTACAAATAATTGTAATCCAAACCCACATTTCTTTTGGTTTCATTCCTTACCAAGTAATTGACGTAAAATATTGATTTAAAATTTAGTTACAGGATTTTATTTGTTACGTGATTTTTTTTATTTTATCTACAAAATGTATTTTTAATAATAAGGGGATTGAAAATAAGTGGTTAACAACATTTTTATTACAAGTATAAACAATAACAATTTTATTATATTTCAAATTTTTAAATTAATCCTCTAATTTAAGTAATCACAGACTTGTAACTATAAAATAAATAATTTATAAGATTGAAATATATAAATTACCCAATGACCTTATCTAATGGTTGATTTAATTTGAAGAAACTAAATCAACATATTACCCTAGGGGAAAATGAATTGTGTCCCTTTATCATGAGATGACGGTGAGGGTTACAAAAAACACTGATTAAGGAGAATTACATAAACAACATTGGACACATTGCTTCTACATAATAATGATGGGATATATGAATGAATTGAAATATATTTAATTTAATAAATAAGATATAGAATACCATTAAATAAATTATATTAAATGAAAATAATACATACATAGGTTAATGTTTTTCTCATGAATGGTCATACACATGCACCCATTTTGCAGGAGTACATTGGATAGAATTAAATTGGACTCATTCTTTTTTATTCATATAAAAAATTATATTAATTAAATAATTTATTATTTAACATTTATCTTAATGAATATTATATTTCTCATTCATAAACCATAATAAATGAACTCATGATAGTTAAATTGAATAACCAATAATTATTGACAATTAATGGGGATAACCATCATCAATTAATTCATTTACCATAACTTATATAAACATATAATTAATTAATCAGGCCTAAAAATATATCTAAACTAAAATTACAATAACATACATGCCAAGTATTTGTTCCATGTCATGATTTCCATATGTTTGTGGAAGACACTGAAAGACACTACATGTTCATCAGATATGGGGACACATAACATATAATTCATCAACATTCCATGTGTTCTTCTAGATGTGTGTCTTATTTACTCATTCAATGTATTTTAATACACATCGATCATTGGAATTAATGAACCAGAAAAAGTTTAAACCATCTATACATTATGTATTTTATTTATTATCATATCTATCAATCATACATGATATTTTACCATGTATTTGACCACACAGTTTTTTGAATTTCACAACTAATATGTTTATACTACACAACATGTACACTAGATAAACCCCATATAATTTGATAATACATTTTATAGGCTAGCAAAGACTATACATATCATTTAGTTAGTTCATTTTTTGTAGTCACTACTTCCCATGTTTTATATCATACATAATTTCTATGTGCATTTTTTATGGGTCAATGGACTACACTATGGAAACCCATCTTTTAACACAGTCATACAATCCAATATCCCTAGAACATGTCACTGACATCTCTGATCATTATTCATATAATTGTATTCATTTAATTAAATAAATCATTTGAAAATAATGATAAATTCATTGAATTCATGATAATTAAAATAATATTAAATAATAAATAACTATAAAATTAATGATATCACTAAATGGTACCTAATAATGAAAAATGAAATAAAAAATTATAAATTTATAATGTGACCACTCTAATCCCACTTAATAAATATGGTCTCAGAAAAAGCACCTCGGTGGGTGAAATAAATATATGTTTTTTCAAGTGGATGGATTATTCATAAATTATGCATGATGAAAATGTCATGACCAGTGAAATTTTTGAAACAAATATTGATATCAAATATACCAGAATCTAGAAAGTATGATTTCATGTTAAAATTATATTTAATTTATATTATATCAAATTAAAGGAACTAGATCTCGAGATATTTCTAGAAGGAGGATTTTGAAAATCAAAAAACCATTTTATGTTAGCATCATTGGGTAGGGAATATCCAAGTGTTCAATACCTCTATTTATGATCCACACATTATCCTATGGTGTTTGAAAAATCATCAATGGATCTCTGGGTGAAATTTTGAAAGATCAATCATCTTGTGTTATTATTCTTGATCACTACAATATCCATTATTCTTGAATTATTCTATATAGATCTTCTCATTCTTAATGGGATGAGACATGTGAATAGAGTTGTCTGCTGAGTGAAATGATTCTCAATTATCAATTTTTATGTAATAAGTAAACAATAGACATAATTTTCTGTTAATTGAGATAGGTTCTAGGGTAAAATAATACTTAATTTTATACTAAATGTTAAATAATATAAGAAAATTTATTAGAACCACCAGAATATAATAATAATGATAATATTATTATTTTATGTCATTATTAAGTTTCATAATGATAAATAATATTTTACCAGCTTGAAAATTAATATTTATCATTTAATTTGATATTGGTACACTCTGACTTTTCAACATTTGTTGAAATACCAAAATAATATTTTAAATCATAAAAAAATATTTCATCCACAAAACAAAAAAATATATTTATTAAATATTCAATAAATATTTAGGATAAATAAAACTTGATTAAAATACTTTCTGAACATTGTGATTAATATTTACCATACAAATTAAATTCAAATAGAATTTAACTGAGATCTATAGAAACGCTTAGTGTGGGGCCCTCATGGGTTTTGTCCCATTGGAATTTGGTAGGCTTTCCAAAAGTTGAATATTAATTAATAGTATTGATTAGAGTAACCTAAGATAAATAAATTAATGATGAAAAGGTGAAAAAAATTAAAGATTCATGACTTTTAATATTAACCCATTTTACAATACCACAACATGTATATTTTAAATTTGTGAATAAGACAATCATTGTGATGTTTTACAGTGACTATATAAAATAAACAAGTCATTCAACTATTTCCTTGGAATTTAATTTGAATTTTATCTTCAAATAAAATTGAATACATAATATCTTTTATAATGATGAATGAGAAAAATCCTTCCTCAAATTATCAATTTATATAATAGCATTCATGATGCATCCAACATAAAATACATCTCGTGAGTATAAATAATAAAGTGTTTGGATTAGTAAATAAATCTGTTCAAGGAACTCACTGAATCAATAATAATATTAAAATATAAGAACCAGTACCCAAAATATCTTATTTAAATATTTTATGACACATAAACATGTGTACGTCTAATGGGGAGGATGTTCTCATAATCAACTATCTTGGAAATTACCGTGTGATAACCTCATGAGATAATGTATCATCTTATTTTGAGTAAACCACATGAATGTAATTATATTATGTACCCCATAAATGAATAATAATGAACTAAAATATTATATTTATGAATATCATCATGGAATGTCATTGTTCTCAACAAATTAGGGGAACTGTTATGTTTTAATCAATGAACAAATAATCTAGGACTTCATTACATCAATTTTATATAGACAAATGAACAATATATAATAAGATATATTATTATTAATATAATATATTGAGTTATTTTTTAAAAATTTCTGAATAATGATATCGAATAAATATAATTATTTTTCCAAAGTGGGATATATGTGATGATCATAAACATTTAAATAATATATTTACCCTAAAATTAATGAATGAATAAAATTGAATATGACTTTCTTTGATGAAATATTATTTAGTCTCAATACATTACCATGTTTAGGACATGAACATGGATATAGATACATCGCGTCAGAAGATTCTTTTTTTCTTTTCTATGATGAGGATCATAAAACAACAAATATTTATGGTTTTTATAGGGTACACCATGAATTTATACAGGATTGTGATAAATATTTCCTTCATCAAATTATTTTTCATGCTTCTATCCATGTGATGATAAATGTGGTGTATAAATTGGATTAAGATATATAAAATAAGGTTATAAATGAGTTCAGCCTTTATCTTCATGAAATTATATGGTTTTGGATAACAATGTCTGTAATATGTATTACTAAATTGACTGAGTTGTTGGATAAATATCATCTCTCATCATTAACTATTCATCATGAAAGTAGAAACTTTTATAGAAGAATTAATTATAATTTTTAGTGGTATAATATGATTAATTATATTTTAGAGTATGTATATCAGTGTTTAGTTTTCCAATAATTTATGTTTGTGTACCAGAATCCTATATGGATGCTACAATCATTAACCATAACTATATGAATATGGGAATATATAATATTTTATTTCATCATAGGAATCCCAAAATAATCTAAAGGGAATAGTGTTATTTAGGTTGTCGTTGATCACCATATGGAGTCTTTATAGTTACTTATAATATGACATTCTAGATTATCTTTTTTCAATTTTTTATAATGATTGTAAATATACTCCTTCATTTAGACTTTTTTAATCCCCTCTTTTATAATAATATTTTTCCTCATGGTCATTAACCAGGGAATCTCCTCAAAAAAGGGGAAAATGATACATCATTTCATTTGGTAAGGGATCTACATGGTGACCTAGGATATCGAGAAAATAAATCCATGACATGTTTCAATCTAGAAACATTATTGTTTTCCTATAGATTTTTCTAAATATTTACCATGAATTTTTTTATAATAAAAAATTAAATGTAAATATTATATATTTGATGATTTGGTTCTGTAAATACATTACATGATCATTTAATTAAAAAAAATTATTGTCATATATGTTTTTAAAATCACACTACATTTTTTATCTAAAAAAATCATTGTTATTGAAAAAATCAAGGAAAAATTTTAGTCTTTATAAAAATTTTAATGGTTCTAGAACAACTATATATTTTTTTATTCATCCATTTTAAGAAAAAATCACAATTTCATTATTGTATATATAATACTATAGAATTATTTCAGAAGGGGAATTATATTTAATACAGGGTTATAAAAATCAATCAGGAACAATTTATATCATATGGCCAAACCATTTATTTATAATAAATTGAATAAATAGAGAATTTGAACCATTGATTTTATGATAAATCATAAAAACACTTCTCTAAAAAATCTATTTAGAGATCAATGACATATTTACAATGGACCACTTACTCTGAGGGTATCACTTGGTTTTAAATAAACAAGTATATAAGAAAGGATTCCCTATTATATCTGACCTATTAGATAGTTCTTATGAGAGTGACAGAGACAGTTTGTGTTATTTGTTGGAGGAGTTTCAAAATATATACACACAATATTCACGATTCATTCAAAATTGTAATTTATATTCATTATTAGGTGAATACATAATAATACATGTTGTCTTCAAAAATATTATAAAATACAAGAAAAAAAATTCCTCAATTTTCTATATGTTTCTAATAAATGAATCTTATAACTTTTTATTTTGATCAATTGATTAAAATATTTAAAAAAATTCTATTCAAACAATTAATATAATTATCTCAATATTATTATATAAAAAACAATACCCTGGGTGGAAGAATCAATTAAAGCTGAGTATTATCTCAGAACTCATGATTTTCCTCGCACAAAGACACTATATATTGACCCACACTACGAAATGGTTGACAACAATAAAATACAAGAAATGGTATATACCACAACATTATGGGTTTGTATTTAGTTATTATTTATATCAAACATATTACCATGAGACTCCCAATTGTGTGATATACTGTATTAATACATATCCCACATTGTAGATAAATGTGAAGTTTATAAAACTAATTTTTATTCAACAACAAAGCCATGTTTTTGTTCTATTTCCATGTTGTTGAGATGTGTTCACTCATACCGATTTTGGAAAAAATATATGCATAGGGATTATCCTTTTACTATAGGTTTCCAAAATTACATGAAATAACGTCCATAATTCTCTTATGGATTCATTATTCTTCTCAATTTTATTAAATCTTTTGGATGTACCATTTAATTAGCAGGTGAAATATTTTCAATTGATATATTATGTTCTCAACAAATAATTTTCATTTTTCATTAATGACATTATCATAGAAGAAAATGTTAGCTAATAGAATGACCATTTGGTTCATGTTTGTTGTATATTAAAAAATACATGTTTTAATTAATTAGGATGAATAATAGAATAAAAATTCCGGATTCATAATTTAAAGATACTAATATCTCATTTTATTATCAAATAATATGATAATCATAGATAGAAGAATATTCATTTCTTAATCAGTGAAAGAATTTATGCACATTACAGTGTCAGGACCTCAAGAAAATTCAACAAACACCTATGATGTTATCACCATTAGAATGAATATTTATCCACTTATATGCGACATTCTCATGAAAACCATATTAATGTCATGATAAAACTATTCTATGTTTTATATATGAACAACACAACATTTATTGTCTCTATTTTTTAACTAGAATTCAAAAAATAATTAATTTGTATACTCCTTTTGTTCAATTATATATCTCATAATTAGTGAATGTTTTAGTTCACTATAGGATTAAATTATGGGACATTATCTAGACAATAATATTACCTATTATTAAATAAAATATATTCCTCCATTGTATTTATTATGTCATTGGTATTGATAAGGTCTCTCTTGATCCGCCGAAGTCGAACCAATTTATACTTTTTATAGGAATTTCTTATAATTATAAATCAAATTTCCATATTAATATTGATAATACATTAATTATTAAAACATTGAAACATTTTCTACCATGTTCTTTGATAAATTTATAGAAAACAATTTTCATAATGATAAAAAAATTATAAAACATATTTTATAGAAAAAAATAAATATTTATTGCTGAGTTGTAAATTTAATGAATAATAATCATGAAATTAATTTTCAAAATATACAATAGTAAATATATATATTATATAATTATATAATATATATACTTAAAATTATAAGAAGAAATAATTAAAATAAAATATCAAAATAAACTATTAAATATTTAATATTATATATAAATAAATAATAATACATTATAATATAAAATAGTTATGTATATATAGTATTTGAATGAACATAATATAATGAAAATTATTTTTTAATAGAAATATTTAAAAAAATTATTTACATATTATATTGTAAATATAAAAATATTAAAAAACATCAAAAATCTATTTTCAAGTATTTCAAATTATGATAGATAATTATCATTCAATTATCTATCCTAATGGATAAAATATGGAATTAAATATCATTCTTTCTAAAAAAGAATTTTTTTCACAGTAAATAGAATGAATAAAATGTGAAAAAGGAGGAAATTTTCATCAAAATTATTTTAAACACATAAAAATATTATTGGAAACAATAATATAAAAATACCTTAATCTCATTCTCCCAAAGATAAATATGATTTTCCCAAATAATTAATGTCAACTTTATCAGAAATAAGATCACACTATGAAATGAATAATTGTCATTTTCCTTATAAAATAAATAGAGTTGGGTTTTATTTTTACTCAAAAAAATTTATCATTCTCTATGTCCACACCTCCTTAAATCAACATAATAAAATAATTTTTTTGTCAAAAATAAATTCATTAAAATAATAATTAAAAATTAAAATGATAGAAATTTATTAAATAATTCATTTGAGAAATAAAATTTTTATATCCTCTATTCTATCCTATTATTATGAATATATAAATCATACAATATAATAAAACATCATATCTATTCCATTCATTGTAAGTCACCTTTTCAAGCTTCCTATTATCAAATCTGTTATAAGTAAATTATATCTATCTTATTCTCCCACCCAAAGACTATTAATGATATAAAAGGCATGTAATAAATTTATTAATCATACTCTTAAAAAAATTTCAACAATTATACAATTGATATAACATGATTTTTTAAAATATAAAATTTATTACACACATTTTTCCATTTATATTCTATGATGTCAAATAAAATAATCAAATTCATTAAATTGTATCGAAATAATCCATCCAAATATAATAATAAAAGTTAGTAAAATAACTTGTTTTAGTAAATTTATGTGCATCCTAAGAAAAATATTTTTATTAATCAATAGAATAATATGATGATTTTACCTAAAAATTCAGTAAATTTCCCACCACATTGATTAAGGTCTAAAAAATAGAAATCCAAATTTACGAGGTAGTGAAAACAATGATTTGAAGATAAAAACAAAAATTCATAGCATAAAAAATAAAGGAAAATAGATACAAAGGTTTTGGTGATATTCTCCCCTTATATGTGGTTGTGTAAAAATTCATATTTTTTGAAGTGATACTAATGTCGTATAGGTAAATTGAGGTGGTAAATGAGATATGGGTTCTTATTTAAAAAAAGTAAATAAAAAATTAATTAATGGAAATCTAATAATTATCCAATATGTATAAAAATAATAAATAATACCCAAATATTACATAGTTTTCCTCCAAATAATGATTCCATTATAGAATTTATTTAGGGTTCAAACCAATGTAAAATCTATTATATTTAAGTGGGATTAATTTCCCCAAACGTTTCCTAAATGTATGGTTTGTTTATTTAATCACCTTCCCCAGAAATTTTACCCCTCCTAGGTCAGAAAAGAGAGAAGAGAGAGAGTTACCCCCTTAGCCTCACCTATAGTAGGTCCTAGGTTTGCGACTAGCACCGAGGGTATAATAACCATCCCGAATGGAGGAATTACCCTCTAAGATAAATACATGTGAAAGAGAGAGATAAAATAGACAGCAAAAAAATTATTCTCAGTCTATAATAAATATGAAAACCCTTTTTCAAAAATTTAATATCATGTAAGAACTACTACAACAAGAAGGGAAAACTGTTTGTATAAAAATAAAGTAACTTCAACAATAACCACAATGCCTAAAAAACTTTTGTAATACCAAAAGCTGGTAGTAACCAGCTTGATGTCAAACCTATTCCAACTGAACTAAAAATAGATTATATATACATTGGTTGAGTATATTTGTATAGTCAGTGATATCCTCCCGACATCGTATCATGATCAATTAAAGAAACCATTCTAAATCCAATTGATTAATATGTGAAACATACTCGTCGCCTATATAGGTATACTATGTTCCCAGCTTCACTATGACTAATCTCACCAAGTACAACATACATGAGTATATAATATAATGAAAAATATCAAGGGTTCGCTACTAAAACTTCCCTACCTGTATTCCTCTTTTCCCCTATGTCGCACGTCTTGAGAATATGTCTCCCAAAAATTTATCCCACATACACTTGGGAAAATCACCACAAAATAAACTTAATGAAACAAAAACCATCTAAATCAACATATATAAATGTAACTATGTAGTTTTCAAGAGCCACCACAACACTATATAATGTGTATTAAACATATGGTATTATACCTTGAGCCATTACGGCCCATACACCGAGTTGTAATCCACAAGACAACACAACCAATACACATTATACCTATAGTATCCCTTTAAATACTATATCCTGAATAAATGTTTTTGAAATAACTATATGTTATTACATCACACTACCTACATATATGGGAAATAATAATCATCATTCATACAAACACTAGTAACTATGAAGAGAAGAGAGCAAGGCCAAAGGGGGTAGTCAACCATCTATGATACCACCTCGATGTTGGGGAAAACACCCTATGGATCGAAATCCATGGGGAGTTAGTTGTGTTAACTGATATGGTGTAGTAACATATAGAAAAAAAAATTAAATGATATAATCTATCTCACAACCACAGTACAGGAAAACCCTATTCTTACACTCAATTGTTGTTGATGTCTCATGGACTCCAGGCTCCTACTACAAAGATAAGATGTTTTATATGTAGAAAACCATTTAAAGTGATGCATTAAATTAATTTATCCCTATTTAACAGTTGAAATTTATGTTAATTAATTATTTACCAATGATTTATTCATTACCAGTTCAACATTAATTTTTATTTTCATCATAACAAAGTTCCACACCCTCCATGCATAATCAATATGAGTCGATGGATTCATAGAATTATAACCACATAATTTAATCAACGTATGATCCAAACACATGGGTGAAACATTTACTCATCTATTTAAAAACATTACAACTTTTAATATTTCTAGGTAATTAAAAAAACATATTTTATCATACCAAATATAAAGGGATCAACATGGTGTTTTGATGAACTACCTATAGAGTCTTTTCCACCAATATATGGATCATAGACATATGCAACCAAAAGAATCTAAACTAAGAAAACACATGGCATACCTCACACATCTTCCCTTATCTTGTAAGGTGAGTAACCAATACCATCTTCCTTAGGAACTAGGGAAATGATATTATATTAACAAACAACATATTCAATCAAGCATCCAACTTTCATATTAATGGGTATGCCCGATTTCAACCCATTAAGTCATCCCCGATGTCCTCCCTGACACCTATATGTATAAATTGATGCATATCACCAATATAAGAATCATGTTATATAAGAAAAACTAGGTCTCCCATCCCCAAATACCATAACAACTTTATAGGCTCAACCATCCTAAAATCACATCACATCCAGGCATCCCTTCCCTTAAAAACAACAACATCCCATCAAGATAATCTATATCACAAGCAGTAGGAAGAAAACATAGTAACTAGTTTTTTGGACCTTATTCAAGGAGTTCATCCTTCACACATAATATCTCTAATGCATAAGGTACATGGACTTAGAATTCATAAAGACACTCATACCCTACAAATTCATTATCTTTTATCACACAACACGTTCTTATTCTATATTGAAATAACAGATTTCTTTTTCAATGGTCCATCCAACAAGAATCCTAATAAATAAGATATAAAATGATATCAAAAAAAAATTAACCATTAATTTAAAAAGTAATTAGTTTTTTACCAATGTTAATTACCATGATTTAGGTTCATTAACCAATTTAATTAAACATGCATATCATCTTCAATTTTATTATCGAAAAATTGAGACAACAAAAACCACATTCATTAAAAATTCCCCTAATATTAATTTATCCAATTTAAAATGAATTATTTATGTATTTACATTATTTAACAATATCAATCAATAAAACCAAGCTAAACCATGAAAATAATATATATTACCATATCCAGAAAAAATAGGAAAACTGTTATCACTATAAAAAGAAACTACATTTCTATGTTCCCAATACCAATTCCTTAATTTGGATCAATTATTTTTTTGTTCAATTTCATTTTGATCTATGAGGATACATCATGAATGCTCTATGATTTAACACAAAAAAATATTGAAGCAATGAATCCCCTACCTGAAAAGGTCACCAATATTCTTCGCATGGGAACAAATTACTACAACAGATCTCTGATCATCTCTCCCACAAACTATATATACACCCAAGGATGAAGAAGAACCACTTAAATGACATCAAATTAGAGAAATCCCATTGTAACCATAGTATATTATCTTCTATCTCATGGAAAGAAGAATAGAATTACAAAAGAGATAAAACTGGGAGGAACCACAAGAACGGAGGAGTAACACACCATACATCAAAGGAAGATCATTACAGATTAAAGGAGGGAAGTAAAGAACTGATCCATGATGAAAGAATCCCTATAATATCGATCTTCCTTGAGTCAAGAGAGATCTACTACAGCCATAGGGTTCGATAAATTGAGTGGCAAGAAAATGTTTTAAAACATACAATAGTGAGGGATTATATAATGTTTAATCCCCATTCATGTATTGCAATGCCTCGAGGTCATTTTCAACTAAAAACCACTTCCTATTAAATTTATTTTATTTATTAAACCATTATATATTTCATTGAATGAAATCATCTTTCATGTCATGTAACTTCTATTGTTGTGAAATATTCCCCTACACCCAACATCTAGCTAGCGAATCTCTATGGGAATATTTCAAGAACATTGGTCATTGAAAACACATAAAGGGTTAATTCCTAATAATTAAATCCTTTACATAAGATAAACCTCAAAATATACTCATCCTTTAGAATCCAAAACCATATTTGAATGGAAATAGAAAAAAAAATTCTGAACAGCCTCGTTGTGAGATACATCCTAAGGCTCTCGCCACTACTACAACTCAACCACATCATAAACAAAAAAACATGAAATAAAGAAACAACTACAACTAGATCCTAAATACTCTATTGGGTGAGATAAGTATGAAAAGATATAAATACACCATAAGATCCAAGATTAATCCATCTTAAAAATAGAAAATATCTACAACCACCGATCAAACAACATTACAAGGGAAGAGATAAACATAAAATAACTCGGGGGTAATGATCCTATATCGGTGACTCATGATACCATGAATTCTCCATCATTCCACTGGCCCACCACAAGACACTACTAAAAGTGATATCATTCCAGTGTAACAATTTCTCCTAGCCGAACTAGACTCTTTTAGGTCACTCTTCGAAGGTCACATCATTGTTAACAAGGATATTTCCCCAATCGATGCCATGATATTCATCATGATGATAATGACAGATGAATGAGAGGTGAAACAAATTGTGTATCATGCTCATCTATGGAGGAAGTTCTACCCTATATTACATGACCCCAACACCATCCAACACCTCAAAAGTCCCAACACACATGGGAGAAAGTTTACTCCCATGATGCAACCTTAACTATCCACAGTGTTGATTCACCTTCAAGAACACAAGATCCTTAATGTAAAAATATAGTGGTATCCTCCAATGATTGGAATTGTATTTTTGATTATCATGCACTTCATTCATCCTATCGATAATCACATGATCTATCTCTCTCATGTTCTATCCTAGTTCCTGCCTGAGAATTGCAGATTCTTTTACCATAGTACATCATAATGGAGAATAGAAAGGTTAGCCATACAATGTTTTAAATGGGGCCATGCTTATAGTGTAGTGAAAACTATTTGTGTAAGATAACGCTTCCAATGGAAGGTGCCTCATCCACGAACCTCCAAAATCAAGGACACAAGGGAAAAATATGTCTTCCTGAGTCTAGATGGATCAGTATGTCTGAAAATCAATTTTTAGATGAAAAGCAGTACTAAGGAAGAGTTGAGAACCAAAAGAATGCTGGGGACTGCTCTATGCCCTAGAGGTTAAATGAATATCTTGATTGGAAATTATTTTATTTATTACACCTTGGTGTCTCAACACCTCTTCCAGATACTTAATGAATATAACCATCACTGAGCTTGAATACTTGATATTTATAATGTGGGCAGATTTCATCCAAATATATACTACCACCCATATAGAGTCCTATACTAATTTATCTCTAGGGAAACTAGTAACAAATACCATCAATATTTCATCCAAAATCAACATAGGAACATCTAATTACTATTTAAATCCATCAGGAACACGATGATCGACCATCACATTATAGTAGACCAAACATCGATAAAAAAACACTACATCTACACACATAATCCTAGGACACTAAAACTAAATCTTCAAAGCAGGATGTGTCTTTTTAATTCCAGGATGTACTAATAACGATGAAATATATAACACTCTAAGAACCATATCATGTATTTATAAAAAAATGAAAAGCCAACTTTGAAACAACTCATGATGTTGTTCAAACTTAGAGAAACCATTAAGGGCCTTAACACAAACAACTCAGTCTCTCCTGATGTCCACCTCATGATCTCCCAACGTGGAATCTTCCACATGTGTCACTATATATAATTTTACTGTAATCTGATAAAAGAACAAAACTACCCCCAAATTCCCTCATATCCAGATGCAATGCTGAATGTTATTCCATCACCCTCCATGAATATCCTAATTCACACAATACATCACTTCATGACTTCCCACTCAATTCATCGACCACATGGTTTTCTTTTTTATGTGTATAAAAATTCTCAAAGATATAATCAACTAGGATGTCCATCCAATGATATTTTCTTAGGTTTAATTCATGCTAGAAGATAATATACCTTAGCCTTTTTTTATCAGAGAAGACCAAAAATTTCTCAATAATGAAGTAATGTGTATACAACACTAGATAAATCATAACTGCAACAAACTCAAGATCATGGGTGGTATAATTATTCTCATGGGGATGAAACATACAAGCCACTGAAGAAATTAATGATCTCTACTACATTAGAACACAACAAAACCCAGGAAGTGAAGCATCATATGAGACCTGAAACTCAACTCCTATTGTTGGAATAAAATAATTGAAACACTAAAAACATCTCTTTCAGATAATCAAAATGATTGGTGACATAGATTAGTCTATAAGAACACATAATCCTTTTTGGTCAATGAATAAAAATGATTCAAAACCTAAGAGAAATCAACTGATAACCTCCTATAATAACCTGAAAGACCAAGTAATCTATGCACCACTCCCACTGTCTTAGGGTATTCACAAGACAAAACTTCTTATATCATAGATAGATCAATAGATACTCCCTATTGGTAAGCAACCTGCACCATGAAATGGATTTCATGAACCCAAAAAGCACACTTTGTCAACATCTCAAAAAAACATTACCGACTAAGAACTCCCAAAACAACATGAAGATGTTCTCTATAGTCATTCTCAGATGCAAATTACATAAGGATTTCGTCGATGAAATCCTCCATGAACTTATCTAAGAACTCATGTAACACAATGTTCATAAGCCTTATAAACATATTTAGAGCATTATTCACACTAAACAACACAAAAAACTCTTCATTCCCATGAATAAAATGGTATGTAGTCTTTTAATATCCCCATCCTTTACACACATATAATGATACCTTGAACACAAATCAATATTCGATAACCAAATTTCACCATTAATTTGATTAAACAATTCCTTCATCCATGGAATATGGAAGATGAAAGATATTCTTCACTTTTAGATGCTTCAATCAATGATAATCAATTCACAACAAAAACATGTCAATATCCTTCATCATGATTTTTTTTTCACCCCCAGTGACACACTTGGATGAAAAAAACCACACCACAACAACCCTATGGGTTTTATATGTTGATCTCCCAACTCAGAAGCTTCTACCCTATTCAGGGACATCGATATAAGAGACATTTCATGAAGTAGTTCAATCCTTAAATCGATCTCTAATAGAGGGGGTAACACTTCTAACTCCTTTGAAAAGACATCATGGTAATCTTACATGACCCAAGGAAAGGATAATTGGTACACCTAGGATGAAATCATCATCATATTATACATCAAGAAAGAAAAGTATGGAACACACCCCTTACCCATTCAAGGGTATAGCTCACCAACAAACACTACAGGATCCCCATTAACATCAAATAACATAACTTGTCACATGAATAAATCCTTGATACATTACATAGAGTACAACCAAATAATGCAGAGGATAATGCCATGTGGTTAATATATAAACATATAAAATCATACCATGTTTGGTGATGGCCCAAAACTAGATTGAAGTGTCTATATACTTCATACATGTTAGCTCAACCTCCAATTAGTGCATTCAAGACAAAATGAATTGGATGTCTCTCTATCTGATGTTCAAAATCATGGAGAATGGTTGGTCATATGAAGGAGTGAATCTATATTGAATGAAAAAAGGAATGATGTAAATTATGAAACAATCAATATCTACCCTGATTGACATCTGTCTCTCCTAGAACATGCTATTCCAAAGCATGAAGATGACCAAAACCTACACAATGACCTCTATGAACATGCTGAAGACCACCTTTATGGTCGTGCTCTGCTCTCGGAGGATGTGGACCATCCTGAGGTCAACTTATAATTTCTGAATCTACTCTCTACTGATCCAAAATTGGTGAAACTTGTAGGTACTACTACCTCAACCAGAACATCCTTAATGGATGAAACTGAATCGAAAAACATGGAACATGTTAAATTCTTGGAGAGGTTAGGAACTTTCAACGCATATGACATCTTCCTACATAAAAATAATACATTTGATATATTAGAAAAGGATTGAGATCTTCTTCCCCACTTGATAAATGAGACATGGATGGTTGTCACCAACCCCTTGGTAATCATAGTATATACATTCATAAAAAATTTTAACTCTGAACAACATCTCTATTTTAGGAGGAATCCTGACAAGTCCCATCTATAGATGATTTGATTCATGATATCATCATCTGAATGGACTATTCCCTCATGATCATCTCAAGATATAACTTCAACATAAATAGAGTTAATGGCGCTAGATCTCTAGATGAAAACCCTCCTCTAAATGCCTCTCCATATCCTCCTAATATGACAATAGGCCCATAACATATTATGGAATGTTCTTGAAATGGATCATAAACACTCAAACAATGGAGATCCCCTAATAAAGGATATGTTACTTCTAGTAATTGGCTTCCTTCATAGTAAAACAAATAAACTCGTCTCTAAACTAGTCTCAGAACATCCGCAAAGAGTCTTGTGACTCCTCGTGATATCCAATGAACATGAAACACTACTACCTCACTTCCCGATGCTATATCATCATAGATAATGACACCCAGTTCTCATTCCAAGCACAGATAAAACTAAAGGATATCTCATCCTCCTCAAACAAAAAATCTATCACTACATCTAAAATGGATCCCATATAACTTTTCAGACTCAGGTGTTGAATCTATCAGAGTTTCCTCCTCCAAGATTAGTTGTTTTCAACATCCATCGTGTCGTGATCTCTGAGAAAATCCTCATGAATATTTTATCCATATGCTTGATGAATGTATCGACCTATACCAAAACCTATAATAGAATGAATTGTTAGAGCTGTTAAACTAGAATACTGAAGACATTAGCATTAATTAATAATTTTATTTTATTCATTTTATGTTATCTATTAAATGGACTACCTATTCAAATATAGGCTCAAAGATTAAGGATACATGATCCTTTCCTAGATATCTACCATACAATTAATATCACCTAGTTTTATGATATAATAATCATAAAGGTCCATGAATAAAATAATAGGGGCCCTAAATACTCAAGTCTCAACCATTATCATATGTATACATCTTGATATAAACATATTTGACACTGTTTCACTACCAACCCATGAAACCTCACCTTTTCCTAACTTCAAACTCCATCATATCCACTATAAACCCAATAATTAAACACTATCATGACCCCATAGATAGAAAGTTGACCCATACTAGGGAAAAAATGAGAAAATATAGATATTTAATCCTGAATCTTGCCTCTAATAGGCCATGTGTTGGCGACTAGCACTGGGGGTATAATAAAAATATACATGGGAAGCATTACAATCTAAAAGAATAACTTGAGTAAGAGAGGGATAATAAATGAAAACCAAAAATCTTATTAGAATATAATATAAACTATGAACAAAGTATAAAATATTATTTCATGCTAGAAGTACTAAAACTGGAAGAGAAAACTACAAGTATGAAAATAATGTAAAGGCGATGGCGGCAAAGAATCACAAATCACACCTGCAGAACAGAAATTTAGTATTAGTCGTCTTAATCTCTATCCTGAACTAACTATCCTAAAAATATATTATTTATATGTAGGATAATTATATCATTATAGTATATAGGATCCTCCCAGGAGCTTCATGCGAAGAAGTAAACAAATCATGCTAAGGAACAGTGAAAAACATGTGACTCTAACTCATCACCTAAATAGGTATACAACATTTCCATCCTCCCCATGGATACAATAAAAAAAGAATATCATATAATAAATAATATCAACGGTATACACTACCACTTCCCCTCATTTTTTCTTCTTTTCCCCAATGTCACACGTCTTAACCATGTCTCCCCTAAAATGTTATCCCGCTGACAATTGTATGAATCATAATAACAAGAACCTCATGAAACACACACCCCAATGTCCACATATCCAAAAATAACTAGATAGTTTCTGGGAGCCACCAAATATTTTATAATCTATATCATACATTAGGTATTATAAATCAAGCCATTACAACCCATACACTGAGTAATGATCCTCAAGACATCACAACCCATACACATTATACCTATGGTTTCCCTTATAGAACAATATCCATAATATATGTGTAAAAAATTAACAAGACCCATTACATCAATCTACAATCATAAATGTATAAAACATACCACCATGAATACCAGAACATGTAACTACCAAGAGAATAGAGTGGGGGAAATTAGGGTAGTCATCCAACCATCTTCCCACTAGGATGTTGGGGAAAACACCCCTAGGGCTCAAGAATCCCCAGGGAATTAGTTTCTATAACATCCAAAGAGGAGTAATGTATATAAAAACCAAAAACAATACATGATATGACATATCTCACAACAACACAATGGGAATAACATACTCATTGTCTCAAATTCAGTTATCTTCTCTCAGACTATAGACTACCTCTACTCAGTATAGATATCTTGTAACCACACAATTATTTTAAGACCTATATGAAATTATATTAACTGTTTTTACCAGTTTAGTTTATTTTATTTAATTCATTAACCATTAATTATCTATTTCTATTTCAACATTACATTTCATTATCATCACAAAAATGATTCATGTTCTACATACATAATAAAACTGAGTCTATGACTACTCAAAAAATAACCTCATCATTTCATCCCCAAAAAATCTGGCCCTGTGGGTTAAATATTTAATCATTTATTTAATAACAATAAATCATTACATATTTATAGGTATTATATAAAAACATACTAAGATACCAAACACATGGGGCTCAATATAGTGATTTGATAAACTACTTGCTCAGTATTCCCCACATATAGCAGGAGCATAGACTCGTCTTACAATAAGAATCTAGACACAGAAACCAAGGGGAATAACCCATGATTATTATCCTATGTTGGATAGAGTGTAACAAAAAAACATATGCCTCAATTAGTGGAGAAAATGCAGGAGAAAAAAATTTCAAACAAACATAAATATTTCATATAAATGGTTTTCCCTAATTCATCCAATTATATCAACCCAAGTGTGCTCCACAACACCAATATGCATAAAATAATTCTTCTATCTACTATAGTTATAAATTGAATGTATAAATACTAGGCCTCCCTTCCCCACATAACACAATATACCAGTTGGCTTAGCAATCCCATAATCACATCAAATTAGAGACTCTATGCCCCCACAAACAAGAATATCCCTCATTACTCATCCATATCCCAGGAAGTAGGAAACAAACACAACACTTGGTATCATTTTCCTAAATCATGGAATTTATCCTTCACACAGAATAATATCCCATTGATCCAAATAATATGTAAACTAGACTTACCATAATTTAGTATTCTCAGACCATACAATGGAATTTTCATTAGTCACACAACCAGTTATTACTCCACTATGAATTAACTGATTCAATATTCACATGTTCAAACTAAAGAAAAATGTGAAACAAGCTATCCGAAGATATAAAAAATTAACCTAAAAATTTATTTAAAATGAATTTAATTAATTTATAAACAATAAATAACATGTTTTAGGTTATTTTACCAATTCTTTTAAACATTCATATCTGCGTCAATTTGATTGTCATCAAATTACAAAAACAATCTTCTTTATTAAACATGCATCTAAAATTCATATGACTAATTAATTATAAATTAATTTAGGATTAATTTAATAAATAATTTACAATAAGAACAACATGATAAAATAATTAATTATTAAATGTCGCACTATCTAGAAAATCAATAGGCAGACCACTGTCATTGTAAAAACAAACAACATCGCTATGTGATCGATGACGATTCTTTAATCCTATTAAAATAAATATTATTTCAATTTTATTATGATACAAGGGGATAGATAAATCTAGATCTACGATTTCATGTAAATAAATAGAGAATTAATGGATCCCCCACCAGAAAATGTTGCTTATGTCATTTATATGAGAACAAATCAATACATTTGATCTCCAATGACCTCTCTCGTAATATCTACATCAATTCGAGGATGCTGAATCACCACCAAACCAATAAAACCAAGTGAAACCCATTAAAATCATGGTATATTTTATATCATGACAAGTAAATATGAACATTTTGAAAAAGAGATCAAACAGGTAGAAAACATAAGAATGGAGGAATAACCTACCTTTTCTTGAAGGATAATCATTATAGATCGAAGGATGGAATCTAGGATTCGATCCTTGATGAAGGAATACACAAAACATCGATGTGGGGTCATCAGGTCTCCTATAGTTGATAGTAATACACTACAACCATAGGTTTTTACAACCCAAGTGGCTAGAAATTTTTTTAAAACATACATCATTGTGGGATTACGTGACATCTAATCCCCATTCACATTGGGTAATCCCTCGAGGTCAGTTTCCCCCAAAAAATTGTCATCTCTTAATTTTATTTAATGTTGTGAACCCATCTATCATATCTTGTCAGCTCTCATGATGTGAAATCATCTCATGATTCCAATATCTAGAAGTAGAATCCCTATAGCATTATATGAAGCCCCCTCCGACCACCTCGGTCTGTGAAAACACTTAATGGGTTTATCCACACAGATCTAAGACCTTAAATTATTCCTATAATCACCCAAATGAAAATATATATTCCACATTTAGATATTTGATGGTAGAAACCATAATCTATTATACTTCAAATTTCCCTTCAGATACCCGATAATGAATGATACGTAAATTATAATCTACTACCCACTTAATGATATGAGAAAAAAGAATATGCCAATAAGGTGGAAATGTTATGTAGTTGTTCTCCACATAGAAAGGAGGATTAAATTACCTATAATTTCAACTCTCACATCATGTTTTTTATCCAATCATGATGTTTAAACTTTTATAAAATGATATATTTGATCAATATTATTTTTTATTCTTAATTTTACTTCACTATTTTAATGAGACCTCATTATCAATAACTTAAAAATAAATCTTGATTTTTTCAAGTAAAAATATTTAAATTATAATTTTCCCAAAATAAAACAATTATAATACAAAAATTTATTTATAAAGTTACATCAAATTATATAAATATTCCTTATCTGATCACTCAAAATAATAATATTGGCCGACCTAACTAAACATATTTGTTTAATTATTTTACTTAAATGATAATTAAGTAAAAAATAGTTCCATACTCAATATAACATAATATTTAGTTTCATTTAATATTAGTTACAAAAATAACTTATTTTACAACAGACATTAATATTTCTTTATAACTGCACAACTCTATACCCCCTTCTATACATCTCTCAGGTAACACCCATATTTGTATCATTTAAAAAAAAACTTAAATACCAAGGAGTTGATATGGTCAATAATATAAACATAATATATATTATTTTCTGATCATAAGATCAGAATAGAAAAGTACATGGATACAATATAAAAGCATGATCCATGTAATAAACAATAGGAAAACATAAAAAGATAAAATTGGAGGGATACTAAATGAGAAATCATAACATAAGTACTTTTCAAAATAAAATGACATACATGAATTATGGGCATTAAAAATTATATTATAGTGAATAATTTTTCATAACCTATTTACCTTATTTGATTACGAATAAATCTTTTATTTAATATAGTGGATTGAATTTACTCACCTTTTCCATTTTTTTGATCTGTCTTCATTAAGAAACATACTTTAGTGGATCTAGGAATCCAAACTTTTTTTCCTTTATGACATGATATATAAATAATTTCCCAATAAATTTTTTTATGGAGGTTCTAACTATCAATTCATAAAAATATTAATTTTTTTCCATATAATATAAAAAATTCTATATATTATAAAAATTCCTAGTGGAAAATGTGTTTCTGTTGTCACACAAAAAATATCCAATGGAATTAAAAACCATTATCTCCAAATTTCAAGATGGTATCACATAAATAGAAATTACGACTTAAAACAAATGATACCTAGTTAATCACCAATGGAATTATGTTTTATGTAAAAATAGTGTGTGATTAATTAAATATAACTACTAAGTAAATCAACTTTTTATATAAAAAGGGGAAACATTGATGAAATTGTAAAAGCTTATTTGAAATATTCATTTATAATCGTTTAAAAAAATGAATATATATATATATAGAAAAGTCATTTATGAAATTTTAGACTCATATTTTCAAAATAAGTATGTTTCAAAATCAATTCATGGAAATAAATATCATGAATTGTGAATAATAATGGAATATTAATTTAAAAAGATGACGTGAAAATATTTCAATACATATAATTCTAAAATTGTTCTCGATTAAAAATCCTTAAAAAAGACATATATATTAAAAACTGAAAATTAAATTATTTGGGAAATAATTATTTATTATATGATACTCAATAATATATACTTGAAATGACATATTATTGATTAAAGTATAATTGACATTGAAGAGAATTTTATTATTGGATGGAAAACTATTTAAAAATATATTTATCAAAAAATATAGTAAAAAAAATAATGAATTCAATTAAAAGAATAATAATTGATATATTAAGGAAATATGAGATATTAGATAAATATGATAAAAATTATAAAGATGAACACTTGTAGAAATGTTAAATATAGATATTGATATAAATTATAATAAAATATGATGGTAAGAAAAATAAAAAAAAATTATTCAAATTTTATGGGAATGAAATTAATCAAGAGTTGGATTTGATTTAAATGTGTAATCATTCCCCTAGGTAATGAAAACATACCTTGTATTGAAATATTAGGGTGTCAGAAATCAATCCTATAAGAAATAAGTTCAATAAAAAACACTCTAACTCAACAATGGGATTTGAGTTAACAAATAATTTTACAAACCTGGCATATTTAGAATCAAAAAGACATTTAGTGAAATAAAACTATAAGTATCTTATAATGAAAAATAAATTACATGAATATGGTATGATAAATTAATTTTATATTCATAAATCCAAACAAAGGATAACCTCATGCAAAAAAATAAATTGGTCCTAGGAAATTAAATTTATGTCAAAGAACAACATTACCTTATTTCCTGACATCCACTAAAGCACATGAATATCTAATATAAGAAAAACTATATTATAAATATATTTAAAAACCATATTAATTAGTATAAAATTTGTTAAAATTAATTTTTAATTAATATATTCATAAATATTTGTTATTTATAATATGTTTTCAATATTTTTTGTGAGTAATATTGATCATTTTGGACTAGTTCTCAAATATAGGTGATGTTATTCATTCTTCTACCAATGTTCTCCATTACTGTATGAAAAAAAATTCTGTAAATGATGGTCCATGAAATTTTACAACTTCTTAAATTCATTCAATGATACTTTTATACATAGTTCATGTTTTCTAAATTAGCGACATTCATGCATTTTTGATCTATAATAAAATGATTGTATCATAGTTAGTGACATTAATTTTAATGAAAATTTTAAATTATAAAAATAATATCATTATTTTTTTACTTATGACATATAGAAGCATTATTTAATTTCTCATGGTTATTTGTGATGATATTTTATATAATTGTTCATGTATGTGGTTAGAAGAACCCAAACTCGTACAAAAAATAATTAATAAAAAATTTTGATGTTAAAATTGGATTCCTTTTCTATTGTATTATTATTATATAAATTTAATCATATTTTTTAAATTTATTTTGTTTTTATAAATATAATTGATGTTATTTTATTTAATAACACATAATGTTAATGAAAATTTAGATTTGTTACTCTGTGGAGGTGGTAGTGTACATAGGGCTTGGTTAAAATATTCATTTATCAAATAATTGGAGAGAAAGATGATGGATTATAATTTTAATATTGGTAATAAATATAATGTTATATAAGACACATACATGCCCCCATTTCACCCTTTTAATCAACTAAGAGAGGTGGTGGTGAAAAAAAATTAATAATTCTCATTATTGAGGTGGTAATCCAAACATCATTGAAATTGATGTTTTGATTCACATAATAGAAAGAGTGATAGATTGTTAGGATTTTTTCCATTATAATAAAAAATAATTATTGTGTAAAAATAATTATTTAATAAAATAGTAAATATAAAATTACATGTGTGACTGTATGGAACATAAATAATGAATTTAGGAAACAAATTACTCATATAGAGGACATAGGATTTCCCTTGAAATAAAACTAATAAATGGAGGAATTAAGATAATATTCTTTTACTGACAGACCAGGGAAATGGAATGTTATTTTATTAAAATAAAAAAAAGTATTTTTTTGGTGGATGCCTATTGTTTACGGTGCACCTAATGAGATATTTAGAGACCCTTTTAAAAGTTTTGACTATTCAATTATTGTACATATTTCAAGTTATCATAAATAGGGAAAATGTAGCATATATAATGAGGACTCAGAAATAGATAATAATTGAATTGGAGGATGATAAAATTTATACGAACCCTAAAAAAATAATGTTAACACATGTTTTTTATTATTTTTATTTTTTAAAGATATATTTTTTACAGTAAAATTTTTTGATGAGGTAATAACTTTTTACATAAGTAATTTACATTGGATTCATAAAAATAAAATGTAATTTATTATAAAAATCATATATAATTATTAAAAAATTAAATCCATTCTATAATATAAAATATTTATCTATAATATTTTTTACAATATCACATTTTACGGGTAAAAACTATTTTTTAGAAAATTTGTATTTTAAAGAAAATTTTTTAGGTGTAGGATAAAATTTAAATTTAAATATTTTCATGATATAGATATATTTATTATATAAATGGAAAAATTTATAGATCCTAAGAACTAATATAAATATAAATTTTTTAAAAAATAGTATATTTAACTGAAACAATTGACCCAAAACTGTTTTTGTTTTAAAATATTACTTCAGTACATTAAATTTTTAAAATATTATTTCAGAAATAATAATTTTATAAAACAAATTTTATTTCACATTATAGATTTACCTTTGATAAATTAAAATGTTTTATAAATATTTTTTTTGTTCATATATATTAATATATTAATAAAAGATACACATTTTGTAAAACTATATTTGAACTATTCTAATAAATATAAATTATCTCAAAAAAATTATAAAAATTCATAATGATATAAGTTTAATATAATAAATTAAAAATTGATTCAATTTTTATCTAATTGAAATTATTAAAATGAAAATTCAATTTTCAACTAATAAAGTATAATAGAAACATCATTTATTAAAAAATATACTTTTTGAACAATAAAAATTATTTTTACCATTTTCAAATATATAGATTGTTAATATATAAGGTCCTATAATAAAATATCATATTTTAACATAATAATCATTTTAAAGTGATGAATTAAATTTATCAAGATATTAAATAATTTTTTTTGATATTGTTCATTCCTTTTTAATATATTTATTTCTAAGTCATCACAATTTATTTTACTATTGGATTTATTCACCATAATTGTTTTTGATAGTGTTCATCTAATATGTCTCAAATTATTTCAGTCCAGTTTTAGATATAAAATTATCTATTAATGTAATAACTTTTTAATTGAAATAGATAGTGAAATTCTAGATCTTGATATCCCCCATAAAAAAATTATATCAACATAATATTATTAATTATTCATTATTGAAAATAGTCGAGGGTATTCATATCATATTTATAATTTAGTACATAAATTCTAATACGGAATGTCCCTTGCTCCATTATGACATATTGAATTACATTTCTTTCCCCCAATAATATAAATATTTCACTCCATTATTTATTTTACCAAATAAAAAATTATATGGAATAAATATTCTACAAATCCATATGAAGTCAAACCACATTAACCACCGGGAAACCATTTATTTTTTCATCAAATAACACCACCTTTTACCCAAAATGGGTATTAATATCATTTTCAAAAAAATCACATTATAGGAAATACATTCCATAATACCATATATGTGATGAATATCACCAACAATATCATTAATCAATTATCAATAACAAGTATACTAATACAACCTAAGACAATTTTTTAAAAATATATACTAAAAAAATTCTTTATAAAAAAATTCCTAGATCACAGATCTATTTGTAACTCGAGTAAGTTTCCAACATGGCTAAAAGGGGGTTCCTAATCTATTTGTTCAATAGAAAATTTCATGTGCATTAGGATCTACCATTCAAGTTTTTTTCATTGATGAAATCCAAGAAGTATTATGTGAATAAAGGAAATATCAATATACCAATACAATTAAATTGGGGAGAAGAGATAGTAGTGAGTAAAACAGGTTCTAAATCAATAATCAAAGACAATGTACATAAGAAAAATAAAAACCCATCATTATGAAAACCATAGTAACTACTCGACACTAAAATCAGGTGACAAAAAAATCCTCCACCACCATACAATTCATTTTCTATGCATTCATCAGTAAAAAAATAATGATCTGCACAAATCAAAAGGTGTATGCCGAGTGTTAGAAAAAAAGATGAGTATAATCTCCAAAAATATTTCATAAGAATAATTTATAATATAAAATAACAATGATAATATAAATAGTCAAATAAGTGTTGAGATATAGTTATTCATAAAACAAAAAAATCACCCCATTTAATGTTTGTAAAAAATATACAAAAAAATAAGAATTCATGAATTCCCACACACATTTTATACACAGTGTTTAAGAGTGCCAATATTTAAAAATTCCTTTTGAGTAAATTTAATTCGTTATAACTGATGATGTTTATAAAAAACTCATAATCAATATGCAACATTTTGTAAACATTACCTTAAGAGTATAATTCTCACGGTAGGATATCACTCTTGAGACTAGCTTCTTAAAACAAATGTGTTAACCATTTCCATGAATTGCACTTGTATAATAGAAAATGGGTAAAGAGTTCATCCCTGAGGATGGATCTGTACCTATATTGTGATAACAATCATTTTTACCATATTAAATTCATTCATTATGAATTACATCATTGACTCTATAAAAATCATGCATTAGAATAACAGGTGTTTATAACAAAGGGGGCACAATCCATTTTCATTTACATATCTGAACCACGAGATTTCACAAATATTTCCTTAGTAACTATTTCAAAATAAATTTTCATAATATATCAATATAACGTAATTTCATATTTTTAAAAAAAAATTTAAAATATAAAGAATGCATGATTCATAAATAGATCAAAAATAATCAAACCACCAACCTTGAAACACCTAAAATTTAAACCCCCACAAGAAAACCAAAATCCTTGAGGAACCAAGTACTCTATGAATGGAATGAAAAAATTGAAATATTAAATTTTAATGAATTCTTTCTTAATTAAATGTTTACATAAAATTTGAAACAAAAGTATTCACATGTCACAATAGTTCCAGGGGAAAAACTATGAGGATTAGAGATTTGAATAAGATCTCTTAATTTAAGAAAAAATCTATATATAATATTATTATAAAAATATATCCAAAAAATTATCATGGTTTTAATAAAAGTTGGAAGTGGTAAATAATAATGAATATAATGAACCATTTAAATGGGGTTAAAATTTCCATTATAGGACTAAATCATTGATCAACAATTCGATCTACCAAGTAGTCCAGTTTATAGTGAAATAGAAAACCAAGGAGATCGTTTATTGTTGTAGAGAATGATTTTAGCTTGATAGAGAATGATTATGCAAGGAATAGTGTTTTCTAGGGATAATTAAAATTGTACCCTTTCTAATTCATGGGCATAGTAGTTCCACAAGGTCATCATTGACTGCCAGTAACAAACTAGTGGCTACTATAGAATACAATATCCACTCTATTTTCGACCAGGTTGAATGTGGAACTCATCCGATAACTGGAGGACCGTGAGTACATCTATTATATTTATGTTCAATTATACACATAACCAAATCCTTATGTAGAAGCAAATAATTTTTTTAAGAAAACAAAAAAGAGACAATATTAGTTTAGAAAAATGATATACACAAAAACGAGGAGATTTTCTTACCTAAAAAATCATGGACTTTAAAATTTTTAATACCATTTTTAAAAATACCCATAAAAAATATCGTTCATAAAATATGATACTAAAATAGTTATGGAAATTTATCTGTTATAAAAGACTCCCACTTCAATTTTTTATGAGAATCAGATCTATATTTTCTTACAACTCAAAGAAACTAAATTAACATCCCATGATGAACCATCACATAAAAATAACTAACTAGAAAATGACTACAAATAATTCACATATTTGATTCTATATCGATTCCTTCAAAATTTCAAATATGAGATAGGTCCTATTGAAAATTGTTATGTTGGGGAATGTATAAAATATTTCAGTTCAATGTAATCTTATTTGGTAATGAAAAAAATATTCCTTCTTTCCATGTTATTTATTCATCTTAATCTACCATAGATATCTTGGAGAAATATTCCCTTGTTTTATGAGTTGTCAGTGGCCCAACTAGAGTTGATAAATTTATGAATACATTTTTTCATATTGAAAATTCAGGAATATAAGGAAGAAGATCTATACAATATTAGTACTTTTTTTGATCCACCACTAACCATGGATTAGTCACCTAATTCCTTTACAATATTTCCTCAACTAGGATAGATACTGTCATATATACTTCAACAACCACAAGCCATTATTGATGAGAGATTAATTATGGTCCATATACATTAAATGTTTCATTTTATGTGTGATTGGTAACAATTATTATAGGAAACTTAATTATCCCAATTTATTTATCTCAATCACCAATGAATTCCATGAAATAATCATGGTGAATATCTTATTGAATTGGAAATTCCCTTTTGTCAACTCATTTGTCTATGTACTATATGATTTCCCCATCATGGAATGAGTTAGAATCACCTATTTATTTACCCTATTGAACTAAAAGGACTTCTTAGGGATCCTTAATAGATAATGATCATTTGATCCTTATATAAACCTAAAAAATCTTACACATTTAGCTTCACCAATACTTCTATTTTTTGGTTTCTAGAATCACTAATAAATAATTATACATTGTCAAATAATCAATCACCACATGAATGGTGTCTATACTAAAACGAGACATATGAATTATTAACATCAAATACACTGATATCTAGTTACATTTCAATATTGGTAGGGGGTAGGATGAGGTAAATTGAAAGTTTTTTGAAAATAATCCTTAATCTATTTGGATGTGTTATGCGATGATAAATTTTTTCCTATGTACTATTTTATAATAGACCATCAGAATAAATTATTCATGAGATACAATATCCATAAATTTACATTGAAGAAAACAAATAATTAATGAGGATAATTTACCAACACATTATTCCTGATAGTCAATTGTATAATATACCAATTATTGATGAAAAAAATACATCAAAATGATTAAGATAACTATGTGATGTTCCGTAAAGTATATCAAGAACAAAACATATTTTGAAAAATTTTATCTTGCTACCAATCCTGGAAAATCAACTCATGGGGAGAGGATGTCAATTTATCACCATCCAAAACATTAAATAACCTTTCCTTGATTTAACCGATGTGAATTTGAGAATATTTGACCATGAAGTACTATTGAAAAAATTTATTCATTCATATATTGTGAAGAAAACATCCTACTAAGATAATCAGTACCACATTTCCATTTCCTAAATTATAGGCAACATCATAGTAAAATGATTACAGGTATTCTATATTTAATTTCTGATGGAGGATCAAATATTTTTCTATTAAATATATCCTAACTTTTTGTAGTCAGATTAAATTTTAAACATCTCGATGAAAGGATATTGATTTCAAATTTTTATGTATTGAAAAACTATTGTGAGTTATACATCACGAGTTAGATAATTCTTCTCATGAGGTCAATGTTGATGTGATACATAAGCGCTTAAAAGATTCCATTTAATAAGGATATACCCCTAACCTATAAACAATGAATTGTAATAATGCTCATAGACATTTCCTACATTTAGTATTGTCATAATATGTTTTGACATTAACTAGATCTTTATTTTATTAAGGTATTCATGAAAATTTGAAGCCCACAAGACATCAAAAAACATAGTGTTGGGAGTAGTAAATAGTGATTCATATTTTTGAAAAATCCATTATGAACATCAAATAACATCATACAAAAATTTTCATGTTTAAAATATAAAATCTATTTCTTGGTTCTTCCAATGATTTGATAATCATAATTTTTTCAAGATTGACTAACATACAATGAACTGAGATCATTTTCCAATGAACATAACCTCTCATATAGATAATGGAAAATTTTATAGTTTTTCAAACATTTGGGGAACCCTTCAGATTTCCAATGTGTGTATCATATAATTCACAGGATCTGAATCAATCATATAGTACACTAATCATTCATCCATGAATACCTCAATAGATGTGTTATGATACTGGTGGAATATCTACTTCATCAGTTCCATCAAGATTGCCTACCAATTTTTTAGGATTAATGAGATCACAAGAAACATGAAATGTTCAAACCTAGTCATGAATTAGCTATTGAAAATATTTTATTCCTTGATTATGAGATGGTGGTAACCAGATTTATTATAAATTTTTTATGACACTTATCTACATAAAACTAATATATCAAATCCAAAATTAAAGGAAATTTTTATTTTTATTTTCTATTACTCCATTATTATTTATATAATTAATGAACAAATAGAGAGTTATATTCTCATTCATAGACATGGGCATTGGATCTTCCCAAGAAAAAATACTGGGGTGTATAAAGTTGTTGGATCTTAATTCATTATACTAGATATTTAGCTCTTTCAAAAAAATGCGATCTATATCGTTTGATGGAATAAATATCATCTGATTTCATGTCACCCGTTATATTAATATCTTTACCAATATCATTGAGAAAAAACTAGATAAGACATCCAAAAATTATTAATAAACTAATTGAATAAAAAAGTAATGCTCACTACTAAATGATTCAGAAACCAATTCAGCCTTATTAAACGATATCATTACATCAATATATTTTGGAGGACATCCAATCTAATGAGACACAATGTTGCATTCCCCTTGAATTACACAAGAAATTCCACATGGTAATTAATAGAAAATAATGGAAAATAAAAATCAATTAAACCATTTTCATTAATCAATGAAATTAATCATGATAATAACATTTATGTGGACCATGTCGAGAATCAAAAAATCAAAAACCAACTCTACATTTCATATAACAAATTAGCATGGGAACATTAAGAATCATACTCCTACAACATTCCTATTGGAATCTCCAAATCCAAAATAAATTTCGTTTTTTGTTGTATTTTTAAGTTATATACCAATATAGTTGACATGCTGGAGTTAGATTCACCTATGTAAAATAAATTTCGCTCGAAGGTTGAATCAAAAGAAATGGTACCTCTAATAGTTTGTGGACATTCAAAATCTTCAACTAGGGACTCTTCTACTAAATTTAAATTATATTTTATGATGAATTATCTATTGAACTATGATATCCATGAAGAATATGATATCACCATAGATCTTCATGGTGTCAACAATCTTGTGGAAGGTAATAGAAAAGAAAAATATTTAAAAAACCTATATAAGTAACTATGGCATCCAAATGACTTGAATTACTCTTGAGGAATTTAACCAAAGATGTTTTCTGTCATGTTTGATTGCAATGGTAAAAGATAATCCATTAACCATATATGATGTTGTAGGAAAAGGTATATAAAAATAAACCACATTGTTTCCTCTATGAAACATGCTCTACTTTGTTTTCCCCATTAAAGAACCACTCAATCTACCCCTAGAGGTAAGAGAAAATCTATCTATAATTGAATTTACTACCATGAAAATCTATTCCATAAAAGGCATATCTACTACATAAGCATAGGTATAAAAATTGATAATAATTACTTAAGACAAGATTTTAGTTCAATAAACTATGGAGAACCTCTGATCCTTAAGCTATTCTAAATAAATAAACATAACTAGGAACATGAACAGATCATAAAATTTATTATCATAATACATCAATTTTTTATTAAATTTCTTTTGGGTGGAGAACTCCAAATGTTATTCCATGATTATATATTACAGGTGAAACTACTTAGTGAGGGTGTATCTAATGTATTTCATCCTTAATCCATAATGTTTATGTTACAAAATATCAATGTACCACAATATTCTACTCTGATCATATATCTTGATGACATGACACCTCACTGTGATTAAATAATGGGTCATCAAGAATTCAATGTGCCATTCAATCAATCCTAACCAATTATATTCCTTATAATGATTTTTACTCCTCAATAATGACTGTATTTTAAGAATAAACTAATATTACTAATTCATATACAAGTTCTTTTATGGTTTAGCCTCTATACCATATATAGGGTTAGTTTCCACACATTATTCTATATCTCAGGCTGTACACAATACTATATAGTCAATATTTTGTTCAACATTAGGGATTCCCCGCTATGGATTATCATCAAAACATATTAATAATTTATTGGATGTCTTATGAGAAAATTATAAAAACATTCATAAAAAATAGTCAAAATAAAATGATATCCATGAATCAATTTCAACATAAAATAAATCAATGAAAATTATAATGAATCATACAAAATTACTAGTGGGTTTCCAATCACTCTATATCGTAATGGAAGTGTTTTCTAACCACCTCTTGTTGGATGAGGATCATCATGATGATAGTTTTACAGAACATTTGTCATATCCTACACATTATGATCCCATATTACAATTTCTTGTCTATAAATTCATCCTCAAATACACATAAAAAAAGAACATAGACCAACCTTCTATATATATGATTCATGAACCAACCATGATTATATAATTGTATAATACACATGTTAGTCTACCTAAGGGAATATACGGAACTTTCAGTCACTATTGGATGAAGAAAAGTGTATGAGAACTAATAAATAACAGTGGAAGTGAGTTTCCACAATAGAATAAAAAATATTATATAGGGATAAAGGAAATGTTATTTTTTCAACACATTTTAACATCATAAAGTTACATTAAAAAGAAAAAGGTTAAAACACATAATAAAAACCAATATATGCAATACGATCAAAAAATCCATCTCAGTGTGATACATCATTCCCACTTGACACACACAACATTATAATGAGCAATCATTCCTCCACCCGATGTTTCCTTGACCATACCAAGATCATACGAAACATGATTTACCAAATCCTAATGGTGTATACTTGCTGTGATAAATATTTTATATTTAGCAGTCTACTAAATATTTTTTAAGTAAAATTTATATTATAAATAGTTATAATCAAGAAAAAAAGTAACATGTAATGTGAAATAATTCAACATAAAACTTGAAAAGTCCAATTGTACATTTTGTAAAACATCTACAACAAACCATTTTTCCATAATTTTAATGAATGACTCACATATAATGTTAAATGCTAAAAACAGGTAAAACATTCGGTTAGGTTAGGATTATATGTTTTCTAGGTGGTATCCTCACAAATAATTTATGATAAAAATAAAAAATGGTCTATAAATGTTTATATCATAACACTTATCGAGGCTAAAAGTTCTAATTTGAATGTGGAACCCTACAAAAAAATTAAGCTAGATAATTCAATCATTACAATATAAGAATTTTTATATGGGTTTTGATGCACATGAGTTCAATGTTTTCATGATAATCACTAGACAATTGAAAAAAGTACAATTACCATTTCCTTGTAGATTCATTTTGACAAGAAGGAATAATTAATGCCTGAATAAAATTACCAATTAAAGGTCACGATGTAATAAAAATATCAAATGTGAACACGATATTGTTACCCCAACTTTCTCAGATTATGTCACATGTATAGAGGACTGAGCCTATCTATGATGGAGAATTCATGTAGTAAATGGTATTCACATTATTCCCTATATATGTGATCTTTGAATTCTATATGGTTTGAACAATAGAATATTACCATGATAGAAGGGCCTCAATGTCGCTGATCATTACCTGATACCCAATAATGTCATATTATCCCCCAATAATCAATTATTATGTGGTAATGTCTACTATTTGGTTGCCTATGATGTGAAACCTTTTAATTTTTATTTTTTTAATGACATGCTTTAGAACTACCTCAGTGACTGGTGTCTTGATCAACAGTAGTGTTTGATCCCTATCCAACATATTTGAAAAATCACACACTACTTAAAGAATACGTATATGGATCCCATGGATCTATATGTGGCATTGATATAGAAGGACATGGTGATAAATAAAACTTCTAGAAGTTAAAAAATTTAAATTTTGTGATATTATTGAAATAGTATCTAGAAAAAGGAAATAATTGATAAACCATGTTATTTATTGAGATACATTTTACTATAAGTCCTCCAAATAAGAATATTTGGATTAAACATAAAAAATATCAAATCTTGGGAAAAAAATAATAATCCATTCACATATGGTTATACAATAGGAACACTAGCATAAGTTATAGTCTCAGGATGACCCCCCAATTGACACAGTCAATTGATTACCTATTGGTCACACAATCGTGTAACTATTATAAGATCCTTCAAAAATAGCATTCAATATTTTATCACGATATATGTTTTGTGATTGTACTGACCTCTTTTCACGATGGTTTTGTGTGACCAAAAAACTTTTAAGTGATAATAGGACATAATGGCCCATGTGTGGCCATAAAACTAATGTGAGCACCACATGAACCCTATTATGAATTTTTTGAATCCTCATCAAAAGTGATGGATTTACTAATTGTAATCTACCTTGGTTTAAGTCCCTAATATTATAATATTTTTTTTCCTCATGGGGAAACAATTTTAATCATTTATATCATATTACCTTACCCATCAAGAGGCTATGATTTTATGAACATGAATATTTATATATCCACATATAATAAAGATATTTATTAACCTATTATAGTGAAAAGAACCATATCCAACAAATTTAAATTGATGTTTTCACAGATTCATATACCTTATAAAGACCGTAATACCACCACATTTCCTTCACAAAAAATTATTACATGGGAATGATCATGCCTTCTATCAAGGATCCATATTGTCCATAAGAGTACTGATCACTTGGAATCATTAATGTTTATGCCTCATCAAGTTATAGTGTGTTCACGATCTCATGTTATATCTTCTTTTTCACACAATTTTAGTCTCACATGGAATTATATATTTTCAATGATCATTCTATTGAAATTAAAAATACCAAAATTATTGTTATCCTCTTTTTTTTATGATCCAAATTTTATTTATTTTTCTTGAAACCAATAGAATCCCAATAAATCATTTCAAGGTAGAATTTTTATGTATTACCATATAGATTAATTCATATTCTCTCATGAATCATACCAAATATTTGGATATATTTTATTTCTTACATAGAGCATGACATATGTGAGATGGTATATCTAAAATGATCATGCCCTTAAAATGATGAACATTCCACTAACATGGGAATACACCATAACTATATTTCCCAAAAATAATTTATATTCATTCAAATTGATACATTTCCAATGAAATATCTCAAGGCATCCTCATACAGATAATCCCTAATCAAAAATCAATTGTCACACCTATTATGACAAAGATGACATAAAATGAAATCGATATGGTATCTAAATTGTTTATTCATAATATATATTGGGAACATATGAATCTAAAGACCCCCATATCTTATATTCCAATTACATAATCTTTTCCCATTACGTGCAATGTTATACCATATGGTTATGTCGTGTAATATGACTATAAGAATTTTCACTCAAACTATGTGTTCCTTATTTCCCATCTCATTATGATTTAGAAGACACCCTATTGAGATTTAAAGAAAAAATTATTAAAGATTTATTTTCAATCCCGTCATTTTATATTCTTCATGATATCATTTACTTCGTTCCATCAATAGTCCAAACTTCTATATTTTTAAACCAATTGTCCAACATGTCCATATCCTTGAAAGACCATTCACTGTTTGGACACATCCTAAATACCACCAGGACACCAGTTATAGGGCCACATTACTATTAGGTATTACCAAAACACCCTCAATGATAAATACCCAGTATAGGGGTTATATTCATGAGTCCATATTTATTATGATATCAATATTTACACATTTGGACTTACCCCAAATGGGAGTGGGATTTTCATGAGGACATACTCCCTATGAAATAATCTAATTTTCTATTATTCATATAACAATTTATGATAATCCTAGAGGGAAAATAATTATTTTCCACAAAATAACCATTACTATACTTATTTCCCATAGTTTTCCATACATCACGACGTTAAATGGTATGGATTGGTCCTTTTCACACTACCATAAAGGGAATGATGTTTCCCATTAAATATCACCAACTTATATGGGTTATGATTACATTAATAGGTATATGTTTGAATCTTCTTTCAATGCCTAGATCCAAACACCATAAAAATTACCACCCACATAGATGCAATTAAAATATTGAGGTCCCACCTATATGGGTTTAAATCAAAGAATACAATAAAAATAATCACTTGGTAATAATGGGTTCTATGATTAAGAAACTATGATATATATATAGAGTGTTACCTTGATATAGATCCTTTGAAACATACACTTTTTCTAATAAATTATTTTTCTATAATATGTACAGACTATCATGATGAAGGTCAAAAAATAATTATAAATTTGTATGTTATGAAATTAAAAATCATATCCATTTAATGGTTCAAAAATAAGATATAAATATTTAATAGGGTTCTCAAAGGGGAAATAATTCCTCCAAATTAGGTTCTATCTTCACGTCCACCATTTCTCATGACCAATGTTCGTTCAAAAGAATCATTGGAAAGGAAAAAAATGACCGATTGATATGAGATATCATTATAATATAGAATTATATATGTAGAAACCATTATGTGTTTTTAGTTCAATAAATAATCCTCATTGTAAATCCCATGATATTGGAATTTTGGTTTAAATGTAGAGCCTCTTCATTCTGGGTGAAAACAATTATTTTAAACCATTCATCAATTTTTTTCAACAAAACAAATTTATTATAGATACCTAACTGGATAATAATATTTTTTTATTTATATATTTCACAAATTAATTACACTATTTCATTGAATATGTGGATTAAAACACACATATCCGAATATCCCTTGGATTCCAAGGAAATATAATCGTCATCTAGAATTCATTTTAACACTACATATTTCAAAATATTCTATACCTCTACATTTTTAGGGGAAACACCACCCACTAAAAATCTCTAACACCTGGTGATGAATATTATGGTTTGGGAATATCAATGTCACAAAACTATTCCATACCTATAGGATTCATTTAATAGTCTCAATGTGATGAACCATACTAACCCACATCACCCAATGAAATTAAAAAAATCTGGAAATACTTTCCCCTAGGGAAAGATTCTTCGAGAGCCTCTCCCTAGAGTGCAACAATTAGCACAATCCATATCTCAAGAAGGATAATCATGGACTATACTATGACTCAACCATGGTTTACATGTCAACTAGGAGGGTTCTTATCCAGTAAATTCACCAGTAGTGGAAATAATAATCTACACTTGAGTAACCTACATTGTGTTACATTGGGAAGGTCTCTAACATAGTCACTCGAATATAGGGTCCAATTAAATATATTTAGGCTTGGAATGTCACATTACATTGGGAGAAAGTCCATATCCATTCTTATCATGATAAATCACACAAAAATATTATAGTGGTAACTATTGGGAATGAACATATCCATTCTCTATCATACCTTTTTCTATCAAGATACTATTGTAGTGAATAAGGGGATGGAAATTATTATCATCACTATATAGAAAGTCCATCAACATATCCCAATAGATAATATAAGATCACAATGATCATATATCCCATACTTCAATTGAATATTTCTTCCAATATTTACTAGTGATCATAATTCAATAGGACTATATTCCTTCCCATAGCCTTCTAAAGTGAAAATATATTTAAGATGTAATGGAGATGTATCATTGACTTAGTTCAATGATGGAATGCGAAGGAAAAAACTACTATTTTAAATAATTGGGAAGAATATAAGAATTTACAACCCACAAATAAATTTAAATTAGAGAAATATTATATTATATTTTCTATATGTGAGGATTACTAACCTATTTTATTATAGGATGTGACACATGACAACGATCATATACCCATTATAGATAAGATAATTAACCTATTTTGGTGGTCACCACATGGAAGGACCATATTATATCCTATGAAAGACATTGGATTATTCCAATGGCAGAAAATTACCAATAACATAATTCCACTCTAACTGATGTTTTTCAACACACTCAATCAATCACCTCATGACACACATATATTATATCTTGAAACACAAAATATACTCCTCATATTCAATCAGTTAATAGAATACTTGTTAAAATTCAAAATCATTACAAATATAGACAATGAATATATCCTTCAAAATCTATATATAGGGAGGTTTATCATTCTTCTCCCTTCCCAGATGATTATTCTAATATCCAACGTAAAATGATCATTTCAATCGAGCTAATATTCTCACTTTAAACATGGTTGGAAAATATATTCTAGCAACTACCCCAATGTGGGTCCATACACCTTTTAACATTATATAATGAAAACAATATAATCTATAAATATCCCAATAGAGGACCATTTACCCTATATAACCAAGGATAGTTGTTGGCATACTATAGCAACCACCATGCAACATGTTCACACTACTACCCAACATCAAATGGATAGTCAGTATATTCTAAACATCATGCTCTATTAGGATCAAATTATTACACTTATCAATTCCAACATCCTTCATTTTATATAGTGTATATATGATGAATCTCTATGATCCAAATACTATACATATAATGAATAATATCATAACCTCTATGACATTCCATCTCATGGTATCATAAAGACGCGTTCTGTATATACTACCCCTGACATGTTACATGGAAAACCTCGCTACATAGATATCTCACCTATGAAATGATATTCAGAATATTCTAAGAGGCATTAATATAGACAGGTTCTTAAAATTTCAATTTTTTCTTAATATGATACCATGTTAATTTCTAGAGACATTATATCTTGGTCACCAAGTGACAGATAGTGGAAGCTAGTATCCCTAACTCATATAATCATGAGCCATAATCTACTAAATATTTAAAACAAGGGATAAACTAGGAAGAAGAATATACCTTCAATTATTATGAATCTTGAATGTAAATGTGGAAGGAATTATCCAAGAACAACCTCCAACTATTTTTGGACACATCACACCATCTAGTTATGACATCCTATTTGATCTAAAGAATTAATTATAATCCTGCCAATACTAAAATATATTGGGGACCATATAATTGCTTGAGACTATAGATATTCCTTATAAATAATATGAGCAACATCCTCGGGCTTTTTATATCCATTTATCCAAGATAAATAATGCTACATTTTCCATGGCTTGAGACATGAGGTCAAAAAAATTACTCCACAATCATTTGGAATGATTTCCCCCATAATTTAGTAGAACACTAGAAAATAATCAATTATTCATTACCATATATATGAATATGATAATGGGGGAGAGTACATATCATTACATAGTAACTATTCCCCATGTCAGAAAATATCTTCTGATATGGAATCTAATAATGTCAATACAATAGGAGAGGCCATATGTTCCTAAATATTTCATGCTTATTGGTCAAACAAATAAAATATTTAACTCCCTAAGAAAACAAATCCCAAAAATAAGAGAGAGGTCTACCGATATGATAGTAAGACATGAATATCAATAATTTATGAACATTACTCAAATATGAAATCCTAAATCATAGGTAGTAAGGAAACTCCCATTATTTTCTAGCTCACACTTTGAGAAGGAAATCCACATAGGTTATGAAAATGTGAAAACATGTAAAATTATAATATTTGCATTAGAAGCTATAATGGTATTTGTTAAAGAGTAATCCATGTTCATAGGGATATGGTAATTATAATAACTTCCTCAAACCATTAATTCAACAAATCCCATGATGGTTCAAAAAAGTATGTGGTGGATGAAATCAACAAAAGCACATATTGTTCGGGGGAATATTTACCATGAATATCACCCCAAGAGTCATAAAATCCATAATAGTTTTAAAAATTATATATAGTGGCCCTAATTCTCCCCCATACCTCATTTATGGGGGAATTATTATCATATTTTCAAGGAAAATAAGTCTACACCAGGTAGTGGTGCGGCTACTACTACCCAATTCCACACTCTTTACAATCATTGTGAAATACATTACTATTATTTGGGAATTTATCTAACCTAACATATATTGATTCCATTAATGTTTCTATTCATAATCTAAAATGAGGAAAATTTATAATAAATAAGATTATACTTCATAGTGTTATTAATCAAAAATGACATAGTGATAGAAAGCAATTGGGATAAAACCTCAATATATCCCATTAGAAAGACACAGGTAGGCAAGAGTATCCTATTACGTATAGTGTGCTAAAATGATTCATGCCCCTAGAATTTTCATTTTGAGCATTATAACCATCAACCTGGATGATGATAATATCAAGATTAAATCATTGACTGATAAAATTCCTGTGTAATATCCTAAGAAACAGAATACAGCATTGATTAGAATAAGGAAAATGTACATAGAATCAGATGGGAACCCAAATCATAGATTCATGAAATCATGATTTACCACCATATTGATGAAATTAAACTATGGGTAATTTTATAGGTGTAGAAACATCCTATGAAACATAAATAATGAACTAAATCCCTTCTATAGATGAGAAATTGATATATTACATAGATGATATATAAAATACAAGAGAACATAATGAATCATTTCAATATAAAAATATTTGCACCTGGAATTTCCTCTAAAAATAAGTGAACACCCCCTCCTCCTACCCATTTGGGAGATAAAATACCCATAAGAGTGGAACATGAAAACAAAATGAGAATTGGATATGAATAACTATTTTATCAGAATATGGAAACTCGGGAAGACAAAGATTTTCCCTTTTTATGGAAACATCCTCCACTATACACGAATAACCAACTTGTCCCAATATTAATTATATTTCATTAGCATATGAATATAGGGAAAATAAATCAAGCCTCACTCACTTTCCGATATTGGAATATTTTTTCGATATTGGTAACCGAAGAACTTCTCAAGATCAATGATTCTCTTATGACTAAAATAAATGATATAAAAGGTCAGTAAACACCTTTGTTTTCTAATATAACTTCAAATCCAAAATTTATGTATTCCACTCCAAGCCTTTCCAAAAAATTTAATACTATTTTTATTCAAAATTTGTGTCATATGAGATCCAAAATAGTATCTCTCAAATAATGTGTACGGATTTGGAACTATGGTGGTCCTATAAGACAAAAACGAAGAAGTAAAATAGGTTTTAATTTAAAATAATTTGATGAAGAATTTTTTACTACATTAGTAGATTCCATGATTGTCAAACCCTAGGATGGAATAACCTTATTAAACATTTCTTATAAAAATTTAGATCCATGATAATAAATAAATTGATTTTACATCATAAGAACTAAAAACTTGCAGAAAATAAAATCATCGTAGTCAATATTACCAAATTGAAAATATGGCCATACTCACCAGAAATATTAGTCCCATATGATCAATTTCTAGAACATTGTAATAAATATCAATGATGAAATATGATAACTAATAACCCCATTGAAATATTCATTAATGTTAAATGTCATTACAGAAATGGAAACATGTCTAGATGGAACCATTCAATGAATTATATACCAATATATTCTTACTCTATAAACATAATAGAAAACAACTAAAAATGAATAATCTTTCATTATAAAACATAAACCAGTGCCTTCTAGAGCGCTCATGTTTTCCCTATAATTCATAGTTCCAACTAACACAGGGAAACAATAAAAAACACCCATGATCATAGGAAGAAAGAGATATAGGTTGATATTCATTTGAAAAAATGATGAGTAAATTATATATCTTCTTATATGAAATGTTATCCATTAAATTAATATAGAAAAACCTCCATAAGATTCTTTATAATAAGAAACATTGAGAGTATGGATTACATTCTCACACATATTATTTCCCTTTTTAAAGATATTTTCACATAAAATAAAATACTTGATTTATTTTAAAAAATTCTATAGGGTATTGTTCACTCCAAATAAGTAAAACTATGAAAAAAACTAGAAAATGTGGCCCATTTATTTTCATCATAATCAAAATAATTAGCTTATTAGAATGATTTTTACCCATGAATTAAAAACTATAAATAATTATATGACAATAAAGATAATTTACTGGCCTTAAAACATTTTTAAATAAAATATTTTTCAAATAATTGTGTCTCTAGAAACTACTTAATCATCCAGTAGAACAAAGTCATACTCATCTTCTAAAGGAAGATGTAATCTTCAGAAAAAAATAGGGAAGTAGAAAAAGAGTCTGATCTATGCCTTAAATTGACCCAAACCCTAGTATATTTCATTCCCCCATAATATAGTGAATTGGTAACACATCATAGAATGGAACTCTCATTTGATGAATTGATTATATTTTAAAATCTAAACATCATTCACTTAGAATACCACTTATTTGATAATGAATGTAAATATTGTACTATGATCATCATACATGACCAGGGACATAGAGTTAATAGTATTATAAGAAAGGGTATTTGGGATGATTTAATACTTGATGATACCAATATCTTATCAACATCCACATAGAATCCATATGTATAGAAAAACTGATGATAAAGAATTTTTGTTATCCCAATAAGATCATTGAGACTTCTCAAAGTTATCAAAGATGCGTCCAAACTAAACAATTTTGCTCAAATATCAACAACACGTACCATAATATAATCAACACTGATGAGTGCGTAGATCAACATGGCCTACATAGATATTAAAAAAATGTCCCTCAATATTTTTAAAGAAACCAGTTCCATGTTCACAAAATCGTCATCCCATAGGTCACATTTTAGTGAACCACCTCATATTGGGAAGGGTATAACACTAGTACTTATTTGATAGTTTTAAATAGTTATTGGTGTTCATGTATAATCACCCAATAATTTATGACCTCCATAATAAAAAAAGAGGTTTATTCATATTGAGGCCCTACAATGTCTCCAAGGGTTTAGGATATATATCCCAAAAAACATGGGTTATTGAATAAGAAAACATTAGTAGACTGTCCTACAACAATCTCCTTAATAAAGAATGATGGAGAAGAAGAAATAAAAGGACATATCAGTCCTGTATATACTTAAGGTAATCATATTAATTCTATTATTATATTAGATTAAATTTAAAATGGATTTAGATTTGATCTTATACTGGTCAGAACATTTTGACTTCTAGGATATTGTGAGGATAATTTTTCTCCACTGAAGATCTCCTTTCAACGGTATGATAAGTTTTGATAAAATCCATACATAATTGTCTTGATCATAGACCAATATAGTGACGCTGATACTAATAAAAATTTCATGGTATACAATATGTCATTGAATAAAATGTTTTACTAGGGGAGAATTGATTCATAGACACCTAATACATCAATTGACATTCCCAAAATGTCCATAAAAACTCATTAATGGAAACATTTTCATGCTTTGTAGGGAAATATCATCTTTTTAATATAATTAATCCCAGTATGTTTTGGTTTGTTTCTACAAGAATAAAGTAATGAAATAAATGAAAGGTGTTTCAATTCATCAGTATCTATCCTAAGATATTGGGAATCGACTCCACAATATGTTATGGATTGCTCATAAATGAAAATATTCAACATTTAAAAATTTCCATGGTTTAGGATACAACTCCACAAGCCTATAAAAAAGTAAAAAATTTATAGTCCCATTATTTTCAAATAAGTATCATGCTAACTATTTTAGGAAGATAAATATATAATTAGATCCATGCCTGGTCTTGATCCAAAAAATTTCTATACCATTGGCTGAAATTGTAAATACCCTTATTATGTAACTTTTTATTCTATATGTCAATGTTATTTTAGGTGGAACCATAAAACTCATTAGGATCATAGATTCTCTCATTATATTTACCATTGTAGTGGAAAATTATATTAAATCCATGATAGGTGATGATTTTGTTAACCTGAGCGAATCCCATCTAGCATTAGAGTAATGGTTATATACTTCTATCAAAGAAATAGGATTGGTAAATCGTGAAATAAAATATTATAAGTGGAAAAAAATTGATCAGTTTGGAAAATATAATACGTGAGAAGGATATGAATATCTTATTTTTGAAATATTACTGATCTATGTTATCATTAAATAATACATAGAATGAATTATTAGATCTAGAAATGACCACCCATCACTTGGATTTTACTAATGACCACTGAGGTTTTAAGATGGTGGACAAGAGAATACAACACTCTAACACAATAATGGTTGATTCAGAATCGATTAATAATATCAAATAATTACTCATCAAAGAGTTAAAAAACTGAAAATATTTTGCTAACATCATCCCCACAATGTAGAAAGGGAATATTAGTGTCTATATTGAATTAAGGGATCTAAAACAGCACTATATAAAAGATGATTTCCCTATTCAGATCATAGAAAACCTGTTTGATGAATCTATGGTAATTTATGAAATTTCATTTATTTATGGGTATTTAGGGTATAATAATATCAATATTTACCATGGGTATGTGGAATCCACCACCTTCAGATTACATAAGATGATAATCATCAAAGAAGTCTATTCGACAGGCTTACTAAATGATAGAATGACCTACCATTATTCTATGAATTGTATATTCAAAGGTTTAGATATAATAATAATATAAAGTTATATTAATGACCTAGTCCTAATGTCCTATAATATTTATGACCATCTCATTGGGATTCAATCAATAATTAATAAATTTTATCAGTTCATTGTTAAGTTGGGCCCTATGAATTGTGCTTTCAAAGCACATCTATGAATTCCCTAGCCTTGTGGTATAACAACATGGCATTTTGGTAGATATATAAAATAATACTATGACACTAAAAATGTTACCTCATCATAACCTTAATGAGTCTATATTTTTCCAAAGAGACTTCCCAAACATTATGGTTTTCATATCCATCTTAGTGGGAAAATTCCTCCCTTAATAATGTTGATTGATAATGTAGTCGCCAAATAATGGAATTAATATTTCAATGATGCCTCTGAGAACCTTAACCAAAATCATCTACATATGAAAATATTATTTTCCTCAGTTGGTGAGAAACAATTGATAAACTATATGGACACTCTATAAAGACCATTCAATTATCTTTTCATGAAGAAGAATGATGTATGATATTGAAACAACATAAACTACCTCATTTGATAGATTTTATATACTCAGAACTCATACATTGATATTAAAAAAATCTATCGTTCAGTTGATTTAAAGTACAATAGATGAGGAACATCATTTAGAGCAATTATGTTCGTCTAATATCATGTATTGACCTATTCAAGTACATCTTTAGCCTCCAAATTCCAACAATGGATCTTCCCTAATTTGAGTTCATCTCAAAATAAAACAACTTATAATTAATATAGCACTAGACAATCATTGGAATGTTATAGCTAATAAACAAATAGTGAATCCGTCCCCAGAATCTATTCAAGAATGTAATCATCTCCGGGAAGAAGAGATTTTTGATGACCATGAAACTCCACAAAAAAGGAGCTGTATTTTAATGGATCCTCTCAATGATATAATGATAAAAAAAATAAAAAAACTAGTTCTCTGGTTGATTTCAATGAGGATTATCTTTATCTACATAATCAGGGGAAATATTAATTTTTTTACTAGGATTTGAAGTCTATACCATGAATGTGGATGGAGAGAAAGATATTATGGAAATATACTAATTATCCCTGATGTTGTGTATAACCCATAATAATTTTAATGGCCATTCAAATCCGGTCAAAAATTAAATAAAATCATAATAAACTACCAATAAAATATAAATTTTCACACTAATATACTCTGTTATGTTAATAAAGGAAGAATTTCATTTTTGAAAATACTAAATCATGACACTCATTCATAAAATAGCAGTTTTAAAAAAGATATATAATATATTAATAGATTTATCCAATCATTTCCATGATGATAAAACCATTGAAATCACACATTGAGGGGTAGTTTCCCATATATTTCTCAATAAAATTGATAAGATCTATTTGATAAACACCACCCAGATCATGATGAGTAGATTCTGTTTATTTCATGGATGATCTATATAATTAACAATTCCAAAATTTCACCCTCTTATCGTATCGATCCAAAATGGAACATATCCAATTTTTGATAGAAATAACAACTCTTTATGAAGGGTCAAATGACCAAAAATTCCTATATAAACACAGATTCAATAGATTTATTCTCACATGAATCATACATATAGAGACACTAACTATAATGTTTGAGTTCTATAATAGCCCATGTGGTGTCAATAAATTAGAAATAAGGGTCTTCTAACAAATTAGAAGGATTTGATATTTTATCCAAATATGATATAAAATTCATATAATTCACCATGAATTGTCATTTTTTTATAACAATTGAATAAAAAATACATCAACCATTTTATTCATTGAATACCTTAAAATTTTTATAGCCATGGTTCGTTTGGGAAATAGATGTTTTATTGAAAAACCCCCATCTATGGAAAACACGTTCATGTGTATCCTGAACAATACTGACTTCTTTTCTAAATGGGCTAAGTTTATACCCCATAATGAACGATGGAAGAAGAATAATATTAAATTAATTATTTCTAAAATCATTACTATATTTAGTGGCTCTCATATAATATAGATAGAAAGTTGAACAAATAACAGTTCTTCTAAGTATAAACTATAGAATTAGGAGAATAATTTTGGATTATACTATCCAAATCACATTGGAAATGGGGTAATTTGGAAGACGAGGGATTTCAAAAAAACTCTAGCAAAAATAATGAAGAAAATAGTTGAAAAAGACACGAAATAAGGGTAAAAAGAGTATGTTATGACTTGTGATAATATACTACCACAACCCAAACTACCAAACAATGAACAAATATTCTCTAATAAATTGGAATAAGTTATATATTACCATTCAATTCTAATTACCCACACTAGTAATCATTATCTATGTTCAACTCTCAAAATATTAACGATCAAAAAAGTCACATGATGAGTTAAAATGACTCAATGTGATGTTTTTATATAAATTTCACAATCTAGAGGTCTATTTTAATCATATTGTGTAAAACATAAACTATATGTTCTAACACCACATAATCAAATAAGGAGGGTTGGTGTTGGTTCTCAGAACCACATTCGAACCAATGATGAAACATTCAATGATGGAACTTAATTGGTAAGAACATTATGTCATACATAATTTATATTTCATTGAATATTAATCCATAGAAAAAATATACTGGTAAGGAATAATTCCCGCACTAGATAATGTTTTTATAAGAAATACATTTCACAATTCCTGCATGAGAAACTGATTCATTCTAATAAAACATCAAACCACACAGCATCAAAACCCCAATGGATAGACAATAAATATCATTTCACATACATCATTTTGGTAAAATATTTTACATAATGGTTATTCACCATGTCTCACTATAAAATATTATGAGGTGGAATTCCACCATACCTGATATTAATGTAGTTATAGTGGGATATTATTAATTTCATATTTATCCTCTAAAAGATAGCTCAATATTTGTATAAATCTTGCACATGGTTGGAAATTTCATATGTGAACTAGAACACCATTCTCCTTGAATTTGAGTTTCATTTATAGATTAAATAATATTTAAAATAACTTTAAGTTAGAAAGATTTCTGTCACACTACGAGGTGTACTAGTGTAGATGTATTCTTCTATGTTCCCAACCATGATTCTCATAATCATAATACAAACGTTCTTCAATATGACATATGAGCCAGGCATGTGAATGATATTTTGATATAGGACATCTCTTTTATGAATGTTTTATTAAAATAATATAATTTTTTCCCAGCATATGATTCACATCATTATAGGGTACATTTCATTCCCAAAACTACATTTTTCTCAATATGTTTTCATAGAGGATACACAGTGAGTCTATAATCTCTTATTCCTTGGTCAGGCCACAATGCCCAATTTAATAATAACAATTTTTTTTTCCAATTATTACTATCTAGATCTATTTATATGATTCATTTTCATTCAAATAAGTATGTAAATATTGATTCATATCGATAAATGATATGGAGGGAAATTTAGACCCACAATATTGGTCATATATGAGAAACCCAAAATATATCCTCTACCCATATGAGATCATATTTTTTTCAGGGAGAATTCATTAAGAAATAAAAAATGATTGATTATTATGATTTTAGGATATGTATATTTGACTAGTTATATTATCTTGAGCCCAATCATAGGTTCATTACTACAATAAACCTCTTAGGTTATTTGTTTGTAAAAAAAGAGGTCAAAAAATTTTTTTGAATGGGGAGAGGATTACCCCATAACTGAAATCCTATCAATGTATGGGAGATATTCACCATCATAATAGATAGAGATCATGAACCCAGATGATAATTCCTAACTTCTCATTGAGGATAAACATGCCAATTTATGGGGAATATGAGTCATATCTATACATGTGACCATTCTCTCTAAAAACTATTTTTGGATTGATTATTATCTATAAAATATTTATAGTGATTATTGGATTCCCTTACATGCTCCCCCCGTTAATCCTTGAAATAATAGTACCCAACTTTATTCTATGCATAAAAATTTGAAATGTGAAGGGAATCATCTTAGGACTCATGTAACTATATATTTCCCCAACAGAAATTAATGTATGAAAGTAACCCTTTTAGAAGGATGTGTCTACCCCCACCACGTTACCCAATGACTTTGTTAAAATATAAAATAACATTTTACTACCCAAATATATCTCAAAGATCTATGTATGGTAAATTTCAATCCAAAAAACAACTTCTGTCATGATTCCAATTACTACATGATACATTGTGATTCTAAGTTCTCATAACCTAGTCCCAACTCCAAATTTATATAAAATTACCCTCAAACATTAGTGTTTGATTATATATAAAAATTTAGTACATATTTTATGAACATTCAATATTGTAAGACAAAATTTTCTTTTATGAATCATGAATCAGATCTGTGCAGAGGAATCCTCACAAATATTCTGTATGGTTTTAAAAATGGAGCCTTTCCCTATATATGAGTTTGATACATAATGGTAAAAACATAATATATATTTTATGAATTAATCTAATCATTAAAATATATGTAGTTACATATATACATATTTTTGGGTCCCCTCCACAATTTTTAAATAGAGTTCCTCCTCTTTATGTATGATTCAGATCTACACAGAGTATTTTCACTGAAAATAATTTATATTCCCAAACTATTATAGTCAGAGAATTATTATTGAATCTTATATGGGATTATCTATAGAAACCACACATTCTCCAAATTATTTTTGGTGTAATAAAAAATCACTATCCATTTATAATGGGAATCATACTTTTTCATCACTAAGATGATAATCATTTTCATTATACAGGAATACTATATGTTAAAAAACTAGAAAAGTACCTCCTCTTGTATACAACCCAGATCTATATAAGAGCCATCAATAATGATTCTATCAATTTTAGCACTATTCTATGGTATGTCGTACCCTATCATGCATATCCCTCATTTTCATGCATACATAGCCTACACAAGTTATGTTATTCTTCGACCAACTATTGTTTCTCACAATGAGGTTGAATTATGTAATATAAGAGGACTATACCAATGAATATGGAAATAATGAGATTTTCCTGACTATTGGAATGGATAGAAAATGGTCCACCTTAAAATACCATATTCTTCTAATGGATTTTTGACTCATAGAGAGGTAGTTTTCTAATACATGAGTTTGTTCTACATGATTTATTCATTTATATGAGGCAAATAATCAATAAGTGAACCCAAAATTTTCCTATTTATATATTAGATTTTGAAAATTTAAAATATCTTATTTATCTCATTTTAGATGTTTCATATCAAAATGTGTATTAGAATTTTTTGATTTCAAGAATGTAAATTGGAAAACAATAGTGTCTTTATCACTACCCTATAAAACTATATGAAAACTATTTCCATCATGCATGAAATTATACATTGTAGAAATAATGTATTCTCAATCACTATCAATGAACAAAAATATCCTAACAATCCTAAAATGAGATCTGGGATTCTAACATCTTCCTTCTAAGATATTCATTCCAAAAATCACACCTTGTTTCTTTATTATGCCAGAAATCATCCAAAAAATAAAGACTAGATAACATCTATTTTCTAGGGATACTCTTCTTGATTATACATGTCTTCTCATGGTCCTTATATATGAGCCCCAACCTATCAACCACAACCATCATCCCCACTTAAAATGTTCTACAAATCCATTTAACCCCTACCAACATAACTATGGAGGTATTTACCCCAATGTGACCCATAGTCTTCATCATTTGAATGAATATTTCGCAAATTTTTTTATTATTAACGATACTTAAGATATTATCAATATATAAATTCTCTTATATTTGAAATGGTTCAATAGTATTCTCATTATTTGGAATCCCAATTATGTCATTATTTAATGAATGGAATTCATTATTGGTATATGAATCTTGATTATAAACCACATGAAAATTCAATAATATTGAATGAACATTGTAATTCCCTGACCCCAGCTACCCAGAGTTGGTGCATTACTTCGTAACATTGGCATGATCACAAAAGATCAAGTCTCGAAAGACTGATTAGTTTAGTAGCCTTGGAAACAATAGATACATTCATAAGTCTTATATTACATCATAAAGTAAAAAAAAACTACAACATCTTCTCTTCATATCCCCTTATATTATCCCTGCAGGTCATTCATAATATACTTCCTCACATCCTGGAAAAATTAAATCATTGAAAGGGGCGAGCATAGGTGGTCAGTAAGGATAACAATATAGCAGAAGCTTTCATAAATGAATATTAACATTTAAGGAAATGTATAACTAAAACAAAAGCCTTTTAAACTAGAACTTTAGAATAATATGGAAAAAGTAAAATGAAATAATGTCATTTACTTACTCACATGGATATTCTACTAGTCGAATAATCACATGAAATATCAATAACCACTTTCATAATGATGAAATGCATAATGCCAGACTATCATAACCACCTATCCAAGGCCTCGTGCCAAGTCTACAATAAGATTTTGTCAAGTCCTTGTACCAAGACACTAGTTTTTCTCAAGAGACCTACCGATGCATCGAGAAGCTATAGCGGGCTCCACACGTCACATATTAAGTCCAATGCATTCCTCATATGAATAGGTTTAAACATATCATAAACATTAACATAATCGTATCACATAAAACATGCATAAAGGAAAAAAACATTTCCACATTTCAATCACAAGATATCAATACAACACATTGATATAATAAAAACACTTTCAAAACCATTTTAAATACCAAAATAAAAGAAAGTTAAAACTTTGTATTTATTTTTCACTAAAAAATGTTATGGCTTATAGAGGAAGCCGAAACTCAAATAATGGTCATGAAAGCGGAGATGTCATTGTCGCCGCATACGTATGTCAAGAAAAACATTCCTTTTTGTTGTTTATTAAAACACTTCGTATAAAAATATTCCTTTTTAATAAACGTAAAAGTCAAATGGGTTTATACACCTTATAAAAGAAATTTGTGTATAAAACAAAATATGCATCAATGAAAGGAGATTGAGACGAAGTCCTTACAAAGATCATTCTTAAAATAAAATAGATTTATTATGTGTATTCACTATATGTACACATAAAGAATGTAGAAATACAATATAGGACATAATAATATCATGACATAATTTGAAAGTAGGATATTAACCCAGAGATTGGAAATTGGGTTAAGAAATTCCCTTACCTTGCATCCTGTCTTGACTCGACCATTCTTTAACCTCCTGAATAATAAACTAGAGTTAGTTTATAATTTATTAAGAAACTTTTTCATGTTTTTTATTCCTTTTATATCACTTATTACCATGTTATGAAAATTATGTAATTATTCATGTTCATAACGGTCGTTTTGTCGATCTTTGGTACTTGAGTCAAAAATAAACTTCTTATAATTACAAGTTGTTCATGTGGTGAAATATTCATTATATCCAGAATTATATTCATGATATAGATATAATATATCTCATATATATCCAGTATATACATGCATTTATAATATTCCATAACGTTTAGAGGTACGAAATGAAATGCACCATTCATGGAGACGGTAAGCCGTACGTACGCATGAACGCTACTTTTATTTTTATTTCGTATTTAATTAAATCATAATGATATAAAGGTATATTATAATTCCAGTTTAATATCATATATAATTTCATTTACTACATCCTTTATACATCCCACATATGGCATTAACGATTTAAATCACTTTGAGGGGGCGGTAGTCCGCACTTCCTAAAATGAAAATATCGCATTTACCAATAATGGAAAAAATAAAGGTATGCCATAAATGAAAAATACATAACTTTTAAGTAAAAAATAAACATATTATATATCATATATAAATTGAGTTACATATTATTGGCCACCTTTGAAGGTGTTATATGAGTGTTGAACAATCATCGTTTCGTGAGGCAGAAATTCACCACCCACAGAAACAGTATGTTCTTTAACCATTAGATGTAGGTTTTTGTAATTTTATCTATAATACTTCTTATATCAACATCCTATTATATTTAGGAGACTTGTTTTGTTACAAAAGAAATTAATAAAAAGAATTTAGGGGGTTGGATAATCAAAATAAAACAAAATAACATAAGAGAAGACATTACCTTAAAATCGGGTAACTCTTTTATTTTGAGCCAAAGGCTTCCTTGGGAAGAATTATGCCCAAGGTGAGGCTTTTAGGAGTAAGGGAGGGATGTTGGGAGAGTATTTTTGTAGAGGTTGGCCGGGCCAAAAGGCTTTGATAGTGTGAGTAAGGTGGTAGTGGTGGGGGCCTTTTATAAGTGGAGAGGAGGGGACTCTTGGAAAGTAACGAAATGTTACTTTATTATACAGTGCTTTTTTGATTATAAAGGTCCCACACTTATATAATTCTAGGCTAAGGTGATAAGGGTTCGAATAATTCTCATACAATAGGATTTGGACAAGTGTAATGCTTAGATTTTACATTATCCTTCAATTTTATTAAAATTTTTAATTATTGATGTAATCGCTGCATCATCATGGTGTCATAAATAATTTAATTTACTTAATGTCTAAAAATTATTAAAAAAATATAATTACTTAAGAAATCTTTTTATCTTTCTAATTAATATTTATAGTAAAAAATATGACTTGTATAACCCAATTTAAAAATTGTTTTAGTAAAATGACTCATGTTTGTAGCATTTTTATTTTAACATTAAATAAAAAGTTTTTAATGTCATTTTATTACCAAAGTGGCTCCATGGGGTCCCCAAGTTGACCCATGGGTTGTCTTGGTCGGCCATGACTCATCCAATAGGGGTAGGACAGGTTTAAGGGTCATTTCATATTTTTATAATACCAGTTTTTACCTTAAATTTCACTAATTACCTTTAATCGCGATTAATTAAACTTAAAAGTTAATATTCACCAAAAAATTATTTTAATCCCATTGAACCACATCTTACTTTCTAATGACAACCATGTATGTTGGATTTTTGAAAATCAAATCACAGAAGTGGTAATATTTCATTTAAATGAAAAATCAGTTATTTAACTACCACTTAGTGGTTTCACTATTCATCAAAAATTGAAGTTTATCAAAGCAATGCCAAAATTTCACCATAAGTTATAATTGATACTCATAATTAAAAAATGATTTCTATTTTAAAAAATTCCAAACATATAAGTTTAATTAATTAATTTTATAATTAATTCCCGCTGTCACAACAAATAGCGTGTTTTTATGAAATAATATATATCAAAATATTGATAATTGTTTATGTCCAATTTCAAAGTGAAATTAATTCTAATGACCACCATTGGATAAAATGGTAAAAATATATTCTAATTACACTTTAAAGCCACTCAATAGTATAATTTATCAGTATAAATTATTTTTATTAAAAAAGTTGTTTTTTTAGTATTTATCACTATTCATAAAAAATTGGAAGTTCTCAGAAAATAACAAAAAATTCAACATAGGCTAATTTAGATATTCCAAATCCCAAAATAAAGTCAATTTTGAAATATAAAATATATATAATTTCAAAAGGTGGTTATTACTATTCATAATGGCTATTTTGATTGGTTGTGGTGTGTTAGAATCTTAAACTTGCGTACAATGCAAGCTATTCCATTATTGAATGAGAAGCATATCGTGGATGATTGGGGTGTTACATTCTCCCCCCATTCAATAAATTGCATCCTCGCAATTTGAAATTTTTCTTTGAAAATAAAAGGTTGAATATAGGAAATACCTTTGTGGAAAACCCACATCAGAATTAAGGTTAATAAAAATATAACTTTAAAAGATAGAAAGATAAGTACAAAGGTCACCCGAAATAGCCCATACTAGGATTCTATGAAAATATGGATATGGAAGAAAAACAAACCATCAAGGTCTGATAGAGAGTTGTAGAAAACATGATTAGGAGAAAGTTAACCACAAGAAAATCACAAACTTGTGATTGGTTAAACGGTCATTGAATCCCCAGTTGGAAAAGTTAACCGACTACGTTTTTGTTTTAAGTTACCTTTCATAAATTTGAGGAATTTATTTAGGTTATTTACTAAGAACGTAAGGAAATACACTTACTTGTCATGTAGACTTCCATTCTTTAATAAATTTTTACCACAAACCCATCTTTCCCTCTAAAAGGTAATAGAACTCAAAAATATTATATTTATCCTAATCGTACTAGGTTCAAAATATTAACACAGACCATTTAGATTAGGAAAACTATTTTGTAATAACCAGGGACATCCTGTAGGCTAGAGGTAGGTAATAAAGGCATGTCTCACTATGGTTGTGGGTTCGATTCCTACAGCTTTGTCCGACGTGACGGGTTATCCCCCAACCTGCAGGTTGTCCTTTTCCTAAAACTATAGTATTATAATATTCCAAAAATAATCTTCAGAAATGTTTTAAACTTAAACAATACTATCCCAAGGTCAACTTAATTCATTCCAACCTTTATAGTTATCCAAAATAACTATTTCCAGACATTCTCTAAAAGGTCTCTAAATTCCAAAATCAATTGTATCATTAGATTCCTCAAACAAGGTAATGTTTCTCTTATTGTCACATACAAAAATATGATCACCTTCATCATATAAAAACCTTAATGAAAACATCAAGTACTGCAGTACAATCCTTATATATATCACATTATTCTTATAACCAGAATATAATACTTGAGTCCAAAAGCACTAATACATTAATTATTCTGCTTCAACTGTAGTCACAACATAAGATTTTCCTTGATCCCTTGGCCTTTTCTAAGGTAAGTTTCCCTGACACTTAGACATTCATTTGTATAATGGCCCATTTCTCTACAATTGTAGCATTCAACATTGATACCCTCTTTCTTTCCTTTTCAATCACGCGCCTGGTGACCTTTTTCTCCGCATTTATAACAAACTCTCATTCCTTTTAGGCAAGTACCAGGGTGATTCTTCCCACAATTATCGCATAATGGAAAATCCTTCATTCCCTTTTTCCCTTTATCTGTCTCTTGTTCCACCGTTCTCTTATTCTCTTGCTTTACTTTATTGTCATAAGACTTAGAGAATTCCTTTTCTGTCTTAATAGCACACAATACAATATCTTCGTACGATGAGAAGGATTGTTATACTAAAGCTCGACGGAGAAATGGTTTTAACCCATCAAATAAATGATCAATCTTACTTCTTGGGTTACGTATATAATCCGATGCATGCCTCGCTAACCATATAAAGTTAGACTCATACTTTGCGACATTCTCATCCTCCTTCTGCCTCATCTCAAAAATTTCCTTTCCATATCTGCTCGATGGTCACGTGGAAAGTATTTTTCTATGAAAAGAACTTTTAACTCTCTCCATTCCATACTTGATACTTCTTCATCTTCCTTTGCATTTTGAATCAGCGACCACAATTGATTGGCATCTCCAGTGAGGCGGTAGACTGCCATGACAACCTTCTCCCTTTCGCTACTCCCCAAGGCATGGAATATTTTCTCTAAGGAGTTTATCCATTTTTTAGCTACTAATGGATTTGTACCCCCATTAAATGTTGGTGGTTGTTGCCTCATTAAGAGGTATAACATTGGTCCTCCATGTTGCGGATCAGGGTGATCCATACGAGTAAGGTTATTATTCATAACCTGAGTGAGTTGTCCCAGTATGGTAATAAGATGATCAGCACCAATTGTATCTCCAGATCCACAATAATTATCTTGAGAAGGAGGGAAATCCATACATGGAGTACGTGCATTGATACGGTTTCCATTCCTTCCACTAGGCACCATTTCTAAACAATGTCATAAACTAGATTAGTTTATGAATGAAAATACATAATTCCATAATTGTAAAATACATAACATAAATTGAACTATTTATGGATATAATCCATAATCATAAAAAAAATTCTTTGAGGAAGTATATACTCATAACCCTTCATAGTGGTTTATAAATAAAATGAGAATTATCCTAAGCATATCCCCCGGGAGTGTCGTAACCAAGAGTGCAGTAAGGCCCGTTGTCATTCATCAGTTCCCGTTCGAGTCTAGCTCAAAGAGGTGTTTTCAGGTTTTACCCCTAGGTACATCTATGCTAGACCCACCTCTACCTGCTCATATCCATACAGGGATGTATTGCTTGGAAAACTCATAAAATCTCTATAATACCAAAATTCTAGGAAGTTCTTCTATACTAATCCTCAAAGTATATCTTTGGGCTATGTGCTCTAATCTGAGTTTATCTAAATTCAGCTTCCAAGGATAGTACTAAACTTCCTCTGATACCAACTGTAATGCCCCGACCCCAGCTACCCAGAGTCGGTGCATTACTTCGTAACATTGGCAAGATCCCAAAAGATCAAGTCTCGAATGACCGATTAGTTTAGTAGCCTTAGAAACACTAGATACATTCATAAGTCTTACATTACATCATAAATTAAATCAAAACAACAACATCTTATCTTCATATCCACTTATATTATCCCTGAAGGTCATTCATAATATACTTCTTCATATCCTGGAAAAATTAAAACATTGAAATGGGTGAGCTCAGATTCTCATTAAGGATAACAATATACCGGATGATTTCATAAATAAACATTAACATTTAAGGCAATGTATAACTAAAACAAAATCCTTTTAAACTTGAACTTTAGAATAATATGGCAAAAGTAAAATGAAATATTTCCATTTACTTACTCACATGGATATTCTACTAGTCGAATAATCACATGAAATATCAATAACCACTTTCATAATGATGGAATGCATAATTCCAGACTATCATAACCATTTAGCCAAGGCCTCGTGCCATGTCTACAATAAGATTTTGTCAAGGCCTGGTTCCAAGACACTAGTTTGTTTGATGAGGCCTACTGATGCATCGAGGAGCTGTAGCGGGCTCCACCCGTCACTTATTAAGTCCAATGCATTCCTCATATGAATATGTTTAAACATATCATAAACCATAACATAATCGTATCACAGAAAAAATGCATAAAGGAAATATAACATTTCCACATTTCAATCACAAGATATCAATACAACACATTGATATAATAAAAACACTTTCAAACCCATTTTAAATACCAAAATAAACGAATGTTAAAACATTGTATTTATTTTTCATTAAAAAAAGTAGTGGCTTGTAGATGAAGCCGAAACTAAAATAATGGTCACTGTGATAGAAATGTCCTTATCGCCGAATACGTATGAAAAGAAAAACATACCTTTTTATCATTTAGTAAAACACTTCATATAAAAAGATTCCTTTTGAATAAAAGTAAAAGTCAAAGGGGTTTATACACCGTATAATAGAAAGTTGTGTATAAAACAAAATATGCCTCATTGAAAGGAGATTGAGACGAATTCCTTACAAATGATCATTTTTAAAATAAAATAGATCTATTATGTGTATTCACTATATGTACACATAAAGAAATTACAAATACAATATAGGACATAGTAATATCATGACATAATTTTAAAGTAGGAGATAAACTAGAGATTGGAAATTGGGTTAAGAAATTCCCTTACCTTGCGTCCTGTCTTGACTCGACCGTTCTTTAACCTCCTGAATAATAAACTAGAGTTAATTTATAATTTCTTAAGAACCTTTTTCATGTTTTTTATTCCTTTTAAATCACGTATTACCATGTTATGAACATTATGGAATTATTTAAGTTAATAATGATCGTTTTGTCGATCATTGGTACTTGAGTCAAAAATAAACTTCTTATATTTACAAGTTTTTCAGGTCGTGAAATATCCATTATATCCCGAATTATATTCATGATATAGATATCATATATATCATATATATCCAGTATATACAATCATTTATAATATTCCATAACGTTTAGAGGTAATAAATGAAATGCACCGTTCATGGAGATGGTAAGCCGTACGTACGCATGAACGCTACTTTTATTTCTATTTCATATTTAATTAAATCATAATGATATAAAGGTATATTATAATTCCAGTATAATATCATATATAATATCATTTACTCCATCCTTTATACATCCCACACATGGCATTAACGATTCAAATCACATTGAGGGGGCGGTAGTCTGCACTTCCTAAAATGAAAATATCACATTTACCAATAATGGAAACAATAAAGGTATGCCATAAATGAAAAATACAGAACCATAAGTAAAACATAAACATATTATATATCATATATAAATAGAGTTACATCTTAATTTCAACCTTTGAAGGTGTTATATGTGTGTTGAACAATCATCGTTCCGTGAGGCAGAAATTCGCCATCCACAGAAACAGTATGTTCTTTAACCATTAGATGTAGGTGTGTGTAAGTGTAGCTCAAATACTTCTTGTAACAACATCCTAGTATATTTAGGATACTGTTGTTGTTACAAAATAAATGAATAAAAAGAGTTTAGGGGTTGGATAAGCAAAATAAAACAAAATAACATAAGAGAAGACATTACCTTAAAATCGGGTAACTCTTTTGATTTGAGCCAAAGGCTTCCTTGGGAAGAATTCTGCCCATGGTGAGGCTTCTAGGAGTAAGGAAGGGAAGTTGGGATATTATTTGGGCATAAGTTGGCCGAGCCAAAAGGCTTTGATAGTGTGAGTAAGGTGGTAGTGGTGGGGGCCTTTTATAAGTGGAGAGGAGGGGCACTCTTGGAAGGTAATGAAATGTTACTTTATTATACAATGCATTTCGGATTCTAATGGTCCCAAACTTATATAATTAGAGGATAAGGTGATAAGGGTTCGAAATATTTTCATCCAATAGGATTTGGTCAAGTGTAATGCTTATATTTTACATTATCCTTCCATTTTATTAAAATCGTTAATTAATGAGGTAATTGCTGCATCATCATGGTGTCATAAATAATTTAATTTATTTAATGTCTAAAAATTATAAAAAAATATAATTATGTAAGAAATATTTGTAGATTTCTAATTAATTTTTATAGTCAAAAATATGACTTTTATAACCCCATTAAAAAATTGTTTTCGTAAAACAACTCATGTTTTTGACATTTTTATTTTAACATTAAATAAAACGTTTTTAATGACATTTTCCTACCAAAGTGGCTCCATGGGGTCCCCAAGTTGACCCATGGGTTGTCTTGGTCGGCCATGACTCATCCAATAGGGGTAGGACATGTTTAAGGGTCATTTCATATTTTTATAACACCATTTTTACCTTAAATTTCACTAATTATCTTTAATCGCGATTAATTAAACTTAAAAGGTACTATTCACCAAAAAATTATTTTAATCCCATTGAACCACATTTTATTTCCTAATGACAACCATGTATGTCGGATTTTTGAAAATCAAATCACAGAAGTGTTAATATTTCATTTAAATGAAAATTCAGTTATTTAACTACCACTTAGTGGTTTCACTATTCATCAAAAATTGATGTTTTTCAGAACAATGCCAAAATTTCACCCTAATATATACTTGATATTCCGAATTCAAAAATGATGTCTATTTATAAAATTACAAACATATAAGTTTCATTAATTAATTTTATAATTAATTCCTGCTGTCACAACAAATAGCGTGTTTTTAAGAAACAATATATATCAAAAGATTGACAATTGTTTATGTCCAATTTCAAAGTGAAATAAATTCTAATGACCACCATTGAATAAAATGGTAAAAATATATTCTAATTACACTTTAAAACCACTCAATAGTATAATTTATCACTATAAATGTTTTTGATTAAGAAAGATGTTTCTTTAGTATTTTTCACTATTCATAAAAATTGGAAGTTCTTAGAAAATTACAAAAAATTCAACATAGGCTAATTTTGATATTCCAAATCCAAAAATAAAGTCCATTTTTAAATATAAAATATATATAATTTCAAAAGGTGGTTATTACTATTCATAATGGCTATTTTGATTGGTCGCGGTGTGTTAGAATCTCAAACATGCGTACAATGCAAGTTATTGCATTGTTGAATAAGAAGCGTATCTTGGAAGCTCGGGGTGTTACAACCTTAAACTAGATCCCATTATATTTTAGTTTTGAAGACCTCAAAATATTGGTAAATAAAAATAAAACATGAAAAATGGAAACCAAAAAAATGAAATTTGAGAAAAAATCATGTATCTAATCTCTATGTTCTTCTTCATCAAAGCACGATAAAATATTAGAGAGAAAATATTAAAAAATGAAAATCTTGTAGGAACTATATAGTGAACCTATAAAAATTTGTTCCTTGATTGAACAACCCATAATGTCTATAAAAAATATTAATTTGTAATTTCCCATGTCCCTTATCCGTTATTACATGTTCACTATAGGAAATCACCACATTCAGAGTGCAGGAACCATCCCTGGATATCCCTTTTTTATATAAGATTCTTCAATGATCATATGTTTAATACTTGGAAAATATTTTGTTGCATTTGATTAGAAACATATCAAGAATTAACGGACCCTTTTCATGATTATGCATGTAAATCTCTTACATAAAATCACTATAAATGGTTCTCATTCTCAATGTAGGTATACGGTACTTGTCTATTTAAACATTTTATGGTCATCATTATGTGACCCTAAACTACTTGACAAATGGTTTGACCATAATAACCATGAACTGAATTCCACTTATTCTGATATATCCCATAAACTATCTCTAGTGTGTCAGAACCCTATTTGGAAATCCTATTATACATATTCTACTACATTTCCCATATATTGGAATACTCATCCATATGAATGATGTTTTATTTCTGTAAGGGACCATATTATTTTATGTAAATTTCTACAATATATTCACAAAACTACCTCCCAAAATATCATGTAGAGGAATCATTTCCATTATAAAAGTATATATGATCTCTATGAGCCCTAGAAGCATCTCATATGAACTTGTCACCCTTGTGTGATTCAAGATCTTCCCAGACATATATTCCCTTGTACTTATATTTGGTTTAAAAAATAGAAGTCATGATTTAACTAACCCAGGATCCAACAAACTAAGTGGATTATATATTCTATAATATATTACCCACATATCATAATCATTCTTAATGTAAGAATGAAGGGTGATAAGGGTAATAGTCGCATGATGTGGGGGATATCTCCATCTCATCTAGGATATTACCTAGGAGGTGATGGTCACAACTCTGACACCCCCTCCCAATTGGAGGAACATGAAAAATTCTTCTTATTTGTTTTTTTCACCACCCCTTACTCCCATATCTAACCATGATTTCTTCCCATCATTCTCGACTAAATCTATTTCCCTTATGTATTAGAATCATTTTGATGGATTTCATTAGTGTATGATTTAATCTAAGAATTTCCAAAACTCTTATGGTCTTATGATTTTAACCTCGGTGGCCAAAAATAGGAATCAACAACCATCATTTCATTACTTAAGTCATTTCTACATCAAATCATGTGGTCTTTAGGGCTATTAATATTTATTTATTTTTGAAAAATGAAATTTTATTATTTTCATTTTCTCAGAGGATGATTTTATTCTCACTTTTTTCAAAGATTCTGAATCCAATAAAGGGGTCCGTTCCACATCACTTAATTGTCTTCTAATTATAACATGATGTGTGATGATCATTTGATGTAGGTGTGGTTATGTTTTAATGAATAACAACTCCCTTTATAAAATATTTTTGTTATCATAATTCTTGGAAATATCCTAAGCCATTATTTTTTCTAAAATTCGTGAAATTTATTTTCGTCGCCTGATATTTCCATGTATTTATATTGAGGTTGATGTTTCTAATCTTCCGGTGGAGTGGGTTATGATCATATTTTGGGAAGAGTTATTGTTGAAACAAATGGTTCTCTTTGAGTATTTCAATGATTACAACTATACTTGTAAAATAAAGGTTTATCTTTTTTACATCATGCCATCAAGGATGCATGGATTAACATTGTCCTTACTTGATTTAATGTGAGGAATTTGGAATAAGGATTACTAATACCCTTGAAAAGGAAAATATTGGTGTATCACAATATTAAATTATATTGAAATGGGAAATGAAATTTAATTTCAAGTTCAGGGTGGTCGATATCTTTGATCTTTTATTATGTGAGTTTCTATATGATGACTGGTTGTGAAAATACTATCAGTTTTTGGGGTTGTGGGGTTTAAATGGTGATTGATGTTGATTTTGGGGAACAAGAATCTAACATCACATACATAGGAAACTTGTTGTGGAATCAATCCCATGTATAAGGATGTGATTTAGTGGAGTAGAGAAGGAGGTATAGGGCTACATATCCCATGCAGATTTTATACAAACCTTTCACATCATATTGGTGTGGGGGGTTGAATGAATTATTTGATTAGGATACTTCATAGAAATATCAGGCTTTGTTTCAATCTATTTAATTTATATGATGTGATCGATGAGGATGAGCTAGATCAGGATCCACCATAACCAGATCATGTATAGGAATTCAGTAAAGGAAAAGGGATTTAGGGGGAATAATAAGGTAATGAGTGTCATAGTATTTTATCAGATGATAGTGTAGATGAAAGGCAACATATATGACTTCATAGCCAAATAAATAATATGGGGATGAAGGGATACCACGAATCAAGGAGATATATTTCTATCAATAGGAATATATAAAATGTGAAAAATGATTATTCTAAACATATTATTCCAATTTTGATAGGGTCTATAGAAATGTATGAGTATATGGTGATTGGAGAATATCCCAATTATAATTCCCTAGAATTGAATAAATGTTCTAATATCACCATTTGAAAATAATAGTCCATCTTTTGTGAGGATATGGGAGAATAGAAGGCATGAAGAATGGAGGCTCTATCTTAAATACATAGAGATTTTGTGTATATGGGTGGTCCTAATATTGAGAAAACATCTTATCAAAACACCATCTTCAAAGATGTGCAGACTCTCTAGCAGCTGGGGGTAGGTGAAGAGGCTGAAAAAATATAAAATAGGGGATCTTATTATGAACATCGAGGAAAAATGATGGAGTATGATTTTATAATTTAATCCTACAAATAAGATTTTTACTGGATAAATGAGTTGCTAAATTTAGTAATGAAAAATCTAGAGTAGTTTGTTTGTATTAATAATCGATAGATTCTTTTGATAGAATATTTCAATGAAAAAAGGTAAATGTAGAAGAGTTCATCCAAAATTAGGAGATGATGGATTTACTTTTTTTAGATCTCATCAAGGTTGATATAGAAACAAAGTTAACCATAATTTATAGAAAATTAGGTTTTGAAATTAGGTTTAGTTATATCATTTTTCCTTTAAAGGATTTTGTAATTTCTTATAGAATCTATTGTTTCTGGGTTTTAATGTGTTTGTTTTCCCACTTTTCCCATTAATTTATTTTTAAATATAAAATAATATTTTTTGGTTAGATTTTAGGGTAATGAAACCCTTAATGAAAATTAATATTCTATAGCCCACATCATATCTTCAGTGTCTGAATCCCATAATACATTTCCATGCAACCCAGGGAGCAGGGTACAAAGATTTTAGATTCAGTTTTAATTATTATGTAAGATTACCCATAGAGCCGATATATGACCCATTTTTCTATAAACAAGTTTAACATTTACATTATAAACCATTCTTTTAATCCATGTTATTCTTGACAATATCACTATAAAAATCAACTCTCTAGAGTGATTCACAACCGTCATTTTCATTTTCATAAAATCTCAACAACCTAATTAAATATCTTTAGGATATGATTCATATTTTCATGAAACTAACCTCTAAAAAATGGAATATTGTTCTTATGATTTGGTGTAATATATATTAATTTGAAAAAAAACATCAGAATTCCTATAAAATATGACCATAAAATATAGTAACATGTGATAAATGATATATAACCACAAGTGTCATCATTATTAGGTCTAATATATTTGACCCAAAATGTCTTGAATTGGCCCATTGAGGATTGGATGGCTACCATTAATCTCAGCATGACACCTTAATCCTTCCTATAATAGGTGTTGACGTGAATTGAGTAGGAATATTACATACATATGAGTAATTAGATTAAAGCATCTGCACTCACCCACACATCTCCAAAAAATAGTATAATGAAAAATATAAACAAAAGATACCGTATATTTTTTCAAAAAAATGGATCCACCAAAAAATAATGATATATAATATGGAAAATAATATGGAGAAATAAAATAGCACCATAACTAATAATGGGTCCAACCTATATATAAAAAGGTGACTACTACCACAATGAAAATAATAGAATTCTCTGTTGTCAATATAGTAGAACTAAGGCCCCCAATCTCATAAATCTCAACGGAATATGTCAAAAGGTATGACTCCTTCATAATACAAGACACATATAAAGATACCCCATACTTGTATGAGTATAACCATAACCAGTAGGACACCCCGATATTACCAAACACAAATCATCAAAGGGAGGAAAGAAAAAACCACATCATGCTATATCTATCCTAATGAAATAATATAATCCAAGAATTATCATAGATATACCTAAGACTGAATGTAATGTCACATACCCAATTCCATAAACTGAATTATTCTCAATGATAAAAGGGTACATTTCATTGAAATAACACACTTCTCTAATCTCAATTACCCTATTGGACTTATGTTGACCATTCAAACTCATTAGGGGATTCCCTATTGAATTATTAACAGGATCACATAAGATATCAATACGTAGTTATGGGATCATTCCAATGGAATATTTGGGATACATATCCCTATATTTGAATAACCCAATAGAAAGTTGATCACATGCCCCAAGTGTTAGAAACTAGATACTAAATCCATCACATGGAATAATGATAGAGGATCACACCCTAATCCATATTGATATATAACTGACTATATCTAGAACTTTCTTATATTGGGGATCACTCATCCTATCTGTGTGATGTGATTCCACATTTTACCCTCATATGTTTGGACTTTAAAAAATTCCCACAATGATATTAAAAATGGAATTTGGTGAGTGAGGGATCTATCCTTCTCAGTTAGGGATACCCGGCATGTGAATGGGACACATGGAATGTCTCCCTTTTGTCACTATATAGATGTTTTTTTTGAGTACTTTGGTATGTTCCAATTTAATCAGGTAATTTCCAAGTACATTAGACATTTACATTCCCATTAGTTGTCTTATTCATCAATCCGAGTGGGAAAAAGTCATATATAAGTGTTATATTTATGGTCATGTGTAAATATATCCTTTATATAAGGTATGTCCACACTACCAACATTACTTTTGAAATAAAATCAGTACATATTGTGATTTTATAAAAATAATAGATCATTTATATATACTTACCTACATTTTCGCCTCAACTTATTCCATTATCAACAATACAAAAATTACACATTTTATTGTTTACTAAGTCATTACGATTCCTAATTACAAGAATAATTCACCCATTTGATCATAAAATGCTTCATTTCGATATCAGTTCACTGAAGTGGTAAATCAAATGAAAAAACTCCTCCCACAATAATGATAATTCATTTTTTGAAACAATAACCCTCCACTTCAAAACTCTAATTATTTTACACAAAAAATAGTCATGGATATTGATAATAAAGTATTTAATTGTATTAAAAAATTATTTAGAATCACAAATCAAATGAAACATCACCAATCAATGAAAATTGTTTTAATTAGTCCATTCAACACAAAAGATATAAATTAATGTTGGTTTTATATGTATGGACTGTGTTGATTGACAAAAAATATCAATTATTTTTTGGTAAAGTGAATCTATTATCAATCCATATGTCGATTAAGAAATGAAAATGTACATAAATTAGAGAAAGGAGACATTAAATGATTTTCTAAATTTATTAATTCATTTTTACCAAGGATAAATCAACAATGGGTTTTAAACAAATAAAAAAATCCTAACTTCATAAAAAATCATTCAATGATGAACAATGATTCTATTCCATTACTGTTGTCCAAATCTAGAAACAATATTAGAGACAACAATCTCATGAGTTTAACTATCATCTACCCATTATCTCATCATTGCCTTCTAACTATCTTCTACACAACCATCTCCCCCAATATTTATAGATATGTGTGTAACCATATTATATATTTTCTATTATGATTAATATAAAAAATGATTAGTTTATTTGTCTCATTAATTTGAATAAATTATTTAGTTAATTTATTTTGTCATTATTTAATCAATGAATACACTTAAATAAAGCACCCAAAAAATAAAACATTTATATTTAACCAATTATTATACCTACATCCCAGATTTATTGGTGGTTTATTATTCCAATATAAAATTTTATCTATGAGATAAAATATTATTACTACGAAACATTATAACCTTGTTATAAAAAAATGAATAATTTTTATATATCAATGTAAAGCTCTACAAGACTTAAAATCCTTCACCATCTTCATGACTAACTAAAATTATATTCCTTATAATATTTTAATATATCATAAACAAAACACATATTCATTACTATATCCACATATTTATGGATTATTATTCAGTAAATATAAAATCCCACATAAAAATACGAGAATATTGTGATTTAATATGGTGATCCTTCTATAACTCTCCCCTTTAAGTATTCTCATACCGCGAAAAACTAGTAATTGAATGAATCACACACAGTCAAATAATATTCTCCCACCAATCCCTAATGTTTATCATTTACTTTGAAAAGGTATGATCATACTCAATGTCTAGCTCACCCCAATCAACCACATTTTATATGTCAAACACATATCTCATTAGAAGGGAAATATGGAATATCTCATTCACCTGGTCCAAAGTAGTGTTAACAATATAATATAGACTATCTATCCAACCCTATGTGTTGTCTAGAAATGGTATATTAAAATTAGAGATATAAAATACCCTCATACAGTCATTGATATAATTGGTAATTAAATACCATAAGGAACAGCTGGTACCCCACATTGATCTCCAATAGACTCCATAATTAATCCACACAAGTATTATGAATGATATCAGTATTCCTCCAGCTCCATTATATGATTTGGGCCTTCTTTTTTATCTCTTTCACCTACTATGGGCCCATATGTTTTGTCGCCCCTATCTCCAACCAACATAATAGTGACCATCTGGGAGTTTGATTCAAGGACATGAATTTATCCATACCAATAACATAATAGTAATTGTTATTGTATAGAAACTCAGCCAAGGGTAGACGATCCTCCATGATATGAAAAATATCTAACAGAAAATCTTGAAGCATGTCCTCCCAAACATGAAAGGTGTTTTTTTATCTGGTCATCTATAAGTGGGTGGAATTCCATGATGAACTGAAACTAATTAATAATATCCTCCAATAATACTCACTATAATTGTGGATTGAAATGATAATCATGATTTGGAACACTCACACACATATCATTGTGATGCTGAACTATATATTACACATACAAGTATCCCAACCTCTCAACATATTCATTCTCATGGATTAATATGATGATGAATGACTTGGAGAGTCATGATATGCTCACAAAAGTTACATTAGAACTTCTAGATAATCATGAAATCTTTAGACATACAATAACACAAATAATGTATAATGTCATGGTATTTTTCCATGAACTGAGGAACCTAGTTCTATTCCTTCATCTGTTGGCATGTGAGGCATTAAGAGGGAAACCCCACAATACCACTCTTTATCCTTAACCACCAAAATATATGTCAAAGGGAAACATATTCCATTTACTATAATATATGTACCTCTAAGGTAGATTCATGAATCTCCCTTAGAAACTCCACTTATAAGGAAAATAGAAAAATCAGCGATACAAAAAAAGGATTACAATCAATCCATAAATAGAAAATTAATCAGGATCTTGTCTAATGGATATCTAGTAATGTATGACCCTATGACAACCCTGATCTATATATCATACTTAAACTTGATTTATTACATAGAAAACAACACTTGGTATAACATATAATATCGAGAGGTCTAGTGTATTTGGTGCTCAGGACCATTACATAACAACATAAAACATAGGACACAACATCTTATTAAAAACATCCTTTACATGACCACTATATTCAATCGTACATAGTCATGCATGGGATAACCTGATGACATGCATAAGAAAAGGGTGAGGTATAAAGAATAATAAGGTAGTTAACTAGTCAAAAAATTAATGATACAATACATGTTAGGAAATAGGCATATCAGTGTAGCATAAGAGAAACATGAACATAATGGAAAGATATAACATGATAAACATAACATGGAAATATGGAAACAACATTTTACATGATTTTAGCGTGATCCAAGGATCATTGAACATGGAGAATGAGTAAAACCTCATTTTATTTGAATTATCATGAGTAAAGCCTCATTTCACTTGTCATATCAAGATACTAATATTTACCCAATGCATTAGAGGGCTTTCAGGGTGCACCTTTCTTAAACATTTCATTTCATGCATAAGTGTTCCACATGGGTCATATAACATGGAATCAATCAACAGAATATGTAATTCCATGATTAAGTAATTAGTAATAAATACATGAAAGTACCATTCAATATGTATATGCGCATAAAGGTGATTACCCTTGATAGAGTCATGGGTATGTTATTAACTAAAAAATGATCTTGGCTTGGAAAAATGCGGTGCAATTTCGGCAGCATAAGGGCGTGACATAAGGATTCATGAAAATTGTTGATGATAGAGAAATGGTTGTCTCATTATATTTACATGAATTTTACAGTAAGGGGGTCATATATATATATATATATATATCCCTATAAACGTAAGGGAATATAGATTCATAATACAGAAGAATTACTTGGATGTAAAAGAGGAGAGATAAATCCCTAAGAGAATTTTGGCATGGTTACGGCTGTACATGGGATGCATTAATGAGAGAGAAAGGGGTATCCCCAAATCCAAACTAAAGGAGGGTAGTATGTTGTAGGTGATAAATTTTACCCTAACATTTTTAATTGAAAACAAAATGACCTAACATCGTAATAAAAATTGGACAAAATGATAATGGAAGAAATATCTGACTTGGAAGTGCGATCCCAAATGCTTAGGAGAGGCTTGAGAGTGGCTTATTGGGATCTTGGGGCACCTTGGGGGGATTCTAGAGAGAGGATTTCAGATGTTGGATGAACACCAAAGGATTTTCGTGAAGAGGAAGTGGGAGCTTGGGTGGGTTTATATATGAAAGGAGAGAGAATTCATTATTATTTAGGTTTGAGACACCACACATTAAACTAATATAAAACACAAACCAGCCATTGGATTCTAGGAAAGGGGAGTGGAAAACAATATTTTATGTATAAAATGTCCGAACATATTAAAATAATATGGTTTCTTATGTGGAGGTGAGTTACACTCTCAAGGAAAACACTTTAAAAAGAAAAAATGTTTTGTAAGTCTCGGAGGGTCCACTAAAGCTTTGTAAAAAAATAAATCAAATAAAAAATCAAATAATTTTAATTCTTAAATATATATTGACCGAATATAACATTTATAGTATTTTATTAATTCACTATTGGGTCATTATAATGTCATAAAACACATTGTATATTTAAACGATATTTAATTTTTACACAAAAAATCGATTGTCTCAGAAAACTATGAAATATTCCACATTGGATAATTTTGACTTCCTAATTCTAAAAATAATATTCATTTTATCTGAGTAATTTTTAAGACATGTTATTTTTTAAAAAATAAAAACCGAAATTTAACGAAAATTCATGGGATTTGACATAAAACAACTTTCAAACCTTCATAAAAATTACAATTGCATTAATAAAATTGTATGATAGTTTATATTTAATATAAATTAATTTAATAATTATATTAATATTTTATTAAAATGGTATTTTATTCAAAAATCCATTAATTCATCAAAATATATTTCTTTGTAGAATATTAACTAAAAATAATATTTTGCATTAAAAGCTATTTACCAAGTAAGAATAAATAGAGAGAATATTTCTAATTCAAGAATAATGTAAATTTTCATACTGCTAGGTTCTCATTACATAACCCCTTATAACACCCACATAAGATCGAAAGGTATGGTGTGCGGTGGTTACACACTCTTGGGGTGGTTAAGATAACACTGCTCCGGTGGTAATCACTATTAACTTCCACGTCTCTCGTAGTCGGTTCTGCTCAAGCTTAACGCGATCAAGCTCAGCTTGGGCTTGGTGATGAAAAATTCACAGTGGTGACACCTCTTTTCCATGCTCTGAAAATTGGGCTTCGTACGGGGAATATCCACTGGATGAGGCCATCACTTCATTTTTTTGTGTAAATTGAATTTGTTAATTCCCTATAATTGTAGTAATCAAGTGATCACTATTAAACGACTATATTTGAAATTGCCACAAATAATAAATTTATTCTAAAATCCAAAACATAAATCCAAATAAGTACATACCTTTAACATAACCATAACATGACATTTAAATAGACCAAGAGTAATTTTCATTAATGAGTTTTTGGGTCGTTACAATCTTACCCCCCTAAAGAAATTTTGTCTTTGAAATTTCCTTTTCCCACACAAAAACAGATGTGAGTAACATGTCTTTGACAGGAAACATCCCAGACATGATAAAGAATCTTGAAAGGGATGATGTACTTAAGACATAACTTACATTTCATTCCAGACCTCCCGACCTTCTTCCATGGAGATATACGTAGAAATACCATGTATCCAACCTTAAACTCATGGACTTGCTGATGGTTATCTAAATAACCTTTTTCTTGACATTAGGATTCCTTGATATTCTTATGAATGGTTTTCACCTTATCCAACATTTCTTTAACCATTTTGGGACCTTGAAGCCTATACTCGCTGACTTAATCCCAACATGCCTGTGTTCATCACCTCTTTCCATATAGGACTTCGTAAGATGACATTTAGATGCTCGAGTGGAAAATGTTATTATAGGAGAAATAAACCAGTGGAAGATGTTGATCCCACTGTCCTTTGAAGTTTATATAACTTGATCTTAGAATATCCTCTAGTGACTGAATAGTTTACTCAGACTGGCCATCCGTTTGAGGATGATAAGTCGTACTGAAGATCAGTTCATTATCCACATCATGTTGAAGTCTATTTCAAAAAAATATAGATGAATCATGGATCTCGATCAGATACAACAGTTAGTGGTACTCCATGAATCCTTACAACATCCCACATATATATCCATGCTAGTTGATTCAATGATAAATACTCCTAAATTTCAATTAATTGTGCAGACATTGTATGATGATCCACAAAACCTAGATTACATTGTTTCATGTGGATGTCTTCATAAGTCCGGTGACAATGTCCATGGTGATGTTCTACCATTTCCATGCTAGTATGTGCAATGGTTTCATCATCCCAATAAACATATACCTCTCCACCTTCACTTTCTGACACACCAAGATCTTTGATGTATACTCAGCGATCTCATTGTTTATATTGTCCCACAGATACTACCTATTGAGATCCTGGTACATCTTTGTGTTTACTGGGTGAATAGAGAAATTCGAACAATGTCCATCATACAAAAGTTCCTTCTTCAACTCTAGACTTGATGTAACAAATAGTCTTTTCCCAAATCTCACAATTACTTCTTCATTCACATTGAATTCCAAGGATTTACCTTTTTTGATAAAATCCAATTTCTTCTAAATTCCAACATCATACTTTTTAGAGTCTCTAATTCTTCCAAAAGGGATAGTTGATCAATTATTTGTGAAAGGATTGATGATGATCCCTACATTATAATTCCCATGTCTATATTCATCAAATTTAAGAATATTGGATACTTCTCAATTCTCATCAATGATAGAATAGCTGGGTAATTTCTATATAGAGCATCTACCACCTTTTCAGATTTCCTAGATTGGTAATGGATTGAGCAGTCACAGTCTTTGATCAGTTCTATCCATATTTGTTGGTGCATGTTCAATTATTTCTGTGTGAATATATACTTGAGGCTTTTGGAGTGCGTATATATTTCAAACTTCTCCCCAATGAAATACTTCCACCAAATTTTTAAAGGGAATATCACCAAAACCAACTCTAGATCATGTGTTGGATAATTATTCTCCTGAAATTTAAATTGCCTTGAAGCAATGGAAATGAATTTGTCATTTTTCATCAACACACAGCCTATTCCCTTCTTCAAAGAAACACCGAATAAAACAAAAACATCTCCAATTGTGGGTAATGTGGGCACATTTGTAGTGATAAGCCACCTTTTTAGCTTCTTGAAGCTTTCTTCACATTCAGTAATCCAAATAATCTTTAGTCTCTTCTGAGTTAGCTTGGTAAGAGGTCTGGACAATCGTGAGAAATTTCTCTCAAATAATGGATAATATCCAACTATCCCCAAGAAGCTACGGATATCCATTACCGATGTTGGCCTCAGATATCCCACTATTGTAGCTGTTTTGGAGGGATCCATAGATATCCCATTGCTTGTGATGATATGGCCCAATAATGATACATCATTCAACTAGAAATCACACTTGCTATACTTTTCATAGAGATTCTCCTTTCACATGATCTCTAGTAGAGTTCTTATATTCTCCTTTGTATCCTCCTTGGTTTTGGATTAAATTTTAATATAATCTATAAAGGATACCACCAATGTTTCAAGGTAATCTCTAAAGACTCTTTTCGTCAAGTCCATGAAGATTTCTGGAGCATTAGTGATTCTGAAAGGCATTACTATGAATTCATAGTGCATGTATCTTGTACAAAACGTAGTCTTGGGATATCTTCCTTCATTATCCTTACTTTATAATATCCCGACTGAAAATCAACCATGGAGAAGCATTGTGTTCAACATAGCTGATCAAAAAATTCAAAAAGTTTTGGGATAGGATACCTGTTCTTTAGTGTGATTTTGTAAAGCTCATGATAATTGATTCAAAGGTGCATTTACCCAACCTTCTTCTTGACGAATATGACTGGTGCACCCCATGGAAAAGCCCATGGGCATATAAAATTTTTATCTTGTTTCTCTTGTAGTTTTCTCTTCAGCTTCTCAAGATCTAAAACAACCATTTGATATGGAGACTTGTATATTTTCAATTCCCCAGGTATTAGATCTATTGAGAATTCAACATCTCTTCTAGGAGGAAGAACATGAAATTTCATGGTAAGGACTTCAATAAATTCCCTAACAAAAGGAAAGTCTTTATGGATGGTTGCCTCCTTAGAATCAATCATTTGAACCAAATATTATTTCTCAAAGGGATGTAATATCCATTCTTTAAATGATGGATCTAAATAAGATTCGTCTTCCTCCTTTCACCTATACAGAATAAGGTGTCGATTCTCCTCATGGAGTGTGATTTTCCTATCCCGGAAATTTTTGTTGGCTCTAAAAAGGGAAAGTAAATCCATGCCAAGAATTACATCAAATACCACCATAGAGAGTATGATGAGGTTCTCTGGGAAATTAAATCCACATATTTTGACAGGGGATGAGTTATATTCATTGAATGCAATGATTTCCCAATTTTCCATACTCACCAACATATTCACTTCCATGATTTGTGGTGGTTCTTGGATAGTTCTACTAAACCTTCGGGAAATAAAAACATGTGTAGAACCAGAATGAAAAAGTATGTTCGCTATTATTGAATGAATAACTAGTGAACCTCTCACCGATTAATTATCGGGGTTCGCTTCAGTATTCGTGTTGGAAAAATCTCTCCCTTACTGCCTTGGAGGATGTTGGTCACCTCCGAAAACCCATGTCTTAGGGTACTGGATTTCAAAGTACTTCAGTTATTTGAAGTTGATGAAATGATCAACACGTTGAGGGTTGAGCGGAGTGTTGTTATCCTCTTTCACAACTGTGGGTTTTTCTTGCTGATTGTTAATAGAAAGATACCATTCTATTCCACACATAAATCATTTCCTCATCCCCTTCAGCCAATTTACGAGGAGCTTCTTTCCACACCATTGGTAATTGGAGTGCTGGATCTTCATAGCACTATTGGATTTATCCATCGGACCACCACCATTGAAGTCCACCTTACACTTCTTTTACGCATGATACTGTTGAGATTCCTGGATCTCCATTATTACCTTGAGTACACATTGGACAATTTCCTCATTTCATTCAATGTCAAAGAATGCAAGTGCTTTCTGTAGGCTGGGTTTTATCCCACAAAAGAAGTAGTCAACCTTACATTCAGGGGTAATGAAAAAACCGGAGGCATATCGTGAATGCCTTGTGAAGTTTTCCTCATTCTCTCTGACATATTCATTGTCTTTTTCCTGGAGGTCATGGAAGTTCCTTTCCATCTTATGTTAGATGGTGTGTGGAATATATTTATCGAAGAACATCTTATGTAAATCTTTCCATTCCAATGACTTGATCTCCTACTCAGGATTTCCATTATTTATTAACCTCTCCCAATGATCAACTTCACTCTCCATATGATTAGTACCCATGAAAAACTTCTCTTTTTCAGAAAATTAAATGACGGAGAACATCGTTTTAATGGAGTTGATCCTTTGTTCTGTGAATGAGGGATTAAATTATTCCTTAAAAGTGGGAGGCCCTTGTTTCATTAATATCTCTATAGTGACTTTCCCTTTCTTAGGGGGAATTGAATGTTCCTATTGACCCATGTTTATATTCAAAGATTGAGTTAACTGATATAGAAGCATAACATTTTTTTTGATTCCCGCTCCCTTCAGATTGGTCATCTCATTAGCATAATCATCATATTGATCTTTAAATTGGTTGTTAGCCTGAGTAATCTTATTACCAGCCATTTTCTGGAAGAAAACAAAAGATATGGGTCACACATAAAGTTTAATCCAAGTACAATACTTATTACTTATAAATATGTTTTATTTACTTAACTTATGAATCCATAGGATTCAACATATGTTATCCCTAATCTACTTGCTACCATATATTTCATAGGGGAATTTTTAATTACCTTAATAATTGTTCATACTTTTCTTGTGAATTTACTAATTCATATCCCTAAGGAGCGTCGTATGAAAAAATGCTGCAAGGCCCATTTCCGTGTACCTAGATACCCCGAGTCAAGCCCAAAAATCCTTTTTGGGGTTTTCACACCTAGGTATATCTACGCCAGAGCCACCTATACATGCTCGTATACAGATAGGGATGTATTTTCATGATAAACCACATAATCAATACCAACAGAAAACTAGGGATGTTTTTATAATACATAGGCTTGTCTATAAGGCTTTACATGGGTTCTCTAATCCTAATCCCAAAAATAACTAAACCTGTCCTCTGATACCAACTATAAAAACCCATCTGATTATTAAATACATAAACAAAATATATTATATAGAAATATTCAATTGATTGAACATATAATATTAATATTTCATGTGTATTTGAGGCTTATGACTATTTCATAACAACATAAAACATATTAAACAACATCTTACTGAAAACATCCATTATATGACCACTACATTTCCACATACATAGCATTTCATGGGATAAACCGATGACATGAATAAGAAAAGGGTGAGCTATAAAGCCTATTTAGGGAGTTAACAAGACATAACATGATAGATAAAATACATGTTACGTAATGGTCATATCAATGGATCAGAAAAGAAACTTGAACATAAATGAATGATATAGTAGGATTAACATAACATGGAAATGTAGCAACAACATTTAACATGATTCTGCATGAGGCAAAGCTCATTGCACCTGGAGAATTATTAGACCCTCATTAAACTTGAATTAAAAATACCCTCATTTCCCATGCCGTATAATGATAATAATCTTTACCCTATTCATTAGAGCGCTATCAGGGCACACCCCTCTTAAACATTTCATTTCATACATAACTGTGCCACATGGATCATATAACATGGAATCATTCAACATCATATGTTATTCCATGATTAAGTAATTTGGATTAAATACATGAAAGTACAATTAAAAATGTATATTTACATAAAGGTGAATACCCTTGATAGAGAAATGGGTATGGTATTCACTACACAATCGTCTTGGCATCAAAAAATGCGGTGCAATTTCCATAGCATAACGACGTGACATAAGGATTCCTGAAAATGGTTGATGAGATTGAAATGGGTATATCATAATATGTACATGGAATATAAAATAAGGGGTTCACATAGATACATGTCCAAATAAACATCATTGAATTTAGATGTATAATACCAAATAATTACTTAGATGTAAAATAGGAGAGCGAAATCACTCAAGGAATTTCAGGAGGGTAAAACGTGTAAAAGGGAGGCATTAATAAGAGATAAATGGGTATCCCATCATCCAAACGCAAATAGTTAAGTATGGGGTAGGTGAGAAGTCATATGCCAAATTTTTTAATTGAACATAAAATGGCATAACAACTTAAATTTTTTTTGACAAAAATGAGAAAGGAAGAAATCCCTTACATGGATGTGTGATCCCAAATTCTTGGTTTAGGGTTGAGAGTGGCTTCTTGGGAACTTGGTGTGCCTTAAAGAAGATTATAGAGAGATGAGTTCTGATTTTGGACAAACTACAAAGGATTTGAGTGATGAGGTAGTGGGATATTGGGAGGGTTAATATAGTAAAGAAGATAGAATTTTTTATTATTTAGGTTTGGGACACCACATATTAAACAAATCAAAACCACAAACCATAAAATGGTTTTTTCCAATGTATTTTTCCAAAGGGTTGTGGAAAAAAATATTTTATGATTCCAATGTCCTAAAATCCTAAAATAATAGGGTTTCTTATGTAAAGGTGAGTCACACTCTCAAGGAAAACTATTTAAAAAGACAAAATGTTTTATAAGTCTTCGAGGGTCCACTAATGATTTGTAAAACAAATCAAATAAATATAAAATAACATTATTTTAAGTCTAAAACATATATTGGCCGAACATAATATTTATAGTATTTTAATACCTCACTATTGGGTCATTATGATTTCATAAAACACATAATATATTTGAACGGTATTTAATTTTCACCCAAAAAACGACTATCTCAAAAAATTATAAAAAAGTCACCTTTGGATAATTTTTACATCATTATTCCAAAAAAAATATTAATTTTATCTAAAAAAATTCTAAATATGTGCATGTTTACTTTTAAAATATAAACCGACATTTATCGAAAATTCATGGTTTTTGACAAAAACAGCTTTCAATACTACATAAAAATTACAATTTCATTCATAGAAATATAGGATAATTTATATTTAACAAAAAGTAATTTAACAATTATAATAATATTTTATGAAATATTATCTAATTCAAATATACATTAATTCATCAAAATTTATTTCTTTGTTAAATATTAAAAAAATTACAATTTATGCTTTAAAAACAATTCACAAATTAAAAATGAAAAGAATGTATATTCTCTATACAAGAATAATGAAAATTGGCATAGTGATAGGGTCTAGTTACAAACCCCCTTATAAATCCTGCATAAGACCAAAGGGTAATGTGTGCGATGGTGACAAACTTTTGGGGGGGCTCATATAACAACGCTTGAGTGGTAATCTATATTATATTCTACTTATATCATAGATGGTTCCACTCATGCTTAACGTGTTGAAGCTCAGCTTGGTCTTGGTCAAGAGAAAATCCCAATGATGAAAATGCCTTTCTGAGATCCATAAAATGGGCTTCTTATGGAGAAATTATACTGGATGAGGTCATCGTTTCATTTTTCTGAGTAAACTGGATTTGTTAATGCCCTATATTTGTTGTAATCATGTGATCATTGTTCAACAACTATATTTGCAACGGCAAAAAATTTTAACAATTTTTTAAAATCCAAAACAGAAATCCAAATAAGCGCATACATTTTATATAACCATAAGAAGAAATTTAAATAGGCCAAGAATAATTTTCATTAATAAATTTTTTGGTTCATTACAGACCCTTTAGTAAACAAACCAATTTTTTCCTCCATCACACATTGATGAATATGAGGGGTAATAACCATTAAATTAAGGAATAGAACACCATCTATATACACCTGGGGAAAAAACAATATGTCTAACTACTCTAATTACTCTCACAAAAACTGTGACTGGGATTTCCTACTGACAGAATCTACAAACACATTCCTGTTCTAGGTAGTGTAGGCTATCTAAATTTCATAATCCTACAAAAAAAAAATCAATAAAATATTCAAAAAAATAAGATAAATATTCATAGAGATATAATTAATAATATTTTTGTTATAATAGTCAAATAATCACTCTCCATTAAAAATGTTTCTCCAAAACAAAAGTGAGTAAAAAATTCTTCCATGTTCATGTCATAGGTCACATAGTACATCCCCATAATTATTGTCATTCAGAGTCATATGCCATGAATAACAACATTTTCCTGAAAACATATTTTACTAGCTATGTAGGAATCATATGACACCACATATTCAACCCCATCCATTGTATCATTCATGATAGTGATGCATGGAAACCTCTAGCCCTGATATTGAAAAGCATGGTGAGACTTCTCCATCGACATGAAAAGTATCCTCATTAGAGTCCTAGAGGTTGCAATTAAAATTATATTGGTGAATTAAAGAACAAATATTCTATAATAGTATTCCAAATCTATGATACTTGAACCACATTAATGATCTTGACATCCTCTTATAAAAACTAATACCTTCTTACAACACAAATACCCTACATTAACAAGGTTTATCGGTCACTCCCAAATAGGAACTATTAGATTACACACTAGTATGTAGTCCCCTACACGGGGACCAACCATGTGTCCAAATAATTTATTAGGATAATCAAAGTCCCTACATTTCAAATCATGTTCCTTATAGTTTTTTTATTCCTCACCCACACATACATTGGGAAAAATTCAATATGGTCACCCATGTTAACACTACTCCCAGAAAATAATGGTTAACTATAGAGTTTTGATTAGGTAGGCTGAAAAAAATTAATGGTGTTCCTTATTATCATGGGTAGTAAAATTTATCCTTTTAACCATTATAAAATCATGTCTTTTATATTCAACTCCACCTTATAGAATAATGGTAATGTTTTTAAAACTATATCTCAACACAAGCAGTTTCACCACACGTCCAGTATGGTTCCACCTATCATTCCAATGTAAATACTATCCCTTGATGGTATCACATACACACCTATTTATCATGGTTGTGTTATCATGGCCTTCTAGGAGCCTCTGGTTTCCGCTCTAACATGTGGGGCCAAATGGGGCCCACCTAGGTTCCAAGAAGGGTTTTCAAGAAAATTATTGTCTTAGAAGACCTAACCATATTAATTATAATGTGTTTTGTCACCACATTCCAAAAACTAATAAAATAACCCTGAATCTCACTCATGTAGAGAATAGTATGTGAAAATAAACCTTATACGTGTTGTTATATTTATGTAGGATCTCAAAAAGTAAGTTCACCTTATGGACATTAGATGTAATATGTAACATTATAATAATTTATCAATATGGGGTTGTATAGATAATGTGCTATCATTTACTTGATCTTGGTGGAATCAACTACTACTCCCTATTCTGAGATGAGAAGTTATGTGATTTGGACACTTCAAGACCTTCCTATAATCTTTTTTTCTATTAAAGTCTATCATATCATATCCTCAAATATACATTTTGATCCTCCTCTGGTGCTGAGTACAAAAGGATTTCATAGATGTATACTACAATGAGTTCATACCATAAGGGTTGATATATTTGTTTCATGAGTCTCATGAACATTACTGGGGAATTGTTAATGTCAAAAAGCATCACGAAGTGCCAATGGAGGCCATAGAGGCATTGGAATTCCTACATCGGTTAATATTCTTCATAAAAATGGATCTCATTAAAACCCAACCTATGCTCAAAGTTAATGGAAATTCTCACCCCATTTATCTATTTGAAGATTTCATTCATTCTCAAAACGGTATATTTATTCTTTTCTGTCATCGGTTTTGGGTGATGAAAATTCACACACAACATCAAGATCTCAGATCTAACTTCTTGGAAAACCCCACCGGGGATTCATTGGGAGACACATTAAATCTAAAAAATCAATTCATCTACAAATTATCAAACTCTACAGTTCTTCTCCCAATTCTCTATGTGGTATATTTGATATGATAGAATAGATATATTTTATGTTCATAGGTGTAGGTGTATGTATATGTTGATCACTTTATGGGGAGGTAAGCCCAGAACATCCTTAAAAAAGAGTTATGAATACTCCTCCACATATATAAGAAATAGAAATATTATGTAATCTAATAATATACAGGTCATTATTCACAAATTTTGAATTATTTCTTATATACCCACATGTACAATCACGTGCTGCTCTGCCTAGTTCTTCATCTCACTAATAAACAGAATATCATCACATCATCTATGATGCATCACACAATCCTTTGAAAATATATTATCATTGAATGAATAACATATATATAATACATGAATATAATGTAATTTTATGAAACCTTTAAGGATATTATGTGACCTCAATTAAATATCTAAACATTGAGGGTTGGGACACACTATTTGTAGAAATGTGTTACCATAGAATCTTTATTGATAGGAGTCACTAATCACATAATTCAATTAAAAGGAACCAATAAAATATATAGATCCTATATAATGGATATGTAATTAAACAATTGGAGTATTACTATGATAATTATTATAGATAATTTATTAAAATAATATATCATAACACATATCATCATTAGAGCATAATCATCATAATCCTCCACTCTCTATATCGATCCACATTCCAAGACACTTTCTCCATAAGCATATGATGGAACTCCATTTAGTGGTGGTAGCCATAATAGAGTGAAATTAGTCATAAAATTATACCATACAAACTACTATTCAATGTATTAAACCTATTATACCTCTCTTCTCGTGCTGCTACCTCTAGTTGGGTAGTTAAATGATTATCTCACTGCCTGCAATATAGTGGGTCCACTAATCCCTCATGATATGAGCACACCATTAAAAATGGAAACATTTTATCACCCTTGGAGGACTATAACATACTAGGTAATTTTGAGTTTCTAACTTTTGATATTGATACTTCTTTCAATGTCACCTCACGGGCTTGGATCCTTATGTTTGACATCGTCTAATGGCTTCTGTAGTCTCATTTCTAGTGGTCCCACTAACAAAACCAACTATTGAGAACTACGTATCTTTGAATATAAAAAAACAATGTATGACCATGTAAATAATTGTAGGAAGGGATATAGATATATATGAATCCGCCTTAGATATCTTGTTTAAATCCATGTTTAATGGTATGTGCTTTAAAATACATTTCACAAAACAAATCTATGGAATTCAATGATATAGTAATAAACAACAAACGTGTACTATATGAATTATATTTTACAATTATGGAGCTCTATATTCTATGATATATATATATATATATCATGTTTCACTAAGAACAACCATTACCCATATATACAATTGAAAAGGTTTTTCCTGTAGTAAATCCATCTGATCGGGGAAGTCCAAACATGGAAGAAAACTCTATAAGAAACCTTGTGTTAACATCTATTACAACGGGGTCTACATAACCTTGAAACATGAGTGGTTTCAACTGTTAGATTTTTTTTTTCAAAATATGGTTCACATGATCTATATGTATTTCAAGGATAATCAACTTCTCAATGGGTCGGGGTTATAATGGAAAGACACAAGGACAAACCACCTTCAATATAAGTCCCTTAATTGAAAACACGTAAGTTATTAGATACTTATTTTTCTCACATTTTGGAATTATAGAAGCCTTTTATAGTGGAGCGATCCTATTATATTCCATATTCACTTGTTCAAGGGTCATATTAAGAGATTTACCATACGAATGATTTGGAAACCAAAAACCATTCCAATATGATTCCTGAACCGATTGTTTCCAAATAATTAGTGCCTATATATAGATATAGTTATTATTGTCGGAATGATAGAGTGAATATGTTCATCTTCTATCACACTTGAACTGTCTTCCCTTTCCTGAGATCCACACTTGGGACAAATAAACACCATCACTATAGTTCCTTATCTAATCTACATAGTAATATTTTCTCTAAACATCAGTGATAAGACTTCCCTCTCCTATACTAATCTATAAATGCCCACAATATAGAGTTTTTTTGTGGATGGATGTATGTCATGTGTGACCTCACAAGCCCATATCCAATGACCGTGGTGACTGTTAATAAAATCATGTAATATTAAGACACACATGTTACGCCTTAGTATAATGTAATTAAACACATGCACACATTTCTATAAAACTGTATAATGGGGATATAATAAACCAAAAATTGTATATAAAGATGTTTAATTTTTATTCCTACATCAATGTATAAATATTATAATGAAAAATATCCAAATATAAGCCCAAAATAACATAAAATGTGTCCCACTTGCTAAAAAATTTTGGAGTGCAATAATTTTGAGACTCATATATCCATATATTTTCTATCCAGATAAAATTATATCCATTTACACTTGGTACAATTAAGAATCCATGAAATTAATTATTATCTTCATTTGTAATGAATCATGTAGGTAGATCCCATGCATAGTTTAGAATAAACATTCCATTAAGAAAACACCTTAATCGACAATCATAGATATTAAAATAGAGCTATATCAATAACAAAATAATGTGAATCTATTGAATAGATTGATAGTAACCTATGTATTTTTATAGATAGGCACAAAGTCTCGAAATAAGTCCATAATATCACTAACATCCTATGATTCCTTATTGATGCTCAAATGGATCATTTAACAGATGTACCTAACTTGATGAGTCCTAAAAATTATATTGGGACTCGTCCAAGAGGATAAACTCATTGGGCCTATCCATGATGATGTATCTTCTGTAATACATATTATACTGATACATAGTTAGGGTATCACTCATAATTCATGTAGGGGATACTTATGATAATTAGGAATACAACACTATGAAGGGGATCACATTACCTAGGAGTAGAGACAAGATTGATGACCCATCATATAGAAGAATGGTAGAGGAAAAAACCATTGAGAATTCGTTGGTATGAATGACTATAACTAGAAAATATTCATAAAGGGTCACTAATTCTATAATTAGGAAGGGATGTGAAACTACACCCATACTGATATAGAAATGATATTGAGGGGATAAAGGGTTAAAAAACCACATATGTGACGTAATAAATTCATATGGTTAAGAACATTTGTCCCAATTAATCTTGTACTACTCATTTTTATTTTGTTGTTCTCTTTACAATTATCATGTACGGTTACTGTGCCTATGTACAGTGATCATGTTCATACATGTGTACCTAACTCTACATACTATTTCATTGTCTTAAGGATCACAGGGTATCTGAACAACTCACACTTCCGTATGATTGTATTGTTCATATGAGGACCCTAGTGGAAAAAAGGGGGTTTACATGATGTATATCCATTGGAACTCTATGTGCATTTATGTTTAAATTTTACAGAAATAGATCTCTCACATTTCATTACCTATTCAACAACAACATATTATCTTTCTATAATCTTCCCTATAATTATAGTTATGAGGTTTTCCAAGATTTAGTCATCCTGGATGGCTAGATTGTGACACCCATTTGATTAAGAAATGGTTCATGTTTCTCTTATCATCTCCCAAGTCCTAAATATCAAAAAAAAATTGGTTCGATCCTAACATAGAACTTCTATCATCAACATCAACAACTTTCCAATACAAATCTCCAAATAATTTATGATATAATAACATCCATGGATATTTATAATCACTCATTGAGTTGGGTACCTAGATAAATTCAAATAAAAAATAAAAGAAAAAGAGACAATGAATAAAAAAAAGTGGGATAAATAAACTAAAAAAATGTGATAAATGAATACATTTCCTTTCCTGGATTAGAAATCATTTTTTAAAAGAAATCTCATATTTCCTTTTTAATATCAATAAATTATCACATAAAAATTCTAGGAAGAAATGAAATCATCAACCAATTAAAAAACTATCATCTAATTAGTTTTATAAAATTTATAACTCATGTTTGTCTATGAGAAATGATGAATTGAAATAAAAATAAAAAAATATCGTATTTCGATAATAGATCAATCACTAATCATGAACAATTATAAATTATTTATAGTGGATAGATCCCTAAACAAAATCAATTTTGAAAATCATCTAAGCATAAAAATCATCAATCTGTTATCCCGATATTGATTTCCAATTCTCTCATATAGAGCCCAATACAATAAACTTTATGGTTTTATTTCTAACCCCAATATTTTTCTATAGAACGGATAATATAGAAGTGGATTTTATTTTTTTGGTGATTAATGGAAAAATTTTTATGTGAATATTTTATTATTATTTTATTTTTTCTAAAATTACATGTAAATGAAAATCCAAATTAATAGAAAAAATTTATTGCATCTTTGAAAAAACCCACATTATGGATATAAAGGATTTCTCATATAACCCAGCTATGACACCCATCAAGTGAACAAAAAATTATTACAAAACTGTATCAATTCCCAATCTAAAATTTTTTAAAATTTTAATATAAAAACAATGAGGTTCCATGTGCCTCATAATTCTATGCTTCCTCTATTCCTAACTATGAAAATACTTGTTAAAATATTCATATGTGTTACATTGAAGAAAATATTGTTGTTATGTGAAATATCAGCAACATTTATCTAACATAAAAAACCATAATATTCCCATAGAAATCAAATTCATCTGATAGAATACCTCTAATGGGTGGTCTGGTAAAAAGTAGAGTATCTACTTGATAGACCCACACCTTGTGTGATCTATGTAAAATTAATCAGAATAAAAAAAGTACAAATATGAATATTGTGTTTTTGGCCAAAACCCAATAAATATAAAAAAAATAAATAGTCATGAAACATCAAATTAATCATTCTTTATATGAAGTATATGAAAATGTATGGGAAATAAATGAAAAATAACAAAACCATATTTGGCTATTATATGGCCCCAAAAAATAGTGAATTTACACTTCATATGCCCTTAGACTAAGAACAAGTACAATAATACCATGATTTTGAAATAATAAACCTAGACACCCCATTAAGCCATGAATTCTATCACATATTTTGAATTGAATTACTCTTCTGTGTTGGTAAGGTTTTTTATACTAATAACCATATATAATACACTCCAATATATTATTTATTTCCTGAGTGTTTATAACTCGACCCAAATTACCCTATATTTTAAAAGTTGATTAAACTGTTTTATTTTATTTAAAATATTTTAATATTAAGACATCATTAACGATAAAAAATAGGATGGATTCTATATTTAAATATAATGGTTTCAATAAGGATTAATTTATTGTTACATAAAAAAGGATGGTGGGATGTTGAAAATTGGAAGCCTCTAAAAAAACCCAAAATAAGAAGAGACTCCTAAAACATAATAATTACCATAATATGTACATAGAATAATCCCTTAGTTCTACCATATTCTATTATAGGGTGACTATGGATTGGTGATGTTGATTATTCGATGTAGTCCCCACTACGATAATTTTTTGAAATACCAACACCTAAGAAACAATATCATGTAACAAATTCTCTACAATGTTGGAAGTCAACTATTGTTATTCCGCTATCTTCTCTAAAAATTCCACCATTTAGATTAGGTGGGAATTCAATTGATATAGACAATAAATATCAAAACACACAACATTAAAATGTTATTTATGTGTCCATAATTCAATTTCACATTGACTGGATTCTATTGAGGATTAATTATTACAATTATTATTTATACATGAGGCCTAAATTACTCATATTTTCATATCAACATTCCTCTAATAATAAGTCGTTGAATTCACCTACTTCACTATTACATAGTATTATTTATAATAAAACCCAAAAAAGATGAGGTTTTTCTACATGTATTTCATGTCTCACAATAGGTCCCTTAGCTCTTAGAAAGGTTCCTATGTGATTACATTACAGATGTCCTACCACAATTTTCACTAGAGATTATAAAGAATTAAAGAGTACATTAATCCTTATCATTGGATAAGTATACAAATAGGGATAAATCCTGGGATAATGTGGCTAATAAAGGTCCTAATTCACATATAGATTAGTGGGATTTGGGTTGAGAAAATTGATATCTCGGTTATTCTAGTAGGATGAGAAATAGAGGTGGAATGTTTCAGAACTATGATCTTTGATAAGGATCTGTTATGATAAAACCAATAAATTCAATTCGACAAAAAACATAAATGATGTTAACATAATAAGAAATTAAATATTGATAATTTTTTCTCATAAGTGATGGATGAAAAAACTTGTGCGACAAAAAAATCAACATGGGAGGCAATAGAAATATTATCCAATACAACAAGACATTGATGTTCAAATGTTTTCACTTATACTAATACTAGAGGGTAAAGAGGAATTTTTGATATATCACTACCATCATGTGATATGCACAAGGATATTGGTCAAAAATATCACACAAAATTTAAAAGAAAAATAATTATAGAAAAAAGTATAACACCATCTGGTGATCCCTTCATCCCTATTAGGTCAATAGAATAATAATTTCTAGAATCCGGACCTTCTAGGTGAGGAATATCTCATGATGAGTCATAGGGAATGATTTTGAGTTCATCATCCTCTTAAATTATGTATAATACAACTTGGACCTCGACTACATATTCCTCTCCACAAACATCATTTGATTTATGAGGTCCCTCAGAAGGGATGGAAGGTGAATCTTCCCTAAAAAATAATGTTTTTCTATGAAGTGTCATAATGAGAGAAGAAAAATTTAATCTGTTTAGGATAAGTTATTGGAATAAGTTGATGGAAACATATAATAAATAAAACACTAAATTGTTGATTCATAGTTTCACTAATTTGTATATGAACACTATTTATTCTTCTTGTTGGTTTTATTTTAGTATTGAACATCCAATGATACAGTCTCTTGAGGTGTTAGTGGTGGTATAGGAAATATCATGAATATTGTTCATTCATATATATCATTTACCACCTCCATGAACTCTATAAGTCACTAGGGTACATGATCATCAAACATGCAATATCATTCATAATTATATTCATCATACATACCCTAGAAATATTACATCTTGTTGGTAAGATGTTACCAAATCTATCTGACCTCAAATATTATCAAAAATAAAATATAAGGATCATCAATGTCATAACAAAAATAAAATCATATTTGGGTAAGGATGAAATTTTATTACATCATCACTAAAGTAACGTTGGACCACATTATTTCCATATGATACAATTACCGTAGGAATCACCATTATTTACACTGGGGCTGTAAAATGAACCATACCATTGATAGAATGAAATAACTAATTTAGTTCAAGGAGGAGAGCACCAACATTTAGCATGCGTTTTTCTTGGTATATTCCTTCAAGAGAGGTCATACACCCAAATACATCCAGTATAATATTGATCGTACAAAAAAAAATTCATACCATTGTGATGAATTTAATTATAATCTAATCATTACAGTGTTGGTACATGATGGTATATTACACCATTTCTAAATTACATTCCCCACTAACACGATCTTTTTACATAATCACCCCAACAATTGTTGTCATGTCTTTGGTCTTCTTCTCAATGATGGAGTTCACTCCATGAACCTTGTTTGATTCAATTAAATCTCTAGAGAATCATTTTTACTAGAATATTTAATATTTCTAGTAATGTAACTTGTTCATTCCATTGTATCCACAAAACCATACCATCATCTAATGTTAATATGCCTATTTCATTCACCACTAATACAACAAAGTGGAAGTTTATGTATCACTAATTATTGTAATCAGAATAATATTTTTAATGAAAATTTACTTCACATCAAGGGATGTTGATCCCTATTACTTGAGCCTCCTACTAGATGAACATCATCTCAATTTGTTGAGAAACATTGTAATGCCTTTCTTATTATTTTCTGGGATGAGAAGTGAACATTTTTAAACACATCATAACTACTTCCAAATGTTAATGGGTGAAAACACGTCCTAGATGATTATTACAATAATAATAGTAGATAATTTCAACATATGAAAGGGTGTCAAATAATAAAATTATTCAATACCATTCTTTCCGTTAGAATTTATTGAATATGTTAGTGCCCTATATAAAATGATTAGAAACTAATAAATCTTGTTTAGCCTTCTCTATATTTCCTAATTCAACATCGTGGGATTCCATACCCCAATATTGCTCCATATAAATGAACTAAAATGTTAAATAAGTATACTCTAATTTTTTAGGTACAAACATACATTCATTTGGGCACCAAGACAACCCAACATCACTTGAAAGTGGTCAAATATCCTGAATGGAATTTCCCCAATTGATGTTTAGAAGATGGTGATATAAATTGATCAGAATAGGAGTACAAAAAGTATATCTCTTCCACCTTTAATTTCCTATACTATTATGAATATAGAAACCCTCACCCCACCCTTATCTCAGACATTTAGAAAGTACACACTCTAGTACGCATCTATGAATTATTCCATATGAATAAAGAGATCAAACAAGGGGTGAGAATACATCCCCAATCATGAAATTTTAACAAATTACACATTGTCTAGTAGTAACCCTATTCCAAATGAGATTATCATAAAAAGAAGGCCTTTTAATTTTTATGAAGATGTTTTTGGCATGCTTTGTAGTAACATAGATCATCCAACATCATGAATGGTATATCCTACCACCCAGATATTGGTCCTTCCACAAGGAACTCTTTAATAGGTTGAAAAACACCTTTATAAGTATAATATTTAACTATAGTTCATCCATAGAAGAAAAGGGTGGGAAAATACATCATACATCCCACCTAATTTAAGTTCACCTGACTTTTCTTTAAAGACCCATATACCGATGTTGAAATCATTGTTCATTCCATGAAGTGTGTTTTGGTTCAAACTCCAGTTGATGAAATGTTATTTCATCATACCTTTTAAAAAAGAAAAAAATATTTTAAAAACAAGATATATTTTTACGAACCTATTTTCTTCAGCTAAACCTCAATATTTGGGGTAATATTTGCACCTAGAAGGGCCAACACTTATCCTCCCCAAAACATCAACTAATTAAATATCCCATTCAAATAACAGAAAAATAAATTATTTTTGATATATTATTATTAATAATTATTAATCTATATACATGGTTTTAATGATATTAATATAAATAAACCTCTTTCAATCCGTCCACATTGAAATCAAAACATGGCCATCAAATAATTCTTCTTCAAAGATGAAATGAACCACATATGAAATGTTCACCATAAATGTATTTTTTGAAATGAGGATTTAATAGGGAAGAATGATCCTATATGAAGGAGGAAATATCAATAAAAAATTCAAAATAGAAAACCATTATTGTTAAAATTAATCATAATATGGGTAATATATGTGGTTAGTCTATATCAATCTTGTAAAATGATCATGAGTGCATTAAATGACCATGCACTGGTTGAATTCCACAATATCAGCCATGTGATTCATATAAATCCATATATCACTACCATATCATAATGAAGAAATATGATTTTCCATGATATGGATAGTTCAGCTTGTGTATAAAAATATAATAATTTAGAATCCAATATGAATTGAATAAGAAAGTGGAGCATGACTATTTAAAAAAATCACACGAAGAACATGACTTTTCAAATATCGCATGATCACGTGAACATAATAAGAACATATGATCATGTTCCCCTTCTCGATTAACATGAGGTAAAGAATTAATAATAAAATATAAACGTTTCTTGTGATTTGCATTAATTTTTATGTGATTCGTTATGAAATTTTGTTTCATGATTCAGTCAATTGAATGTATCACTAAATTTGATCTCATGAAATAGTCACATAAAGTTGGTTATGTGAAGTATTAAAACAAAATGAAATGAAAAATAATTAGTTCCTAGAGAGATCTATAATCATGAGTGAAAAGTGAAATACACACATGTTACCCTCGTTTTTATTAGGTAATTCATAGAATACCAAATGAATCATGGAAATATAGAAGTCAAATGGATTCCCAATGGGAATTTTTGGGAATTTACATCCTCAAAACCATTTCCTAACATATATTTGTAGACATCATTTCTAATAGTAGAATATTTTTATTCCCATAAAAAAACAATTGGTAGTTTGACATAGGTAAAAATCACACTTTTTAAAAGGAATGTTGATATAATGTCTTATAAATGAGGAGAAATAATTTTTTAATAGATTTTCTTAACCACTAATGGAAACTGTTTTTAAAGAACAAGATTTCATAACCCTAAAATGGGAATGTAATTGTCTAAACCCATACTACACATATAATTCCACTTGTATAGAAGGTTATTTTTAACAATGATAATATCTCTTTCTTATTCCCATTTGTGTATGCAATGTTCAACTCAGTTGAAAGGGAATAGTTATGGAATGATATTGAATATTTTAATCCAAAATATTTCCCCTAGTTTGTTATTACTTATTTTAACACCATTATGCGGGGCTCAGAGAAGAACTGTGGGGGTCTTGTTCAATTTAATGATAGAAATGATTGTACAGCCTTTTCTTCTTGTAATATTATGATTGATTTGGGCTATTATTGTGACAGTTTTACGTAGTGTAATAATTAGAAGGGTAGTGTTTTATTCATGTACAGACATAATAGATTATCAAAAAATTTCCTGCCTTATCATCCCTTATAACTACTCAAATGTACAATTTTACCACTTCCATTTTGGATCACTATCTTTTTCTTATTTCTCTAGAATCCAACGAAGGAGGGAATAACCGGTTCTTTTTTTCAGAAAGGTGTAAAATAGATCCCAGCATCGACAAGGCAGTTCACATGTACTAGGCCAAGACTATGTAAAAAAGTTCTTAGATGGGCTTCAAGAACAATCTCAAGTTGTTATGGTAGGATCATATATTAGGGATTACTAACAGTCTTTCTCGTATGATGGGATTGATATTTTTAAAGAGGATATTGAACATGAAAAGGTTATTCATGAAGAGGTCTAGGGTGACTCTATTTTCTCAGATATTACTCAAAATAAAGATAAATTATCTTAAATGGTCATAAAAGTGCATAGGGTGGCATGAGAACATTCCAAAGTGTTGTCTATTAGAGAAGGTGGAGTTAACACAACTTATTTCCATGCATGTATCAAAGAGAAGAAGCAAACCATCATCCCCAATACATTAATTTAATAAAAAACATACAAAAATTTCTTCACATTGGTTTTATATATGATGTATTCTAATTTTATATCCTTACTCGTAGATCCTAGCCATCTCATGATGCATGGGTATCCATCAGGTTAGTCAAACATCCTTGATTATATTCCAATGTTGGTTACTATTATAATCTATAAATATATCTGAAGCATCCCTGAGGATTAGAAAGATTTTGAGGTAGTTCATTCAATGAATTCACAAATCTCTCCAGTGTCAGATGGTTTCCATGGTTCTTTCTACCTAGACACATTTTATATCATAATGCTTGAACTTGTTGATATCACCCTAGATTGTTTTAGGGGGGAGTCTTCCAGGAGGGTCTTGTGCTAAAATAGTGGTTCTTATCTCTAATGTCAATAACCCATATTCCATCATGAAATTCCTACACATAAGAATGTTCAATTTTTATATGATGGTTTTTGATGGAATCATCAATAAATTCTTCTTTCTCTACTTTCTTGACTGGATTTCAAAAGAACACCAAGGTTTTATTAAAGGGAGATCTATTAAATATTCCATCAGTTTAGTTCATGAAATTGGTAGAGACATCAATTTCAAAATAATATGCACAACTATATCTCTCAATATTTATATGGATAAGGCTTTGGAGAGAGGGGTGTGGTGCTTAATTATAAATGTGATGCCAAAGATGGGTTTTTATGATGATGTTGATGATTTTATTTTAAGATGTTATACATCCCCATGGATCTCCATTAATCTCATGGGAAGGAAGTGTGGTTTATTTAAGTGTATTAAGGGCCTCAATAAAGGATACCCCCTTTCTCCCTACATATTCATCTTGGATCTAGACTCACATAGTAGATATACTATGAGGAGCATGGTAAATAGTATGATTCTAACTTTCTAATGAAAAAAAAATCATAATGATATTTCTAATCATCTTTTAATGGGTGATATCTTGATCTTTGTTAATGGGAATACATGATCATTTTATATTCTCAATAATATTTATTAGGAGAACACCATGTGGAGTGCCCAAATTATTGACAAGGATAAAATTAATGTCTATATTTCAACTAATTCCTCAGAGAGGATTGTTAAAAAAATTGTGGACACTCTTGGTATCCAAAGAAAACTTATTCTTTTGGAGTACTTGGGGCCCCTAAATGCATCAGTTATGGTCAATATTCATCACATTGACATATTGGTCTATAAAATATCTTTCCATATTATTAATTGTAAAAATTATTTATTTGTTTCAGAATGTGCATTACTCTTGTGAATTGTGTTCTCAATTCATTTCCCATGTATGTTTTTCATAACCTTAGTGTGCCGAAAACCGTGGTAAGAAAGATGGTGTGAATTCTATCAAAATTTTTCTTGGACACACAAGAAGATTGTCAGTATCCTTGGGTGACATGAGAAAGGATAATCAAACTTCCAGAGGCAGGCAGTATTAATATCTTGAGACTCTTCCAAAAAATTCACATCATGACGTCTGGAGTAATTTGAAATGCAATGGAGGAAATTTCAATATGGGTCAGATTCATTTATCTTTTGTATGTATTGATCATGGATGAGAAACATAGAGGGATATCTAGGATTTAAAGAAGAAATCATGGCCATTCTGAGTTCTCTAGAAGAACTCAATATGGATTATTGGGTAAGACCACATCATCTTTGGGTATCATAATTTATAAGGTACATTATCATGATTTCTATTCTATCCAACTCCCAATATTTCCTTTTCTCAAGCAATAAGGTTTCTCACATTTATCCATGCGGTCCTCAGCCCGCATGATTTTCAGATACTAGGAGACATTTCTCTACATAGTGGTTGAGATAAATTTAACTTCACGCATTCCTCCTCTAGGATTTTTTTTCTAGAAAATCATTTCATCATATAATGGATTACTCTACTAACAGTCCTCTCAAGTGTGAATGGGGTGGGATTGTTTAGTGTTATGATCTCCCTCTAATGTATTGTTTCCTTTTTATGTATATTAGAGCTATTGTTATCCCAACTAATAACAATGTCATGCACAAGAATGTCCTCCTCACTTTCATATGTGCATGGTGTAGAGAACCCACTGTCAAAACATAATTACGCGTATTTTTTACACAAACATTGGGTGTATTATTTCTAGGAATATATCATAGAAGAGTTAATATTCAATCACAATAGTGGTTCCATAGACGAATTACTCTCTAATTGTTTTTGGGTTATATAAATAACAAAAAATGAGAAGAAAATCATATAGGCTCTTATGATGGCAGGGTGTTGGACTATATGGGCCACCTGAAAAAAAATCTCAGCACGAAGGATACAACTACTCAAGTATGGTGGTGGTTGTTAGATTTAGAAACATTGTTGCTGAAATCATGACTTTAAAAAAATCTGTTTAAATCTCTATCACTAAGATCTCTCATTCTATGTACCACACCCCCTTCTATTTGCAAGAGGTGTGCTCACATGGTTCATGTGTAAAATGGATTCCTCTTAGACTAGATATGAAGCTGAATACTGATGGTTCCAACACTAATGGTCTTATGAACTGTGGAGGGGTCTTCCATGAACCCATGGGATCATTCCTGGTGGTGTAATCTACTTTCTAAAAATATGGGGAATTTTTTATGGTAGAGGGACATGTGATATTCGATGGTATTTCTCTCTATTAGGAAAGTATCCTTAGTATGGAGTATGTGGAAAATAACTCTTTGATTCATCAGAACTCCCTCCAAAATACTAAAAAAATTACATGGTCTATCAGTCACCTCATCCAGAGAATCTGAAATATTTTTAATGATTGATGGAGATCTATCCCACAATGGTAGAATACAATACTAATCCAAAGTACACAGGAAAACAGAGAAACTCCCCAGCATCAGAAGCCCCAGCTTGGTCCCATGATCTCCATCTCCTCAGCAAATCATGTGCATAAATTAGAAGGGCGCTTTCCCTTATCTATACCTGCAAAAATATAATCTTTTTTGGGCTCAAAAGCATGACCCACACAGGGTGTGAGACTAATCCTAGTAGGCAACCACCAAAAGATATGTGCCTAAAAGTTAGTGAATAAACATGGTAGAAAATAATTAAAAAGAAGCAGTAAACAATGAAGTACTCAGTAGTAAACATTTACACAGTCTCAAAGCATTCAATACCACATATCAAGCAAGTAGCTAATCAAAAACAGGTAACCCTCAAGGTTGTACTTACAGCCTATCCCATCTGGTCCTAGCAAGAAACACAAGATACCCTCAAGACGTACTCAGAGTATAAACCCTTTGGTTCATCATTAGAGTAGACTATCTCGAGAATCACTCCTTGTCAATTCACCATATAGTCTCATATCTGTATCTAAAAGTCACTCTAGGGAAGCACTTATGCCACATTCCTGCTATGGCCCACATCGAGGAACTATAGACACTCCGAGGAATTACTTACATCAATTCCATATATGGTCTAAAATTATAACTATAAAAACAGACACTCTGGAGAAGACCCTACGTCCATTGTCCGTATGGTCTACTACACCATGTTCTCACGGCCTTGTGTAAGTCAAGAAATCAAGGAAATGCATATTAGAAGAATTAAACCTCAATAACAACTCGGATAACAATCTAAATCATAATATCCTAGAGGATAATCATGAATCCATCCTACAATACATGGCATTGAAATTAAACAACAACCTAACAGGAAAACTAGACCAAACTGTGAAAACAAGGAAACAAGCATGGTTAATCACTTCAAAAGCATATAAATGAACCCTATTATCATTAAATTAACCACAACTCATGCGTACAAGCATAGAAGGCAATAAGCAGGGATAAAACAGTAAACTTGAAATACCCGGTTCAAGGGTATTGGGAGATTTTGCACATATTACTCAAAGACATTCAATGAAAAGGAACAAACCACCTTCCTCGGTGTTGTAGGATCATTATACGTGAACCTCAAGCCATGAATCATCCAAGAACACCGTAGATCTACAAAAATGTCAAAAACTCTCAACCGAAGATAACTTCAAAAATAAGAAGAATTTGGAAATGAAGCTCTATGAGAAGGAAGATCTCCCTGAGGTGATCCAAACATAATTGAGGGCGGTCGATTATGAGAAAATATAATCGGTCGGGGGATCTACGGAGGATAGACATTGTTCTCTCACTCTCAGACAAACCAAATCTAGAAGGAGGTGGTTTTGTCTGTCAGACGTGACCCCGGTGCATTTAATGAAAAAAAATAAAGTACATTACGTGTACTTGACTTCACCGGCCCCCATAGTAACCGGTATCTCAGTCACCACACATGGTCGTGTGCATGACCGAAACACGACGAAAACCTTATTAACTATGGTAACTATGTTCACATTGTTTACTCATATTTTACATGGCGTGTACGTAAGAACTTTCTTAAACACCCTATTTTCCCTTAGAAACAACAAAAAAGGAAAACATTCCTGAATAGAAGATTCAGGTTCTTATATGTATATTTTGAATAAAAATAATTTTAAATGTGGGTAACACTATTAATGGGTAAATTTAAATAAAACATGTAAGATAATATTCTTTCCATTAAAACCCACCATAATCCAACGTTAAATTCCATATAGTCAATGACCACTCAACAGGAGAACACCCCTAGGCACTTGTTATATGTGAGCCACATGTACCTTGCATCTTGGTGTGAATGAAACAATAAGAATATCTATTCTTGTTCATGATCCTGTAGTAGGGGAATCACCCTTATCCTATTGTTCCCCAATATCATCATCATCATATATTTGTTTGTTTTTTCTACGTCAAACTTGATATGTGAAATAAGGACAAAACCACTCTGCAACACATACTGGCTAGTACACGTCCACCCACCAAGATAACCATCTTTCCCTCTTTGTTCTCAAACATGTTCCACAAGCTACCAAATTTCATTTACAAAAAATAACTCAAGTTATGGTCGTACACACTCAAAAAAGTCTCGAAATATTATTTCACTATTTGAATAACTCAAACAAACACCTAGAATTTCCATAAAATAATATCAAAAGTTATAACAAAACATTACACATATAATACATTAAAAACACATTTTTTAACAACGAATTAATTCCTTTATTTCTCCAAAACATTATTTTCATCCCTTCAACATTTTATAACACTATTACATGAATTTTAAAACAACACCAATTGGTAAAACATAGAAATCATAAATTAAACACCCATTTTCACACAAAATAGGCACTTAAAAATCAAATGCTTGATAAATACAACCAAAAATAGTTATCTCAACAAAAAAATTAAATAGGAACCTAAAATTAATAAAAAACCAGAAGTATAACTCATTATACAATTCTAATAAATTGAATTACCTTCCAAATATGTCAACCCCCTCCAATGACTCTACAGAACATCAACGACACCACTGCCACACCACAAGGGAGTGAAAACAAACCTAAAACCACAAAATTATACCATGAAACTCAAAAAAACCCTAGGTATTATTACCAAATATTAGACATTTGGAGATATATGAAAATTTGTAGAAACCCTAAGGAAATGGAAGGAACAAGAGTCGAAACTCACTTAATTGAGAAACACCAAAAAAATCTCCACAAATATAGTAGTAGTTGAATATCCTAAAATCCAAAATTGAATGTGAGTTTAGAATAAGGTTGAGTAGATCATGTTGGGACATAAATGGGGGTAAAAAATTAAAAAATGAATGATTTATGAAAGAAACAAATTACCTTTTCAAATATGGATGATTAGCGAATCCTTGATGACGTTCACCCTAATCCCCGATGAATATGAGTTCAATGGAAGAGAAATGGAAGATGGGGGGTGAGACTAGAGTTTTTTGGGCTCTAATGAGAGGTGTAATGGGCAAACAATATCAGAAAAAGAATGACATATAAAATAATTAATTTTTCTAAAACTAGAAATGACCTGACTGGTTGGCCCAATGCCGGAATCAGTCACCCAAATCAATTATTTTTATGAGTTTTTAATGGGTCCAAAAGGATATAGTGGTTTAACTAGGTCCAATAATGACATGTGAAAAGTGTAATCAATGAGAAAGGATAAAAAAAATTATTTATAAATGAAACAAATATTGTTTTTAAATTGGGAAAATGGGATGATTGTTTGGCCCAAATCATAATGTAACCCCCCATTATCCAAAAGTGCATGGAAAACCCCAAAAAATTGAAATAATAGAAATTAATGAAAAATAATTTTAAGTGATGTCATCGATGTTATATAGGCCCATCCTGTCTTTGGATATAACATAACCACAATGCTTAGTTATAACAGAACCACCATCCATGGTTATAAAATTACCAACATAACATAATTAAATTAATAAAAAATTATTCCACAAGGACATGAATCATTCATCATACCAGAAACCAAATAATAAAATTCATTTCATAAATATTATTTCGCAACATAACCTATATAAAATAAAATGTATTTAATGTTTTTTCATTATTTCATTAATTCATTAAAAATGGAAAAATAATCTTTTTCAAATCCAGTGTTTCCTGGTATAACATCTGGATGAGAAATATGTTACATCAATATATTATCATCATAATTATAAACCATTTATATTATGAATAATAATTTTATCTATGTATTATATCCCCAGTAAAGTAGAAGTAAAACCAACCGATATCATCTAAGATGGAAAATGTATTTCAATGACTACATGGGAAATTTTTTGTGGAAAATATTATTTTGAATTTGATAAATCATGTTTCTAATGGTAAACCATTTTTAATATAATTTTATTTCAATATAATATTGTGATCATATATTGTAACCATTATAAATATTTTGAATCCTTTATTGAGGATAATATTGATTAAACGTTGAATGAAATTTTAATTGATAATTTTTTAAAAAATAAATTTCTTCAAAAATAAAAATTTTAACATATATATTATTCATTAAAACCATATTATGTCATGACAGAATAAAATTTCATAAAAAATAAAACGATTATACCTTTCACATTTTTAATCAAATGAAAATGGACATTGTATAGAAATTCAAATAATGATTTATTTTACATAATTTTCAGAAAAGAAAACATTTGGTAGAACTTTATTGAACAAATAATTATAAAAAATGTTTCAAAAAAATAAACATTTAATGAAAAAATGGCTTTGGTAGAAATATGATTTTAGAAATTATTATTTGAATAATGTAGGATTTCATAAATACATTTTCTCAATTTTTTTATGCACCAGAAAGTGGGAAAATTGTACCATTATATGAATATTTCATGAATAAACATTTAATATGAAAATTATTGAGAATATTTAGATATTTATCATAACTTTTCATCATTGTAATCCTAATCATAGATAATTATGATAATCCATAATATTGTAGCATAAACATCATACCAAATTGGTTACATTTGAATCATAATCCATATAAAGAATAATGTTAAATAAAGATATAATATTGTTAAAAAATGATATTAACGATATAAAATATCAAAGGGGAAGTATATACATGTTATATAATATGATAGTTGTAGAATGTTATATACGTATGAAGGAAAGAAAATTGAGACAAAATATCCCTTATCCATTTGGAATCATTTGAACAGTATACACCAGGAAAGAGATATAATAAAATTGATATTTACACACAAATATTTTTCGTTCTAACAACCAAAAAATAAATTCATTGGAAGTATATAATCCAAATAAATAAATTAGTGATAAATATATAATAAATATCATATAAATAAAAGTGAGATGAAAAATCCTGTTGAAAGTATTTAATTTGAAAGTACACATTGAAAAATGATTAAAATATATATTATATTATTTTAAAACTATTTCTTGTAATAACCACTTTGTTTTTTATATGTATTTTGATTTTTTATTTTTTATCATATTAATTTGATCTAGTTTTCATTAATTACTGAATAATTATAATGACATAATTATCATGTATATACAGGATATATATCATTAATACAAATAATTAATCATGGATTTGATAAATTATTTACCTCGTGATAACGAGGATGATGGGTCGTAAGTTTTCATGAGTAACGAACCCATTTCTCAATACTCATTATAGAAAACTTTTGAGTAATATTATATCATTCATAATGACCATAATACAATAAATTGAAATATTATTTCTTTTAATATTTTAATTTATATCATCAATTTGGTGTGGCTATGTAATTATAGGGAGAAAGGGTCACATCGTTTCATAAAGGTGGTAGTCCACACATACATGAATTTCATTATCATCATTTAGTGAGTGTAAATGTAAGAAAGAAAATTATATACATAATATATTTATAATAAAAAATATTTCATTAATATCATAATTATTTAATGTATACAATTTATATTTATTAACATCGTCTGTATTATCTACCACGTAATGCGTTGTAAAAATAAGTCACATCGCTTGGCGAGGTGATAGTCCAATGTACACATGAAAAATTTTATCATGTTACCTATGGGATGGAATGTAGAATTTTATAAATTATTTAATTAAATCAGTGGTAAAATTATTTTATATATATCATATACATACATTATCTCTATTATCATACCGAACCATGAGCTTCTGTAATGAATAAATAAATGACAATGGTTCACAAGGTGGTAATCTACCATACAAATTAACGATTATTTTTTAACACAATTGATGGATTATGATATGGTTTTAGTATTAGAAATTAATTTAAAAAATAAAAATATATGGAATATACTTTTTTATATCATCATGGAAATTAAATAATTTAAGGAGTCTTATGAAAGAAATATAAGTTGTCATTGAAGAATGTCACCTTTTTCAAGTAACCTCAATTTTTGAACCAAAATCCTTTCGAAGTTATATTTATAAAAAATAATGATGATATGAAGATATGAGGTAATTTTTGATTTGATTTTTGTAGGTACTATATAAAACTAATTATTTGTTATGTTTTATATAGAGATTTGGTGGTGTGGGTTTTTATAAGTGAGGTGAGTGGCACATTTAAAATTAGGGTAAATAGAAAAATGGGTAGGATGTTTTTTTTTCTCATGAAACAGGACCCCAAAATATATTCTTACCATTCCTAGAAGTTATATGTATAAATAATTCCATAAAATAGGTTTTGGAAATGTTTTGGGAGTCTTTAACACTCGTTTTTTTGTCTAACAACTAGTAAGTCCATTTTTTTACATTTACCATGATAATATATTTTATCTATTTCACTATTAGTTTTGATAAATATTTAATTTGATCATATTATATAACCTAAAATAAAATGATTATAAATATGGAATAAAATTATCCAGAATTAATTTAAATAAAGGGAAGATGATATTGAAATGTAATCATGCAGACATGATAAGAACGCTGGTTTTAAAAAAGAAAACTTTTAAAAGATTACAATGATTTTATATCCATATGAAACATAAAATTAATCCAAATTAACTTAATTGGATAAATAAAGAAATAATATATCAAAATTTACTTTAAAACTAACTTAAAATATTATTTAACATTATAAATAATTAAAATATGTAGTTTTCAATTAAAAATAAGTATTTTCAATATTCACCAAAAAAATTAGAAAATACAAAAAGAAGGAAGAAAATTATTTTTGTAATGATGATTTAAAATATAATATATATTTCAAAATTTTAATTTACTAGAAATTATAAAAATTATTTTTAAAATATTTTTTCCATGGGAAAAAACAACAATTTTGAAAAATACAGTTATTAGGTAATTTTTTTTATTTAATCGTATTATTTTCTAGAAAACACATAGGAAGAATGTTAAATATTTTATTTAATATATAATATAAATATTCCATTACAATGATTTACCAAAATTTTATTAATTAATTAATTACATTAAAGTGTAATTTTTCCATAATAATAGTCCTCAGAAAAAGAACCCCTTTATATTTGAATAGATTTAAATTTCATTTCTTATTAATTGTTCATAAAAAAATCAATATATATATATATATACATGTACAAAAACTGTTTTAATAATTTAAATAACACTATTCATACTTTCCCTTTTATCAAACAGGTAATATATGTCACATCAAGTAATAGTATTTCAGTAGTATGTTATGTTTAGTTTAAAAATATTGTTACATGTTATTCATACTATATTAATTGTTCCATTTAATTTAAGTGTTTCATGTAATGAAATCTAAATTTTATATTGATGATAATGAAAAATATCAAAAATATTGAATTCACATTAAAATATATATATTTCACAAAATCTGATGGTGTAACATTCAACCACATATAAAATTTACTTGTCCTTCAAAATGGATCTCTATCATCAAAGGTTTAACATATTAAAATTATTTATTGAATGACATATAATAAAAGGGTTATATGAAAATCCTCTAGAAAAATAGGTAGGGATTTATTAAATTCATTTGGAATAATGTATATAAGGTTTCCAAAATGGAGAATATAGCTGAGAAGTGATTTCATGGACATAAATGAGAAAAAAATACATCCAAATACTAATAGAGAGTGATAATGAACATATTTAAGAGATATTTAACATCAAAAAATCCATAAACCAAAGGGACATGAATAATATTATTGATATCATTAATAAAGATGATAATAGAATAATATTTTATTTGAATATCCCTTTATTAATGTTGGTAACTTCTCATTATTTGATATGGTTACTTGATTTTATTCTATTTCATAAGAACAACCTAATAATTTTGTAATTCCTCGATCAATTTACAATTCATATCCTACTCTAAAAAATTGAATATGATTTTTATGCTTGATTACCCAATGAATCAAAAAAATTCATATCACAAATATATATCATTCCACCCATCCCTCATTAGTTTCACCAAATAAAGGATCACAAAAGTTATCCAATATGAATAAATATTTTTATAAATTAATAACTAAATCCCCATCCAATGTTTTACCAAAAAAACATTGATAAATTTTAATTATATAAGAATATATAAATATTAATTTTAAATAGAATGTCATGAAATTTCAATAAAAAATAAACATTAATCCTCGAAAACATTAAGTGTCCATCAATTTCCACAAACAATACTTTTGAATACCTTCATAAGATATTCTTTTTAAACTATTTAGTATTTTTAATTACCATTATTTATTTTTGAATTCAAACATGATTGATTATTTCTTGAATAAATAAATTTGTTAATGTATATATTCTAGAAATCCAATAATACTATAAACTCTTAAAAAACCTTTTCAATTAATCATTAATCAGTTACCCAATTATCAATACTCTCTAATTTTATTTATCCAAAAAACATCCTTTTATTCAACATCATTATCTATAAAACAAAAAAAATTATGGGTCTTCATTTACATAATCATGTGTTTCACGTGAATATCACCACACTATTAAATCAGATTTCTTGGTCATAATTATAAGTTAAGATGTTTTTCAAAATACATAATGGAAAAATATACTACAAATTAATTAAATATTTCTATATTTTTAATTCTTGAATTCCAATGCATAAACACTTCAATAATCACAAATCATTCTGAAACCATTAACTATGATTCATTATCTTCTTCCTTAATAATTTAGTTACTTCAAATGTTATTTATGTCCTCTACATCATCATCAAAAAAATAATTACTCATACAAAATTATTTATTCTATATTTGAGACTTCTTCCTAATACATTTATATTCTTAATGACCATAAAATTTACATTTAAAACATTCAATATAATATGGTACCTCTGGAATTCCATTTTTCTCATCAATTTTTCAAATAAAAAAATTTAGTATTTTTTCTTTTGAATTACTTTATTTCAATTATTCTTATTCAAAATTAAAAAATATTCTACTTCCATTAATGCATTCCCATGAGTTCTTATTCTCACATTATTGACATCTATGAAACCGTGTCTTCGTTCTTCCATGGAATCCAATACCCAAAATCCCAATGAACTATATCATTCTCCTCTATGGTGTGTCTGAGAGTAGGTTTAGGGGAACATTTATAATCATGTTTCTTGACAAATGGTTAATAATAATAATAATATACACTACATTCATCATCCCATTTGGATAATAATTAGATAATTTTTCTTCAAATTAAATTTTTTTCTAGTTATTTTTTGTCTAACCATTTACCAAAATAGGAATTTTTTTTTTGAGAAATGATAATAATAATGGAAAATAAAATAAGCAAGGAAATAAATTATTGGTTTTGTAAATGATGGAACATTATTTTTAATCTATAAAAACATTGGTTTATCATTTTTTTGTAGTCATCATATATTGGAATCATTCAAAAAATTTGATGAATTGTTTTTTAATTTCCAATGAATATCCCCTAGGAGTGTCAAACCACGTGTTCAAAAAGGACGATTTTCATTCCCAATGTGATGATTGTATATAAGACAATGAACTCTTTCTGAGTTATTACACCTAGGTACTTCTATCTTATATTCACATAAACATTTGTCATCTTGATAGGGATTTAGTATCTTTTAAAACACAGTCTCTATCATTTACCTTAATTACATGACATTTTTCATTACATTGACTCATTAGTGGACTTATCCTTTTGCGTACCCCTATAAATATCATTAATAATATCCCGTTGGATAACAAAATGATTTTATCTACATTGTTTTAAAATTTTATCTGATTTTTTCATTTTATATAATAAATATAATCACATGCTTCTCATACATATATTTTACATCCATTTAGTTAAATAAACAATAAATTACATAATCGCATAACTAAGGACTTGAATAGATTACTGTCTTTATGGTAAAGGTATATAATATTCAAAATTGGTGAAATATATTAAATTATTCTATAAAATATATACCCATTTACTGAACTTTATAAACATATATTAGTTATATCATTTATTAATAACCCTTGTAAATAGAACATAAGAAATGTTGGGCCTATATCGTCAATAAGGGTATATAAGTGAGATATGAAAGTATATCATTTAAATAAATTTATAAAATCATGATCCAAACATTTCAAAACAACACCTTCTATATTCAATTACAAATATATAGTTTTATGTTGAAAATATTGGGTTTTCAAAATATATGTATCCCAATGAAATCATAGAACATGAGTAATTAGAAAATATCATTATCATAAGACGTAACATTTTGGAATGCTTATAGGTATATAAAATAATTTCATTATTATTGAAGGATCATTTCCAAAACATATTAGGGAATATTACAGGAAACTAATCCTCAGTGGTTGTATACATCAATATTTCATGTGGAATGCCTTTCTCATAGTGGAATGCCTTTCTCATAGTGGAATGGTTTCACTCCCTAAACCATCATAGTAGTTTATGTTCACACCCATAGACATGATTTCAGACAAATCCACATACCAAACAAGGTTCACTACCCTTTAAATTCATATTGATTAGATAATATATTAATATTCACTGAATTATTAGAGGGAGATACAAGTCTGACCCGTATTTGGTTATAATATTATGATTGTCCTTGGTCAAAATTTAACCACTTTACATTGTTATAATTTCACCAACCTAACATAATGATATTAATAAATATGTATTTCATAAGATCAAAAGAGATTGATCATATCATAACCCTTGAAATTAAATGAGATTAAAAAAGCATTCATTATAACATAACCTTTGTAAATGAAAATTGGTTCATAATCATTTCCTAATTTCATCAATGAAAAACATGTGAAAAAATAAGCTGCAATCTTCATTATTTTTTCATGATATAACCAATGGATGAAAATAATTTTTCATCACAATATGATCATAATAAGTAAAAATAATCCATATAACTAATATAAAAGGAATACATGGATCATATTTCTAGTAACGAACAAGAAACATCAATGGATGTCCCCTTAGATGGGAAAATATTTTTAAAATTTAATTGTTGAATTTATTGAAAAAATATTATTTCCTCTTCTAAAACACTGTTTTTGAAGTAATATTTTTTAACAATTTGTTTCATTAAATATAACCCTATAAACTTATACATGAAGCATAATGAAAATTTAAAAATTTCCAATGGATAATATAAATTCCAATATTAAAAAAAACTTATCAAATGATAAAATTTTTGAAAAAAAATTTCTTTTAAAATAAGAATGAACACATATAAAAGATGTTTGAAAACATTTTGAGTTCATTGAGGATGAAAATTCGATACACAATTTTGTATATATTACTTTCATATTTTCTATACGACCAAAACATGAATTTTTTTCAAACATCATGAATATTCCTTTCAAAAAAATCATAAATACTATAAAATGGGTAAAAATGTAATTAATAAATAATTTAAATAATGTTAAAAATATTTTTAATTTTTGTAATTTATTCTATGACTGAATGATATTTTAGATAGAAGAGGGAAATAATGTCGGATTTTATTTAAAATAGTTTATTAATTTTTATTAATCAAAAAAGTAGATAAATTGTAAAAAGACATAAAATTATAATTAATTTTAATAGTACAATAAAAGTAATGAGTATCTTAATATGTGAATCATAACATTTTATAATTATAATCATAATCATAAGCAATTCATATAAACAATGAGATTGAAGAAAAACATTGTTACCACATTGGTAAATAATGAATCATAATCGCCATAAAATATTAACCTTAAATGAAAATTATAATCTCATTAAATGAATAATACTAATTAGACAACATGTCATGACCTGTCCACTGGGTCCCATATCGTGACTACCCCAAGCTCGCCTTCCATAGGCCAGGGGTTGGCGACTACCACCAAATGTGTATCTCCCTAAAAACTAGCAGGGCATTGCCTTTATAAAACATAAACACACACAAATAGAATACAAGTGGAAGAAAACACTATGTAAATCAGTAACAAGAGTGTTGAAAGTACAAAGGAGCCAGAAATACAAGCCCAACGAAATGGTACAGCTACAACTTAATGAATGTACAACAGAAAAGATAAATAGCTGAGTAGTGAATCAGATCCTGGATCGTCCTCTGGGTTCATACCTGAATGGTAGGTATATATTTCCTCCTCATCACTCCATGTCTATCGGTCTGCTCCATGTGTCGTCACGCCGAGTTTCCACCTCCGGGTACTGTCCCGTCCTTTTACACTCTGCCTCGGTCAGTTTTGTCCATCATATGCATCCATCACAATGAGGTGCGGGCATATCCCATGCAGGGGTGAGTAGAACGATACTCAGTAGAAACCCTGAGACCCTCATGGTCTCACTAAATCCAACAAACATAAACCACAAAGAATGATCTCAACAGATAACATTTACTTAGATATATTCCCACACATATACCTAAGTTATCAAGTAACTCATCTCAATCATGAGGAAAACACAAAGGCCATTGACTCAGCTCAAACCAGGATTTTATTCATGATGTAGAAACCTCAACTGCTGAAAAACTCCTCCTCTATCGAGTACAGTGGGTTTGCTGCTACAACCAAGCGCTTCCCAAAAAACTTGGACTACTGAAGTACTCCACCTGTTGAGTACTGTGGGCCTGCTGCTACAACCGAGAACTTCCCACCATGGGTCTGCTGCAACAACCAAGAACACCCTATAATAGCCTACAATGGTACTCCTTCTGTCGTGTACCACATGTCTACCTCTACAACCAAGAGCTCCTCCACCGTGGGTCTACAGCTACAACCAAGCGCACCCCACTGGGCCATCCGAATCACTTCGAGTTGATCGATCACCAGTCATCAATTCTCATCCAGCTACTAGGTCTCTGCACTCTGTACGCTCTTTACTGGGAGGGTCTACACCATGATCTACTAGAAAATACTTACAAGTGTCATGTAATCTCTCGTGGAAGTATCTCAAGAGACGGCCTCATCATAGGGGACTCAACATAATAGATTGCGCATCAATTGGATGTCCGATCTTTGAGTTATTAGCATTTCCGTTCTAGGGGCCTGGTTGGATTTTAGGTACAATCTAACCCGGCCATGCACAAACCACATCTAAATCCTATACAGAGTATTCCAAAAGAAAATTATCATCAATAGGAATCCAACATAGTCTACGACACGTCAATCAGATGTTTGGTCCTTAATTTATAAGTTTTTCCACTCCGAGGGCCCGATTGGTTTCGGGTTTGACCCATCCCGGCCATACCCAAACATCTCCTAAACCATGAGTTTAATATACCAAAATGAACATCTAGATCCATGGAATCCAACGCAACTGAAGGTGCATCGATCGAAGGTCCGTAACTCATGTTATATTCATTAACAGAAAATGGCCCGAAAAAGGGGGGTCTGGGCCCGGTCTGACCCGGCCCAACCCACCCTGAGTCGGTCCGAACCGGGTCGACCCGACTCGAGTCCTGGTCCGTCCTGATAGGGCGCGGCCCGACCCGGCCCGACCAGCATGGCCCGACCCACGTGGACTGCCCCGTCCTTACTGGGGGAAGCTGGCTCGACCAGCTGGCCGAGCGTGGGGAGGCGCGACCGCCCCCAACTGGCACGACATTATGCTGCCCCCTGATTTTCTAGAACGGCTTTTTCGTTACAGTTCCAACCACCATCATGTCTTAGCCACGGTGGTCTGCTCCGGCGGCAAGCCACCGCCGCCGAACGTCGGCGCAACCATGCAGGCGTGGCACACCTGCAACACCTTCCGCGGACCCCCGGACGCGCTTGGGTGGTCCGTTTCGCCCACCGTCTGCACCTACGGCTCTCCCGGGACAGAAACTCCACTGTGATGGCCTGAAAACGCTGCCGCCCATTCGTTCATCTATCTCCACACAATCCGCGCACAAACAAACAACCAGCAGAGGGTCGTTGGGCCGTGTTTTTTCAGCTCGCGCCCTCCATGTTAGGTGTTATCAATTGGTCAAAGATAACATGGTTTCACATAGAACAAAAAACAATTTTATTCGAATAAAATTGAAATAATTCAACCCAAAATACCCCCAAAAATAACTATTCCCAACCCACAAAAGAAAACATCAGTGGCTCAACTTGATAATGATTTGATCCACGTTCTTTGTTTTATAAGGGAAGAACATGGGAACAAAAACATGCTCAAATTAAACCCCTACCTCGAAAAAGGATCACGGTAGCCGAGCGTTGCAGAAGACAGTGTCATGGAAAGTGGATTCGTTGATGATGTCAGAGTGCGTCCGAGGAGGAAATGAAGCCTCTGCACTTGTTATGGAGGTGAAGAAGGATGGCACGTCATCGTTAGCGTTCCTTGCGGGTGGCTTCTTCTCCTTTGGTTGGGCCGAAGATCGACGATGACGAGTGACTTTCCTCGATAGTTCTTTGATGGAAGAATGGTGTTATTTCTTTGAGAGAAGAACACCCTCCTCTAATTCTCAAGATCTCCCCAAAGTTCCAACACAAAAAATGCCCAAAATAAAATAAAAGCAAAGGTATTATTTTATTCACACAAGCCATTAAACATTCAAACAACTTATATTAATTAATTGAGGAGGTTCAATTAATTAATTAATGTGTGTTGGAAAAACAATTTAAGAGTGAGAGAGGGAGTGGAAGAGATTACACAATTTATGAGGAGTTTAAAAATTAAAGAAGGGGGGTTAAAGGAGTTTAGGGGAAGTTGAAAGGTTGGGGCTCATATAGGGCCCCACCTTTCAAATATCCACACATGGGTAGTTGGATGGTTCTGGGCCCCACCAACAACTTCCCATGGGAGGGATTAACTTCAAAAGTTATAAAATAAAATTTTTCTAAAATTTTTATTTATTTTAAACTAATTCCCCAATTATTAATTCTCAACCCTCTTAAAATTCAACTTCGGTAAAGGCCCCCTTAAGCAATTACCAGTGCTACGAGTTCATCAGTGACCTCATATTTTAATTCCAAGCACCGGTTCAATAGATAGAAAAGCTTGCTCGTTCGTTTACTGAACATACCTGAGCTCAACATTGGAAATTGATTCCGGGCACACCGAACCTCAGAATCAAGTGCTGTCAGAAGCCACAGTCTCGTAAAATTTCAAGGTATTTAAAAAAAATTAATTGAAATTTTAGGGTTGTTACATTACTCCCACTTCAGGGATTTACATCCCCGTAAAGCTTCAACACACACTAGGGAAAACAAAAGTGGTACTAAGCATGAAACTGTGCCTCTTGCTTCCAAGTGCTCTTTTGGAGATTCTCGTGCTGCTAGCGAATGTGCAAAAGAGGAATCGACCATCCCCATAGGACCTGCTCCCATCGTTCCTCAACCTCTACTGAAACCCCGTGAAAGTTGCCCCATCATCGTTGTCCAGCTCCCCGTGGTCGATGATGTGTGAAGTGTCACACACATATATCCTGAGCTGAGATACATGGATGACGCTGTTCACCTAGTGCAATTGAGGTGGAAGGGCCAGGAGGTAATCCAGCTCGCCTACTCTGCTGAGGACCTAGAAAGGTCCGAAGAATCGTGGAGATAACTTGCCACCCATGTCAAAAATCTGTTTTTCTCATCTAGGTGAGACCCATAAGAAAACATGGTTGCCACCCTCAAACTCTGGTGATCTTAGTCTCCAATTCGCATAGGACTTATGTCTGCTCTGTGCAGTCTTCATCCGCTCTTGGATGATCTGCACCTTCTCGATCGTAACCAAAACCATCTCTAGTTCTACACGTGATGACTCTATCAATATCCACAAAGGATATCTGAAACGTGGCTAGCTGATATCTCGCCTCTCCTAATAGATGAATTCCTGCTCTTCTACTAAGAGCATCTGCTACAACCTTCCCCTTTCCAGGAGTATAAACTATCTCAAAGTCATAGTCCTGGTGGAATTCAATCCATCACCTCTATCACATGTTAATTTCATTCTGAGAGAAGATACACCTAAGACTACTAGGATTATAATAATCCATATACCTTTCACACAACGAACAATGGTGAGAGTATCCAATTGTAAGAAATCATCTCCACCCTTATTCGTCTACGTTTTACATGAGTTGTTGAGATTTATCCTCTGCCGAAAAGAGTAATATGGTCTCATCCCTTGAATGAACCACTTTCTTCACATAATACAGTCAATCCTGACATGAATAGGACAATTCATGTCATGGATGATGTTGTAAGGCCTCGTCGTTACTACCAAGAGAATCATTCGTTACTCTCGCCTCGATGGGTCGAGTCACACTTTCAGCATTCATGTGTGGTTACTCGTTCTCCTACAGTCGAGATCTCGAAATTGAGGGTCATGTGATCTGTTTCATACTGGAACCTCTTAGTATTAACCAAAAATAAGGCAAGAAATAAAACTTCACAAAGAAAGGTGTCTTTTATTACTGCAGCTCAAAGTACAAAGACACATAACCACCATAAAAAAGAACAATAGGGAAAATAGAAGCACAAAGAAAAAAGGAATCCATGCTTAGAACTAGTCTCGATTCTGTCGACCTACTTGCAGAACTCCATAGTTATATGCTTCAGCAGCCTAAAGTTGTGCTATTCCATGTCCACATGTTCCCTGAGGTCAGGGTGGACCTCCTGGTGGTGGTGGTGTTGGAACCTTGAAGCGTCGTCCACCACTAGCTTCACGGCCTGTTCCTCTGCCTCGGTCTCCTGATCCTTGTGGTCCGCCTCGATCGAACCTCTACCTCTGCCTGGGAGGTCCATCTTCCAGCTACTGATCATATGTATGGTGGTTCGGACAGTCACATACCATGTGATCAAGCCCGATGCAAGAGTAAGACTGTCCGCTCCTGGTAAGTCGTTCTCCACCCCGGTTGCCCCGCACACAAGATCATGTGACCTGCGGTCGACCACCTGTAGATCTGGTCCTCTTAGACATCTGCGACATTTATCTACTACCAGCTACAGAAGACTCTGTCGCATGTTCTCTAGTGGTGGGTCCTACTGCTGGAGACTGCTCAGCAAAACAACAATCAACTAAGAAGTCTCTCTCCAACACACCCATCTGCGTCGGGATACTGTGGGAGACAAATGAAGCCCTAATCTCTCATCTGAGTCCCTGATAAAAGGTCTGGGACCAGAAGAATTGTTCATGTACCATATCAGTGGAGTAGCACGAAAGGTCGGTGAACCTCACTGAGTACTGCACCACAGTCATGATACCCTGCTGAAGATGTATTAGCTATTGTATACGCACCGCTCGATGGGTGGCTGGTAAAAAATCCGCCCAGAATAGGCTCTCAAATTCTGTCCATAGAAGTGTCACCGCATCATGCATCTGGAGCATCAGGCTCCACCATCTGCATGATGCTGCCTAATAGTGGATGGAATAAAGGATTAACATAAAGTCTATCGTCATCCCAACATGCCTATAGACTCTCACCACAACATCCAGACAATCCTCAGCCGCCTATGGGTCCGTCTTTCCCCCGAACCTGGGTGGCCTCTGGCACTGGAAGTCGTACAGCGCGCTTAAGTGGTGTGCATCTCCTGCTGCTGGGGCTGGTGGAAATAGTGGCCCAGTGGGTGGTAGTACCGTGGGGGCCTCCGTAAGTGCCTCAACTAATAGAGGGCCCTATACTGAGGCCTCTTCTCTCGGTGGGATGTCAATACTTACAACTCTTGGGGCACTAGATGGTCATCCATGGGGAGACATCCTGAAAGAAACAGATGTGACACGGTCAAAAGACTACACCTAGTGAGCTGACTTGGTTTTGATAAGACTTAAAGGAAATCTTTTGAAAACACATACGCAATCAATGTTTTCGTGCACTGATTTGAAATTCAAAACATAGGGTCCTGGTGTATGGATACGTCCGCCGCCCGCAACAACACTAGATTCCCTGAACTGAACACCACACTTAGTACCCTTAACACTATTGCTTCATAGGAAAGAAATATCAGATTCCTAAGTTCTATTGTTGAAGAGACTCCTCTAATACCAATTTTTCATGACTCGTCCCCTAGGGACTGTATCATGACTACCCCAATCCCACCTTCCATATTCCAGGGGTCGGTGACTAGCACCAAAGGCGTATCTCCCTAAAAACTGGAAATGCATTGGCTTTATAAAACGTAAACACACACAACATGAGTACAATCGGAAGAAAACACTATGTAAAGAAATTAAAAGAGTACTAAAAGTACAAAGGGGCTGGAAATACAAGCCCAACAGAAAGGTAAAACTACAACTGAAAGAAAGTACAACAGAGAAGACAACCATATGAGTAGTGAAGAAGCTCCTAGATTATCCTCTGGGTTCCTACTAGGAGGGTAGGTACATATGTCCTCCTCAACACTCCGCGTCTATCGGTTCGCTCCATGTGTCTTGACACCGAGTGTCCACCTCTGGGTACAGTCCAGTCCTCGTACAGTCTTCCTTGGTCACCGTTGTCCTTTGTCTGCATCCAACACAATGAGGTGGGGGCATATCCCATTCAGGGGTGAGTATAACAATACTCAGTAGGGACCCCGAGACCCTCAATGTCTCACTAAATCCCACAAAGATAAACCATAATGAAATATCTCAAGAGATAACCTTTACTTAGGTATATGCCCATACATATACCTATGTTATCAAGTAACCCATCTCAATCATGAGGAAAACACAGTGGTCATTGAATCAGCTCAAACCAGGATTTTATTCATGATGTCAAAACCTCAGATACTGGTGAACTCCTCCTCTATCGAGTTCAGTGGGCCTGCCACTACAACCAAGTGCTTCCCAATAACCTTGGACTGTTGAAGTACTCCACCTATTGAGTACTGTGGGCCTGCTGCTACAACCAAGCGCTTCTCACCATGGGTCTGCCACTATAACCAAGTGCACCCCCTCATAACCTACAAAGGTACTTCTTCTGTCGAGTATTGCGGGTCTTCCAGTACAACTAAGCACTCTCCTACCGTGGTTCTACTACTACAACCAAGCGCACCCCACTGGGCCATCCGAATCACTTCGAGTCGATCGATCAGCAGTCGTCAAGTCTCAGACAGCTACTAGGTCTCTCCACTATGTACGCTCATTACCGAGAGGGTCCTCTCAATGAGATATAGGTCGATACTTCAAAGTGTCATGTAATATATTTTGGAAGTATCTCATGGGATCGCCTCGTCATAGGGGTCTCAATGCAACATATGGCTCGCCGATCAGATGTTCGTTCTGTGAGTTATTAACATTTCTGTTCCAGGGGCCCGGTTAGATTTCAGGTATAATACAACCCATCCATGGTCAAACCAAATCTGAATCCTATACCGAGTATTCCAAAAGAACCATATCATAAATAGGAATCCAACATAGTAGACTACACGTCAATCATATGTCCGGTCCTTATGTTATAAGTGTTTCCGCTCCGAGGGCCCGGTTGGTTTTGGGTATGAACCAACCCATCCATACCCAAACTTCGCCAAAACATTGTGTGTAATATACCTAAATGACTGTCTTGATCCATGAAATCCTACTCAACTGATGGTGTATATATTAGAGGTCTGTAGCTCAATATATAGCCATTTAACTGAAAACGGTCCGAAAAAGGGGGATCAAGGCCCGGTCCGACCCGGCCCAACCCACCCTGGGTCTACCCAAACCGGGTCGACCCGAATCAAGTCCTTGTCCGGCCCAGTAAGGGTTGGCCTAGTCTAGCTGTCATGACCCAGCCTGGCCGGCATGGCCTGGCCCACGTGGCTCGGCCTGGCCCAGCTAGGGGAAGCTGGCTCGACCAGCTGGCCGAGCGTGGGGAGGCGCGGCCTCCCCCAACTGGCGCAACATTAAGCCTTTCCCCATGGTTTTATGGAATGGATTTTTCATTCCGGTTCAAATCACTACCACACCGCCGCAGCTGGACGCCGGAAGCGCCTTCCGCGGACCATTGGACGCGCTCCAGTGGTATGTTTTGCCCACCGTCTGCGCCAACAGCTCTCCCGTGACCCGAACTCCACTGCAACGACCCCAAAACGTCACCACCCTTCTGTTCACCCGTCTCCACGCAATCCACGCAAAAACGGGCAAACAGAGGAGGTTCATCGGGCCATGTTTTTTCAGCCCATTCCCTCCGTGTTAGGAATTATCAATTCGTCAGAGATAACATGGTTTCACGTAGAACAAAAAAAATTTATTCGAATAAAATTGAAACAATCCATCCTACAATTCCCCCACAAATAACTATTCCCAATCGGAAAAAGAAAACATATGTCGATCAACTTGATAATGATTTGAACAGTGTTCATTGTTTTAGAAAGGAAGAACATGGGAATAAAAACATACTCAAATTAGACCCCTACCTCAAAAAATATTCACGGTAGCCAAGCGACGCGGAAGACGGCGTCGCGGAAAGTGGATTCATTGATGACATCAGAGTGCGTCCGAGGAAGAAACTGATTCTCCTCACTTGCTGCGGGGATGAAGAAGGATGGCACGAAATCTTTGGCATTCCTGGGGGTGTCTTATTCTCCTTTGGCTAGACCGAAGATCGACGACGACGAGTGATGTTCCTCGGCAGTTCTTCGTTGGAAGAATAGTGTTCTTTGTTTAAGAGAAGAAAAACCTTCCCTAATTCTCAAGAGCTCCCCAAAGTTCCAACACAAAAAAAGACCAAAATAAAATAATATCTAAGCTATTATTTTATTCACACAAACCATTCAAAATTCAAACAACTAAAATTAATTAATTTATGAGGTTCAATTAATTAATTAAAGTGTGTTGGAAATACAATTAAAGAGGGAGAGAGGGAGAGGAAGAGTTTACACAAATCATGAGGAGTTTACAAATTAATGTAGGGGGTTTAAGTATTTTAGGGTAAGGTGAAAGGTTGGGGCTCCTGTGGGCCCCACCTTTCAAATATCCACACATGGGAAGTTGGATGGTTGTGGGCCCCACCAACAACTTCCCATGGGCGGGATTAACTTCGAATGTTATAAAATAAAATTGTTCTAAAAATTTTATTTATTTTAAACTAATTCCCTAATTATTAATTCTCAATCCGCTTAAAACACAACTACGGTGAAGGTTCCCTTAAGCAATTACCTACGCTGCGAGTTCATCGGTGCCCTCGTATTTCAATTCTGAGCTCCAGTTCCAATGATTGAAAAACCTGCTCATTCGTTTACTGGGCGTACACGAGCTAAACTTAGGAAAATGATTCCAAGCACACCGGGCCTCGGAATCAAGTGTCGTTAGAATCCACAGTCTCGTAAAATTCTAAGGTATTTAAAATAAATTTCCTTCAAATTTCAGGGTCTTTAGAAAACATGTTAAAGTGTATTATATACAAGAAATAGAATTATTTATGTTCACAATGTGACATATGTCTCAAATATGAAAAATTAGGGCAAAAATATCTTTCCTCTTTAGGAACTATTCAACCGTTAACCCCCCAGAAATAGAGAACATCATATAGATATTTAAAAAAAATATTAATATAAATAATAACGAAATAAAAAATTCATTCATTTTATATAGAGAAAATAACAAAACTTATTGTTCAATATGCTATAAATCTCACAAAAATAAAAGTTACCTAACAAAACCCTTACCTTAAGTCTCAACCTCCTTTGTACACAATGAAACATAATATATATTAAGTATAAGATTATTATAATCTTATTGAATTTAAATAAATACATATATCAGTAATAAACTATTTACTTATGTCATTTTATTATGTTATTTTAGCAATTTCATGTTAAAGTCATGTTTCAGGTACTAACTGGTTAGTTTTTCATATACATTTTGAATTACTATTTCCATTCATATTACATTGATCATGGATTAATTAATTAAATAACAATAATAGTTAAATAATAATAATAATTATAGATATTTTATACCCTTAATACCAATAATTAATTATGTTTTTGATAAATAATGTATGTTGGGATCCTAGAGAATGTAGTTCATACGTACTCATGTGTAGATTTTTTATTTTTAAATAATCATTATGGATAGAAGGTAAGTAATATATTATATAAAATAAGGAAAATAATATATGAAATAATAAATTATATCATTAAATATACATTTACATTTCATCCACATTCATTGGTGATGAAAAGAGAGATAGTCTCATTGCATCGTGAAGGTAGTAGTCTAGATGTAAAAAACAATATTATCATATTTTTGTGAGTGAAATGATTAGAAAAAATATCATATATTATATTTTTGGAATGAAAAATGTTTCATTAATATCAAAACAAATTCATCTATATAATATATATTTAATTAATTTATCCATGTTATCTTCTTTTTAAATCACTCGTGAAAATGAATCACATCATTTGGTGAGGCGGTACTCTGCTGTACACATTAGAGTTCTTATTGTATCCTGTACAGAATCGAAAATAATATGGTATATATTATATACTAAAAGAAAAGTAATAATTATTTTATAAATATCATATATAAATTTATATCCATCATCATACTAAAAAGTGAGAGTTGGTAATAGAAAAAAATAATTACATTGGTTCATAAGGTTGTTGTCCGCCTTATAAATGAATGATAATTTAATAACCCATTTGTTGGAATATAACAAGATATAGTTTATTTCGCCATCATAATAAAAAAATTATATGAATTTTTTTATATTATCATTTTTTAAATAAGTATTCAAGGAGGTTAATGGAGAAAAAAAAATAAAAACACTGAGTAAGTAATTTTTCTCCTTTTCGGGTTACATTTTTTAAACAAAATAATTAATATGATGAATTAATGACAAAAATAAACAATATAGGATGAGAGGATGTAATTTTTGAAGTGATTCAGGTGTGTTATTTAATAATTAAAAAGGGTTTTATGTCGTTAATAAGTGTAGATAGTGGTTGAATTCATTATAGAAAGTGAGTAAGAGAGTTGTAATTTTCTAAAATAAAAAATGTGTGAACTCATTTTTTCACAAGCCAAAATGATAAAAAATGGATTATTCTAGATAATATAAGGGATAAGGTTCATATATGTCACACTTGTTTTTAAATGTTTTGGTTAATTCTTGATCCCAATGTTTTTAGTTTAACCATCGAAAAATAAACTTTTAACTAAACCATGTTAAGTATTTATTACTATTTTCACGATTCAGTTTGGTAAAAAATTAAGTTTAAATTTTTAGATAATATAAATTAAAATCATTCCAATTATTCATTCCATTTTCACTATTTATATTAATATAATTTTATAAAATATTTTTTAAAATTTATCTTACAGATGAGTTGATAAAATGTGTTCTGAAAGAAGAAATGTTCACAATTTTACAATATGTTTATGTCCAAATTAAATAAAAATTGATTCCAATGAAAAAATTGGATTTAGAGATATATAATTTAACAAAAATGTATTTAAAACCAATAAAAAATTTAATTAAAAACTCAAAATAAATTAATCCAAAAGTCACTTTAAATTTTAAAAGTACTATTTATTACTTTTCTTAAAAAAATTAGCCATTTTAGAAACTTATTCAACCATATCCATTGAATTATTTTAAATTAATTATTTTAAAAAATTAATAGTATTTTTAATAATAAATATTAAATTTTTTTTATAAAAATAAATTTAAAATAAGTTTGGATATTGAGAGAAAATATTTTTTCAAAAAATACATTTTCTAGAGAAGATTGGATCTATTATTTAAAATTTTCTAGAAAAATATATGATGACAATTAAAAAGTTTACTGAATTTTTAATATTTAAAATTCGTACTTGTCAATCACCAAAATTGGTTATTTATATTTATAGAGGAAAAAAATGTTTGCATTCATAAACAATGTTTGGTGAAGAAATATTTTCATTATTTTGAAATTGTTTTAATTTTAATTTAAAACAAATTTTTCACTATATAATAAATTATATATAAATGTTAAATTAATATTTTCATAATTTGTTCAGTGTTATTCATATTATTAATTCCATCTGCCAAATGATTGCAACTATATTAAATAATAATATTCTAATATTATGTTTTGTTTCATTTACACTTGGTGTTACATATAATTAAAGCTACATTAATTTATATTTTTAATAGAAGATAACCTCGAGTTTCAGTGTAATTAAAAATAAAATATTTGTTTTATATAACAAAAAATATGAAAATTAGTAAATTTAGGTGAACAAAAAATATTTCAAAAAATCATGGTGAGTAAAATTTTACCCCCTTAAAATAAACATTTGACTGAAAATTAATCTCAAACATCAATGTATAAATAATTGAAAAATAATTTCTTGAAAACCACATCATAAAAAAAGTTTAAAAGATAAATACTATTGAAAATGACAATTAATGTGTGAATTAAATATATAATAAAACATACAAGTTTTCCAAATATGAGAACATAGTTAAGAAGTGAAAACATTAACATCGAATAGAAAAAAATAAAACTCATATAATAACATATTTTGATAGAGAAAATTTCCTGGGTAAAGTTAATGAGAATATATCTAAAATATATATGTATAAAAAATTTCAATGATATCATAAAAATGATTATAATAGGGAAATATTTTACTTCAAGTTCATTTTTTTAATGTTGGTGAATATTCACAAAAATATAAAATTAAAATATTTAATTCCTTTTAATAATCTCACTATCATCATTTGGTTGTTCCATTTTTCAATCTCCACATCATATCTTACTCAATTAATAGAGATTGATTTTTTATTCATGAATAAAAAATAGATCACAAGATCCACAATATAATTTGAAGTTATTTATTCTATCCACAGTTACCATCAACAAAAAAAAACTAGTATAGGTTATATGGTATTCATATATAATCATATAAATTATTCAGTAAATACTATCCCAAATTTAAACATAAACGGTTTAATAAATTATTATCCTTATAAACCTTATATAATTAAAAATTTATATAGAATGTCAATATACATATTAGGATAAACGTAACATTAGTCCATAAAAAATAAATTATACCTCAACTATCACATAAAAAAATGAATACCATCATCATTAAATCTCCATAAACATGATAATAATTTTTTTTAAAAGAATCCTTATTGAAACCATACTTTATTCTTTATTACCTAAATGAAATAAGAAATTATAGAATATATTCTATAAATACAATAATATTTTCTTTAACGACCCTGGATTTTATCAATGAAATTTCCCTTTCTTAATGTTATGATATGTTGTATAAATAAAAAAAATAAGATAAAGATAATAATTAAACTAGCATTCTCATAAATGAATAATTAAATAAGTAGTATTTTTTGGAATTAAGGAACCTTCCCCAACAAAATAGTAATTTGAAAGTTATGAGTAGTAATCCACTCATTTGAATAGTAAAATAACACACAAAAGAATATATAAAAGGTAGGTAACTTAAATATAAAAATATGATATAATTATATATTTATATATGTAAATAAATGTTTTTGTAAAGATAAATTAATTGTTTTTATTTTTGTGATACAAAAATAATTTTTTAAAATTTCATAACAGATATATTTAATTAAAATAAAAAATATTTTCATAAATTATATTATTAAATTACTATTTTTTCATATAATTATATGATAATTTTATGAGAGGTTTTTTTTAAACTATTGTAAAATCAATTATAATTTTAAATGTAGTAATTTTCATATAAATGATGATTTTATTTAAATATTACAATTTTATTTTTAATTGTCTTTTTTCATAATATTGATTCTGTTATAGAAATATAAAAATAAAAATATGTTTCAGGTGAATTTTTGGTATTTTATTTAAAAAATAAGATTTTTTGCTGAATAATGAAAAACGAAAATTTACAGTATTTTACGAATACCAGAATTATTGTGTCATGGACGAAGTGTGTATAATAAAAGAACAATTATATGAAAATATAATTTCTTATAAAATGTATTTAATGATATGGATGACAACTATTGATATTCTTTACCCAATATATTAAATTAACAAATAAAATAATCAAAAAACATCATTCTCCTCACACTATAAATACCACCTCACACCACATATTATCCTCACACATAATAATCCTTGAATATTTTCAAAATTAAGTACAATTACTCTACAAATCCACTTCCCACTTTTTTTACTCATTGGTCTCACTAAAATATCAATTATAAGTTCTGTAAGGTGTTTCTCAAGGAGAGGATATTCAAGAGGTAACATCCTCCACCTGTCTCCTTTAAATTCATTATTTCTTCTACTCGATACATTCGAACACTATCCATTGTGAAATGATAGAAAAATTAAAATAAATATACTATAATTGTATTATGTTATTGGAATATTCATAACAAAATCCCTTTTAAAATTTTTTATCTTAAAAATGAAAACATCTTCTATGATATGCAGATTATCCGGTTTCATGGATGATGATTTTTTTTCTATCACTACTATAAAATATGATGATAATCCATTATAATGGTTAAATACTATTTTAATATTTTTTTAAAATTTTTCATGTTATAGAACCAATATTGATACAAAATATTATGTAATAAAAAAACATGTTTCTGGTGATCGAAAAACCACCAAAATAAACAAATTGTTATCCATTAAAGTTATATTTAATAAATAATTCTAATATATGAAAATAATATCTATAGGACCTTGTGAAATTATTTATGTTTATTAATACTATATCATTACATTTCTGTTTTTTTAATTTAATTTTACATGAACTCCTATAATTATTCTACACAGAACCCACCATGAAACCATGAATAAAATGCTCTTAGAAAAATTATATTAATCAGTATAACTAATCATATTGGTCATAAATGGACTACATTAAATTATAATAAATCATATTTATTTTTAATATGTTTGGAATAAATTACTTACTTTATCTAACTTGATTATCGAGGACATGAAGTGCTTGTGCAGAACACATTCAGACATAAGGCATGAGATCTTTTAGAGCCTCCAAATTTGTCATTAGGTTCCAATTTCTCTATCTTTACCTAGAGTAATTCATATTTGTTTTTATACATTATTTTTATATTTTTCAAAATTATTTATCTAGATCAATTCGTCCTTATTTTATGGGGAAATAATTTTTTTTTTAAATTTTCACTTCTAAATTCCACCTGATAAGAAAACCCTATTAAACGGAACTTCCCAATTTCATTTTCATTTTCACTTACACAAAATAATCAATCTTATAATACAATTACTTTATTAAAATAAAATTTTTTATCTTCAATATAATTCTTAATTATTTTCTATTTTTATACAAACACATTTTACTTTTTCTATTTTAATGATTCTGTAATATTTTCCCCTAAATGACACTAAGGTGGCTCATTTATATTGTTTCTAAAACAATAATTATACAATAATTATTTTTATTTAGATATCATTTCCCATGATCTAATTCGATTTTCTATTATGATTTTACAATTATGTTTTAAATCCATTTTTTTATAGACATGATAAAAATAATACCTTTTGTTATTCCATATGAAATGATTATGATACGAATTTCATTCAATGGGAAATACTTATGTTTAATGGTAATTATTTATTATTCATGTAATGCCAATATTAATGAGCATGTTATTATGGGTGCACCCATTTAGATATCTAATTAATTTGGTAATATTTAGTATCCTGACACATCTTGTATGGGATTAGGTAGTAAACCTAGAAAATTATGGGACTTTTCCACCACGAGATATCATATTGGTAGTTAGAATTGACTCATGTTTATGTCATGTTGTATGTTAATATTAGATTCCTATATTGTTTTGTTCACATGTTTTTAGGATATTTATAATATTCCTATATATGTTTAATCATGTTTTATACCTAATATATATCTAGGGAATGCCTTTGTCTCATATGTTTTTCTTCGTTTCCTTGTTTATTCTAATACTAGACTTTTTAGCTCGTCCCTTTGTTCATGTATTCCCCCAGTTGCCCATTGCATTTGTAAGAGCTCATAGGATTTTAGGAAATTATTATGGCGATTAAAAGAATATTTGTTTTTCAATTTTTTACATTCTATCTAGTTATGTACCAAATCATCCAAGGACATTAGATTTTTATCATCAATTGTTATTTTAGAGATAAATATTCATAAAATCATGTACTAATATGTGTAAAAGGATTGGATCCCTATAGTTGGTATTTGAGAAATATTTAGTTATTTTTGTGTATTATTATTAGAATAATTTAGGAATAACTCTAGGGATAATTATTTTACCATAGATAACCTATATTGAAACATATGGAAACACATGTTATGTATAAAATTCATTGGAAAATTTATCCCTAATGTTAAAAGTAACCCTTATATATTCTTATTAGATAATTATTCAATCCCCATATTTGTACATTATTTTTCATAGTTACTGTCAGTAAATAGTAAAACTTGTGCGAAAAATAAATCTGATTGGAAATGATGAAATTTCCCTAGTGAGATGCAAAATCTAATGGGAACGGGCGCCCAGATCATCATGAAAGTACCAGAAACACTATCTTCAATAATGAATAATAATTTGAATCATGTGTAAATCACTATTTATCATAAAAAAGTGAATTTTATGATTTAATAATTTATGTGAAAAATTCATTCATTAATTAGTGGATATTCAGATCCCCTCATTAGGGAATAGTGGATTAAATCCACTGAGAAGATATTCTCTATCATTTAATGAACTCAATAAGAGAAAGGCATGCTGTAGTTTATCATTTCTAAGGGGAACATGATATTTGGAAAAAACTGATCAAAATGAAAAATTCTAAGGAGGAAATTGATTCCATGGATGGATATGGATTCAAGAAATATTTTTTAAATAAATATATTCCTAGAAATATATATCATAAGATGGTGAGTAAGATCCTCAGACTAGAGAAAAATGATGATGAGTCTATCAGGTTGTAAAATGAAAACATTACAAGTATTTAATGATACACCTTCTAATTTTTCATGAACAAATAAATAAAGATATACCTATTTTTTAGTGAATTAATGTAATTTTTTTGAAATGTGTTGGTGATTTAAGACATTGGAAGATATAAAAATATTTTCTATTGTGCCGTTAAATTTATGGTGGTGATTAGAGACTATCAGTGGTATCATGGTACATAAGAAAAAAAGAAGAAAATTTTGATTAATATGGGTGGATCAATAAAAATCACATGATTTATTGAAAACCAAGAATAATTGATGTAATTAGTGTGTGACGAGACATCATGGAATCTATATAATGGGAACTAGGAGTTTCTAGAAATGGGGAGGAGAGGGAAATCCAAGAATATTATTTCGATCGCATATGAAGAATACTACAAATGATTAAGACAAATGGAAGGTTCATATAAACACTCAAACTATAGTGTTGTATGTCTACTTTAAGGACCATTGGAATTATACGAGCCAGTTCCCTAAACTAATGGTTTTTAGATAAAGTCAAAAATAATATCCTCCATGTAACAATGGAAGGAAATATTCTACCACTACTACAAAGTTGGATCTTGATAATTATGTGGTGATAGGTAAAGTGGTTATTCATTCATGAATTGCGAACATACTATTTTGTATTGGTTCCACACATTCATTCATATCGTGCATGTTCAGAATAACTATTCCAACAGCACATCAAAATATGGAGTCGAGTTATCTATGAGACCAAATATCAAAATAATTATTACATCTATTGTATATAGTTCCCCCTATGATTTTTTTTGGATTGGACCTCCTATAAAATCATGTCATACATCCTTTTTAGAGTTTGATGCTATGAGGAATGATAAGATATCACTATATCCAAGAATAAAAACTGTATTAGGATAATCATGAAGGAAAAAAATACTATAATATTAGTATAAAATTAATTTATTTAAAAGGTTGGGGCTGAAGCCTCAATTGTATTATTTAAATAAAAGACCTCATTCTACTGGGTATTGGGAGACCCATTACATACCCCGAAGGCCCAAGGCTGTGTGGCTTGAATACACGGCTTGAAAGCCCATTTTTTGGCCCAAAGGACCTCTCGGTGAACCGTACTTCTATAGTACCTGCTCTGCTACAGTACCTGCTACAGTAGAACCGCCGCTACAGTACCTACTATAGTCCCTCCACCGCTATAGTGTCCCCACTTCAACAGTTCCACCGCTGCTATAGTAGTACTATAGTGCCCTGCAATAGTACTGCTATAGTACCTAAAAATTCGCCCATACCCAAATTCGATCCTGGGTCTTTTGGATGCCCAGCAGGAGCCTGTATCACTAAGGTATAGGCTCATTGGCATATTAGTATAAAATAATTAACCACAGTGGAATATAAATAAAATATGGTACATTCATAACCATAAAAAATGGAAACATATATTAAGGCTATGTTTCTAAGTTGGATCTATCTTTGTGGAATGGTTTTAATCCCCAATCAAATAAAAAATTAATACAGGGATTACCCTAATTTCCCCAATACATAGTGGATTTTAATTTCAATTCATTCCCATAAACATAAATATATAATGTGTTGTACATGTTTTTATGATTCATTATATGATTATATAATTATAGGCCAACCTATCACATTATTTTAAATAAATACATATGTGTAACACATGAATTTTAAAACAACAATAAATCCATTAAAATCATAGAATGAATAACCTGTGAATCAAAATGCTAATTTAATGAAATGAAATTAAAATAAAGTTAATTAAAATTTAATTTGAATAATGAGTATTATGGTACTCACACTGTATAGAATATAGTGTTGTATATTAATTTCCAAATATCTTCCCAATTAATAAAAGGGAATGGCTTTAAATGTGAACACCATTCAATAATGGGATGGATCAAAATGAGTTTTACATTCGAAAATAATTATCATTATGACTATATTTATTTATTGGTGTTGATAAAGTAATATATAGGTAGTTATGGATAAATAAACTAATAGATGTTTTATTTCAAGAACATAATATGTGTATACGAAGATAAAAAATTAATCATATCATCAATTTCACTTCGTAACTACTTTTATAATAAGATAAAAATAAATAAAATACAGATTAATAAATGATCAATTGGTATGATATTAGAGTATATTGAAAAAAATATATAATTCTTATAGAGGATGAAAATAAATTATATAACAATTAAGAAACCAATTACATAGTTTCTAAAAAATGTTGAAACCCATGAGAATAATTCCATTTCAAAAAAATAACATAATAAAATATTTTTATATAATAAATTAAAAAATAATAATAATTTGAAAATGTGATATAATTAAATTCTTTATAAGAAGATATTGATAATATAAAATGAGAAAGTGAATGAAAAATCCTAAAAATAATTTCCAACATATTTGGATACATTGTTTTAAATCATTATAAATAAATACCTTTTAAAAATCCATGTTAAAAGGAAATGAGAAGGGTTTTAAAAAATTATTTTAATAATAAAATTTCCCAATAATATATATATATATTGAAATATAGTAATGGTAGAATAAAGGTGGGGATGAATATTGGAAATAGAAATAATTAGTTTATATATTTTATAATATTTTTCTCAAATAATAAAATTGATAGAAAATAAAATGGAATGAATATCACCTTGAATAAAATTTAATGGGAAGTATAATTAATATGAATAAATTTTATTAAAATAATATTGAAAATATGAATATTAATAGTGATATAGAATAATGAAACTAATAAATAATAGTCTAAAAACCCTTTATAAATGATTATAAAATATGTAATATGAATTATTAATTGATACATGTATATGATTAATAATAAAAAATATAAAATATAACATAGATTTATATTATAATTTACCTGGATATGGGACATTGAAGTGAATATTGTAATAGGAAAAGAAAACAAGAAATAAATATTGATTTAGAAAAAGTTTCTTTACAATGAGCTGCACATAAAATTATATACCTTTTATCTTCCACAATTATGAAATTATATTAATTAATAACTTTTTAATAACAATTTTGATGTGTACTTAAATTTTGTATATTCACCTAATTTTACATAACCATAAATTAATATTTTCATGTTGTTTATATACATTTATTGGATTTGTTCATTTCATAGTTTCAAAACATCCTTAATATAATGGTAATAAATAATATTAGGATAATGTAAAATGAATCCATAATCTCAAAGATTATAAATTTATATGTAATATATCAATTAATTAGTTATAGAGTTCAATATTACAATATATAGTTATAACTCAATGAACCTTCCTCATATTCTTGTGTTTTGTAGATTTAACTATAATTTATGGTATTATTCAATATCCCCAATGTCAAAAAAATATTATTTAAATCATAAAAAATATATTTAAATATTAATAATTTTATACAGATTCATGAATTTGAATTTTTTGAATATTCTTGAATGATGTAAGTGAAGACAAAATATGGTTATTCATTTTAATAATATTAAACTAACATTGTAGAAAATTGTTCTTAAATAATTAAAAAAGAAAAAAATTAAAAAAATATTTGAATAAAAAAAATATATTACTATTATAATGTTACATTATGTATAACATATGTTATGTAGAATGTAAGATGATAATGGATATAAAAATATATTATATTTAAAACATTACATTGACATACTGTAGACATTTAAAAATGTCCTATTAGAAGGATCACATAATCACAAATCCATAACGGATAAAATTGATATAAATTCAATGAGAATATATTAATATAACAAAATAAAGTGTATGATTACACAATTTAAAGAAAAAATTAATCTCAAATAAGATTTGTGTCGAGAAAATTGGGATCTTTTAACAAACTCCTTAAGTTCCCTCCTCGATATTGTGAATATTGAAATTAATGGAGTGACCTTTTGTATAACCATGTGCATAGGAATCTTGAAATTATATTTTAAAAGTTGAATATGGTATATAATGTTACATTATAGGTGTTTGGATGTACTACGAAAGAGAAGTGGGATTAATGTTTTTATATCCCAATGGTGTGATATCTTTTAATAAAAATTCATTATTTTATAATTTTTTATCAATATTAAGAAAAAATTGAATAATTATAATATTAATGTTTTTTATTTTCCAAATAAATATTATTTTACATTAAAACACAATTAAAACTCAATGAATCATTTTAAATATTTTATTCAAATTTAAAAAAATGTAAAAAATGTTTCTTTTTATAAGAAAATATGATTGTGGATTTGAATATTAATTTATTGGTTTTAATTTAAATTTTAGTGTAACACCCCGAGATTTTATGAAAAATATTCTTTTTAATTTCATTAATGTCTTGTGTTATACGCTACCCCAAAAGGAGCTTTCACAACACACATCTTTGACCTGGCTTGAATTACACGCAATCACGACCTTCCATGATAGCGTGTGTTGTACGCAACACCAAGTTTCGCTAAACAACGATATGCTATTAAGATATTATTAAAACTAGACGTTATGAATAGTAATAACCACTTTTTGAAATTTTGTAAATTTTATTTTTAAAAATGGACTTCATTTATGGATTAGGAGTATCGAATTTAGCCTAAGGTGAAATTTTGGTAATTTTCGGATAACTTTCATATTTTGATGAGTAGTGGAAATTACTAAATTTTAATTAAAAACAAATTTTTCAATCGAAATAATTAATAGTTATAAATTATTAATTTGAGTGGTTTTAAAGTATATTTAGAATATATTTTTACAATTTAATACAATGTTGGACATTGGATGTAATTTCACATTTAAACCAGTTATAAACAAGTGTCAATCTTTTGATAGTTATTATCTCTTAAAAACACGCTATTTGTTGTGACAGCGGAAATTAATTATAAAATTAATTAATGCAACTTATATGTTGGGAATTTTGTAAAATAGAAATCATTTTTGAATTCGGAATATCAATTATAGCCTAGGGTGAAATTTTGGTACTTTGTTGAAAACTTTCAATTTTTGATGAATAGTGAAACCACTAAGTGGTAGGTTAAAAACTGAATTTTGCATAAAACTTAATTTTACGGCTTCTGTGAATGGAATTTCGAAAATCCGACAGACACGGTTAATATCAAGGACTAAAATGTGGTTCAATGAGATGAAAATATTTTTTGGTGAATAGTAACTTTTTACTTTTTTTTACCACGGTTAATAGTAAATAGGGTAACTAAGGGTAAATATGATATTATTATTACCCTAACACATGTCCTAATTCTATTGGACAAGTGTAATTCGACCAAAAACAAACTTAGGAATAAAATATGACCATTTAGGTCCACTTGGATTAGATTAGGACATTTATTATTAATTTATTTAAAGAAGGGTTAAAATAGTTAAAATCAAAGTTTAATAAGTAAATAATTTTTAATATGGGGTTATACATAAGATAAATTAGACTATAAATATTCATTAGAAAGATAAAAATATTTCCTACATGATGGTATTTTATTTATTATTTTTATACATTAAATAATTTAATTTATTTATGACACAATGATGATGCAGTAATTATCTTATTAATGAAATATTGACATAATTGATGTTATAAACACCAAAATAAATGTAATTTGAGACTTTTAATGAATTACACTAAATTTCTAGTTTACTATGATATATTAGTGTTAATTTAATCAACTTGGTTCTAACATATAATTCTGTTATGACTTTCACAAAAATCATATATCAAATAGTGTCAAAATTGACACAAAATAGTTTTTAAAATCAAATATTATATTATTAATTTTTATTTTATTCTTAAAAATATAAGGTTCGTCCAAATGACTTAGATAAGGATATATATATTAATAATAAACAATTTGGGGTTCGTTTGGCATGTTATAGTAAGTGTATTAACCATATATTGTAAGAAATCAAAAAGACACGGTAAAAGTTAAATTATTTAACTTAGAGTTAAATCTAATTGATAAGGTTAAAATAACAACATAAACTTGTCTAAATCCTATTGGTTGATAGGATTTCGACCCATCCCCACTTTAGCTTCGAAATAAGACCCTTTAGAACCATTATAAACCGATTTTGACTTTAATATAAAATAATATTTTGAGATATTCCTAAGGTGACCCTCTCCTCCTTTATAAAAGGGCACCTCCTCCCCCTCCTCCTCACACCAATTTGAGAACTCAAGCTCGGCCAACCCCTGCCATTTTCTCCTCTCCACTTCCCGAGAATAATCCTAGAGTTCCTGGTCTTCTTCAGAGACCAATCTTAGTTCCCTAAGTGGAGGATTCAAAGAGGCGTTCCAAAGAAGAGGTAATATCCATTACCGATCTTTTCAATTTCATTCTTCTTCAACTTCTTCTTCTTTAGTTGTTTCATGATAAAGTAATAACATCAGTATTACTTACATACTGATATGTTATTATAAATATGAAACAACCCTAATTCACCTTCTATCCATCCTACGGAAAAATGAAATCACCGCGCGTGCGTACGTACGGAATACCGTCTCCACGCCGTGGTGTACTCTATTTTCCACCATCACCTTACAAGGATGGGTATAATGGTGTAATGAGTAAATATATATGATTATTATAAATTGATATTGATACTGAAATAGTATAAATACACTTAAATACAATTCCACGATCATAGGAACGATATCATCACTCGTGTGTACGTACGGAATACCGTCTCCACGATGTGATGCGACTCGTTCTACATGATCTTCATTTAATACTGATTATATAAATGAATTGAATGAATGAATATGATATATACTAAACTAATACCATTCTGGAAATGATGTATCTATAACCTAAAGAAAATAATAAGAATTTATTCGACAAAACACGCATAAGAACAAAAAGTTATAAACACCCAAATAACAAGTAGCAATGAAATATTACTACTAAGAAGCTAAGAATATGACAATATATGATATAATATCAATATGTATGATTCAGGAATAAGTCAATAACATTATTTAAACCATTATATAGGAGCTTCGGACACGTACAAAGAAAATCGGACCTAAGGTAAGGGAAATATCACAATCTCATTTTTTTTATCCGAGATTGTTTATACTTTGGTATTTACTGGGGTGTATTTTATCATCCACATCCATGTTTCTTCAATATGTAATATTTATATCCTTCTACAATAGTTTATATCCAATTTTACCCTTTGGTGAGTTTTTAGTAAATGATATGAAAGGAATCTTTTGTCGTTTTTCGTACGAGGTACTTTTTTGACTTTTCCGACAAAAGTACGAAGAATGTTTTTTTAACTTATATGGCATGAATGGATTTTTAAAACATTATTTCCAAGAAGCCTACTTTACAAGTTTCCAAGTTTATTTTTAATCAACTTATTTTATTTTAATGTCGTATGACATGTTATGAAAGGAAAAATGTTTTTGAAGAAGAAAGGATATTTTCCTCAAGAATGGAGTTCAAGTGTTTTATCAAAATAATTTTCCATATAAGATAATAAAGGGTTCTGTTTTTATCCCTATTATTACATTGATTTGATCATGTTGTGATGGAATTATTTTTATGAATTCTTTTATCTTTTATGAATTGTTTTATGATGTCATGATGTTCAAGATTCCCATTTGTATTACATGGGTTATGCAATGATGTATGGTTTATGATTTTGTGGCACACATAAGAATGGTATCATTATGAGATTGGTGGGACCTATATCTCCCTCCAATTCATTGGGTAAAGATTTTATATCTCATGTGATAGACATGGCTGGAATGGTAGGTTATACCGGTTCAGTGAAACAGGACTGAAACGAGGGTTACTCGATTCAGAATGGGACTTTGTCCACTAAGATAGTCTTGGAAATGAGTCTTGACTAAAAAGAAATGATTCTCTATGATTATGTGTGTATGCCACAAAGTTTCATGTTTTATGTTATGATTATTGTGATTACATTTCACTTCCATGATTTATCCCATGATTATGAAATTATGATCTCTTTTGCAGGTTATGATTTCCAAAATGTTATGTTCTTATGAATATGATGTGATTGATATTTCTTTTGTTTACCCTTATGGAGCATTTGAGCTCACCCTTTTATGTTTTATTTTCCCCAGGATATAAAGAAATGTTTTAGGTAAAAAAAAGGAAGATCTTTATGGGAGATATTGAAGATCTTTCACCACGATTAGAAGATTACATTCCGAGTTTCCAAAGACACTAAACTATTACGATCCTTGTGGGTGTGTTTTTGTTATGTACTAAGTATTCCGCAAATGTAATGTAATGTCAATGTACGTCAAGATATGGGTCTCTACAGTTGGTATCAGAGGAAAGATGTAGTCAACCTTTGGAAACTAGGATGCGAGAACTTTAGTGAGATCCCTAGAGATATTTATAAGGTTTGTCTAGGGATGTCCCTAAGGATAAATATACGTATAAGATACAGTCCAATAACTATGGTAACAATCTTAGAATTTAACCTAAAAAGTTAGATATTGAGGATACTCCCCCTTTATTATGTTGTTTTCCCTAACATGATTTTTGCCTCTCACACTATTATTTTTGGGGTTTAGACGATGGTTGGAACCCGAAGGAACCGTGTTGATCAATGCAATGGACAATGCAACAATTGCCCTCCTGAACAAACAAATGTTATGGGAGATGGAGTGCAAAATCTTTTTGCTATACTTACACAAGCTATGAATCATTATGGATTTCCAAATGAGCAGAGAAGGGAACAATATTCTATTGAGTCCTTCATGAGGCAACATCCACCTTCTTTCAGTGGGACTTCTGATCCACTTGTTGCTGAACAATGGATCAGTACCACTAAAAATACATTTTCAGTTCTTCAATGTTCTGAACATGATAAAGTCATCTTAGCAGTATATCGTTTGGAAGGTGAAGCTGATCAATGGTGGAATCTTATCAAGAATACGAGGCCAAGAGATGAAATTGAGTCCATGGAATTGGATGAGTTCAAGAACTTGTTTTTCAGTAAGTACTTCCCTCGTATTCTTCCAACAAAGATGGAAAAGGAGTTTCTTGAGCTGAAGCAGAAGGATGATGAATCTATTGGTATATACGAAGCGAATTTTACAAGACTTGCAAGGTATTCATCTGGCATTATCATCCAACCTGAAAGTAAAGTTGATCGATTTTTCAGTGGCTTAAAAACAAGTCTTCGAAGGGCATTGGCTATAAGAGACTTCCGTAGCTATGAAGAAATTGTGCGTTGTGCTATCAAGGTAGAAATGAAAGTTGGTGTTACATATCCATCTCAGGGTTTTGACAAGAAACGAAAGATGGAGTTCAAGGAGAAATCTCAGAATAATGGTGAAAAGAAGATGAATGTTTCCTTATTCTCAAAGTGTGGAAAGAAGCATGGTGGAGATTGTCTTAAAGGGACTAGAAAATGTTTTAAGTGTGGAAAAGAAGGTCATCAAGAAGCTGAGTGTCGAAGTAGTGTGAAAAGGGTTTCGAATGATGTGAATAAAGAAAATACTGCAGAGAACGCACCACCAACACTTCAATGTTTCAAGTGCAAGGAGATGGGACATTATGCCAATAAATGCCCTAATCCAAGGGTTAGTGATGATCGACATGAGCAACCGCTTAAGGCAATGGATAAAGGGAAGTCACATGCGATCACTATTGGCGATGTTGAATATGACAACGATGTGGTGGAATGATTCAGTGTTTATGTAATGGGATTCCAAAATAATGTTGTATATAGTATCGTGGAATATTGGAATATTTATGTTTTGGATTTCAATTATTTTATGGTTCCAGTAACCATGAAAAGTGATTGAGACATTTTTGCTAAACAGATGATATGAGCATAATGAAGGGATAAGAAGATAATAAGATGTTTGATTGTATTCATGAGCTCATGATTGATATAAGGACTAAGTGATATCATGGTTTGAGTATATAGAATTTTGAGGATTTTGGTATGTGGAAAGTGTTAACTTTTAACTGCATTCATGTTTTCACTAAGGTTCAATGGGTATTCATTATTCAAGAGAATACATGATTAAGGTATTCACATGTTTATAATTTGACCAACAAGATATATCTTATGATGGCATTCACGTGATTATACTATGAGCTTGGACTGAAGTATTTTAGATATGCCTAAAGATTGTAATGGATTATGTTAACCATAAGTTAGTATTGTTTAAGTATAGAACTTTTTTTTGATATTATTTATGTGATGTTATAGTAATGTAGTTTTAGAAAAAGGACAACCTGCAGGACGGGCGACAGCCCATCGCTTCGGACAAGGCTGTGGGAATCGAACCCACAACCGAAGTGCGACTGGCCTTTATCGTCTACCACTGGCCTACAGGAAGTCTCTGTTTAGTAGAAACTAGTTTTATTATGTTAAGAAGTATGATATATGAAGTATAAGTTAATTTTAGGAACCATATATCATTAATCTTACTATAGATGGACTTATGTATTTTTTGATAACTTTTCTAACCTTTTGAGACAGATGGAATGACCCATCATTCTATCACATGATCTGTTAACACATCACGAATGACAAATTCAACTTCATTTCTTTAAGATATGAAGTAGAAATTGTCCAAAGAACGACAAATAGTGGTACTATAGCAAAATCATGAAAGTATTTCTTCTAATTCCAATTTCATCAACCTTAGGGAAATGATCTTGAAAACCAAAAATGTTGTCCTAGTGCTCTTATATATGATTAATCAGATGGTACCTTAGATCGTCACAAATTTATGGATTTGTGATTGCTGGCTTTTCCATAGCCATGTTCTCTACCACTCTCCATCAGAACATGATGGTTAGATTTCTCTTCCATATCCATATTTTGACCTATGTGGAAACCCAGTGATTAGTTTATTTGGGTAACCGTTACATTTCATACTTTTGTTTTTAAAGATTGGTTTTGGTATTCCTTTTTAAGATGTGGGTTTCGATTAAAGAAACTTTCGAATAGTAAACCATTTATAACCCCGAAGAATTTCGAGGGCGAAATTCATTTTAAGGGGGGTAGAATGTAACACCCCGAGATTTTATGAAAAATATTCTTTTTAATTTCATTAATGTCTTTTGTTATACGCTACACCAAATGGAGCTTTCACAACACACATCTTTGACTTGGCTTGAATTACACGCAATCGCGACCTTCCATGATAGCGTGTGTTGTACGCAACACCAAGTTTCGCTAAACAACGATATGCTATTAAGATATTATTAAAACTAGACGTTATGAATAGTAATAACCACTTTTTGAAATTTTGTAAATTTTATTTTTCAAAATGGACTTCATTTATGGATTAGGAGTATCGAATTTAGCCTAAGGTGAAATTTTGGTAATTTTCGGATAACTTTCATATTTTGATGAATAGTGGAAATTACTAAATTTTAATTAAAAACAACTTTTTCAATCGAAATAATTAATAGTTATAAATTATTAATTTGAGTGGTTTTAAAGTATATTTATAATATATTTTTACAATTTAATACAATGTTGTACATTGGATGTAATTTCAAATTTAAACCAGTTATAAACAAGTGTCAATCTTTTGATAGTTATTATCTCTAAAAAACACGCTATTTGTTGTGACAACGGAAATTAATTATAAAATTAATTAATGAAACTTATATGTTGGGAATTTTGTAAAATAGAAATCATTTTTGAATTCGGAATATCAATTATAGCCTAGGATGAAATTTTGGTACTTTTCTGAAAACTTGCAATTTTTGATGAATAGTGAAACCACTAAGTGGTAGGTTAAAAACTGAATTTTGCATAAAACTTAATTTTACCGCTTCTGTGAATGGAATTTCGAAAATCCGACAGACACGGTTAATATCAAGGACTAAAATGTGGTTCAATGAGATGAAAATAATTTTTGGTGAATAGTAACTTTTTACTTTTTTTTACCACGGTTAATAGTAAATAGGGTAACTAAGGGTAAATATGATATTATTAATACCCTAACACATGTCCTAATTCTATTGGACAAGTGTAATTCGACCAAAAACAATCTTAGGAATAAAATATGACCATTTAGGTCCACTTGGATTAGATTAGGACATTTATTATTAATTTATTTAAAGAAGGGTTAAAATAGTTAAAATCAAAGTTTAATAAGTAAATCATTTTTAATATGGGGTTATACATAAGATAAATTCTACTATAAATATTCATTAGAAAGATAAAATTATTTCCTACATGATGGTATTTTATTTATAATTTTTAGACATTAAATAATTTAATTTATTTATGACACAATGATGATGCAGTAATTATCTTATTAATGAAATATTGACATAATTGATGTTATAAACACCAAAATAAATGTAATTTGAGACTTTTTATGAATTACACTAATTTTCTAGGTCACTATGATATATTAGTGTTAATTTAATCAACTTAGTTCTAACATATAATTCTGTTATGACTTTCAGAAAAATCATATATCAAATAGTGTCAAAATTGACACAAAATAGTTTTTAAAATCAAATATTATATTATTAATTGTTATTTTATTACTAAAAATATAAGATTCGGCCAAATGACTTAGATAAGGATATATATATAAATAATAAACAATTTGGGGTTCGTTTGGTATGTTATAGTAAGTGTATTAACCATATAGTGTAAGAAAACAAAAAGACACGGTAAAAGTTAAATTATTTAACTTAGAGTTAAATCTAATTGATAAGGTTAAAATAATAACCTAAACTTGTCTAAATACTATTGGTTGATAGGATTTCGACCCATCCCCACTTTAGCTTCGAAATAAGACCCTTTGGAACCATTATAAACCGATTTTGACTTTAATATAAAATAATATTTTGAGATATTCCTAAGGTGCCCCTCTCCTCCCTTATAAAAGGGCACCTCCTCCCCCTCCTCCTCACACCAATTTGAGCACTCAAGCTCGGCTAACCCCTTCCATTTTCTCCTATCCACTTCCCTAGAATAATCCTAGAGGTCCTGGTCTTCTTCAAAGACCAATCTTAGTTCCCTAAGTGGAGGATTCAAAGAGGCGTTCCAAAGAAGACGTAATATCCATTACCGATCTTTTCAATTTCATTCTTCTTCAACTTCTTCTTCTTTAGTTTTTTCATGATAAAGTAATAACATCAGTATTACTTACATACTGATATGTTATTATAAATATGAAACAACCCTAATTCACCTTCTATCTATCCTACGGAAAAATGAAATCACCGCGCGGGCGTACGTACGAAATACCGTCTCCACGCCGTGGTGTACTCTATTTTCCACCATCACCTTACAAGGATGGGTATAATGGTGTAATGAGTAACTATATATGATTATTATAAAGTTATATTGATACTGAAATAGTATAAATACACTTAAATACAATTCCACGATCATAGGAACGATATCATCACTCGTGCGTACGTACGGAATACCGTCTCCACGATGTGATGCGACTCGTTCTACATGATCTTCATTTAATACTGATTATATAAATGAATTGAATGAATGAATATGATATATATTAAACTAATACCATTCTGGAAATGAGGTATCTATAACCTAAAGAAAATAATAAGAATTTATTCGACAAAACACGCATAAGAACAAAAAAGTTATAAACACCCAAATAACAAGTAGCAATGAAATATTACTACTAAGAAGCTAAGAATATGACCATATATAATATAATATCAATATGTATGATTCTGGAATAAGTCAATAACATTATTTAAACCATTATACAGGAGCTTCGGACACGTACAAAGAAAATCGGACCTAAGGTAAGGGAAATATCACAATCTCATTTTTTTATCCGAGATTTTTTATACTTTGGTATTTACTGGGGTGTATTTTATCATCCACATCCATGTTTCTTCAATATGTAATATTTATATCCTTCTACAATAGTTTATATCCAATTTTACCCTTTGGCGAGTTTTTAGTAAAAGATATGAAAGGAATCTTTTTTCATTTTTCGTACGAGGTACTTTTTTGACTTTTCCGACAAAAGTACGAAGAATGTTTTTTAACTTATATGGCATGAATGGATTTTTAAGACATTATTTCCAAGAAGCATACATTACAAGTTTTCAAGTTTATTTTTAATCAACTTATTTTATTTTAAAGTCGTATGACATGTTATGAAAGGAAAAATGTTTTTGAAGAAGAAATGATATTTTCCTCAAGAATGGAGTTCAAGTGTTTTATCAAAATAATTTTCCATCTAAGATAATAAAGGGTACTGTTTTTATCCCTATTATTACATTGATTTGATCATGTTGTGATGGAATTATTTTTATAAATTCCTTTATCTTGTATGAATTGTTTTATGATGTCATGATTTTCAAGATTCCCATTTGTATTACATGGGTTTTGCAATGATGTATGGTTTATGATTTTGTGGAACACATAAGAATGGTATCATTATGAGATGGGTGGGACCTATATCTCCCTCCAATGAATTGGGTAAAGATTTTATATCTCATGAGATAGACATGGCTGGAATGGTAGGTTATACCGGTTCAGTGAAACCGGACTGAAACGAGGGTTACTCGATTCAGAAAGGGACTTTGTCCACTAAGATAGTCTTGGCAATGAGTCTTGACTAACAAGAAATGATTCTCTATGATTATGTGTGTATGACAATAAGTTTCATGTTTTAAGTTAGGATTATTGTGATTATATTTCACTTCCGTGATTTATCCCATGATTATGAAATTATGCTCTCTTTTACAGGTTATGATTTCCAAAATGTTATGTTCTTATGAATATGATGTGATTGATATTTCTTTTGTTTACCCTTACTGAGAATTTGAGCTCACCCTTTTATGTTTTATTTTCCCCAGGATATAAAGAAAGGTTTTAGGTAAAAAAAAGGAATATCTTTATGGGAGATATAGAAGATCTTTCACCACGATTAGAAGATTACATTCCGAGTTTCCAAAGACACTAAACTATTACGATCCTTGTGATTCTGTTTTTGTTATGTACTAAGTATTCCGCAAATGTAATGTAACGTCAATGTACGTCAACATACGGGTCTCTACATTTAGTATTTTTAAATAAATTGTTTCACACATTATGTTCATTTTAATTTATAAAAAATGTCTCACTAAATATTGATTCATATTTATATAATATTGAAATTATAAAACATATTGTAAATGTAAAAAATCTAATTTTTTCTATTCACATAAAAATATAACAATTAAAAAAAATTAACCATATGATAATTTATATTTTAGGAATATTAAAATGATATCTATTTTATAAAATTCATCATTTAATCATGATAAATTTATATATTAGATAATTATTTTTCATATTGTTTTTGTGGGATATAAATAAAATATTTTAGTTAATATTATATAAGAATACCCTTATTAAATTTCATAATACAACATCTTTCAAGACCAATCCTGTATTTATAAACTGAATTAATGGTTATGATAAATTTTATCATGTAAATTATGTTATAAAAAATTACTAGTTTTAATTTATTAAGATAGTAAAACATCTCTAGTTTGTTCCCCATTTCTCCATTGGAATTTTTTTCCTATAACAATTTTGAGACATTACTATGTTATTGTTAAAAAAATATATGGTCCCGTCATTTAATCATATTTAAGACATTTATATATTCTATCAGTGAATCTAATGGGATCTTGGGTATGGAATAAGAGTAATTATTAAATTTTAATGTGGGTGATTAAAGGGAACCCATAAATTAATGGCCTATATTATTTTAATGGAATCCAAAGCTACCATGGTTCGTGTAGGTTTATTTTATATTTTCCTTGTTTGAATTATTTCTCTATTAGTTTCATGCATCATGAGTAGACATATCTTAATAATAATTTATAATACGAAATGACATATCATGTTTTTTATGTGTTTTTTTGTTTTAATCATATTCCAAGAATAACTATTGTATACTAATACTCATTAATAAATAAATGATGTCTTAGTTTTTTTTAATGATAAGGATAATATAAATAATTTGACTTATTTGGTGATATTTAAACCTATTTTTTGTAAACATTATATTATTTCCTTTAATGGTAGATTTTTATATTTATATATTATGTATTATTTTAAAATATCAAATATCATTTATAGAATTATTTATTAGATATGAGATTTGTTATTTTAGATCTCTCTCTTATTGTGTTTTTAATAATCACAATCATTAATTTATCATTCAATTAATTTGATTTAGTTATTACTAGTTTTATATTATAAGCCCCAAGTGATGTTATTAATGGACTATATTAAGACATTAAAATCCACTAAAAGGTCACATTAAGAACTGGTTAATTACAAGGACCAATAAATAATCATGTTTCAAGATCATTAGATTATGTCATAACATCAATAAATGGTGTAAGAAGTAATAAATGGTGTCTCTAGAGGAATATAGAGCACAAATTGCAACAACAATTAACCAGTGCCAGTGGATATAATTAGATCCCATTGTAAAAGGTCATCGACCAGCAAGTGAACTTTCCATAGGAACATCATTCTCTGAGAAGGCCACCATCTAGACACAAGACAATGGTTGACCTATGTTACTAGATTTTAAGAATATTTGTTCTAATGTTGATCCATCAAACATCTATTGTGGTGCATTACTTAGCTGGTGGCATCAAGACATATTAGCTAAGATATCATTTATTATAGGTCATGAATCAATTATTTTTGTATTATTAACATCAATGAACCTAGATGAATTATAGAAGACTTCTATTCCAATTATATCATATTAGTTGGTTTCCTGGAATTGTTGGATGTTCTACAAACTAGTAAAATAAATTCATTAATTTTAAATCCTATCCTCAATCAAATTTGGAACTCCAATGATGTGGCTCCTGCATTTCCACACCAAAATCAACAATCCAATATCTATTATCCTTAATTACCAAAGGGTTTCTTCATTAATAATCTCCATATATATTCTATAAACATATATTCTTCATTTAGGGAGGATGGGGTAGGAATTGTAATAGATATTATCCAAGAAAACATTATTCTCCCAATCGTCTTCCATAGTGTTTTCTTACTAACATAAAAGTTAGGGATCAGTACCTATGATACTAATGAAGAAATAAAGGTTAATAATAAACCAACATTTTTAGGGATGATTTTTTTTATCATTTCCAGTTTTAATGGGTTAATAAAATAAAAAATTTATCACATTAGGAATATATTTTGGGGATCAAATTATGCTATTGTTGAACACTTTTCTGAAACTGTCATTACACTATTTAATTTTTTTATTTCATTATTCAATTTCAATTCACAGAATTTCATAAATCTAATACATTTATTTCACTTTATGCATACTCATTTAAAAATTATCAAAACTATCATGGAAACATGGGTAAAATATAACAATTTTTACAATATTTAATATATCTCATTATTGGATTATAATATGAAATTAAATTATATTTTAATTTACCTCTTTAATATTAATTAAATTTTTTAAAATAAAATTCACCCACCATATTTCCATACTTGTAATAAATTTTTTTATCAGATCTATATTTGAACTAATCCTTAACCAAATTTATTTTATGATATAGTATGGTATCTAATTCTTATTTTTGAGCTATTGTTATTTATGTGTTGAATTATTCCTATAAATAAATTACATGTTGAATTTTCATTATAGTATAAATTTTAATTTATGAAATATGTTTAGTTATCAATTTTTCCTTATTAATATATAAGAAGATAAGTACACACCTAATGATAATAATGAATATGAGGTTAATTTCAAATCCTTGAACACTCTAAAACATGTTCTTGAAAAAAATTAGTTAAATCAATATTTTACATGTAAAAGTACCCAATAAATATGGATATTTCTACTATAACATAATGAAGAAACTAAAAATGTTTAGGATTCTAGATCAGATGTTCATAGAAATAATTTTTAATTTATTTAATAAATACAAATGAATAATTACCAGCCTTTTTACGTGGTTTACTGACATTTACAATGGATGATGATTTATTGGCGATGATATGTCTATATAATCTTCAATTTATAATAAACTCATGGTTATTTCATGTAATTTTTCACCCAATTTCACAATAATACAATAATAAAATGACATAATGAAAATAAATGTTGAATAATATCATATATCCCAAATTACATAAACAATTACTATGAAGTGATAATATATTAAAAAGTATAGAGAAACTATGGATATTGAGAATATAATTTCATTTAATGATACCAATTATTACTGCATACATGGAAATTTTCTAGTATTATTCAATTATTTATGAACATGAACAAATTTTTTGTAGAAATATTTATATTCGAAATGATACCAAAAGATTAATAAAAAACAATAATCAAAGGATACATGCAAAAAAATAATGAAAAGGAGTTAAAAAATAAGTCTTTCAGAATTTATAAAAAAAATTCAAAAAGAAAATAAATAATTTCAGAATTAAATAAATTTCAAAACATAAAGTGTATGTGTTGACCCCAAGTATGGTAATCCATGAACATGTTCATATACCTCACATACTAAGTTCCTTAACAATCATTTTATGAAGAAATAGTGGTAAATACCCACATTCCCATTTCATACTCTTCTTCTAAATCACCTAATTATACTCACAAATCATATACATTACAATAATAAAAGTAAATGAATTATGAATTCCTAAAATATTATTATGACCATATAAATAAATATTTTCATTAAAATTACCCTTTATATAATGAACATGTCAAAAAATACAATCATGTTTTAAAAGAAAAAGAACATATACTAAGGAAAACGAACAAATCATCAAAGAAAATGAATAATTATCCACGAGTGTTAAGAATAAACCACATAAAAATATGTTCAAAATTATTATTAATGACCTCAAGAGTTATCTCTACAAATTGAATCTAGGTTAAAATCATATAAATAAAATATTAGATGCTTAATGGTGTCGAAAATAATTGGTTGTTATTTGTTTATTGAATCATTAAAGAACCTCATTAAAAAAAATCCAAAACCCACCATCATTAAACACTACACACAGTTGAGAATTTTCAATTATTATAAAACAAATGGGGATTTAATTTTTTAATATGATGTGAAGAGCAAAATATTTTGCTGTGAAATAATCAATTTTTTTTAAATATCTATATAATGAAATATCATCGTAGAAAAATCATGATTTCTAAATCATGATTGTAAAATATTTGTGAAATCATGTTTTTTTGTGTACAAAATACATTTGTAGATTAGTTATGTAGAAAAAAATATCAGAGTAAATCATAATCAGAACTAATGTTATTGGATAGTAATTCCTCCGAAAACTTGTTTGTTTCCCTATATAAATTCAATTAAATCAAAAAATGAAAATTTTTAGGCCTCCTTTGGTAATTTCATTAATGTTATGATAATTGGGGAAGGTACCATATGTTTTTATTACAAAACACTAAAAAAATTATACTTAAAGGGATTCAAAACCAATTTTATATTGATTAGTTAAATGTGAAAAATATATTATATGTTTATTTAAAAACTGAAAATTAAATATTTTTTAACTGAAAAATATATCTTTAATTTTCTACATCTCATTATAAAAATGCATTTATTGAGTGTGATTTTTTTACATCAAATAAAACTAAAAAAATATTTTTAAAAAATATAAATACTACTCCTTTGATAATTTCATTGTATTTTTGCAAGAGGGTACTCATACATGAAGATTGGTCCAAAATATGATATAAGATATTTTCTTTTTCTCTCATATAGAACCCATAAATATTATTGATGTTCTTAATTATAAAATTTGGATCCTCACTGTGAAATATGAACTAAATCATTTTTAAAGAATTTATGTAAGAATAATCATTTAAAAACTAATGATAATGAAATCATTTTATATGAATGGAATTTTATAGGTTAGTTAAATGGGCATGTTAATATCAGTAGAAATAATAATTTTCTATTAGATAAATGTTATATCCTGGGAGAAAAAAATGACTATAGTGAATCCATTACATCTATCACTCAATTAGAATTCATTATAATAATTATTGGAATCCATATATTAGGATAAATTAAAATCACGGAAAATTGTTATTAATCTTTTATTTTTTAATTATTCTATTGATGAAAAAAATATTTCAAAACAACAACCATGTTTTAATTGTCCTTATATATCAAATAAAAATTTCATATTTACAAATTATATTTATATTTTAAATCGAACTCATCATTATTGTTATGAATTTTTTTAATTTTATTCTATTAGGAAGATTTAATATTTTGAAAATTGATTTATCACTTTTTCAAATAAAAATATCAAATGGTTTTTTAATTGTCATTATTTATACTAATGATTTTGTATTCAACTTATTAAAAAAACAAATATTTTTAAAATTTTATAATTCAACGAAAAAAGAATATGAAATGAGAATTATGGATAAACATGATTTATTTATCATTTTTTTCATTTTTAAATGAAATATATTTATATTTTATAAAAAACAAAATATTAAACTATTGAAATTCATTCGAATTGTTCAGGATTAGGATATTAAAATGAAATGGTGTAAAATTTTTATCTTTATTTGGGTAAATCTTGATGGCCAGTGGACAACACTTTCTATTGAATAATAATGGTTAGTCTACTATATCATAAAACATCATAGCCATACATAATTTTATTTTCAATATTTGTTCTCATTTGTGATAAATTCTAAATTATTCTCAACGTAAAACTATTAAAAGTATTCTTCATTACATAAAATGAACTAATATTATTGGATTGGGTTTTTCCGAAAGGAACTAATTTTGAATTAAATTTTTTCTTACGATGATCATAGATGATTACTATTATATATGAAAGTTATATGATTGATGTTATATATACTTATAAAATCCTCCACATCATGGAATATTAATAAGAAAAAAAATTATCTAATTATAGAACTGATGAGAAATTCATATCCACTAGATGTTATTAATCCACAATAAAATTGATGGATCATACACTATTGTATCACATATTAAAATTTACCTTGTTTATGTTATAAAACAACATCTCTATATATAAATAATATTAATAACCATCATTCAAAAACCAACCACATTGACCATAAGTACCATTTCTTAAGGCATCACATCAAAATATGTGATATCTTATTAAAATTACTTAATAAAGTATACCAAATCGATTATATTTTCACTCATACTTTACTAGATTGAATTTAATTATATTAAATGTTAATTTATATTGGTATTATTTTGATGCTATCTATTTTTCCCTAGATAACATGACTAATCACGTTAAAAAATTATATATCTGTATTTTTTTATATATTTTCCACTTCTTTCATAAATTATGAAAATATTGATTTATTTAGAATATTGCTTTTATATTGTGTTTATGATCCATATACTATATTTATAATATAATTTTAAGGGATGCCTTATTTATTTTTTAAATTTGATATATTTATTAAGAGACACATTTATATAAGAAATTATTTAAAAATACATTTTTTTCTTCATACATCAAATTCATATTTTCTAACAGGAATGATTTTAGTGATTGAAAATATTTTTTTAAATTTTAATGTAATTTTTTTTTCAAATATTTAATAAAATATGTTTCTTATATATTATTTTTAAGAAATTTATATGAGTTATTATGTATACACTATAATTATTTTTCCAAAAATGTATGTATCTATCCTAATAGAAGATTACTGATGTGTAAAATTTTCCTATATATGTGTCTCTATAATATTTTTTCATTGTAAAAATTAATATTTAAAGAATTTTATAAAATATTATTTCACAGACAATGGTTAATTTTCTTATGATATTTCAATGAATAAATCATTCAATGAGGTAAAATAATATCTTTTAGGGAGTGAATGTTATTTAGTGGTGTAAAATTCAACTCAGGCATTTAATGGAAAAAATATAGATATTAAACTCCATAAAAATGTATCATCTTGATCTTGTTAAAATCATGTAGAAATATTTTATCATGTTTTTTAATCATAGAATGAATATGGGACATCAATCAAAGCATATGAATGAAGAAAGGGTGGATCGATAAATGATTGAGAAATGCAAGATGGGCTAGATAGATAGGGAATGGAACCATTATACCTATGAAAATGGAAAAAACCCCATTTTATAGAAAAATATCAATGAACATACAATGGATGAGCACTATCCAATATATGGAGTAGAAATTTTGAGCCTGTGTAAAAGCACTAACTAACCAATGACCCAACCAGAGATGTAACATTGCTAAAAAATACCACAAACTAGTTTCTTGCTAGTTTTTGCTCACATTTATAGTATTTCTAGAACATGTGAACTATACATGTCCTATTTTCCATCCAACAAGGTACATCAGGTGCTTAGTTCCATCAATGAATGTCATATAAGAGCATAATTATTTCTTATAAAAATTACATTATAATTTGATAAATAATATAGAATGAAAATGGTTAATTTATACATTATTTATATACCTATTAGTTCTTATATATAGTAATCTACATGAATATATAAGATCTACACACTGGTTACTAATATATTTCACCTTAAACATATGAATAACGATCATGTTTTGAACTCCAAAAGAGAAGCTCCATAGATTCCTCTCGAAACACAAAGAACCATTCTTAGTTAACCATAAATCTCAATTGAAATTCTACAACATATTCTCTTGACTTATTATCAAAAATTGTATTTATCCTTGTGATGGATTAGAGAGAAATATTTTCATGGTATTGTGCTTTGAAAATCTTATTCTTCACATTTTCTTTGACAAAAGGTTCTTATACAAGTGAGTGACATGTTACATTCAGATATATTAATCTTGACACTATTATCATAAACTATATATATTAGGTATGGGATTCTTGATGACCTCATATATCAATGAAGTAATAAACCCTCTAAAAATAAGGCGATAAAATGTTGGGGCTATCACTAATCTATTTTATACAAATTTATCAAAAAAAAATTTCAATATCATTTATTTTATGAATTGTGAATTTATATTTCAACAAACATAAATGAGTAAATTTTATTCCTAAATTTTATGACGTACCGAATCAATTTTCCATATTGAAAATATTTTTATATTTGGGATCAAATTTCTCATTATATCCCACTATCAATTTTTTTACATTATTTATTTGTCATATGAATTCCATTTTAAATTGATATTACTTATTAAATATTTTAATAAATTTATTAACTAATAAATTAAACCCCACTCGCCGCTTTCCAACGAATTAAGACAACATATATATTGTGATATTATTATATTTTGTAAGAAAAAACTCAAAATTAATTATTTATAGATGTAAATATAATGTATTTATAATCATTTTTATTTATTTTTCCACTACATAGTTCCATGAATAATACATATAAAGGAGATGATGAACCTTCTACACAAACTAGTACACTTATTGATCTTGATGTTGAAAATAGTCTCTCCCATCTTCTTAATGTAATTTGGTCCATTGTGAAAAAGCATGATCTACCAAAAATTAATGCCATGTAACATTTTCAGCTATATCCTCTTATTACCCTTCATTGTGAGGATTCATAATGGGATATAATTTAGTGGGTAGGTTTCATTAACCACCTAGTTGAATAAATTATGACTCATGTATATCATTGAGTCTATCTGACTTTTTTAATTGTTAACGGTACTAGATATCGGTAGTATGCTGTTTGGTTGTGGTGTGAATGATTTAGGACATGATTTTAAGGGTTTCAATAATTTTTTTAATTGATATATCCTATGATGAATAAAATTCCTTAGTGAAATCTAGAAAATATAAAACATATATAGGTATCGATTTCTATGATAGAGTATAAAAAACTATCATGAGTTTACAAGACAAGACACTCTAGCTAGAAAACCATGACAATGATGTGAAAAATGATAGTGGAATAAAGGATCATATAAAAAAAGACATAAAACAAGTTTAAAATGTTAATGAATGTGATACATCTAGTATCAACACATATCAATCCAAACTAGATAAAGTAGAATGAATGATAAAACACCAAGAAGTACGCTTCTAACTAACTATCTAATATAAATTATCATTCAATAAAGGTAATTAAAAAAAAGAGATATCAACATACCACTACATGCTCATCTATTTACCTATCCCATAAGAAATAATTTATACAATCTCACAAAATATAATGTATGATATGAGAAAAAATTGACGTCGAATTCAAACATAGAATCTATACATTGTATAATATCAATAATTAATTAGCTCAAGCATTAAATTGAATAAAATTGTACACATAATTTTTAAAAAATTAAAACCATTTGAAAATAAAAACATCGTTTTTATAAAATCCTTTCATATTATAAAAATATGGAATATAAAATTTACACATGATAGACATAATATTATAATATATGAGATCCATGCTTAGACAATTAGAAATTAATTTAATAAATATTACCATGACTGATCCACCATATGATTACTTCTGCCAAAATAACCATGACCCATCAATCATTTGATAACATAATAAAAAATTTCATATCCCACCAGTTTGACTATTTATAATGGGATACATTCAAGAAAAAAATGATATCTTTAATCTAGGTCTATGATGGATACAACTAGTATAATATCTAGTGCTATTGCACCAACTAATGTGAAATAAAAGCTCAAGTTGAATTATTCACACTATGAGTGAAATATTAATTTTTTACTTACCCATGGTACCCAATGTGATATGTCTTGAAAAATAAATTTAAAAACATGCTCATAATTTATTACAAATTATAAAATAAATAATCCACTTTAAGGTTTCAAAATCCATTTAAAACAAAAAACAGATTTCATTTAATTTAATCAGACATCGATGGGCATAAAATGATTATAAAGAAAACCCAATTTAAAAACACAATTCATTTCCAAAAAATAATCTTATTCCACAAATAAATTCAATTAAATTAATATACAAATTTAATTTAAAAAAATTAAAATAAATTTATATATTTTTTCCTTTTCTTTAAAACACTGACATTGTAAATGGTGGTAAAACGTAGAACCGATGACCTCAGAAACCAGGGAAGCGTTGACATGGTCACCATAATATTATATACATAAGAACTATATCAACCATAAATAAGAACAAAGATATATAGAATAAAAAGGAAATTTGGATTTAACAAATGTATAGTACAAAATATCCAATGATGTTGAATGATGAAAAGGTAAAACTAGTTAAAAACACAACATACCTTGAGATGATCATCCAGGAATGATGTAAATATTACTAGAATCCTAAGTGAAAATAATTTGGGCTGATGGGGAAGGATTAAGTAAATCATATATGATGTTAGTGGGTTATTACAAGTTAAAATAGGATCTGACTAATTTATTACTTTAAAATTTAGAGCACTACCAACCAAGGAACAATGTTTCCTAGAGAGGACACATGGTTTGGATAATATTTCCCCCCTTACTGTGCACCTCAATATGAACTCTATATTAGGTGCATGGTTTGGAAAAATGGTTTGTTTTACCACAAACCAAAAATGAAAACCCTAATCCTTATAGGAGCATGATTTCCACTTGGTGGCCACATGGTTTGGAAAAAAATGTGCTCCATCATCTAGTGGCTCAACTCAGGCTGTGGGGTCTCCAAATTTAAATAAAATGGTTTTCCATAACAACATGCTAACAGTGCATTTCCCATTGGGCCTCTAAAATTCAGGAAAATTTAATGAAATCATCCAATATAAAGACCAATGTAAAAAGGTGCTATATAAGGGTTATTAGGAATCTATATGAATGTAATGTAACACTAAAATCTCTATATTATAATGTATTTATATCCTAAGAAAGAGATCAATATTCAAGACACATATAAGAGAAGGACACTACAAAATCATCAATGATTCCTTTTCCCTTATCTTGTGGATATTCTAATTTCACTTCCATAATACCTGTACCATGGGAATTTTTTTACCATAAAATACCTTATACCTTCGATCCACAATAATAAAATGTCGTTTAAGAATGGTTATTTCATGTTAAAGATTATAATTCTCCCATTCTATCATATTCGGAAGATCTAAGACTTATATAATCATATGAGAAACATGTAACACATCAAGGATATATATGAAAGAAGATATAAATTCCAATTCATACAAAAAAATTTGAGTCTCTCCATGATCTCAAAGGGACCAATAAACCTTACATCTAAATTACCCTTCATACCGAACCTACAATGTCCTCTGTTAGGCGAAACTCTATTAAAAACTAGATCATCCACCACAAACTCTAGATGCTATTGAAGATGGTCTAAATAATTTTTATAAAGGCTATGTGAAATGAATAACTATTTCTGGATAAAATGATCCTTTTCAGATTTATCCTAAATGAGGATCACCCCAATCAAAGATCACCCTCCCAACAACTCCTAGAACAAGGGAGATATACATGGATGCCCTTAAAACAATTAAATGTTCACTATCTATAGAAAATCATAATAAACTTGTTTTAGGAGAATTATACAAAAGTTAAATTATTTTATAAATATCTACCAAATCAATCATGAATGAAATAATCATATTCTCAAGAACATGAATATATATCTCTATCTATTTATCCATCTGTAAATGATTTTGTGTGATCAATTTCAACTAGGAACCCATCACCAATGAAATCCATTCGGAATCCTTGATTTGAACCCTAAGACCCTGGTAGAAAAAATCATACATGGAAACCCATAACGTCTCATGATATCTTAAACATGAAAGCCTCTAAACTGTTCTACCTTTAGCTTCACCCTAATTGGTAAAAATATAGCAAATTTCTTAATTTTATAAATGATCACCCAAATAGAAAATTCCAATTATGATTTTGGTAAAAATAATTGATGATGTTCATGGAAATATTGAAATTCCCTAACCATATAATCATAGATTCAATAAATTATTTTATTATATTTTTATGATTATAAGTAATCAAATCATGATGAACCTACTATTTTAGATGTTTTGGAAAAATAGATTACATACATGATACCCATAATACATTGGGAAATATAAAATATAAACAATATACATTATAAAATGAAATAAACATCATTTCTGAATGATTATTAAAATATTTATTCTTTATAACCTATGGAAAGGATACATATTAAGGGTGAGATAAAATAATCTATAAGATAAATTATAGTGTAAGAAATAATTAATTGATTAGAATAATAAACATGGTAAGGTAAATAACTGATACCACATTCCATTCAAATAAATAATTACGGAAATATCAAAATGGAAAGGAATAAACTAAAAAACATGCCATTTAATTAATGAAACTAAATATAAAACACATCCATAGATTGGAAGATAAAAAATATCCCTGATATATAAAAAATAAAGCCAAATGAGGGAAATATTTAATTATTGGAATCCATGTTTCCTTGGTACATGGCACCTTTACCATCAATACCTTTCCCAAAATGTTTTATAATATTCCTGGGGTAATCCAATATTGTGTGGAAAAAATTATATATACATTCAAGACATTTTAGAAGGAAGTTTATTACGTAATAGTCCCAAATAAGAAGGGGTTATTCAGACTAATTTTATGCCATGAGACTATTAAGGCATTGAGGGGTTACTTTAAATGGTCTCTAAACTATGTCATTCAATTCCAAAGTATTTATCATATTTCAAATAACTAATGTATTAAAAAAATATCATTTCCCATCAAATGAACATATTGAGTTAAAAATTTAGATTCATAAATAATTATTTAGTGGAGTATATGTAACAACAATGGTTTTTTACATTGATGAATTAAAAAACTGCTTAATGTTCATTAATACATTATTGATGAAAATAATATTTAAAAATCCCAAGGTTCCCCATACAAATTTAAAACCATTGAATAATAATCTCTATGAAGTGATAACAATAATTATAAAGTAAATAACATTATATAAATAAAATTCATGATATAACATGTCATATTAATGTATATACACTATAAAAAGATATTTGGTGCATATTAACAAATAAGTGTCAATTGAATGTAAATTAAGAAGAAATCCAACACCTTGAGTCCAACATATAACTTCTGTCTTTATATTCCTATATAATAAACCTAAGAAAATAATTACTTTTATATATAACTTTTTTTTTAATTTTATCATTAATTTTATCTTTCTTTTTAAAATGTTTTAAAGAACTACTGAAATAATTAATTTTACATAGAGTGTTTTGAATAAATCATGGTATTGTGTTAAAAAACATTGTATGCTGAATATGGTCAAATCGGTAACTAATAAAATAAAATAGAATAACAAAAATTATATAATAATCATATTTATTATCAATTAAACGTTTAAAACCTAGAATAATGGATGGTTAAGAAAAATGAAGCAATATTAGAATCATTTAGACGATATCTTGTACGTACGCATGAGTTACATTCGTATTTTTTAGTGATAATTATGGAAAGAAGGTAAGTAACAATATAACAATATATAATGATCATTGTATCATAAATACCATGTAATTTTATCATAAATACTTTTAAATAAATTATTTTCATAAAAATCAATCTCATTATTCCATGGAGGCTACAGTCTACACATCCATGATAGATGTTATCACATTTTAGTGAATCAAAATGGGAAAGAATAAAATTGTATATTTTGTTTCTAGAAATGTGATTATGTCATTAATATTATGTAATATTATTTTATGTTACATATTGTTAATTTAAACAATTATTTATACATTGAACGCATAGTGTGAATGATTCACATCGCTTTGAAATCGTGATAGTCAAAAATTCTAGAAACAAAGCAATCGTATTTACAAAAAATGGAATTTGCCAAGGCATGGGTAATAAAATAATTATATAACCAAAAAGTGATAATAATTATCATATATATTATATATCAACATCGTGTTTATCATAACTCTCAACTATGACACGTGGTAAAGGAAAAATGAAGAACATCATTTTGTGAGGTTGTAGTTCAGTGTACACAAAAATGGTAGGTTGGTTACCCTTTAGATGGATGTCGGTGTAAGTGTAGGTTGAACCCATTATATAAAAACATATCTGTATATTGAAAATAATATTTTTTATTTCAAAAAGGTATAATTATATTTTAGGGAGTGTATAATGGAAATTAAATTAATGATCTTCAGGAATTATGTTACATATTGTTTGAGTGACTCCTTTTGGTTTGCACCAAATGGATTATTTTGGTGTATTTCTGCCCAAAGGGGGGATTTAGGAAGGAGGGGAGGGATTTTGGGAGACTATTTGGAAAAAGGTTGGAAGATAAAAAGTGGCTTAAGTGGAGTGACAAATGGGAAGTGTGAATTCTATTTTATAGTGGAGGAGGAGTGGAACTCTTGTAATAAAAAAATGTTATGTATTTATGTAATGTATCACTAACCCAATGTGAAGAGAACCTCAAATTTAATAAATTGAAATTAAATACCTTTTTTGTAATATATAAAACAATATATAAATAGTTTCCCAAATATAGTAATATTCTAGTGCCTTTTGGGAGAAAAGAAACATAAACACTACTATATAACTGAGCTACATTATCTCCCACTATGTTATTCTTTACTGGAACCCCTATTTTAAATATCAATCATGATAAATATATTCATAACATGATCAAGTAATCATTTAAAAGGGTGAGGTAATATTCCAATTAATATAAAAATGGTGTTATTCAATAATAATCATAGCCTTTTGGGTAGGAGTATTTGATCATGAAAATTAAAAATCATACACAATATTTCAAAGTTCATATACATGAATCATGAAATAAGGATTGGTCATTCATAACAAATAAATCATAAGGATATAAATACCATAATTCATTATAGAATAACCTAGTAATAAATCATGGAATTTTTGGAAAAAATAAGAATATAATATTATTTCTATAGTATTTCGGGAATCACTGTGAAGACCTTCGTGATAGTATTTTTTTACTATCCATACAATCTTACTAGTCATGGTTCACTCCCATGACCAACACGGTATCATGTGTTAACTCCTCATACCTTTTGGTAGTCATGGTTCACTCCAACGGCTATATTAACAGTCCATATTCACTCCAAAGACAATCATTGTCTATATTAGGAGATATAAATCTTTACACAATGCATTCGAGGGAAATATTGGTCGCACTGACCTCATAATGAAATCATACATACATGTTCCCAAAAATTAGAAACTATCATATCAATACACATGAAATTAAATGGGTATCATAAACATGTAATAATATCATAACCTATGGGAAAATATAAATGTTTCTTAATAATTACATCATAATATAACCCATGAAAACAAGAGGGTTTCAAAATCATATATCCCATGAAATAGAAATGATTTGGATACGAATATAACCCATTGATGAGAAATGGATTTCATATGAATCATACAATCAAAACATAAACCATTATTTGAAATAATATGAATGTAAATACTAAGTCATTTGCCCATAAAATCTTGAGTAACACCAATTCATATAATATTATATGGGAAATAATTTTAAAATATTTTTATAATAATTTCTTGAGAAAAATATATTTTCCTCATTGAAAATTTATTTTTAAAACAAAAAACATTATAAAAATTTTTTTCTTTAAAAATAGATTTTAAACATATATAGTACCATTTGAAAAAAACAAAAAAATTTAAAAATAATAACCTTAATAACAATCTTGAAGTGTCTTTTTAAAATATTTTTTTTTGAAAACATGGGTTTGGAAGTAAAATAGATTTTTTACCAAAGAGGGAAAAAACTCAGATTTTTCCTAAAAATGATATCAATTATTTTAATAACCAAAGAGTGGAAAATTTTAATAATAAATATATATAATTTGAATAATTATAGGATAATTAATATCATGAGTGTCCATGAGTGATGGATCATAATATTTCATCAATGGAAGTATAACTATAAATAATTTCGATAAACAATGGGGTTCTTTCAATAAAATCATACAGAAGGTAACATGGTATATATCTCGACAAGAAAGAAAATGAAATTAAATGATGCTTAAAATCGTAATAAAAGAAGTATATTCTGGATAAAACATTTAAAATTCATGTATATACCCCTTGAAATTGAATTTAGTTCCATAAAAAAACATGAATCTCAACAAAAGAAACTTAAGACAAAACTATATTACTGATTTCGTAACTCTGGAACATAAACCCCATAAAAGAAAATTATTAGAATGGTTATATGAATAGCCAAAAAGTTACGAATAATAATCATATAATAAATCCATGTTAATTATGTAATCCACATAAATGAAATATTGGTGAACCTGGCATATATCTCACTGATAAAAAAATTGATATGAAATTACTTTAATATGTGTCTTGACTGTTATCATACTCATTCAAACCCATTATATAATATATATAATTATATATATATATATTAAAAAATCCAAATAAATATATGTAATAACATATTTTTAATAATATCTATATATTTGATACTTATTAACAATTCTATGTTACAGGATCACTTCGGGTAATATCTACTTTGATCTTACCACATGTTTTGAATTAATTATTGATCATATTACTTAGATCATATGTTATATTTTTTAAAAATGTAAAATATTATATAAATATCATTTATACTGATTATATATTTATTTGAAATTAAATATAACTAAATAAAGATGAAATCGAATACATATTTCATGGAGATGGGGGTCGTACGTACGCATGAACATTGTTTCAGTTTTGTTATATAACATAAAGATAGTATGTAAATGATATATATTTATATATTTATGTAATATAATTAATTTATCATTAGATTTTTATACATATAATATATTTTTAATTAAACCATACATAGGAAATTCCATTTAATTGTGAATGAATAAAATAACATTGAGGAGACGGTAGTCCAGATGTCCACAAATGATCTTATAATATTTATATAAAATGGAATGAATTGAAGTAGAAATTATAAAATAAATATATAAGCATATATAAATAATAAATATAGTATATATAACATATAAACATCATTTTCCATCTTAATTTCTAACCAAGAATGTTGGTATAGGAAAAATTTATGATCATTGTCTAATGAGGTGGCAGTTAGTCATACACAGAAGAATTGTGTTGGAAACTGATTTGATGGATGTATGTGTAATTTTAGGTTGAATCCTTGAAATAAAAACAAATTCTTTTATTTTCGGTACCATTTAATATAATAATGGAATAAGGATACTTAGGGGGTGGAGAATGATAATATTTCAAAAGAGTTTGAGGAAGAATACTACCTCTAATTCAAGTAACTCATTATGGTTTTCACCAAAGGGATTCATTTATTGGTTTTATTAAAAAAGTTAGGATTCAAGGAGGATGTTAGGGATTTTGGGATATGTATTGGGAATATCATGATAGAGAATAAGTGTTTTGAGATGTGTGAGGAAGGGGGGAGGTGAGGGCCTTTAATATGGGAGGGAAAAGACTCACATCGTATTTTTTAGGACAAGTTAGGTGTATCCACTTTTGTCATCAAAAAACTGTCGAAAACAAAAAAAACTCCAAAAATTTATGGTTGATCACCGAAAAATATACATGCAATGGGTTTTTAGAAGTGGATATTTCATTTTGTTCTTTTATGTTTATGGTTTATTCTCATGTTAAGCTTAAAATTAACTTAATCAATTTAATAAATTTTAATTGTATTCACCGATATGTTTTTTAAAAACCACTATGTTGAACATATTAGAAATTATAAATTACTATGATTCAAAAAAATTAATCCAATTTTATGAATTCTAATCTCATAACTGGTAGAAATTATTTTAAAATCTAACCCTGTAGAAGAGATTACAATTTGAGTTTCTAAATAAAAAATGATAAAATGTCTAAAAGGTTTTTATATCCAATTTCAATGTGAAATTGGTGATAATATATAAAATTGGATTAGTTCATAAAAATAACATCTATTGAAAATTTTGAATCAATTTAAATATATGTTTCTTAAAAAATAAATGATATAAAAATAAGTTTTGAATTAAAATTCTGTATCTTTCACTATTGATAAAAAAAGATTTTTCATAGAAAACTCTCAAATAATAACCCTAATTTAATGTTGAAATTCGAAATTCAAAAATGAAGTTTATAATATTAAATTAACTTTTTAAAAGTGTCTAAAATTAATTTTATTTTTTTATTTAAGGAAAATAAAACCTGTTCATTTAAGAATAAAAAAATTTTAAATATAAAAGGACTTTAAAAAAATTATATCATTCGTTATTAAGATGTTTTAATTATATAAAATGATTAAAAAATATGTTAAACACAATTAATATTATTTATGATTTGATGATTAATATATAAGCTATAATTATCTCATTCAAATAATTATTAAAATAAGTTTAGTAAAAACTCATTGATGTGTGTAATAAATGAAAAGTAGGTGTTCATCATTATCATATCCTCAATCTCCAATATATATTCCTCTAACTAGATACTTCTCCACAAAATATTTACTAAGTGAGTGTTGGTGTTTTGTTTAACATTATATGTATGATGTATGACTTCAACTGGTTGTTCCTTATAAGAAATATCAACCTCTAGTGGTATAAATTATAATTTTATTATATGTGAAGGGTCAGGTATGTATTTCATTAATATATATATATGGAAGACATCATGGACATGAGAGAAATTTGGAGGAATTGAGAAGTGATAGGCTATCATCCCGATACGATAAAAAATCTCAAATGGACTGACATACCTAGGTCTTAGTTTCTATTTCTTCCTAATTATTATAACATTATCTATGGGGAGTTTTTTAAAAACACATTTTCAGAAAATTCTAATTAAATATCATGTCAATAGTTATCAACAAATATTTTATGACGAATTTTATTTACCATGATATTCTAATGAATGGTTTTAACTATCTATGTTATTTCATTATTGATCTTAGGTACCAATATATATATTTTTCCAAAATCATTCCAATATATTGGAAATAATAATTTCTTACCATAGAGGGAATCATAAGGTTCCATCTGAATTCTTGAGGGAAATCTTTTATTGTATAAAAACTCAACTAGGGGAAGGTGTTCATCCCAACAACCTTTAAAATAGTGATAAATTGATTACAACATATACTATAGTGTTTTTATTTCTTTTTTAGGCTAACGATATATATGAGGATGATTTTATGTGATAAAAATAATTTTCGTATCATGTGAATGTTGAATACCTCTCATGATCATATAGGTAAACCTCAAATCTCAGTCCGATTCAATGGAATTTTGTACATCATGAAACATTTTCCTTCATTAATATATATCCTAACATGGTGATCCGGAGAAAAGTCTACTATGATGGTGATGATGTGTTTTGATAGAGTAAGATTATAAACCACTCCTCCCATATAATTAAATCATTTATGGGTATGGGGTAGATCAATGACCAAATCGATAATGATGTTCTCCCATTTTCATTATTATATGTGTAATGGATGCACAATATCATTAGAAATTTGTCTTTCCGCCTTAACATGATGGCATACCAAGAATCAAGATAAAATTATGCAATATGTATCTTCATGCCATCCAAATAGAAGTATTATTTCAAATTCATATACATCCTAATAATTCTAGGACAAGTAGTGAATGAAACCCCATGGGATTCCATTAATAGTTCCTTTGGAGAATATGATATTATAGGAACACATGAACTATTCATAATCCTTATAATTCCATTATGGTTATGGTTATAGAATGGAAGATTTCTATCCTTATTTTTCAGCTCAGTATTTTCCTTTCCTGCCTCATTAATCATTACATGGATAGAGGGTTTAACATTCCATTGGGAAATATAATATTTTCCTCCTTCCATCTATTTTTCCATTTCCATCATTTTCATTTCAATATCTATTAGATATTTTGTGATGCACATTAAATATAATTTAACATGATTCATTTTACTCAATGCATGGACGACATTGTATACTTTCCCAATGCGGTAATGCCTTGAGTAATCATAATCCTTTATCAGATCTAAATATATTCTTTGGTGCATGTTCAACTCCTACCGTGTGAATATATATTTTAGAATATTATGATAGGTATATATATCATAATTTACAACATAAAGATAATTACTCCAACTATTTAATGAAAAAAATTACCACTTTTAACCACAAATGATGTGTTGGGTAATTTTTCCCATGAATCGTAAAATGTCGTGAGGCATAAGTGATAATCATTTTATTCTGTATAAGAACACATCCAAATGCCTTGTTTTTTTTAAAAACCACGGATGAAAAACCTGTCTTCAAAACAGAGTAATGAAATCATTGGTGTGTTGACTAACCTTCTATTTAGTTCCTTGTAATTTTACCCATATCCATCTAGTGAGGGGAACATGGAATCCATATAAATTAATATGGTTATATGATTAGATAGTTGATAGATGATCTCCCAAACCATCCATTGTATCTAGAAAAATATATACAAATTTTGATCTTTTTAATTGTGGTTGGTTTAGGAAATTATTCAATATCCAATGTATTTGATGGATATACTACTTACTATCTTTTTAGTTTATGTGACCCAAAAAAATGAAAACAAATCATCCCAAATTCCCAAATATTCATATTTTTCATATATTTTATATATATTTAGGGTCATTATTAAATTCTCAAATGATCTCAATTTTCTTCCTAAGTATTTGAATATATAAAATTATCATTAATAAATACAACCCAAATTGATCGAGGTGATTTCTAATGAATATAGTCATCAAACTGATGAAGATAACAGGGTGACTACTATGAAACAAAGGTATAAAAATATACTAATAGTGTCAATACCTTGTTTGGAATGTTGTATTGGGTATATGCTCCTTGAACTAAAAATGATAATTTCCATAATGAAGTTTAATCATGGAATAGTATTTATCACCATGAAGCTGATAAAACTAGTCATCAATACAGGGAAGATGGAATATTTTATTTACTATGACATTGTTCAACTACCCATAATCAATTCCAAGTCACATTGATCCATATTTATTTTTCATAAAAAGAATAGGTTCACCCCAAGGTGAGACCACTAGCCAAATAAATCCCTTATTGATGATTTCTTTGAGTTACTTCTTCTATTCCTACAACTTAGTTAGGACTATTCTATAAGGATTAATTTAAATAGGTGTGAAACAAGGTATGAATTATATTGATAACTAAAATTGTCATTTTGGTATAAAGATAAAAAATGTTTTGGAAAGACATCCACAAATTATAAAACAATTGGAATAAAATTATATCGATTTTCTCCCCAACCATTTGAGGTAAACAACACTTCTAAAATGGAATTATGACCTATGCACTAGATTTAATCTCCAAATAATGTTCACAAATATCATCAAATTCATGGACATCCATATAATGGATTAAAATATAAAACATAACATCCCTTCATGGGAACTTTATATGAACATTACAAAGGGGAAAAAATTTATTACCTAATATGATATCAAATTCAACCAACATAAAAAATAAATGATTTAATGAAAGAACATCCCAAAAAATTTCAACCACATAGGAATCATAAACTATGGTAGAAATAATATTACCATTAGGGTGGTTTCACTAATAATTTTGTAACACTCCAAGCTTCAACGATATGCTTCTCTTTGAATAATATAGTAGCGTGTATTGTACGCAACTTCGAGTTCTAACAAACCACAACCAATCAAAATAGCTGTTATCAATAGTAATACCCCCCTTTTTAAATTATATATTTTTTATATTTTAAAATGGACTTCATTTTTGTATTCTTAATATCGAAATTATCCTAGGGTGAAATTTTGGTATTTTTCTGAAAACATTCAATTTTTGATGAATAGTGAAAAACACTAAGTTATTGTTTAAAAATGAATTTTTATTTAAATAATTATTTATTTCATTTAAATTTATTTTAAGTCAAAATAGATACATAATAACTATATATTTTCAATGTAATTCATTGGAGTCGGTTTATAATAATTTTAGATATATAAAACTGTTATTGAACTTTTCTCTGTCTTTTAACCATCTTCTATGAGAATTTGTTAATTCACATAAAACCTAATTTTACCACTTCTGTGAGTGGAATTTCAAAAATACTAGGGACATGGTTAATATCAATGAGTAAAATTTTGTACAATGAAATAAAAGTAAATTTTGGGAATAATAACTTTTTTCTTTTCTTTATCATGATTAAAAGTAAATAGCGTAATTAAGGATAAAAGGGATATTATTATTACCCTAACACAAGTATTAATTCTATTGGATAAGTATAATTCAACCGAAAAAATCCATAGGAATAAAATATGAACCTCTTTGGTCAACTTGGATTAGATTATGACATTTATTATTATTTAATACAAAGAAGAGTTAAAAGAGATAAAATCAATGTTAAATAACTAAAACAATGTTAATATAGGGTTATACAAAAGTTAAATTCTACTATAAATATTAATTATAAATTTAAAAGGATTTACTACATAATTATATTTTATTGATAATTTTTAGACATAATATAATTGAATTTATTGATGACACAATAGTGATGCAATAATTACCTAATTAATGAAATATTAAAACAATTTATATTATAAATATCAAAATAATTGTAATTTGAGACTTTTTATGAATTAAACTAATTTTATAGGTTAATATAACATATTAGGGTTGGTTATATGAATTTTTTTCGAAGTAATAATGATTTTATAAATTTAGAAAAAACAAAATACCAAATAGTGTCAAAATTGACATAAATGAATTTCTAAAAAAAATATTATATTATTAATTGATATTCTATTTATAAAAATCAATGGGTCAGATACATTACTTATATAAGGTTATATATATTAATAATTAACCACTTCGGGTTCTATTGGATTTTTATAGTATGTTTAATAACCATATAATATAAAAATACAAAGAGACATGGTAAATGTAAAACTATTTAACTAAGAGTTAAATATAAATGATATGGTTAATATAGTCACCAAAACCTGTATAAAATCTAATGGTTGAAAGGGGTTTGACCCATATACACCTTATACTTGAAAGAAGATACTTTTTAGCCATTATAAACCGAATAATAATTTATTATAAAATAATAATTGAAGTTTTTTCTAAGGTGCCCCTCACCCCTCTTATAAAAGGGCACTCCCCTTCTCTTAAATTCATACCTTCAAAGCCCTTTTGTTCGGCCAAACCCTTCCCAGATATCCTCTAAACATCCCTCACATCATCTTATAGGCCCTCCATTGGTCAGAAAGCCATCATATGGAGCCCTTTTAATCGAATCAAAAGTAAGAACCCATAGAAGAGGTAATGATTTCACCACCCTCTTTCAAGTTCCTTTCTTCTTTCACTTCTTCTTTCTTTGTTATTTCCATTATAAAAGAATAACTCCAGTATCGTCTATATATTGTGATGTTATTATAAATATGGTAATTATAAATATGGTACAACCATATTCAGTATTCTATCCATCCTTTGAATGACATGTCACCATTCGTGTGTATGTACGACCTACCGTCTCCACGTCGTGGTGTAACAGTTATTCAATATATTATTATTTAGATGGGTATAATAATGGTGTGTAATTCATGTAAATAATAAATATAACATGACAATGATTATATATATATTATATACCATCCAATTATATATTACTTTAATATCAAAATAATGATATTGTCGCTCGTGCGAACATCCGGATTACTATCTCCACAAACGCGATGAGATTCATTCCCGATCATATACATTCACGAATAAATTTCATTTGTTGAATACAAATAATGTTTAGAGACATGATATAATTCTGGTTATGAATAAGATACATCCCATCCATAACAAATATGGCTCACATAACAAATAATATAAAAAAATGAATCTATTAACATCCCAAACGACGATAATACTAAGATATTATCAACAAATCATTGTTAAATGATCATATATGATATCATATTAATGTATATGATTCTTTTATAATTCAATAAAAATTATTTCACCATTATACAAGAGGATAAACTACCCTTTTCCAACAAAAAAGTACAAAGTAAGGGTTTCTTATCTCACTTTTAATTCTGTGAAATTTACATTGTTCACCACTTATTTATTGCATGTGGTGTGTGTAATGCCCATTATTGTATTCATTGTGTAATATAATTTAATTTATGGATATATACATCATCATTTTATGACCACTATTTCATCGGTGTATGTTTTTTATGTTACCAAATCGATAAGGGAATTTGAAATTTCAATTTCCACTCATTCGGCTCTACGCATACTTCATTGATTATTTTAATCCAAGATTATGCGCAGAATAACTATTTATTTGCTTATGTCATAATTTCCACGCCCCTTTCAATGAATATTCTTTTTATACACATAATAACTCCACTGATAAATTCTCAAGTCATCGATATTAACATGATAAGAGTAATTTTAACTCAATCTCCATTTATTGAGTTAAACATCTAATTCATTAGTTTTGTTTTTACTAGAATATGTGTGAATGTACATTGATTGTTTTACATGGAATATCCAATAATATTGAGTGTATTTATATTTTTCACACATAATTATGTCGTTTATTTATCCTTATCCTAAGGGTATGGCCTTTATAAGATATTTCATCTAAATTTACATTCCATTGAGGCTCCTTTGTTGTTATACACCAAATAACTTTTATATGGTGTATATAATTTACTTTGACATAGTATATCATGATTCCTTTTATTCTCATTATATTAAAATGTATTTATTCTCTCAATTATTTTTATTCAAGTGTCTCTCTTTTGGTTAGGAACTCTTATTATAATATCATTTTAAAAGGTTTTAATGATTTCTTATTCTAATTATTTCTCATTAATGTCCAATTTTTAAAAATGGTTTTAAGGATTTATTTATATGGAGATTAATGTTTTCAAATTAAAATTCCTTTTGAAAATTTCAAAGTGTTATGAGACACTTTGATTCAAAAATCTATTTTAAATGGCTTCTTCAAAAATAGTGTTACTTTTAAATGATTTCATGAAAAAGGGGGATATTTTTCCCAATAGTTTGATGATTATTTTAATATATGTCAATATCCTTCATTATTTGTGATTGTGGTTAATGTGATACAATACAATATTTTGTATTGTATCAAATTAGTTATGTTTGACTGTGGATGTGATATTTTTATACAATTCAGGGTTTGTGGTTAAAGTATTGACATTTGGTATGCTAGTTTTAATAATAATGTTTATATTATATTTTAAACATTTCATATGAGGAATGAAATAGACTTAGTAAGTGACGGGTGGAGACTGCTATAGATCCTTGATGCATCGATAGGTCTAATGTGACAAACTAGTGTCTTGGCACAATGCCTTGACAAAATATTATTTTTTTTCTTTGCAAAAGGCCTTGACTATGTGGTTATTATAGCCTGGTATTTTGAATTCCATTATTATGAATGTGGTTATTGGTATTTCATGTTATTATTAGACTAGTATAATATCTATATGAGAATGTAAATGGCATTATTTCATTTTTTTCGTTTCCATATTATGCTTAAGTTCAATTTTAAAAGGATTTTGTTTTCGTTATACATTGCCTTAAATGTTTATTCTTATTTATGAAAGTTTCTACTATATTGTTATCTTTACTAAGCATCTGAGCTCACCACTTTCATTGTTTTATTTTTCCTAGTATGTGAAGAATTATTTTATGAATGACCTACAGGGATATTATGAGGATATGAGTTTGGTCTATGGAGACAAGATGTTTTTGTAGTTTTTAACATTATGATGTAATGTAAACTTTATGGATATATCTATTGATTCCAATGATACTAAACTAATCGGTATTTCGAGACATGATATTTTGTGATCATGCCAATGATACGTAATAATGCACTGACTCTGGGTAACTGGGTTCGGGGCATTACAGTTGGTATCAAAGGATGTTTAGTACAAACCTTGGAAACTAGATAAACACTGATTAGAGCACATAGTCCTAATATAGACATTGAAAATTAGTATAGAAGAACATCCTATAATTTTTGTAGTGTATAGATTTTTTGAGTTTTCTATGAAATACATCCCTGTCTGGATATTAGCAGGTAGAGCCAGCTCTGGCACAAATGTACCTAGAGGTAAACCCCAAAAACAATGCTTTGAGATAGACTCGAACGGGAACTGGTGCAAGACAATGGGCCTTGCTGCACTCTTGGTTACGACACTCCCAGGGGACATGCTTTGGATAATTTACATTTTCTTTGCAAACCGATTTTAAGTATTTTTAATATAAGATGATAATAAATGACCTCAGGTAATCCTATGGTGTTTCAGATAAAGAATATAGTGTCATGATATTATCTAAATTATTTTATGACTACTGTTACTCACACAATGCTTTTTGGTTTTAGTCAATAGCTAGATTCCAAGTAAGTCATAATAACATTGAGAATGATGTACAAGGTGGGAACGATGGTGGAAATGTGAGAAAAATGGAATTTTGATAGGTGTAAAATATATCATGTTATTGCCAAATCAATTTTCCAAAAATATGATCAACAACATATATATTAACCAACTCCCAGAATCAATAATGAAGAGAAAGGTGATGAATAATAAGATCTCCAGCATTGGAGACCATGGAGAAAAGAATCCTCAATTTCAATCTTGCAGGAAATGTGGAAGGAGATCCCTAGGAATGTGTCTCAATAGAACAAATAAATGATTTACTTGCCGGAATGAAGGACATAAAGTGATGAATTTATGAGGAAAAATTTAGAGTACTATGGAAGAAAATAAAAATGGTCCCAAGAATCTATTTACAGTCATTTGTCGTAAATGTACGGGGCATGGCCATTACCCGAGTGAATTCCCTATTCTATAGGATATTTTCTTGGTCAAATAAGATCCTATGTGGAAATAAATGGCTAGAGAAATGATTAAAAGAGTTAGTTCTCATTTTTGATGGTATTACACTGGAATAATTTTCACTTATATTTGTAACCCTGCAGTTTTCCATGTGAGAATTATATTTGAGGATGACATATCTTTTCTCTTGTGGATATAGTTATAAATAACCATTTGGTTTTATATGATCATTGGGTTTGCGGCAATTATAAGTTATTATATTTTGGGATGAAATTGCAAGGTATGTGATAAAATTTGTGGTTAAATTCTGTTATAGTTATTTTGAGAAATTTATCTCATTTTGGTAATGTTAAAAAATATAGTTTTTGAAAAAGTACAACACATAGAACATGTGAAAACCAGTCACGTCAGACAAAGCTATTCAAATCGAACACACGACCAAAGTGCAATTGGGATTTATCTCCTACCACTGGACTACGTGATGCCCCTGGTTAATGTGACTAATTATTTTTAGTTAAATGATTTTATTGATCAATAATAAGTTGATTTGGGATCTTTGGTATTATCAAATAAATAACCTTAGTATAATAAAATTATTTGGTGATTAAGTGGAAAATGTTATTTTGGAAGATGTTCGCCCTGTTGGTAACACTATATGCCCAAGGAAAATAGAATACTATGGGATTTCGTTTGAGGAGTAATGGTGGATTTTTATCTATGTTTTTATTGTGGATTTATAGTTATTTGGGTTATTTATAGAAATTTATAGCCAATAATAGAGAATGTGTGATTAGGTTAATTACTTTTAAGTACCTGACATTAATAGTGGTTGACGTCAATTGGAGATACAATTTAATGTGGAAGACTACATAACCAAATTCATCTATGTTTTCAGTTTCAATATTAATATGGATTATATTGAATGATTTTAAGGACAATTGTTTATTTAAGGCTTTTTATTTATCTTTGGGGGGTATCATAAGATCTTATACTAACCGTTTTGGTTTTGATTAATCTTTAAAGGCAAGGTAAATATATAGTTTATCCTTCATGGATCATCTGATTCTATAAGAATTTTATTCTAGCTCTTCAAGTGTGAATAAGTCTTCATGAATACTCATTGTTTAAAAATGATTTAGTAGTATAAATTTATTAAAGAATGAAATATTACTTAAAAAGTATGTATATCTCTTTATGTTATTAGTAAATCTCAGAAATGAATTCCTCATCTTTATGTAATGTAACTTAAACCAAAAAAAAAGTTTTCTGTTTAGTTTTAATTAACTTTATCCTGATCATGTTTTCTAACCCTCTCCATCAGAACGTGACACTTAGTTTATCATCCATATCCATATTTTTCTACATGGAATCCTAGTATAGGTTATCTCGGGTGACCTTTGTAATTGTCTTTCATTCATTTAAAGTGATAGTTTTATTGACTTTTTTTCCGATGTGGGACATTCCATTATATTCCCAAGCCCAATTTTAAAAATTGTGTGGCACAATTTATTGAAGGAGGGGAGTATGTAACACAACAAGCTTCCACGGTATGCTTCTCTACAAATAAAACCATAGCGTGTGTTGTACGCAATTTCGAGTTATAACACACCACAGCCAATCAAACTAGCTATTATCAAAAGTAATACCCACCTTTTGAAATTATATAAATTTTATCTTTTAAAATAGTCTACATTTTTGGATTCAGAATATCAAAATTAGCCTAGGGTAAAATTTTGTTATTTTTCAGAAAACCTTCAATTTTTTAATAATGGTAAAAAACACTGAGTTATAGTTTAAAACCAAATTTTTTTTATATAATTATTTATTTATTTAAATATATTTTAGGTAAAAATAGATAAATTATTCATATATATGTTCAATGTAATTCATTGGAGTCGGTTCATAACAATTTTAGATATATAAAACTTTTATTGAACTTTTCATCGTATTTTACCCATCTTTTAGGGGAATTTTCTATTTCCCATAAAAACTAATTTTACCACTTCTATGAGTGAAATTTAGAAAATCTGAGAGACACAGTTAATATAAATGATTAAAATGTGGTTCAATAAGATAAATTTTTTTTGGTGAATAATAAATTTTTTCTTTTATTTACCACGGTTAAATGTAAATAGGGTAATTAAGGGTAAAAATGATATTATTATTACCCTACAACGTGTCTTAATTCTATTGGCTAAGTATAATTCGACCAAAAACAACCTTATGAAAAAAATATGAACCTCTTTGGTTGACTTGGATTACATTATGACATTTATTATTATTTAATCCAATGAAGAGTTAAAAGAGATAAAATCAAAGTTAAATAACTAAAACATTTTTAATATAGCGATAAACTTAAGATAAATTAGATTATAAATATTAATTATAAAGTTAAAATTATTTTCTACATAATTTAATTTTATTTATAATTTTTAGACATTAAATAATTTAATTTATTTATGATACAATGGTGATGTAGTAATTACCAAAATAATGAAATATTAAAATAATTTAAATTAATAATATAAAAATAAATGTAATTTGTGACATTTTAGGAATTAGACTACTTTTATAGGTTAATATAACATATTAGGATTGGTTAGATGAATTTTGTTAGAAGTAAAAATGCTTTTATGAATTTAGAAAAAACAAAATACCAAATACTGTCAAAATTGACATAAAAGAATATATAAAACAAATATTATATTATTAATTGATATTATATTCCTAAAAATATAATCATTGGAGACATGACTTAGATAAGGTTATATATATTAAAAATGAACCACTTGGGGTTCTCTTGGCTTGTTATAGTACGTTCATTAACCATATAATAAAAAATACAATGAGACATGGTAAATTTCAGACTTTATAACTAAGAGTTAATTATAAATGATAAGGTTAATATAGTGACCCAAAACTGTCTAAAATCTATTGGTTGAAAGGGTTTCATACCATCCCCACCTTATACTCAAAATAAGTCACTTTAGATCCATTATAAATCAAATATGAATTTATTATAAAATAATATTTGAAGATTCTTCTATGGTGCCCCACACCCCTCTTATAAAAGGGCACTTTACCTTCTCTCAAATTCATACCTTCAAAGCCTTTTGGTTCGTCCATACCCTCCCAAATATCCCCTCAACTTTCATAAATTCATCCTAGAGACCCTCCATCGGTCAAAAAGCCATCTTAAAGAGCCCTTTTGATCAAATCAAAAGGAAGAACCCAAAGAAGAGGTAATGATTACACCACCCTCTTTCAAGTTCCTTTCTTCTTCAAATTATTCTTTCTTCGATATTTACATTCCTAAATAATAACTCCATAATCTAATATATACTATAATGTTATTATAAATATGGTACAACCATATTCAGTATTCTATCCATCCTTTGAAAGACATGTCACCATACGTGCGTATGTACAGCCTACCGTCACCACGTCGTGGTGTAATTGTTATTTAATATATTATTATTTGGATGGGTATAATAATGATGTGTAATTAATGTAAATAATAAATTTAACATGATAATGATTATGTATATATGATATACCATCCAATTATATGTTATATTAATATCAAAAGAATGATATTGTTGCTCGTGCGTACGTACGGATTACCGTCTCCACAAACGCGATGAGATTCACTCTCCATCATATCCATTCAAGACTAAATTTCATATTATGATTAAAAATAATGTCTAGATACCTGGTATAAGTCTGGATATGAATAAGATACTTCCCATCCACAACAAATATTTCTCACATAAAAAATAATATACAGGAAAATCAATCATTTAACACCCGAAACGATGATAATACTAAGATATTATCAACAAATCAATTTTAAAATATCATATATGAAATCATATTAATGAATATGATTCTTGTATAATTAAATAACAATTTGTTAACCATTATACAGGAGGTTAAACTACCATTGACCAAGGAAAATGTACAAAGGGGTTTCTTATCTCACTTTTAATTTTGTAAGATTTACATTGCTCACCACTTATTTATTGCATATGGTGTGTGTACTACCCATGATTGTATTAATTTTGTAATATACACTAATTTATTGATATTTATATCATCATTGTATTATCCTTCTTTCATGGTTGTATGTTTCTTATGTTATCAAATTGATAAGGGAATTTGAAATTTCAATTTCCACTCATTCAGCTCTACGCAAACTTCATTGATTATTTTACTCCAAGATTATGTGAGGAATCACTATTTATTTTCTTATGTCATAATTTCCACTCCCCTTTGTGTGGATATAATTTTGATACACATAAAAACTCCATTGATAAATTCTCAAGTCATCGATATGAACTTGATAAGAGTAATTTTAACTCAATCTCCATTTATTGAGTTAAACATCTAATTCACTGGTGTTGTTTTTAAAAGAATATGTGTGAATGTACTTTTATTGTTTTACACTGAATATTCAACCATATTGAGTGTATATAGATTTGTCACACATAATTATGTCGTTGATTTATCCTTAACATAAGGATACAGCCTTTATGATAGATTTCATCTCAATTTACATTCCATTGAGGCTCCTTTGTTGTTATACACCAAATAACTTTTATATGGTGTATATAACGTACTTTGACATAGTATATCATGAATCCCTTTATTCTCATTATATTAAAATGTTTTGATTACCTCAATTAATTTTATTCAAGTGTCTCTCTTTTGGTTAGGAACTCTAATTAAAATATCATTTTAAAACGTTTTAATGATTTATTATTCTAAATCATTATCATTAATGTCAATGATTTATAAATGGTTTTAAAGATTTATTTATGTGGAATTAAAGTTTTCAAATCAAAATTACTTTTTAATGTTTCAAAGTGGTATGAGACACTTTGATTCAAAAATCTATTTTAAATGGCTTCTTGACAAATAGTGTGACTTTTAAATGTTTTCAAGAAAAAGGGGGTATTTCTATCAATAGTTTGATGATTATTTTATTCTATGTCAATATCCTTCATTATTCTCGATTGATGTTAATCTGATACAATAAAAGCTTCTATATTGTGTTGAATTAGTTAAGTTTGACTGTGGATGTGCTATTTTTATACCATTCATGGTTTGTGGTTAAAGTATTCACATTTCGTATGCTAGTTTTAATAAGAATGTTTCTATTATGTTTTCAACATTTCATATGAGAAATTCATTGTACTTAGTATGTAACCGGTGGAGCCTTCTATAGCTCCACGATGCATCGGTAGGTCTCATGAGACAAACTTGTTTCTTGGCACAAGTCCTTGACAAAATCTTATATGTAGTGTTGCATTATGCATTCCATTATTATGAAAGTGGTTATTGATATTGCATGTGATTATTTGACTAGTAGAATATCCATGTCAATAAGTAAATGGAATTATTTAATTTTATCTTTACCATATTATGCTGATGTTCAAGTTTAATAGGATTTTTTTATAGTTATACTTTGCCTTAAATGTTTATTCTTATTTTTGAAAGTTTCTGCTATATTGTTATCCTTATTGAGAATCTGAGCTCACCCCATTCTATGTTTTATTTTTCCCAGGATATGAAGAAGTATTTTATGAATGACCTACATGGATTGTATGAGGATATGAGTGTAGTCTATGGAGACAATATGTTGTTGTAGTTATTCACTTTATGATGTAATGTAAACTTTATGAATATATATATATTGAATCCAAGGATACTAAACTAATCAGTCATTCAAGACTTAACCCTTTTTGATCATGCCAATGATACGTAATAATGCACCGACTTTGGATAACTGGGTTTGGGGCATTATAAATTCGACATAAAATAGTTTCGGTGGAATCTTAACACCCTAATCATATAATATAAATATGAATGATTGCGTCGATCTAGAATAAAATAATACATTGGAAGTTTTATATTAGATAATAGGTTTACCTTTCCCCACATCCTTACCACTCCCCTCATCAGAAATATAAATTTCATGACAGTCCCAGCATCCCATGGCTTAATAGGTTACTAAAATCAATCATCACCAATAACACTTGGGGATTGGATTGGGTGTCATAACACACTTTTTATGTATACTTGTAGAACTGAATTGGGGGGGGGGGGTTAAATTTGGGTCATTTTTCTCCAATCACATAATTTTATAACTGCTTCTCATCACATCAACAAACAAATGCATTGAGGACTTCCCTTCCACAATTAAAAAATTTTGTAGTCCCCTTAATGAAATTTACTCCATGATTCATCTGTCAAATAGAGCATGAAATAAATTGAATATTCTTCTCTTCATGGTTATTATAATTCCCATTAATCAAAATCTTCCTTATCTTGTAAAACCTATTCAATTGGTACAGGACACCAATCACAATATCATATTTTATTACAAAAAAAAATCATTATAGATACTATACACTCTTATGGGAAATTATCTTATTTTTCATATATTTAATCCACTAATGAAACTTTCAACATTACATTCACGTTAGATCTATTTCTTATATCCTATATCTTGTAAATTTATCTTCATATATAAAAATAGATTCATCATACCTACACTTAAACTCATGGATCAATTTAATTATCTTGGTATGAATAATATTAGGAATGTACATAATAAAAAAAGAGTTATTGAACTCATCCAACTCCATGGATTCAATTGAATAATCATTCCCAATATTAGTGATTACATTCCACCACTTGTCCACCTCACCATCTGATTGATAATAATCGATGATTAATTTCTCAGGCATTGAAAAATGTAGAATATAGAATATCATTTGAGTTTTAATGATAAAATTTTCAACAACAAGGGAATTAAGAGATCCTATGAATGAAGGGACACATGACCTCATGAATGAAATAACCAAATATTTATCCATCCATTTATCATATGGAAGTCCACCATAATTCATAGGTTGTGAGATTGGGGTGATAATAGAAATAAAATTCTTCATTCTGTATCTCATATCATTCAGTTTCTCATGATTTACATCATTTCATTGTTTGTATTAATCAGAATTAACATGGTTTCTTAATGTTTCATCCATTTAATAATAACCAAATAAAAGATTACAATATATTTATCATAATGAGGAACCACAAAATCATGAAATTCAATTATAGGATGTCTATATTATGAAACCTTCTTTAATATATGACACCATTTGTTTATCCGATGTAATTCATTTCTATCATCAATTAAAATCCATAATGATGGATCATAATGAGTTTATGAATTCCCAAAGCATATCCCATGGGAGTGTTAATCAAGGTGTGAAGTAAGCCATGTTTTCCTATACAATCTTACACTGAGTTAGGCCCCACACACCTTATTAGAGTTATTACTCCTATGTATATTTTTATCTAGATAATCATAATCTTATTTTATCTAAGAATAAATTTATTTATAGGAAACCATTATCTCAATCCTTTAATAAGAATCCAATACATTTCCTTTAAATTTTATTATCCTTAGTACTATCCATAGACATTTCATTATGATTCATAGAAGGGTTTTATCATCCTAGATCCCAAAGTTTATATAAGAATTTTCTATGATACAAATTAATTTAACCCAATCTTCTAATATATTGATATTACATAACATATTTTAATTATTAAAAATTATACAAATAGATACCCTATGACATTACTAGACATCAGGATTTGGAAACAAGGAAACATAAACAAAGATATTTTAGAGGGATATATTATCCCCCACTAGTTTCTTCTTGACTAGAACTATTTTGTGAAAATATCAAACATAATAAATATCTTCCTAACTTGGAGAAGAAATCATAAAGATTAGCGATCTCATATTCTTAATAAGAATAAACATGTGGGATATATAAGAATAATAATTAGAAAAAAGGTATCAGAACATGATCATGGGAGAAGAAGATCAGATCCTAGATGTCAATGATCAAACACTTGAATTAGTTAATAAGGATTTCTAGTTTAGATGATATGAATTATAAGGAAATAAAGAGAATAAACTATGAAAAAATAACAAGGGAAAAAATATTAAATTTTTCAAAACACATAATCATATAATATGATTTCCAATGTAGTCAAGAAATCACTGTTAAGACTATCTTGGTAGCTTGGGTTCGCTCACTTTACCATGTTGGTATTCACGGTTCACTCTCAAGGCCATCTTGGTAGCATGAGTTCACATATCATACCATCTTGGTAGACACGTATCACTCCCATGGTCATCTTAGTAGTCAAGGTTAATTCCCAAAACTATATTATTATATCTCAAGAGATATAAATCATTAAAAATTTCATTGGAGGGATATATAGGTCCAACCAATCTCATAGTTAAATATTACATATATGAAAAAAAATCAGATATAATTGCATACTATCTTATGAAAAGAAATATGTATTATAAACATGGAATCCTATCCTAATCTGTAGAAAAAATATATATTTTTCCTAATAATTTCATCAAAAAATTATTCATGAAATAAAGTGCTTTTTAAAATTATATAACCTCTGAAGTTGAATTTTTTAATGAGCGTATATCTCATAAAAGATAAATTTGTTTCATAAACATAATGCCTTCAAAAAATAAACCATTTAGGTAAATAATATAAAAGAAAAAATGGAATCATTTCCTTTAAAGGCATGATTAACCCTATTGATTTCATTATATAGGGGAAATTATTTTTAATGATATTTAAAATAATTTCAAAAGGGAAACATATTTTCATCATTGAAAAAAAAATATTTATCATAAATAAATTTTTTCATTAAAATATATTTGAAATCCTATAAATGATGTTATGAATACATTAAAACATTTTAAAATCCATTTTTAAGAAAAATTTCCTTTATGGTACATTTGAAAACATTTTAGAAATTATTTTTGGAAATATGGTCTTGGTAATAACCATTATTTCTGATGGAAGAGTGAAGTACAATCTGATTTTTCATAAAAAGATTTTATAAAATATTTTAAGTACCGAAGAGAGTTGAAATGGTTTAATACATTGATATACCAAGAATAAAAATAGAAAAATAAAATTCATGCATTTTCTTGAGATATATATCACAATATTTCATCAATGGAAGTAACACCATAAAAAATCCTAATAAATGATGAGATAGTTTCAATAAACTCTTACCATATAGTAACCTTTGATCATATTATTAATGAAGAAAATTTGAATTTATTGATGGATAAACTATATTTGCATGCTGTATATTTATGATATGTCTTTTCAAATGAAAGTATATAAACCTCACCAAATAATTTAGCTACATAACAAAACATGATTCTCGGAGAAAGAAAATTGTGACAACACAACCATACCAATTTGGTATCTTTTGAAACATAAACCACATGAATGAAATATCATATAATATATATATAAATTCCGAAAAATTTAATATTAATATCATAATAATAAATTCATGTTTAGTATATACACATTGAAAAATAAAAGAGTGTTGAATGTGGAATGTATCTCACAAATATAAAAAATGAGAGGAAATTCCCTTAACCAGTTTCTTGACTCTTCTCCTACATGTTCAATCCTCCATTATAATAAATATAGGTTTATTATAAATATTTCATAGAAACAGATTCTTATATATAACACCATATATTTCTGTATAATGAATTTATATTATCCTCATAATAAAAATAGTTTGTGAAGTGTTCATATAGGGTAATATGCACTTTGTTCATAGGACATGTTTTGACTTATTATTCAAGACTTATTAATTTGGTCATGATTTCCAAACTTATATATATATAAAATTATATAAATTTAATATATATTTCATATATATATATATATATATATTAATATATAATATATAGAATGATGAAATGGAATATATTGTTCATAGAGATGGTTTGTCGTATGTACACATTAACATTGTTTCGATTTTTTTCGCACTGAAAGAAAGTATGTGAATATATATATACATGTATATAATATCACTATATTAAAATTATTAATATATATCATGTATTTTTACTAATACCATCCTTAACACATTCCATTAACGTGTGAATAGATCACATCACTTGGGGGAGGTAGTGGTCCATACGTCCAGAAACGATGTTATCATATTTTAAAAAGATGGGAAGTATAATGGTATGTGTTATAAAATAATTAAAGAATCATTAAAAAAAATTGTACATATCATATATAATACGTTTTTCTATCATAATTATCAACCATTAATGATTCTAATGGAAAAAACTAATCATTCATTCATGAGGTGGTAGTTCTCCTTAACATTAAAAATATGTTGGTTACCCATTATGTGTTTTTGTGTGTATGTTAATATAAAAACCATATCATAAAAAAATAAAAAAATTATTTATTATACTATTTATGTTTAATAATTTATTAATTATGGCTGAGGAGGGGGGGGGAGGAGAATGGAAATAAAACTAAATATTTTGAGGATGAATGTTACCTCATACTCGGGTAACTCTTTTTAGTCTCCACTAAAGGGCTTCCTCTGATGTATTTATTCCCTAAGTACAGATTCAAGTAGGAATGAAGGGATTTTGGTAAGTGTATTGGTCATATGTTGGCAAAACCTATGTGGGTTTATATGTTAGGGGTAATGGTATATTTGAGGTCCTTTATAATTGTGGGAAATGAATCACATTGTATTTTTTATAATAAGTTATGTCTACCCAAATTTTTACCTATTTTAATATGAAAACCCAAAAAAATCAATAATTGAAGTATAATGAATGAACAATGTCATTAAAATTAGTGTCAAAAAAGTGGATAGATTATTTTTCCCTTAGATTGATGGTTAACTCCATTATTAATCATAATATTATATTAACCATTGTAATTAATTTTGATTACCTTAACTAATATTTTTAGTCCAAAATAATGTTTAATATATTAAAAATTAGAAAATATTATGTTTTAAAATATTTGATAGATTTTACTAAATTAAAATCACAAAAGATTCATTAATAAATTTAAATTTAATATCATGGACGTGATGACATTTTTAAAGTTTTAATGTAAAAATGATCAAATATATACTATGTTTTTGTATCAAATATCAATGTGAAATTTGTTAAAATGACCTAAATTGGATTAAATAATAAAAATATGATATAATAAAATATCAATAAATTTAAAATATAATTTAACATTATAGATAAGATGGATGAAAAAGGATTTTTGAATCAAAATTTAGTATTTTTCACTATTCATCAAACAATGATGTTTCTTAGAAAAATCAAAAAATATCACCCTAAGATAATTTTGAAATCTTATGTTCGCAAATTCTATTCCTATTCAAATTCTATGTATATAAAAGGGTAAAAATTATATTTAGTTCATACAAGGACAAGATAAACAGTTCATTTGAGAAAGTAGTGTTTTTAAACAAATAAGGACTTTAAGAAAAAAAAATATCATTAATTATCAATAAGTTTTATTTATATAAAACAATTTTAAAAAATATTTTAAACATAGTTATTACTATTTATATTACATTGTTTAATGGCTAGGTTATACTTCTCTTGAATAAATAACTATTACAAAAAATGATGTTTCATAGAAACTTAATATTTCATATAATGTATGCCAAGTTGTTATTACATATAATGTATTAAAAGTTGGTGTTTCAGGTAACGTATTATGATTTGGTTATTCATGTGAAATAAGGACAATCATTGTTGTGTGAAAATTACATTTTACTTTGGGCATTGAAATATATTTATGAAAATTAATTCATTTGAATGAAGGTATATACAAATATATGGTATTACATAATGTGTATCCAAAATGGAAATATAATGGTTTAATTGGAATAATGGTTGATAAAAACCTCCACCACCCAAAAATATGTTTTTCTAAATTTTGTTCCTTAACTTCTAATTTCATGAATTTTATCATTTTGGTTTTTATTATAGAATATAGTTTTATATCTAATGAAAATTATCCATTCAGAAAAAATTAATGTTATTTTTATGAGACAATATAAATCCACATAATTAGAAATATTATATCTAATTTATAAAATTAAAATACCATGTCTGTTGGAAATTAATTTTCAATCAATTATATGAAATGTGCAAAAACTATGGTTTAACTCAGACCATGCTAACAATTAATTTAAAATGATGGTTCAATAGTAAAATTATGGAAGATAATTTGGTCCATTAATAAAATATATTTTATATTTTTAAACTCCTTAAAATCAATTTTAAAAATATTGTACTTTATTAATATTAAATAATTTAATAAAGAACTTATTATAAAAATTAATATCAATTTTGAAATTTATTAATTAATTATTATTTAAAAACAAAAAAATAAATATTATAATTAAAATACATCATGTTCACATCCCTATAATATTTTATTTATGTAAAAATAATCCAAGATAATATTTCAATCAATTTTCTTTGTTGGCATTTCTTATTAATTTTTAGTAACTAATTTATCAAAAAAATTATTATAAAAAATTATGAAAAAAAACCATTTTATATTTTAAAAGAATATTTATAATCGTAAATATGATGTGTTTTACATATCTTAATTTTTTATAATTCATATGGTTACTTTTTTCCATTTTTCCTTACTTAACGTATAATCTCGGTAACAATCATTAAATATTATCCCAATTCACCATAAAAGTCTTACCAAGAAGATATATGATAAGTCTATTAGACACTAATTGAATTTTTTAAACGTTTCTACGTAATTTATTCCATTAATATTATATTTTAGTCCCTCATTATTCTTCATTTTACAATATTCATACAAAATATTTTGAATCACTATCAGTGATATATTAAGTCAAAACATAATCCAAACTAGTTAGACTAAAAATATTATACTAATTACAACCCTGATGTTTTTTAAAATTTAGATCATAGAGGTGGGAAAATTAGGTTTAATGCTAATCCTATAGATTCGGTGAGAAAATGAGTTTTTAAAGAAAAAAATTCAACATTTCAATATTTTTTTATATAAAATTTCAATATGAAAATGATTCTAACGGCCCAAATTGGATTAATATTTTCATAATATACCCATTTTTTATTTAATTATAATAATAAAATATAATTTATAGGGAATTATTATTTGAATTAAATGGTAGTTTTTAACCAAAATGAAATTTTTTAAATATTCCTCCAAAAATAAAAATTCAAAAAAAAAATTAAAAAATATCACCATAAGATAATTTTGAAATTCAAAATTCAAAAATATTTTAATTATTTTAAAATACATTTTTAATGTCTCGATATTTATCTTTAAATAGTTGTTCTATTAAAAGTTGGTAAATCTCAGTCTTGCTAGTAATATAAGCTATCATTGACATCTGTATAGAATATGCTAAACTTGGTGTTTCATATTTTGTAAGGTAGAAAAAAAAAATTATTTTATTCTAAAATAAAAATATAGTAATGTTTGGGGGTGTCACATTCTCTCTACCCCAATTATATTGCATCATTAAAATTTAATCCTGATCTTGGTAATCAAGAGTTTGATTTTTGAAAATAATATTGTTGAAAAACAAAAACGATAAATATGATCAATAAAACATATTACCAAAAGAGGAAAAATGAAATGTGTAGTTCATAAAAAAGAGTCTTTATAACAGGATAACATTAATGAAAACCATGGCATGGAAGATAAATATAACTATTATGTTCTAATATAGAGTAATAGAGAACCTGTTCAGTGAGAGTTTTATAACACAAAACATTAATCAAGAGTTGTGGATAAATGTCATTGTTATCATGAAAAATGATCATAATAGGAAAATATTTCTGTTTAAAGACCCTTTTCATTATGTTGAAAAATTATTTTAAAATATTTTTCTTTAGAAGCACCTTGAAATATTTATTCTTCATCTCTTAGAACAATATTCTTTATATATTTCATTTTTACAATAATCAATAAAAACTAATCCATGATCAATATAAACCAATTTATAAATGGGTAACCTTTTTACCCTTCCTTGTATTATTATCTGAATCATTTGAATTGGTACCATGGAATTTAATTGTGTCAAATTTACTTTATCCATATCAATTATAGATTTAACCAGGAATAATTATCTCAACATCTAGAACATAGGGTAAAATTTCCCTCAACCCTATGTTTTTTTATGTTTAAAATTCCCCTAAAATACATTGAATGGTTCCATCCAAGATGTGATCACAACCATATTTAAATAGTAATATAGTAAAATCCTTGCATACTTCATAATTCTTATAACCAGTATAACATGGATAAAATACTTTTACAATATTAATCAAGTATCAAAATACAAAGGCACATCAATCACTCAACTTCGTCAATATCAACAACATTACATTAAACAATATCACATGAATTCTTCTAAGGTATATTCCATTGATGTTTTGGGAATTCATTTTCATTTTCCCAAATCTTCTTACATTTGAATCATTAAAATTTTTAATTTTCATTCTTTTTTTTTCAATCTCAATTATGGTGACATTTTTCTTAACAGTTATAGAAAACTAACATTCCCTTCAATCATGTAACATGGTGTTTCTTTCCAAATTTAACACATGAATGAAAATCATTCTTTATCTTATTTCTCTAATATATTTTGTTATCTACTCTCCTCTTATTCTGTGGATTCCCATCAAAGACACAATCCATAGATAATTATTTCATTATCTTCACAACATATAAATTTTATTAATCATATGGAGAACAATTTTTGAAGACCATTTCCTTTCAAATACATTGCATAAGCACTTCAAAAAATCAATTAAACATGCACATTGTGTTGTATATATAATCTGTATCATTCCTATCTAACCATTTAATGGTATATTCAGACTCTACAACAATATATTCATCCTTTTTTATTATGAAAAATGGCATCCTATTCATCTTAGTATTTATCTACCGGAGGGAAATAATTCTCAATGATTGTATCTTTTAAAGATTTCTATTCAATGAGTTTTATTACATCATCTACCCTAGTACTCTATATCAGATAACACCATTGATTAGAACCACCATTGATACAATACACATCAAGTGAAACCTTTTAATTTTCACTACAACCTAAATCCTTAAATATTTTTTCTAAATACATAATCCACTACTCAATTACCATTCGATCAGTAAGAACACTAAATAATGTGGTCCTATATCACAGAAAGTGATACAATATTATATATTGACATTGTGTAATAGGTTCCTCCATCTGAGAATGATTATGTTCCATAACCTGATTCAGATTCCAAAATATATCAATTATTCACTCAATTCCAATACCATATATACTGGCCTTCTCACCAGGGAACCCTCTATATAAGTCATGTGTATTAGTACAGTTCCTCCATGTAGGATTAATTTCAAAAAGAGGAAATTACTATATTAGATCATAAAATTATGAAATTTGGATAACTCTTAATATGGTGTAATACGTAACAAAAATTGAAAACATTGTCCATTACTAATCTCATAAACATAAAAATGGTTTCTTTAGGGAAATATTTAATATAAAATAATTCATAATGGTCTGTAAGAAATATGTGAATTCTCCGAAGTGTATCTCTTGGTATTGACTTAACGGTTTCATAGTAGGGACCATTTTCGTGTACCAGGTAAAGTCGAGTTAGTCTTTGCAGTCCTTTTTAGAGTTGTTACTCCTAGGTAAATCTATGAAAAAATAGTTTCAAATTTTAGTATATAGAAAATTATGAATTTCTAGGAATAACAACATAATTCATTCCTTACAAAAATTATAGGATGTTCATCTAAACAAATCAACAATGTCAATATTTTGTTTATCTTTTTTAATCATTGTTTTCTCAATCTAGTTTCCAAGAATCCTTCTATAACTACAATGATACCAATTGTAATCCCCAACCCTATTAGCAAAGATCTGCTGAATTATTTTATTACAATGGAATCAATATATGGAATCCAATCCTAAATGAGTGATTAGTTTAGCAGTTCTGGAAAGTTAGAGTACATACATGATTCCCATAATACTGTATGAAATCGAAAATAAAAATACGATACATAATAATATGATGTAAATAAAATCCTTGAAATCATATAAAAATATTTATTCTACATAACTTGGGAAATATAAAAATAATAAGGGTGTGATCAAATGATTAGTAAGGGTATGTAAAATTTCATAAAAATTAATTTATGATAATAATAAACCCATAAAGTTGAATAACTAATAAAAAATCTATGAAAATAACTAGATAAATAAATACCAATATGGAAAGTTAATAAAGTTAACACACATTTCACTTAATCAACGAATGTGAATATAAAATGTATCCATAGATATGTTGATCAAAAATATAATTGATAAATTATAATTGTAAGTTAATGAGTGATATTATTAATTATTGGATGGGATGAGTCCAAGATACATGGTGAAATTAACATCAAAACCTTTCACAATATGGTTTGTTACATAATGGGTATAAATCAATTGGGTCTGGAAAACCATATCTCTATTTTCAATACCATTAAAAATAAAATTTATAAAATTCTTTTAACAAACTTGAAGGGATTTTACAACATAATTTTCCCCCATGATACAACTGACACATCAGGGGGATTTCATTTAATGGTCCACAACCCGTGTCATTCCAGTCTAAAGCATTCCTCGTATACTGAATAATTGATTTAAAAAATAAACAATGTGCCTTATCATAAAATAATCATAATGAAAAAAATATAATTATTTATCAATAGTTACATTTTTAGGATAAATGAAAACAAGCGTCTTTAACATTTATGAAGGAAAATTCCATTGAAATTTCATTAATACATTCTCGAGGAAAATAATCTTGAAACATCCCAAACTGTCCCATACTACCCATAAACATTTGAATCATAATCCCCATGATGTAATAAAATTAAATAAGACATAGAATAACCTGAGATTAAGGATATTAATGATATACCAAGTGAAATGATTGTATATACACCATATAAATGTCAATTGGTACAGAACAGAAAAAATTTCTAAAAGGAATATGAATTTAGACAAAATCCCTTAACATGAGTCCAACATGTCCTATCATTCATTATATTTACGAATAATAAAATTATATTAGTTATTTTCTTAATTAAAAAAATCTTCAGGACTATAGCTATTTTTTTCACTTATTAGAATGTTTTAAGAAAATACTAAAAAAATACACTTATTATGGGCATTTTGACCAAATCCGGTTCATATGTTAAAAATGATTTTGTAATTAATCTAGGGTATAAGGGTTAAATATATAAAAATATATATAATAATAATTAAATAATTTTAATATTTATATAGAAGTTAAACTTTTAAAATGATTAATTATGCATGGTTATGAAAAATGAACCAACATTACAATCCTAGAGAATGTATGGCGTTCATATTCCTTAGTAACGATTCCATTGTTTAGTGATCATTATAGAAAAGAATATATGTTGAATTATAATATTCATAATTATCACTATATCATAAATAGAAAGTTATTTAATTATATATACTTATACATATTATTCCTGTGATGTAAAAGAAATCACATTGTGTTCGAGAGACGGTACTCCACACATCCATGGACGACGTTATCACTTTTTAGTTTGTGAAAAGGGTAAATAATAAAATAGTATATTTTTTAAAAAAAGTATATTATTTCATAAATAACATAATGTTTTATTTATGGTATATATTTTAAATTAAAACCACCCTTTATACATTCCATGTATAGTGTGATGGAGTCACATCACTTTGAGGGGTCAGTATACCACACTTCCACAAACAATGTTATCATATTTACAAAAGAAGGAAATCATAAAGGATTCTATAATAAATTAATTAAAAAATATTAAAGAAAAAATTAATATCATATATATCATATATATCATAAAAAAATATATTCCACCACAATTCCCAACTTAAGGATATGGTAATGTAAAAATTAATAACATTATTTTGTGACGCAGTAGTTCGCCCTACTCATAAACAGTATGTTACCAACCCATGATATGGACGTGAGTGTAAGTGTTGGTAAAACCAATAACAAAAAATTATATAATTATATATATTATTATGTTGTTAGTATATAAAATGAAAAAAAATTATTTGAGGTAGTGGATAGTGGAAATGATACAATAGAGGTTGAGGAATGATGTTACCTCTTCTTAGGGTAACTCATTTTGGTTTTCACGAAAGGGATTCTTTGGATAGATTTCTTCCAAAAGGAAGGATTCATGGATATGTATTTTGGGTAACTAATTTGGAAGAGGATGGATGAGCTAATGTATCTTGATAGGTGTGAGAAGGGGGAAGAGTGAATGTATTTTTATAGTGGAGGAGGAGTGGCACTATTGTAAATACCAAAATGTATTCATTAAAGGGAGGTATCCTATACCTAATTCACTGAAAAATTGAAAAATAATGGATTAAATGGGATCCATGGTCGAGAAAAACCACGAAAACATAATAATAAGTGCATTTTTTTAATTTGGTTCCCTAACTACTATGTTTCCCAAATTTAATCATTTTGGTTTTTATTAAATAAACTTGTTTTATAAACTATATAACATATCCATTAAGAGTATATTAATTTATATTTATTATAAAATATAGATCCAATTAATTATAAATATTGTACCTAATTTATAAAATACATTTTCCATATTTGTTGTAAATCATTTTTTAAACAAGTTCGTGCAACAAAAAAAAAGAAATACTTTATCCCAGAAAATTCTAATTTTTTTTAAAAAACTAATGGTTAATAAATTAATTATAAAATATAAATTCTTACATTAAGAGAAAATATTTATTATTTAAAAACTATTCAAACTATCTTTGCATAATATGGGGTTATTATTAATTTTGATATCAAGTTATAAAATATAATTTATTATAAAATATCATTAATGTCAATGTTAAAATTATTTATTTAATATTAATTTAAATTTATAATAAGAACAAATAAAATAAAATATATTAAGTTCACGGCCTTGTAATATTATATATTCATATATAATAATAATTAGGGATATGTATTCAATGAAAATACTTAACTTTTAATACTTTTAGTATCATTTATTTTAGTTGACTATTAACTAAATAATCATTTTGTTGGAGTTTATTAGGCATTTTATGTAACTAATTCATCTCTAAAAATTAAAAGAGTTGTATGACCTAAAATATTATGTTTTGTATGTATCTCAATGTTTTATAAATTTTAAAGGTAAGGAAGGTTCCCTTTTTGCATTTTTCCTTACATAACATATCATATAAGAAACTTTTGTGAAATATTCTCCTAATTAACCATATAATTATTAAAATTATGGTATATGGTAGAAATATTATCTTCTAATGTATTTTGAACAAGTTTCTAGGTCATTTTAGCCCTTAAGATTTAGGTTTAGTCTCTTATAAAGCTTATCTGTATCTCAATTGCCTTAATAAATTTTAATCACATTAACTAATATATATGGACAAATATTAAGTTCATATAATTAGAAGAAAAATAATATAATTATTAAAACTATAAATATACTTTTTGAAAAATTAAAATCACTGAATTTTGAAAATTATTTTTAACGTTATTCCCCCAAACGTCACGAAAAAGGGATATTTAATGTAAAAATGATCAAAAGTTAAATAACTTTTTATATCAATTTTCATTATAAAAATTAAGACTATGAACTAAATTAGAGTAATAAATGTATAATTTATCCACAATGAGTTTGATAACATATTAAAAATATAATCTATCATTAATAATTATACAAAGGAATGGGTAATTTGAATGGAAAATGTTGTATTTTCACTATTCATCAAAAAAATTAAACATCTTTTAAAGATAACAAAAATTCACCATAAGATAATTTTGTAATTAAAAATTCAAAAAATATGATTATTTTGATATATAATAATTATTAATGATTTAATTTTTAATTTTTAAATTGGTGAACTATTAAAAGGTGGTAAATCTCAGTCTTGCGTGTAATGCATGGTAAATCAACGTTGTGTGTAGCATAATCTTATATTTTCATTGAGTATATATAAAGGTAGATTCAAAATTTATTTTACTATAAAATAAAAACATACTAACATTTTTGGGTCTTACAAATTATATCTATCTTCTACACCAGAATGGGCAATTTTTGAAAAAAATATGTAGACTTATGGTGTTATACTGTAATTTTTTGACAAGTGAGACAAGGTGAAATAAAATATGAAGCTGATTTCCCCAATCCTAGATACCAATATTGACATCCCATATAATAACACATTTGGTAAAATTAGGGTGTACAGCCCAACATGGATTCTTTCCAATATCCTTCAACTCTTCAGTAAGATAAAACAACACAAACAACCTATAAGAGATGCACAAACATATGTTGGGAGACTAAGACCACATGACCGAGGTGTACCCAACATTGATGATTTTTTATAGTGTTTGAACGTTTTTTCTATAACCCTATTTATCATTACATGGTCAAAAAATGGGGATTCATATTTCATGAATGCCAATAACACGTTTCTACAAACCTCTCCCACTTCCAGGAACATCTTTGAAAACAAACATAACATAGACCATTCCACAAATGATTCCTTCACGACTTGGGTCATAAATATTCTACTCAACAAAACAGAAACCACATTTTATTTCCCCTAAGAAAATAAAATCTCTGAATGAAAATTTTATATATACTCTACCCAATGTCTATATCGAATGTTTAGACCCCTCTAAATTAAAAATATATTTCACACTCAACTAATTATAAGACATTGTAAATCATTATAAAAAAGAGATAATGAATCCATGTTTTGAGTTCATGTATAACTGATGACCACTCATTATTGTGGTATGGGTAGTTCTTATAATTTAGTAACAACTATCTACATCCATATGACACCACCTATTTCCCTGACATAGAAAAACATCCCATAACCGTACTAGAAGTATCATAGAAAACATTATAATTCAAAATAGTTACAGATGAATCCAAACTATCAATAAAGACATCCATAACTTTTTCACCTCAAAATATATTCAAAAATGTAAATTCTATTCAATCATGACACCCGTTATAGGTTAAGGTTATCATCGAAGATATGAACTTGGTGAGATCCTGAAAAAACCGCCAACAATAACTAGACATCCTGAAGATTCATTGGATCTAAAACACATTTCTAGGATGATACCATGACACAATCAGCTGTATGTTTTCAAGGTACAATGAGACTCCTATATCACACATTACATTTCATATAATTTATACATCTACAATAAAAAAATTCCCATTTAAAATGTTTACTATACAAATGTTCTTCGTTAAATGTTTAAATAATGATTTTCAAATAGTAAATGTACTCTTATTATAACCTTTATTATACTAATAATATCAACCAAAATAATATGAAAAAAATATTATATTAAATGAAGAAATATTCATTTCATCAAGTCCAAAACATCCACTCTAGTTTTGTTGAGACCATAAGACAAAAAATGATCCTAAAATACCCATACTAGATCCTAAAATATATTTTTGTAATTATTTTCCCCATACTCTCAACTAGTTGAACCCTAAATTAAGTACAATCATTGAAAACAATTATTTCCTTCAATTTTGGTCAATTAAATTAATACTCCCAGAAAATAGATATTACTTCATTATAGTCACTCAATTTAGCATTAGATAATCCACTTATAGAAGGATAATCCCATTTTCATTCTATGAACAGGGGATAGGTGAAGCCCATGGTGACCAACTATGGATAATAAATCCTTTATCATATAGGTCCTTGAGAGGGACATTATGTTTAACTCTATCAGAAGGTGTCATTTGATAATATGGAAAAGAATAGTTAATCATACTAGGGTGTCGGTAAATAGTAAATTCAAACTCTCATAGTGTTGGTAAACCAAAAAAATCATACCTAATGTCATCAAGATATGAAATCACCAATGAAAAATGTAGATAGAAAAAAAATGTCAATGGTATCAAGAAATATCCTTAACAATTGGAAATATATTTCCCCATCTTAAAGATTATCAATCCCTACCCTTCCATATTTAGAGTCAAACCCCCCTACAAAATAAGAGTGACCCCATCCGAGTATAAAAGATGAACCAGACTATGAAAACTATCTATCTAGGTCATAACAATAATCATCTAATCCATGAAATGTATCAAGTCAATGTTTTAATTATCCAGAACTAAAAATTACCATGTCACCTCATAGTAGGTTGTAGTCACCCAACATAAATGACACATGGAACCATGTTCGGAATTAGTTCCAAATGTTGTATAAATATCCACTAATAATGGAATATTTTATGAAAAAAATCACAACAACCCAAAAAACATTTATCTCCTAAAATAATGAGTAATAGTTTTATAAAAACATTCAATAATTATAATAAAGGGATAAAACCTCCAAAAATATATTTTCACTAGACATTCTATATATTTCTATGGTAAGTATTCAATTTTATACATTTTCTATTTTATTTTCACATTAAAATCCCAATAAACTAATGATTAGACCAACCAACCTTTGATGCATCAGTACGTACAAGGGATCCCTTAGTGAGAATTGTTCCCACCTTACTATCATGTGATATCATTTCAAAAAGAAATGCCTTATATAGATTGATATTCCACCACAATGATATTTATTAGGAGTATATATATAGTTCGTCTTAGAATGACTGTGAAATCCACATTGGAATTAAAATAAATGATACTGCCCTGATAAATCCCTTTAAGATGGTCTTGATGAAAACATCCTACCCTCACCCATACTTATATAAATAGAAGACACACCCTGGAGTATAACTCTGCCAACAAATGCTCTACCCAACCCATTCCATCTAGTTATGTGTACTCTCGAAAATATTCTTTTTCGACAAACACAATTATGGTAGGGAGGAACATGACAAAAAAACATTGATTGAATATGGGTCCCCAGACCAAACTAAAACCTTCGACCTTTTTGGTACACATTATGTTGAAGATTATGTTCCAGATGCACCATTTTAGCAAAATTGTTGGAGTAATATTTAATGGTACACTCCAAATGCTCCAAAATTTGAAACACATGGCCCATCTCCACACATAAAATATACAGTTGAAACTATTGATTTAATATTTTTATTGAAATAAGTCTAGGTATGATCCGTGTGAATCATTTATTTCACAATAGAGTTCCAACACCTTCTTCTCTTTCAATAAATCGTATACAAGGATGAACCACCCATAATGTAATTAGGATTATTCATGAAGTTGAATATCCTATAAATTATATGAAGACTTTACCCCTATTATTAAGTTCCCTTATCAATAAAAAAGGTATTAGATGATAATAAGTGAATTTAGAGCTATAATCCACCACATTACATTAGTATCTAAAATCCAATAGACCACGTGTCTGAAATATATTGTTTATAGAGCCATCCATATAAGGGTTCATTGAACGATTCACATATAGATTTTGTATTGTAGCTTCCTATTAAATATTTTGAAGAGAAATTCTAAGAAAAATTATATATTAATCATAATAAAATTATCAATAATATTTAGAAAATATTCAAAAATATTATGACTATATTTAAAATTACACATACATTATTTAAAAAATAAATAATTTAATGTGATTATAAAATATAATAATGATATATGATGACTTAATGAGAAACATGTTCATTTAAATTAACTCCCTTTTTAGTTCAATCAAATGAACTCAACCACCAAGGCACGAACGAGGAAAATAAAAATTTCTAACTAAACTTATTCACCTAAGTTTAGACCCATATGTGAGCCACCCGTGAACACTCCCACAGTGTCTACCTAAATTATAAAAGTGATGAAACAAGTCTAACCAATTCATAGATCCACACTCTAAATTTTTTGACACACTTCTGGATGTGTATCCCTTCTTATAACATTATATAACAATCATACATGAGTCAAATAAAAAAACACCTAATCTGACTCATCATTATAGTGAGGTGTAACCTATTATTAGAAAAAAGTCTTATGTAAAATAAAAAAATACACAAACTAGATTAAAAAATAAATAAATAGGCATATTCAAGATCCATAAAATTTAATAAAAAATAGTAATTCCAAAATGTATGTCATTAAAATACTAGGATGTGTCCATGTGATAAAATGTGACCTCTAAACCATCCTACCAGGAAGGGAATAACAATAATGGAAGTAGATATTCTATATGATTCTATTATGTATACCTTGTTCCTAAAAAATAACATCTATAATGACCCAAAGTAAAGAGTAGGGTGTGGTCGCAAATCCGATTAGGATTCAACGACCAAAATGATTCTAATTCAAATATTAATATTGAACCTTTTACTATTAAAAAAAATTTATTTCTAATTATGTTTATAAATCATAACCACATGTAATCATTACCTTTTATATTCATGAAATACTTTAATATTTTCAAAATAAGTAATACGACATGTACTCATGATAAACATGCTGTCATTATCAATATGATCATTTTAGAAAACAAACGATATGTATTTATGAAATATAATCACGACCAATCCATCATATGATATCATGTGAGAATATAACCATTAACAATCCATCTAGTGTTAACCTAATAAAAAATGAAAGTGAAAACCATTTCAACCCTAGAATATTGGATCCTTAATTTAAAATAAATGAAATCCACCACCAAGGAATGAGATTTATTCAAACATTATAAACTCTAGTAAATTTTCACACAATAAATATAAAGAAAACATCATGTGGTATTTCACACACTATGAGTAAGATGCCTATTCTGGACACACCCAATATTACCAATGAGATATGTTTTTCAAAATCAATTAAATTACACATGAAAATTATTCAACGAATCTTTAGATAAAATATATTCCACATTTGTGTTTTAAAAACCATTTTTAAACCAAACCCATTATTCAAGAATTTCATCAATCACTTGTTGTGCACAACCGATTATTAATGAAAAACAACATTAAAAATGATTACATACTATAACATCTAGTGAAACCATAAAAAAATAAATTCAATGGATATAAAAAAAGAATACACAATAATAAATGTAAATTAATAGAATTATCCCATTTTATTGAACAATCAAAGTCATGATCCTAGAGAAGCCGCTATATATGTATGGAAATATTATTTTGAGCCAATATGAGTTTAGGGTGTTTCTATAGGTTATGATTGTGTCGTATTAAATTTAAAAAAAAACCATTTAGTGTTAGAACTAGAATGATCGGTTTTATGAGAGGCCATGTGGTTAAGAGTAACCTTGCACTTTAACTATGTTCTTCACAAGTCCATCAAAATTTTGGTCAAATTTTGGACACATATATTATTTGACCATGTTCTATATGTGAAAAACCCACTTTCCATGGGTTCATAATTTTCACAGGGTGTCCATACTATTTAGGAAAATTATACAATACCATCTAGTGTGTCAACATAGGATAAAAAGTTTTCTAGAAAAAACAACACATTTTTTCCATATGTGATCCATCCATGCACAACCTCGTAGGCCTAAAAATTTATTTTTTAAAAAGACCCAAATTATATCCAAGGAAAAAGTAGACCTAACAATGGTCAATATGTAATAGTAAAAAAGTAATAGAATCTGATTGGGAATGAATCTTACTTATCTAACAAATTATATTCCTAATTTTTAATTTATGATGATGATTATAAATCTAGATAGTTTGACTTGGTTTGATGTAACTATTTTAGAATGAAGAGGAGATGTTTATGTTTTTTTAATAGGATAATGGAGAGAGTGGGAACATGTTATTTTCATACCCTTAATGACTGATCATGGGAAATTTTATTCCAGATTGGGATTTCTCATTCAAGGATGTCTTTCATTCCAGTTTGTATACAAACAGTGATGGTTCTTCTGGTTCCCATATAATGAATATGGTGTTCTATTTCATGGAGGCTTTATCAGTTATTAATATTTGAATTAATAAGATCTTCCTCAATTCTTTAATATTAATATGTTAGATGATGTTGGATTTTCAGGGATAGAAAATCAGATTTCTCTTCAATAAAGGATTAATATCTATAAATTTTCACTTATTGGACTCATTATTTACTCAAAATGGGATACACCATGGTATTATGTTGATCATAACAATCAATATTTTCATTATTGTAGAAACAATTATTGGATTCTTATTTTGATTGGTTGATGATTTTTCCACATTGTCTTCTGATAATTAGTGATACTATCCATGGATAAGAATCTGCGAAACATGAAACACAATCATTTTATTTTTCATATCTTCGACGGTCATCTAAATTATAATACCTTGACTTAGAATAAATCTAATTATTAGATATATATTCAGTTTCAAGGATTTAATTGGTTGTATTGTAACCCTATGATTCTCAATGATCTAGCCTATTGTCTAGGTACCTGATTAAAATGGAATAGAGTACTCTTGAATAAGAACATGGATTTTATTATTTCATTCATGTGGATGTGAATTTTGATTCTGAAAATCCTGATAGAATCAGAATCCATTCCAATTTTATCAAAATAGATTACAATGTGGAATATGAATGGGTGATACCTTTATGTGATCTAAGAAATACTATCTTTAATTTTGTTGAGATTTGTAGTGTTAATTAAAAAATTTTATAGATGGTTCTATTCTAATGGATTGGTATAATGTTACAATGAAATACAAGGAAAGAAGGTGTTTTTTTGAAAAAGGGGGTGCCTCCAATGTTACAGTGGATAAAATATCCTCATGACCTCCTTACTTAAAGACTTATTTGATAAATAAATAGATAGATATAGATTATTATGAGGAAACTGAACCTTATAATCCAATGTCAATGAATTTGGTTGTTCCTAGGGTGACATATGATATTGAAACATCCCAATATGAATGTTCTTTAGAATTGAAAATTTCATGTGATATCTATGAGTTGGTCTATAAGATTCACGGTGATCTAGATGAACATTTTATTTTTGATTCTATTGAAAATGATATTAGGGAACTTCTACATATGGTGAAACATGAACCAAAAACACATTGGATTGTGATAATATACATTTTAGATCATAAGTTCTTATATTTATATGATAATTAGAAAATTTGGATGCTTCTACTAATCAGGATAATGATCTAAATCACAATGCTTCTCTAGGTGATCAAGGTGTTTCTAACATAGAGAAAACTGCCCAACTAGACCATACATCCTTTTGAGATCCTTGGATTTTATCAAAAAATCTATGATTAATTAAATAAAACATCCCTATATTATAAAAAGAGGTTGAGAATTCTATGTCTGAAGGTTGTGACATCAGTTTCCTAATCTAGTGTAAACATGTTCTTAAATGGAGGACTAGTAGGAATCCTAAAAAAAATGTCGAACATGGTGGGGAAAATAGTGGGGGGAGGAGTTTACCCAAAAACAACTCCAAATGAGGATCCTTTTTTGGAAATATTATTTTAAATCAAATAAAGTAATATCCAAATCCCACAGGATCATTATTCAAAAACAGAAGCCTTTTTTAATTAGGTTGACTGAACCTAAAATAATAATCACATCTAGCATTTCCAATCAAGAAAATTTATCTTTCCATTTTCTGGATACTATTAGATGTTCTGATGAGGTTAAAATCTATGGGCTATTGATCACACTTATTTCAATGATTCTATTTTATTTACCACTTGTGATCAATGTGTCACTCATTCTTTTGAAAATATATGTATTTAATAGTGATCCTCCATTATTTATGCTCAAAACAAATATCATGATCTAAGAAGGATATGGATGTAGACTACCACTTTAAAAAACATTAATTATGGTCCTTGGTCAACACTTGTGGTTTTTAATTCCATTCTGAATCCTGAGGATAAATTTGGTTCTTTGACATGTTCCACTTCCTCTACAGAATTTAAAGCTTCTATTGAGAAAAATAATTTGATTGAGAAAAATATTGTAGGGGACATGTATTCCTTGAATAGGAAACATATTAATGGAATTATTTATATAAAATATGAACGATCCTTTTCTAATGATGTTTTGTTGGATACATCAGACTCAATATCATTCTCTACCCAATTTAGTCTCAATTTTGATCATCATCCAATTTTTATTGATTTTTTCATTAATGATTATAGGCATTCTTCACCTTTCATATTAAAAAATCATGGGATTCTCAACCCAAATGTGGAAACACTGTTCAAGAGTCATGGACTCCTACTTTTACAGAAAATATGACTTAGCATATAGTCTAAAATTAAAATTTATCAAAATGAGGGTTAATTTTTGGAGGAGTGATTTAGTTCTTTTTAGTTTCATATTTCCTCCATTGAGACTTACCTTAAACTTATTTTAGAGCACAATTTATGCATTTTTTTATGGTATTGTTCTTGATGTGTGAGGCTTTTCTTAAGATTAATATTATTCTTAAGGTTAAAGATTCAGTGCTAAGGAATTAAATCAAAGATAAATTTATTAAAGATGGTGACATCATTTCTATGTACTTTAATTCTATTCAACATTCATGAACAATTTATAGGAATTTATCACATCATAAGAATGTGGTTTAGATCAAAGAAATAGGGATTATCTCTCTAAAAATGTTGTTTCTTTTTATAGTAATCTCTTTAATGGTTCCTCTGTTATTTATGAACCAATGAAATGAAACATTCCACATCTTTCCAATATAAAATATAATATTTGGATTATTTCTCTTCCCTTGAACTAAATGATAAAAGAAGTTTTTTTTGATATTATATATGAATGTTCTACTAGAACAGATTGCTTTGGATTCTTTTTTCTTCCAATAATAGTGGGATATTATTGAGGTGGATGTTATTTGGATTGCCCTTATTTTTATATGGGAGAATCTCTTCACCAGGTTTTGATTATCAATTTAATTCATTGATTCATAATGTGTAAAATGAAAATTAAATTAATCTATTTATGTTGTTTTCTTTGGTAAACACCATTTATAAAAGAATAAAAAAATTCATGTATAACAGTTTGGCCTTTGACATAGATAAAACTGCTTCAACAAATAAACTTGACTTCATCAAATGTTAAAATATTCATGATTTTATTGTCACATCTTATAATTGTTTTAATCTTTTTAATTAGACCATTAATGATGGAATAATTTCTATCAAACAATATACAATAATGTATTTTAATAGTATGGATTGGTCTTTTATTTTCATTGTTCATTGCTATTTTGGTATCAATAGTTCTTTCAATAGCTGGATTAAAATATTCTTGGGTTCAACTCATCTTTCAGTTCATATCAATGGATCCCCTAAAGGTTATTTTTTTAACATGTGTTGTTAGAAAATGTGAACCCCACTCATCTATTCGTTTCTCCATTATTGAGTATTATATTGGTCATATTTTCCTATCATGGATGGTAATGGGAAGCTTAAATACATTAATGTTAGTAGAAGAATTTCCTGTACTTCCAATATTATATATATTTGGTATTATTATATTTACTATAGGGGATATGGAATATAATAATAACATAAATAAAGAATTATTAAATTGTGAATAATCCTCTAGTCTGGTTGAGAGTTGGAACAATTCATTTGTCTACGTTAGTGGGGGGTCTCTTCTTCTCGAATGGTTGACATTTTTTCGAATTTATGAATTATAGAATGGGTATTTCCTTTTTTATATTACTCATACTATGTTTTATGATAGAATAAAGGCATTCATTTTTTGGTATCATTAATCAGATTAAATTGAAACTTGCTTCAAGGATTGGTGTGTCTATTTTAATAGATTTCCTCGTTATTTTGGTGAAAATCATCATCACATCAGGGAATATTTATTAATTTATATTATTTTAATGTATTGTTTCTAATATTAATAATATTTTCATCTACATTGAAATTTTATTTGGAGTGGTAGAATTCATAGAAAGAAGTTAGCCACTCTGGCTTGGAAAATATGTTTCTTGCCTTATGATTATGGGGGTCTTCCCATAAAAAACCACAAGTTCTTAATCAATCATTTCATGAACATTTCATATTGATATAAGTGAATAAAAAATTTGTGTCACTAGGCATAATTCATGATCGAATTTTTCCTAAACATATAAATTAGAATCATAATTATTTTTTATAATTTGTTTGCCCTGGTATTAAATCAACCATTAATGTCATTGATTTTCTTTCAAGGTGGTCTATTTCTAAGGATTCTTAATAGAATTTTTGTATTTAAAACATGAAAATCTCCCCTCTAGTGTATTCCATAATGTGTAATCATAATATTTAGTATTTTAAAATTTCAATTTTGGATCAAATTACTTATTTGGATTCGCTTCTAGATACTGTTAGAAATACTATCAGTAGGTATCAGTTATCACCGACATCTGATTTTTGGTCTTGGGAACCTATATATAATGGTGTTTTGACATCAAAAAAAATTATATGCACACCGTTTTGTCTTAGATCCTAGTTTTTAGTTTCTAGGTAAATTGACCTATAGATTTATTCGTCCCTCTTTCTCAATTATTACATGGTGTGTTATTCATTGAAAATTAACCCCTCATATTTTTCTACAATGTTATGTAATTTCTCTATGACTATCATGTGAAATTTTTCATTAACAAGGAAATTATTTCATGAAATTATTCATGAGGTGTTCCACTACATCATCGATGTGGTGTGTCACCAATTATATGTTTAAGATACACTTTCTTTGAACATGCTTTGTCCGTGAGTTTATCAAAATCTAGTCAACATTCTTACTCTTCCATAAACTCCTCAATCTCATTATGGTTGATTCTATGAAGTTAATTTACATAGTCTAGAATTCCCAAAATAAATTTTTACATGATCATTTTTTGATAGTCACTTATGATCATTTGACTAATTTTTTATGTTTATAAAAGAAGATATCCTTTCCTAGTGGGGTTTTTACATTTACTCAATTCACGATATTTTGGTTTTAAAAAGGATCAGTATTAATGGTAACATATGTTAACCTCAGGGTTTTTAATGTATTTTGAAATTACCAATTTTGTAGTATGGACTAAAATTAACATAGATGGTTCTTCAAGTGGTATTCCAAGTCTATAAGGTTATATTAATTTTTTATAATTGATCATGGGGATGCATTAGAATGCCTTCAATGTTCTTGTGCCTTTCCCCTCTCTTGAGGAAGAAATGTAGGGTATCATTGAATCTATTGATTAATAATTACTTAATGGAACTAGTGACGAAATGTTTTTTAAGGTCACCATTTTTTGATCGATTATATATAACTGACGTGATAATCTATGAAACGTGGTTTTTTACGTCGATTATTTTATAACCGACGTAAAAAATGCGGTGAGTAAATTTTAAACATCTGTTATTTTAATAACCAGTGATAAAAATCATGTGCGTTTGTTTTTTACATCGGTTATAAATTAACCGACGTAAAAAACCAAGGCGCGGTTTTTTTTACCTCAGTTATCAAATAACAGACGTAAAAAATGAGGTATCTACGAATTTTTTACGTCAGTTATAAAATAAGCGACGTAAAAAAGCGGCTTTTGAGACCGTTTTGGCATCAGTTATTTAATAACCGACATAAAAAACTAAACCAAAGAACTTTTTAGGTCGGTTATATTATATCCGATGTAAAAAAATGTGATTTATGATGTATTTTTTACGTCAGTTATTCTATAACCTAAGTAAAACAACTGACACGCGGATTTTTTTACGTCAGTTATAAAATTACCGACGTAAAAAAATCCATTTCTGATACATTTATAATGTTGGTTATTATAATAACCGATGTTATAAATTTAATAAAAATAGTTTATAATGTCGTTAATTAAATGGCCGACATTATAAAACATTTAAAAAATTAACACGCACCGTGGATTTTCATTTACGATTTTTTGATCAACTGTCTGGCGACTCGTCTCTCTCATGCGGTAAACCCTAATCAACTCATCGATCTCGTTGCGTTAAACTCGTTTTTTCATCATCTTTTATCATCTTTACTCTCCTCAGATCTATCATCTCAACTCGAAACACTCAGGTAATCCTCCCACAACTTTATTTCATTCGTTTTTTTCAAAGATAGTCTATATTTACGTTTTGCAATTTTTTTGCTTAAACTAGGTAATATTAATCGATTTCGAACCATCTTAACTAATTTTGCCATCATTATCATATTTATTATCCCCATATATATTAGATCGACTTGCAATATTCACATCACACTCACCTACTTCTATTTCGTTTGTTTTTGTTTCGTGAATGCCCGACATTGATGGTAATTTTTGTTGTCATTGACAACTAATGATCTCATTCACCTATATTACTGCAATTTATATGTAAACTATTTTGATACACCCATTTCGTGTACCAGTGTGATTTATTTTATAAGTATATAGATGGTTTTTCATGGTGGAATGTTTTTTTTGATCCTTGGTTGTTTCTATTTTGGGTATCACTTTTTTTTTGTTCCATAATCCATTTACATCACTTTTTTTCGTGGTCTATTATAAGTACTCATATGCGATTAAAATTTGATTCATTGCACAATAGAGCATTTAATACTAGTAGGAGATACAATTCATGGTTCTCATTTTGAATAATGGCATGATACCAAAACTAGTAGCTTGTGGTTAAAATCTCTAGATATGATAAATCTTGTAGGTTGAGGTTAAAATGTCATTGTTCTGGGGGGGCTTTCAAGAGGGTTGGTGTTTGTCCAGGGGGTTAGGGGCTGTCCAGGGTGTCCATGGAGGTGGGGGGGGGGGCAGTCCAGGGGTGTGTGGGGGGGGGGGCAAGGGGGTGGGGGTGTTAAAGGGGGTGGGTGGGCTATCCAAGGGGGTGGGTGGGTGGGGGAGGTTTTCCAAGGAGGTGTGGACCTTTCTAGAGGGTTTGGGGGGAAGTCTGTGGGGGTGGGGGTTGTCCCGAGGGTTGGGGGGCTAGGGGAGTCCATGGGGGTAGGGGGTGGGGGTGGTGTTCAGGAGGGGTGGGGTGTGTTGTCTATAGGGGTGGGGGGATTTCTTGGGGTGGGGCTGTCCAGAGGGTTGGAGGGTGTCTAGGGGGTCTCCAAGGGGGTGGGGGATGGGGGTGGTGTCCAAGAGGGGTGGGGGTGCTTTCTAGAGGGGTGGGGGCTATCTAGGGGGGTAGTCTAGAGGGTTGGGGGTGTCCAGGGGGTGTCCAAGGGGGTGGGTGGGGGGAGGGGGAGCTGTCTTGGGGTGGGGGCTTCCTAGAGGTTTGAGGGGTGCACATGGGGTGTTCAAGGGTGTAGGGGGTGGGGGTGGTGTTCAGGAGGGGTGGGGGTGTTGTCTAGATGTGTGGGGGGCTGTCCCGAGGGTGGAGGCTGTCTAGAGGGTTGGGGTGTCCGGGGTGTGTCTAAGGGGGTAGGGGTGGGGTGGTGTCCAGGAGGGGTGGGGGTCCTGTCTAGAGGGGTGGGAGGCTGTCCAAGTGTGTGTCCAAGGGGGTAGGGGTGGGGGTGGTGTCTATGAGGGGTGGGGTGCTGTCTAGAGTCGTGGGGGATATCTAGGGGGTGTCCATGGGGGTAGGGGTGGGGGTGCTGTCTAGAGGGGTGGGGGATGTCCAGGGGGTGGTGGGGATGTCCAGAGGGTTGGGGGTGTCCATGGGTGTCCAAGGGGATGGGTGGGGGGGGGGGTTGTCCAACCGGGGGGGCTTGTCCAAAGGGTTTGGGGGGTTGTCTAGGTGGTGGGGGTTGTCTAGTGGGTTGGGCTGTCCAAGGGGGTGTCCAAGGGGGTGGGTGGGTGGGTGTGGGGGGATTTCCAATGGAGTGGTGGCCTGTCAAGAGGGTTTGGGGGTTGTCTGGGGGGTGGGGGCTGTCCAGAGGGTTGGGGGTGTCCAAGGGTGTGTCCAAGGGTGTAGGGGGTGGGGTGGTGTCCAGGAGGGGTGGGGGTACTGTTTAGAGGGGTGGGGGTTGTCCAGGGTGTGGGGGATGTCCAGAGGTTTGGGGGTGTCCAGGGGGTGTCTAAGGGGGGAGTGGTGGGGGTGGTGTCCTGGATGGGTGGGGGTGCTGTCTAGAGGGGTGGGATGCTGTCCAGGTGGTGTGTCCAAAGGGGTAGGGGTGGGGGTGGTGTCCAGGAGGGGTGGGGGTGCGGTCTAGAGGGGTGGGGGTTGTCCCGGGGGTGGGGGTGTTTAGGAGGGGTAGGGGGTGTCCAAGGGTGTGGTGGTGTCCATGGGGTGTCCAAGGGGGTGTGGGATAAGTGTTAGTTGGGATTGACTACTACATCGTGGTTTCTGAGATTATGACATCATGATTGTGCCATGATGATTGGATTTACATTGTGATTTTCTCTATCTGAATTTTTATTTTAAATTTGATTTGATTCTCAGGTTAACTCCATTTTCTCTAATTTTCTATCAACCATTGTAGGCCTCATGGTTTTCTCTAATTCAATGGAATTTAAGACGGTTATATCTAACTATATTTTGTTTTTAAAATAATATTCATGAATATTTTTTTAAATATGCATAGATTTGTTTTATATTTCAAAATTGTTTTACATTAAAATTACTTTTTTCTTATAAACATATATTTGTCTTATATTAAAAATATATATATTTTTGATATTTGTTATAGGTAATAATGAGTCGATGTTAGATTACAGAACCTCGAATAAACATTGAATATGAGGATGGTGATGATGCCTTTTTGGAATTTTCTAAACGAAATGTTCCAAGTAGTGACATTTTTTTCTGTCCATGCCTAAAATGTTTGAATATGATGAAATTGAAAAGTAAATAGATTAAAGATCATCTGATTTTTCATGGTTTTAATCAGAGTTACAGCACTTGGGTTTTTCATGGTGAAACTGGACCTAATATCACTAATGATGATGATTCGCAAGATGGTAACTATGATGGAATTGAAGAAATGATTCGTGATATTGTAGAAATACAAAATGAGATAGAACAGATAGTTACGCGTCTATATGGTGATGCTGAAAAACCATTATATCCTGGTTGTACAGATTTTACAGTTTTTGGGAAGTGTTAAGATTGATTAACCTGAAGGTAGAACATGGATGGAGTGATAGAAGTTTCACAGAGATGCTACAATTAATGAATGAAATTCTTCCAAAATATAACGATTTTGTAGATTCACATTATAATGCCAAGAAAATATTATGCATGATGGGATTGGGATATAAGAAAATACATTCCTATCTAAATGACTGCATTATATATAGGAAGGAATATGAATTTCTTTCAGAGTGTCCTAAATGTGGTACATCACGGTATAAGGTGAAAAAAATAACATGTTTATGTAGAGATTACAATGATCCCTTCAAAGGTATTTTGGTATCTTCTAATAATTCATTGTTTCAAGCGTTTATTTGCTAATTCACATGATGCAAAAAGGTTAAGATGGCATGCTGATGAGAGAGTATGTGATTGAAAAATACATCATCCAGCTGATTTTCCACAATGGAAGAAAATTGATGCGTAGTATTCTACATTTGGAAATGAAATTAGAAATCTCAGACTTGGGTTGTGAACATATGGAATGAATCCATACCGAACCCTCAGTAGCACACATTGTTCATGGCCTGTTTTATTGGAAATTTACAACCTCTCTTCTGATGTTTTTATGAAGCACAAATATGTCATGTTGAGTATAATGATCTCTGGTACAATGCAAACCGGAAATGATATTGATGTTTACTTGTCACCGTTGATTGATGATTTGAAACTGTTATGGGTTGATGGTATTAGGGTGTATGATTCATATAAAGTAGAAACTTTTAAACTGCATGTAGTGCTTCTATTCAATATAAATGACTTCCCAGCTTATGGAAATTTGTCTGGATATAGTGTTAAAGGGAATAAAGCATGTCCAATTTGCAAACAATAGACATCATATTGTCAATTGCATCATTGGAGGTAAATAGTGTACCAAGGTCATCAAAAGTTTTTGCCTATGGATCACCCTTATTGAAGACTAAAAAAGGAATTCAATGGCTCACAAGAATTAGATACTGATCCAAAACAATTATCCCCTGATGTGTATTTTTAGATGGTGAAAAACCATGATGTGACATTGGTAAAGACACAGAAATCTGGTAATAATAGACATATTTGGAAGAAAATGTCAATAATTTTAGAGCTACCATTTTGGAGGTATAATGAAGTTAAACATAATATTGATTTCATGCACGTTGATATGAATTTATATGATTGTTTGATTTTAACATTATTAGATATTGAATGAAAGAAAAAAGATGGGTTAAATGCAAGATTAGACTTACTATCAATGGGAATATGTTTGGAGTATGCTCCCACTACTAAAGGAAGACGAACATTTCTTCCCCCAGCTTGTCATACATTATCAAAGAGGGAGAAAATTAGATTTTTTCAATGTCTTCATGATATCAAAGTGCCTCATGGTTATTCATCAAATGTAAAAAATTTTGTCGCATTGAAGGACTTGAATTTGATAGGTATGAAATCACATGATTGTCACGTCATGATGCAACAAATTCTACCAGTTTCATTTCATGGAATATTGCCCATCTGTGTCAGAAAGACTATAATGATGTTGTGTTAGTTTTTCAATTCAATTTTTTACAAGGTGATTGATGTGAATTCTTTATTCATTTTGTAAAAGGATTCAATTTTTATACTTTGTCAATTAGAAATGTATTTTCTTCCAACTTTTTTTTGATATAATCGTGCAATTGATGATTCATATAGTTTAAGAAATAATGCTTTGTGGACCTGTATATCTTTGTTGGATGTATCTTTTTGAAAGGTATATGAAAATATTAAAGGGGTATGTTAAAAATCCATATCGACCTGAAGCCTCCATTATTGAAAAGTATATTTTTGAGGACGGAGTAGAGTTTTGTATGAGCTACTTGGTTTTGGCACAAAACATAGGGTTTCCTCCATCTCACCATGAAGGAGTTAATAATGAGGGAAAGGGGATTCGTGGCTTGAAAGTAAAATAATTTCCAGCTGAACAGATGAAGAAGTTAGAATCATACATCTTGAATAACATAGCTGATGCTCAACCATATATCACATTTCATATTAATGAGTGGAAACAATGTCATTCAAGGAAGAAAGAAATGTGAATTTTGAATGAGCACAAAAAAACTATTTTGTCATGTTTTAAAATGACATTTTCTGGTAGATCATATGTATCAGAGAAATTAAAATGGATAGTGGGTGGTCCATGTTTAAATGTGATAACATGGTCCGGTTATGAAATTAATGGATATATATTTCATACAAATGCTCAGGACAACAGAAGTGCAATTCAGAATAGTGGTGTATTGGTGTTTGCAGAAGCAATGCATTTTTCGAGTGTTAAGGACAAAAACCCAATTTCTTCATCAAGTGCATATTATGGAGTGATTGAAGACATATGGGAGGTTTATTACATTAAAATTATAGTTCCTGTTTTTAACTTTAAATGGTTTGTCAGTAACAACAGTGTCAGACACAATGAATTTGGAATGACACTTGTTAATCTGAATTGATTGGAAGTCACAACTGATTCTTTTATCATAGAAACTCATTCAAAACAAATTTTTCATGTAATAGATCAATCATATATGCAGTGGGATGTTGTTTTACAAGGGAAAAAACAATATGTTGGTGAGGATGAACTTGATGAAGATGCTGATTTATGTTAGATCCCTACATCCATGGAAAGATTAATAGAACATAATGATGAGAATGTTAAAGACATGGTTTGTGCCATAAGGAATGATCACGATGAAGTAATTTGGGAAAAAATCCATTTTCACATTCCTAAAATTACAGGTAACATATGTTTATATCTTGTTTACATTTATTTTTTTCATAAAATGTTAGAGGTTGTAATTTTTTTCTTTATTAAAACATGTATTAAAACATAATAATATTCGTTTTTGTTTGTTTTAGGTTTGTTCAGTTTACTTTATCATGTTTACCATTACATGAATAATATATCTATTATTTTTGTTCAGTGACAATTACATTACCATGTTTAGGAGGTTTACCATGTTTACCATGTCTACCATGTTTACCATGTTTACCATCTTTACCATGTTTACCATCTTGACCATCTTTACCATCTTTAACATTGTTTAACATGTTTACCATATTAACAATGTTTACTATTACGTAACTTTGTACACTTTTCTATTTTCTAATTATAGTAGTATTAAAATATTTGAATTTTTGTATTTTTGAACTAATATATGTTTTTTGATTTGAAGGATAATGACAGATCATTCAGTTGATCAACCACATGATTCTAGAGATGAGCATATTGGTCAAACCTTTGGGGAAGAACATTCACATGATCATCTTGATGATCCCTAATCTTCCTCATGTTCTCCTATTATGAAAAAGAGTTCAAAGGTTGGTAAACGTGGGTGCACACATTTTCCAAATTTAGCACTTGCCCGTACGCAGGATCAGAGGATACTCGTTGATTTTGATGATAATGATATTCTTAGAGGTCCAAATGCAAAAGAGTTTAAGAGTTTTCTATCAACTAAGGATAAGAGAAAAGTAATAATTTTGTATAAAGACTGGAGAAGTGTGGATAAAAATATAATATCTCAGTTATGGGAGACGATTTTGGTAAGATCTTTTGATATTGTCTGACTGTTCTTTAAATGTTTCCAGTATATATAATATGTTTAACCACTTCTTTATCAGATGAAATTTGATATTCCTGACACTGGAGGAGTCAGGAAGAAATGCTTATCATTGGTTTCCAGGAGATGGTGGGATTTGAAATCAACCCTCTCATCTGATTTCATTTATGGTTATAGGAGTCATGACAATCCATGTCGTCTATATCCTTTTATAAATGAAGACACATGGAGACAGTTTTTTGAATATAGAAGAAAAGAGTCATTTTTGGTAAGGGAAATTTAAAATTTTATACGCTTTCTTATATAAATGATCTTATTAATGTTTTGTTAATGATTTCTTATTCTTAATTTACAGAATACAAGGAAAGCCCATCATGAGATCCAATCTAAAAATGTATAACCTCATAGTTTATCTCGGAGAGGGTATGTATATTTGGAAGAAAAAATGATGGCGGAAAAATTTCAACAACTAAGAGATGAGTCTTCAAGCTCTGGAGAGGTGGACCCTCCATCCCCTCCATCTAGATATGAAAAATGGAAGAGAGCTCGTATGTGAAAAAAAGAAAAATATCTTTCGGAAGAATTGAGTATCGCAGCTGAGAGGATTTTATGATATCTATTTTATTTATTTAAGTTAACTATTTTCTTCATATAATTTCAATCATTACAGAAATATTCAATTAATTAATATAGGACTCTCTTGAGTAGCAGAGTTCACAGGGGGCATTTAAAGAAACTAGGAGACAAGATATTTTATCTGTATCATTGGGAAAGCCCGAACATCCTGGTCATGTAAGAGGATATCCAGAAGGTGTATCGGTAAGAAATGTTTTTACATGTTCTTCAACTTCTAATGTTTATGGGGTTTATATAAAATAGAATCCTTGGAGGAAAAAGTTCATAATATTAATGCGAAGATGGAGGAAGAGATTAGAGTGTCGGTACAGTATATGTTTGCAGACATGCAAAGACAATTTCCGACTGCATCTCTCACTCCTCCACCTCCCCCTACTGACCCCATTATTTATCCTCCACCTCCGCCAGTAGCTCCCACTCCCCCACCTCAGCCTGCGGACACCATTTTTTTCCTACACCTCTGCTGCAGCTTTATACTTATTGCGAGTTGTATTTTGATGATCCTCTACATCATATAGTTGAATATGGGTTGGTATATTGTATAGGAGATACAGTTCATCATCAATAATTAGAGGTAGAGAATCAGAGGGTCACTGTACAAGATATTATAGATAGATCAGCTAGAGTACCATTACCTACAGATGAGGTGATGGCATTTGGACATTTTTTCAGCCATTTTTTAATTTGGTCATCCAGACATATTCAACTCATTACCATAGAGGTATGAATGTTATATCTTATATTTTATTATTTTATTATAGTTGTTTTATCATTTGAAAACTAATATATTTTTCTATTTATTTTTACAGGAATACATCAATGGTAAAGAAATATAGTATAGAAAACAACAAAGAAAAATGGCTACGACAACAGATGAAAATTCTTGTAGTCTTGACTGATTGTCAAGATATTCAAATTTTTTGGCATGTCATTATGAGTTTCCAATGGAATATTATGTTTGTGGACGTGCAATAATTGTGGGGATTATGAAATCTGATATCATGAAGCTTGTTACTGGAGATATGTTGGGCATCAACGTGGTGAAATTTTTTTCCACGTAAGTCTTAACATCTTTTCCCTACGTTATATTTAATTAAAATGTATACTTATTCCTATTTTGTATTTGGTATCATTATAAAATGTGTGAGAGGAATGAGCTGACAGATTTATATTGATTCATGGACCCGCAATTTATTTCCACTAAATCTTGTACATTAGATGAGGAACAAAGAATGCTTTATATTGCTGAAAGACTTAAAAAGAATATAGTCACACAATGTTGGATGATGCCTTTTTGTGAGAGGTATGAAACACATCTCTCTCAAAGAGTTCATTGTCTTTTAACATAAAAAACCACTAAACATAAATTTCTTTTTATCAGGGATCATTGGATGTTATGGGTTTTTTTCCCATGGGAGAATGCAGTTTATTGGATATTCTCTTTCCATGATGATGTGTGTGAAAGTTGTAAGACTATATTGGAAAAGTATGTTTAAATTGCTTAATAGTTTATATATTATAATGAATTTTAAATTTATCCCATTCGTATTATTTTCTAACAGGGCATGGGTCTACTTTCAAAAAAACAAAATGAAAGGGAGTGCAAAGATCAAATATGAAAATTCGAAGGTAAATATACATTTATAATGTGTACTTTTTGATTTATTACATAAAAATAATATATTGAATTTACACTCATTCAAACAGAATTTTCCTAAACAACAAGGCGTGATTGAATGAGGATATTATATATTAAGATTTATGTATGAAATAATAATAACTGGGACAGTTGTGAAATTTGACCTGGTAATATTTCCTCTAAAACATTGCCATAATATTTCAATTTGATTTATTCATTATACACTTTAACTAATATCCTTTTAATTTGTATATTTTTTATGACCTTTGACCCTATAATGCTGAAGAAATAAAACACTTACAAGTGGAGTGGTCAAATTATTTTACAAGTTTGATTGAATTTTAGTTGTTTGTAATGTAAAATGTAATTTTGAATATTGTCATTGTAATTGTGTATGTGGAAGTTTTTTTGATTGGATTTTTTTTTAATTTGATAGTGTATGTTTTGAATTTTATATATGTGAATGTTTAATTTTGATATACTTCTTGATTTGGTCTACTTATGATGGTTTTTCTGGTATGGATTCTGGTCTGGGAGGGGAGGGGTTCCAAGGGTGGGGGGTGTTCAGTGGGGTGGGGGTGTCCAGGGGTCTAGGAGGTTTCTCCGGTGGGGTGGGGGTCATGGGTGTCCATGAGAGTGGGGGGAAGTCTAGGGGATGGGATCGTTACCAGGAGGGTGGAAGGGCTGTCGAGGGGAGTGGGAAGCTGTCCAGGGGGTGTCCATGGGTGTGGGGGTGTCTTATGGGGTGAGGGGGTTTCTAGGGGTGGGGGCCATCTAGTGGGGGGTCCAGGGTGTCCATGGGGATGGGGGGCAGTCCAGGGGTGTGGAGGGGGCTGTCTAGTGGGTTGAGGGTGTTCTGGTCTATTTTTGGTAACTTTTTGGTCTGTTTCAAGGGTATGGGAGGGCATTCTAGTAATGTGGGAGTGTTGTCCCAGGGTGGGGGTCTAAAGTAGGGTGGGGGGATGTCCAGTGGGTGGTGTTGATGTCCATGAGTGTGAGGGGAGTGTTCAGGGGTGTGGTGGGGGCAGTCTAGTAGGGTGAGGGGGTTCTGGTTTTTTTCGGTAACTTTTTGGTCTGTTTCAGGGGTGTGGGAGGGCTTTCTAGGGGTGTGAAAGTGTCGTCCAGGGGGTGGGGGTATACATGAGGGTGGGGGTAGTCCAGGGGTGTTTTGGCCTATCCAGGGGTTTAGGGGGGTAGTCCAGGGGTGTGGTGGGGGCTGTCCAGTGGTGTGGGGGAGGGCTGTCCAGGGTGGCGGGGGGTATACATCAGGGTGGGGGGGGGGGGGGGTTGTCTCGGGGTGGTTTGGGCTTTCCAAGGGGTCGGGGGCAGTCCAGGGGTGTGGTGGGGGATGTCAAGTGGGGTGAGGGGGTGATGTGGTGTTGTTCAGGAGGGTGGGGGTTGTCCCGGGGTGTTTGGGGCTGTCCTGGGGTCAGGGGTAGTTAGGGGTGTGGTGGGGGCTGTCAAGTGGGGTGAGGGGTGCTATTCAGGGGGTGGTGGGAGGGCTGTGCAGTGGGGTTTGTTTTATATGTTATCATTGTAAATGATAAATTTTTCATTAGTTATTCTTTTGATCTACATCTATTTTTGTGGTATGAAATCTTGATATGGTTTCTGGTAGTTTCTGGGGGAGATCAGAGGACTGCATTGAATTTTTTTTTAAAAAAAAAATTTATCTTCCACTTCGGTTAATTTATAACCGATGTGATAAATAAATCAGGAAGGGTTTATCACATCAGGTTCTTAATAACCGACGTGATAAACACTTGTGGAATGGTTAATCACGTCGGTTATTTAATAACTGACGTCATAACCCCCCCACCGGACTGGTTTAGCAAGTCAGTTATATAATAAATGAAGTGATAAACGATTTTTCAGGGGTTTATCATGTCTGTTATTTAATAATCGATGTGAAAAACATCCACCACACGGGTTTATAACATCAGTTATTATATAACCAATGTGATAAACACCCCCTAGTTTATCACAGTGGTTATATAATAACCGATGTTATAACCCCCCCCCAGTTTTTTCACGTCGGTTATTAATTAACTAACATGATAAACACCGCGAATATATGTTTTTTACATCATTTTTTAAATAACCAACATAAAAAACGTTATTTATAACGTCTTCCGTATTAACATTGGATAAAAACCGACGTAAAAAAAATTAAAAATAACCGATGTAAATAACGTTTTTTTTCACTAGTGTGGTTAGAATATTATATGTTTGCAATTTGAATCATATATTATCATACAAGATATCATAGTAGATTTAGAGCATCTTTTTTAGAATTTAAATTCCCAAATAACTATTTTCATTGACTTCAATTCATCCCTTGATTACATCATCACTCTTGTATATCAGGAGAAAAACTCCTCTAAATATGGTATTCCCATAAAGGGTGATGATATAAATTATTTAGCTTGGTATAATCATGTTCTTGATAGTCTTTTACGTATTTTTTTGAGGGATAAGAGTAAATTTTCTGTTTTTATAATTTTTTAATCTGGACATTCTTTTAATAATATTAGACACATGGTTTTCTAGGAAATGTCTCATCATAAAAGAAGAGGTGATGGTTAATGTATCCACATTTTATTAAGTATTGAAAAATTATAGGGTCTATAAAAACTAATTCCCATGGTATCCTGTGGGAAATTGGTTTTTCTAGCGGTAGGAATAAATTTATTGAATAGTAATATAATTTATGATATAAATAAGCCATTAAAAATGGGATCATACATCTAATATGATCTATAGGATATCATGTTTTATTATTTTATTTTTCTCAAGAATAATACACAAATCATATTTATTATTTTACTAATATTAGTGACCATAATGTAGAATTTATGGTCACATATAATATTTTTATAGGTATACACCATCTAATAGTTTATAAAAAATCCTAGAAAATGTAAACACTATAGGTTCAAGAATGTGTTAATGATACTCTATAAATATATCCCCGATACGGTAGGATGATATTGTCTAAAAATTGAACATGGTTGGGAAAACAATATGTGGAGCTATTATTTAAAACAAATATCTAACATATGGTGTTCAGGATTTTTCTAGAATAGATTTTCAACCATAGTAGTAACTTTTAAAAATTGTGGTGTCTCCATTAATTTTAGTGTATATTACTTTTGTATCTTAAAAAATTAAATTTTTTGGATACTAAGGATTCCTATGATATTATTTATATGGAACCAATGTATCATTTTGGACATTAAGTTGAATCATCTCATGTCAGTACATGTATTGAAGCTTTATAAGGTAAATGGATATGTGGGATTACGAATTGAATTACATATACTCTTATGGTTTGTAATGAACTAGTTTGATATTCCATTGAAAATGGTATGTAACAAAGTCTGATACTAGCCCAAATTGTGTTCACAATCCCCCTAGGCTGAAAACTTGTGTCTTAGAATCAAAGGAACACACTTGAAAATTATTTCATAGTTAAAAATTATTCAAAAAACATTAAATGGCCTATCTTAACCCAAATATTCATGTTAAAATAAAATATGTTGAAAAATAAAAAAAAACTTGTATGAAGCCTTATTCATGTTAATGTAAATGTAATCTCTCCACTCACCACCAATCTCCATTATTATTTTCTTTATCTGAGTGTCATTTCAACCTCCATTTGTATATTTCATATCCACTAATAACTATAAAAGAAATATGTAAAGTACAAAATTCATAATGAATTAGATAAAATAAAAAAATTAGAATAATTATTATACCTATATCCACATGATTAAATAATAACCCTCAAAAACATACTTACCCCATGATCCAAATGAAACTAAGAAAAGTCATAAAACTTATATGTAATATAGGAGTGACTGTAAACATGACCAATAGTCTACCACTGTCTTTGACTTATAAAAAACCATTAATTAAATAATGTAATTAAATGTAGTTGGGAAATAAATATAAAATAGTGTTTTGGCAAGGAAAACCATTCCATAAAAAAACAAATCACATTTTAAAAAACCTCTTCTATTGGTCAAAAAACCACACATTAAACCATACACGTTGATTTAATGTTTTTCATATAAAAATACATTCATATAATATAAAATTTCAAATTATTAAAAATTAATAAATTATTTAATCATTCTGTATACAAAATTCCACAAAAATGGAAAATATATTTTACCACTTATGAGGAACGTATTTAAAATAGAAAATAATTTTTTATGAACAATCAACACTATGATTGTTTATTACTTCATTCAAAACTATTCAAAATTTTTAATTTAAAAAAATCATGAAATGTAATATAATATATAAAGATGAAATAGAGTAAATAAGAATGAACCACATGTTTAATGCCACATGAAATAATGAAAAATATAATCATATAATGGTTCCACAAATTAAATTCATATGGGAGAACACTCATTTAATATAGGAAATCTTATAGGTATATCCAATAAAATTAAACTAAACATATAAAACATCATATTTAAAAAATAGATACAATCCTAAACATTTCAAAAATCCCTAGATATACATTCCACATAGGGGAACTCTCCTAGACTGAGAAGAAAATCAATTAGGAGTCACATAGTATGGTGTGAACTAACTATTGTGTCATTAATCAAGGCCTCCAACTACATTACAACACATTACATGAATAAAAAATAGAATATGTGATAATATTATCAATCAAATAAAATAATTTGACTTCGGACACATATGAAAATAAATCACACCCCACCTCTAAACCCTGACACGAAACCACCAATATTCACATTAAGCGCTCCTCATAAAAATAAATCGCATCCTCTAAGGAGTATAAATAATCACTATTAAAGGGAAAATAAACATAATGGGTATTGATAGGGTTTCATTCTCACCAAACAATTTCAAACTATTTCAAATGAATCAAATGATCCATCAATTAAATTGTCCCAAAAATTAAAATCCATCTTCTTTTATTTGAGAGTTCAGTTTTGCATTAATAATTTTTTTGATATCAATCCATTAGAAATCATTTATAATTAATTTTCTCAAAAAATCATATTTTCCATTTACAAATTTATCACAAATTAAACTAACATATTCAATAGAATGATAACCATCTAAAAGTTTATAATTTACACCACATTTTATTTTCTGGAAATAATTGTGAAAAATACATTTTATAAAAAATAATATTTTTCATAAAAACATCCATTTAACATTTTAGATATAATTTTTATTTCAATTTAGAAATTAATTTTAATTTAGAAACCTTGTTTGAAAAGGAAGATCATATTGGAATCACTTTAATGTTTTAAAAAACATCATTAAACCATGATTTCACAACTTTGAATTATTGAAAAAAATTATGAATTTTATAAAAAATGTTTACAGAAATTACGCAATTAAATTCCAAGAATTTTTTTAGAAATTAGAACAAAATAAAAATGATACCTATATAAGAATGAATAATTTTTTTAATATTAATCAATTTACTGTATCAAACCATTATTAAAAATGTGATATAAAAATATGATTAATTTTTTTTTAAATATTAAAACCATTCACTTTTTTATAATATCAATATAGAGAATTAATTAAAGAAAAAATATTAGTAAGAGAATATGATACAATCACTTAAAAATAAAAGAAAATAATTATATTTCACGATATAATGGTTTCATTGAAAAAATGTTCTGGGAAAGGTAAAACAGTCCTATAAAATATATATATATATATATATATATATACTTATATATATATATTAAGGTTAACAGTTTAATACATGATGAATTGAGTCATGAAAAGTTATCACATTCCATAATAATAAGAACCCTAAATAATATAGATCTGGGACCCTTGAAGGAGAGTTTTTGAAAAGGGAAAAGTGATCGAGAACAAGAGAACCCAAAATAAATAGAGAAGATGAAAAATCAAAGAAAAATTGTAAATTATTTGACCAATATTCGTAAAGAAACCTTGTTAAAATCTCTAATGTGAGAGGATGCTAAAAGTGGAGGGGGACACTATCGGGGGTAGAACTTTTAGTTACAACGTGTCCAGAGGGTGAGGAGTCAAGGGGTTGGGTATTTATTTTAATGGGGTTTTTATTAAAATGGTAAGTTGATTGTAAAATACAATTAATATTAATTCATCTAAAAATTACACAATTTACACGAGGGCCTTATATGGTTTAATAATAAATATGAAGATCATGCAAAATGACACTTTCCAAAATAGACCCCAAATTCATATTTTCAGATTGTTCCTCAAAACCATGCATAAAATTTGGAACACCCAAAACAATAAAAATTTGAAAAATTCCATCCGAAAACTCAATGATTCACTTGAAGACACAAAATAATTACAAATAATATAAAATAAATTTCATAGTGACATGATGGTTATCAAAATTCATCCCACCATTCCACATTATTCATACAAAAAGTAATAGGTCCATGTAATGTTAATGAAAAAACGTAAATTGGGGATAATTCTTGAAAATGATTATTTTGAAAATGATCCACCACAAAAATTCCATCAATGTCTTCATAAAATAATTTAAACCCCAAGAAAAAATCAATAATATAGTCTAATATGAATCTTTAAGTGGTGGGTTACCGAATGAAATATCTTGAGTCTTCTAGAGGTATATATCAGATTAATTTATATTTAATTTCACCGTTTTTAAATGTTTTGAGGGCCTAATTAGGTCATTAGAGTTTTGGGAGTGTCATTGTATAGTTTGGAGTACCAATGACTAGTGTTTTGAAAAGGGTGTTGGAACACATGGTAAATAGAAACCATATGACCTAAGAAATATTGTTTAAGGAAATAGTCTGAGGTGTTTTACAAGGATGTATGGGGTTCAATGTTCTCCTGAATTGAGTTCCCATGGATGCACATTCATGTGGGAATATATATTTATTATAGAATAGTATTTAAGCATGGTTTGAGATGGTTTTAACAAATTATATTCATGAACCATGTGGGGCCCTCATTTATACATTTAAGGGAACAATAATGGGGCATGGTTTGGCCATCAATGGGGCCAAGTCACATGACCTATATTTTTTAGTTGAAATTAACATTACTACTCCTTAATATTCTATAATCAAAAATATATTTCCCACCTTCTTCATGAAAAAAAATATTGATAATTGGGATCTCTATTTGAAGCTAAACTCAATGCCTTCCTATTGTTTCTCTGTCTCGAAGCAGATTCAAATATCATTTTTCTCATTGAACCCACAATGGTGAGTTCATCATTTATGTTCCACCTTTTTTATATTGCCATTTTATAATTATATTAATATTTGGAGTAATCATAATCCCTACATTTCTTGTGTATTAATCTATTTCTCATACTTCTTCAAATATAGCTCTATTTAGGGTCTATTACGTGAACAATGTTCTACCAAGAGTATATTTTAAGTGGAATATAAATTTTCCTCAATGTTTGGTGTCTTATATGACTACTTTCCTTTATTCTACACAATTTAAGTCCTATACTCACAAATATAATTAAGAAAATTTATAATTGAATGAATTAGAACCAATTATGATTTCTTACTAGAGCCTTTGTAAGATTTTAGGTTATTTACCTAAACATGTACCACATATGGGATGATTCCATCCATCTCCCCCATGCTGTAGAATTACATTGCATTAAACTAAGCTATCCAAATTTAGTGGGAGCCATAATGAGAATTTAATAAATTCTATAAGGTTGTGATCACTTCGTTTTACCTGTTCATTTGTACATGAATGGAATTGTTGAATATAATTGATTAAAGAAGGATTTTTCATCCCTTCCATGTTATTGTATATGATTTAAATTGATAAATTGTTGATATAGAAATTGTTAAATTTGATATAATGTCTAATTAGTTTTAGATGATAATTATTTAGGTGTTGATTATGGTAGTGAATGTTATAGAAATTTCAACTTCATGGATCTTGATTCTAAAGTAGGCCATATAAATTTCTACTCTGTATATATATATCTTTATTATAGTAGTGGAAAAAAAAGAAATTTATAATCCATAGATGTTGATTAAATTGGATTATATGGGAATTGATACCCCTTTGATCTTGATTTCTTGAACATTCTATGGACATGCTCCTTGGACTCCACCCAAGTCATTACTGATTTTCCATCATGATTATCCATGGAATTGATTAGGATGAATTTGTTTTTATGCCATGGATATGGACATTAGTGTTCTGATACATGATTATATGAAACACACCATTGTGGATGTTATAAACATCATTACATGGTGTGAAATTTGAGGAAGTTTTTCTATGTTTTATAGAAAGACTTGGTATGTGTTACATATTACAATTTTTAGACTGGACCTTATTACATCTACTAATTTACGCATTGCAACTTCCTATTCTTTTGGGGAATTGATTATTGGTCATAGAAGCTGTGTTTTCCTAGAGAGGATCATATCAGCATTGAAACATCACATTGACTTATATTTTTAGGAATACATTACACATTGATTTTTCAATTATATATAGACTACATAGGTTATAGAAACCAATGGTGTCGGCCTATTGAGTGCAGTATCCCACCCTATTCAGAACACCAATGATTATTCTATCTTCTCTAAAGGGTGTAGATATGGATCGAGGAAAACACCCACTTTATGATGCATCATTTGATAATTTATTATGACTAAGGGATTGCATGATTTATGTATTCACTTGATACTAGATGGATATAGTTAATCTTGGTTGTTTTATTACTTTCACACATGTATTTCACTTGATTACATTTTCTAGGCATTACCATCCATTTTATATAGATTCATTAAATGATAATTATATTATATATGAAAATTATTTTCGATGATGATTATTACTATTATCATGAGTTGTTTATCTACAGTTAGTGATTTATATTATTATTTCGCTATAGATATATATGTTATAATACTACATTAATGTCTAACATGAGGGAATAGTCACCCCGCATGCACACCGTAGGCCCTAATGACTAGTCAGGCAACATTTGCGTATGATGAGGTTATCTCATGATAATAAAACACACCGACTTGAGGCACCATTTAGTGTCACCTAATTTAGGATATTCAAATGTTTTTTCAGAGATATTTTATTTCATACCATTCTATTTTGAGGAAATATAATATAGATAGAAATATATTGTTATTTGTAAATGAGATTTTCCTTAGAGAGGTTGTCCCATGTATATGAAAGATCCAAATTTCCCTGAATGGATAAATATTATTGTATGTTTTTTTATAAATGATTTGATTCCACCATTGGGTGATACACATTAGGTTTGGTGTTTTCAATGATTACACATTTTGACCTTGAACTAATTAGATGCGTCCTATGAACAATTGATCATTAATAATTTTTTAACATTATAGAATTCAAATTCCTTGAAAATTACCTGAAATATTAGAAGCATTTCTTGACTTTATGAAATTTAATTTGCATTCCTTGGACGATATAAATTTTATTACACAAATGAATTATGAAAGGAATTGACGAACATAATTTATACTCCAATTGAATACCATAAAATAAATAATATTTTCCTACATAATTTGTAAAATAAACCCATCCATTAATTTATATAATATTGTTTTAGGGACTATTGGTCACATAGAGTTTAATGTGTTATAGTTTTCATTATGTAGGTTCCTCACATCAGTTCATGTTTTGTATGGGAACATAGAGATCAGATGTGGTGACCCATTCAGTTCAACCATTTAAAGTCAATTGTATTCTAATATGAATATAAATGATATTGAGATTCTAAAAAGAAATTTTCATCATTAGATATATATATATATATATATATATATATATATAGGAACCGGTATTCTGAAACAACATGTTTTTCAGAGATCTGACATTAGAGTGTGTAGTAGGTAGTGTCTCTATTGCTTTTTAAAATATTTCAAGTTATCTAGTCATTGATTTAGGAGCTAGAGGTAGGTTGAGACTTCATTAGAGAATGGTTTAAAGGTGTATTGTGATTTTATAGGTTGTATAGTTTTTACTAAATATTTTTTGAGGAATGTGTTTGTAATTTTTAATACATGCTTCTATAAGTACATCAAGAAATTCTTTATGACGGTGGAAACAAATATACTATAGATATGTTGATCCATGCGACACAAGTAAAAACTCTAATATAAATAGTTTCATCCCAAAATATTATACTGGATATGGGTGTTGATTCCTATATTAGTGATCATTTCTTATGATTTCTAAAAACCTTTTAGAGATCATCACATGCAACATTATCTATTGTAAATATGACATGTGTTCTCTACTAGCAACAACCACCAATGTTTATATGTGACCATGGGGAAACATTATATTGAGCTATGGATTGAGAAAATATAATCGATTTGCAATAATCAGGAGACATATACTAAGAGGATTTTTATATTCGTGACATATAGTCTTTGGAGAAAAAGAACTAATGTCATTTTTTGACAAGGAATGACAAGTCCTTAGGATAATTTTTTGAGGGATTTTGAATCAATTATTTATGAATACTTCTTTCCTGATTTATTTATGGATGACTGGTATATTGATTTTATGAACATGTAGTAGGTAGTCATAAATTTTATCATGTATATGGAATTTTTCGAATATATTTAATGTTTTCAATGATTTATTTTACCAATGAGCCATCATGGGAGAGAGACATCAAGGAAGTCCTCAATAATGTCAGTCGATTAGAGGTCAATATGTGTCATCTCGATAATATTACATTGTTATGATATAAAAAACATGTAATATAATAATATTTGTTGGAAAATAGAGGGATAGACAATGGTAGTGCAGATTCCTAACCGAGTGGTTTCGTGAAGATTGGTGGGAAGCACCAATTTTCACACTTCCCATTAGAGGAATACTAGCTAGAGTTGGAGTGATGATAGTTATTTCTTATATAATCGGTGATGGAGATGGGGATATATGGGGAGTTAGTTATATAAAGACTCAATCAATTGTTGAACTTGCAGTATGATGGTCTATGTATAGAAATTATGTACACCCTTCCTCCAGTTGGCAATGGAAGTGGATCGAATTTGACTCCAGGTTTAGGAACAAGGTTCATATCTCTTAATCAGGACAGGATATGGATTAGTTCTAATAATTTAGGATGATGTGGTTTTTTTGGGTGAGGCACCCACACACCCATTGTATCGTGATTTCTGAACAGTCCTTCTCTATTTAGTGAGGTTCTTTCAAAAGGTTGTATGAAGAGACACATTTTTTTATAGCATACACCTGAGGAGAAGAACATCAGGTCATATACTACGAGAGGTATAATATTAGTATCCTCTAATACAGTATCATCAATTATTGATATAGGTTCTTCCCGTAGCTTTATATTGTTTCCTATTTTGGATAGCCTTGGGATTATTGTTTTGTTTTTCGATGGTGGTATGACTTTGTATACTCCATTTTGGAATATGATAGAGGGTGTAATCTAGTGTAGAGACTACCAATTTATGTTAGGTGGGTGTCACTTCACATGTGGCCTTTTTATTCTCGAGATGATAGGGGTTGACATTATACATGGGTAGACCTGTCAAGTTTCATATCATTCTACGGTTTATTTCTATTGTCAAAGGTTGAACATCACATCACATACGGTTAGGGTTTTAATTCACAATGGTGAATATGATATCCAAGAATTCCATACTAGAAAGGAGAATAATGGACTATATGGGATGATAGCCTAGATTGATAGTTTACATCAGGATGATTAGTGAACGTGTCAGGCAGTCTTCCATCCAGTGGTTGATCATTTGAGGGGCATCATATTGGATGAAATAAATAGTTTACCTATTGAGAGAGTGGTGGTGTCCCTTGTTAATCTAGTTCCTAGAGGTGAATTGGTGTCCATCCCTCCATGAAGAATAAATACTATTGAGTTGGAATAGCTCATGAGGCAGATATAGGAATTATAAGAAAATGGGTTTATAGAACCTAATACTTTTTTATGGGGTTCCCTAGTCCATTTTGAAAAATATAGATTTAATATGTCATTTCTATCTCAATTATTAGATATTGAACAAATTTATTGTTATGAAACACTATTCATTTATATAGATAGATTATCTATTTGTGAAAACCCATATAAGATGGGGTTTCTATAAAATAGATTTTAGTTCGGGTTATCATCATGTGATTTCTTGACCAACATACACACCAATTACAAACATTCATATAATTTATTGTTTATATGAGTATGTTGTTATTTCATTCAGTATTGTGAACGCACAAGTATTTTTTCTGAATTTGATGAACTAAGTCTTCCATCCTTATAAATATTTGATTTTGGAGGTAATTATGGATGAAATCAAGGTGTATTATCACAATCAAAGTAACCATTCCAAACATCTTGAGAACATTTTGGATACACTAAGAGACTGTCAGTTACATGTTCATCACACAATGTACCACTGTTGGATGAACATGATTCAATTACTTGGTCATATTATGTCAGATACAAGAGTATCAAATGTCCCAAAGATGGTAAGAGATATAGTTTCCTAGGTGCATCCCAAGAACACCTTTATATACAATGTTAATTGGTACTAAATGAATATTACAGGTGTTTAATATAGGGTTTATTAAACAAAGAAAAACATATTTACGGATTTACTAAGAATATTGTGATTTTAATATATTTAGAAATCTATTATATATCCTTTACAGTGTTGAAATGGGACTAAATATTACGCTACTCAGGATTCTACCAAATCCGAGTAGAAGATACAATTTTAATTTTGTATGATCAAGTGTTAGAATAGGGGTAGATGTATTGTAGGATAAGTGAGTTGTGGTGTACGTGTCTCAGTAGTTGCAACCACTTGAGAGGAACTAAGAAATGAATCTTATAAAGTTATCCCTTCTTGTACATTCCTTGAGATATTTGTGTCATTACTTAATGAGAAACAATTATATTATGTACATGGACCTAAAAATCCATAGGTACATATTCAAATAGTGTTTCTTGAATTTGATGTAATGATTTTTAGATGAGTACCTACACATTTTAAACAAAGATCTGCCATATGTGATTAAAAAGGTAAATATAGTAGCTTATTCACTGATAAGGATATATCATATAATATAATCGAAGGAGAATAGTAGAGAGAGAAATCTTATGGACGTTCTTTAAATGAATCACATGGATCTACATTATGGTATTAAGGACACATTTTTCTTATCATTGGTGGTGACATTCAATATTATGGATAGTGTGAGGATGTGATAGTTAACTAATTCATATGTCCTATTTCTATAAGAGGGTATGGTATGTGAGGGTCCGCATCCTGGTTGGTATATTGTTGATGATTAAATTATGTTTATTCGTATTCATATTTTAATTATATAAAACATAAATGTGGTGATAAAGTGGTTGTTTCTTAACTTAGGATGTATAATTCATACCAGTGTACAAAAATATGTATTATGACTTCTTCCATCAAGACTGCAATTCAAGTATGAATCATGAGGTAAGTAGTTATTTTCAAGAGACTTTCCACCTATCAGTTGGTGAAGTAGGAACTCTAGTTACCATCTAGGATTTTAAAGTTGTTTCCCATTTCTAAGTGGAAATGGTAGGATGTCTTGATAGCTTTCCAAATCATGTTTCTGATGAAACCTATAGGTAGTGATGTTGTATCTGTTGTTTCGGATAAACACATGAGAATTTCTCATTTCCTCCCAATCATAGAGACCTTCAAAATATATTATCATGAAAGACTCAATACTAGTATGATTACAAACATTAAGGGGGTTCATCATATTGTTGTATCAGATCTGGACACCTTGTTTATGACATGGTTTTTGTAGATTTTGTAGAGGGTTTTGGGTACATAGGTTCTTTTTGGGAATGACATACACCCCTCAGACTGGTGGATAGTCATAAAACATAATAAAGGTTTAGTGGTCATGATTTGTGAATGTGTCCTTAATTTATGGGGCCCTTGGGAGAGGCATATACCTACATTTAAATTTTATGATAAAATATATATCAGTCGATTATACATATTTTACCTTATTAGGATTTTTATGGTAGGCCTTTTCAATCTACTATGTGGTTCATTGGGCTAGGGGATGAATCTGTATTCATGCCTTCTTCGTTTTGGATATTTTGGAGTTAGTCTCATTGATTAAATGCACATTGATACTATAAATTCTTGATAGATATTTTATTACTATCATATTCAAATAAATATAGTTTTTGTGGTTAGGGATCATGTATTTTTATGTATCTAACTGAGGTTGGGACATAGATGGATTATATGATAGTGTATTCATTCACCATGATGTTTTTGTCCATTCATAATTTTGGATTTATTCATGGAAATTTCCAATCAATTGTAGTTACCTCAAAGGTACTGGGATTTGAAATAAATCATCCATGTTTCTCATCTATGTAGTTATCAATCATACCTTTTTCATATAAATCAGTTCGATAAGGTGGAGTGATCGTACCACGATTCCCTATGTAATTTTCACCTTCACACCATTGTGTTAAACTTCTTTTATATTGAATATTATAAAACTAATGAAAAGGTTCATTACAGGTTTGAATCTTTTATATTGTGTTTATTGATGTAAAAAAGGGAAATGTTGCTTGTTTTGATAATTCCATTGTAGGAGGAGGTGATTTGGATGGCCCATGGTGATGTCAAAGAAAAATAGGCCGAACTGCGCAAGATCCATGCACACCAGTGGACTTATTCACATACTGCTCCTAAACCATGCTTCCAGATGGGATTAAATATTGTGGGATGGTCCAAAATGTGTTTTCCTACATTTGATATGAAGATACAAAAGACTCATTCGGCCATCTGTTTTCCCAAACGACCCGATCTTTCCAGCACACCGCATCTGCGTGATGTCAAAAGTGATGTCTGATGATCTGTCCATATATCAAGCTATATGTGTCCAAATTGTGGTATAAATTCAGTGGATACACACAAGTGGTGGGGATACAACTTTTTTATTTTCTTCAAATCATTATAAGGTTGTATGAAGGTGTAAAATCATTTGAAAAGTGGTTTTATGAAATTTTTGTGCACAAAACTACCTTCCCATTTGCCTATAAAATGGAACCTTGAGCTCCCCATTAGTAAGTTCGGCCAGGAATAAAATATTTTCAATTTTGGAGACCAAAATATGTACTCTCATCATGCAAAGAGTTGTGGAGGACACTATCCTCATATTGGAATCATGGATGAAGAAGGTGTTCCACCTGAGCCTCCCCCTCCTCTCGATGGCGAGCTAAATGGTGCACGATCATTTAGATAAAGCTACACAATCCTGTGAGGGAGTTCAAGCACATGTTATTCTACTGATTTTTTATAATTTGTGTTTTTAATATTTTGATTATTTTTTTCTTGACATGGTTTACCCTGATTACATTTCGTTTGACATAATTAAGTGGAACAATTTTTATTTCAACACTGATTGGGTTGATATATCAAGTGGGAATCTTGTGTTGTTCTGATTTGGAAACAAAATAATACTATATATCTCACACATACATAAGATTTATGTATGATTTGTTATACCTCGTATTCTATGTTTGATAACCAATCTTGGAAACACGATTATTGTGCAAATGGGTGGTTCATTATGCATCATTTGAAGAGGAAAGACGGGAGTCAAGATCTTGACAACCTTCAACCAAAGAATTATACAAGAACCATGTTGAATATTAAGGAAAATGAACTATCCAAGATGTGTAGTGAACATGAAATGATATTATTATCTAATAATTATTAATCAACACCACCTTTTTATTCCAACTAATAAACTCTTTAATTAAGTAATTTCATCCTCAAACTGTTTTCAACCCACCTATTTAAGTAATTCTAATTACAAATGCACACTCCAAACCCACCAAAAATACTTGAGAGACGAACTAGGTTCTTCTCTAAACTATAAATCAATCTTAAAATCATAATCAATTGGAAATGTCATGATAGCACGGTCAAATATTTGCGTCGTTTCTAGGGTGTTCTTTGTTTTTTAGTGCATGTTTTTTATAAGGTTTTTGTAATTTTTGTGAATATGTATTTGTTTTCTCTTATTCCATTTTAATCACTTTTCTATGATCAATTTTTTTTAGGTTTGGTGCATGATTTGTTCTACTCCGGGATATTTAGCACTATTAGAACCCGAATAGGCGAGGACCCTACATAAATGACACCAAAACACAGAAGATAATACTTTGAATGAGGACACAATGCACATTGAAACTATTCCTCACACTTCATATAATTCTGTAACTGATATCAAAACTGAAATAAACTTGTATAACATGGATGAAATAATTATAGCACTAAAATAACTAACCTCACCTGATGATGATATTCAGCACACATACATTCAATTACAAAGTGAGACACCCAATTCGAACAAAAATCTGGTTTAATTCATCTATTTTCAAGATACCATGGACTTCCTGGAGAGAATGCACACAAGCACATAAAATAATTTCATAATGTTAGTTCAATATTAAAACCTGATAATACCAATGAGGAACAAGTAAATATAAGAGCATTCCCATTTTCATTTGAAGACACTGCGAAAGATTGGTTGTATTGTGTTAATTCACCAATAAGAGGTAGGGCAGCCATGAAACTCCTTTTTCTTGAAAAATCATTTCCAGCCTCTTGAACTACAACAATAAGGAAGGAAATATGTGGTATAATACAATCTCTATGGGAAGCACTTCATGAATATTGGATATGATTTATAAGATTATGTTCAAATTTTCCACACCACCAAATAAGTGACCAAATTTTAATACAATATTTTTATGAAGGTTTAATCTGAATTAATTGAAATATGATTGATGTTTCTGTAGGGGTTTTTCTAGTATATAATACCCCAATTACTACAAGGAAATTAATAGGGACATGGTGCAAAACAAATAACAATTTGGTTCACGGTCCAATATTCTGATTTGAGGTGTCCATGAGGTGCAAAGTACAAAATTCGAGAAGAACATTGACATGAAGTTTGAGGAGGTAAGTACCCTTCTACGAAAAATTTCTCTCTCTGAAAAGAAATCTACATATTCTCCTCTAATCCATTGTGGAATCTGCTCTCCCAACACCCATTATTTAGACCAGTGCCACAAATTTAGAGAAAATTCTGAGAGTTGTGAGGAAATATTCCCAATACGACCCTATAACCAACCCTTTAGGCAAGAAACATATTATACATCCAACTCTGGGTGGAAAGAAAATCATGCTTATAGGCTTGGGGGTATTCAAACAAGAATCATCAGCAATGGAACAACCAAGGTCAGGGTAGTCATCCACCACCACCACCCAGAAATTATCAACCATCACAAAGGCCTTTACAACCATCCCCTTCCAAACCTGAGCCAAGCGTGAAAGATATGATGAAATAAATGGCTTCCAACAGTCTCAAATTCCCAAAAACCACCCATGAAACAATAAAAAACATAAAAACCCAATTTGGCCAATTAGCTAACTTAGTGGGTGAAATTCAAAGTCATGGGTTAGTTAAACATACCTCTCAACCAGTAGTTAACTCTAGGGATAATAGAAATGTTAGTTCCATCTACCATAGGAGTGGAAACCAACTAGAAAAAAAATGGATCCTTCATTAGAGTCATCCCCTCCTGAGGAAACCTCCATAACAACCATAAATCTTTTTCCAAATGTTGAAGAACCTTGCCCTGATAGAATCCCTTTTAAACGAACGAGTGTGTACATTGATGAGTCACCTAGCCCAACCATTACTCTTCCAGTTCCTAAAAGGGTCACTCAACAATGAAATAAAGGAAATTGAACATGATAAGGAAATATTGGAAATTTTCATGAATAAGCAGGTTAAAATCCCATTGATTGATAAAGTGAAGAAAATTCCACGGTACACCATGTTTCTGAAGGAGATGTGTACACACTGAAGGAGACATTGTGGAGAGGAAAAGGTGATCTTGGGAAGAATGTATCAGCATTGATAGAGACATCACTTTCCACGAAGTGCAATGATCATGGAACATTCTAAATTCTTTTCCCCATATGGAAGTATTATTTTTATAATGCTATTCTATATTTAGGTGATTCTATAAATGTGACGCCTCAATCTACTTACTCAACATTACAGGCCGGGGAACTGAAGACCACTGGAAATATTGTTCAACTGGCTAACTAAAGTACCGCACACCCCTCTAATGTGTAAGATGATGTTCTTGTGAAGGTTCAAAATTTAATTTTTCTATCTAAATTTTATGTGCTTAAAATGGAGGATGATTGGATGAATTAACTAGCCCCGATTAAATTTGGGAGACCCTTTTTGAAAACCACAAAAACGATAATTAATGTCCACAATGGTACAATATCTATGGAGTTTGGTGGTGACATTTTCCACTTCAGTATCCTTGATTCCATGAATCCCCACTCAGAATAACATTCCTCTCTCTCTATAAATTATTTAGATGTACTCCCTTCCATTGAAAAAACATCATTTCATTCCCCTGATCCCCTTTCTGAGTTTCCTTCATTGATTGAAATTCTAGGAAAATATTTTTCTTATGATTGTTGTAGTATTCTAAAAAGGTATCATGAATGTTAATTTATTGATGATTTATTGAACACTGAGGATCCACTGACCATCGAGGATACTTTTATGCTTCTAAAATCTCATTCCTCATTTGAGGATGATTCCATTGAGCAGTTAGATGATATTAGTGACCTCTCACTTTCACACACACTCCCATCAATTAAAAATCCACCTGAATTTGAAATGAAACTATTTCCTCATGATTTAAAATATTCATATCATGATAATGGAAACAAGTTCACTATCATCATTTCTAGTTCACTCCCTCATAAGCAAGAATTGTGACTTCATGGACATATGAGGAATTATAAACAATCTTTGGGATGGAAACATGCAGAAAATCCTTATATTAGACCAAAACGTTTTACACATCATACTTTATTAAATGATGTGGATAAACCAGGGACATAGCCACAACGTCGACTAAACCCCATCCTACTAGAATTTGTGAAAAATGAGGTAACAAAATTATTAGCTTCTAGAATCATTTACCCCATCCCTGATAGCCAATGGGTTAGTCTTATTCCTGTAGTTCCTATAAATATGAGCCTTATAGTAATCAAAAATGAAAATAATTAATTGGTTTCAACTCATGTGCAGAATAGTTGGCATGTCTGTATAGACTATCACTGACTAAACCAACAGACTAGGAAGGATCATTTCTATTTTTAATTCATTGACAAAATGATATAGAGGATAGCATGTAATCCCCACTACTATTTTCATTGATGGGTATTCTGGATACTTTCAAATATATATTTCCCCCGAGGATCGGGAAAAGGAAACCTTCACTTTCCCCTTTTGGAACATTTTCCTATAAAACTGTTCCATTTGGTCTGTGAAATTCTACATGTACTTTCTATAATTCCATGATTAGTATTTCTCTCATATTTCTTGGAGAATTGCATGGAAGTATTCATGGATGATTTTTCTATTTATGAATCTTATTCTGATGAATGTTTGAGTTGTCTCTCTCTAGTCTTAAGACACTATATTGAAAAGAATCAGGTATTAAATTATGATAAATGCCATTTCTTGGTGCGACAAGGTATAGTTTTGGGGCATGTAATTTATAGGGATGGCCCCTAAAAAGATAAATCAAAAGTGGTTGTTATTTATTCACTACCATTCTCCAAAAATGTATGGGATTGCGGTCTTTACTAGTTCATGCTGGATTTTACCGTCGTTTCATTCGTGACTTTATTAAAATTATACTCCCATTCTCTTGATTAATCCCAAAAGAAAAAGAACATGTTTTTGATAATGAATATGAGGAAGCTTTTAATATGTTAAAAATGAGTCTCCTATCACCCCTATTAATCCAACCACCTCTGTGGGATTTACCATTTGACATCATGGGTGATGCCTCTAACTATGCAGTTGGGGTCGTCTTGTCACAAAAGATTAACCGAGCTCTACATGTCATAGACTATTCCTCACATACATTGGACCCTACCCAATAAAAATAAACCATAATTGAAAAATAATTTCATTCTATTGTGTTTGCCTTATATAAATTCATGGTTTATCATTTTGGGTCCAATGACATTGATTTATCATACCATGCAAACCTCTGGTACCTCCTTATGAAACCAGCACCCAAACTACATCTCATTATCTAGATGCTCCTCCTTCATTAATTTAATCAAGTAATTAGAGATAAAAAGAATCATATAATGTGTTGGCTGACCATATCTGTAGGATCATCCCATCCTCGGAAATTGACTCATCCTCTGAATTCCCATTAATGACATGTTTATGACGATCAATTGAACCGAGAGAATGATTTTATTCCTTGGTATGCTGAAATTGTTAATTATTTGGTAGCATCCTGTTCTACTACTGATTTCAATAAAAACCAAGCTAGTCGTCTAAAACATGAGCCTCTTTGGTACATTTGGGAAGACCCCTACCTCTGGCACACGTGTAGTGATCATGTCCTTAGGAGTTGTGTTCCTGATAGCGAGTTTCAGTCTATCATAAGATTTTGTCACACTATTTCTTGTGAGGGCCACTTTGGTCTCCAAGGGACTTCTCACATGGTCCTTGAATCTGCTCTCTTTTGGAAAACACTTTTTCTGGATACCCATGCTTTTGAAAAATATTTCCATCATTGTCAAATAATAGGGAATGTATCTAAAAGAAATGAAATTACACAACTGTTTCTCTTTCATGACATATTTTATGTTTGGGTCATTGAATTCATGGGTAAATTTTCTAATTCCTTTGGCAACTTGTACATTCTTATGGTAGTTTATTACAAGTAAAAATGGGTAGAGGCATGATCTTCAAGGACTGATGATTATAATTTAGTTGTAGAAATTTTGAGAACCCAAATATTATGTAGGTTTGGATTACCTAGGTTCATCATCATTGACCAGGGTTCTCATTTATGCTACTGAAAAATGAAATTAGTTTTGCGTCGGTATGGGGTCATCCATGTAGTTTCTATTGCAAATCATCCACAGACCAATGGTCAAGCCAAGGTGTCAAATGGAGAGGTAAAACAGAATCCTAAAAAAAAAATGGTTCGACCCAATAGAAAATATTGGAGTCTTCGACATGATGATTAATTATGGGACTACCGTACTGCTTTCAAAACTCCCATTGCAATGTCACCCTATCATCTTGTGTTTGGAAAGAGTTATCTACTCCCTGCTGAGATTGAGCACCGGGCCTAATAGCCCTTCATTAAAAGTAATTCTAATCATTCTGGTGCAGGTTCTCAAAAGAAGATGTAGATTCAAGAGCTAGAGGAAATGAGAAGAGATTCATATGAGAACTGCAAGATTTATAACGAGTGTACTAAGGCTTCCCACGACCTTCTAATCCTTCATCATCAGTTTTAAGTTTGGCAGAAGGTCCTTATTTATAATGCAAGGATTAAGTTGCATCTAGGTAAACCTCGTTCCTACTTGTTTGGCCCATACACTGTTATTAATGTATCTCCATTTGGTGTGGCTTAGGTTTAAAATGAACAAAAAAAACAAAAATTCAATGTCAATGGGCAGTGTCTGAAGCACTTCCACGAAGCCCTTTCAGAGATCCCAATGGAGGAAATCCATCTTGATGAAGCAACATACCAGTGAAACACACCATGTTTGATCCTTCTTTCTCACCTTCTTAATTATTACAATGAGTAAACTGCACATTCTAGGTGTGGGGTGATGGGTACATCCTTGAGTTAGTTAGGAATTTTCATCTTTTTTTCATTATTCTATTGTTCACCTTATTTTTGGTATTTTCACTTTTCCCCATATTTCTGGGATTATAAGTATTTCCATTGTCTTTCTCTTTTATTCTCTTTTCACCTTCTTTATGGTATTTTTATTTTTCCCCCAATAAAAAATTTCAATGTGCCATGATTCGGTGACCATAAAGTAGGGAAGGTAAAAATACCATAAAGAAGATGAAAAATAATATTTGTATGAAGTTAACATCAGGGAGTGATTTTTAGTGAATTGGTTTTCTATCAATGAAATAAATGGTTGTATCACTGTGAACCATTTGAGATGATTGATGCCCCATATGGGATTAGTTTATTGGAAAATGTTGTCACTAATATCTCCACACATTTTTTCATCAAACCATGAAGTGTGAATATTTCTTATATAATATAAGGTAAATATATGATAGGATAATATTTTTCAACATTAAATGATATTTCCATATGTTCATTCCTTATCAGATCAATTTCATTGTCGTACTAGATTGACCTATGTGTGTGGACCTAATGTCTAAATATTGCATGCCCTCAAAGAAAAATAGTTTGTTTCTTGGGAAAGTCTGAAACCACTCTTCATCAACCTTTCATATTGTTATAAGTATTGAAATTATTTTCATGATGATATCAAACAAGGGTTAAAAGATGAGTGTGAGATTTGTTCCAAATGAAAATTCTAAAAAACCAAAAATAATAAATGAGGGGAGTGATGAAATCTAAACAAATATGTGGTTATATAGGTCAGGAGCTTATGATTAGAATTTTGGGAATGCTTTTGTAAGTGGGTCATTAAATATGATTGCAAAGGATGTAGGAAAGCTTCGGTGAATATTCATTTAATGTTGAATAATATTAAAATTACCTTTATTTATTGAATAGAAGTGGAAAGAATAGTATGAAATGGTTTCCACATCCACACATGGTGAGTTAGTGGATAGGTTGAATTTTTATTTCCTTTCTCATGATGGTGTAAGGAATCTCTGTGAATTTCTTTGTGATATGATTTATGAGACATCTTTTTCCATTTTCACTATGAAAAACACCTTGGTGTGGTTCGTGAATTGATCACATTACTTTAATGAATTAAAATTTACTCAAATGTTCAATCTTCATGATTTTGGGAATATATATATGCATAATTTTATTTGAATATGTGACTTTTCACAGGACTGAAAATGATTAGGTGTGGGGTGTGAACGTTCCATGATAAACTGTTTAATTTTCACCTTTACACCACTATGCTAAACTTGTTTTATATTGAAAATAAAAAAAAAATTGACATTTTCATTATATGTTTGAATCATTTATTTTGTGTTTATTACTATTAAAATGGTTAATGTTACTTTTTTGATGATTCCATGTAGTAGGAGTTGATTTGGATAGCCCATGGTGATGTCCAAGAATAATGGGCCAAACTGTGCCGGATCCAAGCACAGCAGTGGACTCATCTGAACACTTCTCCTGAACCATGAATCCAAATGGGCTAACATTTTGTGTAATGGTCCAAAATTAATTTCTCTAAATTTCATATGAAAAAACCAATGACTCATTCGGACATCTGTATTGCCAACCGTCATGATCTGCCGAGCACACCACATTTGCACGAAGTCAAAATTTGTGTGTTGTGATCGGTCCATATCTCAGACTATAGCTATCCATATTGTTCCAATCATTCGGTGGAGATGGCCAAGATTTTCTGATACAACGTTGTTATTTTCTCCAAAACATGATAAGGCTCTCTGTAGGTCGAAACTCATGTGACACTTGGTTTTATGAAATCTGTGCTCTCAAAACCACCTTCACATTTTCCAACAAAATGGCACCTTGTTCTCCCCATTTGTATGTTAGGCCAAGAGGCAAAAAAATGGTATTTTTGAGACACAAAAAGTCCTCTCATCATTCAAAGTGTTCTGGAGGCCCATATCCTCATAGGGTAATCATGGATGAAGAGGGAGTTCCACCCGAGCTTCCTCCTCCTCTCGATGGTGAGCTAAATTGTGGAAGATTATTTCAAGGGATCTACACAAACATGGGAGGGAGTTCCAACACATTTTCAGTTACTGGTTTTGAATAAATTATGCTTTGAATATTTCACTTATTTTTTTCTTGACATGATTCCCCCTGATTATGTAAAGACCTGGAAATTTCAAGGAAAATTTTTTCTTAATTTTCTTTGGAATTTTACAAGAACGCAGTTTCTGACGGCGCCTGATTCCGAGGACCGGTGTGCTGGGAATTAATTTTTGATGTTTGGCTTGGGTACGTTCAGTGAACGAGTGAGCGGGAATTTCTATCTTTTGAACTGGTGCTCGGAATTGAAATCCGATTACACCGATGAACTCGCAACGCCGATAATCGCTTAAGGGAACCTTTACCGTAGTTCCGTTTTGTGCGGGTTGAGAGTTAGTTTTGGGGAAATTAAAATGATGTTAAACAAAATGTGGAAACACATTTTATTTTTATCCATTTTGGTTATATCCTCACAAAGGGAGTTAGAGGTGGGACCCACATCCACTTAACCTCCCTTGAGAGGATTAAGTGTGGTGGGGCCCATATGAACCCTAAATCCTCAACTCCCCTCTAAACCCCCCACAACTCCGACTTTAATGTTGACAACTTGTTTACATAATTAGGTGAGTTAAGTGTGGTTTAATTGAATTTCAAACTATTGAAATTCTTGCCAACAATTTGCATTTAATTAATTAAACCAACTTAATTAATTATTTTGGGTGTTTGATTTCTTTTGAAATCATTTAGCCAACATTAAAATGAGAGATTCTATTCTTCTCTTTGGGTTGGCATAATATTTGTGGGGAGAACTAAGGAGAGGAGAAGAATTTTTGGAAGGCCTTCAAACTCTCGAAGAAGAACGTTCCTCATCTCCGAAGAACGTGAAGCAACATCTTCTTCATCGTTCTTCAACCGATGCGAGGAAAGGGAAGCGACGCCCGCGACATCTCCAACGACCTTCATCCGCGTCAAAGGAGAAGATGTCGCCTGCGAAGAACGTCGCCAACGACGAGTACCCTTCTTCCTTTCCAACGCATGAGCGTGAGTTTGAGAGTGTGTGACGAACACGACAATCGAGGAATAGATATCCACCCTTTTTCCAAGATCGTCAACGAATGACAGCTACGAGGTAGGGGTTTGTTGTTGTTTTATTTAATTTTTCCCGTTCTTGGTTCTAGCATGACGAACTTTGAGGATAAACGATTAAGTGTTATCGTTTAACGAGAGGGGGATGGACCTCACAAACACGGCCGAACCCCCCTCCTTTGTTGTTGAATGTTTCTTGCGGATGGAACGAGATGGCGTGGTGTCGTCACACCAAGCGGGAAATCACACGGCAATTATTGCGCGGTGCCGTCGCGCCACGCTGTGGAAAGAATTTCATGGACGCGACGCTGCCACGCCGCGTCGAAGGAAACCGAAGGCACCGTGGCCGGAGCGGGGCTGCGGTGGAGGGGTGCGGTGTCGTCGCACCGTGCCGGACGATGAAGGACGTGGCCAGTTCCGGGCGGCGGCGGAACGCGATGACCGGCGGCCAGCCGGGCCGCCAGTGTCAGAAGACGGAAGAGGACCGGCCCTTGCCGGTCCTGTTGAGAAGAAGCCAGCCGGCCAAATCGGGTCGGCCGGAAAGGTGGAAACCGGGGGAATTAAATTCCGCCGGGCTGCTTAATTGGCCCCCTATAATGGGGGGGGGCACGGTTACAAAGGGGGGGCAGCGCCCCCCCCCCCTTTTTCAATCAGCTCGGCCTTCGGCCGAGCTGCCAGCGCGCCCAGCGCGCTGGGTCCAGCCGAACCAGAGACGGGCCGCACCGGGCCGGGTCGACCCTGTCCGGGGCGGGTCGACCCGGTTCGGGCCAACCGGGGGGTCTCGGGCCGGGACGGCCAGGGCCCGAAACCCCCGTTACCGAGCGGTTTGGATTCAAATGCCAATAACTCGGGCTACGGATCTCCAAACGACGCGCCGTTAGCGGCGATGAGATTCTTGGATCGAGATGGTCGTTTCGGTATATCGCACTCAAGGTTTCGGAATACATTGAGTTCGGCTGGGTTGGTTCGTACACGAATCTAACCGGGCCCTCAGAGCGGAAACACTCATATTTTGAGCTACGGACGTCCGATTGATGTGCCATCAGCTTTGTTGAGTTCCTCTTAGTGAGAAGGATATTTTGGCATACTCCTCCCGAGGTTTGGACGCAGTTGGGGTACGTTCAGGTTTGTTTTTCCTTAAAAACCAACCGGACCCCTGGAACGAAAAGGCCAATAACTCTCAGACCGGGCGTTCGATTGACGCGCTGTCTGTTGCGTTGAGTTCCTGTTGACGATACAGAACTTTTGGCATCCTCCGCCCGAGATTTGGATGCAGATGGATAGTGGCCGGGTTGGATCGCACCGAAATCCATGCGAGCCCCTGGAACGGAAAGGCTGATACTTTTCTGACAGAACGTCCGTTTGACGAATCGTCAGCGGCGTTTGTGATCTCGTTGAGAAACAGTCCCTACGAGTATACCCTATGAGAGTTCTGGGTACAGTTGAGATACGGCCGGGTTTGGTTCGCTCACGAAACCAACCGGGCCCCTGGGACGAAAAGGCTAATAACTCACAGACCGGGTGTCCGATTGACGCGCCGTCTATTGCGTTGAGACCTCTATGATGAGGCGGTCCATTGAGATACTTTTTTGTGGGACTTTGAGATACTTGGAGTATCGACCAATAGCTCGTGGAGCGGACCCTCCCAGTGACGAGCGTGCGGAGTACGGAGACCGTGTAGCTGGATGAGACCTATTGACTGCTTGACCGACTCGACTTGGACAGAGTCGACTAGCCCAGTGGACGGAGCACTACTTTCTGAGGTGCAGACCCATTGCGGACGGAGAACTACCTATGTGACAGTGCAGACCCGCGGTACTCGTCCGGAGAGTACCTCAGCAGGCTACTAGTGGGTGTGCACTACTGTGTTTGGGTGACATACCTCGGCGGGAAGCACTACTGTGTCTGGGTGGCTAACCTGCGGTACTCAACATGAGGAGTACTTCAGCTGTCTTAGGTTAGTGAGCAGTACCTCGGAGTCGTGACAGGACTATTGTACACTCAAGAGACGGAGCTCTTCAGTAGTTACGGTTTCGATAAAGAAAATCCTGGTTTGAGCTTAGACTTTTGACCTTGTGAATACCTCATGATTGAGATGGGTCACATGATAACTTAGGTATATGTATGGGCATATACCTGGGTAGTTGTTATCCGTTGTTTTCACAATCCTTGTGTTTCCTCATGATTGAGATGGGTTACTTGATAACTTAGGTATATGTATGGGCATATACCTAAGTAGAGGTTGTCTATTGAGATCTTCTTTGTGGTTATCCTTGTTGGTTTAGTGAGACCTTGAGGGTCTCGGGGTCCCTACTGAGTATCATTATACTCACCCCTGCACAGGCTATGCCCGCACCTCGTTGTGTTGGTTGCAGACGATGGGAAGAGCTGATGGAGGCCGAGTGTTCGAGGACTGGACCGTACCCGGAGGTGGACTACACGACGAGTCAGTACTCGGAGGTGGACTACACGATGAGTCAGTACCCGGAGGTGGACTACACGACGTGATGACTCACAGAGGAGGTTGAAGGACGAGAGCGTGGAGGAGGCTATATGTACCTACCCTTCAGGTAGGATCCGTGGTGGACGACCAGGAGCTGCGCTATTTGTACCTACCCTTCAGGTAGGATCCGAGGAGGACAACCCAGGAGCTGCTTCCTTCTTCCAGCTGTTTGTCTTTTTGTTGTTGTACATTTTTGTTTGTAGTCGTACTTTTATTTGGGATTGTATTCTGTCCCATTTACTTTTTATCTTTTCTTTTGTACTTAGTGTTTTGCTTCCGCTTGTACTCGGTGGTGCTTGTTTTCTTTTATAAAGGCAATGCCTTCCCAGTTATCGGGATTTTACGCCTTTGGTGCCCCTGGCCTATGGAAGGCAGGCTTGGGGTAGTCACAGAACGAGCCCCGAGGACGGGTCTTGACAAATTGGTATCAGAGGAGTCGGTTCTACCGCAGAACTTATAACTCTGATATTTTCTTTTTGTGAAAAAATAGTGTTAAGGGTACCAAGTGTGGTCTTCAGTTCAGGGAGTCCAGTGTTGGTGCGGGCGGCCGACGTATCCATCCACCAGGACCCTGACAACTGATTTCCGACTTTGTGCACGAAAACACTGATTGAATGTGTGTTTTCAAAGGTTTTCCCTTAAAACAGCTCAAACCAGGTCAGCTCACCAGGTATAAACGTTTTACCGTGTCATGATATTTCTTTCAGGATGCCTTTTCACAGATGACCAGCTAGAGCCCAGAGGGATGTGCGTGCTGACAGCCTGTCGAACGGCGAGGCTTTGGTACAAGGCCCTCTTGCAGTTGAGGCTCCAACGGAGGCACCAGCGGTACTGCTACCTGTTGGTCCACCGATGCCACCAGCCCCAGCAGTAGGCGATGCCCGACGCTTGAGCGCGCTGCACGAGTTCTAGCGCCACAGGCCACCCAGGTTCCGGAGAGAGATGGACCCGTAGGCGGCTGAGGTTTGGATGGAGGTTGTGGTGAGAGTCTTCAGGCTAGTGGGGATGCCGGCAGACTTCATGGTGATCATTGCTACCAGCCTCCTTCAGGGAGCAGCAGGCAGGTGGTGGAGCCACTTGTTTCAGTTTTTCGATGGGATGAACTTCGCTTGGTAAGACATTGAGACCTTCTTCAGGGTGGAGTATGTGCCAGTAGCTCTACACCCCGAGCATGTACATGAGCTTCTACCTTTTCCGCATGTTTTTTGATCAGTAGCCGAGTCATCTGTGGGCAGTAGACAGATGATTCAGAGGTCCAGGAGGACCAGACTAACAGTTAGACGATCTCAGGTTTTAGGACCGGTGGTGCGGGGCACCCGGGGTGGGAACCGAGCTAGGTGTGCCAGAAGCATGTTGTGTTACTCATGCGGCGGAAAGGTTCACCTAGCACGTGACTGTCCGAATCCTCGTACGGTTGATCAGCGGGTGTTGGAGGAGCCACCAAGACAGAAGTAGTGGCTGGTGCTTGAGCAACAGCCGAGCAGTGGACAAGGCAGTATAGCTCCGAGAGCAGGTGGGCAGGAGAGGAACTAGTGGATACGTCCTTTGTACTTCTACTTCCATGTTGCTTTTTTATTCGTGTCTTTGTACTATGAGCTACAATAATAAAAAGACACTTATCTTTTTTTTCTTTCCTGTACTTTTGTTTGGTTGATGCTGAGTGGTCCCGGTTAAAACTGTTGACTTGACCCTCACTGTTGATATTTCTACTGGAGGGGACCCAGTGACCTCACACTGATGCCGATAATGTGACTCGACACATGGAGGCGAGAGTGACAGTTGGATCTCTTAGTAGTTACGTCGAGGCCTTACGACGTCATCCATGGCATGAATGCATCATTCATGTCAGGATTGAATGTATTAGGCAACGAATGTGGTTCATCCAAGAGATGAGACCGGGTTTCTCTTATCGGAAAAGAAGAAATCATAGCAGCTCTTGTGAGACTAAAGGAGTTCCAGGACATCCAAGAGAGGATGAATAATGCACAGTACAGTATGAAACAGGAAACTGGTGCCAGTCTTAGAGACTCGGGCGTGTTAAAGAAGAGTAAGCTTAAAGGAGAGATGAGTCTACAAAGCAGCAGACGTGGAGGCAGAGATTGGAGAGCATCATGAGGTGGTGTACATCCTAACATTGTACAACCACCCGCCTTAGTTATTCCTGCCAGGATCAGGGAGCTGGAGGGTGGAGGATGAGTGCGTCTGCTTGCGGTCAAAGAGTGTGACCCAATGGCTCTAGAAATGATTCAAGGGACAGTCTGTGTCCACTACTAGCTGCTGTAGTAATGGACGTCGATGAGAATCATTCCTTGACTTCACAAATCTTGTTCCAGACCTAGAGTTTCCGGTAAGCCGTGGACTTGACCCTCACGTTTGGAGATACCTTGGGAGGAGACTTGATAATCACACTTACACTGACGGTGTGGTCAAACCCTCGAGGTGAGAGTTCCGGTTGGAATCTCTTAGTGACAGCGTCGAGGCCTTACGACGTTAGTTTGAGTATGGAATGGGCAATAACTGTTCATACTCAAATTGACGGTTTTAGGAAAGCGTCGGGATGAGTTTTCCTTGGTCGGCGAAAAGGAAACCCAAGGTAGCACGGAATAAACTCTTTCACATGAGGGTGCGAACGACCACTCTTGAGTCAGTCAACCATACCCTCGTGGCAGTAGCCTTTCGAGTTCCAGTTCTAACAGAAAATGGAGACCTCTGGAGTTCGAGGATGACGATCACGTCCTTATACGGGTCTCACCTCGACGAGTTTTACGGAGATGTGGCCAAGACGGAAAGTTATCTCCAAGGTTCAGCGGACCTTCTTAGGTCCTCATCTGGGTAGGCGGGGTGGTTTACCGCTTGACCTATTCACCGCAGTTGCACCAGGTGCACGAAGACTTCCACGTATCTCAACTGAGGTGATACGTGCTCGACCCTTCGCATATCATCGACCATGAGGAGCTGGACGATGGCGATGGGGTGTCTTTCACGGAGGTTCCAGTAGGGATCAAGGATCGACAGGAGCAGATCCTATGAGGATGATCGATTCCTCGGGTGCACTTTCTTTGGTAGTACGTAACCTCTAGGTAAGCACATGGGAGCGGAAGGCTCAGATGCGTGCTCTGTACCGCTTTTGTGACCCTAGTTTTTGTTGAAGCTTTACGGGGACGTAAATCCCTGAGGTGGGAGTAATGTAAATACCAGGAAATTTGAAGGAAATTTTTTTCTTAATTTGCTTTGGAATTTTTCAAGAACGCAGTTTCTGACGGCGCCTGATTCCGAGGCCCGGTGTGCCCGGAATTAATTTCCGATGATTGGCTCGGGTACATTCAGTGAACGAGCGAGTGGAAATTTCTATCTTTTGAACCGGTGCTCGGAATTGAAATCTGATTGAACCAATGAACTCGCAACGCCGGTAATCGCTTAAGGGAACTTTTACCGTAGTTGCGTTTTGTGCGGGTTGAGAGTTAGTTTTGGTGAAATTAAAATGAAGTTAAATAAAATGTGTAAAAACATTTTATTTTTATCTATGTTGGTTATATCCTCCCAAAGGGAGTTAGAGGTGGGACCGACATCCATTTAACCTCCCTTGAGAGGATTAAGTGTGGTGGGGCCCACACGAACCCTAACTCCTCAACTCCCCTCTAAACCCCCCACAACTCCCACTTTAATGTTGACAACTTGTTTACTTAATGAGGTGAGTTAAGTGTGGTTTAATTGAATTTCAAACTTTTGAAATTCTTGCCAACACTTTGCATTTAATTAATTAAACCAACTTAATTAATTATTTTGGGTGTTTGATTTCTTTTGAAATCATTTTGCCAACATTAAAATGAGAGATTCTATTCTTCTCTTTGGGTTGGCATAATCTTTGTGGGGAGAAATAAGGATAGGAGAAGAATTTTTGGAAGGCCTTCAACCTCTCTAAGAAGAACGTTCCTCATCTCTGAAGAATGTGAAGCAATATCTTCTTCATCGTTCTTCAACAGAGGAAAGGAAAGGGAAGCGACCCCCGCGACATCTCCAACGACCTTCATCTGTGTCAAAGGAGAAGACGTCGCCTGCGAAGAACGTCGCCAACGATGAGTACCCTTATTCCTTTCCAACGCATGACCATGAGTTTGAGAGTGTGTGACGAACACGACAATCGAGGAATCGATATCCGCCCTTTTTCCAAGATCGTCAACGAACAACAACTACGAGGTAGGGGTTTGTTGTTGTTTTATTTAATTTTTCCCGTTCTTGGTTCTAGCATGACAAACATTGAGGATAAATGATTAAGTGTTATCGTTTAATGAGAGGGGGGCTGGACCGCACAATCACGGCCGAACCCCCCCTCCTTTGTTCATGAATGTTTCTTGCAGATGGAACGAGATGGAGTGGTGTCGTCGCACCACGCGGGAATCACACGGCAATTATTGCGCGGCGTCGTCGCGCCGCGCCGTGGAAAGAATTTCATGGATGCGACGCTGTCACGCCGCGTCGAAGGAAACCAAAGGCGCCGCGGACGGAGCGGGGCCACAGCGGAGGGGAGCGGTGCCGTCGCACCGCGCCGGACGACGAAGGCTGCGGCTGGTTCCGGGCCGCAGCGGAACGTGATGACCGGCGGCCAGCCGGGCCGCCGGTGTCGGAAGATGGAAGAGGACCGGCCCTTACCGGTCATGTTGAGAAGAAGTCGACCGGCCAAATCGGGCCAGCCGGAAAGGTGGAAACCGGGGGAATTAAATTCCCTCGGGCTGCTTAATTGGCCCCCCATAATGGGGGGGGCATGGTTACAAAGGGGGGGTAGCGACCCCCATTTTTTTCAATCAGCTCGGCCTTCGGCCGAACTGACAACGCGCCCAGCGCGCTGCGTCCAGCCTCACCGGCGCCGAGCCGGTCCGCCAGCCCAGGCCGGGCCGGGGCGACCCGGTTCGGGCCAACCGGGGGTTCTCGGGCCAGGATGGCCCGGGCCCGAAACCCCTGTTACTGAGCGGTTTGGATTCAAATGCCCATAACTCGGGCTACGGATCTCCAAAAAACACGCCGTCAACGGCGATGCAAATCTTGGATCGAGGCGGTCGTTTCGGTATATCGCAATAAAGGTTTCGGAATACTTTGAGTTCGGCCGGGTTGGTTCGTACACGAAACCAACCGGGCCCTCAAAGTGGAAATGCTCATATTTTGAGCTACGGACATCCGATTGACATGCCATTAGCTTTGTTGAGTTCCTCTTAGTGAGACAGATCTTTTGGCATACTCCGCCCGAGGTTTGGACGCAGGTGGAGTACGGTCAGGTTGGTTTTGTCTTAAAAACCAACCGGACCCCTGGAATGAAAAAGTCAATAACTCTCAGACCGGGCGTCCGATTGATGTGCCGTCTGTTGCGTTGAGTTCTTGTTGATGATACGGAACTTTTGGCATCCTCCGCCCGAGATTTGGATACAGATGGATTGTGTCCGGGTTGGATCGCACTGAAATCCAACCGGGCCCTTGGAATGGAAACGCTGATACTTTTCTGACAGAACGTCCATTTGAAGAATTATCAGCGGCGTTGGTGATCTCGTTAAGAAACAGTCCCTATGAGTATACCCTACGAGATTTCGGGGTACAGTTGAGATACGGCCGGGTTTGGTTCGCTCACGAAACCAACCGGGCCCCTGGGATGAAAAAGCTAATAACTCACAGACCGGGCGTCCGATTGACGTGACGTCTATTGCGTTGAGACCCCTATGATGAGGTGGTCCTTCGAGATACTTCTTCGTGGGACATTGAGATACTTGGAGTATCGACCTGTAGCTCGTGGAGCGGACTCTCCCAATGACGAGCGTGCGGAGTTCGGAGACCGTGTAGCTGGCTGAGACCTGACGACTGCTTGACCGACTCGACTTGTAGTGAGTCGACTAGCCCAGTGTACGGAGCACTACTTTCTGAGGTGCAGACCCATGGCGGACGGAGCACTACCTGTGTGACAGTGCAGACCCGCGGTACTCGTCCGGAGAGTACCTCAGCAGGCTACTAGGGGGTGTGCACTACAGTGTTTGGGTGACATACCTCGGCGGGAAGCACTACTGTGTCTGGGTGGCTGAACCGCGGTACTCGATAGGAGGAGTACATCAACAGTCTTAGGTTAGTGAGCAGTAACATGGAGTCGTGACAGGACTACTGTACACTCCATAGATGGAGCACTTCAGCAGTTACGGTTTCGATAATGAAAATCCTGGTCTGAGACGAGACTTTTGACCTTGTGTTTACCTCATGTTTGAGATGGGTCACTTGATAACTTAGGTATATGTATGGGAATATACCTGGGGAGTGGTTATCCGTTGATTTCACAATCCTTGTGTTTCCTCAAGATTGAGATGGGTTACTTGATAACTTAGGTATATGTATGGGAATATACCTAAGTAGAGGTTATCTATTGATATCTTCTTTGTGGTTATCCTTGTTGGTTTAGTGAGACATTGAGGGTCTCAGGGTCCCTACTAAGTATCGTTATACTCACCCCTGCACGGGATATGCCCGCACCTCGTTGTGTTGGTTGCAGACGACAGAAAGTACTGATAGAGGCCAAGTGTTCGAGGACTGGACGGTACGCGGAGGTGGACTACACGAAGAGTCAGTACCCGGAGGTGGACTACACGACGAGTCAGTACCCGGAGGTGGACTACACGACGTGGCGACTCACAGATGAGGTTGACGGATGAGAGCGTGGAGGAGGCTATCTGTACCTAACCTTCAGGTGGGATCCATGGTGGACGACCAGGAGCTGCGCTATCTGTACCTACCCTTCAGGTAGGATCCGAGGAGGACGACCCAGGAGCTGCTTCCTTCTTCCAGCTATTTGTCTTTTTGCTGTTGTATCTTTTTGGTTGTAGTCGTACTTTCTTTTGGGTTTGTATTCTGGCCCATTTACTTTTTAGCTTTTCTTTTGTACTTATTGTTTTTCTTCCGCTTGTACTCTGTGGTGCTTGTTTTCTTTTATAAAGGCAATGCCTTCCAAGTTATCGGGATTTTACGCCTTGGGTTCTAGTCGCCAGCCCCTGACCTATGGAAGGTGGGATTGGGGTAGTCACGGCATGGGCCCCGAGGACGGGTCGTGACAAATTACATTTCATTTGATATAATTAAGTAGAACACATTTTATTTCAACACTGATTGCGATGAGAATTCAAGTGTGAAACTTGGATTGTTCTGATTGGACAAACAAAATAATTCAATTTATATCACAAATTCATAAGATTTAAGTTTGATTTGGTATACCTCTTATTCTATTTTGGATATCAAATCCATGGTAACACAATTTTTGAGCCATGGGGTGGTTCTTTTAGCATCATTTGAAGATGCAAGAGGGGAGTCAAGATCGTGACAATCTTCAGCCCGACAATTAAACAAAACCATGTTAAATTTTCACAAAAATGAACTATCAAAGATGTGTAGTGAACAAGAAATGATCTTATTCTCTCATAATTATTAAAAACACCAAATTTTCATTCCAACTAATATACTCATTATTTATGTCATTTATTCCTAAAACTATTTTCAAAACCACTCCCTATTTATGTAGATCGTATTAAAAACAAACACTCTAAACCAACCAACGCTCTTGGAGAGACGACATAGGGTCTTACCGAGATTATAAATCAATCGAAAAATCATAATCATTTTGATGTGTCACGACAGTGTGGTCATGGAGCTACATAGATATTCTCCCTTCGAGGATAATCTAATACTTATTGTTAATAAGATAATTAAGGCTCTTCTTGGACAATAAATTATTCCATTATGGGTAATATTGAAGAAAACCCATTTATTGGATTAAAATTTAGAGGAAGTGGCTAGAAAATGTTCTCAATGTCTAGATTTATTCTAATATTTTTCATTACCATCCTTGTAATGGAAATTTAGGGAAGAAATTTCGTTAATGTTGGAAGATAGTAAAATCCATTTTTTTCATGAGAAACTAATCTATTTAATTTTAGCTTAATTGCTTGGGTTTGGCCTTGTGTGATGGAATAATGAGGTCACAATATTTTCAAGTGGGTTTTAGTTATTGTTAGGCACCCGAAGCACTATATTTTGGAAGACGAATCTTGGCCTAATAGTAAATAAAATTTTAAATCCCATGATCCAGGATCTGAGGAAACCATATATTGAGTTTTAAAAAGAACGTGGGGGGACACATTTCTCTCTAGCCATGTTCCAATAGAATCACTCCAATGTAAGAAGATAAAATTTTTTTTGTACAGGTATAATGTGTGGTTTGCACAGGATTTACCAATCTGTGTGCATGAACCATGTGAAGTTCTCTTTTAGACCGTGAAGGGTGCATGATTGGAGAACGTTTTTTCAAACTAAATGGACAAACTATTATTCCTAGTTTTTTAAATAAAAGATTATTTTTTATCATATAATTCTTATACCATTAAATATATTTCCATCATCCTTATAGAGAACATTATTTTTGGGAGATCCATTTGAATTTCAAATGCAATTATTTTCTCCGAATTATTCACCAAGACAGAGATGCAATCAACATTGGTTTTATTTGATCTATTATGGTGTTTTATTCATTAAAGATGAACCTTTAACCTCATGTCTCTATGTTAAAAGAGTTATTTTGGTGCAAAAAATATTCCTTATTTCATGTGTATTAATAAATTTTTTCAATTTCATATAATTAGGATCATGTTATTATTGTACAATGGATAGGTGTTCTTCCATGGGTATATGGTTGGTGTTTTATTCCATTCACACAAAATTTTCTATTTTATATGGATAGTTTCTATTGTTCCACACACTAGACATCCATTATTGTAGAATAAATTACCTAAACTCTTTAATTGAATGAATTAGATCCTATTTGGGTTTATTTCTTGTTTATTTTCATGTTTGGAGGTTGTCCACGTTATCCGAGAACACCTATTGAATTCTTCCATAGAGATTCCATATTGTGTACCATAATATTGGGTGTGTATGAGATAACCAATTTTAGTAGGATCCTTGATGATAATTTAATGAATAGTATAATATTCTAGGAACATTGATTTACCTATTAAATTTTAAATGAAATTAATGGATGAAATGAATTGATAGGACTTGGTTGTTTCCTCCCCAACATGTTATTATATATGGTTAAATTGGATAAATATTTTATATAGAAAATATTGAATGTTTTGGATGAAAAAATTTGCTGTGTTTTTTAATTATTGATTAGTTGATTATGGTAGAGGATGAAATTGATGATTATACACCAAGATAACGATTACATAATATTCCATTGAAATTTATACAATATGGACCAATGTGTATAATCGTAGTTGTTGCCAAAGACATTTCTACACCTTGGATCATGATTCCATAGGATTCGAAGGGCATTGATACCACATGGATCTATATTTTTTAGACTCTCGTGTGATATGATATGTGGAAATGCTCCTTGGATTCCGAATAATTCATTACAGTGTTTCTATCATGATGCTCCATGGATATGATATAGATTCATTTGTCTTTTATACATTTGATTCGACCCTTTGTGGTCTAACATTAATTACAAGACATAGGCTATTGTGGTGTTATACACTTTATTAGACATCACAGATGTTGTGTTTGTTTTTTAATGTCATACAAATATCCCTAGTATGGGTATAAAATTACACTTATTAGATATGACTATGTTACAACTTTCTATTTTTTATTTAGAGTTTCTGATTCTTAATAGAACATTATTATTTTTCAAAGGGACATGTTCTAGAATTAGAATGTTCATTTCATAATTAACATTTAATTTCATTTATATATATATATATATTTATTTTTAACTGTCTCGACCCGTCCTCAGGGCCCGATCCATCACTACCCCAATCATGCCTTCCATAATGCAGGGGCTGGTGACTAGAACCAAAGGCGTAACTCCATAAAAACTAGGAAGGCATTGCCGTAATAAAAAATAAACACACAAAACCAGAGTACAAGTGGAATCAAACACTAAGTAAAGTAGTATAAAAAGTATGTTGAATGTATAAAGGGGCTGGAAATACAAGCCCAACAGAAGGTACAACTACAATTGAAAGAAAGTCCAACTGAAAAGACAAACAGCTGGAAGATGGAAGCAGCTCCTAGATCATCCTTCAGGTTCCTACCTGAAGGGTAGGTATAGATGTCCTCCTCAGCACTCCACGTCTAATGGTCCGCTCAGTGTGCCGTCACACCGAGTGTCCACCTCCAGGTACCGTTTAGTCCTCGTACACTCTTCCTCGGTCTGCGTTGTCCGTCATCTGCATCCATCACAACGAGGTGAAGTCATAGCCCGTGAAGGGGTGAGTATAACGATACTCCGTAGGGACCCCAAGACCCTCAAGGTCTCATTAAATCAAACAAGGATAACCACAACAAAATATCGCAACAAATAACCTTTACCTAGGTATATGCCTATACATATACCTATGTAATCAAGTAACCCATCTCAATCATGAGGAAAACACAATGGTAATTGACTCAACTCAAACCAAGATTTTCATTGTCGAAACCACAACTGTTGGAGAACTCCTCCTCTGTCGATTACAGTGGCCCTATCGTGACTCTGAGGCGCTACTCACTAACCTTAGACTGCTGAGGTACTCTTGTCGAGTACCATGGGTCTGCTGCCAAACCAGGTGCGCCTCTGCTGTGGGTCTGCCGCCAAACCGGGCGCTCCACCTAATAGACGTCATATGTACTCCTCCTATCGAGTATCGAAGGTCTAATGCCAAACCAGGTGCTCCATCAGCCGTGGTTCTGCCACCAAATTGGGTGCTCCATCCACTGGGATAGTCGAATCACTCCAATTCGAAATGGACATGTAGTCGGCAGGCCTACAGCTACTAGGTCTCCACACTCTATATGCTTGTCTCCGAGATGATCTGTTCCATGTGCTAAGGGTAGATACTCCAACTATCACAAAAACTCACGTAGAAGTATCACAAAGTACGTCCTCATCATAGGGGTCTCAATGCAACAGACGGCGCGTCAATCAGACGCTCGATCTATGAGTTATTAGTATTTTTTGTCCCGGGGGCCCCGTTGGTTTCGTGTATGAACCAACCCGAACGTATCTCAACTATACCTCTAAATCACATGGGTTATACTCAAAGTAACCGTTTCTCAATGAGATTACCAATGACACAGACAGTTCGTCAAACGGACATTCGGTCAGAGAGTTATTGGCTTTTCCGTTCCAGGGGCACGGTTGGTTTTAAGCTAAAACCAACTTGACCATACTTCAACTGGGTCAAAACCTCAAGTGGAGTATTCCAAAATAACCTTATTATCAAAATAAAACCAATGTAGTTTATGGAACGTCAATCGGACATCTGGTCCTTATGTTATAAGCGTTTCTGCTCCGAGGGCCCAGTTGGTTTTGGGTTCGAACAAACCCGGCCATACCCAAACTTCACTAAAACCTTGAGTGCAATATTCATAAATGACCATCTCAATCCAAGGAATCATATGCAACTGAAGGTGTGTCGATCGGAAGTATGTAGATCATGTTATGGGAGAATGACCAAAAACGATCCGAAAAGGGGGGGTCGGGGCCCGGTCCGACCTGGCCCAACCCACCTTGGGTCGGCCCGACCCGGGTCCGGGTCCAGCCTAGTTGGGTGTGGCCCGGCCCAGCTAGCTCGGCCTGGCCTACGGCTAGTGTGGCATTAAGACGCACCACTTGGCATCCAGAACTGCACTGCCATTCCGGTTCCACCCGCCGCCGCGGCTTGGCCACGGTGGCCAGTTTCGGTGTTGCGCTGCCACCCCCTTTCGTGGGCCACCGGACACGCTCCAATGGTCCATTTCTCCCACCTTCTACACCTATGACCATCTTGGGACCTGAACTCCACTTCCAAAGTTCCAAATCACCGTTGCAATCCCGTTTCGTCGTCGCCAAACATTCTGTGCATCAAGAACAATACGACGATGGGTCCGGACTTGTTCGTTAGTCCGTACCCACTACGTTAGTTGTTAAAAAAGTCACCCAACAAATAAATTCCCATGATCAAGGGTATAAATCACATAAATGAAAAATATACAAAAATTTGCTGACCTCGAAAATAAAATGCACGTCGTCGAACCGTTCCAGATGAACGTCACGGTGGTCGGGCATTGCGGAAGAACGGTGTCAATTCCATTGACATCAGAGGAAGATCTGTCGTCGTTGGCGACATTCTCCATGGTGGTGTCTCCTCCCTTGATGCGGAGGAGGAAGAAGTTTGAGGATGTTGCATCACATCCTTCGGGTCGTGGAGTGTTCTTCGTGATGTGGATTGTTCTTCACAGGAGATATCCTTCGTCGAGTGAAGAGTGGTGTTCTTCTATTTCTCCATAGATTTACCCACTAAATATTTGATAAGGAAAATATTAAGAATAGATCTCTCCCATATTAAACAAGTGCCATGCAAATCCAATTAATTCAAACACTCAAAATAAATTAATTAAGTGAATCACCTAATTAATTTACCATTGGTTGGAAAAATTAATTAGAGAGAGAAGAAGGTGAAGGGTTATTTTAAAATTCAAAAGTGAGGGGTTGTTCAAATAAATGAGGAGGAGTTAATGGAGATGTTTATTGGGAGGTGAAGGGATTAGGCTCGTGTGGGACCCACCTCACAAATATCCTCTCATGGGAGGTTATGTGGGTGTGGGACCCACATCTAACTCCCCTTGGGAAGAAATAACCAACCTCCCTAAATAAAATTTTTATACACAAAATTTTATTTATTTCATTCTAAATCCCCAATAATTAACTCTCAACCCGTATAAAACGCTTCTACGGTAAAGGTCTCCATATGCAATTACCGGTGCTACGATTTTGTCGGTGCCCTCCGATTTCAATTCTGATCACATGTTTAAAAGAAAGAACAACCCACACGTACGTTTACTGAACGTACCCGAACAAAACTTCATAAATTAATTCAAGACACACCGGGCCTTGGAATAAAGTGACGTTAATAACCACAGACTCGTAAAATAATAAAGTATTTAAGAAAAAAATTTCCTTCAAATTTCCGGGTCTTTACATTACCCCAACCTTAGTGCATTACGTCCCCGTAATGCTACAACAGACACTAGGGAAAATAAAGTTTGGTTCTATCCATGCATTTTGAGCCTTCCGCTCCAATGTGCTCTCATGGAGGGTCCCGTGCTACCAGTGAATGTGCACCAGAGGAATCGACTGTCCTCATAGGGCCCACTCCGGTTGAACCACAATCTCTACTAGAACCACCGTGAAAGTCACCACATCATCAATATCTATCATCCCGTGGTCGATGATGTGTGAAGGGTCGAGCACGTATCTCCTCAGCTGAGATATAAGAATGATGTCATGCACACTATGCAACTAAGGTGGAAGATCCAATAGGTAAGCCACCTCGCCTGTCCTACTGAGGAACTGGAACGGTCCGATAAACCTTAGAGATAACTTACTGCCTTGTCTAGATCTATGTATACCTCGTCGAGGTGAGACCCATAGGAAGGCATGATCTCCATCCTTGAAATCCAGAGGTCCCTGTCTCTTATCAGCTTAAGACTTTTCAATACTCTATGTAGTCTTCATCTTCTCCTGGATGATCTGCACCTTTTCTGTCAAATCTCATACCATCTCTGGTCGGTAAGAAGTTGGCCGACTATGTATGCCGGTCGGCGTTCACCCTTCTTCGCTTACGTTCTGAAAGAGCTGCTAATATTTCTCCTTTGTCGAAAAGGGATATCCGGCCTCATCCCATGGATGATCCATGTCCTATGACTAATACAGTCAATCCTGACATGAATGATACTAATTAATGCCATGGATGACGTCTTAAGGCCTCGATGCTACTACCAAGAGATCCAACGTTTACACTCGACTCCAAGGTTTTAGTCACACTGTCGGCATCAGTGTGTGGTTATTGGGTCTCCTCTAGTAGAAATCATGAAAGTTAGGGTCAAGTCAACAGTTTAAATCAGAACCTCTTAGTATTATCCTCAAAAAGAGGAAGGGAAGAAAACGTCACATTGAAAAGTGTCTTTTATTACAGCAGCTCAAAGTAAAAAGACACAAATAAACCTCAACAACAACATTAACGAAGCTAGAAGTATCATGAACAAAGGCCTCTATGCCCAAAACTAGTCATGATCTAGTCCAATTGCTTCCGAAGCTCGAGGTGAACCGCCTCGGGGGTGGGAGTAGTATTGCTTGATGACTCTGACCGCCATCCATTGAAGTACCTACTCCACTGCCTTCTCCACTACTCCAATGATGCTCAAGCTCCCGCCACTACCTCTGTCGTGGTGGCTCCTCCATCACCTGCTGATCAACTATGCGGGATGTCCAACAACCACGCGCTCTGTGACCCCATTCCCTACATTAATAATAGACTCTTCACCGTTCGGGTCTCCCTCGGCACCAGGTGCCCTGTACCCACGTTTCCTCATCTTGGGGTCGTCTGTCAGTAGGTCTAACCAGCTCGTGCCCCTCTTTCATCTGTCTACTACCTACAACAGATGACTCGGCTAATTATGGAATGCCTTGTGGTAAGAGCAGCAGCTCATGAGCACTCATAGAGTATAGAGTCACTGGTATAAACTCTGCCCAAAAGACCCAAGATGTTTCCCCATGTGAGGGTCGCCCCATCGAAAAACTGGAGCATCAGGCTCCACCACCTCACAGATACTCCCTGAATGAGACTAATGGCTAGGTACACCAACATGTCTGCGGGTGTCCAAAATATGTGGAAACATCATGCTACAAACCCCATCCAGTACCCAGCCATTTGTAAATCTGTCTTGCCTTGAAACCTTAGAGGCCTCTGTCGCATGAACCCGTGAAACGCATTCAAGTGGCGCGCACCCACTATAGCTGGAGCTGGTGGTAACGGTAGCCCAGCAGGTAATGGTAAGGATGGAGCCTCTACTTTAATGGTGCCCTACACCGTTGCCTTGCTTCTCGGTGGGCTACCATCATGCTCTCCACTCGGAACCCGTGCTGATCAACTAGATGAAGACATCCTGAAAAAAAAAACAGGTGAGACACGGTCAAAAGACTATACAAATTGAGATAACCTGGTTTGAGATAACTTAAAAGAAAACTTATGAAAACACTCATGAAATTAGTGTTTTCAAGCACTAAGTTGGAAATCAGATGTCAGGGTCCTGGTGTATGGATACATCAGCCTCCCGCACCAACACCGGACTCCCTTATCTGAAATCCACACTCAGTACGCTTAACACTATTGCTTCATAGAAAAAAAAATATCAGATTCCTATGTTCTACGGTAGAACCAACTCCTCTGATATAAAATGTAACAACTCGGTCCCAGTGATAGCACAACTACCCCACCTTAACATGGCCTTTGGGTCCCGACCCACCAGGTACCACCATTTTCCCTGCAGACATTTGGTCCCCACCCTAGGGTCCACCCACCTACATGAACTGGTCATCTAAATTATGATTTCCCCCACAAGACAACACATATCCTTTCCAGTTTGCTTTTTCCTCCTTCACACACACCTTGGGAACCTTCCCAGAAAGTCACCTATTCAGATCACTACTCTAGGACAAGCACGCATAACCGTGGAGTTCGAATCAGACAAGTTCTTGAAAAGGAAGGTGCACCTTGTTGACATTTGTCATATCATTTAGTCATTTAACCCTTTATCATTAGGGAGTGTTAAAATCAACCCCCTTTAGATCACAACATCCTGGTTGTGGGCCCTACATCTCAACCCAGGCAGTGCACTACACTTAAGGTTGCGTACCACCTATGATACCAATTTATCACGACCAGTCCTCGGGGCCCAAGCCGTGACTACCCCAAGCCTGCCTTCCGTAGGCCAGGGGCTGGTGACTAGTACTGAAGTCTTAACTCCCAAAAAACTAGGAATTCATTGAATTTATGAAACATAAACACACAAAAATAGAGTACAAGCGGAAAAAAAAAACTATGTAAAGTAGTATAATAGTTGTGTGGAATGTACAAAGGGGCCCGAAATAAAATCCCTACAGAAAGGTAGAGCTAAAACTGAAAGAAAGAACAACTGAAAATACAAACAACTGGAAGATGGAAGCAGGTCCTGGATCATTCTCCAGGTTCTTACATGAAGGGTAGGTACTGATTTCATCATCAGCACTCCGAATCTAATGGTCCGCTCCGTGTGCCATGAAGCCAAGTGTCCACCTTCGGGTACCATCTAGTCCTCGTACACTCTTCCTCGGTCAGCATTGTCCGTCTTCTGCATCCAACACAATGAGGTGTGGGAATAGCCCGTGCAGGGGTGAGTATAATGATACTCAGTAGGGACCCCAAGACCCTCAATGTCTCACTAAATCCAACAAGGATAACCACAAAGAAAAATATCAATACATAACCTTTACTTAGTTATATGCCCATACATATACCTAAGTTATCACGTAACCCACATCAATCGTGAGGAAAACACAATGGTCATTGACTCAACTCAAACTAGGATTTTCATTCTCGAAACCAAAATTACTGGAGAACTAATCCTCTATCGAGTACAGTGGATCTGTCGTGACTCTGATGCGCTACTCACTAACCTTATACCGGTGAGTTACTCCTTCTATTGAGTACCATGGATCTGCTACCAAATCGGGCGCTCCTCCGCTGTGGGTCTGCCGCCAAACTGGGTGCTCCCCCTAATAGTTGTCAGAGGTACTCCTCCTATCAAGTACCACGTGTCTACTTCCAAACCAGGAGCTCCATTTTCCATGGGTCTGTTGCCAAATTAGGCACTTCGTCCACTGGGCTAGTCGAATCACTCCGAGTCGAAACAGTCAAGCAGTCGTCAGGTCTACAGCTACTAGGTCTCAACACTTAGTATGCTTGTCTCCAGAAGGATCCTCTCCAAAAGCTACTGGTATATACTTCATGTGTCACGAGAACTCACATAGATGTATCATAAAGTACCACCTCGTCATATGCGTCTCAATACAATAGAGGACATGTCAATCGGACGCCCGATCATTGAGTTATTAGCCTTTTTAACCCGGGGTCCTGGTTGGTTTCGTGTATGAATCAACCCAACCGTATCTCAACTGTACCCCGAACACAATGGGGTATTCTCAAAGGAACCGTTTCTCAATGAGATTACCAATTCCACTGATGGTTCATCTAATGGACGTCCGGTCTGAGAGTTATTGGATTTTTCGTTCAAGGGGCCCAGTTGGTTTTAAGTTAAATCCTAACTGACCGTACTCAAACTGCGTCCCATCCTTAGGAGGAGTATGCCAAAATAATCGTCTTATCAAAAGAAAACCAATTTAGTTGATGAAACGTCAATCGTACCTCTGGTCATTATGTTATAAGCGTTTCCGCTCTGATGGCCCAGTTGGTTTCGGGTTCGAACCAATTCGGCAATACACAAACTTTTCTGAAACCATGAGTGTAATATACCAAAACTACCGTCTCGATCCAAGGATTCCTACTCAACTGAGGGTGTGTCGATCGGAGGTCCGCAGCTCATGTTATGGACGAATGATTGAAAACGGTCCGAAAAGGGAGGGTCTGGGCACGGTCGACCCGGCCCAACCCACCCTAGGACTGCCCCAACCAGGTCGACCCGACCCGGGTCCAGTTCCGGCCCGTTGGGGCATGGCCCGGCCCGGCCCGTGGCTGGCGCGGCCCGGCCCGGCCCGCGGCCGATCGAGCGGGGAGGGCGTGTCCCCTCGTTTAGCTGTCGCGGCATTAAGTCGCGCCACTTGACATCCGAAACAGCTCTGTCGTTCCAGTTCCACCCGCTGCTGCGACTCAACCGTGTCGGCATGTTCCAGTGGCATGTCGCTGCCGCCTTCCGTAGACCACCAGACGTGCTCTGGTGGTAAGTTTCTCCCACCGCCTGCGCCTAGGACCATCCCAGGACCCGAACTCCACTATGAAAGCTCCGAATTTCTATTTCGATCTGGATTCATCATCGCCAAACATTCCGCGCATCAAGAACGATATGGTGATGGGTCCGGACTTGTTTGTTAGTCCGTACCCACCACGTTAGTGGTTCAAAAGGACACCCAACAAATAAACGCCCTTGCTCGAGGGTATAAATCGCATAAATGAAAAATAAAAAAAAATTGACCTACATCGAAAAGTCATGTAACATCATCGAACCGCAGAAGACGAACGTCGCGGTGGTCGTGCGTTGTAGAAGAACGATGTCGATTTCGTTGACGTCGGAGGAAGAGTCTTCGTCATTGGCGACATTCCTCGTGGCGGTGTCGCCTCCCTTAAAGCGTAGGAAGAAGAAGATTGAAGAATTTTCTTCACGTCCTTCGGGTCAAGGAGCGTTCATCGTGTCGTGGAATGTTCTTCGCCAGATATATCCTTCGTCAAGAGAAGAGTGGTGTTCTTCTATTTCTATAGAGGTTTCCCCTATAAATATTTGCTAAGGAAAATATTTAGAATATATCTGTAACACCCCAGGTAAATAAAGAATATGACATTTCATATTTATCCATATTTGTGAATAAAATATTTAAATGACTTTAAAGGGGACGCTATGCTCGATGGCGTACCGAACACGCAACAACGAGTTTCTTGGGAATCTTACGTTGCACTCTAATAATAAAATAATATTAATTTAAATGGTAGTTAACATGTAGCCGTTGTAATGGAGGGAATGAATATAAATAACTAAAATATGATTATATATGTTTTTAAATGTTTTTACATTTATCCAATAAAAGCTAATGGCTTAAAATACGGAAAGAATTCAATTTTAGGCGTATATGCCCAAGTTTTCACTAAAGGTTCACTTGTCGCCTTTTGATGGAGAACCGTCATTAAATATAGTTTTGATAAATCTTATACATTATTTTGGACCAAATAAAACTCTTATTAAGAATCAGGACATCAAATTTTACTTTGTGTAATTTTTTGGTATTTTTCCGATAAAGTTCATTTTTTTAATGAATAGTGTAAAATGTTGTGTTTTAATTCAAAACCTCTTTTTAATCTAATTTATTTATATGATTAGATAATATTTTGAATTGGTTTTAAAGTGAAATTAGAAAATATTTTTACCACTAAATCCAATAGAGGTCGTTGGAATTAATTTCACTTTGAAATCAGACTTAAACTGGTGTCAATCTTTTGATACTTATTGTTTTATAAAAACACGCTATTTGCTCTGACAGCGGGAATTAATTATTAAATTGATTAATGTGACTAATATGTTTTGAATTTTGTAAAATGGACTTCATTTTTGAATTCGGAATATCAAATATAGCTTAGGGTGATGTTTTGGTATTTTTCTAAAAAACATCAATTTTTGATGAATAGTGAAACCACTAAGTGGTACTTATACAAGCTGATTTTTTCGTTTAAATGAAATTTTACCACATCTGTGTTTTGAATTTCAAAAATCAGACATACATGGTTGTCATTAAGAAGTAAAATTTGGTTCAATGGGATAAAAATAATTTTTTGGTGAATAGTAACTTAATAAGTTTTTAATCGCGATTAGAGGTAATTAGTGTAATTTAAGGTAAAAATGATATTATAAGAATGTGAAAACACCATGACACTTGTCCTACACCTATTGGGTGAGTCATGACCGACCAAGACAAGCCATGGGCCAACTTGGGGACCCCATGGAGACACATTGGTTGGGAAATGACATAAATAACTTTTTATTTAATGTAAAAGTAAAATTGACACAAACATGATATGTTTTACTAAAACAATTTTTAAGTGAGGTTATACAAGTCATCGTTTTTATTATAAATATTAATTGGAAAGATAAAAATATTTCCTACATCATAGTATTTTTTATATAATTTTCAGACATTAAATAAATTAAATTATTTATGACATAATAATGATGCAGCGATGACATCATTATTTGACGATTTAAATAAAATGGAAAGATAATGTAAAATCTATCAACTACAAATGTCCAAAACTTATTGGATGAGTGGATTTCGAATCCTTATCACCTTATCCACGAATTATATCAATGTGGGATCTTTTGAAACCGAAACACATTTTCAAATAAAGTAATATTTCTTTACTTTCCAAAAGTGCCCCTCCTCTCCTCTTATAAAAGGCCCCCACCTCTACCTCATTTAACACACTCCTCAAGCCTTTTGCTCGGCCAACCCCTGCCCATTTACTCTCTCCACATCCCTCTCCTCATCCTATAGGATTACCTTTGGGCAGAATCCTTTCAAGTAAGCCTTTAGGCTCAAATCAAAAGGAGTTACACTTTTAAAGGTAATTCATTCTCTCATGTTCATTTGTTTTATTTTGCTTCTCCAACCCCCTAAACTCTTTTTATTTGCTTATTTTGTAACACCAACAGTATCTTCAATATACTAGGATGTTTTTATAAGATTTATTCGAGCTACACTCTCACACAACTACATCAAATTGTTAAAGAACATACGGTTTCCGTGGATGGTGAAATTCTGCCTCCCGAAACGATGATTGTTCAATACTCATTTAACACCTTCAAAGGTGGCCATTATGATTTCACTATTTTTATATATGATATATAATATGTTTATGTTTTATTTATTCTTCTGTATTTTTCATTTTTTTTCTTACCTTTATGGCTTCCATTATGGGTATACGCGATATCTTCATTTAAGGAAGTGCGGACTACCACCCCCTCAAAGTGATTTGATTCGTTAAATACCATATGTGGGATGTATAAAGGATGAAAAAATGATATTATATATGATATTATACTGGAATTATAATATACCTTTATATCATTATTATTCCATTCTATAAAATACAAAATAGAAATGAAAGTAGCGTTCATGCGTACGTACGGCTTACCGTCTCCATGAACGGTGCATTTCATTTCTTAACTCTAAATGATTATGTAATGTAATAAATGCATGCATTTACTGGATATATATTACATATGTGATATCTAAATAATTAATACAATTCTGGATATAATAAACATTTGGCCACACGAACAACATGTAATTGTAAGAAGTCCACTTTCGACTTAAGAACCAAATATCGGCAAAACAAATATTATTAACTTAAATGATTACATGGTAATAAGTGGTATAAAAGTAATAATGAACTTGAAAAAGGTTCTTAAGTAATTAGAAATTAACTCAAGTTTATTATTCAGGAGATTAAAGAACGATCGAGTCAAGTCGGACCCGAGGTAAGGGATCCTACAACTCTCTTTCTTTTTAAGTACACTCTTTTATGTCATTTATTTTAATCTCATCTTTATTATGATTGGGATCTTCTTTTATATTACATTTACTTTAATTTTTATGTTCATGTGATGAGCGACCCTATTCTCTCTCATCAATCCATTTTGGATGTTTTGAGTGGCGCCGTTAGGCTACCGAACTTTCGTAAGAGATCTAACCTCTCTCTTTCTTTTTAAGTACTCTCCTTTATGTCACTTCTTTTAAACTCCTCCTTGAAATGTTGGAGGATTTTCTTTTATATTCCACTTTCTGTAAATTCTATTGTAATATGATGGGATAATCTATTTTATCTCATCAATCCATATTCTGAAGTTTTATGTGGCGTCGTTAGGCTGCCGAGTTTTCATAAGGGATTTTTCATCTCACTTTTATTCCCGTGAGATTTATGCTACATTTGCCACAAATTCCATTGAGTGGTGTATGTACTGCCCATTATTCTACTCTTTGTGTAATATAATTTCGTTTATGAGTATTTACATCAATGACCTATTGTCTTTCTTTCATGGGGTGTATGTTTTGAAAGAAACCCAAGTCGGTAAGGGAACCTTTCACCCTCCTCTTTTTTAAAAGACTTCTTTTATTGGGTCTTTTAATTTACATATTTTTATGTTGGGATATGTTCTCATACATCATTATTGATGTAAATTTTATGTCCAAGTGATGAGATACACTTTTTATCTCTCATCAACTCATTTTGATGTGATATCGTTAGGCTGTCAAGGGAACTTTTTAACCCAATTTTGATTTCTTTGGGTTCAACTTGTAGTCATTGAATATGTCATCCATTGAATATGTGTGAATGACCTTTTATTGTTTTACACTTAATATCCACTTATATTGGGTGTATATATATTTGTCACGCATATTTTATGAGATTTATTTGTCCTTAATTTAAGGATACCTTCTTTATAAGGGATTTCATCACATTTGACATTTCTATTGAGGGTTCATTGTTGTTATGCACCAATTCACTATTATATGGTGTATATACTGTCCTTTGGAGTATTATATCATGAATCCTATTATTATCATGCTATTATAAATTTCTAACTAAATGTTATTCCTCGATTATTGTATTCAAGTGTCTCTAATTTTGGTAAAACCCCTTTAACCAAAATATCGTTTTAAATGTTTTAATTATTTGTTCTTATTAATATCCATGTTTTTAAAATGGTTTTAAGGATTTATTTATATGGATATTAATGGTTTAAAATGTTAAAAGCTTCAAGGTGGTATGGGACACTTTGATTCAAAAAATCTCTTTATTAAATGTTTTAAATGGTTTTGGAAATGGTTTCTTTTTGAATGGATTCAATATTTAAATATACTAAAATGTTATATTGTGATTGAAATGTGGAAATGTTATGTTTCCTTTATGAATGTTTTATGTGACACATTTATGTTATGGTTATTGGGTATTGTTATGAAAACGGGTGGTTCAATGATAAACTAAGGGCGGGTGAGCCCGTTATAGCTCTCCAATGCATTGGGTAACGCGATGGAGTGAAACGTTAAGGTTTCTCCGAAGAGATTTAGGGAATATACTATGATGGGTATTCCAAACGTATCCAAGAGGGTTACTCCCTACGTAAGAATGTTTTGAATGCCTCAAGTTACCTTTCTGTCTTATGTTTTCTATGATTTGTTCATGGTTTGATGAGGTATGTTAAAGTGCCTATGTTTTATGGGTAAAGTATGATTTCATTCTCATGTATATATGAACTCATGTTTCCTTTCCATATTTTTATAACCCTTACTGAGCTTTTTATGCTCATCCCAAGTTTTTGAAATGTTTTTCACTGGTCAAGGGAAATGTACATGATGTGATGATAGTGTCAAGGATGTGTCAAGAAAGAATCCTTGTTATATTTTAAATATTTTTCCGTTGATGGGAAGAATGAATACTGTCTTTTATGTAACCACTTTGTTTAAATGTGGAATGTAATGCAAGTTTCATGATCTAATTCTGTAAAACTCTAAACCTGAAATGATCCTCAATGTGTAATCTTGTAATAACTCAAGATTAAGTAAGGTTTAAGGCTGGGGCCTTATAATATCTCTCCCATCATAAAAAATTTCCATACAAATCTAATTAATTCAAACACTCAAAATAAATTAATTATGTGAATCACCTAATTAATTTACCTTGGGTTGGAAAAATTAATTAGATAGAGAAGAAGATGAAGAGTTATTTTAAAATTCAAAAGTGAGGGGTTGTTAAATTAAATGAAGAGTTAATGGGGAGGTTTAAGGGTAGGTGAAGTGATTAGGCTCGTGTGGGCCCCACCTCACAAATATCCTCTCATGGGAGGTTTTGTGGGTGTGGGACCCACCTCTAACTCCCCTTGGGAAGAAATAACCAACCACCCTAAACAAAATTTGTATAGAACAAATTTTATTTATTTCATTTTAAATCTCCAAAAATTAACTCTCAACCCACATAAAACGCAATTGTGGTAAAGGTCTCCTTAAGCAATTACCGGTGCTGCGAGTTCATCGGTGCCCCCCGATTTCAATTCCAAGCACTAGTTGAAATGATAGAAAACCCTGCACATATGTTTAATGAACGTACACGAACAAAACTTCAGAAATAGATTCCGGGAACACCGGGCCTCAGAATCAGGTGCCGTCAAAAACCGCAGACTCGTAAAATTCCAAAATATTTATGAGAAAATTTTCCTTGAAATTTTCAGGTCTTTACATTAACACTTCTTTAGCCAGGATATACCAAACTGGGTAAGTTATTGAAATAATTGGTGGTGACCTACAGATTGATATATCTCACCCTATTTGTTCCATTTTTGGGTTCCTTGAGAAGTTTCATGGATACAGGTTGGGATTGGGGAAAGAACCCACTTTATAATGATCAAATTGGATTATTCAATAGGATAGTGGAGCTCATGACTGATTTAATTTCATGATTTCAAATAGAGGTAGTTTCTATTTTCTCTTTTTTTACATAGATACATGTTTTTCATTAGATGAATGTTTCCATTTATTGCTTCCTAATTTGTATAGTGACCTGACATGATAATCATAGTATATGTGATAATTCATTTGAATAATATTTATTACTATTATCTATTGGATTTTTATCTCCCAAAAGTGATTAAAATTATGATTCCAATATTGATATATAAGTTATATCATTGTGTTAGTTTGTGGAATGAGGGAATAGTTTCTCTATAGATGCACCCTAGGACCTCATTGACAGTTGATAGCCACTAGGAAAATAGGAGGTAGGCATTAGACCATTTGACCCACCGTCTCAAGGAACCATTTAGTGATACTCATGATATGATGTCACACTGAACATGGGACCCTCCACCATTTATAATTAGTGAAAATGATAGAAACACCACATGAGGAATCCTATGAATGTATCAGTAAATAAACTATGATTTAAGAAATCATCCATAATGAAAACCATATTCCACTAAACATTGAAATATATAAACCCATAAAAAATCATCATAACTGTCACCAACCATGGAACTTGATATGAGGAACTTAATACACTCACATATCCAAATCACCAATGATAAAAACAATTAAACACTTAACCTATAATTGAAAATGAAATTCCATCTACTATTGGATAAAAATAATGTAAAATATGGAAAAATAGGACATCAAACCTAGCATACCCTCTACTAGTTTTTCAACTAGATATTAAATGATACTAAATGATGTTTAATCTAAACGTGTTCTAGATATGTTTATAAAACAAATTAAAAAACCAAGACCATTCCCTATCATACCTCTTGATAAAACCCATTCAACCCCCTCCCCCATATGGAAAAAATTAATCAATGTATCTCCCTAGGGTCTAATGAATAATAGATATAACCAAACGGAAAAAACACCACCCAAATAAAGGATCGAGAAAAATTAATTTGGGAACAAAAATAAATCCACCTAAATGATATACGTCCCAAACATAATTGTTGAAGATACTAATGAAAAACCCATATCATAATTAAAATACACCTAAGAGATCATGATTATTTATCCTGAAAAAGTAAACAAGATAGACAATACATTATCACCATTTACAGTATCCTAAAAAATATAAATGACATCATTAAATAAAAATGATTCCCATGAATACAATGAGATACCACCCTCATGGATTATTCAATGAAAAACCATTAAGTTTAGGAATACACATTTTACCCTAACACATTTCCATTTTGGAATGAATACATTAATATAAGTAAAAATGTATTGTAAATAGGGTATGTTCCGTAAAACAATTTATATGGTCCCAAGGTCAATCATGTGACAAAAATAAAAAAACCAAAATTCCCAATATAATAGAACACTTATCTAATGATTTCCATTATATATCCATTATCCCTTAACAAGAAGTCCCAAAACATATTTGAATGTCAAACAATATATGAATAATGTTATATAAATTTAAAAAACCACAAAATCATTTTAGAATATTCATTCTTTTTAATAGGAGTAAATATATTAATTTTCAATTATAATAAATTATTCAAATAAATTTGAACCCCATTAAAAATAATTTACCACCATTAAATACATTTGAATACCGCAAACATTTTTAAAAAACTTAATATAAACCCATTAAATGGGAACACCAAGGGGTATAAAAACCCCTTTCACATACATCGTTACCCAATTTTAAGATAATATCATTCATATTTTATTACTATGAAATAATTTTTAGAACCAAAGAATTTAAAAATACATTATTAAAAAATAAATTCCATTTAATATAGAATATCATGGGAATAATTTCATACAAATGAAGTTATAAAAGTAAATCATTACTCAATAATTCCATGAAACTCCCAAATAGAAAAATACATAATAAAAAAAATTGGATATCACTACAAACACTAGTCTCTAAAACTATTTGTAATGAATTCATTTTAGGATACCATTTCAACTTGCACTCAATCTAGTCTTCCAATTTTAGAAATGATGTTTCTAATCCACAAGTTCTTTAATCCGCTTCCCTAACATAAAGGGAAGACACATAAGAATGTTTTCTTCGATAAAACAAAGTTAGATAAAATTATTTTTCTCTCAAAAATATTGGATTATTTTTTGTGTGATGGAAATCCATAATAAAATAAAATATCCATAAATAAGACAATTATTATGTATAACTATTTGAAAAAATTATATGAAATAAAATTCCACCACTCTGCCTTAAAACTATACACCTAAAACAAGCTTCGATTCCCACGAAAACCATTATAGATATTATAAAAATCCACTAATAAAAACAACTAATATAATTAAAGTCTTACTTTTCTAAAGAACCAAATATGATTAATATTCAAATTAAAAAAAATATTCAATTCCACACTTGTCATTAACTATACATGACACCCCACATTTTCCATGAGACAATAATAAATAATACAACACATGTAACTAAATTTCAATACAAAATTGAGCATAAATGTGATATGTAGTCCATTACCAAAATTATGATATCTCAAAAATTTGTTTATAGAAACATTCTAAATATATATTTAATATAATTAGAACATAGTATTGTAACATAGATAAGTATTTAAAAAACCAGGATATTACAATTTTTTAATGTGCGGGCCCATTAGGTCTAAAACAAAACATTAGAACCCCTGAACTAGATTATTATTTATTTTAGAAAATTAGGTTAATATAATAATGGTGTTGAATGTTTAAATTATGAATCCTTATATCTGAATTCCTTATAATACATTATAAAAAACTTTGGAAAAAATATTTTCATACTCTATAGATAGACCATTAAAACCCATGATATTTTTTTGAAATATATAAAAACAGTCCTTATTATTTTTTATTTAAAAACCCTTAAGAAACATAATTTTAAAAAAATGAAAAATAAAAAAAATTATATAAAAAAGAAGTACCATAAACTATCAAGAACTATATGGTCAATGTGATATGAAAAAGACAAAAAATCTAACCATAAAATTGTGGAAATTAATGAAACAGTATTGGAGCACAAGAAGACAATATGGAAAGTCCCATATATAGATCTTCTTGAATATGATTCATGTCAGGGGTTATATCATATTTTCTAAAATTAATTGATTTTACATTAATCTAAAATCATTTGATCATCTACCATCATATTTTGTTTCCATAATAACCCTCTTATATAACCATCCACACACACACACACACACGCCTCACCAGATGACTTTTATTTCCCATGAAAACTAGTAATCTCTGGGTTACATGATAGGGTGTGAACTAAATAGTTTTGTATAAGTAATGTTCCCCAAATAGGTTACCAATTTTTCTATGACCAATAAAATGTACATGTGGGAATATTGTCAATAAATAATCAAAACATACATTTCATCACATATGAAAATAAAACACATATCATGTATAATAGCTACCACGAAATTACCCATTTTCACATCATAAAAAAATGGAATATAATAATCACATCCCTGAAGGAAGAAATAATCATTACCTATAAAGATAAAAAAACACAAGGGGTATTTGGGGTTCTCATAATGATTTTTTGTTCGAAATTCATTCTAATATTCCCAAAGGGATTTCCATTAATGAGTAATTGGAATAAAATATGCCCATATTTATTTGAAATTTCATTTTAGAACACCCAAATTTGATATACAATTTTGAAACTCATTACCAAAAACTATTTTAAAATTATTCATCTATCCATTTATTAAAAGTAGATATGAAATAAAAAAATATTTTTAGTTCATGTAATACTCTATTATGGTTTAAACATAATTCCATAATTTATTTCTATGATCTAAATAGTGTCAAACATCATAAAATTTCACAGATAACATAAAAATTCCATTCCAAAATAGATTAATACTTGGAATTATAGGTACCACTAGAAATGGCAAGTGGAAAACTTTTGTAAAAAAAAAATAATCATGAAATATTATTAATGATTGAATGAAAATATTTCCACTATGTTTATATATCGTTGAAATAATTAAAAAATTAGAAAAATTTATATAATATTTTTAAATAAAATGATTATATTCTATATAGAAAATTATAATATTCACCGTAAAGGTAATTAATTAGTTTTTTAACTCATATATATTACATAAAATTATTAATTATTAATAAATATAACCATTTTAATTCATGAAAATGATGTAATAATTAAACCATACATTCAGATTTGGAACCCCATTTTATTTCTAATATAATAAATTGAGAACACTATTTTAATATTAATATAAAATAACCCACACACAATAATACGTTTTAAAAATATAATCCCAAATGATGACTACATTTAATCAACAGTTTTGGAATTAAATTTTTGGGAAATTGAAAAACCTAACTCTAATATATAGAAAGCGGTTTGTAACTCAAATACTGGATGGATATTGTTTGGATAAGACATAACATTCCCTAATAATAGTATTCAAAATGAATGTTAGAATTGAATCACTAACTATGATTCTCACTAAATGATTTCATTGACGAGTGAAGAAATAATGATGATGAAATAGATACACGATTGAATTTGATACCTTACCTCAAATATTTGTCCTTGAATCAAGAATAACCAACGAATAAAGCACTAATAGGGTAGGGGGATGAAGATGTAAGGGGTGTATATAATTAGTTCATACTCGGGGAAAATGAATTGAGAGGGTGTTGGGAGAAGTATATGGTTATTTTGTCACGACCTGTCATCGGGGCCCATGCCGTGACTAACCCAAGCCCACCTTCCATAGACCAGGGGTTAGAGACTAGCACCAAAGGCGTAAATCCCGATAAAAAGTGAAGGGATTGGCTTTATTAAATGCAAACAAACACACAACCATAGTATAAGAGGATGAAAACACTAAGTGAAGCAATAAGACAAGTGTAATGAAAGTACAAAGGGGGCCGGAAATACAAGCCCAACAGTAAAGTACAAGGAAGAGAAAAAATGTCAGGAAGGTGTCGAGCTGCTCCTGGATCGTCCTCCAGAGTTTCTATCTGAAGGGTAGGTACATATGGCCACCTCAGATCTCCACGTCTGTCTATCACCTCCAGGTATAGTCTCACAGTGAAGTCCACCTCTGGGTATCGTCTCATTGTAAAGTCCACCTCCGGGTACCGTCTAGCTCTACAAACCTCCACCACGATTAGTGATGTCCACCATCTCCATCCAACACAACAAGGTGAGGACATAGCCCGTGCAGGAGTGAGTATAACGATACTCAGTAGGGACCCCGAGACCCTCAAGGTCTCACTAAATCCAACAAAGATAAACCACAAAGGATGATCTCAACAGATATACATTACTTAGATATATGCCCACACATATACCTATGTCATCATGTAACCCATATCAATCATAAGGAAAACACAAAGGTCATTAACTCAGCTCAAACCAGGATTTTTAATCACAATGAAGAAAAACACGGCTACTGGAGAACTCCTACTCTATCAAGTGCAGTAGTCTTGTCACGAATCCGAGGTGTCACTCACTAACCTAAGACTACTGAGGTACTACTAATGTCGAGTACTACGGGTCTGCCACCTCATAAAGTAGTGATCCTCCGCTATTGGTCTGCCACCTCACACAGTAGTGCTCCCCCTCATAGCCTACAGAGGTACTCCTCCTGTCGAGTACCATGAGTCTGCCACCTCACAATGCTGTGCTCCTCTGCCACGGGTCTTCCACCTCTCAAAGTAGTGCCCCCCACTGGTCTATGCAAGTCACTCTGAATCAAATCGAACAAGCAGTCATCAGGACTCAGCCATCTACAAGGTCACCGTACTCTGTATGCTCGCCTCTAGGAGGATCCGCACCACGAGCCACTCATCGATACATCAAGTATCAAAAATTTCCACAAAGAAGTATCACAATGGACGCCTCGTCATAGGGGTCTTAACGCAGCAGATGGCACATCAACCGGACGCCCGGTTCGTGAGTTATTAGCCTCTTTGTTCTGGGGGACGGTTGGTTTCATATACGAACCAACCCATCCGTATCTCAACATTACCCCAAACTCCCATGGGCTATACTCAAAGGGATGACAATGCTCCAAGAGTACCGGCACCACTGACGGTTCGTCAAATGGACGTCCAGTGCCAAAGATATGGCCCAAGAAGGTAATGGGCCAGTAATGATCCTGGGTCCGGTCTGACCCGGGCAGACCAACTCAGCCTATCCCAAACTGGGCGGACCTGGTCGGGGTCGACCCGGCCCATTGGGGGAGTCAACCCGCTATGTTTTGACCCCATCTGCTGGGCCCAACCCAGCGGACCGCTAGGGCGGTTCGACCCGAGAGTCGCCACATAGGCAGCTAGGTAACTCAGCCCGAAAGACCGGGCCGGTTCGACCATTGACACCGTTGGGGCGTCACAGGCCGGTTCAGCAGGCTGGTGACAGGGAGGCGAGCGGGCAGACTGCGCGGGGCGCGGGCGGGACGGATGGGCTCCGGGCTAGCTGTAAGTGCACAAAGAAGGGAGCGGGGGCGCCAGGGAGGGTGTCGAACGCCGGGCAGCGTGCATGGGCGTGCCGGGTATCACGGTAGTGCGTCGCAGGGATGCTAGGGTGTGCCGGGTAGGCTGCCGGCAGGGGCGCCGGGGGCTCCAAGCAGGCCGCTGGTAAGGGCACGGGGTGCCGGGCTGGCTGGGAAGCATGTCGGGGGGCGTCGTAGGGCACCAGTAGGGTGTTGGGGTGTGCTGGCATAGCGTCATGGGCGCACAGGATTGGCGCTCCGGGTGCACCGGAAGGGCGTAGCGGGTGCGCCGGCAGGGGCGCTCCATGGAGCCGCGGGGGCGATGCAGTTCACGGAGGTTGCGGGCAGCGTGGCCTTTGTTCACCACCTTCATCGTCATCGCCTCATTACCATGTCGTCGTGGAGTAATCACAAAAAGAACAACGGAGGGGTCGAGCCATGTTGGTTTGGCCCGAACCCTCTGCGTTTAGGGTTGTAGCAATAAGTTCTCGCAAGTATGTAGCACAACAACCACCATTATTCGTTTGGAGAGAAAGGAAGAACCTGGGAAAGGTTCATACATTAAATAAAATAAAACCCCTACGTCTTGCTCGTCGCTCATTGGCTGAGTCACGAAAGGAAGACGATGAAGACCATCGTTCGTCACATCCTCTACATGTCCCCAATTCTGAGCTGCGTCGTTTCGTTGATGATGTTGAGGAGGATAGGTTTCTGGGGAAGGTAGGCGACGAAGAATCGGATGGAAGATCATCGTTGGCATTCTTCGCGTTCTTCGATGGAGAGGATAATATTTCCCCAAGTGTTGGGCGTCGTGATACTTTACCAGTGCTTTGTCACTTGGTGGAGCTCTCCCAAAACCATCTCCCAAGCTCCCTATATATAGGATATAGGGAGAGGTATGTAACCATCATGGAATTTATGAACATTCATTTATTTGGAACCTTCCTAAATTCCAACGATGTAGTTACTTAATTTAGAAAGGGGGTCCGTTGAATTAAATTGTGTTGGCACAATTTAAGAGGTGTGTTGGCACACCATAAGAGGGGAGGATGCCAAGATGTTTCCTCCACATAGCCTACGCCAAAACATATGACACGAATTAATTTTATGTTGACACATAAAATTAATTGGCAGGAATTAATTCCACATTGACACATAAAATTAACTGACAGCAATTAATTTTACGTTGATCCATAAAATTAACTGACAATAATTAATTTTACATCGACTCATAAAATTAGTTTAAGGAAATTAATTTTACATTGACACATAAAATTAACTGACAACAATTAATTTTACGTCGACATATAAAATTAATTGAGTGCAATTAATTTTATGTAAAAACATAACATTAATTTATGTGTGGTTGAGAGGTTTCCTCTCCCTCCCCATTAAATGGGAGGTTAGGGTGTGGCAGTTCCACCACCAACACCCAAGTGGAGATTCTAACCACTTTATCGACACGACATGTGTTTAACAAAATAAAATAAATTATTCACTTATTTTATATTATTAACCCACGTAAAACCCCTAAAGATAACTTTCATACCCAATCATCTGCCATCTAGGTGAATGTATTCTTAAGAGAAAACCCGCGTTGCGAGTTCAACGGTGCCCTCAGATTTCAATTTCGAGCACCAGTTCAAAAGATATAAAAACCCACTCGTACGTTTACTTAACATACCCGAAAAAAAGATTGGAAAATTATAATCAGTCACCATCAACCAACTGCGGTGATGGTTAGGCTCTGCCGAGGAGAAACATGCCCCAACAAACTCAACGGTACTCTCATATTTTCAATTCGGGTTACCATTTAGAAGTTATTAATTTTACAATAAAATAATTGTCACTTAATTATTTTATTTACGGCCAAAAAATAAATTTCTCAGGTGGTCCGTGCCATCTACATTTAGAAAGCATACCGTCAAGATTTCAACAGTGGTCTCATATTTTTAATCCGAGTTACCGTTTGTGAGTTATAAGAATTTGAAAAATAAAATAACGTTATTCAATTATATTATTTATGGTTATGCCATTTTGGGGGTTTCTCAAAGGAAGCCTACACCCACTAAACTAAAGTCATACCTAGGGTAAAACTGTCATCCAGAGCACAATGGTGCCCTCAGATTTCTGATATGATTATCCATTTATGAGTTATTCCACTATTTCAGGAAAACTCCTAATGTGCATTAATTTAAGCTCAAAAAAATTCCGAAAATTATTCCAACCACACCGGGCCTCAGAATCAGGTTCCGTCAGAAACTGTGTACTCCTAAAATTCCTATGAATTTATGAAAAAAATAATCCTTAATATTTACGGGTCTTTACATTACTCCCACCTTAGGGCTTTACGTCCCCGTAAAGCATAACACAATCTTGGGAAACTAAAGGAGCTACTAATAACGCATCTGATCCTACCACTCCCAAGTGCTCTCCTGGAGGTTCCCGTGCTTCCAACAAACACACACTAGAGGAATAGACCGTCCATTAAGGAACCACACCTATCGATCCTTGATCTCCACTAGAACCTCTGTGAAGGTCGCCCTATCATCGATGTCCAGCTCCCTGTGATTGATGATGTGGGTTGGGTCATGCACGTACCTCCTCAGCTGATATATGTGGAAGACGTCATGCACCCGGAGCAACTGAGGTGGAAGGGCCAGATGAATCGTGGAGATAACTTGCCTCCCCGAACAAATCTCTGTAGTCCACGTCGAGCTGAGACCCGTAAAAAAATGTGGTCGCCATCCTTGAACTCCAGTGGTCTCTGTCTCCTATCAGCATAGGACTTCTGTCAGCTTCATGCAGTCTTCATCCACTCTTGGATGATCTGCACCTTCTCCATCGTAGCCTGAACCATATCTAGTCTTATAATAGCTGCTTAGATTTCCAATTTTCTGAAAAAGGGAAATCGTTTCTCATCCTTTGGATGATCCACATTCTTTGCCTAATACAGTCAATCCTGACATGAACGATACATTTCATCTCTTGGATGATGTCGTAAGGCCTCGACGCTACTACCAAGAGATCCAACGGTCACTCTCTTCTCAATGGGTTGAGTCACAATGTCATCATCAGTGTGTGGTCACTGGGTCTCCTCTAGTAGCAATCTTGAATGTGAGGGTCAATTCAACAGTTTTAACCGAAACCTCTCAGTATCAACCACACAAAAGGGAAGGAAAGAAAACGTCACAAAGAAATGTCTCTTTTATTACTGTAGCTCAGGTACAAAGATACACAACAACCCCAAACAACAACTTCATGGAAACTAGAAGCACCAAGAACAAAGGCCTCCATTCCTGGAACTAGTCCTGCTCTTGTCCACCTGCTTCCGGAGCTCCATAGTCATATGATTCAGCTTCCTGAAGTTGTGATCTTCCATGTCCACCTGTTCCCTATGGTTAGGGTGGACCTCCTGGTGGTGGTGGTGGAAACACCTTGAAGCATCATCCACCTCCAGCTGCACGGCCATCTCCCCTACCTCAGACTCCGTCTCCTTGCAGTCCGCCTCGATCGAACTTCCGCCTCTAACTGGGAGGTCCTTCATTTATCTGCTGATCATCCGAGAAGTGGGTCCGATAGTCTCGATCCATGTGACCCTATCCGCCGCACGTGTAACACGCCATGTCAGGTATGGCTCTGTCACTCCCCTTGGTGCCTGGCGCTACCGACCATGAGTCATGCGCCCGACCACCTATAGGTCTGGCCCTCTTGGACCTCGGCATCATCTGTCTACTTCCAACTGCAGAAGACTCCGCTGCATACTAGCTAGTAGTGGATCCTGCTACTAGAGACTGCTCATCAAGGAAACTCTCCACTAAGAGGGCTCACTCAAACACCCCCGTCTGTGTCGGGATGCTGTGAGAAACAACTGAAGCTCTAATATCTCGCATGATCCCCTGCTCGAAGGTCTGGGCCATAATGAAAGGGACTCGTACCATAGCAGTGGAGTAGCGCAAGAGGTCGGTGATCCTCGCTGAATACTACGACACTATCATGATACCCTAATTAAGATGCAGTAGCTCCTGTATATGCACCGCTTGAAAGGTGGATGGTACAAACTCTGCACAGAACAAGATCTCGAAGTCTGCTTATAGAAGTGTTGCCTCGTCATGCATCTGAAGCATCAGGCTCTACCATCTGCCTCCTGCTTCCTGAAAAAGGATGATAACAAGGTTCACCATAAAGTCTGATGGCGTCCCATGTAACCTGAAGACACTCACCACAGCCTCCAACCAATCCTCAGCCGCCTATGGGTCTGTCTCTCCCCGGAACCTGGGTGACCTCTGGTGTTGGAACTCGTGCAGCGCGCTCAAGTGGCGTCCATCGCCTGCTACAGGGGCTGGTGGAATCAGTAGCCCAACGGGTGGTAGTACCGCTGGTGCCTCCGCTGGTGCCTCAACTAGAAGAGGGCCCTGTACTGAGGCCTCTTCGCATGGCAGACTTTTAGTACGTACAACTCTCGGGGCTCCAAATGGTCGTCCTCGGGGAGGCATCCTAAAATAAACAGATGTGACACGGTCAAAAGACTATACCTGGTGAGCTGACCTGATTTGAGCTGATTTAAAGGAAAAATAATTAAAACACAGACGTAATCAGTGTTTTCCTACACTGAGTCGGAAATCAGAAGTCAGGGTCCTGCTGTATGGATACGTCGGCCACCACACAAACACTAGACTCCCTGAACTGAAAACCACACTCGGTATGCTTAACACTATTGCTTCATAGAAAGAAAATACCAGAGTCATAAGTTCTGCGGTAGAACCGATGTCCTCTGATACCAATTTGTCACGACCCGTCCTCGGCGCCCGTGCTATGACCACCCCATGCCCACCTTCCATTGGCCAGGGGCTGGCGACTAGCACCAAAGGCATAAATCCCGATAAAAATGTATGGCATTGTCATTATGAAACGAAAAAAAACACACAACCATAGTACAAGCAAAAGCAAACACTAAGTAAAGAAATAAGACAAGTGTGCTGAATGTAAAATGGGGCCAGAAATACAAGACCAATAGTAAAGTACAAGGAAAAGGAAAAATAACAGGATGGTATAGAGCTTCTCCTAGTTCGCCCTCCAGAGTTCCTACCTGAAGAGTAGGTACAAATGTCCAACTTAGCTCTCCACGTCCCTCTGTCACCTCCGGGTATAGTCTCATAGTGAATTTCACCTCCTGGTACCATGTCGTCATAAAGTCCACCTCCGGGTACCATCCAGCTATACAAGCCTCAACCATGATCAATGTTGTCTGTCGTCTGCATCCAACACAACAAGGTTCGGGCATAGCCCGTGCAGGGGTGAGTAAAAAGATACTCAGTAGGGACCCCAAGACCCTCAAGGTCTCACTAAATCCAACAAGGATAATCCAAAAAGGAAGATCTCAACAGATAACGTTTACATAGATATATGCCCATATATATACCTAAGTCATCATGTAACCCATCTCAATCATAAGGAAAACACAAAGGTCATTGACTCACCTCAAACCAGGATTTTTATTCATGACGAACAAAAATACGGTTGCTGGAGAACTCATCCTCTATCGAGTGCAGTAGTATTGTCACGACTCCGAGGTGTCACTCACTAACCTTAGACTGCTGAGGTACTCCTCCTATCGAGTATCGCGGGTCTGCCACCTCACAAATTAGTGCTCCTCTTCCATGGGTCTGACACCTCACACAGTACTGCTACCCCTCATAGCCTATAGAGGTACTCCTCCTGTCGAGTACCGTGGGTCTGCCACCTCACAAAGTAGTGCTACTCTTCCATGGTTCTGCCACATCACACATTAGTTCTCCCCACTGTGCTATGTAAGACACTCCGAATCAAATTGGACAAGCAGTCATCAGGTCTCAGCCAGTTACAAGGTCATCGTACTCCATATGCTCGCCTTCGGGAGGATCCGCTCCACGATCCACTGGTCAATAATTCAAGTATCATAATGTCCCATGAAGAAGTATCACAATTTATTGCCACGTCACATGGGTTTTAACGTAATAGACGTCGCTTCAATCGGACGCCCGGTTCGTGAGTTATTAGCCTCTTTGTTCCAGGGTACCGGTTGGTTTTGTATACAAACCAACCCGGCCATATCTCAAATGTACCCCAAACTCCCATGGGGTATACTCACAAGGATGGATATTCTACAAGAGTAACAGAGCCGTTGACGGTTCGTCAAACGGACATCCGGTGCCAAAGATATGGCCCAAGAAGGTAATGGGCCAGTAATGAGCCCGGGTCCGGTCCGGCCCGGGAAGACCAACTCAGCCTAACCCAAACTGGGCCGACCTGGTCAGGGTCTACCCGGTCAGACTCACTAGGTCTCACCCAGGCTGTTGGGTGAGTCAGACCGCTATGTTTTGACCCTGTCCACTGGGCCCGACCCATCGGACCGCGAGGGCCGTTCGGCCACATAGTCGCAACGTAGGCGGCTAGGTAACTCAGCCCGAGAGACTGGGCTGGTTCGACCAGAGACACTGAGGGGGCGTCATGGACTGGTTCAGCAGGCCGGTGACAGGGAGGCCCGCGGGCAGACCGCGTGGGGCGCGGGCGGGCCGGCTGGGCTCCAGGCTGGCCACTGGTGCACTGGGCAGGGCGCGGGGGGCATCAGCCATGGTGCCGAACACCGGGCAGCGCGCGGGGGCATGCCAAGTAGCACTCCAGGGCATCTCGGGGACGCCGAGGTGCACCGGGCAGGCCGCCTGTAGGGGCGCCAGGGGCGTCGGGCCGTCGCCGACAAGGGCATGGGGCGCCGGGCTGTCTGGGCAGCACACAGGGGGGCGTCGGGGGGCACCGGTAGGGCATCGGGGTGCGCTGTTAGGGAGCCCGGTGCACCAGAAGGGTGTTGCGGGTGCGCCGGAAGTGCGCCGCGGGTGCACCGGCAGCGCGCCGGAAAGGGCGCCACAAGTGCACCGGCAGCGCGCCGGCAAGGGCGCCGGGTGCCGGGGTGAGCCGGCAGGGCGCTGCGGGTAGCGCTACCTTTGTTCGCCGCCATCGTCATCGTCACCTCATTGCCATGCCATCGTGGAGTCATCACAAAAAGAACAACGGAGGGGTCGAGCCAAGATGGTTTGGCCCGGACCCTCCGCGTTTAGGGTGGTACCAATAGGGTTTCGCAAGAATGAATCACAACAACCATCGTTCTTCATTTTTAGAGAAAGGAAGAACATGGGAAAGTTTCATACATTAAATAAAATAAAACCCCTACCTCTTTCACGTCGCTTGTTGGCGGAGTCGCGAAAGGAAGACGATGAAGACCGTCGTTCGTCGTGTCTGCCACACATCCCCAATTCCGAGCTGTGTCGGTTCATTGACGATTTTGCAGAGGATAGGTTTCTGTGGTAGGAAGGTCGAAGAAGAATCACGTGGAAGATTTCCGTTGGTGTTTTTCGCGTTCTTCGTTGGAGTGGAGAAGATTTCCCCAAGTGTTGGGCATCGCGATACTTTACCAGCGCTTCGTCTCTTGGTGAAGCCATCCCAAAACCTTCTTCCAAGCTCCCTATATACAGGAGATGGGTAGAGGTATGTAACCATCATGAAATTTTTGACGGTTCATTTATTTGTAACCTTCCTAAATTCCAATGATGCAGTTACCTAATTTAAAAAGGGGGTCGGGTGAATTAAATTGCGTTGGCGCAATTTAAGAGGTGCATTGGAACAACTTAAGAGGGGAGGATTCCAAGAAGTTTCCCCCCCCATAGCATGTGTCAAACATATGACATGAATTAATTTTAATGTGGACACATAAAATTAATTGATAGAAATTAATTCCACGTCGACACATAAAATTAACCGACAACAATTAATTTTACGTCGACCCATACAATGAACTGACAACAATTAATTTTAGGTCGAATCATAAAATTATTTGAGAGAAATTAATTTTACATTGACACATAAAATTAAATGACATCAATTAATTTTACGTCGACCCATAACATTAATTGAGTGCAATTAATTTTATGTCAACACATAAAATTAATTGATGGGGGGTTGATAGGTTTCCTCTCCCTCCCCATTAAATGGGAGGTTAGGGTGTGGAGGTTCTACCACCAACTCCAATGTGGAGCTTCTAACCATTTTATCCACATGGCATGTGTTTAACAAAATAAAATAAATTATTCACTTATTTTATTTTATTAAACCACGTAAAACCCCAAAAAATAACTTTCATACCTGATCATCCGCCATCGAGGTGAAAGTATTCAAAAGTTAAAACCTGCGATGTGAGTTCAACAGTGCCCTCAGAATTCAATTTCGAGCACCCGTTCAAAAGATAGAAAAACCCACCCATACGTTTACTGAGCGTACCCGAAAAAAAGTTCGTAAAATTATAATCAGTCACCCTCGACCCACTGCGGTCAAGGTTAGGCTCTTCCTAGGAGAAACACTCCCCAACTAACTCAACGGTACTATCTGATTTTCAATTAGAGTTACCGTTTAGAAGTTATTAATTTTTCAATAAAATTATTGTCACTTAATTATTTTATTTAAGGCCAAAAACTAACATTCCCAGGTGGCCCGCGCTGACCAAAGTTAGTATCTGCTTAAAGAAATCATACTCTCACGAGTTTAGCGGTGGTCTCAGATTTTTAATCTAGGTTTCCATTTTTGAGTTATAATCATTTGAAATATAAAATAACTTTATTTAATTATTTTATTTATGGTTATGCCATTTTTTTTCTCACAGAATCTTACGCCGACTAAACATAAATCACGCCAAGGGTAACCCCACCATATTGAGGACAATGGTGCCCTCAGATTTCTAATCTGAGTAACCCTTTAATATGTATTCCACTTTTTCAGGAAAAAATGCTTATGCGCGTTAATTTAAGCTTAACAAAACATCAGAAAATTATTCCGGGCACACCGGGCCTCAGAATCAGTTGCCGTTAGAAACTACGTACTCGTAAAATTCCAACAAATTTATGAAAAATATAATCCTTGAAATTTACTGGACTTTACATATTTATTTTTATGGGGTTTATGTAATATAATTAAAATACTATAATCCCAAAAATTTTATTTCATGGGAAACTCAAATTGTTTACCTAAGGAATTCGAATTATTTAACAAGATATTTAAAAATCATGAAAAATAAAAGAATCATCAATAAACCCCAAATGCACAGTTTTACTCCTAACCATAAAAAACCCATTCAACACTTAAAAAAATTTCAAATATTAAAAAAAATTCCAAAAAAATCATAAATCATTTAAAAAATAAAATGAACATAATTTTTTTTTAAAATAAAACCCATAGTTAAATAAATGGAGTTAGATTGTGGGATTATTCCAACATCAATAGAACCTGTATATCAATTTTATAAACATCAGTAATATTATTCTGGGTATGAAATGGTTGACAAAGTTCACATCCCTTATCAATTTATATAATCGGTGAGTCTCCATCTATAAGGCCCCATCCTTAAACCTTACGTAATCTTGAGTTATTACAAGATTACACATTTAGGATCTTTTCTGGTTCAGAGTTTTAGAGAATTAGATCATAAAACGTTCATTACATTCCACATTTAAACAAAGTGGTTACATAAAATATAGTATTCATTTTTCCCATCAACGGAAACATATTTAAAATAAAACATGGATTCTTTCTTGACACATCCTTGACACTATCATCATATCATGTACCATTCCCTTGACTCGTGAAATACATTTCAAAAACATGGGATGAGCATAAAAAGCTAAGTAAGGGTTATAAAAATATGGAAAGGAAACATGAGCTCATATAAACATAAGAATGAAATCATACCTTACCAATAAAACATAGGCACTTTAACATACCTCATCAAATCATGAATAAATCATAGAAATCATAAAACATAAAGGTAACTTGAGGCATTCATAACATTCTTACATAGGGAGTAACCCTCTTGGTTTTGTTCGGAATACCCATTATAGTATATTCCCTAAATCTCTTCAGAGAAACCTTAATGTTTAACCCCTTCGTGTTCCCCAATGCATTGGAGAGCTATATCGGTCTCACCCGCCCTTATTTTATCGTGGAACCACCCGTCTTCATAACAGTTCCTAAGAACCATAACATAATCATATCACATAAAACATGAACAAAGGAAACATAACATTTCCACTTTTCATTCACAAGATATCAATACAACACATTGATATAAAAACATTATGAAAACCATTTTCATTACCAAAATAATATAAAAGTAAAACATGGTATATATTTTTCATTCAAAAAAAGTTATGGCTTATAGAGGAATCCGAAACTCAAATTATGGTCACGGCGGTGGAGAAGTCGTTGTCGCCACATACGTACGACAAATAAACATTACTTTTTTCATTTAGTAAAACAATTCGTATAAAAAACGATTCCTTTTGAATAAGAGTAAATGTCAAAGGGGATTATACACCGTATAAAAAAAGGTTGCGTATAAAACAAAATATTCCTCAATGAAAGGAGATTGAGACGAAGTCCCATACAAAGATGATTTTTTTAAATAAAGTAGTTCTATTATGTGTATTCACTATAATTACACATAAATAAAATAAAAATACAAGATAGGACATAATAATATCATGAAATAATTTTAAAGTAGGAGATTAACCTAAATAATGGAAATTGGGTTAAGAAGTTCTCTTACCTCGGGCCCGACTTGACTCGATCGTTCTTCAATGTCCTGAATCATAAACATGAGTTAATTTCTACTTTCTTAAGAACCTTTTTACAGTTAATTATTTCTTTTATATCACTTATTACCATGTTATGAACCCTATATAAATATTTATGTTAATAATGGTCGTTTTTTCGATCATTGGTACTTGAGTCAAAAAAAACTCTTTGTAATTACAAGTAGTTCATGTCGTAAAATATCCATTATATCAAGAATTATATTAATGATGTAGATATAATATATATCATATATATCCAGTATATATGTGCATTTATAATATTACATAATCATTTAGAGGTAAGAAATTAAATGCACCGTTCATGGAGACGGTAAGTCGTACGTTCGCATGAACTCTACTTTCATTTCTATGTCATATTAAGGGAATTAAGACTTAATGAAATATATTTATATTTTAATTCCAGAATTATATTCATCATTTAGATGTAACATACATCATATATATCCATTATATATATATTTACTTATAATAGTACATTAAATTTGGGGATAAGAAATGAAATGAACCATTCATGGAGACGGCAAGTCGTACGTACGCATGAATGCTACTTTTATTTCTATCTCATACTTTAATGGAACGAAATAATAGTTATATAAAGGTATATTATAATTCATTTATAATATCATATATAATATCATTAAATCTATCCTTTTTAAATAACACATATGGTATTAACGAATCAAATCACTTTTAGGGGGTGGTAGTCCGCACTTCCTAAAATGAAGATATTGCGTTTAACCATAATGGAAACCATAAAGGTATTCCTTAAGTGAAAAATACAGAATATTAATTAAAACAAAAACATATAATATATCATATATAAATATAGTAACATCTTAATGTCCACCTTTGAAGGTGTTATAAGCATATTGAACAATCATCATTTCGTGAGGCAGAAATTCTCCATCCACTGAAACATTATGCTCTTTAACCATTTGATGAAGGTTTGTGTAAGTGTAGCTCTAATTGTTTTTATAAAAAATTCTTAGTATATTGAGGATACTGGTGTTGTTACAAAAGAAAATAATAAAAAGAGTTTATGGGGTTGGAGAAGCAAAATAAAACATAAGAACACCAGATAAAACATTGCCTTTAAAACAGGTAACTTTTTTTGATTTGAGCTCAAAATCATCCCTGGGAAGACTTCTGCCCAAAGAGAGGCTCCTAGGAGTAAGAGAGAGATGTGTAGAGACAAAATGGGAAGGGTTTGTGTGAGCCAAAGGCTTGAGGAGTATGGGTAAGGTGGATGAAGTTGGGGCCTTTTATAAGAGGAGAGGAGGGGCACTCTTGGAAATTTATAAAAGGTTACATTATTTTCAAATATGTTTTGGATATTAAAGAACCCAAATTGATGTATTTCAAGGATAAGGTGATAAGGGTTTGAAATAAACACATACAATAGGTCTTTAAAATGTGTAATCCTTAGATTCTACATTATCTTTTCATTTTATTTAAATTGTTCATTAATGAGGTAATCACTGCATGATCATGATGTCAAAAACAATTTAATTTATTTAATTTCTAAAAATTATAAAAAAAATACTCTGATATAGGAAATATATTTATCTTTCTAATTACTATTTATAGTCCAATAGATCATTTATTTAGGCAAATTTGAAAATGTTTTACTCAGGTGATACATTCTTTGTTATAGTTAACTTTCTTTAAAAATAAAAAGATAATAAGTCACGTTCACGAAAAAGTGATTCCCTGGGGTCCCCAAGTTTGGAAAAAAGGAATCACATGGTCGGCCATGAGACAACCAGTATCATTAGGACGCATGTTGGAGTCATTTTCTATTATAATGATATTATATTATTATCCTTAACTACCCGATTACTCATTAATCAAGATAATTAAAGATAATTACCGTCGTTACTATTCATAATGTCCAAAAATAAAAGAGTCTTAATTACATAATTTGGACCTTCTGATTCGAAATATTGAATCAATTTTAACAAATTACAAACATATAAATTGAAAAAATTAATTTAAAAATAATTCCCATTGTCAAAACAAATAGCGGGTTTTTTTGAAACAATATCTATGAAAAGTTTTTCACTTGTTTATGCCCAATTCCAAAGTGAAATTAATCCCAATGATCACCATTGGATTACATGGTAAAAATATATTCTATTTAAACTTTAAATCCAATTAATAATATAATCTATCTATATAATTAAATTATATGAAAAAGCAGTTTTGATGTAAAATGCAATATTTTTCAATATTCATTAAAAAAATGAACATTGTCATAAAAATACCAAAAAATTATCCAATGTAAAATTCAATGTCCCAATCATAAGTAATAAGTTTATTTTGACAAATATATATTATGAAATTGTCAAATGTTTGATTAAAAAATGGGTTTCCATCAAAAGGAAGTAAAACATTCTTTTATGAATATTAGTGTATTCAATGCTTAAGATTGGATTTCTTCTCATTTTAAGCCTCTAAAACACTATCTAATTCATAAATAGAAATAGATAATAATATATATTATTCATTAATTACTTTTGATGCTACATCCTTCCCCCCTTTAGAAAATTTCATCCCCACAATTTATTTACTTATCGAATAAGTCGGGGTATTTAGCCCTCATTGCATTTTCAGATTCCCATGTTGCCTCTTCAATCATGTGGTTATTTCACAAACCTTTACATGATGAATCACCTTATTCCGTAACACTTTCTCCATGTGGTCAAGAATATGGACCGGTTTTTCCTCATAAGATAGGTTATCTTCCAACTAAACTACTTCTAGACTCAAAACACGAGATCGATCTGGCATATACTTCCTTAACCTTGAAACATAAAAGACATTGTGCACCTGAGATAAACTCGGAGCTATAGCCACTCAGTATGAAACTGATCCAACTCTCTCCAGAATATCATATGGTCCAATGAACCTTGGATGAATGTTTCCTTTCTTACCAAATCGCATCACACTTTTCCATGGTGATACTTTGAGAAAAACATGATCACCTACCTTAAAAGAGAGATCCTTCATCCTATTGTCCGCATAAATCTTCTGCCCGCTCGGAGCCGTTATCACGTGTCTCTGTATCATCTGAACTTTTTATGCCAACTCTTCTACCAATTCTGGTCCCATCAACTTCCTTTCACCCACATCATCCCAAAAACCTGGAGTTCTACACCGCTTCCCATATAATGCCTCAAAACGGTGCCATCTCTATACTAGATTGAAAACTGTTATTATATGAAAATTCAACCAAATAAAGATGTTGGTCCCAACATCCATGATAATCCATAGAACAAGCACATAGAATATCCTCCAATGTCTGAACTGTTCATTCTGACTGTCCATCTGATTGAGGATGAAGAGCTGTACTAAAATTTAATTCAATACCCAACGACTTCTGATGGCCCTTCGAAAAGTTAGAAGTAAACCTGGGATCACGATCCGATGCAATGGATAGGGGAAATCCATGCAACATGAAAATCTCTTCAAGATACAATCGAGAAAGTCTATCTAGGGAAAACGTATGCTGCATAGCAAGGAAATGAGCAGATTTAGTCAAGTGATCAACAATAACCCAGATTGCATTATTACCTCGAGGTGTCATCGGCAATCCCACAACGAAGTCCATGGATATATTCTCTCATTTCCACTCTGGTACTGGTAGAGGCTGAAGCATCCCTTTCGGTAACTTCCTCTCTGCTTGAACCTATTGACATTTCAAACACTTCACAGTAAAATTAGCAATATCTCTTTTCATTCCATCCCACCAGTAATACTCCTGAAGATCTCTATACATCTTAGTACTTCCAGGATGAACTGAAAACGGAGAACTTTGATATTCACATAATAGATCACTCTTCAACATTGAATCACACAACACACACAATCTCTTCCCAAATCTCAAAACACAATCATTATTAATGTTGAATTTAGGCAACTTGCCTTTCTGAACTAGCTCTACCTTTTTCTGCAACTCACTGTCTTGCTTATGTGCTTGCTTAATTCTGTCTGATAGAGAATATTTCACTGATACCTGAAACAAAATAGAAGAACATCCTACACCAACAACTTCTATGAAAAATTTCATCAAATCCTTAACCAAAATATAATGTTCCAAATGCAACATTGTTAATGAAGCATTACTTTTTCGACTCAAAGCATCAGCCACTTTATTTGCTTTTCCCCGGTGGTAATGAATTGTACAATCATAATCCCTGATTTATTCTAGCCATCTCCTCTATCTCAAGTTCAATTATTTCTTAGTTAATATATACTTTAAACTTTTTTGATCAGTATATATTTCACACTTGACTCCATACAAATGATGCCTCCAAATTTTCAAAGTAAAAAAAACAGCAGCTAATTCCAAATCATATGTAGGGTAATTTACCTCATGAGTTTTCAACTGACATGAAGAATAAGCAATTACCTGATCATTCTGCATTAGGATGCAACCAACTCCTTTCAATGAAGCATCACTGTAGATAACAAACTCGCCATTCATGGAAGGTAGTTCCAAAACTGGAGCATCCACCAATCTTCTTTTCAATTCATGAAAATAATCATCACATTCTTTTGTCCAGATAAACTTAACACCCTTCCGAGTTAGCTTTGTCATTGGACTAGATAAACGTGAAAAATTTCTAACAAACCTTCGATAATAGCCTTCCAAACCACGAAAACTACAAATTTCGGTTACATTTGTGGGTCTTGGCCATTCTTCCACAACTTTGTTTTTGCTGGATCAACAGTTATTCCATGTTTAGAAACAATGTGACCATGGAAAGAAAGTTGTTGCAACCAAAACTCACACATGATGAATTTCCCATAAAATTTCTTTTCTTTTATTATTTTCAAAGTAACCCTTAAATGTCTTTCATTCTCCTCTTTACTTTTATAAAATAACAAAATATCATCAATAAACACAACCACCATGTATCACCTGATACAACTGAGCCATCAGCGTAGTAAAATGCTCAATTATGATTCCGACCATCTCTGGTTGCTGATTCGAAAGGTCATTTCCCTCTGTATGCCTTCCCAGAAAATATGTTCTGTTTCCTCTATGAAAAAGCATTCTTAACATAGAAGTATCTTAGGTGAAGCAACATGGTAGTCTTTAAATTCTATATCATTTGAATTTGACCATAAAAATATATTTTTGGATAATCATTTAATAGAATTCTAACCCCTAAATTATATAAACTAACCGCTGATACCAACTACAAATCCCCAACCTTAAACCTTACTAAATCTAGAGTTAATACAAGATTATACATTGAGGATCTTTTCAGGTTTAGAGTTTTAGAGAAGTAGATCATAAAACTTGCATTACATTCCACATTTAAACAAATTGTTTACATAAAAGATATTATTAATTTTTCCCATCAACGGAAAAATTTTTAAAATAAAACATGGATTCTTTCTTGACACTTCCGTAACACTATCATCATATTATGTACCATTCCATTGACCTGTGAAAAAAATTTCAAAAACCTGGTAAGGGCATAAAAAGCTCAGTAAGGGTTATAAAAGCATGGAAAGGAAAAATGAGCTCATATATACATAAGAATGAAATCATACTTTACCCATAAAACATAAGCACATTAACATACCTCATCAAATCATGAATAAATCATATAAATCATAAGACATAAATGTAACCTGAGGCATTCATAACATTCTTACGTAGGGAGTAACCCTCTTGGTTACGTTTGGAATACCCATCACAGTATATTGCCTATATCTATTCGGAGAAACCTTAACTTTTAACCCCATCATGTTACCCAATTAATTGGAGAGATATATTGGAATCAACCACCCTTAGTTTATCACGGAACCCCTGTCTTCATAACAATACCCAAGAACCATAACATAGTCGTATCACATAAAACATGCACAAAGGAAACATACCATTTCGACTTTTCAATCACAAGATATCAATAAAATACATTGATATAAAAACATTATGAAAACCATTATCCAAACCAAAATAAAACAATATTAAAACATGGTATTTATTTTTCATTCAAAAAAATTTGTGGCTTGTAGAGGAAGCCGAAACTCAAATAATGGTCACGGTGGCGGAGAAGTCGTTGTCGCCGTATACGTATGAAAAAAACATTCCTTTTGTCTTTTAGTAAAACACTTAATATAAAAAAATATTCCTTTTGAATAAGAGTAAAAGTCAAATGGTTTTATACACCATATAAAAGAAGGTTGTGTATAAAACAAAATATGCCTCAATGAAAGGAGATTGAGACGAAGTCCTATACAAAGATCATTTTTTTAAATAAAGTAGATCTATTATGTGTATTCACTATAAGTACACAAAAATAAAGTACAAATAAAAGATAGGACATAATAATATCATGACATAATTTGAAAGTAGGAGATTAACACAAAGAATGGAAATTAGGTTAAGAAGTTCCCTTACCTCGGGTCCGACTTGAATCGATCATTATTTAACGTCCTAAATCATAAACTTGAGTTAATTTATACTTTCATAAGAAACTTTTTCAAGTTCATTATTACTTTTATATAAATTATTACCATTTTATAAACACTATATAATTATTTAAGTTAATAATGGTCGTTTTGTCGATCATTTTTACTTTAGTCAAAAATAAACTCTTTGTAATTACAAGTTGTTCATGTGGTAAAATATCCATTATATCAAGAATTATATTCATGATGTAGATATCATATATATCATACATATTTCTAGTATATACATGAATTTATAATATTACATAATCATTTAGAGGTAAGAAATGAAATGCACCGTTCATGGAGATGATAAGTCGTACGTACGAATGAATGCTACTTTCATTTCTATGTCATATTAATGGAATTAAAACTAAATTACAGATATGTATATTTTAATTCCAGAATTATATTCATCATTTAGATGTAACATACATCATATATATCTGTTATATATATATATACTTATAATAGTACATTACATTTGGGATAAGAAATGAAATGCACCGTTCATGGAGACGGTAAGCCGTACATACGCATGAACACTACTTTCATTTCTATCTCATTATTTAATGGAAAGAAATAATAATTATATAATGTTATATTATAATTCTAGTATAATATCATATATAATATAATTAAATATATCGTTTATACGTAACACATATGGTATTAACGAATCAAATCACTTTGAGGGGGCGATATTCCGCATTTTCTAAAATGAAGATATCGCGTTTACCCTTAATGGAAACCATAAATGTATGCCATAAGTGAAAAATACAGAAGCTTAAGTAAAAAAATAAACATATTATATATCATATATAAATATAGTGACATATTAATGGCCACCTTTGAAGGTGTTAGAAGAATATTGAACAATCATCGTTTCATGAGGCAGAAATTCGCTATCCACGGAAACAATATGCTCTTTAACCATTAGATGAAGGTGTGTGTAAGTGTATCTAAAATACATCTTATAAATACATCCTAGTATATTGAGGAAACATGAGCTCATATATACATAAGAATGAAATCATACTTTTCCCATAAAACATAAGCAATTTAACATACCTCATAAAATCCTGAATAAATCATAGAAATTATAATACATAAAGGTAACTTGAGGAATTCATAACATTCTTACGTAGGGAGTAACCCACTTGGTTATGTTTGGAATAGCCATCACCGTATATTCCCTAAATCTCTTCACATAAACCTTAACGTTTAACCCATTCGTGTTACCCAATGCATTGGAGAGCTATATCGGGCTCACCCGCCCTTATTTTATCGCAGAACCACCCGTCTTCATAACAGTGCCCAAGAACCATAACATAATCTTATCACGTAAAACAAGAACAAAGGAAACAGAACATTTCCACTTTCCATTCACAAGATATCAATACAACAAATTGATATAAAAACATTATGAAAACCATTTTCAATACCAGAATAATATAAAAGTAAAACATGGTATATATTTTTCATTCAAAACAGTTATGTCTTATAGAGGAAGTCGAAACTCAAATAATGGTCACGGCGGTGGAGAAGTCGTTGTCGCCACATACGTACGACAAATAAACATTCCTTTTGTCATTTAGTAAAATGCATCGTATAAAAGAAGATTCATTTTGAATAAGTGTAAATGGTAAAGGGTTTTATACACCGTATAAAATAAGGTTGTGTATAAAACAAAATAAGCCTCAATGAAAAGAGATTGAGATGAAGTCCCGTACAAAGATTATTTTTTTTAAAAATTAGATCTATTATGTGTATTCACTATAATTACAAATAAATAAAGTACAAATACAAGATTGTACATAATAATATCATGAAATAATTTGAAAATAGGAGATTAACCTAAAGAATGGAGATTGGGTTAAGAAGTTCCCTTACCTAGGGTCCGACTTGACTCGATCGTTCTTTAACGTCCTGAATCATAAACATGAGTTAATTTCTACTTTATTAAGAAAATTTTTCATGTTCATTATTCCTTTTATATCACTTATTACCATGTTATAAACACTATATAATTATTTAAGTTAATAATGGTTGTTTTGTCGATCATTGTTACTTGAGTCAAAAATAAACTCTTTGTAATTACAATCTTTTCATGTGGTAAAATATCCATTATATCAAGAATTATATTCATGATGAAGATATAATATATATCATATATATCCAGTATATACATGCATTTATAATATTACATAATAATTTATAGGTAAGAAATTAAATACACCGTTCATGGAGACGGTAAGCCGTACGTACGCATGAATGCTACTTTCATTTCTATGTCATGTTAATGGAATTAAGACTAAATGAGAGATATTTATATTTTAATTCCAGAATTATATTCATCATTTAGATGTACCATACATCATATATATCCATTATATATATATTTACTTATAATAGTACATTACATTTGGGGATAAGAAATGAAATGCACCGTTCAGGGAGACGGTAAGTCGTACGTACGCATGAACGATGCTTTCATTTCTATCTCATACATTAATGGAAAGAAATAATAGTTATATAAATGTATATTATAATTCCATTATAATATCATATATAATATCATTAAATATATCCTTTATACGTTCCACATATGGTATTAACGAATCAAATCACATTGAGGGGGCGATAGTCCGCACTTCCTAAAATGAAGATATCACGTTTACCCATAATGGAAACCATAAAGGTATTCCAAAAGTGAAAAATACAGATGATTAATTAAAACATAAAAATATTATATATCATATATAAATATAGTAACATCTTAATGGACACCTTTGAATGTGTTATAAGAATATTGAACAATCATCGTTTCGTGAGGCAGAAATTCACCATCCACTAAAATAGTATGCTCGTTAACAATTAGATGAAGGTTTGTGTAAGTTTAGCTCTAATCATTATTATAACAACATCCTAGTATATTTAGGATACTGTTGTTGTTACAAATGAAAATAATAAATAGAATTTATGTGGTTAGGGAAGAAAAATAAAACATAAGAACACAAGATAAAACAGTACCTTTAAAACGGGTAACTCTTTTTTATTTGAGATCAAAGGCTTCCCTGGGAAGACTTCTGCCCAAAGTGAGGCTCCTAGGAGTAAGAGAGGGATGTGTACAAACAAAATGGGAAGGTTTTGGCCGATCCAAAGGCTTGAGGTGTGTGGGTAAGGTGGAAGAAGTTTGGGTCTTTTATAAAAGGAGAGGAGGGGCACTCTTGGAAATTTACAAAAGGTTACATTATTTTCAAATAGGTTTCGGATTTTAAAGAACCCAAATTGATGTATTTCGTGGATAAGGTGATAAGGATTTGAAATAAACTCATAAAATCGGTCTTTAACAAGTGTACGGCTTAGATTCTACATTATCTTTTCATTTTATTTAAATCATTCATTAATGAGGTAATCACTGCATCATCATGATGTCAAAATTAATTTAATTTATTTAATGTCTAAAAATTATAAAAAAATAATATTCTGTAGGAAATATTTTTATCTTTCTAATTACTATTTATAGTCCAATAGATCATTTATTTAGACAAAATTGAAAATTTTTTACTCTGGTGATACATTCTTTTTTATATCTAACTATTTAAAAAAATAAAAAGATAAAAAGTCACGTTCACACAAAAGTGATTCCACGGGGTCCCCAATTTTGGCACAAGGAATCACATGGTCTGCCATGAGACAACCAGTATCATTAGGAAAAATGTTGGTGTAATTTTTTATTATTATGATATTATTTTATTATCCTTAACTACCCGATTACTCATTAATCAAGATAATTAAAGATAATTACCATCGTTACTATTCATAATGTCCAAAAACAAAAGAGACTTAATTAAATAATTTGGACCTTCTGATTCCAAATATTGAATCCATTTTACCAAATTAAAATCATATAAATTTCAATAATTAATTTAAAAATAATTCCCGTTGTCAAAACAAATAGCGGGTTTTTTTGAAACAATATCTATGAAAAGTTTTGCACTTGTTTATGCCCAATTCCAAAGTGTAATTAATCCCAATGATCACAATTGTATTACATGGTAAAAATATATTCTATTTAAACTATAAAACCAATTAAAAAGATAATCTATCCATATAATTAAATTATATGAAAAAGCAGTTTTGATGTAAAATGCAGTATTTTTCACTATTCATTAAAAAAATAAACATTGTCAGAAAAATACCAAAAAATTATCCAATGTAAGTTTAAATGTCCCAATAATAAATAATAAGTTTATATTGACAAATATATCTTATAAAATTGTCAAAAGTTTGATTTAAAAATGGTTTTCCATCAAAAGGAAGTAAAACAATCTTTTATGAATATTAGTGTATTCAATGCTTAAGATTGGATTTATTCTCATTCTAAACCTCTAAAACACTATCTAATTAATAAGTAGAGATAGATATGAATATATATTATTCATTACTTACTTTGGATGTTACATCCTCCCCCCTATAGAAAATTTCATCCCCGCAATTTATTTACTTATTGAATAAGTGGCGGTATTTAGCCCTCATTGCATTTTAATATTCCCATGTTGGCTCTTCAATAATGTGGTTTTTCCACAAAAATTTTACATGATGAATCACCTTATTCCATTACACTTCCTCCATGTGGTCAAGAATCTGGATCGGTTTTTCCTCATAAGATAGGTTCTCTTCCAGCTAAACTACCTCTGGACTCAAAACATGAGATAGATCTGGCATGTACTTCCTTAACATAGAAACATAAAAGACATTGTGTACATGAGATAAACACGGAGCTAAAGCCACTCGATATGAAACTGATCCAACTCTTCCCAAAATTTCATATGGTCTAATGAACCTTGGATGAATGTTTCCTTTCTCACCAAATCGCATCACACTTTTCCATGGTGATTCTTTGAGAAAAACATAATCACATACCTTAAAAGAGAGATCCTTCCTCCTATTGTACGCATGACTATTCTGCCCGCTCTAAGCCATTATCATGTGTCTCTGTATCATTTGAACTTTTTCTACCAACTCTTCTACCAATTCTGGTCCCATCAAATTCCTTTCACCCACTTCATCCCAAAAAACTGGAGTTCGACACCGCTTCCCATATAATGCCTCAAACGGTGCCATCTGTATACTAGATTGAAAACTGTTATTATATGAAAATTCAACCAAATAAAGATGTTGGTCCCAACATCCATGATAATCCATCGAACAAGCACGTATCATATCCTCCAATGTCTGAACTTTTCGTTCTAACTACCAATCTGATTGAGGATGAAAAGTTGTACTAAAATTTAATTCAGTACCCAACGACTTCTGATGGCCTTTCCAAAAGATAGAAGTATACCTGGGATCACGAATAGATACAATGGATAGGGGAACTCCATTCAACCTAACAGTCTCTTTATGATACAATCGAGAAAGTCTATCTAGGGAAAAAGTATCCCGCATATCAAGGAAATGAGCAGATTTTGTCAAGCGATAAACAATAACCCAGATTGCATTATTACCTCGAGGTGTCATTGGCATTCCCACAGCGAAGTTCATGGATATATTCTCCCATTTCCACTCTGGTACTGGTAGATGATGAAGCATCTCCTTCGGTAACTACCTCTCTGCTTTAACCTGCTGACATGTCAAACACATCTTAGTAAAATTAGCAAGATCTATTTTCAATCCATCCCACCAGTAATACTCCTTAAGATCACTATACATCTTACTACTTCCAGGATGAACTGAAAACGGAGAACTATGACCTTCACATAACAAATAACTCTTCAAATATGAATCACATAGCACACAAAATCTCTTCCCAAATCTCAAAACACAATCATTATCAATGTTGAATTCAGGTAACTTACCTTTCTGAAACAGCTCTACCTTTTTCTACAACTCACTGTCTTGCTTATGTGGTTGCTTAATTCTGTCTGATAGAGAATATTTAAATGATACCTGAAACAAAATAAAAGAACATCCTGCACCAAAAACTTCTATGCCAAATTTCATCAAATCCTTAACCAAATGATAATGTTCCAAATGAAACATTGTTAATGAAGAATTAATTTTTCTACTCAAAGCATCAGCCACTTTATTTGCTTTTCCCGGGTGGTAATGAATTGTGCAATCATAATCCCTGATTAATTCTAGCCATCTCCTCTGTCTCATGTTCAATTCTTTCTGAGTGAATATATACTTTAAACTTTTTTGATCGGTATATATTTCACACTTTACTCCATACAAATGATGCCTCCAAATTTTCAAAGCGAAAACAACAGCAGCTAATTCCAAATCATGTGTAGGGTAATTTACCTCATGAGTTTTCAACTGACATGAATCATAAGTAATTACCTGATCATTATGAATTAGGATGCAACAAACTCCTTTCAATGAAGCATCACTGTAGATAACAAACTCCCCATTCCTGGAAGGATGTGCCAAAACTGGAGCATTCACCAATCTTCTATTCAATTCATGAAAACAATCATCACATTCTTTTTTCCAGATAAACTGAACACCCTTCCGAGTTATCTTTGTAATTGGGCTAGATAACCGTGAAAAATTTCTAACAAACCTTCGGTAATAGCCTTACAAACCAAGAAAACAACAAATTTCGGTGACATTTGTGGGTCTTTTCCATTCTTCCACAACCTTTTTTTTGCAGTATCAACAGTTATCCGATGTTTAGAAACAATGTGACCATGAAAAGAAATTTGTTGCAACCAAAACTCACACTTGCTGAATTTCACATACAATTTATTTTCTGTTTTGGTTTTCAAAATAACACCTAAATGTCTTTCATGCTCCTCTTTTATTTTAGAAAACACCAAAATATAATCAATCAACACAACCACCATTTATCACCTGATTCAACTGAACCATCAGCACGGTAAGCTACTCAATTTTGATTCCGACCATATCTGGTTGCTGATTCAAAAGGTCATTTCCCTCTGTATGCCTTCATAGAAAATCTGTTCTGTTTCCCCTATGAAAAACCATTCTTAACACAGAAATATCTTAGGTGAAGCAACATGGTAATCTTTAAATTCTATATCATTTTAATTTGACCATAAAAAATATTTGTGGATAATCATTTAATAGAATTATAACCCCTAATGTTATCTAAACTGACCTCTGATACCAACTACAAATCCCCAACCTTAAACCTTACATAATCTTAAGTTATTACAAGATTACACATTGATCATCTTTTCAGGTTTATAGTTTTAGAGAATTAGATCATAAAACATGCATTAAATTCCACATTTAAACAAATTGTTTACATAAAAGATAGTATTCATTTTTCCCATCAACGGAAACATATTTAAAATAAAACAGGGATTCTTTCTTGACACTTCCTTGAAACTATCATCATATCATGTACCATTTCCTTGACCTGTGAAAAACATTTCAAAAACCTGGTATGGGTATAAAAAACTCAGTAAGGGTTATAAAAATATGGAAAGGAAACATGAGATCATCTATACATAAGAATGAAATCATACTTTACCCATAAAACATAATCACATTAACATACCTCATCAAATCATGAATAAATCATAGAAATCATAAGACATAAAGGTAACTTGAGGCATTCATAACATTCTTACGTAGGGAGTAACCCTCTTGGTTACGTTTGGATTAATCATCACAGTATATTTCCTAAATATCTTCGGAGAAACCTTAACTTTTAACCCCATCACGTTTCCCAATTAATTAGAGAGCTATATCGGTCTCACCCGCCCTTAGTTTATCATGGAACCACTTGTCTTCATAACAATGACCAAGAACCATAACATAATTGTATCACATAAAACATGCACAAAAGAAACATAACATTTCGACTTTTCAATCACAAGATATCAATAAAACACATTGATATAAAAACATTATGAAAACAATTTTCAATACCAAAATAAATGAAAAGTAAAACATGGTATTTATTTTTCATTCAAAAAAAGTTATAGCTTGTAGAGGAAGCTTGAACTTAAATAATGGTCACGACGGCAGAGAGGTCGTTGTCGCCGCATACGTACGACAAAAAAATATTCCTTTTTTCGTTTAGTAAAATGCTTCGTATAAAAAATATTCCTTTTGAATAATTATTTAACGTCCTGAATCATAAAATTGAGTTAATTTCTAATTTCATAAGATAATTTTTCCAGTTCATTATTTTTTTATATAACTTTTTACCATTTTATAAACACTATATAATTATTTATGTTAATAATGGTCGTTTTGTCGATCATTTGTACTTCAGTCAAAAATAAACTCTATGTAATTACAAGTTGTTCATGTGGTAAAATATCCATTATGTCAAGAATTATATTGATGATGTAGATATCATATATATCATATATATATCCAGTATATATATGCATTTATAATATTACATAATCATTTAGAAGTAAGAAATGAAATGCACCATTCATGGAGACGATAAGCCGTACGTACGCATGGACGCTACTTTCATTTCTATGTCATATTAATGGAATTAAAAATAAATGAGAGATATCTATATTTTAATTCCAGAATTTTATTCATCATTTAGATGTAACATAGATCATATATATCCATTATATATATATGTACTTATAATAGTACATTACATTTGGGGATAAGAAATTAAATGCACCGTTCATGGAGACGGTAAGCCGTACATACGCATGAACGCTACTTTCATTTCTATATCATACTTTTATGGAAATAAATAATAATTATATAATGTTATATTATAATTCCAGTATAATATCATATATAATATCATTAAATCTATCTTTTATACGTAACACATATGATATTAATGAATCAAATAACTTTGAGGGGGCGGTAGTCCGCACTTTCTAAAATGAAGATATCGCGTTTACCCATAATGAAAACCATAAAGGTATGACATAAGTGAAAAATACAGAAGATTAAGTAAAAAAATAAACATATAATATATCATATATAAATATAGTGACATCTTAATGGCCACCTTTGAAGGTGTTAGAAAAATAATGAAAAATCATCATTTCAAGAGGCAGAAATTTTCCATCCACGGAAATAATATGCTCTTTAACCATTAGATGAAGGTGTGTGTAAGTGTATCTCAAATACATCATATAAAAACATCCTAGTATATTGAGGGTACTGGTGTTGTTACAAAAGGTAAGAATAAAAAGAGTTTATGGGGTTGGAGATGCAAAATAAAACCTAAGAACACAAGAGAAAACACTACCTTTAAAACGGGTAACTCTTTTTTATTTGAGCTCAAAGGCTTCCTTGGGAAGAATTCTACCCAAATTGAGGCTTCTAGGAGTAATAGAGGGACGTGGAGAGACAAAATGGGCAGGGGTTGGCCGTGCCAAAGGCTTGAGGATTGCGGCTAAGGTGGTAGAAGTGGGGGCCTTTTATAAGAGGAGAGGAGGGGCAGTCTTGGAAATTTATAAATGGTTACATTATTTTCCAATGAGTTTCAGATTTTAAAGGTCCCAAATTGATTTATTTCTAGGATAATATGATAAGGGTTTGAAATATAATCATCCAATAGGTCTTTGACAAGTTTATGTCTTAGATTTTACATTATCGTTTTATTTTATTTAAATCGTTCATTAATGAGGTAATCACTGCATCATCATGATGTCATAAATAATTTAATTTATTTAACGTCTAAAAATTATAAACAAAATATATGATGTAGGAAATTTATTTATATTTCCAATGACTATTTATAGTCCAATATATAATTTATGTAGACAAAATGAAAAATGTTTCACTTAGTTGATACATTCTTTGTTATATTTAACTTTCTTAAAAAATAAAAAGATAAAAAGTCACTTTCACACAAAAGTGATTCCACGGGGTCCCCAAGTTTGGCACAAGGAATACCATGGTCAGCAATGAGATAAAAAGTAGCATTAAGACACATGTTGGTGTAATTTTGTATTATTATGATATTATTTTATTATCCTCAACTACTCGATTACTCATTAATTAAGATAATTAATGATAATTACCGTCGTTACTATTCATAATGTCCAAAAAACAAAAGAGTATTAATTAAATAATTTGGAACTTATGATTACAAATATGGAATACATTTTACCAATTTCTAAACATATAAATTGAAATAATTAATTTAAAAATAATTACCGTTGTCAAAACAAATAGCGGGTTTTTTTGATACAATATCTATGAAATGTTTGGCACTTGTTTATGCCTAATTCCAAAGTGAAATTAATCCCAATAATCACCATTGGATTACATGGTAAAAATATATTCTATTTAAACTTTAAAACCAATTAAAAATATAATATCACCATATAATTAAATTAGATGAAAAACCAATTTTGATGTAAAATGCAGTATTTTCACTATTCATTAAAAAATGACCATTGTTAGAAAAATACCAAAAAATTATCCAATGTAAATTTAAATGTCCCAATCATAAATAATAAGTTTATTTTGACAAATATGGATTATAAAATTGTCAAAATTTTGATTTAAATATGGTTTCCAATCAAAAGGCAGTAAAACAATATTTTAAGAATATTAGTGTATTCCATGCTTAAGATTGAATTTATTCTCATTTTAAGACTCTAAAACAATATATAATTCATAAATAGACATGGATTATAATATATATTATTCATTACTTACATGGTATGTTACACCTTCACTTATACTCATTGAACAATGTAGAATTTTTTTAAATAATAGGATTATCAGGTTAGTATATTGAGAATGAACCAGGATCTAGTTATAAATATTACTAATAAAATATTTTTTTATGTGAAAATTAAAATAGATTAAAATAATTTTTTTTATTTAATGGCATCATTATAGATGTCCTTCTTCAGGTAATTTAATAGTTAACTTCTAAAAATAATATGAAAAACTTTTTTAAGATAGTTCTCATAATTTATCTAAGTTTTATTCAAAATTACCATATTATACAGATAGAGAAAGAGTTATTTAATGTAATACTTACACATTGTGATTCTATTCCTTTTATACAAACTTGTACATATACAAGAATAGATATATCATTATTCAAAATAAAACATTATCGAAGTATATATTGTTGGGTGTATTATAGATAAACAATAAGGAGAAAATTTATATTCCTTTACTAAAATTGATGATGTATTTGATCATTTTAGTGGGGAAAATGTTTAAAAAATTTTGAACTTAACATTGGGTGGTAAAAACATCATCTAATACCTGATTATATTCTAAAAACAAATTTTCAAATTTGAAATTGTATTTTTTAGTATCTATTATTGAATTTTTTTGAAGAATAATACTTTAATATGTTTTATTGACCATAAAAATATGTCCATCTACTTGTATATAGACTTGTTCATTATAGGTCTTGAGGTCAAAATCACATTGTATTATAAAACCCAAGAGGACCATTTAAGGGATATAAATATGGTTTTTGGATCCTTACGGGAGAATAAGTTTTATAAAATGATTTAAAACTTATTATTTTAGATTTAAGGAGATAAAATTTTATATTTAGTTTTATAAGATAGTGTTATTATTAATCTGAAAAAGTGGAAGTGGTGATTTGTTTGAATGCTACTAAGGAATGTTTTTGATCATATATTCATTAGAGTTTTTAGGTACTATCATTTCTTTATTGAGGACATCCCATATATATATATATTAATATATGATCAAAATAAAATATAATGGTTTTATGTATAGATGTTTTTAGTAGTGTGCCATATATTTTTAAAAATTAAATAATAACCATAACATATCACACATTCTATCCTTTATATAATCATGTAATTGTTTTTTGGTATAATGGGATACTTTTTATGTGGGACTCAATTTTGTGATAATGATGTTGTATCACATGGTATCCTATTATCCTATATATCTACATCCACATCAATGGAATTATGAAATCCTTACCAATATCACATTGATGATGCACATGCTCTAAAATATTGGTGGAACTGTCTGGACTGTTTGTTTTTTATGGTACATACTAATAATTAGACCATTAAATAGATAATCACTCAATGTTATCTTAATTTTGGAAAATTTTGGTGTAAACATACACAAATTTATATTAATTTCATCTTCTCTTACATTAGTGAATCAGAATAAAAGTTGTTGAAAAATTGAGTAGAATGGATAAATCTTCGAGTATGTATCATATAAAATTGAATAGATTAAATTTTTATGATATCAAATACTAATTTTGATATAACTGATAATTATATCGGCATGCCCCTATAACATATTAGTATTATATCAACACAGAAACAAAGTCTCAAGGATTCACAAACAACTTAGGAGTATTGTTTCATCAGACAAGATAGACAATATTTCGGGGAGATCATGGATGGTTGGTACCAATATTTTTATTATTCTTATATTTCCATTATATTCCACTGGTTTTTACTAGTATGTGGTAAAAAAATATTCTAGATAATTTCTTCTCTCATGGGGATATACACCCTACAATTTCTATGATTTGATAATATATGTATAGATAAATCTAGCTACCTAGCAAGAGATAGAATATAATATTATATGTATCGAGATTTTTTATGTTCAAGTATATTAATGTGGATCACAAATTACATATTAAAAAATTTGCATAAATTATTAAAAAAATATGGAATTTGGATAAAACTACCATGGAATTAATAATGGGATTGCCCTAATAAAAAAAAGGAACATATAACGTTTTGGTCTTTTTACATCACATTAAATATAGAACTAATTTATTACCTATCAATGTGCAATTATTAGTTGATTAATTTAGAATTATCTATATTAAAGAGATTGTGATATATCACATGGGTATATATAAAATTTTATATGATTATGATAGAGGGATTAATTATAATTATTAAATTTATTAAAATTATATATCAGATTAGTGATGAGTTTATATTCTACATTTCACCCTAATCAATGTTGTTAGTTGAAAAGAAAAAAATTAGATTATGGAAGATATATTATGAGACTACATCCCTGATTTCAGTGTAACATGGGAGATTAATTTACCAGTATTAGGTTTTTCCTAAAATAATAAATACTAATAATCATTTTATATATATTTATTTTATATACTCAATGTAAAAAAAATTATATTCCCTGTTATTTTGGTAAAACATTGTCGTGTCAACATTGATCCGTCTTAGCATAACAACAAAGATTATTTACTAGGAAATGGTTTCCAACAACATAAAATCACTAGAAATAATATTTATATCAATGGTAATAACCAATATATTTTTGGATACATTATTATATATTCCCCAAGGTCTTCACTTTATTAGGTTATTGAAAGATTGCAATGCAAGGAACGATTCATCCCCTATTCCCTATACCCTTCTCAATTTCAGAGAAAATCATGGATTTATAAAATTGATTGGATTTCTCTTATTATATTAGTTAGAAGCTGAAAATTTTATAGGATTCAGGGATAATATTTACCTAACCAAATATATGTAATTATCTATGTTGATATGAAGAATCATTCATGTGCTAACCTAATTGAAAAAAATCTTCCAATCATCTACCGAAGTGAAAACAATATAGGAAAATTTTTATTACTTTTTAATATAGAGGCAGGTAGAATTGGAAGTATTCATATGAGACATAGGAACAAAAATTTTAAATTAATACCCAATGGCTATGTCATTTCCATTAGTAAGTAACAAATAGAACATTTTTAATTAAAATTGCAATTTTGTATTAATAAGTGTTTTATAAATGTAATTTAAATATAGAAAATTAATGCACTACACGGGTTATGTATAATAATTATAATTGTTATCCTATTATATTAAAAATTACCTAATGAATCATAACTTTTGAAAATTTATCTTTTGAATAGAGATCATATGATTACTAAATATCAAGGGTTATGATATATACCAATTTATTGACACAAAATAAGTTATAGCCTCAACCAGTAGGACCAAACCCTACGAATCCAATTTAATATAGAATTCAAGGGGGATATAATCATGAAAATATTCCAATGCTCCATCCCATTTTAAAAAAAATTAAAGGTGAACCATTTTTGGAAGAGGTTCTCGTTCATTAAGATCAGGATAGAAACCTAGTTTTCTGAACCACCCCAAGAGATTCCCATTGTTATCCAGCATACCCTAAAGGAGTTAACTATTGTAATAATGGGTTATATATCTAAACCCTAAGAGTATTAATATGTTCAATTTTTATTAAATAAAATAAAAATTAGGTTTATTCCTTAATACATTAACAATATAAAAGAATAATTTTTGAGTTTCATAAAAATTGGATTCAAATTAAAAATAAATCAAATTTTATTTTTGGGTAAAATGAAATTCAATTAATTATATCCTATTTATGAATTAATCAATTAAGTTATATTTTTATATAATAATATTATTAAAAAGTATATATTAAATATAAATTATAATATAATATTATGAAGTTAAAATGTAATTTTTATTAGGGTTTGAAATCTATTTTTTAAAAACAAACGTTTAGATTTAAATAAAATAGTAATTTATTTTAATATTAAAATTTATTATATTAATAGAAATATTTTAAAAAAATTATAATCAGAGTATCAAAATTATACGGTGTTTTTTTCATTTTTTAGAAATTGATTAATTTTCATGAAATAATTAAATATGGTAAAAAATATAGTCTGTATTATGATATAACAATGAGTAAAATGTGTTGTAATACGTTCCATAAATGTTATAGTGGAATAATTTATATTTACCATTTAAATTAATGTGTTTTTATTTTTTATAAATATTGTAATCCAATCATGAACCCCAAAAAACCAATAATTTATTTCAGAGATTAGAAATTAATTCATTGTTGACCTGAATCACTTCATCCTCAAAAATGATTTTTTAATGTACTTGGGTCATGGAATTATTAAAAAATGGAAAAATATCATCTTTGTATTAATCCATTGTAAAACACTAATCGTACTATTATGGTTTTGATTAATTTATTGTATAGTGTATAAAACATAGGTTTTTAAAAATAATAAATAAATTCCTAATCTTTTCCAATAATAACACATCCAGTACACCATCCATTTTCACTCAAAAATCATTGAACATGTGATTACTATCCCCATTCCTCTCTATTTTCCTCCAATAATTCCCTTGTTATCCCAATATGACCCTCCCAATATTTTGGAAACTCGTATAAAATGTTAGTGATCCCCTCCTCATTTTTATTTAAGAACCTTTCTGATGTAATTCCATTTCTCATCCATTTTCATATTGAGTTAATATTATAAACCAAATCCATATTACATCCATTATTATGTCCACGAGATGGGAAATCCCTTTTAATATCATTAATCTATCCCATGATTCATTATGTTCCCCCGCTATACTACAAAAATTGTCCTCTAATCATTCCATTCCAAACTTCTATTCAAGCTATAAATATTTTCATATGAATTTGAATTCTACATTTTTCATGTGGTAATATATTAAAATATATCTATCTTTACTAAAATTATTATTTTCATGTGATGAGATACATCTATAACCACCACTATCCTACCCATTTTTGATTATGTACACCTGTTATGTCTCCACAATTATCCGGACATTTTTCCGTGGAAAATATTTTTTTTGTTAACAATAAAACCTTTTCAACTCAATGGTAATCACATTTAAATACATATAGTTATTTTATTAGAAACATATATTTATGTGTTTATTTCTCACATGTAAAGGTATTTAATGTTTTATAATAAGATCTTATATTGAATGATTTATGTGGCACACTTATTCACATACATGCAATGAATGTGACTGCTTCTCCTAGAATTATATAGCTCTCTAATGAATTGGATAATTTTTTAGTCTAATGAAACATCATTCAAGGGATGATGGATTAATCCTAATCTATTATTGGACCTCTTCCACCATGTTATGATTTCATTGTTTTTATAATGGATCATGGTTTATGATGTCATGTTTAATGTTTTTTCAATTCCATGGTTTCTTTTATATTATTATGTTATATCATTCATCGTTGTTCAAGATTATGACTCTCTTTATTTTTATTTCACATTCTTATTCATATTAGCTAAAATGTCATAAATCCATCATTATATGATTTTTTATTCCCATACTATGATTTATGGCTCACCCCCATTATTAATTATGTCCCTCGTTTATCCTGTAAAGATTCTGAACCCAGTATCCGTATGTCACCACATTAATTTTTTACATTGGTATAATAAATAGTGGTTTTACATCCCAAATGAATGAATAATTTATTGTATTTGGAAATCCATAAAAAACAAATTATTTTCATTCTAACGTGAAAAGAAAAACAACATTTTAACTACATTAGAAGCTTATTTTAAATAAGATATTATCCTTACTAGTCAATCATAATATACATCTTCACATTATGGGGAAAAATAAGAGAGGGGTGAGATAATATGCTCATTAAGGATAATGAAAATAGTCAAATATTAACTTAAATTGAAATACAAGGTGAATAAATACAATCATATGCAATTAAAACTTAATATTGACCATAAAATGGAAGGAATATAAGTAGATCATATAATTCCATTTACATAATTAAATGAGAAAAAAATTTAACTATGAATATTATAATATACAATAATAACCTGGAATATCAATAAATAATATCATAATGATGGAATTTAAAATTTTAGTAATTAGAATCATATCATCAAAGCCTCATACAAGTCATTTATAAATAAATGATTAAGGCCTTCGCCAAATCCATATCTTCTTTGTCTCATGAGACATACCAATACACAAAATAGATATAGTGGGCTACAATCATTACGTACAATGTAAAATTAATTCTAATATGAATCAGTTGAATCAGAAACAACATATATATAACTTTTCCCAATTACCCATCATTATCCCTAACCCTTCTTTGTATTATGGAGTGTGATATTAAGATAGAACAACCACAATCAAATAGATCATTAATAATTTATCAAAATATGGTAGATGATATACTAAAATATCAATCCCAAATAATTATTATATATAATAGTAATAGATGAATTAGATGAAATTACTCTAATAAGATCATTGAGTAATTATTGAGAGAAGAATCGTTTTTTCATTTTAAAGAAGACTTATATTTGTAAATTCCATTGTATTTGTTATAAAATCAAATTGAAAATATGTATATACCTTAAATTAAAATTTAAGTAAAATGAAATTATGATTGAGGCACAAATTATGTCCAATATAAGAGAAAAAATGAAAAGGCGTTTTTAATAATATTTAGAAACGATCCACATCCAAGTTGTTTAAGAGAAAATATAAGTTCCTTAAAAGAAGACAAGGGGTTAATTAAATACATAAAACCATAACATATCTAATATATATTTCTATGATAAAATATATGATTTTAAGAAAATAATTTTTCATTAAAATATATTGGGTAGTGTACTTGAAAATGGGTGTGAAATTCAGAAGTTCCCTATAAATGGGCATGTTAATGGGGAGGAATTGAAAAGGGAAACCTTATAAAAGACATATTTCCCATTCAAAGAATGATGAAATAATTAGAATAAATAACATTAAAAAAAATTACATGATTTATATAAAAATAAATAATAATTATATTGAGGTGATGAGGGAGAATATATAACACGATGGAAAAATGGAGATTCAGGTAGAAACCCTTTCATTATATCCGAATGTGTACTTCCATTGAAAAAAATATCCTAGATAGAGAAATTATATACATTACTAGTTTAATTTTTAATATATTAAATATTGTCTTATAATTTTTTGTTATTTTATTATGTTCATTTATATACTTCTTTATGACTAATACGATTCAATTTGGTTTTTCAGGACTGTTCGTTTCCTCGGTTTTCATGATTGGATCTGTTGTATACATTTACTAAATATCTTGTAAAATGGAAATAGTTATCCCAAATTAATATTATATGATATTAATAAATATTTATTATATTTTATGCTCTTATATTTTATTTTTTCTATATAAGATGATGATTTATTAGATAAATCATTAATGATAACCATTTAGAATAATTACGAAATTTTTTGCCAACAAAAACTAATTTTCTATAATGTAATAATATTATTTACATATATAGGTTAAATAACATTGAATAAATTGTGTTACATATATAAAATTATTTTTAAATATTTTTTTGACATGAATTTATGTCAGAATAGAAAATAAAGAATCATTATTCAGGAAGGTGGTAAAATATTGCGACACAAAAAATGATTTAATTTTTAGAATAAAAATGGGAAGAAAAGAGAATTGATATTAGATTTTACAATGACACTATTAAATTCCAGTATATATAATATATTAGAGTAATCATGTTTTTTTTGACATTTTATGTAATGAAATGATGGTAAATGATAATAAATAGAAATAAATTAAATCAATGAAAGGGAATTTTACATATTGAATTCTGGTCCTTCATAACCAGTATAAGGATCCTTGAAATTGTATTTTGGGTGAGAAAAACAAGATCTAAACATGGGGGGATAGGTTCTATAGAGGAATTGGTATGATATTGGGAAAGCTCCAAGGATTTGGAGGTGTGATGAGAAGAGGTGGTGTGGGGTAGTGATTTTAGTGGAGGAGAGTGGTGTCTTTTAATATTTTATTAATTTTTTTATGATTTTGTGTTAGAAAAATGAATTGTTTTCATTCGAATAAATAAATTTAGTAAATATAGATTTATATTTTGACATTACGATTCTTACATAATCAATGAAACAATAAATAAAATATTTAACTTATAATTTATATATAAACTAAATTATCATATTTCACCATTCAAAAAAATTCATCTATATCAGAAAATTCCAAAAAATATATATCTAACAAATCCTCTACATGTAAAATTCAAAAATGGACTCCATTTAAAAAAATAGTTAATAATTATAGTTAATTTTTTTAATGTAAAATCATAATTTATTGTAAAGAATCAATTTAATTGTTTTAATCCAGTAAACGAAACTTTGAAAAATTAACTGTGGTCTCATTATATTATCATACAATCAAAGGAATGAAAAATTATTATCTATGATATAATTTTTTGAAAAGAAATTTAGAATTAAATTATTTTATGAATTGATAAATTAAAAATAAATATTTATCTTTCAAAAAGAAACACCAACACTTAATTTATCATTTTTAATTTTTTTAACTTATTAAATTATTTAAATATTATATATTTTCATTTAAGAGATACATAAATTTTACACATAGTTTAATAGGATAACATACTATTTTATTTGTCATATTAAAATTCCTAGTAATCACATTACTACGCCAATGGTCATATTTAATTGTATATTAAAAATTTTAACACGATGTTGTATAAAGAATAAACTATTGAAGGTATAAGATTTTGAAAGAGGCATATAATAAGATATTGGGGTGTCTATTTCCCCTCCAAAAAATCATCCTCAAAATTTATTTAATGTCACATCATAAAATTATATTGTTATTTCATAAAAAATTTCTCTGGTATCCATGACACCTCTTTAATTTTTAGAATTTTATATAGTACATTTACTAGCCAAGTTGTCTGATTCCACAACACCTATTCAGTAGTTTCCAAAATCTACTTGGGATTTTCATAGTATGAAAAATTAATATTAAATTCTATTCCCTTGTAATCTAGGACATGAATTGTGTCTAGCAATAACTTCATTAAAAAATAGAAGTTGAACACATTGTATACTTGTGAAATAGTAGGTGGATTCGAAAAACGATAAGATGTACCCTTATTTTTCAGTATGATCTCAAAAGTTAGAATATACCTAGGGATATATTTCCCTTTAATTCCAAATCTTATAATTCCTTTCCATGTAAATACCTTCATGAATTCATGATATCTTTCTTGAAACACTATATCCTTCATACAATTATTAGCATAGATCTTTTTAATTATTTTTTCTTCATTGATATGTTTTTGAATAGTCTATACCTTTTTAGTTTATCAATTGGTTCTTGGCCTAAAATATTCCATTCACCAACTTCATCCAAAAAAGATGGTGTTCAACATATCTTTCCATATAATTCTTCATACATTTCAATTTGAATAGTTCAATAGGAACTACTATTGTAGTAAAACTCTACCAATGATAAAACTGATCCAATATATGTTGACACTCATGTGAAAAATGATCTCAATATTTCTTATTATGATTTAAATATATTTTTACACAACCCATCAGTTTAAGGGTTATAAGTAGTACTCAAATGAATCTATGTATCCAAATATCTCAGAATACATTTCAATAATTTCGATTAAAATCATGAATAATGATCAGAAACAATTAAATGTTGTACCCCATGAGGTCTTACAACATCATTAATATAGATTCATTCATGGTGATCCCATTCAAAATCCTCTCTTATTGTGAAGAAATTTGCTGATTTATTTTTTCCTTCATCATTTATGCATATTACATTATTCATTCCTAGATTTTTTGGTAATCGAGTGACAATATATAAATTAATTTCACCCCATTTCTATGTGTGTATTGGAAGATGTTTCATTACTCTTCTAGGATATTGTCTTTCAGCCTTAACATATTATACTAAACATCTGGATACATAATTAACAATGTTGTGATTCAAATTATCCCAATAGAAATGTTCCTTCAAATCTATATATATCCATCTTCTACTTTGATCTATTGATAATTTCAACCTATGATCATCATCACATAATTCCCTCTTTAGGTTGGATATTGAATTAACTTATATCCTCTTCCCAAATTTTTTGTTTTCATCTTCATATATGAATTCTATAATTTTCCCTCATTCATAGATTTATTTTACTTTTGCAAATTATCATCTGTAGACATAGAAATTATTTTCATTTCTATTTAATATAATTTGGAAAACATTTGAAAATGTAGATATTTTTAACCATTGATGATAATTACCATAATCTTCTTCATAAGATCGTTGAACAAAAGATCCATTTCAATATTCATTTTTTAGAAATCCATAATCCTTCCTTCTCAATGAATCGTCTAGCTTATTTACTATATATGGGTGATAGTGTATTTAATAATCACAATATTATAGTGGATCAAGCTTCAATCATTTCCTCATGCTGAGTTCTTTCAACAAGAAAAAATATTTTGAACTCTTATAATCCTTATATATCTCACATATTTCACTATAGATATAGTGCCTCCATGTAGTTAGAGAATGGATTACAGTACCTAATTCATGATGATGAGTTTTCTAGTTCTGTTCAAGAGTTTTAACTGCCATGACTAATAGGAAATAACTCTATCATTATATATAAGGAAACATCTGAATCATTACGTAAATGATTCACTATAAATTATAAATCCACCGTTTCCCAATGGTCGATATAGGATCAGATCATTCACTAATATACTCTTTAAATTTTAAAAAAATTCCTCACATTCGTTTGTCCAGAATAACATATCCCCATTACAAGTAATCTTGGTTAATAGGGTAGCTAATACAAAAACCTTATATGTTAAATGCCAAATAGTATCATGAAAAATAAATGAAACAACATGAATTGGTTATGTTCATTAGAGATGTAAATTCACAAAATACATTTTACATCACATCATAAAATTCTATTTCTATATTAAGAGACAATATGGCCATGAAAAGAAATATTTTGATGAGATAATTAAAATTTTATAAAAATCCCATAAAAATAATTTTTTCTAAGAGTCTCGAAAACTATTTGTATGTGGGTTACATTATCTTAATAGAATTTTTATGATTTCAATATATAATTAAATAATTTAAAAACAAAATCGTTAAGATTTTCCTTGAACACTATGATAGATAGATCCAAAAATACAGAGGGTGGATTAGTATATCCAAATGGTGGTTGTATGAACTTGTAATGTCTATACCTAGTTTAGAATATTTCCTTTGGAATATATTCCTTCTTCACATGCAATCGATGATATCCATATAAATGTTCAACATTTTAAAAATACTGAGCTCCATGGGGTTGATCAAATAAATCATCAATAAGAGGTAGATGATACTTGTTCTTTATTTTAATATCATTTATTAATTTATTGTCCACACACAGCCCCATTGACCCATCTTTCATCTTGGAAAAGAGAGTAAGTTTCCCAATGGATAAACACAATGGAGGGTAAATCCATTATTACTAAACTCCACTAGTTGTTTCTTTAGCTTAAAAAATTCCATTGTCCCCATTGTATAAAAAGTTTTTTATATTGTCCTAGCATCAATGAATAAATTGATAGTAAACTAAACTTTATATTATGGAGGAGGCCCCTATAAATCCTCTAGAAATGGACCATTGTCTACCTATAGTATATATTCATCTTCAATTAGAATATTTCATTCCACATCCAAAGATGATGTTTTATATTCTTCCCCTTGAATTTCATTTAGAAGATCTATTCAAGGTGGATCCAAATACGACCAGGATGATGATGTCTCCCCTATAAAGATGTTAAAATTTATAACTTCATCCAGAATAATAATTTACTTTACATTGAAATAACTTTTCTGGAATATACATCAAAATCCAGTCTATACTAAGGATAATAATAAAAAAAACCGTTGGTAAAATAATAATATTTTAAATTAAAGAATTTTTATGTGTCATAATAAGATCCACATTAAATAAGTTTTCTTCCAATAAAATTTCTAATTTGAGTTTTTACTAAAACATTTATTGTGAATGTGAATTTTAAATATATAAATTTTTATGAAAACTGGGAAGATATAATGGAATATGATGATCCATAGTCAAATAAATGTATAGATAATCATAAAGACATTATTAAAGGACCAACCACAAAAACATTATAAAATTTACCCTTGGAAACTCTAATTACATAATATATTTCAGAATCCCTTTTCCATTTCGGAGGTGAGTTTCATTGATGCTACATAAAATAATCTTCACAATGTCCCGCCTCCCTAAAACTATAGCAATACACATTGGTAGCTTTTTTAATTCCCTTAAAACATTGAGAAAGATAATCTTTCTCTCCACACATGAAGCAAACCTTTTTTGAAATTAAGGGGGCACTGGTGTTTCTCCTTCCATATATATCACTTATTGGAAAATGACTAGTTAAACTCTTCAATACATCCATTATTTTGTATCCCACCCTCTTTATCTGTTGATGTCCTTTGAATCTATAAGACATAGTGAATTATTTATCATTATCTATAGCCCATGGGAATATATCGTCAAATAATGAGAATTGTTGGGATATTATTTCATCTCAAATGATTGATTTTAACATATCAAGGAAAAAAATCAATTTTTATTTTTGGATTACGTATGCAATCCACATCATGTCTTTCTGACCTTGTAATGATGATTTAATGCATGAAAATGTATTCATACTCTTTTTTTCTTAGACTCAATAATTTTTTATTCTATCTACTATCTATTCTAGAGGGAAATATTTTTTACTGAAAATTTTATTAAAATCCATATATTAAACATTCACAATTTCTTCATCCTCCATTATTTTTTGAAAGAATGACTACCTTTGATCTGCATATCTTGAGAGATTATGAATTTCCATGATATTATTCTCACATTCATGACTTCACACGGTGGGAAATATCTTCTCTATGGATCTTATCTATTGCTCTCCCAAAACTGAATTTTATTTGCAATATAATGGTGTATTCTTTTTTCACATTAAGCGGTCTGAAATTGTTACATCCCAATGTGGATCACACCGATCCATGAGATTAAGGTTATTGATCATATCCTAAGTATGTTTTCTAATAATAGATATAATTTTTTCCACTCTAGTTGTAGTTCCTACTAAAACTTCACTATCATTTATTATAGGGAAATACCTATATGGGATTCACATATTGATATGGTTTCCATTCCTTCAACTAGGAACCATTTCTAAACAGTGTAATAAAAGAAAATTATTCATGAATAATACTCCATAATTCCAAATTATTAATAAACATTACATAAAATGATGATTTATTAATATCTAATCATAAACATTGATTCTTTGGGGAAATATTTACTTTTAGACCCTTCATAATGGTTTGTAGAAAAGACGATAATTATACGAAAAATATACGCTATAAGTATCAAAATAAATTAATGGTATGGCTCATTGACATGTAACATGTTACACTGAGATATGAATTACAATCCCTGTCAGAGTTTCAATCCTATGGTATATCTCTATTAGAACCACAACTGCATGTTTTTTCCAAACAATGATTTTTTTCCTTAAATACTGATATAATCTCTACCTTAATGGAATAATATGATGTTATTATATGATTATACCCAATCTAATTTTAAGGATAATGTTCCCTAATATATTTTTTATAAATATAGTTTTCATTGTTTCTAATAAACTCCCTTAGATACCAACTGAAAAGACCCTGACCCCAGTAGTCCCAAGCCAGTACATTAATTTATTACATTTATATAACAAACAAGAATTTAACATTACAAATTACTTAATAGTTTTTTATATTTTGAAATCGTGAAAAAAATAATCTTCACATTAAAAATGAATGTAAAAACAACATAGAAACTGAATTAAAAACATCCTAAAACTACTAAATTATACATGCAGGTAATTATTAATATACATATTCACATTCGACGAAGAATAAATCATAAGAAATTCATGAGATTATATTCTCAGTAAGGTTATGTAATATGGTATAATATTATCATAAAAATTAAATTAAGGTGAATAACAACAAAACATTCCAATGAAACATAATACTGAGAAAAATTTGGAATAAATATAAGTTGATAAAATAATGAAAATTTATTTATCAAATTAGAAGGAAACATAAACATGAATTTTATACTAAAATAATAATAAAATGGAATATGCATTACTAATCTCATTATTAAAAAATGTATAATGTAGGATATCTGAAAAATATTGTCAGTCCTTGACCAAGTCATTGAAAATAAGTTGATAAGGCCCTGACCAAATCCATATTTTTTTCATCATAACTACTAAAAATGCTCAATGGGATATAGAGATACCTTAAATTAACATTTTATTTTCTATTTATTCCACCTAATATGTGGTTCAACATAAACAAAAAATACAAAACTTTCCCTATTTAGTAAATATAATCATTAACCATTCTAATGAATATGGTAAATTTTATCAAGAAAACTCTTCCACTGACAAACTGATTATAATCCATTTTATGAAATATATTAGATTATATCATAAAATATAAATCCCAATAAATAATAATATTTAATAATTGGTTTCTAAATAGATTAAATTAAACTAAAAAAATCATTGATAATTTCGTGAGAGAAATACCCATTTTACCTTATAAAGTGTAGTTCTATTGGTAGAATCATTTTTATTTCACATTAAATAAGATATTAAAATTGTATAACCTAGAAAAGAAAACAGATATATAATTGTATTATTCTTTTGGAGGAAATGTTTTCCAAATAATGTGAAAACAATTAAAAAGCGGTTTTGATAAAATATTATAAATGTCCCAATTACATGCTGTTTAAGAGAAAATATATTAGTCTTTAATGAGTAAAAGAGATTAATTGTTTACAAATAAATAGAAACAAACTATGATATTATATCATGATAAAAACATTTCTTTTAAAAAATTATTTTTGGATTAAAATAGATTATTGAGTGTACATAAAATTTTGTACAAAATTGGGTAGTTCCCTATAAATGGGCTTTCTTATCAAGGGAATTAAAAATGGATATCGTATATAACATGTATTTTCTAATAAAATAACGATGATCCAATTTGGATACATGAATTTTTTAATATAACATAATTTAAATGAATCATATAAAAATAAATAATAATTACAATGGGGTAATGTGAGAGAATTAAAACACGGTATAAAATGATGATTCAGGTAGAGACCCCTAACAAATGTTTAAAAGAGTTATTCAATTTAACATAATTTGAGGGATATTAAAATTAGATTAATTAATTAATAAGTTAACAAAATATTAAACAATTATTTTTTATTATAGTTTTATTATGTTCATTTATGTCTTTTTTTAAGTGATAGGATTCAATTTTTTCATTATGGACTGTTCGTTTCCTGGGCTTTCAAAATTTGTTCACTTGTATACATGTGATAAAGATCATTTAAAATGGAAATAGTTATATAGAATTTAAATTATATTTTATTACTGAAACAAAAATATATTTAATGGTATTATATATATAAATATTTTTTTCATGATAGGAGGATTATTCATTACATTAATCATTTATCATATCCATTAAAATTATTTTGGCACTGGTTCAATCATCACGGACAAGTTTTGTCTTATTTATTAATATTATTTATATATAATTGTTCAATAATAATAAATAAGTTTACATACAAATATTAATGTGCATTTTGGCCATAAAATTGATTTATTACCATCCTTGAAGGAGATATGGAAAAATTAAAACTCGTAATCCACGAAGGTGGTATATCGATACTGCATAGGCGATATTATAATTTTTATAATAAAAAGTGTATGTGAAGAAAATTAATGAGGGATATTAAATAAACATAATAAAATAATATTGTAAATATTATAATTGGTCTATCATGCATGTTTTGATAGATTTGTTACATAAAGGATAATAAATGAAAATAAATTAAAGGAAAATTAAAATGAATGAATGTGGATTTTACCTCTTTAATTATTTTCCATGAGGACCTCCTTAAATAACATTAAAATAGAAATTTGGGTAAGGCCAAAATGTTCAGAATGTGGGGGAATGGTTTGGAATAAGTATTGGGTATAATTTGGACATGCTTCAAGTTTTTGGAGGTATGAGGAGAAAAGGTGGCGAGGGGTGGTACTTATAAAGAAAGAGATGTGTGTTTTTTGAATATTTTAAATATTTGTTTTTTTTGGTCTTAAGAATATGAATAGTTTTAATTCACATGACTAAAAAATATAATATATAATAAAATATAAAAATTATGTTTATTATATTATAATATATAAATGACCAGTGTATATAACATATAATGTATATATATCATAAATTTTTTCACTACTCAAAAAAAATAAAATATTTTATATAAATTACAATAAAAGCACCATAAATATTCTTCAATGATTATAATCCTCAAAAAAACTCTATTTTTTATAATATTTTATAAATATGACACATTTTTTTAATTAAAATCATCATTTATTTGAAAAATACCAATTTAATAATTATAACTGATTTTATGACCCTTTGAAATTTTAATTAAGGTTCTAAAAAATTATATTACAATCATAATAAAAAATAATAATTTGTGACTTATAAAAATAAATTTTATTTTAAATATTTATATTAGTTACAAAAATTTAAAAAAGTTATTATGTTTTACAAAAATATCAGAAATCACATTATCATTTTTAAAACATTTTTTACTTATTTCAATATATAAATATGTGATCTTTTCATTTATAGGTTACCCATGTATTATTTATACATTGTTATTTTATGTAACAATTCAATTGGTTATATTAATATTTTTAATAGTCGCATTACTATTCAAATGGTAATATAATATAGTATATTATGGGATTTAACTTAGTGTTTCATGATGAATAAACTATCAATGATATTATATTTTAAAAGTGTGATAACATAAAATGTGTGTGTGTTACATATCCATTGATGTTTTAAAAGACAAATAGTATTTTTGAATAATGTTAATGAAATTTTCAAAAAAACATTGTATCCATGTTTCAAATGGATGTGTTTTCTTGCTAATATACAAATGAAACATTGACTATCGATCTTTTAGGTAGTACAATATTCAATTTTATATAAGAAATTATGAAATAATATTTATCATAGATATGTATTTTCATAATTTGTATAAATGGGATGTCTAGTTATTGTTGGGATTAAGATTTAATATCTTTAGTGAAATCCATAGTGATAATACTGATTATAAGAAAATATATATACTTTTTGGTAAATTATGGAGTATTTTTTTCCACAAAATTAAATAGATGTCTTGATAATATAAGTGCATGTTGATCAGGCATAGAGGTACGTAATCTGAAAATGTAACATTGATCAAGACTCAGTCACCACATAATTAATGAAAACATGCCTTGATCCACACATGATTTGACACTCCTAAGAAATATTCTTTTGTAAATACATAATCTCCTTACAAAAAATTAAAATGGTAAAAAATTAATTTACTATTTTATATTATGAATTTGATAATGGATAGCATTTATTGAATCTTTTAAATTTATAAGGAAAATAATATAAATTATTTATCAATCAAATATTTAATTTTCATGGCCCCCCTTTTTAGTGTTTAATAATTTTAAAATAAGAACACCTAATTTTCACTTTATTATTGTCAAAATTTAGATATAGGATGATCAAATTTTACAACCATTTTGAAGGAAAATGTATTGAGTGTCGAAAAGGGATGCCCAACCCAATGGGAGCAGAAATTGTTACTTTATGGGTTTAAATTATCAAGTAAACCATGTGTTGAACTGATACATGAATTGAGAAGAATTAAAAAATCATCCTAAGAAAAAGAAATTTATAATTGAGAATTTTTTATAAAAATGGACTCTAATATTAAGTGGATTTGTTATTCACATAATTATATGACAATAGACCCACTCAATTGAAAATTTCTATTCCATCAATGATTTTTCTAATCACGAGAAGGTCATGTTGGATATTTATTTAATGGATGAAGATACTAATCAATGGTGGAAATTTTTCCACAATATGAATCCTCAAGAGGATATCAAACTGATTGAGTGTAATGAATTTTAGAATTCACTTTTCAATAAATATTTTCCTTGAATGATCTGAATAAAATTTATTGGGACTTTTTCCCATATAAAAGATAAACAATATATTAGGGAATTTTATGAAATAATTATAATACATTCATGAGACAACTCTAGATTTATCATTACCTGTGAATGTAAATTAAAATTCATATTTGGTGGAATGATGTCAAATCATATGAAAATCCTTAAACATTACAAACATTTAAATTTATGGTGAAATTGTTCTATATTCCCTAAATGTAATAAATTATCCTAGTGATTCATAATGGTCTCATAAGAATACGTAGAAAATAGTAGAGTTAATTTTATGAAATGAAATATCGAAATATTATGGTGGAATTAAATTTTATCATCCCGCATGTAAATGTTTTATGAAGAATAAAAATGTAAATATATTTATGGGGGTGAGAAAATTGTTTCTATGTAGGAACTAAGGGAACCTGGCTAGTGATTCATGATGAGAGAAATCCACCAATGTGATGGATGAATGGAATTATCCAGTTAATCCTCATATCATGGTCAAATGTATCAATTTAATGGAAAAAGTACACAATGTGAATTAATTCACTAATACGTTGTGTTTCAATAAAAACTTATGAAAGAAACCCCCAAGGACTATATAATAATTTTTCACTTTTTTTCATCACAAATGATGCAGAGGATCTCTATAATGATGTGGTGAGAGGTATTATAGTTATTCATTCAATAATAGAGATAATAATTTCTGATTATAGTTTAAAAATTCATTAATAAATCACATCTTTAGTTGAACTATTCAAGCACTACCAAAAATCATTGAAGAAGTGTTATCAAAGAATGTGGAAAATAGAGAAATTATGTCACACGAAGTGTAAAAATTATCCCTTGTAAAACAATGGGGACTGAACATTCCCACGAACCTTTTCATACATCCTTTAGAACAATTTTATTTAATTCTCTATATGAATTAAATTTCCTTATGTACGTCCAATTGAAATATATAATAATATAAAATTGCACCATGTATCATGAATCACACTCTAGATATATATTTTTGGATGGAGTAAGAAAAATATTATCTAGTAATACCATATCATGCATGGATATAATTTCATTATTAATAATCATATCTTTCTTAAGTGGGTTAGATTAATAAAATGATTATACATTAAGACATGCACATTGTTAATTAATACATCAATGTATTTCCATAATAGTGTCCCAATATTTCTCAAAGATAATATTTTGAAATTTTAATTGATCATTTACCTAGTGGTTTTCCAATATTCGTGACTGTATATAGAGTGGACATTTTTGAAAAAGAGGACTAGATGAAGAAAATATAGTGGAATTTGGATAAGAGGATTATACAACCGATTTGTACAATATAGGGTGATCCAATTATCATCATTAAGAAGAAGTAATGGTACATGTACTTATAAATTGGTTATCATATGATCAATTAGATTATTATGAATAACAATTATTCTATTCCATAGAATGTGGACCAGTTCGGTCAGCTATGTGGAGCTGAGTATTTCAATAAGATAGATAATCAGTCTGGATATTATCAATTAAAGTTAAATAATTAGGATTTTATGAATACATCATTTCATAAAATGTACATCAAGTTCATGTTCATAGTGATTCCATTTATATTCACCATTACTCTAATAATCTTAAGTGAATTTTGAATGGATTATTTAGACATTACAAGGAAAAAGATTTTTCGCCTTTATAGATGATACTATTATCTTTTAAAAAAGAAAATAAGAACATGATTTTCATTTTAATATAATTATGAGGACAATGTAGATTGATATATGGATGCAAATTACAATAAATTAGTGTTCTGGTTGGACTATATAACATTCATGTGTTATTTCATCACTAAACAATGGATATCCATTTATCAAAAAAATGTAGTTTATTGTAGTGAGTGAAAATGAAACTTATGTTATAGATATTAATAGATTACATGGACTTGTTTCACATTATGATAAATTTTAATGACTCTTTTCATGAATTTCAAGAACCATAAAAATTATTTCTTTCAGTGGAGTCGTGTTTTTATCGAATCATAATCATTAAGAAAGCCAAAATTCGTTAGATAAGAGGATATTAACTCTACATTTACTCACAATAACCACCAATGAGGATGGATTTGTGATATAATATGACTCAAATAAAAAAGTATTGGGTATTATTCAAATGAAAAGTGATAATGTAAAAACCTATTCCCCACACTAACTATATAATACTGAGTAATAATTACCAACTCATGATATAAAATTGGATATAGTGATCTAAATATATAGTTTTTGGACTCATTGTATCTATAAGGATAATGTTCCCTGAAATATAAAAGTATATAATATAAAAAATGATCCTAATATGAACCAATATCATTGTTTGGAGCTAATGAAGGATTAATATTTTCAAGAAATTATCATTATTAGAAGGTGAAAAAAGTGAATGTTGCTCTATGTAGAAAGAATCTCATAATTCTATCCATGATGAGGTCCAAATGGGACCAAATATTAGTTTACATGAAAATGAAATATATTAGAAAATAATATATATTAATTTCTATATTTTTCAAATTACTGATCATCAATCGTTTTTTGAGGATCACGGAGGCATGTATTGATAATGATTTGACACCAATGATGATTGTAAAGATTTTGGAGTTCATCATTTTGGAGTAATGATTTGTATTTTATATAACCTAGATATATGTTTCATAAACACTATAACAAAAGAGGGAACTTGTGGATGATTATAATAGATCATCCAACTCTATTCATCCAAGAATAATTATGATGTATGATGATTTGAAGAAACATTTCTTGCGGGGTAACCTAAAGTGAATGAATGTGAATTTTATATCTCAATGAATGGTATTCGAGTACGTTAGGATAAATGAGAGATAAATAAGGTTATGATGAAACAATCTCCCATACAATATATAATATGGTAAAACACCTCCATCAATTTCATCATAGGACTCCCTAGGTAACATAATTTTATTAACACCAAATGGGATGATGATGATTGAGTTAAAAATTTAGTTTATTTAATTACAATGAAGGAAAAATTATCTCTTGTCCAAATCTCTATGATATAATTAAGGGAATTTGTATGACTGAATGGAGTGTGACCCTAAAACTTATTTGATAGATATATTAAGTTTTCCTCAATATTTTTTATAATCCGTCACCATGTTATTGTGGAAGAACTATGCTTTAGAACACCTTATAAGCCTCAGATGGGAAGTCATCTTAAAACGACCATTCAAACTATCGATTATATATTGATATATTATTCAATTGATTTGAAATTATTTATGGATTAGAACAATCCCATAATTGAGTTATTATATAAAAATAGTTTACATTAAATATTTTAAATGGACACTTATGATGAACTATAAGAGGAGGTGTTTCAGACTCTGATAGGTTGGATGAATTTATAGAGTAGATTCTTATAGAAGATGATATAATACAAGAGATGAAAGATAATGGTCAAAATATTCACCATCATATTATATACGTGAGAATTAAACAAAAGTAATTTTATATTTTAATCCATGAGATCTGGATTTTATATCTACTAATAAATATTTTCTTCAAATATCACCATTAAGGAAATTTGAAAAGATTATGTAGAATTAGAAGCTTAGTGAAAGATAAATTTTTCCCCTTTGATATCCATTATCTCATCAGAGAAGTAGCCTATCTACTAGAACTCCCACATATCTTATATCATGACAATGATGTGTTCCTCATATCCTTCATGGGAATATATATACATGACCCATCACATTTACTGGATCCTTAGGTGGAACCATTGTAGAATGATCTTTTATACAAGGGTCGACCGATGGAGATATTATATTATAGAGAAAAAGTTCTATGATGAAATGAAACTAACCTAATAGGCATGGGAACTAGAAGATGCATTGAAATATAAGTTTAGTCATATAATTTGTTTATGTAATCAAAATTTAGAGGGAAATTCTTTTTTCGAAATATTGTAACTACCAGAAGATTTATAAATGAAATTTCATTTTTATTTAAAATGTGGAATTTTTTGGTAATAAAATTATACAAAACCCATAAAAATATTAGTTATGTTGGACTATCTTATGTTATTCCCTATAATATTAAAAATAAAATTAGGAATAATAACTATTTATAATATATTTTTTGAACTGTTATTCATTTATTATTATATATTAACAGTTATGATGAAGTCCTATTAATGTAGAAATATGATGTGATGAAATATACTAGTGGGATCATAGCTTATGAACCCCATTTATTGGAGCATAAAATGTAGGATTCATCTCTTGGATTTTTTATTCATCAATACCAATCCAAGATTTTATAACTATTACCATTTTGAATCATTTTAACAGGGAAGTTCATGTTCATCAAAATTATGAGTCAAACTATTTTCCTTGAACCATACCATGAGTATATAAATGGCACTCACCATACACTTAATGAATTATCTATTGTAATAATGGGATATTTAACTAGACTGTAAAAGTGTGAATATGTAAATATATAAGAAATAATTATTTTATTATTTCTATATTGGTTTAACATTGTAAATAGTTAATTAATGAGTTTGATAAAAAATAATATTTCAATATTAAAAATATAATATAATATTTGGAAAATATATAATTTAAATAATGAATGTCCTTTTTTGGATTCATGAATTAGAATATATTTGAACAAAATATTATAAATAAATATAATATGTTAAATATAAATGATAATATAATTTTTCAAACTGAAAATGTAATTTAATTATGTTTTAAGAAAAATAATATTATAAAAAAATTAGTATTTTCAATAAATAAACATTTTAATTTAAAATTTTATTTTATCATGTTTAGTTATTTTTTTAATAAATGAAATACTATTATGGGAATCCTTACCTTTAAATTATTCAATGGTTAACTTATTATAATTTTTTGAAACAATTCAATTTTTTTTGATAAAAATTAAATATAACGTAAATGTACTCTGTGTAACATTACATCATGGTGACAAAAATAGATTTAATATGTTCCGTAAAAGGTATCCCTGAAAAAATAAATATTTTCCTTTATAAATTTCTATTTTATGATTTTTTTAATTTATCAATACTTTTACGAATCCTTGAAAACATTTATTATATTTTATGGTTTTAATATCAAACTCATTGAATACCTTCCTCGCATTCACATCACCAAGGGTGTCATTTTAATTTGATCTGTTCATGTACTAATAAAATAATTAAATCGAAACAACTTTATTATAAATAATGGGAAAAATATAGTATCTCTTTTGAATTTGAATATATTATTCTATATAGTCCAAAACCTAATTTTCAAAATCAATAATGAACTCCCCAATATTTTCTTATATAAACCCTAACATTATCTCTGTACTTACCACACACAAAAACATTTATCATGATATTAATCTTACTTTTTTCCTATATTATCCTCCAATTATTCACCCAAAACCTCAATATGTTCTCACAAATATGTTGGAAACCCCCACTCAAGGTAATGGATCTTCTCCTTATCCACTTTATTCAATAACCATCATTATGTAATTTATTTTTTCTTCCAATTCCCAGTGATAGGATTTTATTTTAAAATAAATATTACTTCTATTAGGATTTCAATGTTGTTATAGTCTCATTTAACCATCATTAACCACTACCATTATTCATTATGTACCACTGTTACACAACCAAAATTATCATGATTATTTTCCATGGAAACATTTATTCAAAAACCTCATTTTATTTATGGATTTTAATTAATAATTGTTCATTTTTGATTATTGTATTGCATATTACTCTTAGTTACTTTATGATTTATAAGTTTTGATAATGCTTTTTATATTTCAATAATCACTCCCTAGATTCATTATTTCATTTTGTTATGCCTCTAAAATTATCATATTATTTTCTATACATCTCCATTTATACTTTAAGTACGATCATCATTTATAGTAATGTGTACTAAATTTGGAATACATATCCATATTTTATTGGGTATTTACCTTAATTTATTCCAAATTATTTAATATTGGTATTAAATTTAATACAATTTTATCACATTCTTATTGATCCATTTGGGATTCTTATGTGATATTACAGCAATTGGTGTGCCTATAATTACATAGTGAACTAATCAATTTGTTGTTTTTATATCTTATGATACATTATATATGGGATTAGGGGGTAAAAAAACCATTATGTTTGTTTTCACACCATTATATTATTTCGTACTGGCGAACCTCGACATATGATTATAAATTCAGGCATAAAGTTATTCCTATATTCCCATATTTCCATTATGATATTATGTTTTATCATTATTAATAATTCAATATTATGATTCGACAAATTTTATTTCTCATAGAAATGTCCATTTAATAATGATGCTAATAATTTTTTTCCATTTTCAAAAGCCGGTTTATGGGTTCCTGGTACCCCACTACATGATTTAAAAACAACCACCTTCACCATTACACAAAAACATCAAAAACCAACATAAATGTCCATGAAACCCCGAACCAGGGCACAAGAACATCATAAATGCTGAAAGAACCCCAAAAAGGTTACCTTGAACGTCCCCCGACGTGACCATCGACACCGGCCCAAATCCTCCCATCGAAAACTCTAGTGAAATTCACCCAGCCATCAAGTGAAATGAAATGGACCTCCAGGAAGAATCCATCCACAAAGGATGTAAAAGAAACCAAAATAAAGGGGACCAGACCATGACGCCATGAGAACCATGATCCGTAGACAACTCAGAAGTTCCACCTTCCCCTTAAACCAAAGAACCTCCTTCCCCAGCATTGTATAAAAAAATTATATTAAAATAAATATCTCCTCATCGAATCATAAAAAATCACACAGAACACCACAGAAATATCACCTTAAAATGGAATCAAGAGCACCTAAAATCATCCAAAACTACACCGAATCAAAATAGGAAACGAAGACACCTCACCGAAATGTACGCCACCAATGAATACAGGCGACATTGAAAGTAGAATCACAATCCCATCTCTACTAGAAAGACCACCGTCAAAGACCACCACAGACCTCCCAATGCACCCAAGCCGATGCGGAAACAAGGTTGTACCCCTCAGACCACATCAAATTGACCCGACCGCTGGACCTCTATCGCTCCACTGAAGGAAACCCTATCCACGAGCCCGCAAATCCGCACGATGCCACCGTTGAAATAGGGGACATGCCCAATCGTGCAGAGTGTTAGCGCCGAAGAGAGGGTATACCACCGATCTGAGAGGGAAAAGACAAAGGCAGAGATAGGATGAAGGAAACCCTAGGATGAGAATCCCCTTACGGGCTCATCCCCTCGTTAGCCCATTTATTAATAGGTAATAAAATTGTGACAATCTCTTTACATAATTTAAAATTTAAACACTTTTTCACAATACATAAAATATTATATAAATAAACGAAAAAAGATCGTATTAGCCGTGTCCCTTTGGAAACATAGAACAATTGTAAATGTTTCAAAATTGAGATACCTAATCTCCCTCTATGTTATTGTTTACTATATCCATTCTTAGACCCATCAAAAAAAAAAATATTCATAACCTGGGGAATGAAACATAAAAACATGTGAGGTAAATTTATTAGTAAGGGAAAAAATGAAGATATGTAAACATAATCATGATAAACAATGTATGAGAACATGAACATAAAAAAATAATTTCCCAACATAAAAATAAAATATCATATACATGAATCATGTACTAAATCCTGGTAGTTCGTAATAAATGAATCATAAGGAAATAAATAAAATAATCTATCATACAATAATATAATAATAAAATAGGGAATTTTTGTAGACACAAAAGAATATATAATGATTTCAATAGTGTTAAAGACATCGTTTCCATGGGCATATTCATGGAAAAAGTCTATTGATGAACCAGCAACACATCCTGTTCTAGTCATGTGTTACTAAACTGAGTCCACTCCTTATTACAGCCAAGTAATACTAAACTGGGATAATTTCTCTGGTTTCATAATCATTTTAGTATAATCATAACCCATGATTGAGAAATAGATTTCATAAGCTTATATCCCATGAAAGTGAAACGTGTTTCAATGACATTCAATGAGTGAAATATAGACATATTTCATTAATACAATAACATAAATCATAACTAATTCATGAAATGAAAATGATTAGAACCTATAGATCATTTTTATGAGGGATATGAGTAATTTCATGAGATGTCATCTTAAAAAGAAAATAGTTTAGAAATATATTTCAAAAATCATTCTTGATAAAAATAACAGTTTATTTTTTTATAAAAGGATTTATAAAACATAAAACCTTATGAATTTAATTTTAATGGAAAATAAATTGAAATATAATAAGGAATACATGAAATCATTTTGAAAACCATTTTTATTTAACACTTATAAGATAATATTAAAAACATTATTTTCAAAACTGATTTTTTCAAAATTATATATGAACATTGAAAATGTTTTCAAAATGATATTTTTGAAAATACTTTTGAAACATAGAATGAATGATTGAAAATGTTTTGAAAATATTCTCACATAGAAAATAGTGAATGAGGTTTAATATGTTTTTTAAAAGAATTATTTAAAAATAAATTTTATACATAATATAAAAAATTATATTTATAAAAATGTAAAATAAGATTAACATAAATGTTGGTTGGTAACTCCGTACATTTCATATGATGTAAAATGAACATTTCTTTTAGACAAAAAAATGATCGAAAAATGAATCATTTTGAATGGGACAAAGAAGATTTATTTTTAAAAAAAATTGTAAAATAAAAAAATGGAAAAATATATCTTAATTAGAATGGGGTAAATTTAGAATATTATTAGAATCAATTTTTAAATTTTTTTTAAGGAGCACTAATATCATATTAATGTGAGGGTATGGTCGTGATTTCATATAAAACATTCATTACTATCTTATTCACCAATGAGTTGAAAAATGTTACCAATATATTATTATATTTTTAATATACATAGGATAAAAAATTTAATGTTTTTTAATAGTGGATTATAATATTTAATGAAATAATGAAATACCAAAAACAAGATCGAAATTAATTGAGATTGTTTTAATAATATCTCATCAATTTGTAACATTGGATCACAATATGCATGTAAGAAAATGAAATTATATAAATGATAAAATATCATGAAAAGTACTACATTCATGTTTTAACAAGTAAAATGTAAGTATATACCCCTCATAAATGTAATTTTTGTGGTTAAAAAACATTAATATCAAAGAAATAAAAATTAACAAAAAACTATTTTACCGATTTGGTAACATTGGAAACCTAAAACCAATGGAATAAAGATAATAGAATAGATATTTAAAGACACATAAATTTATGTACAAGATAAATTTAATATATAAACGGTCCGTATGTAGACCACAAAAAATTAATGGTTTGTGGATATAGCATGTAACTCAAAGAAATAAAAAGATAGATGAAATCCCTTAACCTTGGGTATTGACTCTCATCACGCTCATTCCAACAACCAATATAATAAATATAAATTCAATATAAATATGTTAAAGTGAAATATTGTTTTATCCAATTCCATATATGGTTTTATTATGATCTAATATTACACCCTTGTAAATAATCCTATGTTAATGTTTCACTTCGGTTAATATCCCCATTGTTCTTCACATGGGTCTTAATTTGTTATATCATTGGTCTATATACATATGTGATGATTCACGAATGGAAAACATGATTTAAATATCTTTTATAATCAATATATTTTCTATTATAATAATCTATATAATATAGATGTTTAAAAGGAATACGTCGTTCATTGAGACAGTAATATGTACATACACATGAACATTGTTTCCATATTTATAGTAACATTTAAAGAAAGGAAGGAAATGAAATATATGTATATATGTATATAAATAAAAATAAATATAATTATAATTTAATATATATTTTATAATTTCACTAAACCCGTCCTTAAAAAATCTATGTAGTGAATAGACGAATCACGTCGCTTTGAGGGGGTAATAGTCCACACTTCATCAAACAAAAATATCATATTTATACCAATGGGAAATTAAAAAAGGTATATATTGAAATATAAATAAATTATATTAATGATAAAAAAATTATAATATATGAAATATATAAAAATATTTATCATAATAATTTCCACCATCATAGGTGGAAACTAAAAAATGAACAATAATCATTTAGGGATGTCGTAGTTCAACATACACATAAAAATTATGTTCGTTACCCAATATATGATGGTTTGTGTAAGTGTAGTAATAACACATAACATAACAACATTAAATTATATTATAGATACTGGTGTTTTTATACAGTCATGAGTAATGATACTTTAGTGGTTGGAGAAACAAAATAAAATAAAGGATCATTAGAGAAGATGATACATATAAATTGGGTAACTCCATTTGGTTTCCGTGAAAAGGATTCCAAGGATTTCTTTCATCCCTAGCGGAGTATTCTAAGAGGAATATAGGGATGTTAAAAAGTCTATTTTTATGATAATATATGATTTTATGTGGGTTTTTAGTTGTGAAGAGGAGAGAGATGTGGTGTCCTTATATAGGAAAGGGAAAGGGAACACATGGAATTTCTAGAAACAGGTTATGTATACTTGCGTTTTTACCAAACCAAAGTCATAAAAAACTGAAATTACAAAATTATGGTAGGTAAATTGAACAATAATTACCATAAAATGTATTCTTTATGAGATTTTATGTTGTTTTGGGTCTTAAATTTATAATTTAATACCCTTTTATCCTAATCATTCTCTTACCCATTGTAATTCATTTTTATAAATTTCATGAAACGTTATGTTAGAAAACAAATTTGGCCTTTTTAAATATTAAAAATTATGATTATTAAAAATTTGAAATACATTTTCAAAATTTATAATCACATAATTCAAATATTTTAATTTAAATTTAATCCCCTTGATTGGATGAGAATGCTGATTTTGAATATAAAAATGTCCAAGGATTTGTTATGTTTTTTATAAATAATTTCAATTTTAAATTAATTATAATGACCTAAATTAGTTTAACTGAAATAAATATTATACAATTAATCTTTGAACAAAAATTTAATGTATAAATTATCCTTACTAATAAATTAGATGAAAAATCATTCTTGAATTAATATCGGGTAATTATCACTATTTATCCAAAAATGATGTTTCTTATAAAATTCCAAAAAATTATCCCTTAGCTAATTTTGATATTCTAAATTCAGAAATTAAGGTTCTTTTACGAAATTAAATTTCTAAATGTTTCTATTTTTTTTCAAAAAAAGGATTTTAAAAGCAGTTAATTTAGGATAATAGTATTTTAAAAATATAAAGACTTTACAAAAAATTATATCAATCATCATTAATATGTTTTATGTAATTGTATTAATTACAAGAAATATTTGAAAATTAGTTTTAACTATTCATATTACTATTTTCTATGACTATACATTAATAATGTCATTTAAATAATTGTAATAATAAAAATATTTTTTGTCGAATCTCAGTGTTGTGTGTAACATATTCCATGTTGGTGTTGTGTGTTTTATACACAATGTTGGTGTTGCATGTTCAGTATGCCATTATTCAATATAACCGTGGTGTTTCATGTAATGAAGAAAAAATTTATGTTGTGTGTAGTGCATGATTAACGTTGTGTTTCATATAACACCAACCAAACATAGTGATTTAATATAAAATAATCTATTTTGAGTGATATGTGAAATGAAAAATATCCCAAAAGATAAATTTATTCAAAAATAATAATTCTGAAAATATATTGGTGTCACATTCTACACCCTTAAAATGTATTTTTCAAGTGATATTCATTTGGCATATCAATTGTTTAACAATTTAATGTTTCATTCAAAGAGAATCACACTATAAAAATGGATAATAAACTATCCATAAAAATGGAATGTTGGAACCATAACGATTACCCAAATTAATATGTAACTAGTATTCCACATAGAATAACATACGTTTGGAGTGAAGATTGAACATAGAGAAAAAACATAAATATTTATAGGTATTGATTGAGGTTATCAATAAAAAACCAGTGTATGTATATAGAAAATATGGTTCCCTTAATGTAATAAATATGTTGTGATTTATATGGCCATTGATTCAAATAAAATAAGCTATTGTGACAAATTTTTCATGATCAATATCCAATATTTGATTAAATATTTTATTGAACTGTAATATTATTAAATATATTTACTTGATATATTTCTATATAAAACATTCATTATTTATTTTTTCTTTTAACTATTTATAATTCCTTCATTACATTGAAAAATGGATGTCCATAAATTATGTCTAATGCCCAAAAAACTAGTATACAATTTGAGCAGATATTAAATCCCATTAATGAATGGAATGAATTTCTATTTGTATATAAGTATTCAAAAAAATTGGTATGGTTCATACATTAATCTCAAAATATAAAAATTAAAACTACATGTTTATCATAAATAATTATTCATAAAAAATAATTACACATTAACTAGGACATCACATAAGCCAGTGGTAGCAGTGAAACACTTTCCATACATTGGTCATGGATTCAAGACCTATGGCCATGGAAAACTTGATTAGTTGTCACCCAACATACATGATGTACTTTCAATAAACCAAAATAATTTAATTTCCAAAATATGATGGACATCCTTGACAATTGATGAAAACCAAAATATCCTTTAATGTTTTTGTTCAATAAAATATCAATACATATATACTTCTTTCGATGGTTTACATAGATTTTTCATGAATGGTTAACCATATAACACCTCTAAAAGATTAAAATCCAAAACATTAGAGTGGATATCATGAAATAATATCAACATTCATCCCCAATATATCATAATTTACCTCTTGATTGTCACATTACAAACATGTGAATACCCCCGTCGTAAATTCCCTTAGGACATGATAAAAACCTAATTTACCAAAAAACCATTGAGAAAATATGTAGGCTTCCTTATTATATATATTACTGAATATAATCCATAATACCAATATGTTGTAAAATTCATCCATAATATCATTAACTATAAGAATAAAGGTCCTTAATTAGTTCCAAGGTAATCAGTACCATCCAATTCACTTATTCATATCCCACATTTCATTATCCAAACAAAAATATATTTAAATAAAGAACATATTAAGAGATATATTTCCTTTAATCCTGTGTTTTCCATGGAAATCGCCTATCCATTATATATATTTATTATTCCATTGGAACCATTCAACATGTTCTCAAAAATACCTATTAAAACATTAAATAGACAATCCTTATACATTTCATCATTCATATAACATTATTCTTGAATCTGAATACATAAAAAGTATTATTGTTCTAATTCATCCTTATTACAATCACAATGAAACCTCACCCTATTATAGAATACCAAATTCCTTTGACATTTCATTTATTTTATCATCATCATCCATAATTTAACCATTACTCAAATCACCTATGTGGTTATCTTTAGGAGGTTTCCAATTAAAAAATTGTCTTTCATAATGAATATTTATTAAATAAATAAAGAACATAAACATTGATGATTCCATAGAGTGGCCAATATTGTAATCCATTTGGTGAACTAAACTCACCACATATCAATTGTTGACACATTCTTTAAGTAATTATTTTCCACACAAAAAATCATCTTGTTCCTATAAGACATTCCAATAAGTGATTATTAATACATTTTGAAAAAAGGAAATTGTATTATCTTTCCCCCATGGTCTCTATAATATTAACACTCATAAAAATAAATTATTCCCATCCTTGGAGAGTCTGAGAGTAGGACAAAGTACATGTTATTAATAATTTTTTGGGAAATTTAATTAGGCATGTTCAAAAAATCATTCACTCAAGTGATCATCCATGTTGACTTCTCATCAGAAAATAGTACATCAAATTGAACATTAATCTTGTTTGATTTTGTTCATTCCATTGACTGATACTAGATTCATAGTTTGATAATTTCTTATCATAGATTAAAACAAAATAGTCATGAAATGAATTTCTTATAGAATGTCAAAATCATATCACCCTCTTTGATCTATGATAGAAAAAATTTATCATAGGTTATTCATAGGAAAATTATATTTAAATCTCTCATGACGGTTCATGAAGATTTTCAAAATTCCAAAAGAATATCCGCTGAGAGTGTGAGACCATGTGTGCAACAAGTCCCTTTTTTCATGTAGCAGATTATCCAGAGTCATGTCTATAACATCTTCTAGTGACACATGAAATTGTATTATTCATTAAGAAATCTATTTCATAGAAATAATTCACTCTATGATTTACCAGAATTCCATGAAAATTCTCTGTATATATTTTTTATCTATAGAATTATCCTTAAACATGTCCCTGAGTTTCTCATAATGGTTTTAACATCCTAGCATCCAAAGGATAAAAAAACCTTATCTCTAATAAAACATATAGTGAAAATTTCATTAAATAATTTATCAATAAAATAGTTTTTTAGAATACATAAAACATTATACAAACATATGCACAATGTCCATATTAATCAAGCGCCTTTGGAAACAAGGAAACATTAACACCGGTACAAAATTGAGAATCATTATCTCCCACTAGGTTCATCTTGGATATCACCTTTCATAGTCACATAAGAAAAATAAATGTCTTCATAAATTGTTGAAGGAAACATAAAAATTGGTGATCTGAAATGATCAATATGGGTAAATTACGTGGATATGTAAACATTATCATTAGAAAAAGGGTATGATAACATAATTATAAAAAGAGAAGATCATACCCTTAACATAAAAGTTCATATATATGAATCATTGAATAAATCATGGATGATATTATGACATAAATAATAATGCAACAATGAAAATAAGACAATAAATCATAACATAGGAATGAAACATGGGATTATGGTAGACACATAAGAATATATAATTATTTCCATAGTATTAAAGGAATCACTTCAAACACTATCTTAGTTAAAAATTTCCTTTAATGAACCGAGTACACACCGTATTCTATCCATGTATTACTGAATAGAGATCACTCCATATTCGAATCCTATAATATGGAACAGAGATCATTTATCATTTAAAACCTGTAATACTTATCATATTTTATTTATCATTCCATCCTTATAATAATAAATCAAGTTTATTTATCATTACATCCATGTAATACTAAACAAAGATCATTGAACATTCTATCCAAGTATATCGCATGATGTATAAATATTTTTCCATTACATTGGATGGAGATATATGACCATCAAATATAATTATGAAATCATACATGCATGATCCAAAAAATAATATGAAATCATATCATAACTCATGATATTAAATGGGTATCATAAACATGTAATAATATCATAACATTTGGTAGAAGACAGAAGTTTCATTATCATTTAATCAAAATAATAACCAATGAAAAATAAATTGATTTCATAAACATATAACCCCTAAATGAGAAATGTGATTCACAAATATACAACCCATGAAACAGAAACATGTATTTGAAATACCACGACATAAGGAATAACCCATTCAGATAAAGAATATGAATGGAACCATTATATCATTTTGAAGAATGACATGAGTAACATCAACAGATTCCATGTTAAATGTAAAATATTTTTGAAATATATTTCAAAATTTTTTCTGGAGTAAAATATCCAATTTAAGAATGTTTTTTAATACATAAAGCTATTTGAAAATCATTGTCTCAGAAAATAAATTGAAAATGTATGACCCTAGGTTTTCACATAGGAATAATCCCTAAATTTTCTGTCAAATTTTTCATTTTGGACTTACTATGGATGAATAATGAGTTAGCATAGGTGCTGAGGGTGGCCCATCACCTTTTCAGAGCTGTTAACCCATATTTTGGGGAAAACAGGGCATGTCTTATAGTTAGAAAAAACCGTGAAGGTAGGCAACACAGTTAGATATAACCAAGTAGATGGTCTCCATTTCCAAAAAGATCCATCTCACATGTTAAGCGCATTGTTTTCCTAACTGTGGCCTAACCATGGTAGTGTCAGTCATTCCCAATTACTCATGTCTGGTTTCTGAATGGTTTATCAAATAATGTGGACGAACCATGCACATGCTAAATTTTGGCTAATTTTACCTTTTCCCCATAATGATCTAATTATGATACTTATTTCTACGTAATATGATTTGAAGAAGGATTATCCCACTTTCTTATCATTTTGGATAATTTCTAAGACCTATGGTAGGGATAGAGATATCAATTTCATATAATATCTGATTGAGCTCATGTTTGGTATGTTGGATGTGTGTTATTAACAACTCGAGTCTGTTTATCCATTCTTTGTCTATCTTTCACTCGAAAAAGATATTGAGGTGTGAATGTTTCCCAATTTCCTCGAATCTTCTCCATCCATGCCAAATTAGAGGCTAAATTAGGATGAGTATAGTTGTAGACGCTAAGGTGGGTGGTCTATATGTAATCCTTCATGTTCATTGATTTTGGAATTATTGTGTGGGGTCCACAGATTTCGGAGGGTGTTGTTTATTGAATTAACAATCAATTATTATAATCATTATAATGGTATGGTTATTGTCTTACCAAATATGTTATTAATTTTTAGTGGTTATGACCATTACTCCATCCATCCCATGTAGGATGTTATCTCATAATTTTCATTCTAGTTTTTTGACATTTTTGAGCCTATGTTTTGGTGTTCCTTATCTTTGCCTTCCTATGAGTATTATTTTCTATATAAAATGTATTTATTTATTTTTTGAATTTTATAATGGAATGTACAATGTATTCTTATTTATTGACCCATCTAATGTAAGTTCTTCAATTTGATAATTAAATGTTTAATACAAATTGGAAAGTATACTAGGTATATGTATTTTCCTTATTATATGTAAACAAATGATTGGATACGTGTCTGTAGAACCCATTACCTAGATAATGGAAGGTAGAAGAGTGAACCTTGATTATTGATAATTATGTTAATGGATTAAATGAAAGGTTGCATGATACATGGCCTTGTAACACTATTGAATGGAAAGCCTAGAACAAAAATGATTTATTGATTAATTATGACTTGATTAAAATGATTCATGTTAAATTATCCTTGTCAAACTAATGAAAGGTAATGTCATGAATCGTATGAAATGTTATATTACATCAATATAAAATAAGAGTGTCCTAACTTCATCATTACTTCAAATCCTTAAGGAATTCCTTGATCACTTGGGAACCCCATTCTGATTAAAGGATACAACTTTATTTGGTTGACACCCACCTAGAACATAATCCTTATCTAAAAATGGATTCTTATTATGACACAATAGGATCCCATAAGTATTATTATAGGATTACATGGATACAGTCATTGGATCCAACATTGATAGGTAGGTTCTGTGGAAAAGTCCCATCAGGCCTGGTCATTTATTTTCCCCATTTCACCTTGTATAACTTCTTTGGACTTGGTAGGAGTCTCATTGTGGAATTCCTTAGACTATGCTTCTTGGATTACATTCTTACCCATAGCCATTCTGTAATCATTACTATGTTGGAGACCCTTGAGATATAAAATTCTTTTTTTATTATCATATATTGTCATTATCAAAAATTACTATAGGTTTTATGGATACATATTGGATCCTTCAATATTGTAATCAGGTGACTTATTTATAAACAGTTAACAATCAAAAAATGAACATGTTTCATTATCTTACACCATCCGAGTGCTGAATCATGTACATGGGTATTTAGTTACATTATACTGCATTACCATATATATGCATACTTTCACACTATTCAGTTTCCATTATATGGGATAAAATTTATAGAAAGCATTGGTTGTGGATAACTAATATTTATCTCACACCCTTTCCAGGCATCATTTCGTACCTATGGAAGATTAAATGTATCCAGGTGTTGAAAAGTGAGGGATTTGACTTTGACCAGTTTACTACTTATTTTTCTAGAAAAATCATGATATAATATGACCAAGATGTATCTCAATATTCTTGGGATAGTCTTTTAATTTCTTTTATAAATTAGTAGAACACGTTATTACTTATGTCTTGTATCTATCTTTTCTAGTTTTCTAGTGACCTGAAAAATCATAATCATTTTTTGTACGCTATTGTGTTATTCAAATTATTTTGCGTAATTATTATTGTTGTCTCTGTTTTCTAATTTTCCTTATATTTACATTTCTTTAATCTACTATTTACTTATGTTTCTTTCTATTCACTATGATACACTCTGTTAATGAGGTCATAGTCTTTCAATGGACACAACCTAGGCCCCCAATCCTAGTTGAAAGACCGCAAAATATGGGGAGATGTGGTTGAAGCCTTATGGAAAACCGATCATGGGGTACCCATTAATTAGACCCTGGTTAGGTATGTCAAAAAGTGGTTTTAGAGGGAAGTTACTTTATTTCATGACCTTTTGGAAATAATAGATTAGAGATTGGAACACTATGGGACATAGAAATAAGCCATGCTTGAGTGTCATGAACACGTGTTAAGGGTAAAATCCATGTTTCAAATATATATATATATATATATATATATATTCTATATTTCCTAATTAAAAATGACCTTATTTCACCACTGGGTGACACATATGCAGTTTGGAGTTGTTGATAATTATTTTGATTAGGATATTCTTTTATCCTTTTCCCGATGAGATGAGTAATGGATGAATTGCTACATTAATCATATAAGCACCTTGTATTCTCATGTGATCCTTATCGCCATTCCATATATGTGCCTTTTATTACACAAATTTCATGATATGGCTATGATTGTTGAGTGATGTTGTGATAGTAAGCTTAATTTTTTTATATATTCTTGTTATTGAATGATTTATTTTCTCATTTCAAGATGTGTATGGACCCTAATGGATTGGGATGTGTAATTCTCTAAGTTGATCCATTATGATATAAAAATGGGTGTTTTTTATTGATAAGTTATATAGGCACTGATTCACTGGTAATTGATATCAATTATAAAGTGAATCATGTAATATAATATGAATTAGATGAATATCTATATGCAGCCTTATCATGTTTATAAAAGGTGAAGGCGTGAACTTGTTAAATAAATGTAAAATGAAATGAAACTTCAAAATGACCACTTACTAACACATGACTTTCTAAGTGGGTTGTTGAGGTATTATGACAAAGGTATTAATTTTTCTTACATTTAGATTCTACTAATGATGATGTATTTCTTATTAATAATGTTCTTATCCATGTTCCTAGCATTTAGAGACCAATGCCCCCATGACGTCCTCGTATCAAACACCAGGAGGGCGGTGATGACCATACTCCAATCATGGAGGGCCCTGAGCAACTAGTCCTACCCTCCAAAGTGACACAATAATTAAAACATGTTGTACCTAAGATGAGTAATAATTCCTAAGTTCATGTAAGTTTCATACACCTGATGAAGTCTTTGAATTGTACAACATGAGTTTAACATATTATGGCTAATCTGACTCACATGTTCAAACAACATCATTCTCCTACATTCTCAATGGATGGAAGTATACACGTTTTGGAGTCTTGGCTAGAGTCCAACCTTTATATGTTACAGAATCAGGAGATTACTCCATTGTTGAAGATCAGGTTTTCTATTTACATGTTTCTTGATTAGGTCATGAACTGATGGGATGTGATTACCCATGCTGGTCTTCATCATGGGATGTTATCAATTGATTTCTTAACAACCTTCCGGGATTAGTTATTTCCACATACACTCAGAGGTGACAGATCTATAGAGTTCATGCATCTCATGTATGGTATTATTTCTATTTGGAATATTGATTTAGTTTAACTGAGTTGAAAATAATTTCACCGCTTCTAGGTAATGATGATATATTTTTTCTATAAGCGTAAAGCATGGGTGTGTGTACAACATCTATTTATAGGTGAATGTAATTATCCTACCAACATTTTTGGAAATATTCAATCAGGGTCTTATCACTAAACAAAAACGGAGGTACATAGATTGTACTAGGCACATGGTATTAGTTCCATGGTAGGCCAATAGTTCTCCTAGTGACATTAAACATTCCCTCAAAGTTTCTCATCTAGGGTGTGACAACCAGTTTACCTAATTTGATAAATCCATGGCGTGTCATCAGTGTGGAAGATTGGGGAATCTAAATCCTTAGTGGGACAAAAACCCACAGGATTGAATTTCATTCCACATTTTGGGGAATATTCAACGATTTTGTAGGATCTTTCCATTTTCATCGAGTTGAAAATTATTTTTCCTAGCTCCACCTTCAAGAGCTGTTTCTTTTTCAGTGCACCAGGGGGAGTGTTGGAATAGAATTAAGAGGGCATGCCAAGGAGGAAGTCAAGGCCATGGAATATAGACCCCTGATTACCTACAAAACAAACCGAGAAATCATTATCGTGCTAGACCAGATATTTCACATGGTCATGGATAAGGCTAATTTCATGCACTACAATCGATACTTGAGGACCAAGTTATGGGACATTCTATGGTATGAGGTACTATTTTTGTGGAATCATCTATAAATTATTCATTATTTTATAGAGATTACATGAACTATTTTTTCTCTCTATCAATCATGTAAGGTCTTAGACTAGATACACAATATAACAATTGTCTTAAGAACATAGATACACCGTTTGGAGTGAAATTAGAGAAAATACGCCAATATAGGAATTTCCCCCTTGATGTAGGAAGTTACCTTTTCTTATAAAACCTATTAGTTCATAGGATGATAGGATTTAATGTAATTTGTTGGATGGTTTGGTTGGTTCAGTATATTTCTTTTGGAGACTACTATCATCAAAGTGTTTTTTTACAAAAAAATAGGGGTAGAGTTATCTAAATATGGGTGAGTTGGATTTCTAGGCTGGTTGAACAATACCAGAGCATTATTGGCAATGTAGAGTGACCTCCTAGATATAAAAGTTCTTCATGGAAGATTAGGGTTTCTGAAAATATAATTTTCTTACAGTAGTGGATAATTTTCAGGACATCTTTCCTGATGATTTTTCTAGAGAACCTCTTTAGAGAGAGGTAGAGTTTAAAATCGAACTTGTTTTAGGAGTAGCTCCATTGTCCCGTACTCCATACAATATATCACCTATATATCCTTAGGATCCCAAGTGGAAATAAGTGAATAAAGAGGAATATGTATTTTTACGGATTAATACATCCTCTTGGGGTTCACCCACACGTTTTGCGAAGAATGTGGATAGAAATTTTCATCAATGTGTGAATTAAAAATGGTTGAATGAGCTAGTGGTCATGAACTGGTATCCACTTCCTCGAATAGAGTATTTCATTAACCATCTCTGAGGAGATAGGGTATCCTCTAATATTGACCTAAGATAGGTTTAACATCAAATGTGCGTCCGGACATCATACTTACATCGTTCAACTTTCCATAGAAGGTATGATCTATATGGTTACCATGTTATATCATTCGGTATTGCGAATTATACTTCCATTTTTATGGCTCTAATGATTGGGGTTTTCTATCACTATATCAACAATGTTTTTTGGAATTTCTGAATGAAATAATGGTGCAATCTATTACTCTTAATGATGGTGAAAGACACCATAAGATTATTTTTTGTACTCTAATAGAGAATCATCATTACACAAATATTGATAATTTCTATTTCAAGATCGACAATGTTCACTTCTTGGGACATATCATATTGGAATTAGGAGTATCTTTTGACCCAGAAAAGGATAGTGTTGTAATTTCATACAAGAATCCCAATAAAGAAAATGATATAAAGAGTATATTTGGGGTAGATGGATATGAAATAAATTTTATATAGGACATATCATGCCTCGATTCAACTCTCACTGGTTTTAAAAAATAGGGTGTAAAGTTTATATGTTTACAAGATTCTGAGAATTCTATTAATAAGCTGATAGGGGGGATTTTCTCAGCACCTATTTTGATTCTTCTAGATACAAGAAAATGTTTTTTATCTTCTATGATTCATCAATCATCGGCCTACGAGTAGTGATGATGCTGGAGGACATATTCATTTCATATAGTTCTCAACAATAGAGGCCGCATTTGAGAAAATACCCAACTCATGACCTTTATCATTTAGTAATTTTCCATTCCCCATGTTGCTGGAGACATAATGTATTGGGTGTGAACATTGGGGTTTAAACAGTCCACATGAGCCTAAAATATATCTTATCATAGATTGACTTAAACCTCAGACACCAAAGATGTGTTGAGTATCTAGAATCCATTGATTTGACGATGCCTTTACGACCAAGAAGGGAATTTTTTTGTAATATTTGATGAGTCAGGAAACTCAAACACATGCCTAATGATAAGATGGTGATTATACGAATATAATGGAACTCTTCTATAAGTTGCATATGGAGGTTCACAATTTTCACAAGTTGTGTTACCTCTCATCATTGTCAGTTACCTCTTCACCCCGTGAGAAGTTTGATGTGAAGACAATTTTTTGATCATGGATTATTGGTTCTCCAAGAGAGTATATCAGGTGATTACCTACCACTAGATTTTTCCATAGATAGAGACAATATCCTGCGCAAACATGGACATGTTTGGTTTCCCATGGATATTTAAAAGGAGTTATGAAATATTCATACACTTCATAGTATAAATTTCATCCACGTTTCTCTATGATGTATCGAGATACGTGATTCCAGTATTAGTTTCTGGGGATGATGAATCGGTTTACAAGATTTATAACTACATGTTCTACTAGTTAGCAGGTGATGGAAGAGGAATAGAGACTTGTAGGCTGGTTACAGCCACTTCTAGTCCCAAAATGGAAAAGGGATGATGATTTCCTAGACAATATAGTTAGTTTACATATGTCAGATAGTGGTAGAAGTTTTTTACGTGTTTTCATTAGAAGGATTGAAAATGAGTCTTACTACATTCCCATTAGAGAGACATTCTTAGTTCATGAGTTTAGAAGACTATATATCCTTGAAATCATAAGACTACATGGGGTCCCTCATACAATGGTTTTGGATTGGGTCACTAATTTCTCATTATAGTAATGATAGTTATTACCGAAGGCTATAGTAACATAGGTTCATCAAAGAAGACAAGCTCCGAGCATCATTCCAGTATTTCAGTAGTTCTTGGGAGAAGAATGTCTCCCTAATCAAGTTCTTCAATAATAATAGCTATTGAGAAATAATTTACATAATTATTTTTGAGTCCTTTTATTTTCGGGAATTCTATTCAGCCATGTACCATATAGAGGTAGGTGAGGTAGCTCTACTAGGTACATGGACCGTTGAAGATACATTAGAGAAAGTTCCCCTATTCATAAAAAGTAGAACTACTGATCAGTATATATATAAATATTATGTTGACAACTATTAATGAAGTCTATATTTTAAGGCAGGGGATATTATTTTCTTTTGGGTATCATCTAGTATAGAGAATAGATTGGTACATAAATAAGGTAAGTTTCCACCTCATTACATAGGTCTGTTTGAGATTATAGAGATAGTTATTCTAGTAGCCTATAGTTTTCTACTACCACAGTTGTACCAAACCATGCACCACATATTCCATCTCTCACAAAATTTACAACATCATGATAATCCATCCCATAACATTGAACCCATGGAATATGAGTTATATGAGGTTTCTACCTTTGTGGAGTATCAAGTATGCATTATTGACTGGACCAAAAAGGCTCTCTGGGTTGATTTGTCCCTCTATTATAGGTTCTATGGAATAATTAAAATGTGCAAGATGAGACAAAGGAGATAAAGGCCGATGTACATGTCTAGTGGAATGATTATTTCTTAGATATATTTCTCTCCACCCTTATAATGTGAACGTGGGGACAAGTTCATTTAAGGGGGTGACTATAAGAACCCGATTTTTTACTCAGGTATGGATCCATTAAATTACTATATATGTTATTATTTTGGACATAATACGTATTCCTAATGAGTTATAAAATGTAATTAGGGTTTTTGTGGTTTTTTCAGACCTTAGAACACATATTTTAGGGAAAAATAGGCCTGTATCATGGTTAGATAAAATCATGTTGGTAGGATGCATGATTAGATCTTACCGTGCGGATAGTCTGCATTTCCAGGAAAATCCATATCGCACGGTTAGTGATCAATTTATCATACCATACCACATAATTTTTCTAGTTAACCTCTTATATAGAGACTCATTTAGGGTATCCATAGTGTTTTTAAACAGTGCGACAAACATTGCAGTGGGTAAATTTTGGGTAATTTTACCTTTTTCCCTTAATGGTCTGATTAGGCTCATCTTTCATCCATCATATAATTTTTAGAATGATTTAAATAATTTCTTATAATTTTTGGATTATTTTGAAATCATAAATAAGTGATCAACTGATGTCTTTCATTTGGGGTCCAATTGATCTTCTTTTCTTTACAATGGATGTGCAGTAGTAAGTACTCGAGTTCGTTTGATCCGTTCTTCATCTATCTTGATCTTGACCTAATTATCGAGGTGGGATCTTTTTTCCATTTTTGTTATATCTACTATTATCCATGAAAAATCAATGGATAGTAGTAGTGGAAGAGAGTTGCATGGTCCAAATATGGTTTGCCTATAACTCATCCATTATGTTTAGTTATTTCAGAATTATCGGGTGGGGCCCAATGATTTCCATTGGTGTGGTTTGTTTGATTTTTATGACATGATTATAATCGTTAGAAAAGTATTATTATTATATTTCCAAATATATGATTAGTAGTTATATTTTAGTTACCCAACTCTATACATCTTGTGTAGGAAGTTATTCCATAATTGTCGTTTTAGTGTTTAGATGCATTTGAGCCCCCATTCGGGTGTGACACAACATCACCTTTTTATTGATAATCATTTCTATTTTAAATGGAAATATTTGTGATGGGAATGGAAAAATATAATGTACAATGTATTCTAACCACATGACCTGTCAAAGGTAATTTCTTCAATTTGATTATTAAATGTTAAATGGAAATTTGAATGTATAATATGAATATAACGTTTCCTTATTAGATTAAAATGAATGGTTAGTTACATGCATGTATCACCCCTTAAAATTTTTATGGATGGTATCATAGAGAACAATGATTATTGAAAATTCATTAAATGGTTTAAATGAATGGCTTCTTGATATCGGGCCTATCACACTAATGTATGGAAATCTATGAACAAAGAGGAATTATGTATAAATTAATACTTGATTAATATTTTGGTTGCAATCCCAGAACTTCCACACTAATAAAAGGTAATAAAATGAATAGATTAAAATATTATATGGAATCATTATCAAATAGTATTGGTTTGACTAAATATCACAATGGAATCCAAAGGGAATTTCATGAGAACATGGGAACCACATTCAAATTCAAGGATATTTCATGCTTAGGTTGACAACCACCTAGACCCCGATCATTGTCAAACATTATATTTTCGATATGAAACCGTAGGATCCCCAATGTATTATTATCCAATTTGGTGGATATACTCCTTGAATAGAAAATATACAAGTAGGTTCCATGGTTAAATACCATCACTCCCATTTTCTTTTAGCCAATTTTTTTCTTAGATGAACTTCTTGGACTAGGTAGGCATCTCATTGTCGAATGACATGGATTATGATTCATTAATTAGACTCTTACTATTATCTAGGATTCAGTTATTACTCTAGTTCTGACCATTGAGGTCTATGTTTCTTGAGTTATTTCCTTGTATCATAACAACTAAATATTATTATAGTTCCATTGATACAACATTGAAGCATTATTGTTATCATTATACAACTTATATATAAATTGGTAACAATCAAACAATAAACTGGTTACATGTGAAGACACCAGCTGAGTGAAGAAGAAGGTAATTAGCTATTTAGTTATATTGTAATGATTTACTATATATGTCTTGATTTAACACTATTAAATTTCCATTACATTGGCCATATGTTATACACAATATTGGTGTTGGGCCACTAATATTTATCTTACACCATATTTGGGTGTCATTTTGTAAATTTGTCAGATTACATGAATGAAGATGTTGATAAAGGGAAATGTTTGGTTTTAAAAACCTGATTTCATGTAATTTAGGATGACTCATGATATTAGATGATTAATCTATATCTTGGGATGCTTGGGATAGTCTATTGATTTTTTATACTTTGGAAGAATGTGTTATACCAACTATTATTTATGTATGTTTTATAATATTATAGTGACAAGACATATCCTCATTATTTGTTAACTAATTGTATGTTATTATATTTATTTTAGTTATTATTTATTTTGTCTATATTTTCCACTATGAATTGATTTTTTCTTATATACAATCCAAGATTTAAATCTTTTTATATCTGTCCACTATGCTACACTCTGTTAATGATTTCGTAGTTTCCCCAAAGACACAGACTAGGATGTTAATGCTAGTCTGTAACCCCTGGCATTAGTGGATATTTTCTCGAGTACTTGTGGCCTACTGGGTACAGGGCACTAATTAAGTGGAATCTAGGACTGAAACATGATAGAAAAATTACAAAGAAGACGTGAAATCATTTAGAACACCTTTTTCCATTAAAAAATTTCAAATATGAATCAAAAAAATTTGAAAACTATTTTCCTTGAGTACATTTTGAAAACATATATGGATTACTTGAAATTTTTTGGAAAACCATTTTTTTAAAAATTCATTTAAAACATAGAAAAAATTCATGAAAATGATTTTAAAACCTTTTTACATGAAAAATTATGAACAAATTTTGTAAATTATTATAAAATATTTACATCAATTTTTTTTAAAACATTGAATTAATGCATGATTTTTTAAACCTTTTAACATGAAATATTATAAAAGAAGCTTGAAAATATTTTGAAAACAATTTCTTTGAAAATAGTATAAAAACAATATGAAAAAATAATTTTAAAATGAAATAGATTCTCAACATAAATGATGGTGGGTAAATTTTTACATGTCGTATGAGGTAGAAAATAGAATTCTTTTTCATGGATAAAATTGTAGAAAAATTCCTTTATCGACAAGAGTCAGGATAATTAATATGTTAAAATTATTAATATAAAAAATGTAAATAATTACATTTAGTTATTATTTTATTATAGTATAATATTCTTGGAAAACATATTTAGAAAACATTGTTTTGAAGGAACATAGACTTTCAACCAAAGATTGGTTTATGTGAGAATTTATTAAAAACACTCGCTTTATAATATTATGTACTAAGGAGAATAAAAATGCTACCAATAAATGATTATATTATGAATAAACATAGGATATGAAAATCCTTGAATTTTTTTGAGATATTTATCATATGATTTGTTCAATATATGAATAAAAATTAAAAATCTAGAGAATTATTGAGATTGTTTAAATAAGATCTTATCTTTTGGTGACGTGGGATCATTCTCTCCATTTAAGAAAATGAAATTGAATTAATATTAAAATATTATTAAATTAAATATATTCATTATATAAAATTGTAAAATGGAATTATTTACAACTAAAAAATGGATTTAGGTTTATAATAAAACTTGACTGTCAATGAAGAGAAATTGAGGCCAAAATATTTTACCCGTTTGGTGTCTTTTAAAACATAAACTCTAAGAAATAAATATCATAGAATAGAAATTTAAATACAAATAAATTTATTTATAATAATAATTGAATACATTAATCATTTTTATACACACCACACAAATGGATTGTGTGGTGAATAAAGTATGTATCTCACAGAAATAAAAAAGTGAGATGTAATCCCCTTATCTTGTGTCTTGACTCTCATCGTACAAATCCAAATACAAATAATATATATATAAATTTATTATAAATCATTTCCCGGAACATTTTATTATATCAAATACCATATATGGTTTTATTACGACTATATGGTACCCACTACTTAATAAACCTATGTTAAAGTTTAACATTGGGAAATATTTTCTTTGTTCTTCGCATGTGTCTTAATTTGTTGTATATTGGGTCATTATACTTTTATCATTATTTTAGAATTTAAACCACGATATAAATATATTTTATCTTCAGTATTCGTGTGTCATAATAATCTAAAGATTATATAAGTATGAAATGGAATGCACCATTCATGAATACGGTCATCTGTACGTTAGCATGGACGTCATTTCCATTTTTATTATCGTATTAAAAGAATGAAAGAAAATGATGTAAATGTATATATGTATATTGTTGAGTCAACAAGGTTTCCTTATAACTTTTCCATTCCTTCATGTTTCTGGAGATTGTTGAGTCAACAAGACTTCATTATGACTTCTACATTCCTTCATATTTTTAAAATCACAAACACCCGATCTTATTGCACATTTAATTATCTCTATGATTTTACATGATAAGGAAAATTTTCCATCCTCAAGGAAAATTTATTCTTACAATGATAGCATTGTTCTTATCATAATCTAACTCCTTTTATTTCTAAGTGTAAAATTTGGTTTCACATTTTAAATCTCAGAATCGTATAAATTTGAAGTTATAGGGAATTCTGTTTTCAGGATCCAAATTCAGGTTCCGAATCCTATGAATTAAGACTCTGAATATTATAAGATCCGGTTATGAATTAGTAGAATTAAGACTCCGAACATTCAAGATCAGACTCTGAATTCTCATGGATTCAGTCTCTGAAATATTTAATAATTCTGGTTTTGAATCTCTGAGAAACAGAATCTGAATATACTTGTTATATAGACTCCTAAGGTTAACATGATTTGTAACACCACTATAAAAGTTGAATTTAAATGATAAATGTTACTACCCATGTCAACTAGGTGCACCTTTCTTTTCGGGAGCCTACCTGATTATAACTCCATATTTAAGCATGCTTGTCCTTGGGTAGTGATTTGGATGGGTGACCTTATGGGAAGTTTCCCAGGGTGTGTGTGAGTGAGGACAAAACACAATGAAAGAACATGTGTTGGCATGTGGGGACAATCAGTAGTCTGATAATCAACCTGAGTGAGTAATAGCATATGGTGTGCTGGGTAGGAAACCAACATATTATAAGTGACCCATGGGGTCAGATGGAAAGGATCAGGGTCCGGGGTGGCAGGTCGTGACAAATGGTATCAGAGCCAATACCATCCTGGAAGAGCTTAGTCACTTCTTGGGTTTGATTCTTGGAGTCCACAACGAGGGTGTTGTGATTTATAGGGGTGGATAATGTAACACCCATAGAAAAGTGAGACTTAAAAGTCCAAATGTTACTACCCATGCCAACAAGGCACACCTTTCTTTTTGGGAGCCTACCTGATTAGAACTCCACATTTAACCATGCTTGTCCTGGATTAGTGATCAAGATGGGAGACCTTATGGGAAGTTTCCTAGGGTGTGTGTGAGTGAGGAAAAAACACACTGAAAGAACATGTGTTGGCCTGTGGGGACACTCATTTTTCTGATAAGTGACCCTAGTGAGTAATATCATATGGTGTGCTGCGAACGAAACCAAGGTATTACAGGTGACCCATGGGGTCATATGGAAAGGATCATAGCCCGGAGATGCGGGCCATTCAAGGTACTCTATGAATACTGTACGATTAGTTCATTGGGGATCGAACTACCAAATGATGTGTGTTTAAGGGATATCTGAGCCATCGCTTTTCCTCTATGCATTCCTAATTATGATAGGGTACTAGAGAGAACCTCTGTGGTTGAATGTCCTTTGGCGGAACAGATACAGATAGTGAATGTTGGAAGTTGCAGAGAAGGTAATTGATGACAGTATCAGAGACTTGGGTGTGTAAAATTTTTCAAGAGGAGGAAGTGTTAAGGAATGATGAATCTATAGAGCAGTAGACGTAAAATTAGAGCTAGGAGGCCAGCATGTGGTGATGTACATTTTGACATGTTATATCCTCCCTCCATTGTAGACCCCGCCAGGCTCAGGGAGTAGGAGGGTAGGGGAAGAGAGTAGCTGCATGTGGTCAAGGAGTCTGACCCAATGGCTCTAGGAATGATTCGAGGTACGGTCTGTGTCTACTAAAAGCTGCTAAATCAATAGAAATAGGTACCAATGATTCCTTCCCACCACGGATCTTGTCCCAAACCAAGAGTTTCCTTTTAAACCATTGACTTGACCCTCACGTCTGGATATACCTTTGTTAGGAGACATGATAATCACACATACACTGACAGTGGGATCTGACCCTTGAGGTGACAGTTTTGGTTGGAAGCTCTTAGTGGGAATGTCGAGGCCTTACGACATTAGTTTGGGTATGGACTGGGCAACCACAGTTCATACACAGATTGACTGTACTAGGAAAAAATGTTGTGGGTTACCTACAACATTGGGATGGGGTTTTCCTTGGTCAGTGAAAAGGAAAAACCATACATCACATGATGGAATCATGAATAAGTGGGTGCAGTCGATCACTTTTGAATCAGCCAGACTTACCTTTGTTCTAGACTTCTCCAGACTTGCAGCACCACTTTCAATGTTGACGAATAATGGGAAACCCTTAGTGCGGTCATAGAGATGCCAACAGAGCTTTCAAGAGCCAATGCATATGTTGACTGGTGAGCCCATATTGAGGCTACTGGAAGAGGGCATTGGGTACGTGGTTTTCTGCGATGCATTATGGACCAGACTCAGGTGTGTCCTGATGCATGATCGATCAATGATCGCGTATGGTTTTTGGCAGCTGAGACAACATCGATGAATTGAGTTCCTCCAGGACTATGACTTCGAGACGGTTTATACTCATGGGAAGTGGAATGTTGTAGCAGATGATCTCAGCAGATGATCATGCATTCAGCTACTAGGAGAGGCGATAGAGTAGCTGGCTGCATTGTAGTTATCCTTTGTGGATAGAGATAGAGCAGCCTTTCTGTTGTCTCCCTCAGTCAGTCCTCCAGTTTTTCAGCGAGTCAGGGAGGCAATGCATGGGGAAGTTGATTGTGAGACGCGATGTGCTCAGATATCCATAGGGCAGGCACTTAATGGATTTTCTGAAGGTGGGGAGCATGTAATTATTTTCAAAGGACATACCATGATACTAGTTTAACTTCAAGAGAATGTTTTGAGGGAGCTCCACACGATAACCTCCAAGAGAGCACATGGGAGCAAGAGGCGCAGATGCGTGCTCAGTAACCGGAGTGCCTAGAATGATTCGTCGAAGTTTTGTTAAGCATAAATTAATGAGCGTATCCAGTTTTCATGAAAGAGTGGAATAACTCTTAAACGGTTACTCCGGGGAGAAATTCGAGACCACCGTTGCGCTCTGGATGGCAGGTTTACCCTAGACGTGCCATAGGATTAGTTGTCGTGGGCCTCATGTGAGAAATCCCAAAATGGAATAAGGATAAATAAAATAATTAAATAAATTATTTTATTTTTCAAATGCTTATAACTCAAAAAAGGTAGCTCGGTTTTAAAATCTGAGAGTACTGTTGAACTCATGATGGCATTATTTTATTAAGAAGATACTAACATTGGCAGGCGTGGGCCACCGGAAAAAGTTATTAATTGGCCACAAATAATATAATTAAATGAAAATTATTTTATTGTAAATCCCATAACATCTAAACGGTAACACTGAATGAAAATCTGAGAGTATCTTTGGGTTAGATGGGGTGTGTTTCACCTAGGAAGATCCTAACCTTGACCGGAGTGGGTCTAGGGTGACTGATAATAATTTTCCGAACTTTTTTTTCGGGTACGTTCAGTAAATGTATGTTCGGAGTTTTATAACTTTTGAACCGATTCTTGGAATTGAAATCTGAGAGCACCATTGAACTCACAAAGTCGGTAATTGCTTAATGAGACTGTCACCACAGTTGCGTTCTACTATGTGTAAAAGTTAGTTTTTGTGGAGTTTTAATTAAATTGAATAAAAATAAAGAGATAATATTATTTTTATTTGTGGCTGTTTAATCCTCCAAGGAGAGGTTGGAGGTGGGGCCCAGCCACACATAACATCCCTTGGGAGGATATTTTTTGTTGGGGCCCACATGAGCTTTACTCCCTTTAAACCCCAAATTCATGTATGAATAGTGGGGCCCACAGGATCTCCTTAACACCTCTAACCCCCTCTTTTATGTGGATAAAACTCTCCACCTCCCAATTAATTAAATGGAAACCTCTCTCCAATAGTTAATTAGAAATCCTCACCTCCCCTTATTTGAAATTTTAACCATCCTCTCCATTAATTATATGGGTTGTCTTTTTTTAATTAACCATAAATTTTCAAATCATGGTGCCAACAAATAATAGTCGTCATTTCCATCAATTATTTGGTTCGTATACTTCATTCTTTTTGTTGGGAGAACTAAGGAGAGGGGGAGGTCTTGGAGGGATGCATCTTCCAACGGAGTACACCGACTTCCTTCTTCTTCAACCAGGGAAAGGAAGGGAATGTCTCTTCTGCCACCGAAGAACGACGACGCCATCTTCCTCCTTCTTCATCCGCATCAAAGGATAATACGCCTCTCGTGAAGAACGTCGCCAATGACGAGTATCTCTCTTCCTCTTTCGACGTTGACTAAATGACTCTTCCTTCTTGTGACTACATCAAATGACACTGACAAGCAAGGTAGGGGGTTTTACCTTAAGAAGCATTCCTTTTCATTTTTCACCATCTTTTGAAAGGAATCATTGTGATGTTTTGTGATTAAATTTTTGTTCATCGTACCTTTGATGAACCAACTGCTATCACCGTAAACGTGGAGGGTTCGGGCCAAGCTCACACAGCCTGAAACCTTCCATCGAATTTTCATTTTGACGTTCCACGAAGCGGAAACATGACATGGCAATGGGTTGACAATGTATATGGAGAACAAGGGCCGCGCTACCTGCGGCTCCACGAACCGCGCCGCCCCTAGGAGCCCCGGTGCACGCCCGTACCCTACCGGCGCGCTAACCAGCTCCCCCCCCCGCCTCACCGATGCACTTCCCGGCGGCCCGCACCTCACCGGCGCACTGCCCGGCCAACCCGGAGTCCTCGGGGCGCTACCCGTCCAGGCCGCCGCCCCCCGGCGCGCTGTCCGGACAACCCGGCGACCCCAGCGCACTGCCCTACATGCTCAATGCCACCCGGCGCGCTGCCTGGCATACTCGGCGCCCCCGACACCCTAGCGTGCAGCCATGGCGTGCTGCCCGGCCCCTACTGGCGGCCTGCCCGGCGCCGTCGCGGCCTGCCCAGTGACCCACCTGCCTGCCTACGCTCTACGTGGCCTGCCCTCTTACCTCCCAGCCACCGGCGTTTTGAGCCGACCCGTGGCGCCCCCGTGGTGTCGCTGGCCAAACTGGCCTGGTCTCTCGGGTTGAGTCACCGAGCCACCTATGTGGCGACGATCGGGCCGAACTACCCTCATGGTCCGCTGGGGCTGGCCCAACTGACTGGTTCTAAACATAGAGGGCTGACCCTCCCAATGGGTCGGGTCAGACCCAGTGAGTTTGAACGGGTCGACCCAGATCGGGTCGGCCCAGACTGGGTTGGCCCGAGTCGGTTCGATCGGGTTGGACCGGACCTAAGCCCATTACTGAACCTTTGCTTGCTTTGGCCATTATCTTTTCCACCTGACATACGTTTGACAAACCGTTAGTGGCACCGGTATTCATGGACAATAGCCATCCCTTTGAGAATAACCCACGAGAGTTCGTTGTATAGTTGAGATACGGTCAGGTTGGTTTGTACACGAAACCTACCGGTCCCCAAGGACTAAAGGGCTGATAACTCATAGACCGAGCATTCGATTGATGTTCCGTATGTTGCATTGAGACCCCTATGATGTGGCGGTGTTTTGAGTTACTTCCACGTTAGAATTCGAGACACTTGGTTTATCGAATAGTAGCTTGTGGAGAAGATTCTCCTGGAGACGAGCATACAGAGTGCAGAGACCTAGTAGTTGTAGACCTAATGACTGCTTGACCGATTCGACTCGGAGTGATTCGATTAGCCTAGTGGACGGAGCTCCCAGTTTGGCAGTAGACCCATGGCGATCAGAGCGCCTGGTTTGGCAGCAGACCCGCAATACTCAACAAGAGAAGTACCTCTGACGGCTGTTAGGGGGAGCTCCCAGTTTGGCGGTAGAACCATGGCGGACGGAGCGCCCGGTTTGAAAGTAGACCCATGGTACTCAACAAGAAGAGTAACTCCGCACTCTAAGGAAGGTGAGTAGCACCTCAAAGTCGTGACAGTTCCACTATACTCGATAGAGGAGGAGTTCTCCAATAGACGTGGTTTCGATAATGAAAATCCTGGTTTGAGCTGAGTCAATGACCATTGTGTTTTCCTCATGATTGAGATGGGTTACTTGATAACTTAGTTATATGTATGGGAATATACCTAAGTAATGGTTATCCGTTGATTTCATACTTTTTGGTTTAACCTTGTTGGATTTTGTGAGACATTGAGGGTCTCAGGGTACCTAATGAGAATCGTTATACTCACCCCTGCACGGGCTATGCTCACACCTCATTGTGTTGGATGTAGACGATGGGAAACGCTGACCGAGGCGGAGTGTGTGAGGAATGGATGGTTCCCGAGGGTGGACCTCACGACGAGATGGTAATTGGACGAGATGGACGAACATGGAGTGCTGAGGAGGCTTTCTGTAACTACCCTTCTGGTAGGATCCGTGGTGGAAAATCCATGAGCTGCTAGACTCCTTCCGGTTGTTTTTCTTTTAGTTTTACCTATTTTGTCTTTTCCTTGTAATTTACTATTGGTCTTGTATTTACGACCCCTTTTACTTTCCAGCACAATTTTTGTTATATAGATTTTACATAGTTTTTTCTTCTTCTTATACTCTGGTTGTATGTGTTTACATTTTATAAAGTAAATTCCTTCGCAATTATAGGGATTTTCACCTTTGGTGCTAGTCGCCACCCCTGGCCTATCGAAGGCGGGCTTGGGGTAGTCACGATACGAGTCCCAGGGGACGGGTAGTGACATGATTAGACCCTAAATTCAATTTTTCCTTATACTTAGAAAAATGAATTTGATAAAAGAAACCATATTTTTCACTTACCTGTGTTTGAGTTATAAAATGATGTCATTCGTTTTATAATATAATTACCATTGTTTGAGTGAAACGTATACAGTTCCCTTATGAATACAAGGAAAAATATGACCTTTGGAGGAGGGAGCCGACCGTTGAAGATGTACCTATAAATAAGAGTTTAATTGAACAATCTCCACACAGTTCTATGATTCTTGATATTATATGTTAGTGAAGTGTTTTCTTGAGAGAGAGGCTCTTTTAAATATAATTGATTTGTGCAGATGTTGTGAACCACTTGTTTGGGTGGGAACAACTTGTTCAGACTATCTTCGTGAAGATTCCTATCATGTTGATCGTGGGCTTTCGGGCTTGGAAGCCAGAGGTCTTGATTTCCTCATAAATTGAGGGATTACAGGGATAACAATACGGATACCGATCTACATATTGAGATCTTCCCTGGGTTGTGGTAAGATATACTTTCTTGAAAGTATAAATCAAGAGAATTTTATCCAAGGTTTTTGGATACCCAACTCTTTGGGATAAATGATTTCTATACATGTTACATATACTATTTCAAGTTTTTTTCCACTATAAATTTGGTTGTTTAGGAAAGAATAACTATCTTATAATTTATTATTATTGTACATTAATTAAACAGGGTTCAATACGGTTTACATTAGAATAATTGTTTTGTAAAATTTTGTTATGTTTAATTTCTGGAATCACATTTCTGGAATCTCATTATTTTCAGATCTACATTTCTAGAATCTAGTTAGCTTGTTGAACTACTTCCATTTCTGAAATCTAGGTAGTTTTTTTGAAATGGTTTCATTTATGAAATGAAATTTCTGGAACTTCATTCTCGGAATGACATTTTCTGAATTAAGAAAGTTTGTTGAACTAAGAGGTGTTGTGAATTTACCTAGTTTTTCTTTGTTAAACTAAATAATTTTAAATTTTTTTAAAGATTTTTTAATGAATAAAATTCACCCCTATTTTATATTGAGTATCTACATTATAATTTAGATACTAAAATTAGCATCATATCGATCATATAATTTGTTTCAGAGGAGATTAACTCATACCCTGAACTAATCCTATAATTTGTTTCAGAGTATTGGTTAAATATGAATTAATCCACGATTAGATTCAGAAGAGAAATCATCATCATCTTCACATTTTCGGAATCATAATTTCGGACTCACAATGTCCAGACTCATATTTTTCTTAGAGATACTATAGTTCTATATTTACCATGCTTAGGATATTATTTTTGTTTACAAACTTTTGTTACTAACAGGTTTGTGTGGAGAAATTTTCTTTATGATGGCATGAATAAATGTTGGTTCAATCAACAATATAAATCCTACCAGACCTCCTATTTTTGATGTAAATGATTTTGAGTACTGGATAGATAGTATAAAGACTTTCATTATTAGAACTGTAGTAGATAACTACATGATGCAGACAGGAGACTATAATATTCCTGTTATGGAATTGCGAACTTTTACTAATCAGGAGAAATTAGAATATCAAGCTAACTTCAGGGTTAGAAATACATTGCTATGTTAAATGACAAGGAACATCTATAGTCAAATACCCTCATGTAAAGCTGCAAATAGTATCTGAAAGAAATTGGAAGTCACACATTTTGGAACTTCTAAAGTTATATAGATAAGAAGAACTATGTTGAAAGGTTGATATCATGGCTTTAGCATTACTTATAGAGAACATATAAGAAAAGTTCAGCAAACGTTCATGACCATTGTGAATAGATAACAGTCTATGGGAGAAAATAGTTTGGATGATGAGGCACATGTAGATAAGATCATAGACATCATTCCAAATGAGTGGGAGTCTAAGAGGACATCAATTAATGGGAACATGAAAGTCACCCAGATTTCCATAGATGAGATTTTTGGAACTCTTCTTCAGTATTATATTATAATGAAGAGATATGTTGATAATGATAAAAAGAATAATTGGAATGGAGGAGTTGATTTTAAAACTATGTCAAAACATATTATATCCAAGACTCTGGTAAGAGTTACTAGATCATGTTCAAATAAAGTTACTATTCAGTCAGAATCTAGTGATACAAAAAAATATGATAATGAGTTGGATAATCTTGCTCAGAGAATGAACAAGATAGTAGCTCATAAGAACTATTAAAATATGTTTAATAAAAGAGACTACAAAGAAAAAAATAACAGGGAAGTTACTTGTTACAAATGCTGAAGAACATGTCATAACAGACCTCAATGCCCTCTTTTGAAAAAGAAGGATAAGAAGTAAAAGAATTCAGAGAGAAACAAGAATAAGTTCTGGAATTCTAAGAACAATAAACGCCTAAATGAAAACTACACTATGAGTGATAGTTGTGGAGAATCATTGGGATGTGAATCTTCTGAATATGAATCATCATCATAGAAAAATAATGTATTCATTGCTACTACTTCTTTCCGAAATACATGTCTTATGCCCAAGAAAGGGCCTATCAAGGCATTAAAAAATTTATCTCTTGATAAGAATTATTATTCTGAAAATATTACTTTTGATAATGATACATCAACTTTAGATAATGAAGAAATACCATTATATGCAGAAGTATCTATATTTTTCAAGTTTTTAGATGAAAAAATTATAAAATTTCAAAGAAAATAGAGAAGGAAAATACTAGAGAAGAAATTCTTACAAAAGCTCTAGAGATCTTGAAGATAAGGATGAGATCCTAGAACAACTTTCTAAAGACCATAAAAAATTAAATTCTGAAAAGTAAAAACTTTCTAAATATCATAAGAATGCTACTAAAAAAATAAATGTTTTGGAGGAAAAATCTAACTCTAAGGAAATAATTCCTGAGGATATGAATTCAGTCATAAGACTAAAATCCAAAATAAATTCCCTTAAGAAACATCTTTCCAACTATACTTATGATAATGAAAAATTTGGCAATATATATTTTAAAACTATACCTCAAGGAAATAAGTCTCGAGTAGGGTATACTCACCGAAAAACTTTTTTCAAAAATAACTATTTTATTCCGTCTAGATCCCCTTTTCCAGTAAATGTCAACATGGTGGGCATTGGAAGAAGAATTTTTCTTTAAATAATGTTCAATATTTTGGGTTTCCTAATGAATATTTTTCTAAAAAAATGTAGATACCCACAAATTTATTTTCTAACCCTAGATCCAGGAACGTTTGGATTCCGAAATTCTAACACATATATTTTTCTGGAAAATATTGACAGTACCAACAACAATATATGGTACATGGAAAGTGGATGTTCACGACATTTGACTGGAAAAAAATATCTTCGAAATTATTATCAAGACGAAAGGAGGAAAATTACCTTTCATAGATAATGTTAAGGGAGAAATTATTGGTATATGTAACATTGTTTTTCATGGAATAACATTTATTTCAAATGTTTAATTTGTTAAAGGTCTTAAGAAAAACCTCATTAGCATACGTCAATTATGTGATGATGGTTACCTTGTAAATTTTATGAATGACTTGTTCATAGTACATAATTACAAGGAAGTGTTTATTCTTTCTACTAATAGGAAGGAGAATTTTTACACTGTAGATATAGAAGACCTTTTGAGCCAAGATATTCCTTGACTTAGTTCAATGGAAGATAATTCTTCGTTGCGGTATAGAAGGCTAGTACATTGTAACCTAAGTAACCTATTTAAACTCTCTATGAAAAAACTATTTAAGGATCTACTAGTGTTTAGTTTTGATTCTTCAAATGTTTGTGATCCTTGTCAATATGGAAGTCAACATAAATCGTGTTTTAAATAAGTTGGTGAAGTGTCTACCACTGATGCATTACAGTAAGTGCATATAGTTCTTTTTGGTCCAATAGAAACTGGAAGAATTTATGTAAAATATTATGTATTTTTTTAGATGATTATTACACTGGATTTACATGGGTCAATTTTCTAGCAAGGAGAATCTGAATTGTTTTCTTATTTAAAATTTTTTAGAGCCCAAGTTAAAAAGGCGACGAACCTTCCATTGATAACTATTCAAAGTGATCATAGAAGATAATTTCAAAATTCTTATTTTGAAAAAAAAATTAGTTGAAAAGGCATTACTGATAAATTCTCAGCACCTAGAACACCTCAATGAAAATGGTGTTGTTGAAAGAAAAAATAGAAAAAATCATTATATAATAAGAACCATAATGATTGAATAATCAGTAGCCAAACATTTTTTGGATGAATCTATAAGTACTAAATTTTATACTATAAATCATGTTTTGATTAGATCTTTTATTAATGAAACAACTTATGAGTTATGGAAAGGTATAAAACATATACTTTCCAACATCAAGGTTTTTGGTTGCAAGGTATTTATTCTAAATAATAAAGATAATTTAGAAAAATTCTCACCAATATCTAATGATTGAATTTTCTAAGGCTATTCCACAACTTCTATGTCATATAGAGTTTTCAATACAAATACATGTACTATTGATGAAACAGTACATGTCAAATTTTATGGAACTGATCCTTTTGCTTTCAAAAAACCTCAACCAACATCTTAAAATGTCTTTTCAAAAACTAATTATCAACCTTTGATAGAATATCATTCTGTTATGGAAATTTTTTAATAAATAATTTCTGAAACATTTACCCCGGAAGACTTCTGACCCTATGTTGATGAACATGTTTTACAAAACCCAAATCCGTTGTTTTTTAAGAAACATCCTAGTGATAGTATAATTGCTGATGTAAATCTACCCAAAAAGACTAGAAGTTCCTAAAGTATTGAAGTATAGAATCTTTAATTTCATACCTAATTACAAAAAAATAACTAATGAAGATTTAGGTGATGATTATTGGATAAAATCTATGAATGATGAGCTAAATGAATTCGAAATGAATAAAGTGTGGACCTTGGTTGAATGGCCATAGGAAACCTCTATTATTGGAGTAAAATGGGTCTTCAGAAATATCTGTGATGAAAAGGGAATCATTGTTAGAAATAAATCTAGATTGGTTACTAAAGGCTATAATCAACAAGAAGCAATAGAATATGAAGAAACCTAGTCTCTAGTATCTAGACTTCAATCTATTCATATTCTACTTTCATTTGAAGCATTCATCAACTTAAAAATCTTTCAAATGATTGTTAAATGTGCTTTCTTTAATGGTTATGTTCAAGAGGATGTTTTTGGTCAACAACATCCTAGTTTTGAATATACAAAATATCCTGAACATGTTTACAAACTTACCAATGGTTTTTATGGACTTAACAAATCCCCTCAATATTGGAATAGTGGACATATACGATTTTTTCTTTAAAATAATTATGTTAAAGGAAATGTTGATCCAACCATTTTTATAAGGAAATAAATGAAAAATGTTTTGATTGTTCAAATTTTTTTGATGGAATTATATTTGGTTCAACTCACCAATCTTTAACTTATTCATTTGAGAATATAATGAAATCTGAGTTTTAAATTAGTATGATGGGTCAGTTAACATTTTTCCTTGGTTTAAAAATTTTTAAAAAACTAGAGGGAATCTATATATCCCAATATAAGTATATTATAAAACTTCTCAAAATGTATGGCTATGAAAACACTAAGAGTATAAGTACTCTCATTGGTACATCAAATTCACTTGATCTTGTTGATGCTGGTAAACCAGTAGATCAAACATCTTTTAGAGGTATGATTGTAATTCTACATTACTTGATCGATATTTATCCAGAAATAATGTTTTTATTATGCTTATGTGAAAGATATCAATCTAATCCAAAGGAATATCATTTAAATGCAGTGAAAATAATTTTTCACTACATAAAGAGAACCAAGGATTTTGGACTCTTTTACACCTTTGGAAATGATTTTGTTTTAAAATGTTTTTGGATGTTGACTTTGGTGGATGTATAATGGATAGGAAAATTACATTCAGAACTTTTCATTTCCCAGGAGATTCATTAGTTTCTTGGTCATGCAAAAAGCAACAATCAGTATCACTTTCCACTGCTGAAGCTAAATATGTAGTAGCTGGAAGTTGTTATGATCATATATTGTGGATGCAACACACACTCACAGATTATGGCATGAGTTTTACCAAAACAGAAATATTTTGTGATAATAATAGTGCCATTTATTTAAGTAAAAACACTGCACATCACTCTCTTGAAAAACACATAGATATTAGGAATCACTATATTAGGGATCACAAAAAAACGAGATATCATTCATCAATTTATCGGAACACAAGATCAACTTGATGAAATTTTCACAAAATCTTTACCCGCTAATATACTTGAATATAATAAACAAAAGTTAGGAATGATAAACATAATGGAATTTTCCATGTTAACATCCTTTTGAAACAATCTCCTTATAGTAAGAAACATCTTTTCAAAGGGGGAATTCGTTTGTTAAATAGAAAAATGAAAGAGAAATTAATGAAAAGTAATACTAAGAAAAAGAAGAAACTTCCCTATGTAAGGGGGAGTTCATCTAAAAGAGATTTATTATCCTAGAAGATTTTTGGATGTAAGAAAATTCTATGTATGAATCCAGAAATCATGAATAAGATCATTAGTGTTTCCAAAGCCTAACGGGGAATTAGTTGAATTCATTAGTTCTCATGTGTAAAGAGAGATAAGTTTTATATACAAGCCCATAAAACTTCAATGTCCTTATATTATTATTCCCTTTTTAATAAGGATGTTTGTGCTTTCCAAAAAGGGGGAGATGGTTGAGTCAATAAGGTTTCCTTATGAATTTTACATTCCTTCATGTTTAGAGAGATTGTTTAGTCAATATGTTTTCTTTATGACTTCTACATTCTTCCATGTTTTCAAAAAAAAACACCCTATCTTATGGAAATTTTCATTTTCCCAGTGATTTTACTAGATGAAGAAAATTTTCATTCCTCAAGGAAAATTTATACTTACCATGATAGAATTGTTCATATCATAATCTAACTCTTTTTTATTTCTATGTGTAAAATTTGGTTTAACATATTAAATCTCAGAATCCTATAAATACTTAGTTATAGAGAATTATGTTTCCAGGGTCCGAATTAATGTTATGAATCCTCTGAATTCAGACTGATAACTTTTTGAGTTCAGGTTCTGAATTATCTGAATTCAGACTCCGAACATTTTACATTCAGACTCTGAATTCAAATGGATTCAGACTCAAAATTCTTTATGAATTCCAGTTTTGAATCTCTAAGAAACAGAATCCAAATATCCTTGTTATATAGCCTTCGAAGGTTAACTTTCTTAGACTCTGAATTGTATTATTCATTATGCTCCGAAAAATGAATTTGGTTAATGAAACCATATTTTTCACTTACCAATGTTTGAGTTATAAAATGATGTCTTTCTTTCTATTATTTACTAACCATTATTTGAATGAGACGTATACAGTTCCCTCTAAAATTCAAGCAAAAATATGACCATTGGAGATGGGATCTGACCATTGATGATGTACCTATAAATAAGAGCTCATTTGAACAAGCTCTACACAGTTCTATGATTCAAGAGATTATATGTTGTTGAAGTTTTTTATAGATAGAGAGGATCTTTAAACACTAAGTGCTTTGTGGATATGTTGTGAACAACTTTTTTGGGTGTGAACAACTTGTTCAAACTTTCTTATTGTAGATTCTGATCATGCTGTTCATGGGCTTCCATGATGGGAATATAGAGACTCAGAATTCCTTCTAAATCGAGGGCTTATGGGGAGAAAAATATAGATACTGATCATCAGATTCAAGAAATTTATCCATGGTTTTTGGAAACCCTACCCATTGTGTTAAATGATTTTTATAATTTTCACTTGTAGTATTTCAGGTTTGTTTTCCGATGTTACTTTTGTTGTTGAGGAAATAATTACTATCTTATACTTTCTTATAATTGTAATCTCTGTAAATAAGGTTCTATACTTTTTAAAGAAGAATATTTGTTTTATAAAAATTATTAAGATTCATTTCCACAATCATATTTTTGGAACCTCATTTTTTTCGAAACTACATTTCTGGAATCTATTTAGTTTTTTGAACTACTTCCATTTCTGGAATCTAGTATGTTTGATGAACTGGTTTCATTTCAAGAACGAAATTTTTTGAACTTCATTCTCAGAACAACATTTCCAGAATTAAGAAAGTTAACATAACTAAGAGGTGTTGTGAATTTACATTGTTTATCATTGTTAAACAATATCTTCTTTTAAAGTTCCAAAATAATTTTTTAAAGTATAAAATTCACCCCCTCTCTTGTATATTGTGTATCTATATCATAATTCCGATACTACAATCAGTATCATATCGATCCTATTTTTTATTATTATAGTAGCTTTATAATGATATTTATATAATTTAATCTAATTAAACACATCCTTAATAAATTCAATGAATTTAATGAACAAATCACATCTCTTTGAGGGGTGGTAGTACACATATCATCAAACTAAATTATCATATGTAAATCAAATGGAAACAGAATAAGGTGTGTGTTTTAAATTGAATATTGAAGCTTAAATAAATAATAAATATTATATATAACATATATATATATATAGATTTTCCACCATACATTCCACCATAATAGGTGGTAATTGAAGAATGAAGAAGTATCTTTTAGTGAGGGGGAATTTCACCATATACATAAAAAGTATGTTAAATAAAAATTAGATAGAGGTAAGTATAATTTTAGTTATAAAAAATTGAATAAAAAGAAATTTATTTTTAATATAATTGTTTTGTTATAGATTCATGTATTAAATAGAGTTCAAGGGGTGTAGAAATAAATAAAAAGCGAGGATCTTGATACAAGATGTTACCTCATAATCGGGTAACTCCTTATGGATTGTCCCAAAACGCTGCATTAGATTTATTTATACTTTGGTGTAGTCTTATGGAAGTAATATTGGGATTTTTAAATTTTATTTAAATTTTATGTTCCCAAACTATGTGGTTTGAGAGGTGTTACAAAGAGGGATAAGCGAGAACCTTCTATTAAAAAGGAAAATGACACACTGACATTTTTGAAAACAAGATCAGTGTACACACATTATTACAAAAAAATTCTCACAAAAAAAAACAAACATAATAATGTAAGGTTCTTGTTTAATTATTGGAATGAAAATTTGTGTTGGAAAATATTTTAGGTTATTTAGGTCTTAAATGTAAGGTTTAGTATTTTATTAACCAATTGTTTCTCTTAACTATTGTAAATAATTTTATTCACTTTTAATAATATTTATTTTTCAATAATAGAGTTGAAATTATTGCATGTCATAAATTTTTATGATTCCAATTAATGAATCCATATTTTTAAATTCTAATTACATAAGTGTTTGAAATTAATTTAATATTAATCCAACTGATCTGACGACACTACATGTTTTTAAATAAAAACCCTCCAAACATTAGCTATGTTTTTGTTCCCAATTTAAAAGTGAAATTGATTCCAAATACATAAATTAGATTAATTTATAAAATATATATTAAATTACACTTTCAAAACATTTTAAAATATAATTTAGTCTTATATAAATAGTAGATGAAAAATATATTTAGAATTAAGATCTAGTATTTTCACAAATCATCCAGCAATGATGTTTCTTTGAAAAATCTCCAAAATAATCCCTAAGTTAATTTTTATATTATAAATTAGATTATGATGTGTTATTAACAAATTAAATTTATAAATGTGTATAAATTACTGTAATTAGTTTTCATATATAGTCTTTAAAATTATATCATTTGAGAAAATATTATTTTTCAACATATAAAGACTTAACCAAAAACTGCATCTTTCATAGTCAATATGTTTTATTTAGATAACTTTTTAAAAAAAATATTAGAAAATTTGTTATCATTATTCATATTATTATGTTTAACATCTAGATTATAATTATATCATTTAAATAATTATAAAAAGAAAAATATGTTTTGTAGAAGCTTAGGGTTGCATGTAACGTACACCAAGTAAGTGTTGCATGTTGGATATTCCTTATTGGTGTTTCATGTAACATACATAATGTCATAAGATAGAACCAATGTTCCATGTATTAAAGATGAAATTTATTTTGTGTTTATTCCATGGTTAAATTGGTGTTTCATATAACTCAAGCAAACAATATTAATTTAATATTAAATAAACAATATTCAATGATACATGGAATTGAAAATTTCAAAAAGGATATATTTATTTGAAAGACAAATTCACAATATATTTTTGTGTTACAAAAACATTGATCATCATATTCTTTGTTTGTTCTCTTCCTAGTAATTATATTACGACATGTTCTTGTGTATGTCGCATGGTTTTCCCGTCTTGTTTTAAATGAGAAATCTAATTATAGAATTATGTTAAGGAATTTTTCAATAATGTTGTGGTATCCATGTATCATGTTGATGTTATATGCATTTAATATACCAAATAAAATAGGATTTTGGATTTTAAAATTTTAGTTATTGTGAGTTTAGGTAAAAAAATCGTAAAATAATGTTTATTAATGAAATTTATAGTCATTTGTGAAACATGATAATGAATCTCATGGATGACTAAATGATGGTGTGGTTTTTTAAAGAACATGTTAACTTATTACATGAATTAACCACAAATTTTAGCATGTATAATAGTTTTTGTAATTTTTGATTTATGACTTTTTAGAGGATATATGTAGAGGTGTAGAAGAATAAATATGGTAAATTGGGAGAAATATAGATCCATGTACCTTTTTCCCTTTCCCTAGTCAAATGGTGGTAGTAATAGAGGCTATAAAAGTACCGATCAAGCAACCAACTCCCCATTCAACTTATTCTTGTTATTCAATATGCTATGATTTTTTAAAAAAAATTAATATAATTTTTTTTAATTTCACCCTTTCTTTTACCCAGTTAATATATTTGATGAGTTTTTTACATTCTATTTTTGAATTTTAAATACATTGAGAACTCCCACACCATTTCATCTATATATCATTAAATCTATGTATTCAGCATCCTCTATAATCATAATAAATTAACCACATGCTTCCACATTCAGTCAATACATGATAAATTTCCCATTCTATTACAAAATTATGATATATTTATAGTAGTTCCATAATACCATAAATATGAAACGTCTTATATGGCTTGGATTACATTTGATTGCATAATTCCTCAATTAGATAATATCAAAAGTCGATATTGATCCTCGTCATTGTATGCATGCATCAATTGGGGTTGGATTCATGTTTTCCCAATTTGGACAATGACCTAGTCCTTATTTTCCTTGATCATTGGATATTACATTCTTCAATAGTAACTAATCATTCCTTTAATGAAAAGGTTTTAATGTATTCACATGCTTATGTGGGATATCCTGTTCAATTTCTACCACCACTATAAACTGTGTCTTTTATAAGTTCTTAGGGTAATTTTATGATTATATAGATAATATAATTTGATTAAAAAATACAAAAACATTATTATTATCAAACATAAATAAATTTTCTATCCAAATTTACTAATAAGGATTTTTTAGAATGGACTCTGATGATTGTTTTATTTATGTCAACTGATAATTAAGATATGTTTGTAATTTTTATTTCACTTTTTATAATGGTTTAATTCGTATTTTGGTTCCACAAATATTTAAAAAGGGTTCAACAACATCACCATGTTAATCATGAAATCCATTCCCAATATACTTATTTATGGAAGACTATATACCTTTAATTAAATCGTGAGTAACTACAATATTTCCACATCATTATTACGAAACATTATTTTTTATGATATTTCGTCGATGAATTTTTTATATATTCTTTATATCGTAACTAATTGAAATGTTTTGTATCATTTATTAGCATATGATCAATGTTATTATATCTTAATTTGATAATATTTCATATCAATCACCTAGTTTTCACTATAATGGATATGGGTGTTTTTACATTCTTTATTCATGATTGAACCTCAAGCATGAGTATTTCAATATCATGGGTACTCATATATATTTTATAACTATTCCTTATTAAGATGAGATAATTCTCATATATTTGAGGGATAATATATATATGTAAGATTTTATATATTTACTGACACACATACAACAAAATTCCTTCCTAAGAGAAGATGAAGGACCTCCATGGTGAGTGTGTTTAAAATGTATATATAGTTAAAAAATATGAGAAGAGAGATTCCATAATGATATATGATTATTAATGCAAAGACCCATAAACATATATATATATATATACAATAAATATATATTTCAACAATACATCCTATCAAAGATATGAATTGATGAACGTACTGGATAGATGTTCCCACATTTTTTATTTGTATCATACTAAAACTATAAGATTGGATCATATAAATTTTCATTAATGAGGATAAACATAATTATAGTTATTTATAAATGTACATTAGCCAAATAACTTTTTATTTAATTTTCAAAAAGACTACTTTGAGGTGAGTGGTAACCAATACATTAGTCAAAACTATACAGCAGGAATCCATAGTGGTGAACCAAATTCATAATAGACACACACAAAACGAGGAGATTGCATTCGGGATATGCTCGCATCAGTCAAAGTCAAAGTCACCATCGCCATACCTCATGATATTCATCCATCATCATCGTCATAACCGTTATCATCGTCGCCAAAAAATCAGGGCGTCATCATCGTCACCGGTTTCTCACCACATCAGAAAGCTGGAGGCAACCGGTCGCTGGAACGAACATCACCACAATGAAACCAGAAGTCATTCGCAAACACACTGAACATATATTCAAGGGACCATTCCCTAGAGAACCCATAATAGCCCGAACGCCACATCCCAAAACTCTGATGATCAACTACTCCTGACCGACATGGAGAGGAAAAATGGGACTCGATTCTAGGGTAGTGTTAAAGCAGCACAATGTTCTGGGGGAATGAGCCTTTCACTATGAACAAAACCATAAAATAAAAAACCATAGCCAAGAATAAACCACAATCTACACCATCTATGAAGATAAATAACAAACGGAAAAGAAACCCATAACATAAAGAAACCCATTATCAGAAGAAATGGAAACAATGGAGTGGAAATCTCTAATGAATCCATGAATGAAACCGAAGATTGGAACGCTAAAATGAAACCCCAAATAAATTAAGAGATACCAATGAAGAATGTCAGTGAAACAAAGAACCTTGCGTTTCCCCAACTCCCACCACCGCAATTCTAAACCCATCTGAGGAAATAACACAACCAACCAAGATGGGGTTGTGTGTCTCGAGTCATATCGTCAGAGAAGTGGTGGAATTGGAGAAAGCAAGGTAACTCCATAGAACTAGAAATGAAATAACCTGGAAATAAGGAAGTTGTAATAAGGACTCATCAAGTATACATTCGTATATTTTCTCTTTAATATAAAATTATTATTTACTTATTACCTATGGAATTTATAGTCTCATAAAAAACATCTATTTCCTATATCTATAAATTGATTTGGAGGTTATTATTATGGGGTACAAATTACCCTCACACTATATGACTTCCATGAGGTATATTGTTATTCCCTAATTTTAAATAACAACTAAAAAGAATGGTTCTAGATTTAATGTATAGAGTGTTATAAATCATTGTTAGTCCCCCCTCAAGGATAATGGAGTTAGGGTGGTGAATTTTTGGGTTGATTTTAATCCTATTAGATGAACATAATAGGGATATCAAATGTTTCTTAAATGGAGTACTCCAACTTCAGAAACATCCTTTTATAATTTTATGTTATTTTTTGACTCACAACATATGTATAATGTTTTTTTAGTTTGGTTTAAATCCATTTATGAATATTATAGATTCTTTATTATCTAATAATATTTTTATACTATTACAAATAGTTAGGTAATTATTTATTTATTATGTACTTAATTAATTATTATTCCATTGGTAGGTACATTCATATAATCAATTGAGTAAAAAATCAGAGGGTAATTTCAGATTTTTTATTAGACCATTATTTATAATAGAATTTAAAAACCCATAACTATAAATGATATTTCATTGTATTATCTGATATTTAAATGTGTATAAAACACATATGGAGAAACGACAGATTTCGGTACCTTTAGAAAAATCATAATTTATGATATGTAGATATATTTTTTGAATGGCTTGGATTGTAATATTATATGTTATATATGAGATATTATTTTATGAAACATAATGTATGATACACCTACCATTACTATGACTCATTAATTGTTGAAGAGTTTTAATGAGTTATCACTCATATTATATATACATCAAATATAATTCATTATTCATATAATAAGATTAAATAAATGGAAGAGTTAATGGATAGTAGTTATATAGTATTTATCCATATAAATTTAACTATAAATTAATAATTAATACATGTAAATTAATGGGATCACATGAATACACATCAATTATATATGTGTGTTTAGGATAGAGGTATAACATATACAAGTATGTGTATTCTTCAAAACATCTAGTAGATAATCTCTACCTTTCTAAGATCTCTAAATTTATCCTCCTATGTAAAATGAGATAGATGAATATAAATGATTTTGGAAGTCCTTTCACAATGAATATTTGTGATTCACTACAACCCACACTACACAAAATGCATTAATTAGTAATTGTTTACTAAATAGTAGCTAAAAATTGAACAAATATAGAGGTCATTTTCCAAATAACCACCACTAAATATTATATTATTATTAATATAAATGAGGTTATACTTATGCCGCACACATATCTTCCCAGACACCTACCAATGCCAAGACCTCTCCACCACTATGTCCTCCACCTTAATGGTTCTTAGTTTCCCTTAGCCCCCCGAGCCTTCATCGGTGCTCTGATTTCCACTGAGACCCAAAAACCCCATACCTGAACCCGAGATAGTGATGCAGTCACCCCTAGGCTCCATAAGTCATCTCTTTATCCCTTTATAGTGCATCAGATTCCCTTGACCCCCCTTAAGATTGATCTCGAACCCATTCTTCATATGATCCCTTCTCCTAGAAGCCACCCAATCTAGCCCCCTTTAACCCAATTCTCCCCCTACTCCTCCTTCTACCTTGGATTTGAGTAAGTGGTAAACCTAAATTTATTACAATTTTATTCTATGAATTTCTTCCCATTTGACATCTCCCAATTTTTATTACGCATAATTAGGTAGAGTATTGTTGTCTATGCATTATTGTTTTTTTATTTGCTCGATTGTGCATTATCTTACTATTATAAATCATATATATCTCAATGTATAAGGGAAATATTTTTACTTCACAATATTTTAATGTATCTTATATAACATATCATGTTGTTTTTGTTTAATTGGTCAATATAGGTTGATAATTGATTAAATATAAATTTTTAGTTAGGACAGATGGAATTCTATATCATTATTTTCAATTATGATGAATATATTTTAGGTAGTGTGAAAAATGTTTTTTCTATTCATTTGGGATGAAAAAAATTAATTTTCAAATATTTTTAATAATTTTTTTACTATTGAATCATGTAGGTAGTACATGATTTATAAATACATTATAGTGGGGTTCATTCGAGGTCACTATTTTATGTCTACAAATATTTTTTTATCCCCCAAATATATGCTTCCATAAAAATTTTCTATTAAATAATTAATGTCTCTTTATCTCTTACGTTGAGGGAATAGTTTCTCAAAGACATTTTGATTCCCTCATCGGTAGTTGAAAACCTCTAGAGTACAATGCGTTCCATCTGTGGTGATGGGATGATCCTCAGTTTCGTACAATTCATGTGACTTGTGAGGTGGTGTAACCCAACCCTTCTTAATATTATCATTGATTAGTAGTTATTTTAGTATATGATAGAGAAACTCTCAAACATATCAATAAATATTAGTTTACATAATATTCAATATTTTAAACAACAGAAATTAAAATTATATAAACTTAATAAAAATGATATCACGTCATTATTAAATTAATATAATTAATGAATTGTATATATAAGTTATCCATATCCTCGTTCAACATTTCCATTCATCTAATGTTTTTGCACATAAACGGATGATGATTATTATATATTTATCACTAATATTGTTAACTATTACATTAGTATATATAATTAATAAATATTTATTTATTTAAGCTTGTCTATTTTCAGATGAAAAAACCAAGGTATAATGAAAAAATAATCAATTCTATTAGTTCATAAAAAATCATGGAATTCTATGAACTATCATTTATTTTTGTATTATAATTATAATTAGAAAACAATAATTAATTATACAAATGATATAAAAAATATAAATGAATAAAAAAAATTGTTTTAATTTTTTTAAAATAAAATTATTTCATATAGGGTATTTAAGAGTATTGATGAATCCCAAGTATTATAGTAAGGGGAATCTATCTCGATTTATTATATTTTTTTAACTTATTTCCCTATATTCGAAAATTATTATTTGATGTGTTTTATTATTTCATGTTGATGAATCCAATATTTGAACATTTATTTTTGTATATTTATTCAATTCACATATTTCCTTTTAATTAACTTTAATGTTTTATGAAGGTTCCCCGTTTTCTTATCAAAGTCATATTTTCTCTATATCTTTTTTAATGAATTTATTGAAATTTAATATAATTTCGTAATTTTTATTATAGATTATAAATGGGAATTTAAATTTCATATTAAATTGAAATATAATTATGATCCTGAAACAAAACCTAAAAATATAAAGTGTATATCTTCTTAATTATAATGTTAATTATAAATGAATTAATATAGATTTAAATGTATATTAATGCATGGTGTCTATTTTAGGGACAGTTATAAATGATTTATTATTATTTTAAACAAATCGTATAGGCCCATTGTATGATATAAAGGATTTTCAAATGGATTTTTTCAATTGAATAGATGTATCACAAGCTTAAATATTTGGAAAATAGCCATGTCTTCCTCTTGAAAATAGTTTCTCATTGAAGGTTTTTGTAAAATATTCCCATTATGGTCTTCAAATGGATTAAAACGGTATAAATTGTCATCATAGAACTAGGTAACGTGGCAGTTGGTTGTAAAAATTAAATGTGGATTTTATAATGGTAATGAACTATTTAAAGGGGAGATCAATGATAGTTTCTTCATTAAAATATTTCAGTGTTGTTTTAATATAATATTTAATGAATTGAGGGTATTTGACCTCTAATATTGTTTTAATATTTTTTTGATACCATATTTCCCATGGTGGAAAGAATGTTTTTAAAAAAAATAATGAACTTCTGTTTTAAAAAATTGGCACTTGAGACTAGTTGACATCATTTAAATAGGTGTTTATTGCCTTAAAATGTGATTTTATTGAAATTAATATATTTATAAAGTGGTTTTAAATGTGAATATAGAAAATATATTTTCAAATATTAATTTGAATTTTGTTTTAAAATGGTGGGAAAATGGATGTTATTATAAATAACATTCTCGAAGAACGATTGAAAATTTAAGAAGAATCAATTAATAAATGTATGGTACCCTCATGATCCTCATATTACGATAGTTATTACCAAATAAGATTATGATCTCATGAGGAGATTATTATTATTGATGTATCATTGTTATTTTCCTAATGATTTCATTCTTTTTTTCTTTCTTCTATTTTACATAATTGTATCCATGATTTATTTCATATTATTTACATTTACCTTTTTAGTACATATATTAATCATATTATAACTACTGGGGATGTGTTTTTTTTTCAAATCCGTTTATCGCATTTTATAACTTGTAATACATATGATTTTTACTTTTTTTAACAAGTTCGATGAACATTGTGATATATATGGTTAGAAGGTGGATCACATTACTATTAAACAAACCATATTATGATAAGGGTTTATAGAAATTTTTAGATTTCTAGTTTTCTAATATATCTTTTGATGGGAAAATAAGATGTCGATGTAAAAAATGTATTTTTGGAAGATGGTTGAAGAGATATTATGTTTATGAAAACATGATATTTAATAATTACAATGCTCAATTTTTTGTTGGATTTGAAAAAGAGTACCAAATCTTACATATTGATTGAGAGGTTATGTAAATTAACAGAATGAGGTCCCAACTTCATTGATAATAGAAAATTAAATGAAACCCCAATAAAAATTATTTCAACATTTAAATACAACGTCATAAACATCAAAACATCTAAGAAAAACTATTTTTGGTTGCTATAAATAGAATCTTGAAAAGTGATGTTTTTGGGACTATTTTTAGTATGGGTAATTCACAAGAGTACATAAAACTATACTCTCATAAACAAGAATTGGAACTCCAAAACACATATTTAATTCATCAATATTATCATCTTTGTTGATGAAAATTTCAAGAAAACCACGTTGGTTAAATAATTTATTTAGATGAATCACCATCATTAACTATGAAAATTTGGTATACCTCCCAAAAGATTATATGGAGCTAATTTGGGTATTTTAATGTAGACATTATGATTTCATAAATATGTAATTGTTAATTTGTTATATTAATTTTAATATATATTGAAACATAGTCACTTAAGTGGTTCAGTGATGGAATTAATGGCATATCATTATCCTTTGTCTCTTTTTGTGCTGCTATCCCTTTAAATTTGTAATACTTATAGATTATAGAATGTTTATTTTTTGAAATTGACGTCATTAATGTCAATAAAAGGGGCATTATTATACCAATGGAAATAATCACCAAATATTAAGTTCTTTATAAGTGCATTGACCATATTACAGACCTAAAAATTTAATATCATGTTGTGAATCACATAATATTAATATGAAACTATAAGCCCTAAAAATAAGGAAAGTTTGGAAGTGGGGACTCAATGTTCTTCCATATAAGTAATAAATAATTTTCCATATTTTTCATTCATCTTATAATCCTATTTCGACTAGGATCTAATTTATCACTTCTATAACATCTAAATAAAATATGTATACTTATATTACAATTTTTTTATTATAAAATTTCATAACATAAATTCACATCCACTATAAGTGTACATGATTATATGAAATTATATATTACTCAAATATATCATTAACATGCATTCACTACTCTTGTCATATATCCTAGTCCATCTCAATGTTCATATACATGGTTTTAATGAATTCCAAATTTAAAACATTTAATATGTTTGATTACATTTTAGATGTCTATGGTTTATATGAACCCACAACCCAGATTTCCCTCATAGTAATGAACATAATTATCATCATCAACCTACAAAATCAACATGAACATTTAATAAAATCACATTCCAATGGTTATCATTATAACCCAAAACATTCCACAAGACACACATATAAAATCCATTTATTGATAATCTTAATATATAATTAATAAATAAATATATAAAATTATAATATAAAACATAACAAAAAAATTCTAGGGGTTCCCATGGGTTTTAATAACAACCATCGCTAAATTCCACACATGCTAGGGTAATACAGTTACACAGCTAACAAATTTCAAATTCCAAAAAATTCATAATGATTATTCCAATACTTCTTCAAAATAAAAGTCTTAAATTTATCATTTATGGATCCAAGGATTATAACTTTGGTCACCAATCCATGCCAGGCTTTGAAAAATCCCACTTGTATTATTTTAAATAATTTATGTAGCATGAGGGTAAAATTAATTCTAATATGTGACCTAGCTATCAAATAAAACTCAATAGGAACAAAAAAATAAAACATTTAATCATATTAAATTATTCTCCATTATGCTTGTTGTATTAATGATTATTGGTAATATGATTTTTTAAAAATTGAGCATGACATGTTAAAAAAATTTCATTATTTTGGAGAACATTGATTACTATTTTTATAATGTAACATCTATTTTTATGTGGTTGTAGTTTCTATATATATTTTTCAAAAGATATACATTGTAGTAGTTTAAACCCATGATATATTATAAATTATTTTATATCAACAATTTAATCCCCAAATATATAAGACTTATAAAAAATTGTGTAGTTTTTTAATAGTTTTTTACCAGCATAAAAAATATTGAGTGTATAACCGCTATTTAAACCTCCCCAATACCCTTGGTATATTTTGGAAATGGAAACTACTGCTAAATTTGTTTTTTCTAGTTCCCTAAAAAATGATAAATGGATGGAACAAATGCGATTTGGATGTTGATGTCATCGTTGGTGGTGGTTTTTTGGGAGCATCATGAAACCATATGGTGGTGGTGTAAACAAACTCTATATAAATAAATAACTATTACTTTTAGTTTTTATTGTTCAAGTGGCAAGGATACAAATCAGAGAGAATATTCATTTGGTAATTCCATGGGGATCCCTATGAAGCACTAAAAAATAAAATGATAGTAGTCTACTACAATATGAAGAAAACATTCATCATTCACATTTTATTTTTCTTTTTGTTTTAAAGTAATGGTTAGAATTTATTATATACATATCAAAATATTTATTATATTTCATTATTCATTAATAATTCTTAAAAAACCTTTTTTTGGTATTAGATCTTCCGTATTTTTTTCACGAAATATCATTGGGAAATTATTTTGTTTTTCAAAATTGAAATGCTCTTTGTACAATCTTTCGTAATATATTATTCAAAATTTATTTTATTAATGACTAAAAATATATGATATGGGATACCATTACAACGTACTTGGTATAAGTCCCATCGGTATTTAAGTAGTCATAGTGTGTGAAATTGGGTTTTTTAATCAATGTTATTTCCTCACATGGGTTTGAAATAGTGAATCGAATCACCATTTCTATAGATACCCAAATTTTCATACATAGATATTTTATATTAAAATATGATTATTCATGAGATAATATAATTATACATTCCAAAATCATTTATCAATATCACCTTTGAAATGTAAAAACATAAATAACAGGTTCATAAGATAGTTATATCTTCTCCCACTAAGTATTTCATAATTATCACCCTTATTTGACATATATAGCACAATAACTTTCAACATAATCAAGGGAAGGATGCCAATACAAAGTGATAACTAAAGATAAGTAATGATAAACATGGGAGACATCAATACAACATGAGTATAAGGATACAAGAATAATATAATAATATTTGGAAACCATAACATGAATATCATTAATATAAAAATTACTCATGGAATAAATCAATATATTTCATAATAAATGAATATTAATATAATCAAAGAACATGAAACAAGTGACCATAACCTTACCATACGATGCCAATTTATGCAATAAATATAATCAATGAAAACATTTTCATTATTATTCAATAATACTTTAAAAACCTATCATTTTGAAATGAGTTCACTCCCAAAACATTCAAAATAATCAATGCTCACTTCAATGAATATAATAGTATACAATGTCTATTTATTAATAGTGATCACTACCTATTCTAGTATTATTTCTATTATGTGATATAAATTATTACCCAAAGAATTGGATAGAGATACAGGTCCCACCCATCTTTTAATAGAAAACATAGACACATGTTTCACAAGGTCATTAAATAATCATCAAGGAACAAAACAAAAAAATAAATAGGTATTATAAAAATTTCATTCTAGCATATCCCATGTAAATAAAATAGGTTTAAAAATAATTTCACTATTTTATCATAGAATAACCTATAGAAAAAGTAACTGGTTTTATAAGAATAGTTTTATGGTATTAACCATGGAATAGAAAAACATTCTATAAAAATATTCAGATTATAAACATTAAAAATTAAAAAAATGAATTATAATATTATCCTTGTATCATAATCACATTGAATTAAAAGTAAAATAAATCAAAGAAATATTTGATTGAATATTTTTTTGAAAGACTGAATGTATCCTTTCTTGGAAAAATAAGAATTCAAATTTAAAAATAACCTTTCAAAATAAAAAATTGATAAACCATTTTCAAATTCATCATCTTTACAAATTTCCTTAGAAACATATAAAGGAATCACTAAATAATAGATCATTCATGATAGTGTAAAATTATGTTCATGTCATGCACTTTAAAAAATAATGATTCCATTCTCAATTCCTCTAAATCCAAATGATAGTTTTTAAGAAAAGATCATGAAAATTCCTTTAAAAAAATTGAAAAAATTATAAAAAAATATAAAATACATTAAAAATCATCGCTTTATATTAAAAAATTCTTGGTTTTTTTTAGAAAACTAGGATATGGAAGAATTTGTTTTTCTAAAGTGAAAAATAAATATATATTTCATTAAAAACATTATTTTTCTATATTGAGTACATAAATAGAGGAAAATGAATGGAAATCGTGTATTCTCATGAAATATCCATAGTAGAAGAAAATTATAGATGTTATTTATAAATAGATCACATGATTTCATCATCAATGGCCTAAATATAAACAATCATATTATGATTTTATATTATATTATAAAACCCTTACCACTTCAGTAACATTTGAATCATTATACCCATTAAATAATAACATTAAATGAAAATTAAAATATCATAAGAATAAATAAATTACATAAATTACATTTCAATGGTTCCATAGATACTCCTCATAAAAGAAGAAAGATACATAATATAACATATACGCCAATGTATAGAAATTTAAAATAATTCATTACCCCTTTGACAATACATTTAATAAAAAGAAATGTTAAATAATAACATCAAAAGAAACATTAAATATCGAGAAAATAATGGTATAAAATATATAACTTATAAAAGAGGTAGTATATTCACAAGATAATATAAATGATTAGGGGATATGTCATGTGTTTCTTAAAAATTAAATATTTACTAGATATATGTTTTCATAAGTCAGGACATCCATCATACGATTTATAATCATATGTAATATAAATATATGTTTATCATAAATATATTATAGAAATATAAATATATATATATATATATATATAATACCAAGTATTATTTAGTTGTGAAATTTTATTAAATTTTTATTAACAATTCTTTGTTAAAATCATGTTTTGTGTAGTAACTGGTTTGTTTTTCAGGAATGTTTTGAGATTGTATTTCTTACACTACTAATTATATCATGGTTCCATAATATCCTGAATTCTAACCACGATATAAAAATCAGATATATAAATTATATATTTAGTTATAGTAATCCATAAAATATAGAGATTGAAAAACTAGTACACAATTCGTGGAAATGGTAGGCACACCGTATGATCAAACATTGTTTCCATTTTCCCGATATATTGATGGAATTTAAGTTAAATAAATATTAAAATTTAAGAATTAATTTTTATTCTAAATATATCACATATATTTCTTAAAAATTTCATTATTACATTCCATTTAATGCTTATGTGAACAAACTATCACAACACTTCAAGATGTGGTGGTTCCCAATAAACACATGAGAATGAATGGTATTAATGTTGAATAAAAATTGATAATGTATATTTAAAATTATAATTCCATAAGAATAATTAATTAATAAATATATTAAAAATATGTCAAAATTACCCTTATAAATTTTTTTTGAGGGTTTGATTGAAAACCAAAGGAATCAGTTTGAATGATGGCACTCTTCCATATACAGGAAAGATAGTTTCGTTTACCATTCAATGGAATAGAATATTTATATTGGCTATTACATTATAATAATAATACATCATTTTATGGGATATAGAGGTGTTATTATATCATCATACTTGTAGAATATTTGAATCACTTAGAAGAATAAATAAAATAAATAACCAAACTTTAATATTTTTAATTCTTCTTAAGTGATCCTCTTTATGTTTACAACTAAAGTTTTCATAGAATGGTTCATTAATAAATATAAATACAATAATATGTGTGTATGGAATTATTTAATGGATTTTTGTATGTATTTTCTGAGCCATATTTTATTGTAAGTGAGAAGTGGTGTGGTGATAGGGAGTCCTTTTATAAGTGGGGGAGAGGGCACACATGGAAATATTTAATAGTGTACCATGTTATTCACATTCCATATGTCCAAAAAATGAACCATTAGATAAAATTGTATTATATAAGGTTGAAATATGTGTATATAATTTTATTTTTTAGTTTATAGGTAACTTTAACACTTATGTTTTTAGTTAGACCCCGTAAGAAACTTGGTTTATCATTTACCACAGTAACTTATTTAAACTATTTTTAGTGTTTATTTTGAAAAAATTGAGATTCCAATATAATGTGATATTAATTATTTTTATTAAAAATATTCAATATATTTTTCAAAATTTCATTTACAAAATTGTAAAATCTTAATTTAATATTATTCTCATAGTCGTAATGAAAAATTATTTTCCATAGACAAAATATGCGTAAATTTAAAATGTTTTAATATAAAAAATCAATATGAAATTTATTGGAATGACCCAAATGTGATTAAGAAATTTAAATTTGAGAGATATTTTTTTTAAAAATAGTTTGATGCTCCTTTTTTAATGATTAATATGAAAAGGTAGTTTTAATAAATGGCTTTATTTTTTTAAAATCATTAAATAATTAATCTATTCATAAAATATTAAAAAATAATTCATAGATAATTTTTATATTATTTATTATAAAATTATGTTTAATTTTTTAATAAAAAATTTCAAATCAAGGAAAAAATTACTTTTATATTTTTATCACAAAATTCTATAAAAATATTTTTTTAGAAAATGGTATTTTACAAACATATAATGACATTAATTTAAATTATCTATTAGTTAAAAAATATTTTTCCTTTAGATAAAAAAATTATAAATATATGATAAAATTTGGTTATTCATGTCTATATCCCCAGGATTAATGGCTTTGATTAAAATGCCTTTTTAAATAATATTATTTATAATATATTGTAGTTTATTAAAAACATGATGTTGTGTTCAATGCAGGCTATTTAAAAGTTTAAATTATTCAAAAAATATAACTTATTCATAGGGTGATAAATTTTATAGATCTGTTAGAAATATAAACAATGATTGATATATAATCATTTTATCTATAATATGTTGGGGTTATAATACAAATTCATACGAGTCTAGACTGTTCTATTTTTTTCTTTTCCATACTAGTGGAAAATTCGTAATAATATCCATTATCGTAAATTGTGATAGAACTGTTTGTCATAAAGTATGACTGGTAGAACCTAATTTTTATTCATTGTATCATATAAATTTTATTCTATGACTAGTGAAAATTAAATAAAATCATTTTTTATAAAATAATTATATTCAGATTCCACTGTAAATTGATTATATATTTTATAAGTTTTTTTATAAATTTTAATATAATAAAATGTTGTTAATTTATTAATTTCTTTTAAAAATAATATATTAATTTACTAAAACGTTATAATTATTAATTACATAATCTTTTATGAAATATTTATTGATATATATTCGATAAATTTAAGACATTGTTTTAATAGATCATTTCAAAATTAATATCTCTTGATGTATATGTTAAATATTAAATTCATATATATAAATTATAAGTTTAATTTATAAAACAAAAAATATAATTTAAAAAATGAACTATTTATAATAAAAATTATATAATTTATATAAATTTCAGGTTGAATTATACAAATTAAATTGGATTTAATTGAAAATAATATAATCCTTATATAAATAAGTTTTTATAAAAGATTTGATCAGTTATTTAACAAATATTAATATTTTATATATAGAAAATAAATATTATAAATATTTCATATTAAGATATGATATTTTTAAATTTCATGATATATAATATATTTAATGAAAATTTCATATAGGGAATAATATTGAAGATTTAAAAATAAAAAATAAATAAATGTTTATATATATATATAATCATGGAATGTCTAAAATCCATTAGTAATTTTCAATTTCATAACTATTCAATAATATAAATATCTTTTTTTTGGAAATAAATAAATTTTTTTAATATATTAATTATATATATATACGAATTTATAGGATTTAATTTTCACCAACATTATCGATGAATTGTAAGAATAAATATTACCTCGTATTTGAATATTAAATATAGTTCATACATATTACATATCATAGTTATTATTGATTGAAACCACTCATGAGTAATATATACATGGATAGAGGGAATTTGAGATATACTTCCCACTAGCATAGAGGATTTTCTTCAGTTCTATAATTGTTTGGGTTGGATTTATTTGTCATCAGGTTTAATAATATGCATATTAATAATTTCAAAAAATTATAATCCCTTAGATGAAATGTTCATGTACCAAATAGATAGACTCTATGGATACATTTTAATTTTTTTATTTTCAATTTATATTATACCATGATTCCAATATGATTTAATTATAATATGAATATAATATAATTAAATTTGACTATATTTGGAAATAGGAAAAAGGATTGAAAATAAGTAAATTTTCTTGTGAAGGAATAAAATAAATTCAAGTAACAACATGAATAACCCTAGCCAAAAAAATAGATCAAGGCCTCCCAAATGTGATAATAGAATTAAAAAAGGAATGAATCAGGTGGTAGTAGAGAATAATATCCCCTCATGGGGTGGAATTTGGGAAAAATAGTATATATATCCAAAAATGTGTTTACTAATGTGGGGTTAAGGGATGATATAGTGTGATGTGGAACAACAAATTAATAATGGAAGATCATATAACATCTTATGTTATTGTGTTCATATGGACCAAATGATATTTTTTTATGGTACTATAATGTAGTGGGTATATGTTCTTATACTATTGAGAAAACATTAAAGATAAATAATACAACGTCAGATGTGTTCTTATTCTTTACAAAATACTTGGGTTTCAATATTTTAGAACATGACTTTTTGTTCATGTAATGAAACTCCATTGATCTCATGATAGACATCGTCATTGTCCCCATGTAATCATTGTACATAGCAAACATGAATATTCACATGATGACCCACATGTGGATACATGTCTAATGGATTATTGGATCCATGCCAATGAAAAATCATTCCACAAAAAAGTACAAGAGTTTTATTTATTCCAGTAACATTGACTTTAACATGGCGATTTGCGACATATAAGATTCATGAATCAATTCAAATCCTTCCTTTACATGATTTTGATGACTATAATCATACCAAAATATATTAATATGTGTTGTGATGATATTTTTCATGAACTGTAGGAAATTATTTTATAGATTTATCAATAGAAAAAAGATAGTTTTCATTTCCTGGTGAAGATATGTTGATGGAATTATATAAAGATGACTTTTTTTATACTTCATGGATCTCAATACATTTCAATATTTGGAATTTATTATGAATATCATAAATTCAGATTCAGGTAGGTGAATATACTATGAAAACCTCCCATAAATTTTATTTTTATTATTAATTAATAGTTATTCCATTTGGTCATACTAATGATCCTTCAATGTAGATGGATTTAATAAATTTTTATTTTTGATATTACCATTATCAGCTAGTTTATGGATCACATCTTACGATTTTACTGGTGTTTCCTAATCAATTATTGCTACCCAATCAGGTCCATTATTTATGAAGTCACAGATTTAAGTTTATATCTCAGGATGTGTTTTATAGAATTCTCATAATTGTAATTCTCACAAAAACTATGGATGTATTCTTTATATAAATTTTCAAATTCCCAAAAAAATTAATATCTTTACTTCTGATTTTATGACACAATATTTGAGATAAATATCACTAATGAAAATTTATTATGTCCCTTTCAATGGATGTAATTTATATTAAAACATTATATTAATTCACTTAATAAGTGATAAAAAATTTTGATCTCAAATATAATATAAGAGTTATTTATTTTAGAAATGTGAATGGGGTCTCTGTTGAAATAACCTATCAAAATTAAAAATTAAAAAGAAATCAAGAAAATGGTAATGAACGAAATTCCCATATGGTATATTCTTCTAAAATCAAATATTAAATATTAATCTATGGATTAAAGGATAAATGTTGCGTAACCCTTGTGATCATTTTTCATGATTGACATTTCCTATACAAATCCATGGTATAAGGGGTATGCCTTGGATGAGGAATTTTTCAATGATAATTACTACTTTCCTAAAAGATTTAAAATTTAACTATTTGAGGAACCTTATTATAAAAATTATTTCATTCTTTTAAACTCATTATTTTTACTCAATTTTGAGTATTTATTCCCTCGTATTCCAAAAATAATAATATTTTATCATTACTTTAAGTCAATTACATGGATTCTTCGTCAAAAATTCTTAATATATAGGAACCTGAATACTCATTAATACCACATCTTTATCTCCTAAACATTCTAAAAAATAAAATTTTATCCTATTTTGGGTTTTAAAATATTCACCTAGTTTAACTTTTTTATTGATAATTAATGATTATTGATTAATCATATACAAATGGGTTTTCATTCTACCTCCCTTATTATTTCATTTCTCATGAGGAAGGTCATTTCATTATCAATTGCATTCATTTTAAAAATAATTTCACTTTTATATAACCATTAATTAAAACATAAAACATAGTTTGGGAATCAAACATCAATAATCTATGTATTTAAACTAATTATTGTGAAAGTAAATCTTATAATGTACTATATTATACCGTTTTATTTCAACGCTTGGTACTTTATGTTCTTCTCGAATAATTAAGGGTTATCATTTTTTCATAATACTTAATCTTTTAAATCAATATAATCATTAACAAAGATAATCTAAATTAATCAAATCATATCTCCTTAGTAGTTTCTAGGAAGTTGTACTGTCTTAGGCTCAATAATCAAGTGTGAAATAATAGTTGTTTTGATACTCAACCATCATTTTCTATTGTTCATATCCCTCGATGAATTTAATTTTTGAATTTAATTTCTAGTATCCATATATAAATCTCATTTCTAGTATTCCAAAAAATATATATTTCACCAAACGTTCAGGGTGTTTTATTATAATTACACATATGACATTTATTTTTGATATTTTTTGAATGTTTCTTTAAGAAAATGTATTATCTAATTTGATATGAATATAGGTGACCTAAATATCACTAACATAAATATTATATCATTTTAGATAAATAATCTGTACTTTTAATAACAACACATACCACATAATCGTATAGGGTTAGTCTCATTATATACTTGATACATTATCATCTACTTTCATAGAAGATGACTAATATATCCCATAAAGGACATATAACATAGTACATTTATTATACATATTACACATAATTTTATTTATAACATTGTGAAAGGAAACATATTAAATGGTTATCATATATGCATATAATGGGTATATATTTAAGATACCAATCATTGATCAGAAGTGGGAAATATGTTATCTTAATGGTATGATAACATGATCCCAGCATAAGAATTTATTATCAAATCCTTCGATGATTTTCAATCATAAATCTTTCCATAACATATTTTACTAATAAAGGATATCTATCACGGAAAATTATATTAATCCATAATCAATTACAAGATATGATTATATATTATAATCAAGAGGAATATGTTTTCTGAATACCCATATGCATAGAAAACAACTTCCATAGTATTATATCACTACCAATACTATAAGAGTAAATTAGGTTCACTCCCTTTTTTATCATTTTCATAGTAAATATTCACTACCAAAAGTATCATAATGGGTAGAGTCCCATAGAGATCATGCATTATCCCCAATTCTAGTCCATAATATCTCATAAGATTTAAATCATAATAAAATGCATTGGTAGAAAATATAACTTCCATTCATCCAATAATATAATGAAAAATATAAACATTTGTAACAAAATGTCACAAAATATTAATAATTAAACTATATCTTTTCATGTGGATAGACAACAAGTTTCTTAAGAATTTCATCATATAATTTTACCATAACCCATGGGGAAAACGTGTTTCATAATGATTTTCTAATTAAATAATTGGACTCTAGGAATGAAACATATTTTATAGAATCATACATAAATCATTATCATATAAGATATATATAAAAATAATGTGGACTATACCATAAAATATTATCAACTGTAAATCATAAAATTATTTAGATTATGTTTATATTTATTTTAAATACCATTGGAATATTATTTAATCATTTCATAAACTACATGGAAAATTTTCCATTTATTGGGTATCATTAAAAAAATATTTAAAATAAAATTGGTAAATGTTTTCTATAAAAATAATGATGGGTTATTTTAATGAATTCTTCAATGTAAACAATAACCATAAAAATTGGTAAATTTATCCATTATGTAATCTATAAAAAACATATTTCAATTTTTTTTAAATGTCAAAAATATCATTTTTGATAAAAAAATATAATCAATCCTCTTAAATAATTTAAAATATCTCATATATGGTAAAAATTAATTAAAATTATCATTTTATCCTAGAAAATAAAATTAATGAATCCATATTACTAAACATGGGCAATTAATAATATGTTCTTCAGCCAAAGAGTAAATAATTACATAATTAATTAAAACATTTTCCCAATATTTTAAATACCATGAAAAAAAGTGTACCAATAGTTTAAAATTAATTAATTAAAAAATATAGAATAATATAAATGGGTTATAATGGTTAATGATCTTATAATTTTTATTAATTGAAATTTAACTATAACAATCCTAAAATGAAATGAATATGTTACATAAACTCTTACCCCATATCCCCTCTTATATTATACACACTGAAATATCTTATATAAAAAAGATATAGTTTATTTATATATATATTAGAATACCATGTTCATAATTTATTAAATAAGTATCTATTCTTTAAAATTTCATATTATCCTTTAATTTACTATTGCACTATAAAATCAACATTTACTTCAATCCTAAAATATTTTCAAACCTCATTTCATTTTTATGGATGTAATAATTGTACCATTAACATGGTTTCATCATTTAATGAATAATAATAACATCATTAATTTAATATTCATTCATTATACATTATTTTAGTAACATTCATATGATTCTGTTATTAAAAATAATTTGCAATCCATTGTGGGGCTGGTAGTTCTTACATACAAACGAGTAACGATTACACTTATTTATTTTATTAATAAATGGATGGTTAATAAGAAATATTTATTCTATAATAGTAATTATATCATATATATATATTTATATATTATTGATACAAATCCTTATGAATAACTATATAATGATAAAGTAAAAAACTAATCAAATTTTGGCATGGAAGTGGTACTCCCCACATTCGAATGAACGATATTTTAATTTTTAATGGATGGTAAAATTATAGAATATGGATGCAACATTAACATAAAAAAACCTATTATTAGTTATTATAATAATTAAATTGTTTGAATATGTTTATAGAACATTTATAAGAGGTTTCTGAAAAAAAAAGAAAAACTTCTTTAAGAACATATAATTATTCTTTATGTATATCACTTCGAAAATAACCTTATGTATTATTTTATGGGTCTTTTGAGAACACAATGTCCCCAAGGATATGTATAAGGATTTGGATGTAGTATTTTGGTAGATATTTTCCATGATAACGGTCTCAAGTGGTGTCAAATAGAGATGAGAGGATGATACCTTGTATAAGAAAGGGGTGTGGTAGACCTTTATGTTATTAATAGATTAATGTATATTGAAGTAATATTTAAGGGAATTTTAAACCAATTAAATAAAAATTCAATGATAATATAATTATATATATATATATAATATTTATAAAATATTTTGGGTTATCACTAGTAGAAAAATACCATATACCAACAGTTTGCAGAACCGTGGACAAGTAAGCTATGGGGAGATGTCTATACCAATGGTTTTCCCTAAATCATTAGTATAGAACTGTACCAAAGGTTTTGAAAAACATTGGTATAAGTAATATGGAAAATCAATACCAACAGTTTCCTAAAACTGTTGGTATATGTATTTAAAAAAAAAGCATTTGGTGGGTTTTGATCCCAGTACATGCAGTATATTATTAAACGACCTAACCACTAACCTAACATCACATTTGTGCACATAATTTCATAAATTGATATATATATATTATCCTAAATATTTTAAATTTTTATTTATTTAATGTTCTCATTTGGATGATTCCATTAAATATACATGTAACTATTCCAATGTTTCTCAAAACCATTTGCATAAGTCCATATAAGTGACCTATACCAATGGTTTTTCCAAAACCATTAGGATATTTCCATATAAGTGACCTAGACCGATGGTTTTCCCAAAACTGTTGGTGTATGTCCAAATTAGTAACCTATACCAACAGTTTTAGCCAAACTGTTGGAATAGGTCCATATAAGTGAACTATACCAATGGTTTTCCCAAAACCATTTGTATAGACCATATTTCCAGTAGTGTATTTTGACCAATATACATTTAGTTTATCCCCTTATTAACTCTATTTACCATTACTATATAACTGAATTTTTATCTCAGTAACTATTTATAATGAAAAAAATACACTTGTAAAAAAATATTTTAATCGTCATTTCCGATTTGTAATCCATTTAACCCTATAATGATTATATATGTGGTATACATTCATTTTAATGGATGTTTTCATAACACAACGATATCCTTTTTAAGAAAATTAATTAAAAAGTAAAATAAATTTAGTCCAATTGCATACCTAGAAAAAACAATTATTGTAAGTTAAAATATTTTATTGAAAATAATATTGTTAAATTACATTAAAATAATTATTTAGTAGTTATTAACTTAATATAAAAAACACATTATGTTCATATACATATTATTTCAGAAAAACACTTCTCTGTTTTTTCAAAGCACAAAATCATATTTTATTAAAAATTGATGACCAATTGATTAATTCTGAACATGTTAAAGAAAAATAGTTTTTAATAATTTACCATTTCAAATGAACACACTCTAAACCAAAGGTATTGTGATAACTGCCAAATTTTGTAATAATATTTTAATAGTATATTGTGTGTTATTTAAACTTAGTATATCATGTGAAACAATATCAAATAAAAAATTACACATCCCTAACGTGAAATATATAATAAAACTTTATCATAATAAAAAATGATACTATTTTTGGAATAACCCTTTAGTTTTAAATATTAGTGCATAAAAACACTTAATAATTCAAAATGATTATTCCCTTTTGATGTGTTTGTGTTAGTGCATTCTATGTACCATCACATAATAATTTATGGATTTTTGAAAAGATAATAATTATAAGAAGTCACCCATATACGTGATAACTGTAGATTTCTAGGTGATCAAATAATAAGTGTATATTATCAATAAAAAATAACAGGTCATTGTTTTTTTCAAGTGCTGAGAATAGAAACAAAAAAACGAAGAAATGATGTTCTGGAAGAGGAATAATAATAGGAACCCATTGAATGTTGTATAAATAATGAGTCTACGAAACCAATCATTAGTTATTGAGGAAATATATCTTGAGATTCAATGATAAAAGAAGAAAAATAGAGAGAGTTTTTGATCATTCTCTGTTATTTATGGAATGTTCCAGATCCATACTATCCATTAATTTGAGGGAAATATGGTGTTTGAGGTGTCCTAGGTAGTCAAGGCGAGTCTTTTAAACCCATTGAAAAATTCCATGTTTTTCCCATTTTCCATCAGTTCTTCATACCAATGGCTCCTCATCCCAATAGTGGATCTTCCCATGGTGACTCATACTAGTGGTGACTTGCTTACAATAGACGACCCTTGAGGTGTATCTCCTCGACAATGTCTCACTGTAGGTGTCTCAACCTACCGATGACTAACTAATCATGTTTCATCCTAGTGGTGGTTCACTGGTGGTCACTCACTGGAGGTGGCCCGTGGGAAGTCTCTCATCCAGTTGTGCTTCTCAATGTAGTGGCTCTTGGCAAATTCTTCATTGGATGATGCCTTGACTGTGGTTCCTCATCCAACGATGCATCATCTAGCGGTGTCTTGCTGGCAGTGCCTTGTGAGCAGTGTTCCCTATTCATCTAGTTGTTATTTTTTTTAGATCATCCATTTACAAAAAATGTGTTCAATTACCAATTTAAAAGGAATTGAGATTGATTGAAATTACCTAAATGAAACCATTAATTCCTTAAGATTCTGGGGGATTTGATATGGACAATGCTCCTGGTCATTGTCAGATATTCCATTAAGGTAAATTCAAAACCATATCAAGTTCCATACTTTCAGGATCAATTACTTTTATACTTGGGGCCCTGAATTCATTATTTCTTCTCATTTCTCTAGATTCATGATTCTTATAATCCATCATCCCACATAACTCCCGCATATAGGCTGCAAATATTGGTTTTTGTTTCCCTAGAGAACGTCCTTACATACGCATGACCCAAATCTCTGAGCAACCAAGAAATGTCAATAATCCTTCTTTCAGGAAGACTTTCCATCATCATTTTAAATTGTGATTCATGTGGGATGTGAATATAAATGATTACCATTGTGAATATATTAAAAATAATATTTAGAATGATAATAGAATTGGTTTATAAATCAATATATATGGGGTATGAGAATGTGATGCATGATCTTTCTCTATAATTTTTATTGTTGATATTTTGAATTATATGAGATAATTACCCCCTAAAAATCATGTATGTTGGGGTTATTTTATTTTTACCTAAATAGTTTTTGGAATTCATGTGGGAATGATTCAATTGAATGATTATAAATTAAATTTGTTAAAATGTATATATTATTATAATAAAAGTATTCCCTGGTAAATTATAGTTTATGTGATAACCCCTTAATTAACAGGTGGAATTAAATAATTAATGCCTTATGAAAGCTGATAATATATTTTCCACGGTAAGTGTGGTGATGTGGTTGTACGAATAGTAGTTCACATGGTGTTGGTTCTGTTATGATGATTAATAGATTGGATGACACTGAATATGGATTATATTTTTTATGTGGATAATTTTTTAGAGTCTTTTCATTAATAACATGTATAAAGCTTCACTCCATTTCATGAGGTCATAGTGAAATGTTTCATTAGTTTGAAGTTTATTAATTTATGAGGGATCTCCACCTCCTCCATTACTAATATTGTGCTTCTTATTTTTTTTATACCTTATAGTTTCCTAGGTAGTGATGGAATGAATTCACTATTTTTTAATTATGATTGAAATGGAATGGTATTTTTTGGTTAACCGGATGGAAATGGTAAAATGTAATTTTTTTGACATTTGAAATGATATTTTGAGATTGTTTTTTGGTTTTGTTTATTTAGACGTGGCAGAAAAGGCAATGATGTTGTGAGTCACTTTGTTTTTATTAACCCTTAGGTTGGTTAGGATTCTTTAGATATATATATATATGTGTGTGTGTGTGTGTGTGTACTTGTGATTTCTATATGCACCACATCCATTTTGACTATTATATTTTAATAACCTGCAACATCATGCGAAGTTGTTTTATCTAACATCTAGTGAGGAGCATAGATGGATGGGTACCAACTTTTTTTCTCATTGTCTTCTGGTTTGTGTAGGTTTAACATAGGATTTCATGGTCCGAGTTCTGTTATTGATTTATATGTCAATTTTATTTCCCGTGTTACTTTATGGAGTGGTGTTTTGTAGCCCATGACTCTTGAGGTGTGATGTGATAGTAGAGGTGTTTGGTGGTGAGGTGGTTTGCCTCCCATGTGTCTTCAGAATTTGTGTGATGTGCTTTCCCATATTTCATCAGGATAAGATGTGATGTGTTTTGAGGTATAGTATTCTTTGGTAGGATGTACTGGGGGTAGGTGTTTGATGGTGGAATGTGATGTTGTAGATAGAAGGGATGAGAGATCTAAAATGAATGATTTTGGGAGAAAGACGTATATAAGTATGAAAGTGGTGAGGGGTACCTTATCATTGATGTGCATTATATCATATATTATTACATGGATTTACTTTTTTATTGAGCATTCCATTTTGAGGTTAATATGGTTAGTATACCTATTTATGTGTTTTTTGGATATAAATATTTTCTCACATGGATATTTGTATCCTTCTTTCACAAGTGCATGAGAGACTTTTGTTTTCTTATGGAGAATAATTGTATTCTCATAATATGTATATAAAAATGTTTTCAGGTTGTTGGGGGACTTAGTGAACCATTCTATACTCTAATAGTGAAGTTCTTTAATAGTTGTTAAGCAGTTTCTTTAGCATTACTTTTGGGTAGTTACGTTGGTGACATTATTATATTGTGCCTGTTCTATTTTGTTAAATAATTATGGGTTGGTTTTATTATTTTTATAATATTTATTTGGGTTTCAATAGATTATTTATTTTATCACTCAATATTGTTTTCTTATTATGTGTAATGCCTCCTAGGTTGTTATATTTGTCCACCCTAGTCCCTAGTCACCGACCTGAGGCCATCGTGAGATGGAACTTGTGGGTTATTATCTCTCTTTCTTCATTTCCATCCATGGAGGGGTATCTTTTGAGGGAGGGGGTTGTGATATAGTGGTATTATATGTAATGTTTGAGAGATAGGATGGATTTTAGACCAATACACAGTGAGGATTGGATGGGGTTGAATTGAAATTGTTCAAGTTGACCATGGTATATGACATAGGCCAGGGAGACTGGTTAGAATGCTGGATTTTAGGTCCACACTTGATCTTCCACACAGACTCTAAGTCTAAATAGCATCCATGTGAGAATGACATACTTGGAGTGTAGAGAGTTGTGAAAGGTAAATGCATCATAATGACTTGTGTTTTTGTTTTAATTATGTTGTTTTGGGAATGATAAAATTTATAATATAAATAAAATGAATTGAAATAAATATTAATGAAAATATATACTGTCAGAAATAGTAAATCCACGTTTTACTTTTAGTAATGTCTCCTACTCATCGCTTGCATGTGTCTTAAGAAGTTGAGGATCCGCTGGCTAATCTGATTGATCATTTTATTGTTGATCCTATTATAGAGGATTCTCATTTTTATTCGATGTTACAACCAATCCAGTGGAAGTATTTGAGGATGAATGGGGGAAGAGATTCAAATGTGGAAGTAGAGAGCTGTATGGATGAGCATTATATCACTTTTAGTTTGATCTGTGCCTCAACCAAGTACTGGGTCACATTCACAGTTTGTTATATGTGGTGTGCTACGTGTCAATGGTGGAAACTATAACTGGGAGAGTATACGGAGATAGTAATTTTGTGGGTTGACATCCAAGAGGAGTTCCAAGAATATATTCTTTCATCGACCATGAAAGATGAGAAGAGGTAGGAGCTACTACAGCTTCAGTGGTGGAGTATGTTAGTGTGGGAGGTATGAATTAAGTTCAAGGACTGTCTTCATTTTCCCCAAACATTTTAACACTTGAAGAGTATTTTGAATTATTTCTTGAGGAGGCACTTTTTCCTTCTATCTTGTAAGCTATATCCCCATCAACATATCCAATGTATTTTGTGGTTCAAAAGAAGTAAGTGGTGATTTATTAGATACACTTGTGATGAGATCTACAGAGAGAGTGGATCCATGATAGATCATTGAGAGGTAGAGTTGTTAATGGAAGATCCAAGGTTCATGGACAATTTTGTATTTTACTGACAGGGAGTCGAACAAAGTTGCTTCCTTTCTCGAATTCTGGTGATAGTGGTTTTAGTTCCTTTCCTGGTAGTTTTATGCCTGTGTGTTTTGGTGGTGAGGTTCAAGGTCATCACTCAAGCCATTTTCAAATAGTTCCTTAAGCATAGATTTTGGGGTGGTGTATATGTTCATAAGTATCCTCAAACGTAGATACAGGTAAGTCTATTTCAGCAGTATGGGCAGTAGGTTTTGGCTACCCCAATGGTGGTGGAGTATAAAGATAGTGACCTCATGATGCTTCACATGTTCAGGGAATGTGACAAAAGCATTGAAATGGAGGTGTTATTCATAATATATTTAGAGGGGTTGGGTGTGATCTGGTTCATTCAGTGGTGGTAATAATTCCAGTGGAGATTGAGATCATCAGATGTGTGATTTGTTTGTTTTTCTCCCTTGTTTTTCATTATTATATTTTGGATCTTCTCACTCATTTGTTTCACTAACTATATCCCATTCTCCCACACTAGAAATATAAAGGATTCCTATTTCAATGGTATTTAGTACACCCATTGTATGCCAAACCATCTTGTTAGATATGTATTGGGGGTGTAGAATGATTATGAGACCACAAAAGTCCCATGGGGATATTTACATTCTACAAATGTAGCTAGATAATTTCATATTCAACATCATCTAGTTGTATTAGATATATGAAATTGTCCACTAATTTCATAGGATAGTAATGTATTATATGTGTATGACCAATATGTTTTTTTAATCAGTGAGAGGAGATTCCATGGGGGGGAAATGTGTATAGACCCTACATTCCTTGTAGAAGAGTTGTCAGTGGAATAACTGGACTCCGTGATGGTAGAGGTTCCAATTCTCATTGGGGTGTTCTGGACATTTTCCTTGAGGTTATTGTGATTCTACACCATCTATGAGATGTTGAGTTCAGGATATAAATGTATCTTGGTGCTTCTCCAATCTCAACAGATCCATATCAGATAGCACATTCTGAGTTTCAAGAGTTGAGGATTCAAATTTAAGTTTTGTGGTATAATTGTTTTATCCAGCCTATTGTGTCTGAATGAGGTTCTCCATTGTTTTTCACTAGGAAATAATAATGTGGTATGAGTTTTTTCATAGACTACCATATTTCAAAATAGGTGTAATTAGAAAACCATTAACCTCTTTCGAGGATATACAATATTTTAGTGAAGATAATAGGGCCGAGTTTGTTTTCTAATATCATTTTATGGTCTATATATCACCAATTGAGGTTGGATGGATATATCCTAAATACATTATTATTATGAATGTCTAGTTACTTCATGTTTTTATTCGTGGTTTTTGGCGTTATGAATGAACCATCTGGGTTCATGAGTCTTATGAACACCATGCTACATGAGTTCTTTGATTTGTTCATCATCATATTCATTTATTACATTATAATATACTAATATTAGGAGGAGTGTCACGCCATGTATCTCAGAACTTTCATTCATGTTTTTTGACACCACCAACTCCTTGGAATGTTGTCCAAGTGTATGTTATAGAGGGAATGGTTTCATTTAATAAGGCTTGTCTTAAGGATAGAAATATATCTCGGTGCATCTCTGATAATAATGAATCCTTATGAGATAGCACATTCAGAGTTGTAGTAGTTGAGGATTCAAATTGATGATTTGGTTTATAAGTGTTTTATCCTACCTAGTGTGTCTCAGTGGGGTTCTCCATTGTTGTTCACAAGGAAGGAAGATGGTTGTATGAGGTTTTGTATAGACTACCAAATAATGAAATAGGTTAAATTATAAAAACATTACCCTCTTTTGTGGATATATGAAATTTTAGTGAATCTAAGAAGGACGAGTTGGTTTTCTACGATAAACTTACGGTCTATATATCACCAGTTGAGGGTGGATGGAGATATCCTGAATACTTCCTTCAGATGATGGTATGGTCACTTCATGTTTTTATTCATGACATTTGTTGTTATGAATGAACCATATGTATCCATGAGTATTATGAACACCATGTAAACTATGTTCTTTGATCTCTTCATCATCATATTCATTGATGATATCTTAATCAACTTAGAGTCAGAGGAGGAGCACACCATTTATCTCCAAACTATCATTCTTGTTCATCGACTCCACCTTTCCATGGAATGTTTTCCATGTGTATGTTATAGATGTAATAGATTCATTTCATCAATCTTGTGGTGTTTCAATAGGCTGTGGATGTAGACCCATCGAATTCTGAAGCCGTTTTTTCATGGGAGGAACCAAATAATGTGGAAGAACGTCATAGTTTCTGTGGTCTCTTTGGCTATTATCAATGTTTTGTGACCGATTTATCTCAAATTTCATCCCTATTAATATATTTAAAAATTTATAAAGCATTTTCATATTGTTATCAACGATAGTTAGCATTCCCTTACCTAAAGGGGAAGTTGGTCAGTGCACCAATGCTCCGGTTTCTTGACGAAAGGGTAATGTCTAATCTATTTTTTAAAAATTACGAATTGGTTTTTGGGATTCATGCTGATGTATGAGAGTGTTTTGATATCATATGGGTCTAATAAGTAACATCCCCAGATGTATAACTACTCCACCCATGATCTTGATATTTTCACATTTTTGATAGTGTTATTGATATAGTGTAATTATCACTTTATGGAGCACTATATGGTCTTCATAGTTCTCAAGAGTTTGAGGTATATCTTTTCCCAACACGACCTAAATAAAAAACAACAGATTTGGATGGAGTTTAATCGATATTATTATTTTTGAGATCTCATACATATTATTTGAGGGGACTATTGTTCCCAATGATTTATAAAAGAATTCAAAGAAAGATGTTGTTTTGGAATCTATGGATTCCTGTAGAGTGATGGAGGAGTTTCAAACATTTAAATTATAATTGGGGGTAGATGAAGGTAGATGCTATTTGTTTCAAATGATGGTGAAATATTCTCTGACATTGTATGTGGAGGAGTCTTAGTGGGAAGACTCAGAGGAAGAGATGATGCTTGATCATGCATGTCATGGTGACGATCTTGAATGATGGTCATATGATATTAGGAAAAAGATGTTGTATGGTAGGATGTCTTTTATTCTAGTAGTGATGTGTGATTGAGTCCTACGTCAATTTCATGGATCACATTTGAGGTACACATAATAGTTTCCACGATTTACCAAGGCTTAAGGTTGTAGTTTTTATGGCTTGGGATGAAACTGGTAGTGGAGGAGTTTGGGGAGAAGTGCTTGGTATTTTAGATGGTTAAGGTTGTCCCCTATGTTCTTGGTAGTTTATTACATCCTGTAGATGTTCCAAAGTGGAAATGGGATGAAATATTGGTGGAATTTATCATAGGTTAATCAAGGGATCCTGGAGGGTTTGATGATGTTTGGATGATCGTGGATTTGTGGATGAGATCAGATCACTTCTTAGAGACCATGGAGTAAGGCATAATGGGTTTTTTTTGGCTAAAAATTATATGGAGGAAGTTGTACAATTTCATGGTGTTCCATGTTCCATTGTCTCGAATATGGAAACAAAGTTTACTCGCATGTATAGAGGGGATTTTATATTGATTTTATAACTCATTTATTCATAAATACTATTTTCCACCCATATAAATATCGGAATAAATAGAGGACGATTATGAAATTGGATTATATGTGGCAATAATTCATCTTGAGATTTGGTGGATCATTGGTACGAAATAAATTGTTGAGAGAGTTTTCTTATAAAAATTTCTATCAATCTTCTGTTATCATGTCCCCATTTGAGAATTTTAAATAATACCATGTCACTCTCCATTTTGAGGGATAGAGGTTGGGGACACAGCTATTCGTGGACCTGATGTGGTGCATATAATGATTGAGAATATTCAGATTTTTCATGAGAGGATTAAAAAAGTATAGGAATTAAAAAATCTTATACTTATTATATAATGAAGGCCATATAGATTTAGGTGGGGGACCACATATTCTTGATGGAATCCCCTAAACATGGGAAACACATGTTTGGTAGAGGGAATAAGCATTCTACTATATTTTTTGGACACTTTTTGGTGTTGAGGAAAGTTTATGAGGAGTAATATTGGTTGGATTTCTGCACCACGGTTATAGAGGATCCACAACGCCTTCCATGTCTCTCATCAATTTTGGTTTCTTCATAATGAATCTAATCTAATTGACTGAGGATATTTAGATTACAATGAAGATGCACTTTTTGTGGATTATCTATTAGGGATATAATATTGTAAGAGAAGGTGTTGTGTAAATAGAACATTCCTTTGGTTCTTGTGTAGTGAAGGAATAGTGTCTAAGAGGAGTGTACATGGGAGATAAGGACATGGATACATTCACAATACACCTTAGGGCCTTTTAAGGGTTCCACCTCACCCCTTGAAATGTGTATTATCAAAATGAATAAAAATTAAAGGCCTTCGGGCCCTTGGATGGATGTGAAGTATGTGGTGTGATGTGTGATAATTCAATGAAATATGAAAAGTGGAGGACATGATTACTAGTAGAGATGCATTATCTGTGATGGAATTAAACATGTGTTGGTTTAACACACCAAGATTTCATAGTACATCATTTCTTCAATGTAATTCGATAACTTTCACCAGACACAACACCGAGTTCAAGCGCGCAATGACTTAGAAAAAAAGTCGTTCAAAAGAAGTTATGAATATTATTAGCAGAATTTTTAACTTTATATAATCCTTATAATTTTAGAATCCATATTATGAGTTTTTTAGACATAATGTAAGAAGAAATTCATTTTTTCAGATAAAAGAAATATTTTTCAAAAAATGAAATTTTACAGCCTTTTAATGGAGAACCCTTTTTAAATCCAATATTTGAAACTTTTTATATTAAATTTGACAAAATAAACTTCTTCGTTATAATAGGGATATAATAATGTAGTTTCTATATTTTTTTGGTGTTATTGTGATAACTATCATATTTGGGTGAATAGTGAAAAATACTATATTTTAACTGAAAAGAACTTTTTTAATCAAAAACATTTATATCGTTCAACTATAAATATGATTTTTTTGGAAGTATAATTAGATTATATTTTTTATATTTAATCCAAAGTTAGTCATTGGATGTAACTTAACATTGAAATTGGACATAAACAAGTGTCAATCTTTTGATAGTTATTGTTTCTTAAAAACACTCTTTTTGTTTTGACAACGGAAATTAATTTAAAATTAATAAATGAAACATCTATATTTTTTATTTGGTAAAATAGACATAATTTTATGATTTTGGATATAGAAAGTACCCTATGGTAATTTTTTGGTAATTTTTTGAAAACACTCAATTTTTGATGAATAGTGAAAAAACACTAACTTATAGGTTAAAATCGACTTTTTATTTAAATAAATATTTATTTTATTTATATTTATTTTATGTCTAAATAGATACATAATATCTCTATATGTTCAATTTAATTCACTGGAGTCATTTTATATTAATTTTAGTATACAAAATTTTATTGAACTTTTTACCGTCATTTACCCACCTCCTAGGAGCTTTTGTAAATTTTCATAAAACATTATTTTGAACACTTCTGTGATTGAAATTTCAAAACACCTAGAGAAAAGGTTGATATCAGTATGTAAAATGTGGTTCAATGAGATGAAAATAATTTTTGGTGAATATTAAGTTTTTTACTTATATTTAACAAGGTTAAAAGTAAATATGGTAATTAAGGGTTAAAATGATTTTAATATTACCGTAAAACATGTCCTATTTCTATTAGAAAAGTGTATCTCGACCAAAAACAATCTTAGGAATAAAATATTATCATTTAGGTCCACCTGTACTAGATTAGGACATTTATTATTATTTAATTTAATGAAGAGTTAAAAGAGATAAAATCAAAGTTAAATAACTAAAACATTTTTAATATAGGGTTATACATAAGATAAATTCGATTATATATATATTTATTAGAAAGATAAAAATATTACATACATAATGATATTTTATTTATAATTTTTATACATTAAAAAATTTAATTTAATTATGACACAATGGTGATGTAGTAATTACATAATTAAAGAAATATTAAAATAATTGTTATTATAAATATCCAAATAAATGTAATTTAAGACTTTTTATGAATTATAATATTTTTATATTTTAATAACATATATTAGGGTTGGTTAGTTGAATTTTATTCTAAATAATAATGCTTTTATGAATTTAGAAAAAACAATATACCAAATAGTGTCAAAACTGACGTGAAATAGTTATTAAAACAAATATTATATTATTAATTGATATTCTATTCATAAAAATCAAAGGATAGTAAAAAAGGAATTATATAATGATAAGTGAATCATTAATGAACCACTTGGGGTACTCTTGGAAGTATATAGTAATTTTATTAACTATATAATATAAAAATACAAAGAGACATGGTAAATACCAAACTATTTAACTAAGAATTAAATATAAATGACGGGTATAATATAGTGACCCAAGTCCTATCTAAAATATATTGGTTGAACTTATTTCAACCCATACCCACCTTAAACTATAAATTAGTTACTTTGGAGCCATTATAAACTGAATATGAATTTATTATAAAATAATATTTTATGTTTTTTCTAAGGTGCCCCTCATCCATCTTATAAAAGGGAACACCCCTTCTCTCTAATTCACACCTTCAAAGCCATTTTTCTCAAAAAAAACCTATCCAAATATTCTCTCAACTTCCCTCACATCAACCTATAGGCTTTAGTTTGATCATAAAGTCAACTTAAAAAGCCCTTTTGATCAAATAAAAAGGAAGAACTCAAAGAAGAGGTAATATTTTCACCACCTTCTTTCAAGTTCCTTTCTTCTTACACTTCTTCTTTCCTTATTATTTCCATTATAGAATAATAAATCTAGTATCATCTATATAATTTGATGTTATTATAAAAACGGTACAACCTTATTCAGTATTCCATCCATCCTTTGAATGACATGTCACCATACGTGCGTACGTACGGCTTATTGTCTCCACATCAGGGTGTAACTGTTATACAAAAAATTATTATTTAGATGGGGATGATAATTATGCGTAATTGAAGTAAATAATACATATACCATTATAATGATTCTTTATATATTATATACCATCCATTTATATATTATTTTAATATCAAAAGAATGATATTGTCGCTCCTACGTACGTACGGACTACAGTCTCCACAAAAGTGAGGAAATTCATTCCCCATCATATCCATTCAAGTATAATTCTCATTTTATGATTAAAAATAATGTTTAAGGACTTTATATAATTATGGATATGAATAAGATACAACCTATCTATAATAAACATGGCTTATGCAACAAAACATTTAAAAGAAAATGAGTAAGTTAACACACGAAACGACGATAATACTAAGATATTATTAACAAAGAAATGTTAAAATAACATATATGATATCATATTAATGTATATGATTCTCGTATAATTTAATAACAACTATTTCACCATTATACAAGAGGTTAAACTACCCTCAACCAAGGAAAATTACAAGGTTAGGGTATATTTTACAATCTCTTCATTATCTAAGGTTGTTTATACGTAATTATCTACTGGGACCTCTTTATCACCCACATCCATGTTTCTTAAAAATGTATTTCAAATCATTCTTACTATTTTATATACTATGTGTTAAAGTCATTTATACCCTTGTTTGACTTTTTAAAAATGTTTATGATGGAATCTTTCTGTCATTTTCCAAACAAGGTCCTTTTTAACCTTTTTGATAAAATTAAGGTAATAATGTCTTTTTTAACTTATACGGCGGGTGCTACAATTTTCCACCATTATAAAATAGTCGAGGCTTCCCTTAAAATTTTATAAGAATATTTTCAAAGTAAATTTTTTCTTTTATTATTATGTGACGTTTAAATGATTTCAAAAAAAAAGATATATTTTTCTCAAATCGTTTTGATTTAATCTATGTTAACATCCTTTGATGGATTTTAAGCTTATTTTAAGTTTATTTATTATGATACAAAACTTCCTTATGTATTGAAGGATTTGTGATATGTTTGACTGTGGATGTATTATTTTTTTACCATTAATGGTTTATGGAGAAAGTATTGACATTACATATGCTAGTTTTTATACTAATGTTTATGTTATATTTATACCTGTTAATATGAAGAATGAATTGGAATTAATTAGTGACAGGTGGAGTTCTCTATAGTTCCTCGATGCTCAGGTAGGTCTAATGAGAAAAACTATTGTTTTTGGCACAAGGTCTTGACAAAATCTTATTTTTAGTATTGGAACAAGGCCTTGACTATGTGGTTTTGATAGTCTGGCATTATGCATTCCATCATTATGAAATTGGTTATTGATATTTCATGTGATTATTCGACTAGTAGAATATCCATGTGAATAAGTAAATGGAATTATTTCATTTTATTTCTCCCATATTATGCTGATGTTCATGTTTAAGAAGCGTTTATTTAGTTATACAATTCCTTAAGTGTTTATGACAATATATGAATGTTTCCGCTATATTGTTATCTTTACTAGGCATCTAATCTCACCCCTTTATATGTTATATTTTTTCAAGGATGTGAAGATGTATTTTATAAATGACCTGTAGAGATAGTATGAGGGGACATGAGTGTGGTCTATGGAGAAAAGATGTTGTTGCTTTTTTTCACTTTATGATGTAATGTAAACATTATGAATGTATCTAGTGATTCCAAGGCTACTAAACTAACAGGTTTTTCAAGACTTGATCTTTTGTGATCATGCCAATGTTATGTAATAATGCACTGAATTTGTGAAATTGGGGTCGGGCTGTTACAGTTGGTATCAGAGGAAGATTAGTAAAAACCTTGGAAACTAGATTTAGATAAACTCAGAATAGATCACATTACCCTAAGATAGACTTTGATGATTAGAATATATTAACATCATAAAATTTTGGTACAATAGAAATTTTGTGAGTTTTCAAAGCTATACATCCATGTCTGGATATAAGCAGATAGAGGTGGCTCTAGTATAGATGTACCTAGGGGTAAAACCCGAAAACACAGCTCTGAGCTTGACTCGAACATGAACTGGTGTACGACAACAGTCCTTGCTACACACTAGGTAATGACACTCATGGGGGATATGCTTAGGATAATTCTCATTTTATTTACAAATCATTATGAAGGACATAGAAGTATACACCACCTCAAATAAAATATTTTTATTATTATGGATTATATCCATAAACTGTTTGATTTACCTTAGGTATTCTACATGTTTGGATTTATCCATTTCAATTCATAAACTGACCTAGTGTATGCCATTGTATAGAAATGGTTCCCAGTAGAAGGAATGTTAACTCCAACAATACGTATGATCCAATGAGTAAGAAGGATCATATCATTCAGGGTATTAATCCTACATTTATAAGGGAAATATTCTACTATGTATTATCAACATATGAAGAAATAGTATCATGTGTTAATAAGATAAGTAATGAATTCTTTAAGTCCTATGGATTTGAAGGGAAGAAAGAGAAGAAAAGTATGGAAGAGAGAATGATGGATAAAGGAAAGAGGGAAAAGAAGAATTTTCACATATCTGATAACTGTGGAAAGAAACACCCTGGAACATTCCTGAAGGGAATGGAAGTTTGTTATAAGTGTGGAGAAAAAGGACACCCATTATGTCACTGTAAGGGTAAGAAACAGGTTTCAAATGTACAGTGCTTCATCTTCAAGGAGCTGGGACACTACATGAACCAATGTCCAAATCATCAGAGCATGTCCCAAATGATGCTATTGGATAATAATAATGTTATGATACTATAACAGATGAGGAGGAACAATTAGAGTTCTTATGTTTTTGTTAAAGAATTATGTCATTTGGGTGTTGTATCAATGATGTACTGGTTATAATAATTATGGAGTACATAAGGATTGTACCACAGTACTATTTCATTAAGGACTTGAGATTATGTGGAAGCAATAAAAGATACTCAATAGCAGGTTAATTTTTTGGAATATATATGATGAGAGAAAGATAAACCATGATATGGTTCTGATACGTAGTTAGTGATTTTGGAATAATACATGATTGATTTGGATAAATTATATTGGATATTCTTGGCTAACTTGAAACTGATTAATGATTTATATATTCCATCATTGTTGGAGTTTACAGCATTTTTGGATAAAAGCAGTATATCTATTATTCTATAAGGAAGAAGGGATCATTAATGTAATCAAAAACATTTCATGGTAATTCTGGATGTTTTTGTGTTTTAATAGAATACATGATGAAGGTGTTCACATGTTATTACATGGAAAAAAGGATCTTCATTGTGTTTACCTTCCTTATCAATTTTGGACTATGAGATTGGACAGAATTATTTTGGATAATTCTACTTTGAGATAATTTTTTGATTACCATAAAAGGACAACCCGGAGGTTGGGTGACAACCTGTCGCGTCCGGCAAGGCAACTAGACTTGAACCTACAACCGAAGGGCGACAAGGGTGTATCACCTACCACTGGCCCATGTGATGTTCTGGATTGAATAATGTAGTTTTTTTAAAAGGTTTGGTAGATTAATTATAAATTCATTTTTTTGGGAACCCTATACGAATAAGATAAATAGAATATTATTTTAGGTTCTATCATCTTTTAGAGTGAAAGATGAGTTTGTGGTAGAAATTAGTTAAAGGATAGAACTCTTCTTGTAAATATTTATTTTTCTTCTTGTCTTATTCTATGAATAAATTAATTCTTATACATTAGTGAAGGGATCTTAAAACCAAAAATGTGTTATCCTAATACCTTATGTTTTGGTGATCCGATGGTATTTTAAATCATCATAGATTGATTAATTTAAGTCCCTCAATTCTACAATTGTTTGCGACTGATGACCTCAATCACTCCCTATAAATATTTATGTTTATCCTCCAATTATGTGTCTCTAATTTCCACCAATGTTCTCCTAACCGAGATCATAATTTGGTTGTTACCCTTTCATTTATCTTTTCCTCCTATTAAGACAAAATTTCATTAATCCAATTTTCGATGTGGGTTTTCCTACAAAAGTATTTTCTATTTTCAAACTTTTATTTTTTAAAAGAAATTTAAAATTGAGAGGATTCAATTTATTGAAGGAGGGAAGAATATAACACCCCATGATTTCATAGTACGTTATTTCATCAATGCAATTCAATAACATGCACTCCAGGAAACACCGAGTTCAAGCGCACAACGGCTTACCAAACTAGCTGTTCCAAAGCGGTTATGAATAGTATTAACGGAATTTTGAACCTTATATAATCCTTATAAGTTTATAAATCATATAATGAGTTTATTAGACATAATTTAAGAATAAATTCATTTTTTTAGATAAAAGAATCATTTTAAAAAAAATGCAATTTTACCACCATTAAATGAAGAACCATTTTTAAATCCAATATTTGAAACTTTTATATATTCAATTTGGAACAATAATCTTCTTTATTATAATCAGGATATAGGAATTTAGTTATAATAAATTTTTGGTGTTTTTCTAATAACATTCCTAGTTGGGTGAATTGTGAAAAATACTATATTTTAACTGAAAAAAACTTTTCAAATAAAAAAATTTATAGTGTCATAATATACATTTGAATGGTTTGGAATTATAACTAGATTATATTTTTACCATTTAATCCAATTTTGGTCATTGAAAGTAATTTCACTTTGAAATTGGACTTAAACTATGACAAAATTTTGATAGTTATTGTTTCTTAAAAACACACTTTTTATTTTGACAACAGATATTAATTTTAAATTAATAAATGAAACATCTACGTTTTGAATTTGGTAAAATAGACATGTTTTTTTGATTTGAAATATTGAAATTATCCTTGGGTGATTTTTTGGTATTTTTCTAAAAACGTCCAATTTTTTATGAATAGTGAAAAACATTAACATATTGGTTAAAACCGACTTTTTATTTAAATAATTATTTATTTTATTTATTTCTATTTCAGGTAAAAAGAGATACATAATACCTATAAAAGTTCAATTTAATTCATTGGGTCATTTTATATTAATTTTATATATACAAAACATTTTTGAACCTTTTCCGTCTTTTACCCTTCTCCTAGGAGCATTTTAAAATTTTCATAAAACTTAAATTTACCACTTCTGTGAGTGGAATTTCAAAAATATGAGAGACACAGTTTATATTAGTAAGTAAAATGAGGTTCAATGAGATGAAAATAAATTTTGGTGAATAGAAACTTTTATTTTTATTTACAAAGGTTAAAAGTAAATACTGTAATTAAGGGTAAAAAGGATTTTAATATTACCCTAACACATGTCCTCATTCTATTGGACAAGTGTATCTCGACCAAAAAAACATTAGGAATAAAATATTATCATTTAGGTCCACTTGGATTAGATTAGGACATTTATTATTATTTAATTCAAAGAAGAGATAAAAGAGATAAAATCAAAGTTAATTAAAAAAACATTTTTAATATAGGGTTATACATAAGATAAATTTGATAATAAATATTTGTTAGAAAACTAATAAGATTTCCTAAATAATTATTGTTTATTTTTTATTTTTAGAAATTAAATAAACTAATTTAATTATGGCACAATGGTGATACAGTAATTACCTAATTAATGATGTATTAGAATAATTAATATTATAAATATCAAAATAAAGATAATTTGAGACATTTTATGAATTAAAATAATTTTAAAGGTTAATATAACATATTAAGATTTTTTAGATGAATTTTTTATGAACTAATAATACTGTTATGAATTTATAAAAAGCAAAATACAAAATAGTGTCAAAATTGACATAAAAGAGTTTTTAAAACAAATATTATATTAATAATTCATATTCTATTTTTGAAAATGTAAGGTTCGGAAAAATAACTTATATAATGATATTTGTATCATTAATTAACCACTTGGGGTTCTCTTGGATGTATATAGTTAGTTTATTAACCATATAATATAAAAATTTAAAGAGACATGGTAAATGTCATACTATTTAACTAAGAGTTAAATATAAATGATAAGGTTAATATATTGACCGAAATCTATATAAAATATATTGGATGAAAGGATTTCGACCCATCCCCACCTTATCCTAGAAATAATCCACTTTCAATCCATTATAAATAGAATATTAATTTATTATAAAATAATATTTTATGTTTTTCCTAAGGTGCCCCTCACCCCTCTTATAAAAGGGCACTCCCCCTTCTCTCTAATTCAGACTTCCAATTCCATTTGGCTCGGCCATCCCCTTCCCCAATATTATCTCATCTTCCCTCACTTCATCCTAGAGCCCTTATTTTGATTATAAAGACAACCTAAAGATCCCTTTTGATCATATCAAAAGGAAGAACCCGAAGAAGAGATAATGTTTTCACCACACTCTTTCAAGTTCTTTTCTTCTTCCACTGCTTCTTTATTTGTTATTTCCATTATAAATTAATAACTATTGTATCTTATATATACTTTGATGTTATTATAAATATGTTACAACAATATTTAGTATTCTATCCATCCTTTGAATGACATGTCACCATACGTGCGTACGTACGGCTTACTGTCTCCACGTCGTGGTGTAATTGTTATTCAAAACATTATTATTTGGATGGGTATTATAATGATGTGTAATTGAAGTAAATAATAAATATAACATTATAATGATTAATTATATATGATATACCATCCAATTATATATTATTTTAAAATCAAAATGATGATATTGTCGCTCGTGGGTACGTACAGACAACCGTCTACACGAACGTGATGAGATTCATTCTCCATCATATCCATTCAAGTATAATTCTCATTTGAGGATTAAAAATAATGTTTAAGGGCTTGATATCATTCTGGATATGAATAAGATAAAAGCTATCCATAAAAAACATGACTTATGTAACAGAACATATAAAAGAAAACGAGTATGTTAACACACGAAACGACGATAATACTAAGATGTTATTAACAAGGCAATGTTAAAAGATCATATATGATATCATATTAATGTATTTTAATCTTTTATAATTTAATAACAACTATTTAACCGTTATATAGGATGTTAATCTAACTTCAACCAAGGAAATGTACAAGGTAAGGGTTTTTTCACAATATCTTCATTATCGGAGGTTGTTTATACGTAATTATCTACTAGGACATCTTTATCATCTACATCCATGTTTCTTAAAAATGTATTTCAAATCATTATTACTATTTTATAGAATATGGGTTTATGTAATTTATAACCTTTTTTAACTTTTTATAAGAGGCTTATGAAATAATCATTCTGTTGTTTTCCAAACAAGGTCATTTTTAACCTTTTTGACAAAATTAAGGTAAGAATGTCTTTTTTTAACTTATACGGAGGGTGCGGCTATTTTACACCATTATAAAATCATAAAAGCTTCCCTTAAAATCTTATAAGAATATTTTCAAATAAAATTTTTTCTTTTATTTTTATGTGACTTTTAAATGATATCAAAAAAATAGATATTTTTCTCAAATAGTTTTGATTTCATCTATGTCAACATCCTTTGATGAATTTTAAGATTATTTTGATGTTGATTTATTATGATACAATACGTCCATATTGTATTGAAGGTTTTGTGATATTTTTGAATGTGGATGTGTTATTTTTATACCATTCATGGTTTATGGAGAATGTATTGACATATCGTATGCTAGTTTTAATAAGAATGTTTATGTAATGTTTAAACCTGTTCATATTAGGAATGCATTGGACTTAGTAAGTGACTGGTGGAGCCCACTATAGCACCTCGATGCATCGGTATGTCTCATGAGGCAAACTAGTGTCTTGGCCCAAGACGTTGAAAAATCTTATTTGTAGTCTTGGGACAATGCCTAGACTATGTGGTTATGATAGTCTGGCATTATGAATTCTATCATTATGAATGTGGTTATTGATATTGCATGTGATTATGGTACTAGTAGAATATACATGTGAATAAGTAAATGGAATTATTTCATTTTGTTTCTGCCTTATTATGCAGAATTTCAAGTTTAAAATTCTTTTTTAGTTATACATTTCCTTAAATGTTAATGCATATTGGAGAATGTTTTCACTATATTATTATCCTTACGAGGAATCTAAGCTCACCACTTTATATGTTTTATTTTTCTCAAGTGTGAAGAAGTATTTTATGAATGACCTTCTGGGATAGTATGAGGGGATATGAGTGTGGTCTATGGAGATAATATGTTGTTGTAGTTTTTCACTTTATGATGTAATGTAAACATTAAGAATGTATGTAGTTCTTCCAAGGCTACAAAACTAATCGGTCTTTCGAGACATGGTCTTTTGTGATCTTGCTAATGTTATTTAATAATGCACCGAATCCGGATAACTGGGTCGGTGTGTTACATCTGGAGTGTTAGTGCCACCTATAGTGGATAGTATCTTAACCCATAGGATGGAATTCACTTATTCATGTGTTCCGGATTGGGTGGTTTGTTATGGTTATGTAGTGTGTTTTGTGGTGCTTTGGTTGATGTGTAAATAAACAATGATGATATGGTCTAGTTTTCATATGATCGAGGATGTTTTATTATTTTTATATTTTTTCCCTCAAGAATTTAAAAAACACAAGGAAAATTAACATCAAACATTGGTGTGTTTAGTTGATATAACAATTTCATGTTTTATGAGATCCTTGAGTGGTTTCTTGAGGAATGGTTGTTCAGACCCTTCATCTATTTCCCTTCAGTTTGTGTTTGGATTCTCAAGGGAATGAATATTTTGAGAGTAAATTGATGTAATGGAACTGACCATTCCAGTAAATTATTTTTTTTGTCAATCTGGTGATAAATGTGTCATGGAATATTAAGATGACTACTTTCAACACATTGCAAAATTACATGTTTTTTATGTTTTCCAATAGTGCCTCATCCAAAGGGTGTCTCATCCCAATGGTGCCTCATCCCAATGGTATTTCGTGCTGGAGTGACTCACTAACTATAGAAAACCCAAGCGGTGTCTCAGCCTAGTAGTGGCTCACTAGCGGTCGCTTGTTGGTTGTGGCTTTCTAGCTATATCTCATCTAAAAGTGCCTCATACTGTAGTCAATCAAATGGGATTCCTTATATAGAGGTTCTTTATTATATGTGCCTCATATGTAGGTGGGTCTTCTAGAGGTGGATCGTGGGTGGTGTTTCAACTAAGAGAGCCTCACTGACGGTGCATGGTCCGATGCTGCCATTTTTGGCAGTGTCTCCTCGGTGGTGTCACGTGATCAGTGTTTCTAGTTCATCTAGTTTTTTCCATTTGTCATATTCTATTAATGATATTTTTGTTTAATGAAAATTTTAAAAGGATTTTATATTGATTCAATTACATTAAATTTTATCCTTAGTTATATAATAGTCTAAATGATTTGAAATGGTCAAAACGTGCAGTCTTGTTCAGATTTGCCTTTAAAGGAAATTCAAGAGAATTTCAAATCCCCAGTGTTCTAGATCTAATACATCTAATCTGGGGGATTCCCTTAAATATTTATTTTCCATTATATGGATACCAAATGAAAGGAGTCATTCTTATCCTAGGAGTCATGTGGGTATGCTAAAATAGTTGGGATGTGTTTCCCTAGAGAATTACCGATTGTGCACTGCTGCTTTTTGGTGAAACTGCGATGTGATGATCATCCGTCCTCCAGGTATGATTTCCTTCATCCATCGTAAATTTCCATCATGCATTATGGGTATATAAATGTTTACCCTTTGTAATACAATCAATTAATGGGTTTATAATGATAATATAATTAGTTTAAAACTCAATATATAGGGGGATGGGGGATGTAACACCTGATTTTCCAGTGTAATTTTTAATATGGAAATTTTTATATTTATGGGATAACTGCCATTTGAAAATAATAGTAGTTTGTGGTCCTTGATTACACATTTAATGGTTTATATAACTCCTATTTTTGGTTTTCTATTCAATAGACACATATAATATATAAAATTATTTTATTTCATATATTTTTCTAATAAATAGATTCCCTCAGATCTATCAGTTTTTGTGATACCCCATAAATTTTCTAGGGAAATTAAATAAGGAATTCCTTATCAATAATAATAATATGTGTGTCTCTGGTGGATGTGTTGATGTGTTTTTAGGCATGGTTGTGAAAATAGTTTTGGTTTGGTTAATCTAAAGAATAGGGAAGATGAGTTTCAAGAGGGGCAATAGTGTTTGTATGGGTAATTTCAAAGTGACTTTTTATTGATAACATGAAGAAATATTATCCCCATATCTAGAGGTCCTGGTATGATGTTTCATTAAGATGCAGTTCATTAATCTACCAATCTCCTCACCTTCTAAATGACAGTTGTTTTTCCTTCATTATATGTGTTTTTCTTGATAGTTTCCCTTTTAGTGATGGAATAAATAAATAAGTGTATAATAATTTTTAGAATGGATTGTGTTGGTTGGTTAATAGAAGATAAATGGTTAACAAAAATTGGTTGGAAATTTGAAATTAGATTTTTTCCATGTTCTATGGTGGTGATCATGTAGATATGGTAACGAAAGGAAACAATGTTTTCTGCATGATGAATTATTTCAGAATCCATACATTGGAATGGAGTCTTTGGTACAATATATATATATATATATATATATATATATATATTTGTGTTTTCATGTGATTTTTATATGCATCCCTCCCATGTTAACCCCTATGTGATGAACGCCTCCATCGCCTAATGTGGGGTATTTTTTACAACATATGGTGAGGAGCACAGATGTATGATTACCCAATAATTTCCACTATATATTCTAGGATAGGTTGATATGTAACATTCCTTGATGGATAGGGGTCTATTAGTTCTTTATATGGTGATTTGATATCCCAGGTGTTTGTGAGCGAGGTGGTTTGTGGCCTAGGTGTATTCAAGAGAGATGTGATATCCAAGATGTTTGCGTCAGAGGTGTTTGTTTTAAAGGATTCAGTGGGATGATAAGTGATGTTCTTTCCCACCTTTCTTCAGAATTGGATATTATGTGTAGTGGGTCCCATGGTCTGTAGACAAGATGCTTTTTTAGGCCGCGATGTGTACAGGTAGGATGTGATGTGGTATATGGAATAGATGGGAGTTCCTAGATGTACAGTGTTGGGAAGGTGTGTAAAAATAGTTGTAATGTTTCATGAGGTAACCTATCAACTCTATGATTTATATCATATTACATTACTTGGTTTTATTTATTTGGTGATACTAATTTGGTGTGGTTGGGATGGTTAGTTTAAAAGCATATGTGGGGTTTGGTTCTACATTTTTTCTGTAGGGGAATTAGTATTATTCATTTATAGAGGCATGAGTATCTTTGGTTTTCATAATGAGTATACTTTTATGCTCAGCCAAAATAAATTAAATTGGTTTCAAGTTTACAGGATGATTTTACTGGCCGTGCTGGACACTAGTAGCTCGGATCCTGGATAGTTGCCGAGTAACTCCTATATCTTTACTTTTTGGTATTCACATTGGATAATTTATTCAATTTTAACCATTATATTTTATAAATTCATTGTGTTATGGTTTTTAGAATAATTTCTTATTTTGTGTATTAGGGTTGTTGTGGTTGATTCATTCTATTTCTTGATCTTGTTTCCTTAAAAAGGCTAATGCTTCCCATGTTGTGAGATTTGTTCACCCTTGGTACTAGTCCCCAACCTGGGGCCAAATGGTGCAGGAAATCATGGGTTATTATCTCCCTTCATTTATATGCTAGCATAATAGGGGTTATCCTTGGAAGAAGGGGGTCATGATAGATGGATTAAAAAATTATACATTGCTTTAGATAAGAGAAAAAAAATTCACCGAGAAACCAAAAAAATAAGTTAATGAGATTAAATTTCCATGAATGATTAAGAGATTTGGATCAAGTTCATCACATAATGATAAATGATATTCTAGGATGTGTTATTGAAAACTGACAAAGAAAATCAAAAAATAGATTCATTATGAAGAAATGATAGTATGGAATGATTAGTTATCAAGTTTCATATGATTGTATTGAATAATTTTAGGTACTAAAGTATTTTTTTAGACTAAGTTTATAGATCAATATTTTGTGTTCAGGGACAAAATTAGATAGGGTGATGATCTAATTTAATCATAGTATTGAATGATATTATTTACAATAAATAAATACTACGAGAAGATGTAAAAATAGCCCTTAATTTGAATATAATACTGTCATGACCTGTCCCAGTGGGGCACGGGCCGCGACACACCAAGCCCTCCCCTAGTAGGACATCAGCTGGTGACTAGCACCGAGTAGGCTTATTATTAACATTAGAGGCATGACATAAGTACCTGTACACACACACACATCTCCAAGACCATAGTGATGAAATGTAAAAACCACTAGGGAAAAAATGCATGTGTACAACTCAACCCAACAAATAGATTGTGATGGAATGTAATGCACTGAATGTAAAATCTACCGGAATACATGCCCACCCATAAAACAAGAGTATGAAAACTAAAAAGTCCAAACAATAAACACAAATAGGTACTGGGATTGCTACTCGTAGCTGTAGGAACACCTCGGCCTGTATGTAACTCTGAAATATTGGTCTTATCCTGATCCTCCCTGGACTCCTCCAAAAGGAAGCTTGTATTCACAAGACATGACAGGTGCGGGCAATGCCCGTGCAGGGGTGAGTATACCAATACTTAGTAGAGAACCCTGATAACCAAAAATCAATACAAAAGGAAAGGTACAATAAGCTCATAAAAATATTTCTACTGAACACATATCAAGAGTAACAGAAAAAAATCAAGATATACTCAAATCCCAAGCCCGTTGTATAGGTATTAGACATGAAACAACATACCCCTACTATGGATTCAGTTCAATGTTTCCAAAAAGCACTCATATGGGATAAGTCACTCCATAAGTCTAATCGAATTTATAATGTTCGTCCGATAAGTACTATCTCTCGGGAAAGGTCACGATAGATAGATACACTAATTTGGGGAGAACACACTCCTATATGGGGAATGATCACGATACACTAATGAGTATCACTTACTGGGACTTGGAGGATACCTCAAATCATCCATATTCACATACTAGGTATAGGATCGGTGCCCCATGGAAGTGGTCATGTCGATACCTAACTCCACCTAGGGTCAAGAATGGATAGAGGATCTCGCTCTGGGCCTCTTAGAGGGACACCTAACTCCTTCTCAGAAAATACTACTGAAGGGATCATACTCTTGTAGTTTTAAACGATCCTAGACCTACATGGTAATGAGACAATGGGGCACTAACCCAAACGAAACATGTACATGATATGGTGGAAAATAAGATCACACCAAGTACTGAAAATTACGCGGCATGTAGAAGTGTCACACACCTTGCCTTCTGACCCCGGGTACTGCCTGTGTTCAACGGCATGTGTCGCAAGGTTTGTCATGTAAAATAAAACTACACATTGTGTAGGAAGGTTCACACATCATGTCAATGTATTTGGGGTATTCTCTGTGTATGCTGTCCATATGCATGTACACTGCCTTAACCCATGTACACCAACATGTGTAATAGTACATAGTGTGACCCATGATACTGGCCTCGCCAGGATGTGGGGTGGAGTACAAAACCGTTTACTCCACCTCGGGTCTGTGTATCCCCTTGATACATGCTGAGTCCAATGTAGTCACCTCGTCCATGCGACAAAGGGTCTACACGTCAGGTTACAAAGCCATGTAGTCCATCTTATGTTCGTGTACTTCCAAGAATACACATCGAGCTTCGAGGATGGTCCAACTTACTTATTGATTGGGGTCACACATCATGTGATACATGTCTGAAACTAAAATCCCTATCCTCCACCACCGATACCACATGGCGTGTTCTTCGGGATACACGTCGTGTTCTTCGAAAATATCAAGAACTGGAATTCTTTATTGGTATGACTTGGGGATGCTCTAATCCTTGATCCGGCTGTTCGATTACCTCGAAACTGAAGGGTTGAGGTCGCCCGATCATCATGAAGCTGATTACCCTAGTTTTGGGCCTCTTATTAGCCCTAAAAATGTGTTTTGATCATCTACACAAAAAATGGATGAAGAAAAATTATTCCCTAATTGTGTTGATTCTTCCGCCACCATTGTTGTTGTACTTCTTCTAGGTCGTCATGATCTTAGATCTCAAATTTATGATTGTTGTGTCGCAAAATAGATGCGCAATAATCAGTTTTTTGTCTCCCCATGAAGTATGTGAAGAACGTGAGAAAAAAGAAAGGGGAAATAAATCCAAAAGCAAATAGAGGAATAAAACTCTACCACCATTCGTCACAGCATTGATCCACTCAAATTAGTAGGATCAAATGGAGAAGAATGAAAAAATAAATCTAACATGGATTAATTCCCCGAGATCAACCCAATAAAAACCCTCCTTCCAAAATGTATGAATCTGCAGATCAACCTGTTCATGGGTTGACCCTCATTTGTTGACTGATCTATGAATGGGGAAGATGAATTGAAATAACAAACACTTCCTCGATCTGGTTAACGAACTATCACCGCATCACATTCATCGGTGAGGATTGTCGGATATGAGATGCTTCATCATCATATGCCAATGGGTTCTCCTTCAATGCTCCAAGACTTTCTCTCTTAATTCGCAGGGTTATGTGGCTAACCCATTGAACATTCTATAAGTAGGTATTTATAAAGGTAGGAATTAGGTCTCTACGTAAAAAGGAATCTTTTAAATAAATTAAATTCTTATTTTATTTTATTTCCATTAAAATACCAATAACTAACTCTCGCAGCTGACCTGTGCTGATCGGTGTTAGGCCTAACCTAAGGTAAAGTCACTGCTTTGAGCACAAAGATTCTCTCAGATTTCGGATTCAAACACTTATTTTATTAATATTCAGCTTTTTCACGGAAACCGCTCAAGAACATTGTATAAAATTTTAGTTTGTTTCAATCATTTATTTCGGGAACTCTGGACCTCAAAATCGTAGGCCATCAATAGGTCTGGTCTCAAAATAATTTTATATAATATTTAAGAATAATACAAGGGATATACATGACATTATATTCTCCCCACTGTGGGGCTTTGCATCACTGAACTTCCAAAACAAGGGCTACTCAAAAAGACGAGGGTACTGAGCATGGATCTGAGTCTCCCACTCCCACGTGCTCTCCTAATGATTTTTGTGCTGCCTCCTGACACACACCCAGGTAATTGATCACCCACAGAGGATCCTCTACTATCGATCCATGATCTCCACTGGGTACTCAGCAAAAGCCTCTCTATCCTCGTTGTCCAACTCACCCCAATCGATGACGTGTGATGGGACATGCACACAACTCCTTAGCTATGACACCTGGAAAGAATCATGTACCTATTGCAACTATGGTAGTAGATCTTGGCAGTATGTCACCTCTCCAACTCTGTGAAGTATCTAGAAACGTCGAATGATCCTTGGATATTTCTTGTCACCCTCACCAAATCTATGTATCCCTCGTCGAAGAGAGTCCCAAAGAAAAATGTGGTCTCCCTACACGAACTCTAGAGGTCTTCTTTTCCTACCAACATAATACTTATTCCATCTATGTGCAGTCTTCATCTACTTACGGATGACCTGCACCTTCTCGGTGGTAGCTCGCACCAACTCAGGACCAATGATTGATGACTCTCTGGGGTCGGTCCAACAAAGCGGTGACCCGAAGGGTCTTCCACAAAATTCGATGAAAGGTTACATACCAATGGTAGAGTGATAGCTATTTTTGTGTGTGAACTCTACCAGTGGTAGGTGGTTCTCCCAACTGAGATTAATTTCCAAGATACAGGCCCACAACATATCCTCCAAAATCTAAATGGTCCTCTCTATCTGACCATCGGTCTAGGGGTGTAACGTCGTGTTCAAGCGTAGATGAGTCCCAAAAGGCTCCTGCAATCCCTTCCACAACCGGGATGTGAATCGGGTGTCTCGATAAGAAACTACGGTCGAATGGATTCCATGAATCCAATCTATCGTCTACACGTAAGGGTGTCCAAATATCTCTATAGAACCCTGCTCCCTGATGGTTAGTAAGTGGGCCGACTTGGTAAGTTGATCAATGATCACTCAGATGGAATCATACCCCTTAGATGTTCAAGGTAATCCCTTTACAATGTCCATCAATATTCCATCCCACTTCCACTCTACAACTTCCAGGGGTGAGCTAATCCCGCTGGAACCCGGTGCTTAGCCTTTACCTACTAGCATGTAAGGCATCAGGAATCGAAATCTGGTACTTCCTTCTTTATGAATAACCACCGGAACTGCCATCTAGGATACTGGTACATCATTTCCTCTCCAGGATGAACCGAAAAAGGGGATGTATGAAACTCTTTTAAGACCTCCCCTTGCGATGCAACTAGTACAGCAGTGCATCCTCTGAAAATATGTACAAGCACCCCACCTTGAGAATACCCATAAAAAAGCATGTCTTATGGTTAACTGAGCACGTGCAGTCTCATAGTCAATGTTCCCAAGTTGTTTCTTACTAACTCGCAGTAATATTGAAGGGGTGACAACCATCGACTGAAGGTAAGCTGCATCCTCGCTGTCCATGATGGATGGTGCAACGTGGCTAACTCCTTTGTTTCCTCACTCAAAATTTGCGAGCTTGACCTTCTGCTAATAGCATCTTCCTCCTTGTTCCCTATCCTAGGAGTATAGATTATCCTGAAATCATAACCATAGAGTAACTCTACCCAATGCATCTACCTTAGATTTAGATCCTTTAGTGAGAAGATGAACATAAGGCTCCTTTGGTTAGAGTAGACGATAAACTGGTCACCCATAATGTAGTGTCTCCATATCATCAATGTGAATACTACCACCACAAACTCAAGATCTTGGGTCTCATAGTTCTTCTCACGTGGACTAAGTAGGCGTGAACCATAAGCAATCACCACCTAACTATGCATCATGCCACATCCTAGCCCGGTACATGATGCATCACAAATCAATACGTACCTGACACCCTACTCCTAAAATTTCAAGATTGGGGCGCTCATCAATCTATGCCTAAACAGCTCGATGGACTGCTGTAATATCTTCATCCATATGAAGGGTTGTCCCTTCCATGTCAAGGTTGTCATCAGTGCTGATATTCAGGAGAAATTAGGAATGATTTTTGAAAATATCCTTACAACCCAAGGAAGCATCGCAACTCCTTCATGCTCTGAGGTGGCTCCAATGATAAAACTACGTCCACCCTGGCTGGGTCCACAACTAAACCATCTACTGAGATGACATGTCCCAGAATGTGGACCTCCTGAATCTTGAACCAAAACTTCGAGATCTTCCCACAAATCTATTACTCTTGGAGTATGTCTAGAACCATCCACAGTTGTCTCGCGTGCTCCTCCCCGGACGTAGAGTACACAAGGATGTCATCATTGGAGACCACTATGAACCAATCTAAGTACATATGGAATATCTGGTTCTTAGTCCCATGAAAATTGCGGTGGGGTTTATAATTCCGAAAGGCATCACCAAGTACTCCTAGTGATCATAGCGGTATAAGAAATCCATATTCGATATATACTCATCATGTACTTGTAACTTGTGATAACCTGATCGAAGTTCAACCTTTGAGAACCAGTGTTCCCCTCTTAGATGATCAACGAGGTCGTCGATTCTCAATAATGGATACTTGTTCTTCACCATTACCAGATTTAGGCACTGTTTATCAACTCACAACCTAAAACTCCCATCTTCCTTCTTGGAAAACAAGACAGGGTTTTCCCAGAAAAAATCATAGGTTCCTACGAAACCCTTTCTCTGAAAATCCTCCCTCTGCACCCCAGCTCGTGAAGATCTGTGGGTTCCATCTGAAATGATTATGAAGAAATCAGTGTCGTCCTGTGGTGTAAGTCGATGCAGAAGTCGATTTCCCGGTGGGGTCGTAGTCCAAGAACATCTTCGAGAAAGATGTCCTCAATCTCTGCCACTACCGATGGGAACTAGGAGCTCATAACATATACTACTCCAAGGGAAAGGCTAGCCAACTCATGAGTGATTGGCTGTATCCACCAATTCACAAGCTTGTCCAATACAGCATGAGTCTCATTTTCTCTGGAAAATAAACCTTGTCTCATCACTATTGACAGACCATACCCTTTTCCTAATGCAGTCTATCTGTGCATGGACTGAAAATCACCAATTCATACCAAGAATGACGTCATAAGACCCTGACACTACCACTAAGAGGTTACCACCGAAACACTCACTTCAAAGGGTAAGATCACAATTTTTTCAAAGGTGTGTGATCATCGAGTCTCCTATTATAGTCGTCTCCCAGCATAAAGATCAAGTCAATGGCTCAACTGGAATCTCATGGTTTCACACAATACATGTGGCGATGAAGGACTGACAGACACCTGTGTCTATACGTACGTCAACTATGGTAGAGAAGACAAGTATTGTACCTCAGATCACCCCTAGGGTCTATGGGTTGTACGCCTCAACTGAATGCAGCTGCCCCCGCCCCTGTCCCCTTGCTCCATGATCTTGGAGCGAACCTCTTGGGGGTGGTGGTTGAAGTTGATAGAAGCATTTTCCTCCACCTGTAGCTCTTCTTGCTCCACTGCCATGTCCACCATCTATAGGGTCAGTTTCTCCTAGGAACCTGAGGGGTCTCTATCTATGGAACACATGGAGTGCGCTCAACATGTTCCCCTCATCGCCCAGTACTGCAGGTACTACGGGCAACTACATTGGTGGTGGTATAGCAGCTTCACCAACTAGTGACAACACCTAGGGTATTGGTCCTTGTATCGAAGCCTCATCACTGAGAGGGTCATTCTCGAGATTGTGCTACTGAATCCTAGTGAGTATGTGTCGCGGAGGCATCCTGTAATGACACAATATGCACTAGGGTTAATGAGTATATCTAGATAGATGAAAAAAATGACATGAAAAAACAACACATTCTGATATGATTCATATACCATTATCTTATTTCCCTGTAACTAGTGTTTTCAGGTACTATGTTTAAAATATGGTTATCAAAGTCTTGGTGTATGGATATGTTTTCCACCCACACAAACACTGGAGTCTCTGGCCTGAAAGCCGAGTAGAAAACACATAAAACTATTGTCCCAATCCAATCTCATAGACTCTTGGTCCTATGGTAGAACCGAACACCATTGATACCACTCTGTCACGACCCATCCCAGTGGGGCCCACGCCGCAACTCCCCATGCTCGCCTCTAATAGGTCAGCGGTTGGTGAGTAGCACCGAGTTGGCATATTACTTACATGGGAGGAATTTCCTAAGTACATGTACACACACTCACATCTCCAATACCACAATGCTAAAATGTAAAAACCATTAGGGAATAAAATGCATGCATACAACTCAACCCACCAACATAGTATGGCAGAAAGTGATGTACTGAAAGTAAACTGGGCTGGAATACAAGCCCACCAGAAAAAATAAGAGTCTAAAAACAACAAAGTCCAACCTTTAAACGCAAAGAGGTAATGATACTACTGTTCATATCCATTGGAACACCTCATCCTATAAGGAACTAATAATTATTAGTCCTATCCCGATATGCCCTAGTCTCCATCAAAAGGCTGCTCATCTGAAAAAGACGTGACAAGTGTGGGAAAAAACATAGAGGGGTGATTATAACAATACTCAGTAAAGGACCTCGAAATCCACAAAGCAATATCAAAGAAAAGGTACAGGCAGCTCAACAAATTATGTCTATTGAACACAAAGCAATACTAATAGAAAAATATCTAGATATACTCAAATCCAATGCCCGTAGTCTTGGCACTAGTCATGAAACAACATATCCCCACTAGGGATTAAGTTCTAAGATCCCACGAAGCACTCGTCTGGGAGAACTCACTCCATGAGTCTGATAGCTCTGACGACATCTGTCTGAGAAGTAATGTTTTTTGAGATAGTTCATGAGAGAGAGATACACCAATTCGGTGAGAACACACTCTTGAGTGGGGAAAGATCACGATACATAGATGAGGGTCACTGCCAGGGCCTTGTAAGACACCATGACTCATCTTGATTCACCTTATATGTAGAGGATCAGTGCCTTGTGGAAGTGGTCATATCAAAACCTGACTCCACCTAGGGTTATGAATGGATAAATGGTATCACTCCGGGCCACTTTGAGGGATACCCGACTCTTTCTCGGAAAGTCTTACTGAAGGGATCATATGCTTTTAGAAGTAAATGATACCTGACCTTCAAGGGAATGAGAAAAAGGGACACTAACCTAATCAAAACAAGTCCATCATACAGTAGAAAAATAATCAAGCCATGTACTGAAAAGTGCACGGTGTGTAGAAGTGTCACACGCCATGACTTCTGACCTCGGGTACTACCCGTGTACAAAAACCCATGTTGCAAGGTTTCTCGTGTAAAATGAAACAACACGGCATGTGGAAAGGATCACATGTCATGTCAATGTATTTGGGGTCCACTCCATCTACATTGGCGAAGTTCTCGTACCTAGCGATATCCCATGTACGCCAACCCATGTAACCGGCACACGTGGCAACCCACGTTACAAGCCTCACTAGGTCATGTGGTGGAGTACACGGCCGTGTACTTCACCTCGGGTCCGTGAATCCCCTGGATACACACCGAGTCTATCTTAGTCACCTCTTCCATGCCTCATAGGGTGTATATGCCGTGTTCTGAAGCTATGTATTCCATCCTGTGTCTATGTAGTTTAGAAAATACACGCTGAACTTCGGGGGAATGTCCAATACGTCATGTGACCGGGGTCACATGTCGTGTGATACCTGTATGACACACGAAACCCTATATGCCCTCACCGGTACCACACGAAGTATTCTTCAGGATACAAGCCATGTACATTGGATGTTTCTAGAACCAACATTCTTCCTCGCCGCACCTCAGGGCTCCTTCGATCCTTGATCCGACCATCTGATCATCACAAAACAGAAGGGCTGAGGTCGCCTGATCATGATGAAGCCGATTCTCCTAGTTTTGGTCCTCCGATCAGAAACAAAAAATGAATTTTGATCATCCACATAAAGAATGGTTGATGAATTATTATTCCCAAACCATGTATATTCATCTGCCTCCATCGCCGTCACACGTCCGTTAGGTCTCCATGATATTAGATCGCCAATTTGGGATCATTGCATCATAAAACAGATGTGCAATGATCCATTGTTGGTTGGCCCACAATGAACGCGATGAACATGAGTGGAAAGAAAGGGGAAATAAATCCAAAAGAAAATTGGGGACAAACCTCCACAATCATTCTTCATGGAATTGATACACTCATGTTAGTACGATAAAAGGGTGCAGAATCAAATCATTAATATAACATGGATTAATTCACCAAGATCAACCCAATAATAACACACCCGAAAAAACGAACTAATACGTGTATCAACCTGTTCATGGGTTGTCCTGCGTTCATTGTATGATCTAATAATGAGGATGAATAATTGAAATATCAACCCCTACCTCGATCCAATTGAAGAATGATCGCGACATTGCATTCGTTGGTGAGGTTCATTAGATCCGAGATGTGTCGTTTTTGTCTACCAACGGGTTCTCCATCAAAGCCCTATGAGCCTCTCTCTCAATTCGCAGGGTTATGAGGCTAACCCTATGATCTTTCCCTTAACAGGTATATAAAATGGGAGGAATTAGGTCGCTATGTAAAAAAAAGATGCATTTAAATAAAATAAATTATTATTTTATTTTATTTTCATTAAACATCCAAAGACTAACTCTCATAGGCGACCCACGTTGATCGATGTTGGGCCTCGCCTAAGGTAAATTCATTTCTCATAGCATTATTTTGGCCTAGGATTTCTGATACAGGAACACATTCAATATATATTTCATTTTTTCAGGAAAACCGCTCACACACACTGTTTAAAATTTTAATTTTTTTCAAACATTTATTTTGGGCACTCTGGGTATCGGAATCGCATGCTGTCAAAAGGACTGGTCTCAAAATAATTCAATTTAATATTTAAAAATAATACATAAGATTTATGAGACATTTCATATACCTATGTCTTCTTACATATATAAAATTATAACCGCATTGGTTTAATATGGTGGAAAAATATTATTAATTATCCCTGAAAAATTATTTTAATTAATAATTTTGTTGTGATGGATTATATATGGTTATATAGGTATTAACATAATAAGGAGTAGGATTCCTGAACAGGAAAAAAACAAGTAAATATACCATTTGGTGAACTGTTGTTTACATTTTGACATTACATGTGGATTTTACATACTTTTTTAATTATAAATGATCCATTTATATCCTTATAGATATGAATGGTTTAAATAATAATGTATATTAGTTTAAAAATAATTTAATATTTCTTATTAAGTTGTCACGTCTAATTGACCACCCCCAAATGTGTGTATGTATAGACCGAGGAGAATATCAAATTATATGAAATCATATATTCAATTTCATTATTAATTTTTGATTATAAGAATTTTATTAAATTAAAATGGTTACTATTTTTATGATAATATTTTATCCCAGTTGTGTTATCAAACAAAAATATTGTTAATAATATTTATGGTTATAGAGTATACCTTAGTGGATAAATCAACTAGAATTCCTATCAGAAATAATTGTTACATATCATCCAATACCAAAAGAAATCAAAATAACTAAGATGTTATAATGATAATAAATAGTACATGAAATTTATATTATACACCATTATGATAATTTAATCTTAATAATGATGATTTGGTAGTCAAATATGTTGACTATTATACCTCCAATGAAAAATGATGTAGTTCTGATGCAAGTTGAATAAAATTACAAACATTCCAATACCAGGAAGCCAAAAACTCTCAAAATATGACCTTATTGAGGTGATGATCTATACAATAAAATTCATAAATGGACCTCATAATAGGAAGTCAAAACTATAAGAAGAGGCAGATATAGTTAAATAATCGTTGAAAAAGAAGCTCATACCTTTTAACTCTCTCATTATTCTAGTGAATTTTATTTAGAAAATGTCCTTAATTATCAATGATTAAATTTATATGGTTAATTGGAAATTAAATTGAAGAGTTATTATGTATAAATTTTTATATTACTATATTACTGAGGTACTCCATGAATTGTAATAACTATGAAATATTTTTTTATTTCTATTGATGTATAGAATGGTGGATATGTAAAAATGAATTATATATATGAAATTATAAAACATGAAACATGAAAAATGAATGATAGAAATGTATTAATATTTAATTTTTATAGGAATGGGAATTGATTATTTTTTAAATGGAGAAATATTATCTTAATATAGTGTTCTTAGAATTATAGTAAATACTAAAATATCCAGAATCAATTAATGATTGATCTTACTAATGAATTCAGTAGACTGTTCTTTCCACTCCAGTATCAAACATGTTTTTCAATTGAAAATGGATTCATGTTAGTTAAAAATAAATATTGAGATCATGTATAGAATCCTCCCACTCATTCATGTGTATGAAGGTATCCCATTTCCCAGATAAAGTTGAACATTCAATACTAAAATCCAATTCTAGAGAATGTGTATGATGAAAATATTGTTACATACAATAACATATAATGAATGTAGGTGATCATGTTCTTGAAATTTCCCCCCCTATAAAGGACCTTAAATTTTAGTGGTTCCTGGATTGAAATAAAAAGTATAAAATATGGATTGCTGACATGAATTTGAAATACATCAATACTCATTGGGAGAATTTAGTTCAATTGAAGGTTTTGGAAATACGATATAGATAATTGGAATAATATATTTTTTGTGAACATTAATATAATCTATAAAACATGGAAGATAATAGATGATTATAGTTTAAAATATGTTATACTTATGAAGACTTCACAGTACAGGAGAGATATATCTATGAAGAATAGATTTAAATATCCTAAAAAGATCCATAAAATGTGAAACATTACTATCTTTTCTTACAATAACATTGAATAGGTTTATTGATATTAAATATCTATTAAATAGAAAATGAACCATCACAAACTATGAAAAAGGTAATTATTCATAGATAAATGTTTTTGTGGGATAAATCTATAAACAAGACATTTGAACAAGATACAATTAAGAATTGAGTAAAGTAATGAGATCATAGAATCAATATAACATGAATGAAATGTTTTATTATTATATGAAATGACATATCATTGAACATTAAAACATGACAATGAATCTAAATAAAAATGGAAAATTAAATAAAATAGAAGTAAACAAATCAATGATAGAGATATCCTTATTTGTATTGCTGTGTAAACTCCATTAAAAAATTTTTATAAGATATCTAAAAATGTGATGTAAAAATTTGATGAAGTTTATGGAAGGTGTATATATGATGATAATGTGGATATGAGATGTATGTATGTTTTAAATTATAGATGAGTAAAAAATTTAATAAACTGGTGACCTGAAATTTATTTTTATTAATAAAAACATTTAATCAACACCCAATAAAAATATTTAGACATATATCAAAAGTTTGTCTGTCCATATGAACATATTTGTTGGAGTTGTATAGGAAATTAAAAAAGTTAAAAATAAATATTCAACTCTATCTAATCAATTAAAGAAGATAAATCAAACTAATAAGAGAGATATAATTAGAGATACATTCAAACATCCAAAATACTTTCAGATATTGAATCATAAAGTGTATTCCATCATGAACAATGTTTTTCATTTCATATAATTATGAAAAAGGACATTAGGATGTGGGTGAATACTCAACCCAATTGTTATAACCAATTATAAGTAGATTTCCACCTTATTTCATTATAATATTGGATGTACAAATGTTCTAGAAACCAGATGAGAAGAAATAGATAAATAATCCCTCGGTGGTATGATTTTAAAATGTATATGGATTCCATTAAATTATAGTTTCTACTATATCTAGAAATCATGATATCCAAATAATAATTTGAAGGATTTGGTATGATATAATTCTAACATAACGTTTTTAATTTTTTTGTTATTTTCATAAAGGGATGAGTATATAACCAAATATGCAATAAATTGTACATGAATATTTTTTTATACATGTGTTCATGTGTGTATAGTATCCTCTGATTTTTGGATAATATATATGTCCAACCCCTAAATGTGAATGATTGAAACTGGTATCACATGTGTGTTAAATATAATTAACAATATTTACTTAAGAATATTTTAACATCTATGATGTTAATTGATGCATAAGATGAGTAGATTTGAATAGATATTGATCTAGTCTGATTTTTGAATATCTACATTGAATATAAAAGTTGTGTTCATTAGAATATTCTATTTTAAGTAGATTATATCATAAAAATCTATGATGATATAATTAAAGGAGTTTTAAATTATTTTATTAATAACATTAAATATAAAAAATTTTGAGAGGTTTCCCAGATAATACCGAAGAAATAGAGTTGATGAGATAAATTAAAAGTCAATTTTATGAAACTTTGGATTCATTGTACTCAATAAGAAATTATAATAAAGGTAAATGATATTATTTTATGTGATAATTTGAATAGATAATTTATCTATAAATTGGAATATTTTCCTAGAGAGTTATATTTCTTAGCCACAATATTTTTTAATCGAGTTATGTATACAATTGATGGCTCATGTAGGGGTAAAATTATATATACATTTTATAGAATTCAAAAATTCATTTTATGTTCTCTCCTATAATAAAGACACAACAACCATCCCATAAGAAAATTTATTAATTTTTTAAATAAATTTCAAAATAATATAATTTCACATAATATAATCGATTCCCTTTAATGTAAATCCACCCATGCAGAAAATAATATTCTAACCTTTTGAAAAATTATAGAAAAAAATAACAGATTCCTGTAGAATGAAAATAACAGTTTCTAAAAAACAATAATTTATAATGATTGATAAATATGATATTGTAATTTTTGTTCCCAAGTGTCTACGATATTATGAATATTTAGATAGTAATAGTAAATTATTTAAATGTGAAAACAAAATTTTATAACTGCAGAAATAGATATTGAGTAAATTTTTTATTCTAAAAAGGAAAAAATGAATTTTTGAGTTAACATGAATAATACAGAGATTTATGAGTTAAATATTATGTGTTCATTAGTACCTTATTTCAATAATGAGTCATGATGATTGGACAATGAAAATAAAAGAATTATGATATGTTTTTATATCATTCTATTAACACAAATTTGGTTTTTATTAGTTTAATATTAATCCATCACATAATAATTTAGGTCACATTATAGAAATACGATTTTTTCATATTTTCATAAAATTATAAAGATTTGAAGTACTAATATTATAAAGGTTTTTATGGGGATAATGAATCCAATACTCTATAATAATAAATTTATATTTTTATTTCGTTATGTTCTATAAATGAAGAGAATTTAATGAGGGTATTATTGAAAGTATCATTTAATTTAAAAAGTAACATATAATAATACACGGGGATGAGAGATGGGTAGTCTAATATGATTACATTATGATGGATGATAAATTTTCATCTTACTAAACCAAAAAGAGAATATTTAAATTATAAGTGGGATTCACGAAGTTCTTAATACGTTTGAAAATTAAAAATATAATGAAGGGATGTGAAAATGTTTCGATGCATCAATAAAATGAAAAAAAGTCATTTTTATTGAGAATGGTTGAGAAGAAAAAGAAATAGAGATAAAATAGAGTTGATTTTATAGAACATGATGCACCCAGTGAATGTTATAGAAAAATACAATGAGTGAAACTGATACTGTTTTGAGAAAATAAAGATCACATCAGAGTTAATGAATAATAGAAATAATGGAGAAAAAGATAATGTTGATTTTGATTTCATGTATTTATATATTATGCACTACAGGTGAGATATGAAGAACAAGTGAAGGACTAAGAGAAGACTCATCTATATTAATTTAATTGTAACGAATCTTTCTAAAACTATGATTTATTTATTAAAAGTTGTAAAATATTCTTTTGGGGGTATTCTTATGAAGTTATTTTGAGACTCAGTACAAATATTCTAAATAATAACAACAATCTAAAAAAGTACATAGTTGAATTTTATTATCATTACCTTGAATACATAGTTATCGTCAAACACTCTATATTATTATGTAAGCATTTCATTATTTTTGGTACTGACACATATCTATATTGAACTGTAATATACTTATAATGGTAGAAGGTAAAATAATACTTATGGGACCTGATGAACATGGAATGTGTTATAAGGACCCCTTAGGTTGTGTAACATATTGGGTTATTATTTCCAATGTTTTTGGAAAACCCAACTGGTAATATAGTGGGTGATATATTGGGGAAATAATCATCCCGCCATTATAATTGGGGATTAAATTTTTGTGAAGAATCTTCGTCTCAATGGGAGTTGACATGATACATAGTAGATTATTAATATAATGATCAATATAATTAAAAATACCGACTAATATTATCTTCTTTAAATTTCAATACATCCTTTCGTTGTGTACTATTTGTTTAAATGTAAATGATCAAATTATATCCTTCCATATATATAGGGTTTATATTCCAAAGGGGGAGGATAATTTTTTTTTAAAATTTTTATAAAATAATTACTGGTGATTCACCCCCCACTCAGGTGTATCTTCATATTACATTCCAAATATCATAGGTGAAATTTAATGATTATTCATAAGAAAAATCATCTTTAAAATATGTATACATAAGTAATATTTCATACATTCATCAACATTAAAATCATTTTAACCTTTTTAATTATATAAACATTATGAATATGTAGATGAATTATATTCAAACACACCTAAATAGTCTGATCTCAAAATCGTATCACTCATTTCCCAATGATCTATATAAGACCGAATCATTACATACTCTTCTATTTCGTGAATATTTTCCATGGATTTTATCTTATAACACCATGAGATTTTAAAATACTTATTCTTATTCAATATACTATATTACATTGAAGATATCATAGATTTTCTTTACAAGATCATCTAAAAATCAGTGTATTAAAAAATGTAGCACCCCAAACCCAGTTACCCAGACTCGTGCATTATTACGTATCATTGGCATGATCACAAAAGATCAAGTCTCAAAAGACCGATTAGTTTAGTATCTTTGGAATCACTAGATACATTCATAAATTCTACATTACATCATAAAGTGAAATACTAAAACAACATATTTTCTCCATATACCAGACTCATATCCCTATACTATCCATGTAGGTCATTCATAAAATACTTATTCACATCCTGGGAAAAATAAAACAATGAAAGGGGTGAGCTCAGATGCTTAGTAAGGATAAAAATATAGTAGAAACTTTCATAAATAACAAAATAAACATTTATGTAAATATATAACTTCAAAAACCCTTTTAAACATGAACTTCAGCATAATATGGAAAAGATAAAATGAAATAATTCCATTTAATTAATCACATGGATATTATACTAGTCTAATAATCACATGCAATATCAATAACCACTTTCATAATAATAGAATGCATAATTCCAGACTTTCATAACTACGTAGTCAAGGGATTGTGCCAAGACTAAAAATAAGATTTTGTAAATGCCTTGTTCCAAGACACTAGTTTGTCTCATTAGATCTACTGATGCATCGGGGAGCTATAGAGGGCTCCACCCATCACTTACTAAGTCGAATGCCTTCCTGATCGTGTTGTCAAGCACGTCAAATTAGTTGTTTTATTTTGACTAGAATTTCTCCAGTATAGCAGCAACCCTAGGTTGTCTCTCGATGGAGCCTGAGATCATTAATTTAAAAAGATGGTTTTGATTATGAAAGTAGAAAGTGAATTAGGTTTTTTAAAACTTGGTAGTTTTATGATTAAAGATGAAAATAGAAAATGAAAGCGATAAAACAATGTAGAGATTAACAGAATTAATTAAGCGTGATCAACCCGGGGATGTCTTGTGATGCTCATCCTTCATCTCTTCAAGGGATGGGGTTATGATATTTTAATCCCTCGTTTATACACCTAGAACCAGAATGTTATTCAGTTTATACTAGGATACCTCCTAGGGTTCAATCAAAAACACATAACGATTCACCGAACACCGCCGATGATTGGGTGATTTGTGTTCGACATCATAACCGAAACTCACCAAGGCAACACATGAAGAATTTGTTGGGTTGTTCAGGCTTGTATGTTATTTCATTGTGATACCATGAAATAAATTTTCATTACCTTTATAGTGATTATGTGAGTCCAATTGACCAATATGATCCACACAAACACCGTAATTGGAAGGAGGAAAAGAAAATGGTGAACTGTGTGTGAAACATCACATGAATGGGTACTCCCAATCATGATCATTTGACTTGAGCATGACATTAAAGTACATAAATCAAAATAATAAGAATAGAGGATGATGAAAAACAACACAAAAACCTGTAATTATAATGATCATTCAATACAATACAACTTTGAAGCTCGGGATTACATCACATTCCTCCCCGGGTGATCACAATGGGTTTAGAAATCCATGGGAGTGGAAGAAGATGATGATGTTGAAGTATCACCTCCCATAGCCTATATAAATTCTAGGGATGTTGAGATGACTCCTTGGGGACTCAAAAATGGAATCACCTTGCCTCCTGGCCGAACATACAAATGGGGATCCCAAGGTGTCATTTTATAAGAAAAATGGATGGTGATTTTAGGCACACAGATTTCATCAATCCACTTGTAACATGCGTTTAGGCCTTCCGAAAGCCTTATCTCACATTGGAGAAAATCGAAAAGTTGTATCCCTACCTCTTGACTATCTCCACCGAATGTTTGGCACCATTTGGACAACTAAATCTCAAGATATTAATAAAATACATAACACCACATTTCACTTGGTCCAAATTCAGTGGCTTGGACAGATCAGTTAGGATGGACCCTATAGAAGCTGAATCAGGTTTGGGTTACTTAATATGAAATGTAGAATATTAAATTCTAGACAGGCCCTCAAAATTTTCACACATTTGGATCCACGTATTTCGTCTACTATTCTAAACGGTGGACAGATTTCCATGGTTTAATGCAATTTTGACCCACTTTTCTTCCACTTCATCAAAGCCCCTCCAAATCATCTCCAACTACATTGAAATAATAAAAACAGGTAACATTTACCATTATAATATTGATTAAAATTAATTTATTTATTCAAACATAAATTGAAATTTGTTATTGTATTTTGAATATTCATTAAAAAACTAGTATAAAACTGCGGTGTAAGGGTGGAATAAAACAGTGAATAGTGGTACGATCACACCCCCACACCTAAACATTTGCAATCCTAGGAAAAGTCACATATCCAAAAAAATTGATGCATATATATATATATATATATATATATATATATTTCCAACATCCTGATGATTTAGCATTTGAGAAAATTTTATTTAATGTAATGTGATAAATGCACCAACCACACCAAGAAGTTTTTCCAAGTGAAAATAGAAAAAGATGTCTCATAAATCCTATCATAGTGAAATTTAAAAAGATTCATGAAACTAAATAGATCAAGGAATTCAGAAGTCAAACATGACACTAAATCTCCATGTGTGTCTGTGAAAACCATTCCATGCAATTCTTTCCACTTTCTATCCAATAAATATATGTTACTTTAACATTTTTTAGCTTAAATTATTTTGTCCACCGAACCTGCTCTATATCCTTTGTAATCATATTTCATGTCCCACTCACTTAAGCATTCCCAGAAGTCAACCCATTAGATCCCGACCTAGATATCCCCATATGTTGTACATTTAATCACTCCCCTCATTTATTATATATTTTTTGAAGTTTCATTTGGAACAAATCTCACACTCATTTCTCAACCCTTGTTTGATCTCCTCACGACACTAATTGAAATAGTTATTACAAGATCAAAGGTTGAGGGGGAGTGGTTTTTGAACTGCCCAAGAAACAAGATTTTTTTTGTTTTTTGTTTTTTGAGGGCGTACAAAAGTCAGACATTAGGTACACATGGATAGGTCATTCTGGTACAGTAATGAAACAGATCAGATAAGGAATGAACGTATGGAAATATAATTTAAAGCTAAAAAATATTATTTAATAAATAATAACATTTTGTGGTTTGGTACAATTTTTTTAGAGATATTAGTGACACAGTTTTCCCAAAAACTAATCACACAAAGGGCATCAATAATCTCAAAGGTTTCACATAGATACAACAATTTATATCATTGACAGAAAACCAATTCACTAATAAAATCACTCCATGATACAAATAATCTTTATAGCCTTCGTTGTGGTATTTTTACTTTTCCCACTTTATGGTCACCAAATCATGGAACTTTGAAATTGTTGATGGGGAAAAATGAAAATACCATAAAGAAGGCCAAAAAGAATAAATGAATGATGAAAATTCCTAACTAACCCAGGAATGTATCCACCCCCACACCTATAATGTGCAGTGTCCTCATTGAAATAATTGAGAATGTGAGATGGAAGGATAAAAGATGGTGTGTTTTATTGGTATGATGCGTCTAGAAGGTGGATTTCCTCCACCAGATTCTTCATAAAATACTCATAGAAGTGTTTAAGTTGCTGGACATTGACACTAAGACTTCATCCACTCTTCTCATGCAAAAACTGTATTTCACCAAAAGGGTAAACATTAGTAACAATATAAGGACCAATCCATCGGGAACAAAGCTTACCTGGGTGGAGCATAAGCCTGGAATTGTACATGAGGACCTTCTCACCAATATGGAACTTCCGCTAGTGAATCATGCTACCATGAATAGCCTTTGTCTTCTCTTTATAGATCCGTGTGTTCTCATATGCATCACTTATAATTTCTTCCAACTCTTGATTCTGCAACTTTCTTTTCTCACCTGCATCTGAAGGGTTCATATTACATTTTTTAACATCCCAATATGCACGGTGTTCTACCTCCACTGGGAGGTGAAAATCCTTTCCAAACACAATTCTGTATGGTGACATTCTGATTGGGGTTTTAAAAGATGTACGGTACGCCCAAAGTGTATCATCCAAGTGCAAACTCCAATAATTCCAATTGGGTTGTACCGTTTTTTCAAAGATTCGTTTAACATCCCGAGTTGATATTTCTTATTGTCCATTAGTTTGGGGGTGATATGCAGTGGAGACTTTATGATCAACCCCATACTTATGAAGAAATTTTTTCATGTTGCGTTTGAAAAAATGTGAACCCTGATCAGTAATGATGAATCTTGGTATACCAAACATACTGAAAATTTGGGACCTCACAAAATCAAAAACCACTCGAGAGTCATCAGTCATGGTGGCCTTTTCTTCCACCCATTTAGATACATAGTACACAGCCAATAAGATGTATACAAAGCCAAATGAATTTGGAAAAGGTCCTATGAAGTCAATTCCCCATGCATCGAAGATCTCCCAAAATAACAAGGGTTGTTGGGGAATTTCAATCCTCTTGAAGATATTCCCTGTGAATTGACAACGACTACAAGACCTGCAAAATATATGGGCATCCCTATACAATGTTGGCCAATAAAGTCCTGAGTCAAGGACCTTTTGAGCAGTACGTTGAGAGCCAAAGTGGCCCCCACATGCCAAGGTGTGGCAGAAGGTCAAAACAGAGGTGAACTCATGGTCAGGGACACACCGACGAACTACTTGTTCACTAAATATTCTCCACAAGTATGGGTCATCCCAAATGTACTAACGAGAATCATTCTTAAGTCTCTAGGATTGTGAAATGCTGAAATCATTGGGGACCCTAGATGTTTCTAGAAAATTCACAATGTCTGTATACCAGGGGGTAAGGTCCACAACATCACAAAGGTTCTCATGAGGGAAGAATTCTCCAATGGGTAGGGGTGAGTCAACATGATGGTCCAATGGTGGGGAAATCCTACTAATGTGGTCAGCTACCACATTCTCCACCCCCCTCTTATCTCTAATCTGAAGGTCAAACTCATGTAGGAGGAGCATCCACCGTATGAGACGAGGTTTGGCTTCAGGTTTCGTTAGGAGGGAATGAAGGGCAACATGATTAGAAAAGAAAATGATTTTTGACCTGAGAAGATATGAATGAAATTATTCCATGGAAAACACAATAGAAAGGAGTTCTTTTTATTTGGTTGTTTAGTTTACCTGGGTAGGGTCAAGGGTACGCGAGGCATACACAATGACATGAGGAGCCTTCTCAACACTTTGTGATAAAAATGACCCAACTGCAAAGTTAGAGGCATCACACAGAAGCTCTAAGGGGAGATCCCACCTTGGTGGTTGGATTATGGGAGGTGATGTGAGACTCATTTTTAGTGAATTGAAAGTATCCTAATAATTTTTATCAAACACAAACTCAGAATCATTTTGTAATAACCAAGATAAGGGAAGTGCGATCATAATAAAGTCATTAATGAATCAGCGGTAAAAACCAGCATTCCCCATGAATGACCGCACCTCATGAACACATTTTGGATATGGAAGGGATGGAATTAATTCAATTTTAGATTTATCAACATGAATTTCCATATAATAAATGATATGCCCAAGAACTATCCCCCTCTCAACCATGAAATGCAATTTTTTATAATTTAAAACAAGATCTTTTTCAATGCAGTAGCGGAGGACAGAACCTAGGTTTTCCAAACAATAATCAAAAGAAGAACCATAAACTGTGAAATCGTCCATAAATACTTCCACACAACTCTCAAGGTACTCAGAAAAATACTCAACATACATCGTTGAAAAGTACTAGGAGAATTATAGAGACCGAATGGCATCCTTCTGTATGCAAATGTGCCGAATGGATAGGTAAATGTTGTCTTTTCATGGTCCTCAGGGGATATATGGATTTGGAAATAACCTGAATAGCCATCAATGAAACAATAATGGGACTTACTAGCTAGTCGTTCTAATATTTGGACAATTAAAGGTGATGGAATGTGGTCCTTCCACGTGTCTTCATTCAGTCGACGGTAGTCAATGTAGACTCGCCAACTATTTTGCACATGCATTGGAACCAACTCATTCCTTTCAATTGAAACAACTGTTATTCCTGTTTTTTTAGGAACAATTTTAACAGGTCTAACCCATTTACTATCATATATAGGAGAAATGATCCCCACAACATGTAATTTACTGACATCCAATTTTACCACTTCAAGTAGAGTGGGATTCAACCAGCATTGAGATTATCTTATGGGCTTAGCCTCATCATCCAAAAGTATATGGTGCATACAAATAGATGGGCTAATCAAGGGAATATCAGCCAATGTCCATCCTATTTCCTTTTTACACTCTCTCAAAAGTTTGAGCAGTTTTGATTCCTATTGGGGAGAGATATTATTAGTAATAATGAAGGAAAATTGGTCAATACCCTCAAGATATGCATATTTTAAATTAGAAGGAAGTTGTTTAAGCTCCAACACCGGTTATTTTTTGATTGAGGGAATGGATTTAGAGGTATTTAGGTCCATGAAACTATCTATATGCTCATGTTTATTCTCAAAAGAAAGAGAATATAATGAAATGAGATTTTCAGAATCATCGATAGTCATGGGTACCTCAGAATAAACACAATCATCAATTAAAGCACAAAATTTACATTTTTCCGAACCCACACAACAATCAATAGAAGAACCAAAACTGAAATCATCCAAGGGTGAAGAATACAAAAATGAATAAGAGTTTGGGTTGTGTAGAGAATTGTGTGTGTGTGCATCATTTGAGAGCACTTCCATCGAATAGACAGGAATAGTGGAGTACTCTTCAACGGGGTGTTTCATAGCCTCAAGGATGTTAAAACTTACCTTTTCTCCTCCGAATTCCCTGGAAAACATACCAATGTGAACGTTGATGATCGTCTTGGCTGTTTTTATGAATGGCCTCCCATGTATGAGAGGGGCATGTACTTGGGTTCGGGTATCTTCCATCTCAAGAATGTAAAATTCTTCAGGGAATATGAGATTCTTATCTTTTACGAGGACATCCTCAACCACTCATGATGGGTGTGTTGTGCTTAAATTGTCAAGTTGCACGATAATTTTTATTGGTTTAAGCTCTCCAAGATGTAAAGAAGTATACCTAGAGTGAGGAATTACATTAATAGAAGCACCTAAATCTTGCATAGCAACAAAAAATAAGGTATCCCCTATGGTACACGGTATCGTGAATGTACCTGGATCCTTACATTTAGTTGGCATTTCTTTTTTAATCAAGGCCGAGACATTCCTTCCCAGGATGACTCTCTCATTCCCCTTTAACCTCCTTTTATGGGTGCAAAGCGATTTAAGAAATTTGGTATAACGGGGAATTTTCTTGACTGCATCCCACAAGGGAATATCAACTTGAAATTTTTTAAATGTTTCCATTATTTCATTGTCAATCTCATTATCAAAGTTTTTCTTAGATTTATAGAGTCTCTAAGGGAATAGAAGAGGAATTGACTGTTCATTTGAATCATCAATGATAATTTGATTGCCCTTTTTATTTTGTTTTTCATTACATGAAATTTTTTAGGGTTGGGAAAGAGTGTTTTCAATTGGGGAACATAAATGTTTCATAGAATCAGTAGAAGGAGAAGCTTCTTTTCAACTAAGAAGTCTTATTGCACATACATTACCTTTGTTCTTTGGATTGGAAATGGGTTTGGATGGTAGTTGTCCAGACCCTTGCATCTTAAGCTCACTGATGGTGTTCGCCAATTGTCCCACTTGAGTTTGTAGGTCTTGAATTCCCGATTGTGTGGTCTATTGGAACTGAAGGTTCTGGGTTTCCATTAGCTTCACCATATCCTCAAGGCCTGGTTCAGATTTGAGAGGAGGTGGATTGTTTTGAGATGTTGATGGATAAGATGGTGGCATACCTTGGCCTTGTTGATACCAATTATTCTTGGGGTAGCTCGAGTTTCCACCTTGTCGGCATTGGGGTTGTGCTTGCCACCCTGGATTTGGATTTGGCCTGAATTGTTCTTTCTTGAAGGAAGGTTCTTGTTGGAATGGACGCCCTGGGAATACCGCTACACAAGACTTAGATGAATCTTGAAGTTTTGGGCACTGTTTAGAAAAATGAGTATTATCAGAACAAATACCACAATGTAATGGAACGGGAGGAGAGTGTGAGTTACATTGTGCTTGAGCTAATTGCCTTAGAATGGTATGCATCTCATCAAGTTTATTATCTACCTTTTGTTCTAGGGATTAATTACTTACCTCATTAACTCCTTGGGTTGGTTCAATAGCTCGTGTACCAAATTATTATGCATTTTGAGCCATGTTGTCTTTAAGTCACGAGCAACAGAAGGAGTTTTTTCAACTAGGGCACCACCAACTGGAGCATGAATCATTCCAAGATTCATGGGGATAAGTCCCTTATAGAAGTATTGAATTAAAAGTTGTTCATTAATCTGGTGGTGGGGGTAACTTGAACAATTTCTTTTGAATCTCTCCTTGTATTCATGAAGGGTATCTGATTGTAACGGCCTACTGCCACAAATTTCTTTCCTAATTGACGCAGTTCGGGAGGTAGGGAAGCACTTCTCTAGAAATAGTCTTATAAGGTCATTCCATCCCCCAATCGTGGTAGGCAAATAGTATAGACAATCTTTGGATACACCATCATGGGAGAAAGGGAAGGCCCTAAACATAATGAGGTCCTCAGACACGTTTTGGGGATTCATGGTGGAGAACACTATGTGAAAGTCCTTTAGATGTTTGTGAGGTTCCTCTCTTGGAAGACCATGGAATTTTGGAAGGAGGTGGATGAGACCTGAACTCAGCTCAATGTTGGTCACTTTATTATGATATTTGATGTATGGAGGTTGGTACTCCACATCCGGGGTGGTCAGTTCTTTTAATGTTCGGTTATTTACAGCCATGATCTCTGGGGTTTGATTTGGTTCAATTTTTGATTGGTTTTGGAACACATGAGGTTTCAAAAGGGGTTCCTCAATGTTACTTGATTGGATTTCTTTATATGACTTGACTTGTGTGTGATGTGACTTTTCAATTTCAGTATCAAATTCAAGTAGTGTTTCATTACCAGATCTTCTCATGCAATAATGATGTCTAGTTTGATTGATTGATTTTTTTGTTGTGTTTTTTTTGATTTGTGATGGATAAAATAAAAAAACATAAGAAGGGTGAAAGATGAATATAATGATTTACAATATAATTATAGAGGGAGATGGATAAGAAGAGAGAGAGGGAGAGAGATAGAGATAGATAAATAACACACCAAAACAACAAATAATAAAGACAAAACCCAAAACAAAAACAATCAAATGGGGGTGGGGTATTTAAAAGCGTACTAATTAAGAAATAAAATAAAAAAAATAAAATTAAATAAAGAAAACAAATGATCTTGGATCCCCGAAAATGGTGCCAAAATTTTATCGCGTTGTCGAACACGCCAAATTAGTTGTTTAATTTTGACTAGAATTTCTACAATATAGCAGCAACCCTAGGTCGTCTCTCGACAGAGCCTTAGATCATTAATTTAAAAATATGGGTTTGATTATGAATGTAGGAAGTGAATGAGGTTTTGTTAAACTTGGGGGTTTTATGATTAAAGATGAAAATAGAAAATGAAAGCGATAAAACAATGTAGAGATTAACAGAATTAATTAAGCGTGATCAACCCGGGGATGTCTTCTGATGCTCATCCTTCATCACATCAAGGGATGGTGTTATGATCTTCTAATCCGTGGTTTTTAACACCTTGAACCAGAATTTTTCTGAGTTCATACTAGGATACCTCCTAGGGTTTAGTCGAAAGCACATAACGATTCACCAGACCCCGCCGATGATTGAGTGATTTGTGTTCGACATCATAACTGAAACTCACCAAAGTAACACATGAAGAATTCGATGTGCTATCCAGGTTTGTATGTTATTTCATTGTGATACCATGACATAAATTTTCATGACCTTGATAGTGATTATGTGAGTTCAATTGAAAAATATGATCCACACAAACAACGCAATTGGATGGAAGAAAATAAAATGGCGAACGGTGTGTGAAACATTACATGAATGGGTACGCCCAAACATGATCACATGATTTGAGAATGAAATACCAGTACATAACTAAATAAAATAAGAATAAATGATGATGAAAAAGAACACAACATCCTGGAATTAGAAAGATCATTCAAAACAATACAACATTGAAGCTCGGGATTACATCACATTCCTCCCCGTGTGATCACAAGGGGATTAGAAACCCATGGGAGTGGAAGAAGATGAAGAAGATGAAGTAGAACCTCCCATAGACTCCATAACTTATAGGGATGATTAAAAGACTCCTTGGGGACTCCAAAATGGCAGCACCTTGCCTCTTGGACGAACTTACAAATGGGGAGCCCAAGGTATCATTTTATAGGAAAAATGGAAGGTGGTTTTAGGAAAATAGATTTCATCAATCCACTTGTACCACACGTTTCGGCCTTCATGCAGCCTTATCTAGCTTCAAAGAAAATAGAAATGTTTTATCCCTACCTCTTGACTGTCTCCACCGAACAGTTGGCAACATTTGTACAACTACATATCAATATATTAATAAAATACAGAACACCTCATTTGACTTGGCCCAAATTCAGTGGCTTGGATAGATCAGTTCGGAAGGGCCTGATAGAATCTGAATCAGTATTGGGTTCCTCAATATGAAATTTATAATATTAATATTTGGACAGGACCACAAAATATCAACCAATTTGGATGCATGGATTTCGTGTAATATTCAAAACAGTGGACATATGTCCAAGGATCCATTCAATTTTGGCCCATTTTTTCCACTTCATCACAGGCCCTCCAAATCATCTCCACCTACATTGAAATAATAAAAAAAAGTAACATTTCACATTATAATATTTATTAAAATTAATTTATTGATTCAAAAATAAAGTAAAATTGATTATTATATTTGGAATATTCATTACAAAACTAGTTTAAAACTGCGGTGTAAGGGTGGAATAAAACAGTGAATCGTGGTAAGATCAATTCCCCATATAAAACGTTTGAAACATAATATAAACATTCTTATTAAAACAAGCATACGAAATGTCAATACATTAACCACAAACCATGAATGGTATAAAAATAGCACATCCACATTCAAACATAACTCATTAGATACAATATAGAAGACTATATTGTATCAGATTAACCTCAATTGAGAATAATGAATGATATTTACAGAGATTAAAATAATCATCAAACTATTGAGAGAAATATCCCCCTTTTTCATGAAAATATTTAAAATACACATTATTTATCAAGAAGCCATTTAAAATAGAATTTTTAATCAAAGTGTCTCATACCACTTTGAAAATTTCAAAAGGAATTTAGATTTGAAAACTTTAATGTCCATATAAATAAATCCTTAAAACCATTTTTTAAACATGGACATTAATGAGAATGATTTAGAATAAGAAATCTTTAAAAAAATTTAAAATGATATTTTAATTAGAGTTCCTAACCAAAAGGGAGACACTTGAATAAAAATAATTGAGGTAATAAAAACATTTTAATATCATGAGAATAAAGGTATTCATGATATACAATGTCAAAGTACATTATATACACCATATAAAAGTTATTTGGTGTATAACAACAAAGGAGTCTCAATGAAATGTAAATTGATATGAAATCTCTCATAAGGGTTGTATAATGAGGTTAAGGATAAATCAATGGCATAATTATGTGTGAAAAATATAAATACACTCAATATAATTGGATATTTAGTGTAAAACAATCAAATTACATTCACACATATTCTTATAAAAACAACACCAATGAATTAGATGTTTAACTCAATAAATTGACATTGATTTAAAATTTCTCTTATCAAGTTCATATCGATGACTTGAGAATTTATAAGTTGAGTTATTATGTGTATCAAAAGTATATCCATAGAACGGGGAGTGGAAATTATTACATAAGCAAATAAATAGTGATTCCACACATAATCTTGGAGTAAAATAATCAATGAAGTATGCGTAGAGCCGAATGAGTGGAAATTGAAATTTAAAATTCCCTTAGAGATTTGGATACTTATAAAACATACCACCATGAAAGAAGGATCATAAATTGATTATTTAAATATCCATAAAATAAAGTATATTACACAGTGTAAACAATCATGGGCAGTACACACACCACAAGCAATAAATAAGTGGCGAACAATGGAAATATCACAGAATTAAAAGTGGGATAAGAAACCCCTTACATTGTACCTTTTCCTTGGTCAAGGGTAGTTTAAACTCTCTTATAATTGTGAAATAATTTTTATTTAATTATAAAAAAGTCATATACATTAATATGATATCATATACGATCCTTTAACATTGATTTGTTGATAATATCTAAGTATTATCGTCGTTTCAGGTGTTAACGGATTCATTTTCCTTTATATTCTTTGTTATGTGAGCCATATTTGTTATGGATGGGATGTATCTTATTTATATCTAGAATTATATCATGTCTCTAAACATTATTTGTATTAATCAAATGAAATTTAGTCTTTAATGGATATGATGGGGAATGAATCTCATCGCGTTCGTGGAGACGGTAATCCGTACTTACGCACGAGCGACAATTTCATTCTTTTGATATTAAAATAATATATAATTGGATGGTATATCATATTTAAATAATCATTATCATGTTATATTTATTATTTACAAGAATTACATATCATTATTATACCCATCCAAATAATAATATATTGAATAACAATTACACCACGACGTGGAGCCCATAGGCCGTACATACACATTTATGGTGACATGTCATTCAAAGTATGGATATAATAATGTGTAAAAACCCAAGCTTCCATGATACACTTCTCTTTTAATAATTCAATAGCTTGCATTGTACGCTAGTTTGAGATTCTAACACACATCGACCAATCCAAGTAGCTGTTATGAATAGTAATAACCACCTTTTGAAATTATATTAATTTTATAATTCAAAATGGACTTCATTTTTTATTCGGAATATCGAAATTATCCTATGTTGAATTTTTTGTAATTTTCTGAGAACATCTAATTTTCAATGAATAGTAAAAATGTATAAAAAAACTTTTTAAATAAAAATAATTTATAGTGATAAATTATACTATTGAGTGGTTTTAAAGTATAATTAGAATATATTTTTAACATTTTATCCAATGGTGGTCATTAAAATTAATTTCACTTTGAAATTGGACACAAAAAATTGTCAATCATTCGATTGATATTGTTTCTTAAAAACACGCTATTTGATTTAACAGTGGCAATTAATTATAAAATAAATTAATGAAACTTATAATTTTGGAATTTTTTAAAATAGACATAATTTTTTAATTCATAATATCAATTATATCTTAGGGTGAATTTTTGGTAATTTTCTGAGAAACCTCAATTTTTGATAAATAGTGAAACCACTAAGTGGTAGTTAAAAAACTGATTTTTCGTTTAAATGAAATTTTCCAACTTCTGTGAATTGAATTTCAAAATTTTGACATACATCATTGTCATTAGGAATTAAAATTTGGTTCAATGGGATGAAAATAATTTTTGGTGAATAGTAACTTTTAAGTTATATTAATCGCGATTAAAGGTAATTTATGTAATTTAAGGTAAATATAATGTTGTAATAATATTAAATTACCTTTACACTTGTCCTACCCTTATTGGATGAGTCATGGCCGACAAAGAAAATCCATGGGTCAACTTTGGGACCCCATGGAGCCACTTGTGTAAGAAAATGACATTAATAACTTTTTATTGAAAGTAAAAATAAAATTGTCACAAACATTTGTTGTTTTAATAAAACAATTATTACATGGGGTTATATAAGTTAAATTTTCGACTATAAATATTAATTGGAAATATAAATATATTTCCTAAATCATGATATTTTTTTAATAATTTTTATACATTATATAAATTATATTTTTTATGACACCATGATGATGCAGTGATTACCTCATTAATTAACGATTTAAATAAAATGAAAAGATAATGTAAAATCTAAAAATTACACTTGTGAAAAATCCATTGTATGAATAGATTTAGAACCCTTATCACCTTATACTCTAAATATATAATTTTGGGACCTTTAAAATCCAAAACTCATTATATAATAATGTATGATTTCATGACTTTCCAAGAGTGCCCCTCCTCTCCTCTTATAAAAGGCCCTCATCTCTACAACCTTATTCACACCATCAAAGCCATTTTTCACTTCAAAACTCTTCCCAAATACTCTCTCAACTTCCCTCACTTACTCTTAGAAGACTCACATTGGGATGAGGTCTTCCCAAGGAAGCCGTTGGCTCAAATCAAAAAGAGTTACCCGATTTTAAGGTAATGTCTTCTCTTATGTTCTTTTCTTTTATTTTTCTTATCTAACCCCTTAAAATGATTTTATTCCTTTTGTTTTTAACAACAACAGTATCTTAAATATACTAGGATGTTTTTATGATAATTATTTGATTTAAACTTACACACACCTTCGTCTAATGGTTAATGAATACACTGTTCCTTTGGGTGGCGAATTATTGCCTCACGAAATGATGATTGTTCAATCTTCTTTTAACACCTTTAATGGTGGCCATTAAGATGTAAATATATTTATATATGATATATATTTTGTTTATTTTTTCCTTATGCTTCTATATTTTTCATTTATGGCATACCTTTATGATTTCAATTATGGGTAAAGGCGATAATTTCATTTTAGGAAGTGCGGACTACCGCCCCTTCAAAGTGATTCGAATCATTAATGCCATATGTGGAATATGTAAAGGATGGAGTAAATGATACAATATATGATATTATACTGGAATTATAATACACTTTTATATCATTATGATTTCATTACATTAAATATGAAGTAGAAATGAAAGGAGCGTTCATGCATATGTACAGATTACCGTCTCCATGAATGGTGAATTTCATTTTTTACCACTAAATGTTATGTAATATTATAATTTCATATATATAATGAATATATATGATATATATGATATATATTATGAACATAATTATGGATATAATGGATATTTTACCACATGATCAACTTGTAATTATAATAATTTTATTTTTGACTCAAGTACCAAAGATCGACAAAACGACCATTTTTAACTTAAATAATTACATAATGTTTGTAACATGGTAATAAGTGGTATAAAAGGAACAATGAACTTGAAAAAAGTTCTTAATCAATTAGAAATTCACTCTAGTTTATTATTCAGAAGGATAAATAATAGTTGAGTCAAGTCGGACATGAGGTAAGGGACTTCATCTCAATCTCCTTTCATTGAGGCGTATTTTGTTTTATACACAACATTAATTTATACGGTGTATAAACCCCTTTGACATTTATGTTTATTAAAAAGGAATATTTTCTATATGAAGTGTTTTACTATATGTCAAAAGGAAATGTTTTTTTTGTCGTACGTATGTAGCTGCAATGACCTCTCCGCCTCCGTGACCATTATTTTAATTTTTCTTCTTCTACAAGCCATAAATTTTTTTAAATGTAAAATAAATACCAAGTTTTTATTTTATTTCATTTTGGTATTGAAAATTGTTTTGAAAATGTTTTTATTATATCAATGTGTTGTATTGATATCTTTTGATTGAAATATGGAAATGTTATGTTTCCTTTATGCATGTTTTATGTGATACAATTATGTAATGGTTTAAGATATGTTTAAACCTGTTCATATGAGGAATGCATTGGACTTAATATGTGATGGTTGGGGCCCGATATAGATCCTCGATGCATCGGTAGGTCTCATGAGATAATCTAGTGTCCTTGCACGAGGCCTTGACAAAATCTTATTTGTTGTCTTGGCATGAGGCCTTGGGTATGTTTTTATGATAGTCTGGAGTTATGAATTCCATCATTATGAAAGTGGTTATTGATATTGCATGAGATTATTCGACTAGTAGAATATCCATGTGAATAAGTAAATGACATTATTTCATTTTATTTTTTCCATATAATGTTGAAGTTCATGTTTAAAAGGCTTTTGTTTTAGTTATACATTGCGTTAAATGTTTATGTTTATTTATGGATGTTTCCGCTATGTTGTTATCCTTACTGAGCATCTGAGCTCAGCCCTTTCTATGTTTTAATTTTTCCTGGATGTGAAGAAGTATTTTATAAAGGACCTGCAGGGATAGTATGAGGGGATATGAAAAAAATTTGTTGTTTTAGTTTTGTTTTACTTTATGAAGTAATGTAACATTTATGAATATATCTAGTTTTTCCAATGCTACTAAACTAATCAGTCTTTCAAGACTTGATCTATTGTGATTATACCAATGTTATGTAATAATGCATAGACTCTAGGTAACTGGGGTTGGGGAGTTACAGTTCGTATCATAGGAAGTTTAGTACTAACCATGGAAGGTTGATTTATAAAAACTCTAATTAGAGAAAATAGCCCTAAGATAGACTTCGAGGATTAGTATAGAAGAAATTCCAAGAATTTTGGTTTATAGAGACTTTTTCAGTTTTCTGAGCAATACATCTCTGTCTGGATACGAGCAGGTAGAGGGGGATCTGGCACATATGTACCTATGGGTAAAACCCAAAAACACCACTATGAGCTAGACGTGAATGGGAACTGGTGCATAACAACGGGCCTTGCTGTACTCTTGGTTACGATACTCCCAGGGGATATGCTTAGGATAATTCTCATTTTCTTTACATACCATTATAAAGGTTTTATGAGTATATACTTCCTCAATGAATTTTTTTTATGATTATGGATTATATCTATAAATAGTTCAATTTCTGTTAAGTGTTTTACAAGTATGTAATTATGTATTTTGATTCATAAACTAATCTAGTTTATGCCATTGTTTAGAAATAGAGCCTAGTGGAAGGAATGGAAAACCGTATCAATGCACGCACTCCATATAGGAATTTCCCTCCCACAAAAGATAATTATAATGGAGCTAGTGATACAACTTGGGCTGATCATCTTATCACCTTACTTGGAAAACTCTCTCATGTTATGAATAATAACCTTACTCATATGGAGCACCTTGATCTGCAATGTGGAGGATCAATGTAAGAACGTTTCATGAGGAAAAAACCGCCAAAATTTAATGGGGTTACAAATCCATTAGTATTTGAGCAATTGATAAAATCCTTAGAGAAAATATTCCACGCCTTGTGGTGTAGCGAAAGGGAGAAAGTTGTCATGGATATTTACCGCCTCACTACATATGCTGATCAATGGTGGTCGCTAATTCAAAACACAAAGGTAGATGATGAAGTATCAATTATTGAATGGAGGGAGTTTAAGGAAATTTTATTAGAAAAACAATTTCCTCGTGACCATCGAACAGATATGGAAAGGAAATTTCTGAGTCTGAGACAAAAGGAGGATGAGAATGTCACAAAGTATGAGGCCAACATTACAAGGTTAGAAAGGTATGCTTTAGATTATATACGTAACCCAAGAAGTAATATTTATCGTATCATGGATGGGTTAAAAGAATTTCTCCATTGAGATTTAATATCACAATCTTTCTCAATGTATGAAGATATAGTCTCGTGTGCTATCAAGACAGAAAAGGAATTATCTAAATTTTATGACAATAAAGTAAAGCAATAGAAGAAGAGAACGGTGGAACAAGAGGCAGATAAAGGGAAAAAGGGAAAAAAGGATTTTCGATTATGTGTTAATTGTGGGAAGAATCACCCCGGTACTTTCCTAAAAGGATTGGGTGTTTGTTATAAATGTTGAGAAAAAGGTCACCAGGCATGTGATTGCAAGGGAAATAAGGAAGCTATCAATGTTTAATGCTACAATTGTAGTGAAATGGGGAATTATGCAAATAAATACCCTAAGGGCCAATTAAAATTACCTTAGAAAAGGCCAAGGGATAAATGCCAATCTTATGCTGTTACTACAGTTGAAGTGGAATAATTAATGTATTGGTGCTTTTGGACTCAAGGATTATATTCTGGTTATAAGAATAATGTGATATATATAAGGATTGTACTATAGTACTAGTTGTTTTAATTAAGGTTTTAATCTGTTGAAGGTAATCATATTTTTATTATGTTACAATAAGAGAAACATTACTTTGTTTGGGTAATCTGATGTTACAATTGATTTTGGAATTTAGAGACCTTTTAGAGAAAGTCTGGACATAGGTATTTTGGATAACTATAATGGTTGGAATGGATTAAGTTGAACATTGGATATTATTGTTTGTGGTTAAAACATTTCTGAAGATTATTTTTTCAATATTATAATACTATAGTTTCATGAAAAGGACAACCTGGAGGTTGGGGATAACCCATCGCGTCGGACAAAGCTGTAGGAATCGAACCCACAACCATAGTGCGACATGCCTCTATTACCCACCACTAGCCTACATGAAGTCCCTAGTTATTACAAAATAGTTTTCTTAATCTATATGCTATGTGTTAATATTTAGAAACTTTTACAATTTGGATAAATATAATATTATTGAGTTCTATTGCCTTATTGAGTAAAAGATGGGTTTGTTGTAAAAATTAATTAAAGAATGCAAGTCTACATGACAAATAAGTAAATTTCTTTATGTTCTTAGTAAATCTCCTAAATAAATTTCTCAACTTTATGAATGGTAACTTAAAACAAAAACGTTGTCGGTTAACTTTTCCAATTGGGGAATCAATGATCGTTTAACCAATCACAAGTTTGTGATTTTCTTGTAGTTTACATTCTCCTAATCATGTTTTCTACAACTCTCCATCAGACCTTGATGGTTTGTTTCTCCTCCATATCTATGTTTTCATAGAATCCTAGTATGGGATTTCTAGGGTGACCTTTGTACTTCTCTTTATTTCTTTTAAAGTTATATTTTTATTAAACCTATTTCCGATATTGGTTTTCCACAAAGGTATTTTCTATTTTCATACATAAATTTTTGAAGAACAATTTAAAATTTCCATGATGCAATTTATTGAAGGAGGGGAGAATGTAACACCCCATGTTTCCAGGATACACTTCTCTTTCAATAATGCAATAGCTTGCATTGTATTCTAGTTTGAGTTTCTAACACACAACGACCAATCAAAGTAGCCGTTATGAATAGTAATAACCACCTTTTGAAATTATATTATTTTTATTATTCAAAATAGACATCATTTTTTTATTCGGAATATCGAAATTATCCAAAGCTGAATTTCTTGTAATTTTCTAAGAACATCCAATTTTCTATGAATAGTAAAAAAATAATTAATTTTTTTTTTAATTAAAATAATTTATAGTGATAAATTATGATATTGAGTGGTTTTAAAGTATAATTATAATATATTTTTACCATTTTATCAAATGGTGGTCATTAGAATTAATTTCACGTTGAAATTGGAAACAAACAATTGTCAATCTTTCGATTGATATTGTTTCTTAAAAATAGGCTATTTGTTTTGACTGCGGGAATTAATTATAAAATTAATTAATGAAACTTATATGTTTGGAATTTTTTTAAAATAGACATCATTTTTGAACTCAGAATATCAATTATAGCTTATGGTGAGTTTTTGGTATTTTTCTGTAAAACGTCAATTTTTGATGAATAGTGAAACCACTAAGTGGTAGTTAAAAAACTAATTTTTCATTTAAATGATATTTTACCGCTTATGTGAATTGAATTTCAAAAATCCAACATACATAATTGTCATTAGGAAGTAAAATGTGGTTTAATGGGATTAAAATAATTTTTGGTGAATGGTAACTTTTATGTTCTATTAATCATTATTAAAGTTAATTAGTGTAATTTAAGGTAAATATAATGTTATAATAATATGAAATTACATTTACACTTGTCCTAACCTTATTGTATGTGTCATGGCCGACTAATAAAATCCATGGGTCATCTTGGGGACCCCATGGAGCCACATGGGTAAGAAAATGACATTAATAACATTTTATTTAAAGTAAAATAAAAAATTGTCACAAACATGTGTTGTTTTACTAAAAAAATTATTACATGGGGATATATAAGTTAACTTTTTTACTATAAATATTAATTGGAATGATAAAACGATTTAATAAATCATGAATTTTTTTATAATTTTTAAACATTAAATAAATAAAATTTTTTATGACACCATGTTGATGAAGTTATTATCTCATTAATTAATGATTTCAATAAATTGAAAAGATATTGTAATATCTACGACATAAATTTATCAAAAACCTATTGGATGAGTATATTTAAAACCCTACTCACCTTATATTTGAAATATAAAATTTCCGGAACATTTAAATCCGAAACGCATTATATAATAATGTAACATTTCCTGACTTTCCAAGAGTGCCCCTCATCTCCTCTTATAAAAGGCCCCAACTCTACCACCTTATTTACATCTTGAAAGCCATTTTTCTCGGCGAAACTCTGCCCAAATACTCTCTCAAATTCCCTCTCTTACTCCTAGAAGACTCACATTAGGTATAAGTCTTCCCAAAGAAGCCTCTGGCTCAAATCAAAAAGAATTACCGGATTTTAAGGTAATGTCTTCTCTTATGCTATTTTGTTTTATTTTGCTTATACAACCGATTAAAAAAATTTTATTCCATTCTTTTGTAACAAAAACAATATATTCCATATAATAGTCTGTTTTTATTATAAGTATTTGATTTATAATTACACACACCATCGTCTAATGGTCAAAGAACATGTTGTTTATGTGGGTGGCGAATTACTGCCTCACGCAACGATGATTGTTCAATATTCTTTTAACACCTTTCATGATGGCCATTATGATGTCACTATATTTATATATGATATATATTATTTTTATGTTTTCCTTATGCTTCTGTATTTTTTATTTATGGAATACCTTTATGATTTCCATTATGGGTAAACATGATAATTTCATTTTAGGAAGTGCAGACTACCGCCCCCTCAAAGTGATTTGAATCGTTAATGCCATATGTGGGATGTGTAAAGGATGGATTAAATGATATTATATATGATATTATACTGGAATTATACTACAACTTTATATCATTATGATATCATTCTATTAAATATGAAATAGAAATGATAGTAGTGTTCTTGCGTATGTACGGCTTACCGTCTCCTTGAACAGTGCATTTAATTTCATACCTCTAAATGTTATGTAATATTATAAATGCATATATATAATGGATATATCTGATATATATGATATCTAAATCATGAATATAATTTTTTATATAATGGATATTTTACCACATGAACAACTTGTAATTATAAGAAGTTTATTTTTGACTCGAGTACCAAAGATCGACAAAACGACCATTATTAACATAAATAATTTCCTAATGTACATAACATGGTAATAAGTGATATAAGAGGAATAATGAACTTGAAAAATGTTCTTAATCAGTTAGTAATTATCTTTAGTTTATTATTCATGTGGTTAAAAATTGGTCGAGTCAAGTTGGACACGAGCTAAGGGACTTCGTCTCAATCTCCATTCATTGAGGCATATTTTTTTTTATACACAACATTCTTTTACACGGTGTAAAACCCCTTTTACATTTACATTTATTAAAAATTAATATTTTTTATACGAAGCGATTTACTAAACGAATAAATGGAATGTTTTTTTCTTGTACGTATGCGGCGACAATGACTTCTCCGCCGCCGTGACCATTATTTGAGTTTCAACTTCCTCTACAAGACATAACATTTTTTTAATGAAAAATACATACCATGTTTTTATTTTATTTTATATTGGTATTGAAAATGGTTTTGATTATGTTTTTATTATATAAATGTGTTGTATTGATATCTTGAAATTGAAATGTGGAAATGATATGTTTCCTTTATACATGTTTTATGTCATACAATTATGATATGGTTTATGATATGTTAAAAACTGTTTATAGGAGGAATGGATTGGACATAATAAGTGGCGGGTGGAGCACGCTATAGCGCCTTGATGTATCGGTAAGTCTCACGAGACAAACTAGTGTCCTGGCATGAGGCCTTGACAAAATCTTATTTGTAGTCTTGGCATGAGGCCTTGGCTACGTGGTTATGATAGTTTGGAATTATGAATTCTATCATTATGAAAGTGTTTATTGATATTTCATGTGATTATTCAACTAGTAGAATATCCATGTGAAAAAGTAAATGGCATTATTTCATTTTATTTTTTCCATATTATGTTGAAGTTCAAGTTTAAAAGGCTTTTGTTTTAGTTATAAATTTCCATAAATTATTATGTTTATTTATGAAAGTCTCCGCTGTATAGTTATCCTTACTGAGCATCTGAGCTCACCCCTTTCTATGTTTTAATTTTTCCAGGATGTGAAGAAGTATTTTTTGAATGACCAGTATGGATAGTATGAGGGGATATGAAGACAAGATGTTGTTGTAGTTTTGTTTTACTTTTTTATGTAATGTAACATTTATGAATATATCTAGTTTTTCCAAGGCTACTAAACTAATCGGTTTTTTGAGACTTGATCTTTTGTGGTCATTCCAATGTTAGGTAACAATGCACTGACTCTAGGTAACTAGTTTCAGGTTGTTACAGTTGGTATCAGAGGCAGTATAGTACTATCCTAGGAAGCTAGATTTAGAAAAACTATTATTTGAGCACATATCCCTAAGATAGACTTTGAGGATTACTATAGAAGAAATTACTAGAATTTTGGTATTATATAGATTTTGTGAGTTTTCTGAGCAATACATCCATGTCTGGATATGAGTAGGAAAAGGCGGCTCTGGCACAGATGTACCTAGGGGTAAAACCCGAAAACACCGCTTTGTGCTAGACTCAAACGGGAACTGGTGCACGACAACGGGCCTTGCTGCACTCTTGGTTTCTACACTCCTAGGGGACATGATTAAGATAATTCCCATTTTCCTTATAAAAAATTATTAAGGGTTTATGAGTATATACTTCCTCAAGGAAATCATTTTTATGATTATGGATTATATCTATAAATAGTTCAATTTATGTTAATTGTTTTACAAGTATGGAATTATGTATTTTGATTCATAAACTAACTTAAGTTATGCCATTGTTTAGAAATGGCGCCTAGTGGAAGGAATGGAAACTGTATCAATGCACTCACTCCAAATATGGATTTCCCTCATGCTCATGATAATTATAATGGAGCTGGTGATACAACTGGTGCTAATCACCTTATCACCATACTGGGACAACTCTCTCAGGTTATGAATAATAACATTACTCGTATGGAGCACCATGATCCAGAACATGGAGTATCAATGTTAGAACGTTTCATAAGGAAAAATTCACCCACATTTAATGGGGGTACAAATTCATTATTAGCTTAGCAATGCATAAACTCCTTAGATAAAATATTCCACGCATTGGGTAATAGAGAAAGGGAGAAAGTTGTCATGGAAGTTTACCGCCTCACTAGAGATGCCGATCAATGGTGGTCGTTGATTCAAAACAAAAGGATGATGAAGAAGTATCAAGTATGTAATGGAGGGAGTTTAAGGAAATTTTCTTTGAAAAACACTTTCCTCATGACCATCGAGCAACTATGGAAAGACAATTTCTGAGTCTGAGACAAAAGGAGGATGAGAATGTCACAAAGTATGAGGCCAACTTTACAAGGTTAGCGAGGTATTCTATAGATTATATATGTAACCCAAGAAGTAATATTGATTGTTTATTTGATGGGTTAAAAACATTTCTCCTTCGATATTTTGTATCACAATCTTTCTGAACATATGAAGATATAATATCATGTGCTATCAAGAAAGAAAAGGAATTTTCTAAATCTTTTGGCAATAAAGTAAACTAAGAGAAGAAGAGAAGGGTGGAATAGTAGACATATAAAGGGAAAAAGGGAAAAAAGGATTTTCCATTATGCGATAATTGTGGGAAGAATCACCATGGTACTTGCCTAAAAGGAGTGGGAGTTTGATATAAATGTGGAGAAATAGGTCAACAGGCTCGTGATTGCAAGGAAATGAAAGAGGCTATCAATGTTGAATGCTACAATTGTAGGGAAATGGGGCATTACGCAAATGAATGCCCTAATCTCCAAGGAAACTTACCTCAGAAAAGGCCAAGAGATCAAGGCCAATCTTATGTTGTTACTATAGTTGAAGTGGAATAATTAATGTATTGGTTCTTTTGGACTCAAGAAATATATTCCGATTATATGAATAATGTGATATATATAAGGATTGTACTATAATACTTATTTTTTTCATTAAGATATTAATATGTTGAAGGTAATAATATTTTTAGAATGTGATAATAAAAGAAACTTTACATTATTTGGGTAATCTGATGTTACAATTGATATTGGAATTTAGAGACCTTTTAGAGAATGTCTGGACAGAGGTATATTGGATGACTATAAAGGATGGAATGGATTAAGTTGAACTTTGAATATTATTTTTTAAGGGTAAAACATTTTTAAAGAATATATTTGAAATATTATAATACTATAATTTTAGGAAAAGGATAACCTGCAAGTTGGGAGATAACCTGTTGCGTCGGACAAAGCTGTAGGAATCAAACACACAACCATAGTGCGACATTCTTTTATTACCTACCATTAGCCTACAGGAAGTCCCTGGTTATTAAAAATTATATTTCCTATTATATATGGTATGTGTTAATATTTATAACCTTGTACGATTAGCATAAATATAATATTTTTGAGTTCTATTATCTTCTGGAGTGAAAGATGGGTTTGTGGTAAAACAATTATTAAAGAAAGAAAGTCTACATGAAAAATAAGTATATTTCCTTATGTTCTTAGTAAATCTCTTAAATGAATTCCTTAATTTTATGAATGGTAACTTAAAACAAAAATTGTGTCAGTTAACTTTTCAATCTGGGAAATCAATGATCGTTTAACCAATCACAAGTTTTTTATTTTCATGTAGTTAACTTTCTTTTAATCATGTTTTCTACAACTCCCCATCAGAACATGATGGTTTCTTTCTCCACCATATCCATGTTTTCATAGAATCCTAGTATGGGCTATCTCGGGTGACCTTTGTACTTCTCTTTCTTTCTTTTAAAGATATATTTTTATTAACCCTATTTTTGATATGGAATTTCCACAAAGGTATTTTCTATTTGCAACCATTAATTTTCGAAGAACATTTTAAATTTGTAAGGGCACAATTAATTGAAGGAGGGGATAATGTAATGCCCCAAGTTTCCATGATACGATTCTCTTTCAATAATGCAATAGCTTGCATTGTACGCTAGTTTGAGATTCTAACACACAAGAACCAATAAAAGTAGCCGTTATGAATAGTAATAACCACCTTTTGAAATTATATTATTTTTATAATTCAAAATGGACATCATTTTTGTATTCAGAATATTGAAATTATCCTAAGTTGATTTTTTTTAATTTTCTGAGAACTTCCAATTTCTATGAATTTTAAAAAAATTCTAAATTTTTTTTAATCACAATAATTTATAGTGATAAATTATACTATTCAGTGGTTTTAAAGTATAATTAGAATATATTTTTACCATTTTATCCAATAAAGGTCATTAGAAGTATTTTCACTTTGAAATTGGACACAAACAATTGTTAATCTTTCAATTGATGTTGTTTCTTAAAAACACGCTATTTGTTTTGATGAAGGGAATTAATTATAAAATTACTTAATGAAACTTATATGTTTTCAATTTTTTAAAATAGAAATCATTTTTTAATTCAGAATATCAATTATAGATTAGGGTGATTTTTTGGTATTTTTCTGGAAAACTTGAATTTTTGATGAATAGTGAAACCACTAAGTTGTAGTTAAAAAACTGATTATTTCGTTTAAATGAAATTTTACCGCTTCTGTAAATTGAATTTCAAAAACCCAACATACATCATTGTCATTATACAGTAAAATTTGGTTCAATGGGATTAAAATAATTTTTTGTGAATAGAATCTCATAAGTTCCATTATTCTCGATTAAAGGTAATTAGTGTAATTTAAGGTAAATATAATGTTATTATAATATGAAATTACCTTTACACTTGTCCTACCCTTATTCTATGAGTCATGGCCGACCAATAAAATCCATGGTTCAACATTGGGACCCCATGGAGCCACTTGGGTAAGAAAATGACATTAATAAATTTTTATTTAAAGAAAAAATAAAATTGTCACAAACATGTGTTGTTTTACTAAATCAATTATTACATGGGGTTATTTATGTTAACCTTTAGACTATTGATATTCATGGGAAAGATAAAATTATTTCCTACATCTTGATATTTTTTTATAATTTTTAGACATAAAATAAAATAAAATTTTTATGACACCATGATGATGCAATGATTACCTCATTAATTAATGATTTAAATAAAATGAAAAGATAATGTAAAATCTGAGACATAGACTTGTAAAAAACCTATTTGATGAGTATATTTTGAACTCTTATCACCTTATCCTAGAAATATATAATTTTGGGACCTTTAAAATCCGAAACACATTATATAATAATGTAAAATTTCTTGACATTCCAAGAGTGCCCATCCTCTCCTCTTATAAAAGGCCCCCACCTCTACCACATTATTCACACCATAAAAACAATTTTTCTCGGACACAATCTACCCAAATACTCTATAAACATTCCTATATTACTCCTAGAAGACTCACTTTGGGAAAGAGTCTTCCCAAGGAAGCGTTTGTCACTAATCAAAAAGAGCTACCCGATTTTAAGGTAATGTCTTCTCTTATGTTATTTTGTTTTATTTTACTTATCCAACCACATAAAATCATTTTATTCCATTCTTTTGTAACAACACTAGTATCTTAAATATACTAGAATGTTTTTATGAGAATAATTTGATTTACACTTACACACACCTTCGTCTAATGGTTACCGAACATACTGTTTCTGTGGGTGGCGAATTACTACCTCACAAAACGATGATTCTTCAATCTTCTTTTAACACCTTTCATGGTGGAAATTAAGATATAACTATATTTATAGATGATATATATTATGTTTATGTTTTACTTATGCTTCTTTAATTTTCATTAATGGCATACCTTTATGATTTCCATTATGGGTAAACGTGAAAATTTCACATTAGGATGTGTGGACTACCGCCCTCTCAAAGTGATTTGAATCGTTAATGGAATATGTGGGATGTGTAAATGATTGAGTAAATGATATTATATATGATATTATACTATAATTATAATATACCTTTATATCATTGTGATTTAATTCCATTAAATATGAAATATAAATGAAAGTAGCGTTCATGCGTATGTACGGATTACCGTCTCCGTGAATGGTGCATTTCATTTCTTACCTCTAAATGTTATGTAATATTATAAATGAAAATATTTACTCCATATATATGATATATATTATATATAAATCATGAATATAATTCTGGATATAATGGTTATTTTACTACATGAACAACTTGTAATTATAAGATGTTTATTTTTTACTCAAATATCAATGATCGACAGAACGACCATTTTTAACTTAAATCATTACATAATGTTCATAAAATGGTAATAAGTGATATAAAAGGAATAATTAACTTGAAAAAATTTCTTAAGAAATTATTAATTAACTATAGTTTATTATTCAGGAGGGTAAAGAGCGGTCGAGTCAAGTCGGACACGTGGTAAGGGACGTCGTCTCAATCTCATTTTATTGAGGCATATTTTGTTTTATACACAAAATTATTTTATACGGTGTAAAACCCCTTTGACTTTTACATTTATTAAAAAGGGATATTTTTAAATGAATAATTTTACTAGTTGACAAAAGGGAATGTTTTTTTGTCATAAGTATGTAGCGACAATGACTTCTCCGCCGTCATGAAGCTTATTTGAGTTTCAGCTTCCTCTACAAGACATAACTTTTTTTTAAATGAAAAATAAATACAAAGTTTATATTTTCTTTTATTTTGGTATTGAAAATGGTTTTTATAATGTTTTTATTATATCAATGTGTTTTATTTATATCTTGTGATAGAAATGTAGAAATTTTATGTTTCTTTTATGCATGTTTTATGTGATATGATTATGTTATGGTTTATGATATGTTTAAACCTGTTCATATGAGGAATGCATTGGACTTAATAAGTTATGGGTGGATCCTACTATAGATCCTCGATGCATCGGTAGGTCTCATGAGACAAACTAGTGTCTTTGCATGAGGCCTTGATAAAATCTTATTTGTAGTCTTGGCATGAGGCCTTGGCTACGTGCTTATGATAGTCTGACATTATGTATTCCATCATTATGAAAGTGGTTATATATATTTCATGAGATTATTCGACAAGTAGAATATCCATGTGAATAAGTAAATGGAATTATTTTATTTTATTTTTTCCAAATTATGTTTAAGTTCAAATTTAAAAGTCTTTTGTTTAAGTTATACATTTCCTTAAATGTTTATGTTTATTTATGAATGATTCTATTGTATTTTTATCCTTACTGAGCATCTAAGCTCACCCCTTTCTAGGTTATAATTTTTTTCAGGATGTGATGAAGTATTTTACAAATTACCTAAAGGGATAGTGTGAGGGGATATAAAGACAAGATTTTTTTATTGTTTTGTTTTACTTTATGATTTAATGTAACATTTAAGAGTATATTTAGCGTTTCCAAGGCTACTAAACTAATCAGTATTTCGATACTTGATCTTTTGTGATCATGCAAATGTTACGTAATAATGTACCGACTCTGTGTAACTGGGGTCGGTACGTTACATAATGAATATGGTTGTACCATTTTTATAATAAAATCACAGTATATTGAAGATACTAGAGTTATTATTTTAGAATGGAAATAACAAAAAAAAAACGATGTGGAAGAAGAAAGTAACTTGAAAGAGGTTGGTGAAATCATTACCTTTTATTTGGTTTCTTCCTTTTGATTTGATCAAATGGGATCCTTATGATGGCTTTCTGGATAAAGGAGGGCCTCTAGGATGAAGTTAGGGAAGTTGAGAGCATATTTGGTCAGGGGTTGGCCGAACCAAAAGGATTTGAAGGTATTAATTTGAGAGAAGGGGGAGAGCTATTTTATAAGAGGGGTGAGGGGCACCTTTGGAATAACTTCAAATATTATTTTATAATAAATTTATATTTGGTTTATAATGGCTCCAAAGTGACTTATTTAGGGGATAAAGTGGGGACGGGTTGAAACCCTTTCAACCAATATATTTCAGATAGGTTTGCGTCACTATATTAACCTTGTCATTTATATTTAACTCTTAGTTGAATAGTTTGTCATTTACCATGTCTCTTTGTATTTTTATATTATATGGTTAATAAAGATACTATAACAAGTCAAGTGAACACAAAGTGGTTCTTAATTAATATATATAACCTTATATAATTAATTTGGGCGAACCATATATTTTTAGGAATATAATATCAATTAATAATATAATATTTGTTTTAAAACTTCTTTTGTGCCAATTTTGTCAGAATTTGTATTTTGTTTTTTCAAAATTCATAAAAGCGTTATTACTTTGAAAACAATTCACTTAACCAACCCTAATATGTTATATTAACCTAGAAAATTATTGGAATTCATAAATAGTCTCACATTACATTTATTTTGATATTTATATTATAATTGTTTTAATATTTCATTAATTAGGTAATTACTGCATCACCATTGTGTCATAAATAAATTAAATTATTTAATGTATAAAAATTATAAATAAAATATAATTATGTAGGAAATATTCTTAATTTTATAATGAATATTTATAATTTTATTTATCTTTTGTATAACCCCGTATAAATTTTATTTATTTATTTAACTTTATTTTATCTCTTTTAAATCTTATTTGGATTAAATAATAAAAAATGTCATAATCTAATCCAAGTCAACCAAAGAGGTTCATATTTTATTCCTAAGGTTTTTTTGGGTCAAATTATTCTTATCCAATAGAAATAAAACATGTGTTAGGGTAATAATAATATCATTTTTACCCTTAATTATTACCATATTTACTTTTAACCGTGGTAAATAAAAGTAAAAAGTTATTATTTACCAAAAATTATTTTAATCTTCTTGAACCACATTCTACTCGTTGATATTAACCGTTTCTCTCAGATTTTTGAAATTCCACCCACAGAAGCAGTAAAATTATGTTTTCTGTGAATTAGAAAATTCTCCTAGGAGATGGGTAAAAGACGATGTAAAGTTCAATAAAAGTTTTATATATCTAAAATTATTATAAACTGACTCCAATGAATTATATTGAAATTATACAGGTATTATGTATCTATTTTGACCTAATATAAATTTAAATAAAATAAATAATTATTTAAATAAAAATTTTCTTTTAAACTATAACCTAGGGTTTTTCACTACTCATCAAAAATTGAATGTTTTCAGAAAAATACCAAATGTCACCCTAGGATAATTTTGATATTCTGAATCAAAAAATGAAATACATTTTTAAAAGATAAAAATTATAAAATTTTAAAAGGTGGGTATTAATATTGATAACGACTATTTTTATTGGTCGTGGTGTGTTAGAACTCGAAGTGGTATACAAGACACACTACTATATTATTCAAAGAGAAGTGTACCGTGGAAGCTTGGTGTATTACATTCTCCCCTCCTTCAATAAATTGTGTCCCCTCAATTTTTAAAACTCGGCTTGGAAATATAATGGAAAGACCCACATCGGAAAAAGAGTCAATAAAACTATCTATTTAAAAGAAATAAAGAGAATTACAAAGGTCACCTGAGATAACCTAGACTAGGATTCCATGTAGAAAAACATGGACATAGATGATAAAATAAGTGTCATGTTCTAATAGAGAGGGATAGAAAACATGATCAGGAGAAAGTTAACAACAAGAAATCCACAAGCTTGTGATGGGACAAATGGTTATTAGTTTACCATTAAGAAAAGTAAACAGACAACATTTTTTTTGTTTTAAGTTAGATTATATAAATATGAGGAATTAATTTCAGAGATTTACTAAGAACATAAAGAGATATACTTACTTTTTAAGTAAAGATTCATTGTTACTAAATTTCTACTACTATCTCATTTTTAAATGATGAGTATTCAAGAATACTTGGTCACACTAGAAAAGAAAGAATAAACTTATTATAGAATCACATGATCCACGATGGATAAAATATATATTTACCTTGTCATTAAAGATTAATCAAAACAAAAAATGGTTAGTATAATATCTGATGATCCACCAAAAGGATATTCCATTAGGGAAATAAACAATAGTCTTAATTTCTTAAATTAAACCAACAATACCCCAATGTTAAATAAATAGCATTCAATAAACAATTGTATTTAAAATCATTAAATATAATCCAAACTAATATTGAAACCCATAACATTGAAGAATTTGGTTATGTAGTCTTCCATGTTAAATTGAATCTCCAAATTACAACAACCACTATTAATGTCACATACCTAAAAGTAATTAACCTAATCACATAATCCCTATTATAGGTTAATCATTTCCATAAATAACCCAAATTACTATAAATCCACAATAAAAACAATGATTGAAATCCACCATTACTCCTCAAATGAAATCCCATTGTATTCTATTTTCCTTGGTAATATAGTGTTCCCAAAAAAACGAACATCTTCCAAAATAACATTTATCACTTAATCACAAAATCATTTTCTTATACTAAGGTTATTAATTTGATAATACATAAGATCCGAAATCAAATTATTATTTATCAATAAAATAATTTTACCAAAAATAATTAGTCACACTCACCAGGGACTTTACGTAGTCCAGTGGTAGTTGATAAATCACAATCTCACTTTGGTTATGGGTTAGATTCCCAATGATTTTTCTGACGTGACGGGTTGTTACACAGTCTGCGTGTTGTCCTTTTTAAAAAACTATATTTTATAACATTACCAAACTGAGATAAATTCTTCAAAATATCCATAACATAATTTAACCACAAATGTTATCACATACCTGGCATTTTCATCCCAAAATATAATAACTTGTAATTGCCTCAAACCCAATGATCATATAAAAGAAAATGGTTATTTATAACTATATCCACAAGAGAAAAGATATGTCTTCCCCAAATATCATTCTCACAAGGAATATTGCAGGTTTACAAATACAAGGGAAAATTATTCCAAAGTAATGCCATCAATAAGGAGCACTAAATTTTTTCAACATTTCTCCAACCATTAATTTCCACATAGATATTTATTTGACCAAGAAAAAATCATATAGAATAGGTCATTCACTCAGTTAATGGCCAATTCCCCTACATTTATGGATAATGACTGTAAATGGATTCTTGGGACCATTTTATTTTCTTCCATAGTACTCTTCATTTTTCCTTAGTAATTCTTCACTTTATGTCCTTCTTTCCCGCATGTATAGAATTCCTTTGTTCCATTGAGACACTTTCATGGGTGTCTCCTTCCACATTTCTTGTATGATGGAAATTGAGGATTATTTTCTCCATGGTATCCACTGTAAGAGTTCTTATTATTCATCACCTTTCTCTTCATTTTTGAGTCTAGGAGTGGGTTAATATATATGTTGTTGATCATATTTTTGGAAAATTGATTTGGCATGAACATGATATCCTTTACACCTATCAAAATTCAATTTTGTTTCTCATTTCCACTGTCGTTCCCACCTTGTACATCATTATCAATGTTACTTTGACTTCCATGGCATCCAGCCACTGACTGAAACCAGAAAGAATTGTGAGAGTAACAGTAGTCATAAAATCATTTAGACAATATCATGAAACCATATTCTTTATTTGAAACACCTTAGTATTAACCAAGGTCATTTATTCTCATGTTATATTAAAAATACTTCAAATCTATTTTTAAATAAAATGTATATTATCCAAAGCATATCACCTGAGAGTATCGTAACCAAGAGTGCAGCAAGGCCCATTGTCTTTCATCAGTTCCCATTCGAGTATAGCTCAATGTGGTGTTTTCAGGTTTTACCCCTAGGTACATCTATGCTAGAGCCACCTCTACCTGGTCGTATCCAGATAGGGATGTATTGCTTAGAAAACACACAAAACCAATAAAATACCAAAATTCTAAGAAGTTCTTATATATTAATTCTCAAAGTCTATATTAGGGCTATGTGCCCTAATCAGAGTTTTTCTAGTTTCCATGTTTTGTAATAAACTTACTCTGATACCAACTGTAACTCCCTGAACCCGGATACCCAGAGTCGGTGCATTATTATGTATCATTAGCATGATCACAAAAGATGAAGTCTCAAAAGACCAAATATTTTAGTAGCCTTAGAATCACTAGATACATTCATAATGTTTACATTACATCATAAAGTGAAAAACTACAACAAAATCTTGTCTCTATAGAACACACTCATATCCTCATACTATCCCTATAGGTCATTCATAAAATACTTCTTCACATACTGGGAAAAATAAAACATTCAAGGGGTGAGCTCAGATTCACAGTAAGGATAACAATATAGCGGAAACGTTTAAAATAAGAATAATCATTTAAGGCAATGTATAACTAAAAAAATATCCTTTTAAACTTGAACATCAGAATAATATGGAAAAGATAAAATAAAATAATTCAATTTACATACTGAAATGGATATTCTACTAGTAGAATAATCACATGTAATATTAATGCCCACTTTCATAAAAATGTAATGCATAATGCTAGACTATCATAACTACATAGTCAAGGCATTGTGCCAAGAATACAATAATGATTTTGTCAAGGCCTTGTGCCAAGACACTAGTTTGTCTCATGAGACCTAATGATGCATTGAGGAGCTATAGGGATGCTCCACTTGTCACTTCTTAAATCCAATGCATTCCACAATTGAAAAGTTTGAAACATAATATAAACATTCTTCTTAAAACTTGAATACAAAATGTAAATACTTCAACCACAAACCATGAATGGTATAAAAATAGCACTTACACAGTCAAACATATCTCATTTGATACAATATAGAATATTGTATTGTATTATATTTACCCCAATAGAGAATAATGAAGGATATTAACATAGATTAAAATAATCATCAAACTATTGAGAGAAATATCCCTCTTTTTCTTGAAAACATTTAAAGGTCAAATTATTTGTCAAAAATCCATTTAAAATATATTTTTCAATCAAAGTTCCTCATACCACTTTGAAATTTTCAAAAGGAATTTTCATTTGAGAACTTTAATTTCCATATAAATAAATCCTTAAAACCATTTGTAAACATGGACATTAATGAGAAAGATTTATAATAAGAAATCATTAAAAGATTTTAAAATGATATTTTAATTAGAGTTCCTAACCAAAATAGAGACAATAGAATAAAAATAATTGAGGTAATTAAAACTTTTCAATATCATGAAAATAAAGGGATTCACGATATACTATGTCATAGTACATTATATACACCATATAAAAGTTATTTGGTGTATAACAACAAAGGATCCTCAATGGAATGTAAATTGAGATTAAATCTATCATAAAGGCAGAATCCATCGGTTACGGATAAATCAACGACATAATTATGTGTGAAAAATATATATACACTCAATATGATTGGATATTAAGTGTAAAACAATCAAAGTACATTCACACTTATTCTTGTAAAAACAACACCAATGAATTAGATGTTTAACTCAATAAATGGAGATTGAGTTAAAATTACTATTATCAAGTTCATATCAATGATTTGAGAATTTATCAATGGAGTTATTATGTGTATAAAAAGTATATCCATATAATGGGAAGTGGAAATTATGACATAAGAAAATAAATAGTGATTCCACACAAAATCTGTGAGTAAAATAATCAATGAAGTATGCGTAGAGCCGAATGAGTAGAAATTGAAATTTCAAATTCACTAATCGATTTGGTAACATAAGAAACATACAAACATAAGTGTAGGATCATACAATTATGAAATATATATTCATAAATTAATGTATATTACACAATGAATACAATCATGGGAAGTACACACATCACATGCAATAAATAAGTGGTGAACAATGGAAATCTCACAGAATTAAAAGTGAGATATGAAACCCCCTACTTGGTACTTTTTCCACGGTCGAGGGTAGTTTAACATACTGTATAATGGTGAAATAATTATTATTGAATTGTACAAGGATCATATATATTAATATGATATCATATATGATCTTTTAACATTGATTTGATGATAATATCTTTGTATTATCGTAGTTTTGGGTGTTAACAGATTCATTTTCCTTTATATTATGTGTTATGTGAGCCATATTTGTTATGAATGGGATTTATCTCATTCATATACAGAATTATATAATGTCTCTAAACATTATTTTTAATCATCAAATAAAATTTAGTCTTGAATGGATATGATGGGGAATGAATCTCATCGCGTTCGTGGAGACGGTAATCTGTACGTACGCACGAGCGACAATATCAATCTTTTAATATTAAAATAATATATAATTAGATGGTATATAATATATACAGAATCATTATCATGTTATATTTATTATTAAAATGAATTACACATAATTATTATACCCATCCAAAAAATAATATATCGAATAACAATTACACCACGACGTGGAGACGGTAGGCCGTACGTACGCACGTATGGTGACATGTCATTAAAAGGATGGATATAATAATGAATATGGTTGTACCTTATTTATAATAACATCATACTATATACGAGATACTGGTGTAATTATTTTAGAATTGAAATAACAAAGAAAGAAGAGGTAGAAGAACAAAGGAACATGAAAGAGGGTGGTGAAATAATTACATATTCTTTGAGTTCATCCTTTTGATTTGATCAAAAGGGGTCTATAAGATGTCTTTCTGACCAATGAAGGGACTCTATGATGAAGTTAGGAAAGTTGAGAGGATATTTGGGTAGGGGTTGGCCAAACCAAAAGTCTTTGATGGTATGAATTTGATATAAGGGGGAGTTCCCTTTTATAAGATGAGTGAGGGACACCTTATGAAAAACTTCAAATATTATTTTATAATAAATTCATATTCGGTTTATAATGGCTCCAAAGTGACTTATTTCGATATTAAGGTGGTTATGGGTCGAAACCCTTTCAACAAATAGATTTTAGACATGTTTTGGTCACTATATTAACCTTATCATTTATATTTAACTCTTAGTTAAGTAGTTTGACATTTACCATGTATCTTTGTATTTTTATATTTTATGGTTAATAAACTCACTATAACAATCCAAGATAACCCCAAGTAATTCATTATTTATATATATAACTTTATATAAGTCATTTGGTATAACATTATATTTTTAGTAATTTAATATCAATTAATAATATAATATTTGTTTTAAAAGATCTTTTTTGTCAATTTTGACAATATTTGGTATTTTGTTTTTTCTAAATTCATAGAAGAATTAATATTTCGAATAAAATTCATCTAACCAAACCTAATATTTTATATGAATCTATATAATTATTGTAATTCATTAAAAATATCAAATTATATTTATTTTGACTAATATACTATAAATTATTTTAATATTTCATTAATTATGTTATTACTACATCACCATTGTGTCATTAATAAATTAAATTATTTAATGTATAAAAATTATAAATAAAATATAATTATGTAGTAAAGCTTTCTATCTTTCTAATTAATTTTTATAATTGAATTTATTTTATGTATATCCCTATAATAAAAATCTTTTATTTATTTTACTTTTATTTTATCTATTTTAACTCTTCTTTGGATTAAATAACATTAAAAGTCATAATCTAATAAAAATCGACCAAAGACGTTCATATTTTATTCATAAGGTTGTTTTTGGTCGAATTATAGTTATAAAATAGAATTAAGACATGTTTTATGGTAATAATAATATCATTTTTACCCTTAATTACCATATTTACTTTTAACTATGGTAAATAAAAGTAAAAAGTTATTATTCACCAAAAATTATTTTTCTTTTATTGAACCAAATTTTACTCAATGATATTAACGATGACTCTTGAATTTTTGAAATTCTACTAATAGAAGTGGTAAAATTATGTTTTATGTGAAATAGCAAATTCTCCTAGGAAATGGGTAAAAGACGGTGAAAAGTTCAATAAAAGATTAATATATCTAAAATTATTATAAAATAAATACAATGAATTACATTGAACTTATATAGGGATAATGTATCTATTTTTACCTAAAATAAATTTAAATAAAATAAATATTTATTCAAATAAACATTCGGTTTTAAACTACAACTCAATGTTTTTCACTATTCATAAAAAATTTAACGTTTTCCGAAAAATACCAAAATTTTACCCTTGGCTAATTACGATATTACGAATCCAAAAATGAAGTCCATTTTAAAAGATAAAATTTATATAATTTCAAAAGGTGGGTATTACTATTGATAACAGGTAGTTTGATTGGTTGTGGTGTGTTAGAACTCGATGTTGTGTACAACACAGGATACTGTATTATTCAAAGAGAAGCGTACTGTGGAAGCTTGGTGTGTTTCACAAAATCAAAAATGTCCAAATACTTTTATGAATAAATAATTTACATAAATTTTCATTGATGTTTTATATTTGAATTGAAATGATTAGAATCACAGAAATTAATATAGAATGGTTATTTTTCATAAATTAGATTAACTTTTCTTAATTCTATTCCACAAGACCTTTTTATAAGGTGGAACTCCAACCAAAACACAACGATAATCTTTTGTCATCTAATGACTGTACTTTTACATGAACATGAATACTATTCAAAATATCATGTATATCTTCTAAAAACTCTAAAAATGAATATTTATTGTATTATAGAAGTCATCATTCAATGTGATATTCACCTACTACATAATTTGACATAACTATTCATAAATAATAACTATCACTCCTAAACACATAGATGTTTTTATTGTCATGATACCACCACATTTTCATGTATTTTTGTTTTATATTTACATATAACTAAGACTCTGATACAATTAATTTAGAAGTTATGATCATCTTTAAATTTATATATTTTGATCATATTTGGTTCCCATATTCATTAAAATTGTTTCCCAGTGAACTTACATTCAAGATTATCATATTTTCACTTTCATAAATGATAATCAAAACATTTTATTTTGACAAAATAATAAACACATAGTGTCTCTTATTTTTTCCACGTATTCACCTTTAATTTACACTATTTAATTCAATTTTCTATAATAATCAATATACATGGTCCCTATATTCCTAATGTAACCCCTAAACCATTATATATAAAAATAATTTTCGATTGGATGAAATCTTTCACTCTCCAATTACAAAGAACAAATATTCTCAATTCATTTCCATTGTTTAATAATTCATCTAATAGGGCATGGGATTATCTTTTTTACTTATTTAGTATTAAAGAATAAAATGTTTTTTTTTTCAGGTATATAAAAATATAATAATATCTCTCAAATACATGAAAACCCTAGGAATAATAAGAAGAATACTGGGACATATATATTTTATATTATAATACACATTCATTATTTAATAGATGAATAATGTCATAATGAACACAATCCATATCTAAATTAAATATTGGATTTATATTTTGTGTTTAGTCAAGACATGATACCATGTAATATTTATATCATATTTCATCAAACTACATGACAATATGTATCTAGATTCTCCTTGTTTTTGGTGTCTCATAATTTCAATTTCTCTCTATTTACATGAAATATCAAATACATAGTTAATATGTTGTTAGAGAACTATTTTTTTTGTAGTAAAAGTTAACTTGATGTGTTCTTGGGTTGATTGGATTTCTTGAGGGGTGGGAAAAAAATTATATTAATTAAATATATTTCTTTTTCCAAATATCAGCCGTCTAATTAAAATTCATCAATGTCAATAATTCTCAGTGACACAGTTAACAAAGGGTTTCATTAACCCTAAAATGTAACTTTTGTTCAATGAACTAGATCACCTCAAGCTATGTCATTAAAACTCAGGTCATCTTATTCAAAAACAATATCATAAAATATAAATAAAAAATAATTATTAAAAAAAGAGTGACAGGAAATATCAAAACTTTACCAATTTCAAATCCACAATTTTGTAATCTCTCACTTTTTTCTGTAAAAAATATAATCAATATGTTTTAATATAGATTTTCTGAAAATTTCTATAAAACCACCACATACCTCGTATATAAATTTCTTCTCCACAAATTTCTAGATTATGTAATGTGTTTTATATAATTACATCATTTTTTAACAAAAAATTTTGTTTCTAAGAAACTTTTATAAATCAACTCAAACATTAACATAACATATTGTGTTTTAACCTTTGATTTACTTACAACATAATAATCTTAAAATTTTTTGATTATTTAATTTAAAAATGTAAAAAAAATTACTCCCCCGATCTTTTATGAAATGAACATATGTTTTATAAAATAAAACACATAATATATAATTCTTCTCCCCCTTGAGAATAAAATAAAACGAAATTTGAGGGGTTCTGATGGCTTCCTTAAGATTGGGTCAGAGTCTAAACATAACATTTTTAGATCAATTATTCCAATTAATTCACTTGGTTGGGATTTATTGAAAATATCCGCAATTTAATTTCTCATTATGATATAATCCAATTTTAAATCTATTCCATAAAATATGACCATGTTGAAATTATAAATAATATAAATGTTATTGGATCTAACATGTTCTATTGTATCTCTAGAAAAACTAATTTAAATATTCTAATCATAATTAATTTTCAATTATTTTAAACAAACTCTCTAGAAATATTTTATTGTTTTTTAGTCACATAATTTGAGTTCATTAATTTGTTAATGAAACATATTATGATTTTTTTCAGTTAATGATACAATTAATTTTTGTACATTTCGATATAAAAAAAATGCTTACAAAATTAATTGTTCTCCTAATATTTATATATGATCATTTTAATCTCAAATACAACTAGTACTACTGAAACAATTTTAGTTCATATTATCACTCATTCTATACATTAGTATACAATTTAATGTTACTATAGTATACATGGGGAATATGTTGGCTTCCATCATGTGTGATTCCATAATATCAATATGACGTCACAAACACAATGAAACTACATATATAAATTATGGACTTTATATATTATGATAATGAAATCATCTACTTAACTTTAGGTAGTCCTTTGGCTTCACACATTATCCTTCTTCATCGTTTCTCATTTTAACACCAACTATATTAGAAGTGTTAAAATACTTTGATTCAAATATTCAACAAATCCTAAACAACTAATGCATATAATTTTTTTGGAATGGAATATTTAAATATGTTTAATTTAGTTTAAATTCGAATCCTTGTAATGAATTAAATTCCCCAAGAGTTTAAATCCCAGAAATAAAATTAATTTTATATAAAAATTCATCACATGATTCTTCAATAAAACCAAAAAATGTTATGTACATAATATATAAAATAAAAAATATGGTATATGTGGTGAAATGTATCAAATTTATGTTATTATCAATAATTTCAATAAAAAATTTAAACTACATTATGAAACTTTGAAATTTTGAATATCATGCACACAAAGACTACTTCATGAAATTTATGATTTCCCTCATTTTTTATATCATGGTTTGATTATTCTAAAGAACAATGTCTTTAAATTTCCTTTCTAATACAAATTATTTAGCATAACCATTCAAGAATTATAACTTAACATCCATTTGATATAAATTATAATTTTAGTAACTAGAAAATACAAAACATATTATAATTGTTTCATGTCATGTAACTGGGGGAAATGGGTTTTCAAAATACACAACTTTCACCTATTAATGTCCACATGAGAGTAACCAATCCTTATTCATAAATATGTTACATTTTCATTGACATTATTTATAAAAACCAATCTATCTCCAATCACATTCATTCATTCTAAACATGAAAAAAGATCCTTGTGTATATTTTCCTAAATATGTTCTAACGCGTCATTCATTACATTTATCCACTCTTTACATTCAACAAATTCTAAAACTAAATGAAGATCCCCTAATAATATAAGTGTCATTGGATTTTGAAGACTCAATTTCACCCTAGTAAAAACTGATGATTCAAATTATTCTATGATATTTTAAATCTCAACCAATTATTATATAATCTAGAAATTTGACCTTTTTTGGAGTATTAATATCCTCATACCTAGACAGTGAGGTATTATATTTCAAAAATAAGGATTCATAGACAATTTCCATTTAATTAAATCCACTATATGATAGAATCATGCCATTCATTAATCCATACATATATTCTATTTTCTCTTATATTAAAGAATATTTATTTCCATTGAAATTTACTTCATAATAATAAATTAATATAGGAAATATTTGTTGTCAAAATTTATAGATTCTTCCAGAATGTTAATATTTATTGAAAATAAATTATCCATGTTTTCTATAAAACCTAACCAAATATAAATTTTCATATTCATTATGAATGGATTAATAAAAACCTAAATTTATTTCACAATGGGATCATTTTTATACCACATCTAGTAGGGAGAAATTTTTTATTTTTCTTATAGTATAAATATATTAATAACATGCATAATGGTACTTTTTTCATCCCACTATAAAAAAATTGAATGTTTATAATCATAAAATAGGGGTCATCCCATATCTAAGAAATTATTATTTTTGACATTCAATAATTTCATTTTCTTTTGGAATACAAGGATCATTATTATAGTGCTTAATACCATTATTTTTTTTGAGCTAAAAGGATTTACTTGTGGAATCATTTTATTTTCCATTCTCAAAATTGAATTATATGCTCACAACCCTTTCCCAACACCCAATATGAATAATTTAAATAGATCCAATACTGATTATTTATGTTTAATTAAAAGCCCATTGGTTTTCAAAGAAAAATAATTTAATATTTTGGTAATATATATATCATTATTTGTAGAATAATGACTCATAAGAATGTATAGATCGAAATGAATGAGATAAAGAAGTCCTATAGACATAATTTTTAAATTTTGATTATTTACACTAACTATCCATCCTTTCTGAATTGTTTTGTAAATAAAGATAAAATTTCCTCTTCAATTATGTTATATCTATTATAACACCCACCATTCAATGATTCCAATTACTCATTTAGCCATAATGAGAAAATATTATGTCACAGAGCTCATATACATCCTCAACACTATAATAAAATTATCCATTAGTGAATTTAATCAAGAATAAATTACCAAGGGTTATAATGAACAATGTAGTTATTGTTCATATTAATTTAATGTATTGTTACATTATTTTATGTTTCATGCTTTTTTCTATTTATTGCAATGTTTTTTTGTCTAGATAAGTGGGATTTATGATCTTGGAAACATACTCATAATGGAGACCTATTACACCCTGAGTGTGGTCTTGATTTGGATGAAAAACGGGGGATCCCATATGAAATGGTCATTTGAAAAAGCATTTTTGTCAAAGATCCCCCTTGTTGAAAATGGGGAGTATCATGATAGTGTGTGGGGATTTATTTTAGTCAAATAACATGGTGGTTTCTAGGATGTCTAAAATTATGAGGCCACAATAACCTGGATAATTGACTTTGGAAAATTTTTATGGACATGGGAACCAAACATAATTGTATAGGCTGTGGTGAGTGTTTTAAAATTTTTTATAAAATTTGTGGAATTTATGGGGATATCCATATATCCTATATATATTTTTCAACTTGTGTAAAAATCACATTTGTTTCTTAGTGAGCATTCCATAGTGAATTCATATTTTATAAAAAATATTTTAATTTTTTTTATTTCACCCCTATTCAATATATGTAAATTTTATACATACTCCTCTCTAAAATATATTCATATGACTCACGATTATCTCTTTTAATATCTTATTTTCTCTCCTGCATGGTTCATACATCTTCCTTGTTCGATTCTAATAGATAATTAGTGGAAATTCTAGATTCTATTCCTTGTATCCTCATACTATTATCAAATATTTATGTTGTAATAATTTATTATTTCTTCAAAAAAAATTCCCAAGTGGGAGAAATTTTTCTTTTCAATTGGCTTAATCAAGTGGACATTTATGTCTAGATATTAATATCATCGGCTTATTCACTATTTGGGATTTATATATGGAAGGAGAATTTCCTTAAGTGACATTAGGTATAAACTTATACAAAATCCCTTTTCATCACATGTCACTGAATGAATGGGATTCCCTATACTAATTTTACATTAAAAATTTCATTATATATTTTTTCAAGGATTTTTTTTATAATTTATTTCTTAATTTTTTGTGAATATGATTTTGGTGATTATTATTTTTTTCTGTTTTTGAAATGGTTTTTTTAAAGTCTCCATTTAAATGTATAAAAATCATAGGGATTGATTTGATGTGTGATATGAATTTTTAAAGGATTTAAAATAGTAGTGTGATTTTAATATTAGGTTTTATTAAAATAAATATTGTTTTAGTTTTCATAAAGAACTCCCATTTTGTATGATTTATGATTTCAATGTGGATTGGAATTTAAATGGTTTACAGAATGTCTGTTTTTTTCAAAATGTTTGTCAATTATATATTAAAAGTACATGTTATAAAACATGATTATTATATGTAGATGGAAGGGTAATCTAATCCAATGGTTTTTTACATTCCCACTTCACACATTCAAAATTGAAATAGTGTTAATGTTTTGTGTGGAAATAAAATTCGATTCCTATAACACCCGAATGTTTTTATAAAATATTTTATTTAAATAATTTTAATTTTTAATACCTTTAAATGCATAAAATCATGAGTATAAGAAGATAAAAATATTCCCATAAAATAAAATGACTATTTTATACTAGTTTTTAAGTTAATAGTAATAATTTTTATAAAATTATGAAAAAAATTTGTGAATTCATTCTCTACCAATTATTTACGAATCATATAAATCATTTACATATTTATATTTTTTGTGAATTAATAAAAGTAAATGAAATTAATGAAAAATATATTTTATATAACTATAATATTATATTTTATATTCATCCAATTGATATTTTTAACATTGGGTATGACTAAACCCTATTTGATGTATAAAACCTATATTTGTCAAATGGGAAATATTTCACCTTTTAATGGAGAACCCCTTTTAAATTAATATTTTGAAACATTAATAATTTATATATGAAAACATAAACATTTTCACGAGAATATTGATATAAAAAATCACTTTGGATGAAATTTTAATATTTTTCTAATATCATTCAAGTTTAGATGAATAGTGAAAATACACCAAATTTCAATTAATTTGTTTTTTCATTGCAATAACTTATATAGATAAATTATAATATGAAATGGTTTTAAATTATCTATATATTATATATTTATCTCATTAGAATTATTTTTACTTTGAATTCAGATGTCTAAGCATTTGAATATTTTATATTGATTAAAATTTTGAACCCCATTAAATATTTCAAAAAACATGATTTAATTTAAATTAATTACATAATATTATATATATTAAATTTTAAAATATGTATTTCATATTTAGAATAAATTATTCTGAATTATAGAAATAGCTTTAAAGTAGTCACATTCCTAATCATATAAGTATTACATTTTAAATATTTGATTTTACAGAAGATAAATTTGACTAAAAATATTCTTCTGAAATTTAGTGGTTTTAGATTCAACATATTAAATCATTTTTAATTTTTATTCAATATATATATATATATTAAATTATTACACATTTTTTCTAAAGTATTTAATTTTTTAATAGTGATAACAACTAAATATTATTAAAAATAATTATATAATTATAATTTGGGATAATTAATATGTCTAATAAATTTTCTAGATGACCTTGACGTAATAAAAAAATAGTTTTTTAGAAGTTAAATTATAATCTTAATATTTCTAAAAATTTATGAATTAGATAGTTTCCAAATTGACACTATGGAATTTTTTACCGAAATAATATTTTGTTAAATATTTTAAAAATCAAATAACATTTTTTAAAAATATTCAAAAATTATTATATTTTATAAAAATTTCTATGGTATTTATTTATAATATAATACTTTTAAAATAATTAATTATTTCATTATTTAATAGATGAAATATTGTATAACAAAGTTAAAAGTTGAATAGAATAACTAATGTTTAAATAAAATGATAAGGATTAAATTTATTCAAATGCTTATCTATAATATATTTGTCGTTGGGATAAAAACCTTATCTCATATATGCTTTATAATTAGTAAATATTGGTGTTATTTTAATGGGATAGTTTTTATTATAAAATAATAATTTAGGAGATACCCAAGGAGCCCCTCGCCTCAATTATTAAAGAGAACCTCCTCCCTCACATCATCACTTTAATTTTATAATTCTAGCTATGGAATGCCCACTATTTTCCTCTATGACCATTCATTGTTACATTATAGAGGTTACACACTTCTTCAAAGACCACCATTAGTGCTATAAGAGTATATTTAGAACAATCACATTGATTAAGATATAATCTCTGCTATATATTATTTTAAACATCTTTTTTCTTTTCCTTCCAATTAATTCAAGTGTAGAATATAATGTAAAAAATACAGTATAAATTATACACTGACATGTTATTATAATTATGGAATAACAGTATCACACTATCTATCCATCCTATGAAAAATTAAATTACCAATTGTGTGTATATATGGAATATCGTCTCCAAGTCATGGTGTAATCCATTTTTCACCACCACCATACTTGGATTTTTATAACGATGTTAATAATAACTATATATGTTTAATAAAACATTATTTTGATTCTTAAAAACTATAAAACATTAATTTCAGTAACATTCATCAATTATGGGAATGATATCATCGCTCATGCATACATACGACGTACCGTCTCCACGATGTGATGTGATTTATTTAATTAGAAAATTACTAAAGAATGATAAAATAAATTTATAGAATGAATAAATATTATTTCTATAATGTGAATAAATATTTTTAATTAAAAATATATGACATATGAATTATAATAATAACTTATGGGAAGAAACATGGATAAGGATATGAAGTAGTTATTACCCAAATAACAAGTGATAATTAAATGTTTTTAACATAAAGATGATAACATGATCATATATGAAATTATTAAATTGACCATGATTCATAAATAAGTCAATGAAATTATTTAAAGAATTATATATGAGTTTTAGATACATTTAAATGAAATCAAACCTAAAAATAACCGATAATTTCCGAATCTCATTATTATTATAGATTCTTTTAATGAAAGTATTTAATGTGGTATATTTATCATCCACCTATATGTTTCATTAATGTTTAATATAATATATATTCTAATACAATTTTTAAAATAATTTTAGACCATTAATAAGTTTTTACAAAATAATATGATATGAACCTTTTTTCATTATTCGATATGAGGTCATTTATGAGTTTTCCAAAAAATGTTCAAGGATAATGGTTTTTTAAACTTATATGAGATGAACTGAATTTTTCACTTTCATAATTCCTTATTTCCATGAAGCTTCCACTACATGATTTTAATTTTAGTTCTAAATAAAAGTTATCATTCTTAATTACATGACATTTTGAGAAAATAAAGCGTTTTTGAAGAAAAATGGATATTTTCATCAATAATTAATTTTATGTGTTGTAGCAAAGTTATTTTCCATCCATTATTTAATTATTTTATCCGATTATGATTCAATTATAATACAAATATTGTTCATATGATTTTACTATTTTATTTATTGAATTATATTTATGAAATCCATTTATTTTTAATTGATTTTGTTATAATGGAATGAGGTTTAAAGAACCCATTTTATTCCATGGGTTACGTTAGGACAAATGATTTATGTTCTTTTAGATCTTGTTAGAATGATATCGTTATGATATGGGTTGTAAATATATCTACCTATATTACATTGGGTAAATATTCATATCATAGGATATAGGAATGGATATAATGGAAAATGATCTCAGTTCAGTTATACATGGATGGAATGAGGTGTGCACTTAGTTCAGAAATGTACTTTGTCCACTATGATGGTCTTGTAAATGAACCTTGATTAATATAAAATGGTTATATCTACTTATTTGTATGCCAAAAAACATCATGCCCTATTTTTTGACATTTTGGGTTACGTTCCTTGATTCTTATTAACAATCATGATTTATCCAATGGCATGATATCTTTATCTTTAATATATTGGATAAAATTTTCAAATTATATGTTCATATGTCTTATTAGTATGATATGATTATATATCACTTGTTAACCCACATAGATCATTTAATATCACCCTTTGATATGTTTATTTTTCCCAGGCCATGAAGAATATTTTGATGTATGATATGACAAAACTGTGTCTAGAAATGAAAAAATAAGTTGGAGACAAGGATGCTGTCTTATGATCAAGTTGTTTATTTATCCTAGTTTTGAAATACACTATAACTAAACTATCATGTCATAGATTTTTTATATTTTTTAATGATTATTCATTTTCATAGAGATAATATAAATTTATTTAAATTATTGGTTGATATAGTTGGTATTAGAGGAAAGGTATTATTAACCTTTGGATTCTAGGATTAGAAAAAAAAATAGTAAAAATCTAAAGGATATGTCCAAGTATATGTAAAAATCCTCATGTTTTAAAAATAGTCATGAATAACCAAGGATAAAACTAATGTTAACTAAATTGAAATTTTATAGTTGATTAAATTATTTTTTCCCATTATGATTAATGTTGCACACAGTATGTTTTTCTGTTCATGTCAATGGTCAGAACCCAAATAAACTATGTTGATGATGAATATGATGCGAAATGCAGTGATTTTCCTCCTCATAAACTAAATTTTATTGGAGACGGAATGAAAACATTTTATATTTATTCTCAGACAACTTTCTCAACCTATAAATCATATAGACATCCAAACAAGAAAAGGATGGAGAAATATTCTATTGATTCCTTCTTGAGGCTGCGTCCTCCTTCTTTTAGTGGGTCTTGTGATCCATTAGAGGATGAACAATGTATCAATACCACTAAATATATATTTTATGATCTCAAATTTTCACACCATGATAAATTCACGTTAGTAGTCTATCATTTTGAATGTGAAGATAATTAATTATGAAACATTATTAAGAATATGAGGAAAAGAGATGAAATAGAATATATGGATTGGGACGAGTTTGAGAATTTATTTTGAACAAGTAACATATATATATTATTTGAAAAATATAAAGAATATATTCCTTCTAATTAAGAAAAATGATGATGAATGTGTTGGTACATATGAAGGAAATTTTAAAATACATTCAAGGTGCGCTTCTTGAATTATAATCCAATGTGAGATTAAAATTGATTGATACATCACTGGCTTAAAATGGGTTTCTGAAGGGAATTATCCATAAGAGACATAAATAGCTATAATGTAATCATTTGATGTGATCCCATAGTTTATATGGATATTAGAGTTACCCATTAGTCATATGGGTTTGATATGAAGAGAAAAATGGAATTGATGGGAAAATCTCAAGATTACACTGAAAAGAAGATGAGATTTTTCAAATGCTCAATGTGTGTAAAGAAACATGGTGGGATTTGTCATAATGGAAATATTACATATATTAACTGTGTAAAATAATGTAATTAAGTATTTTAATGCGATTGTGATTGGTAAAACATTTGTAATGATGAGAATTGGTAAAAGGCAACACAAAATGCACCTCATACTAATCAATTTTCAAAAGAATGGAGATGTGGAATTATGAAAATAAATTCCCTAAACCAATGGTTAGAGATGTTGATCAATGTCAGCAAACTCAGAAGTCCAAAGGCAAAGTAATGTCACTTGAGATAAATATTTGTGATGTGGTGAATGAAAATTAATTGGTGAAAGGTACACTTATATCAACTCCAAAGTATAAAATGCTTTATTTGAGTTTGGATCCACCCCCTCTTTTTTTCAGAATAATTTTCTAAGGATATAGCCATGTTACCTCAATAATATGATGTTGAGTTAGTTGATAAAAATTATGGTGGAACAATGATCTCATAAAAATATTATAATTCTTCTCAAGTAGATGATTGTGGAAATGTGCCTCCTATAAATCCTTTGACCCTTCTTATAGTGGAATTTGACGTGATTCTTGTCATGGATTGACCTTCTCTATATAGAGATCATATCTATGAACATTAATGGGAAATAAAATTTCATATTGCAAATTAATATATGTTCATCAACAAATTCAAGGATTAAAATAACCATAATGTAGAGATTTATCCTATAATATGGGTCTTGATCCCTACAAATGAAGGTTATCTATCTAAAATGGTTTAAGAGAAACATGAAATTAATAACAAACCCATTTTATGGGAGTTTGATGACGTATTTTATGAATAATTAAAAGGGATTCAATGAAAATAATGATATTTAGTTTCAATATAAATCATACAGGGTTCTATTTATATTTTTAAGATACCTTATAAAATGGACCCAACCGAGTTGGAGGAATTGAAGATGAAACTCCTGGATAATCTTGAATATGTATTCTTATTCCCAACAGTGTCATCTTTGCAAGAACCGGTTGTATTTTTTTAGATGAAATATTTTTCAATGAGGCTCTTAATTGATTATCAGGAACTTAACAAGATCATTATCAAATTCAAATATCATCTTCTCAACATTTATGTCTTATTTGAGGAACTATATGGTGAAAAAATACTTTTATTTTACTGATCTTCATTCTGGATATCATTAACTAAAAGTCAAGGAGAATATAACAAAGACAAAATCACATACAAGGTATAGGCATTTTGAATTTATAGTTATTCTTATTGGTATTACTAATTCCCCTATATCTACATGTATGTAAATAATATAGTGTTTAGAAACTATATTTATCAGTTTTGGGTAGTATTTATATATGGTATTCTCATCTGTTATAAGAGAAAGGAATAACATTGAGATCACATGATAATTGTACGAAACACTCTATAAAGGGATGATATTTATGAAAAAATCACCAAGTGTGACATTTTTTATTAGAAATTTTCATTTGGGGTCACATAATATACATAGAAAGGATATACATGGATCCAGTAATTTGAAGAAATCATTGAATGATGGCTGGGACCCAAAAAGGAACTGAGATACGAAGATTTCTTGGCTTTAATGGATATTATCAACATTTATTGAATGATTTTTTTGAAGATTATCTAACCCACTTACTGTGTTGACTTAGAAATAAGTAATGTGCGTGTGGGCGGAGGAATGTCAAGATAATTTCAAAGTGATAAAAAAAGGCTATTTAGTGCACCTATACTCACACAACCTTGTAGTGGAGATATGATTGTGATCTATAGTGATACATCCCACAAGGGGCTAGGTTGATCTCTCATGAAAATCTTTATGGTTATAGATAATGATTCATGAAAGTCTAAAATCCATGAGAAAAATTACCGAAATCATTATTTTTGTATTAGTCACGATAATCATTTCCCTAATGTTATGGTGGCATTACCTTTATGGTGAAAGCTATGATAATTAAACTAATGATAAACGATTAAAATATATTTTCAAAAAAGGAGATGAATATGCATCAAGGAATATGGTTGGGGTTGATTAACGATTACGAATACTCAATAAATTACCGACCTAGTAAAGAGAAGAATGTGGAATATTCTTTGAGTCAAATACCAGACTAGCCTATCTACTATAATGATCACAAAAAATATAATATTTATTGATTTTAGAAGGTAGGATATTGAAATTTAAAGGGGGGGAATCTTTTATTTCTCAATTAAATGTTCAACCATAAACATAAGGTAAGATTAATGATGTTCATAAGGAATATATAGATCTATAAAAGAAGGTGAGAAATGTTCTTGAATGAAACCATTAATGTGATGAAATAATAAGGTTCAGGAAGTGAGTTTGTATTCATACCACACTAGAATTAAATAATGATCTATTGAATGATGATCGTAGTTCCTATTTACCTATTCATCCCATAATAGAAAACAAGTACATGGACCTAAATGAGTATTTCTAGTGGGATGGAATGAAAATATATGTTGTTAAACGTGTCTCTTGGAGCTTGGTTTGTCTGAATGTTATGGTTGATAGGCAAAAGTCTATGGAGTTGTTACAACCATTACCAATACTATATTGGAAATGAGAAAACATCACTATGGAATTTTTCATTATAGTTACAAAAAAATTAAATGTCTATAATTCTATATGTGTTATAGTTCATCACCATATGAAGTAGGAATACTTCTTTACTATTTGAGAGGATTTATCTCTTGATCAGGATGCCTGGATATATGAAAGGGAAGTGCTAATATTACATGGAGTACAATGTTCTGTTATATATGGTAAAAATTTGGGCCTTATATTCATGTTATGGAGATGTCTTCGACATGACCAAGGTAAATAGATATGTTTCCACACTTCTTATCATCCTTAGACAGAAGATTAGTCTAAGATGAAAATTCAATCTCTAGAAGTCATGTTGGGAGCTTACTGTATAGATTTCAAAGGATGTTGGGATCAATAACTACAATTGGTGTAATTTTCTAACAAAAATATAATTCACTCTAGTATTTAGGTAGATAATTATGATGAACTCAATGAAAATAAGAGAATAAATCCAACATAATTTAGGGAATTTGGGGAAAACATGTATTTGAACCTGATATTATTGATGAAATAGCATAAAATGTTATATTTATTCAACAATAGATAATAGCTACACAAAGCTGAAAAAATGTTATATTGTCAAGAAAGGAAAAGGTTTAGATTTTGAAGTTGGTGACATGGTGTTTCTAAGAATATCTTCCCTGAATTGGGTAATGAGATTTGGATATAAGGAAAAGTTGAACCAAATTTATATCGGTCCTTTTGAAATTATAGATCGTGTTGGGATGGTAGATTATCAATTGGCACTTCTATTTAATCTCTCTGAAGTCCATGATGTGTTCCATGTATCTCTCCACAGAAATTACATTCATGATCCTTCATTTGTTCTATACCCATAATTCATACCATTAGAGAATGATAATTCTTATAAAGAAAAACAGATAGAGATTATGGATCATAGAGAAAAAATTCTCTGAAAATTGACAACTTTCTAAGTTAATGTTGTGTGGAGGAACCACCAGTTTGAGGAAACTATTGGGGAACTTTTATATTTTATGATGGAAATATACACTCATCTATTAATATTTAAGGGACAAATTTTTAAGGAGGATCTATTTTTAAGGGGGGGGGGGTGGATTGTAATGGCTTATTTTTTTAAATATTTTCATTAAATAAAATTAGTTCTTCAGTAGCTTTAACTGAACGCAATTGTGAGATTAAGAGAACCACAATACACACATAGTTTAAAATTACGATTTTAACCTAGCAATTAGGTTAGTGGTAAAAAAATATAACTATATTATGAAAATTTATGGTGAAGTAATTCTATACCAATTATATATGAAAAATATAAACCAATTAAATATTTTCACATTTTTTAATAACTATTAGTAAACTAAATTAATCAAATACATGTTTTATATAGTTAATAAAATATTTTTTATATTCATCCAATATTTATTTATGGAAAAGTGTATGAATAAACCTTATTTGATGTATAAAAACCTGTATATTTCAAACGGGTAATGTTTTTACTTTTAGTGTTGGAGCCCTTTTAAATTATGATTTTAAAACAGTAATAATTTATATAAGAAAACATAAACATGTTCTTTGGAATCATGATATAAAAATTTACATTTGGTGAAATTGTAATATTTTTTTAATAAAAATCAAACATTGATGAATATTAAAAATACACTAAATTTTAAATAAAAACAACATTTTTAATAGAAATAATTTATATCGTTAAATTAGAAAATTATATGGATTTAAATTAAAAATATAAAATATTATCACTGTTAAATAGAATTTATGTCATTAGAAAAAATTCTATATCAAATTCTGAATTAAAAAAATTTCCTATTTTTGCAATGTTTTTTATTTTAAAACTCATTCTATAATTCCACAAACGAGATTAATTTCAAATTCATCAGTACACCTTCTGAGTTATTAATTTTGAAATATGGATACCATATTTGGAATAAATATTTCTAGTTTATTTAATTTTTTTTTATTTTTGGGCATTATGGACAGTAACTTCAGTAATTTTATTATTAATAAGGTAAAAGGTTAAACCTGTAAATTAAAGGTAATAATACTATTATAAAATTACCATAACACTAGTTTTAATATAATTGGATAAGTTTGTTTCTATCTAGATCATCATTTAGTTGAAATGGTGTCCTTTTGAAAATAATTCGATGAGATTAGGACATTTAATTTATATTATTTAAAGAAATTCTAAATAGGTCTCACTCAAATTTTTATAACTGAATTCTTTTTAATAAAATATTATACAAAATATACATACTATTATGTGAACTCAATTGAATGATAAAACCTTATTCTTTATCATTTTAATTTATTTATAATTTTTAGGAAATAAATAATTAGCTTAAAGTCATATATGTTGATTATGTAAAAAATACATAATCGATGAGAAATCAAAAAAACAATTTTTTTATTAAAATAATAGTCACCATCAAAAGACCAAAATACATGATAAAATTTAATTGATCGAGTATTTCCCAACCATAACCATACAACTTTTGATTTATTTACCATTTAGATCCTTATAGAGGAGATTTTGACACTTATATTATTTTATTTAAAATTATGTTAAACTGGTCACATTTATAATCTAATAAGTATAATATTTTAAATGATGGATTTTTTAGAAGGTAAATTTTACTAAAATATTCTTATAAAATCATGAAGATATATCTTCATAATAATATTTTATTTTTAATATTAATTCAAAATATATTCATATTAAAGTGTTACACAAAATTAATGTTGTAATTATTTTATTAATGGAGAAAAAAAATAAATGCTATTAAAAATATTAAAATAAATAATATTTGGGAAAATTAATATTAAAAATGAATTTTCAATATGACCTTGACCTCTTATTAATATCATAAAATCGTTTGTTCTTAGTTACATGTTTATCTTAATATTTTTTAAAATCAATGTATTGAATAATGTCAAAATTGATACTATTGATTTTTAATGAAAATTTATTTTATTAAATTATTAAAAATCATAAAACCATTTTAAAAATATTAAATAATTATGATATGGTATAATATTTTCCAATTTATTTATTTATTATATAATTTACATAAAATAAGTAAACATTTTAACCTTTTAGTATTGAAATATATTTACCCTAGTTAAAATTTAAATAGAATAACTATGTGTAAATTTAAATGATAATGTATAAACTGATTAAAAAATATGTCTACCATGTATTTTTTATGATATTGAAACCATATCACATCTCATCATCAAAATTGGATCATTACTGTATGTTTTGAATGAGATTTATTTTATTATAAATTAATATTTGGGAGATCACAAATTTTCCCCTCACCTCAAATTTAAAAGGGCACCACCTCCCTCACCTATTCTCTTCACATTGAGAATCCATTCTTATACATACACTAAACTGTTACATTATAAACTTCCCTAGTTACATTATATAGGTTTTTGTCTTCTTCAAAGACAAACTCTAGTGCTCGAATAGAAGATTTATAGGAAGTCTTTCATAAAAGAGGTAATCTCTTCTACTGATTCATTCAACTTCTTTCCTATTTTACTTCTATTCACCAATAGTTTCATTATAATGTAATAACACTAGTATAACATATATAATTATATTTTATTATTATTTTTAAAAACATTATTTCACTTTATATCCATTCTATGAAAAATGAAATCACTAGGTGTGTGTACGTAAGTCTTACCATCTCCATGCAGTGGTATAATCATTTTTCACCACCGACTAACAAGGAATTGTGTAATGATATAAATTATAACTATATATATGATTATAATAAAATCACATTGATTATTTAATATTATACACCATTTAGTTCAATATAATTAAACTATTTTTGTAATGATATTATCACTCATGTGTATATACGGCCTACTATCACAAAAATGTGATGCAACTCATTATACATTATCATTTCTAAAGAATGATTATATAAATTTATACTCTAAATAAATATGATATATATTTAATTTTAACCTCATTTTTGAATGAAATAAATTTGATATATAAAGAATAATCTCAATTTATTTGACAAAACATGCATAAGAAATTGAAATAAATAATCCCCGAATAACAAGTAATATTGAAATATTATTAATTAAAGGATGATTATATGATAATATATGATATAATAAAAATTAATATGATTCTGGAATAAGGAAATTACATTTTGTAAATAATTACATATGAGTCTCAGATACATATAGTTCAAATTATACTTAAAAGGTAGGCGATAAATTTTCAATCTCTATATTATATGATATTGTTTAAATGTTTGTGTTTACTTGGGAATATTTTTCATCCACATAAATGTTTCATAAATATGTAATATTATTTATATTCTTATGAAATTTTAGAATTAACATTTTACCTGTTGGTGAATTTTTATTAAATGGTATGAACATAATATTTTATTACTATTTGATGTGAGGTAATTTTGGAATTTTATGACACTACTAAAAAGATAATGTTGTTTATCATATACAGAATGAATGGATTTTTATGTTTTATTGTCTATTTATTATATGAATCATACTCAAAATGATTTAATATTTACTTTCCAAAAAATATTTTCAATTAAAATTGCATTGTATTTTGAGATAAGTTAATGTTTTTGAAGAAGAAATGATATTTTCCATATGTATTAATTTCAGGTGTTACATAAAAATTATTTTCCATCTAAGGTTGAATTATTTTTATGATTATGCATCAAGTATAATAACCTAATTTTCATTATTCTTTTATTACGAATTATATGGAATTCTCTTTTTGAAATCCATTTGTTTTACATGGATTATATTATGATGGAATGATGTTAAGGAACCCCATTTAATTCCTTGAGTTATGTTATGATGAATGATCAATGTTGATGTGGAACACACAAGAATGATTTCATTATGGGGTCAGTTAGACCTATATCTCCCTCTAATTAATTGTGTAAATATTTATATCTCATGATATACACATGGATGTGACATAAAATTAGCATGATTTAGAAACATTGGGCTTGTATGAGGATTGAACTGAGTTCAGCAATGCACATTGTCCACAATGATGGTCTTGTAAATGATCTATAAAGAATATGGAATGATTCTATATGCTTATTTTTATGCCCCAAAACATCATGTCTTATGTTATAAATTTTGGGATTAGGGTCATTTATATTTATGAACTTTTAGGATTTATCCCGATGAATGATATAACTATATTATATATAATGGTAATATGTTCAAATGTTTTGTAACTATGTCTTATGATTACGATATGTTTGATATCTACCATATTTATCATTACTAATAATATGAGATACCTCATTCATATGTTTCTTTTAACCAGGTCATGAATAAGAGTATTTTTGTAAAAATGGGGTTTAGTTATGATAATCTAAGTGGGAGACAAGGAAGATGTCTTATGAACCAGTTATTTATGTTTCACAGTTTCTAAATAAAATATACATATACATTCATATAATGTATTTATTATATTTTCTGATGAATACTATTAATATATTATGTAATATCAATGAATGTAATATATGGATCAGTATAATAAACCTTGTTTAATACTCAATGTATAGAATTTTCTATAATATGAGAAGATAATTGTTTATTATTGCATAGTTATTGATTCATATGCTTGGATAAAAGGGGGTTCTTTATGTTATTTTGTTGGAGGTGAGATTTTATTTATTTCATATGAAATATTGACATATGTTATGTTCTTTATTATTATTGACTCATTCAAACTTGGTTAATTAAATTAGAACCATTGGAAATAAGAAAGAGGACTAATAATTTTCCACACTAGTCACCGTAAATAGAAGTCAGTGTCAGCTTGTTTTATAGTTTGATCAATCTAGTTAAATTTCCCCAGCAAACCTTTTAGGGGAAATTCAACTGGACATTATACTTTTTTAGGATACAACATAATCCAATAATTGGTCCCATATAATGGTAATTTATATTACCATCTCCATTTTGTGTTTTGTGAGAATCCCATAACCCTTATTCACTGCTAATGATTTCATATATGGTATTATCTGCAACTAATTTATTTCATACTCATGTAGATTGAGATTATATGGAAATGTTATAGTAATTATATTTATTTTTACCATTTTTTTTGAAAATTGAAGATGATCATGAAAGGGTTATTTTAAAAATGGGGAAAACATTATTTTTTTTGATAAAAATTGATTGGGTGAAAATTTATTCTATAAATACAGTTTCAAACTATAATATTTCAAATTAATTTTGTATACATTTTTATAGGAACCATAATTAGATCCCATTAATCTTGTTTGTCCTACAACATGCATGAACATATGGCTGTATGATCCACTTGTGTTTTATTTCATGATCATTTTTCTTATATCAGATTTTTTCATGGGTGGTCATCTCATAATTGGTTTTATTATAAGGTGGTGACTCATTGTAGTACACATAGAGTATTTTTTTCTTAATTTTTTTTCTTTTAGTCTATTTTGAGATGTTCTAAACTTTTTATCTCTAACCTTTTTTTATTTCTACATCTTCTTTTGAAACTATTTTTTTTTGTAATATACACTATTATATTAATGTATGTTAGGTAAAAATATTTATTTTAGTCATTTACTATTTTTATGAAACAAATTTGGATCATATATATTTTTTATTAATCAGTTACACATTACATATTTAGTTTTTCTCATTTCATTCAAAATGTAGTTCAATGAATTGTCGCACCGTTTCAAATTCCTAATAAATTATTTCTATTTATTTAAAATTCTTGACTACATATTTTTTTTCAAAAAAACAATCTCTTATCTCATGTCACTATTTTTAAACCATTATTGATCAAGAATTCACTTTAGTACCATTAGAAAATTGATTCAAATGCCATGTCTCAATATCAATGTATGATTCATAAAAATTAATTTAAATATTGAATTCTGTAACACTCTGATATTTTATGAGAATTATTTTTTTTATGTATTATGTTATACGCAAAAGAAACATTAACTACACACAACACTGTCTTGGCTTGCGTTACACGCAATCGCGACCTTCCTCGATAGCATGTGTAGTACACAATACTGAGTTTCACAAAACAACAATATATTATTATAATATTATGAACTAGCTGATATGAATAGTATTAAATGAAATTTAAATTTAATAAAATTAAAATTCATCTTACATATTTTCTAGAATTTGGTATGAAAACAAAATCAGTTTTTCGGATAAAAGAAGTATTTTTAAAAAAATATAGTTTTACCTCCTTTTGATGGCACACACATTTTAAATCTAGTTTTTGACAGGTTTATAAGTTTAATTTGACAAAAGAATTTGTTTTTTTGAATCAGGATATAAAATATTACTTTGGATAATTTTTTCATATTATTCTGGTAACTTTCATATTTTGAGGAATATTAAAAACACGCTTTGTTTTAATTAAAAACAACCGTTTCATTGTAATAATTTATATGGATAGATTATCTTTATAATTGGTTTTAAAGTGTAATTAGAATATATTTTTACCATTTAATCCAATTTTGGTCATTGGAATTAATTTCACTTTGAAATTGGACATAAACAAGTGATGATCTTTTGATAGTTATTGTTTCATAAAAACACGCTATTTGTTTTGATCTCAAGAATTAATTTTAAAATTAATTAATTCCACTTCAATGTTTTGAATTTGAAAAAATAGACATCATTTTTGAATTCGGAATATCAAATATAGCTTAGGCTGACTTTTTGGTATTTTTCTGAAAAACATCAATTTTTGTTGAATAGTAAAAACACTGAGTTTTTGGTTTAAACCGACTTTTTATTTAAATAGTCATTTATTTGATTTAAATTTATTTTAGGTCAAAATAGATACATAATTCTTATATAATTTCAATGAAATTCATTTGAATCATTTTATAATAATTTTAGATTTATAAAAAATTTGTTGAACTTTTCACCGTCTTTTACCCACCTCATAGGAGCTTTTGCAATTGTTAATAAAACATAATTTTACAGATTTTGAGAGTCGAATTTCAAAAATACGAGAGACACAGTTAATATCAAGTAGTAAAATGTTGTTCAATTAGATAAAAATAAATTTTTTGTGAATAGTAACTTTTTTACTTTTATTTACCACGTTTAAAAGTAAATTGGGAAATTCAAGGTTAAAAGAAAATTATAATAATTCAAAATTACCATAACACTTGTCCAAACCTTATTGGATGATTAATGTCCGACCATGGGCATCCTTGGGTCGATTTTGGGACCACATGGAGCCACTTATGAAATTCAATGACACATTCGATTAATTAATTTAATGTAAAGACAAAATTGGAATTAACAAAATATCCTTTAGTAATTAATTTTTAAAAGGGGCTATATAAATTATCTTTTCGACTATAAAAATTCATTTTGAAAGATAGAAATTTTTCCTACTTGTTGGTATTTTTTTATAATTTTTATACATCGTATAAATTAAATTATTTATGACACAATAATGATGCAGTATTTACCTTATTAATAAATGATTTAAAATAATAAGATTATAATGATTAAAATATTTTCCAAAATATGTCCAATTATGATTGGATGATTTTATTTTAACCATGAGTCGTCTTATCTTAAATGTTAATGATTTTTGGTCCTTTTGAAACCGAAGATATGTTTATGATAAAATAATATTTTCACACTTTCCAAAGGTGCCTCTCTCCTCCCTTATAAAAGGGAACCTCCTCCCTATCCTCCTCACACCACATTGAGCCTTCAAGATCGGCCAACCCTTACCAATTTCACTTCCCCACTTCATTATAAACCTACTAGAGTTACTGGTCTCCTCAAAAGTCCAACTCTAGTTCTCTAAGAAAATGATTAAAGGAGGCACTTTGAAGAAGAAGTTATACCTTCTACCGTTTTCTTCAAGTTACATTCTTCTTCTACACCCTCTTCTTTATATGTTTCAATATGAGATAATAAAATCAGTATCCCTCATATAAGGATATGTTATTATAAATAATAAAAAACCCTATTTCTCCTCTTATACATCCTACGGTAAACAAAATCACTGCGCGTGCGTATGTACGGAATACCGTCTCCACACCGTGGTGTAATATGTTCTCCACCACCACATTACTGGGATGGGTATAATGGTGTAAATAAATAACTAAATATGATTATTGTAAAGGGGTATTGATTCTGAAATATTATACATACACTTCAATACAATTCCACGATCATGGGAACGATATCATCGCTCGTGCGTACGTACGGCCTACTGTCTCTACGATGTGATGTGACTCGTTCTATATGATCTTCATTAAATAATGATTATATAAATGAAATTAATGAATTAATATGATATATTTTACACTAATACAATTATTTAAATGATGTATCTATATCCTATAAATAGGAATAAGAATTTATTTGACAAACACGCATAAGAACATAAAGCAGTAAACACTAGAATAACAAGTACCAATGAAAAATTACTACTAAGAAGATAGAAATATGACCATATATGATATCATAAAAATGAATATGATTCTGTAATAAGTATATTAACATTATTTAAACCATATTTCAAGAGGATTGGATTCATATGAAGCATATCGGACTTAAGGTAATGGAAAATCTCGCAATCTCAATTTTTATCCGAGATTGTTTATATTTCAGAATTTACTGGGGAATATTTATCATCCACATACCTGTTTCCTCAATATGTAATATTATTTATTTCCTCCTACAATTGTTTATATCCAATTTACCCTTCGGTGAGTTTTTAGTATAAGATATGAATGGAATCATTTGTAATTTTTCGTACAAGGTACTTTTTTACTTTTTCGAACAATGTACGAGAAGAATGTTTTTTTAACTTATACGACATGAATTGATTTTTAGAACATTATTTCCATGAAGCTTCCTTTACAAGTTTTCAAGTTTATTTTTAATCAACTTCAATTAGTTTAAAATTATATGACATGTTAAGAAGGAAAATGTTTTTGAAGTAGAAAGGATATTTTCTTCAAGAATGGAGTTCATGTGTTTTATCAAAATAATTTTCCATCTAAGATAATATAGGGTTCAGTTTCTATCCCTATTTTTACATTTATTTGATTATTTTATTATGGAATTATTTTTATGAAGTCCTTTTATCTTATATTATTTATTTTATGATGGTATGATGTATAATAATCCCATTTTTATTACATGGGTTATGCTATGATGTATGATTTATGATTTTGTGGCACACATAATAATGGTTTAATTATGAGATTGGTGGGACCTATATCTCCCTCCAATACATTGGGTAAAGATTTATATCTTATGAGATAGACATGGCTGGAACGGAAATCTAAACCAGTTCAGTGATACAGGACTGGAACGAGAATTGGACTCGGTTCAATAATGGACATTGTCCTCTATGATGTTCTTGGCAATGAGCCTTGACTAATATGAAATGATTTTATGTTATTATGTGTGTATCCCAAAAAGTTTCATTTTTTATGTAATGATTATTTGGGATTACTTTTCATTACTATGATTTATCCCATGACATGATATTATGACCTCTTTTGAAGGTTAAGGTTTTCAAAATGATGTGTTCTTATGAATATGATATGACTAATAATTCTTTTGATTAAACTTACTGAGAATTTGAGCTCACCATTTTTTATGTTTTCTTTTCCCATTGCCACGAAGAAGGATATTAAGTAGGATATTCCAAAAAGGGACTCTGGATGTGATGAAATAAACATGAGACAATGTAGTTGATTTTATGAACCAGTTGTTTATGTTTCCCAGTTTCTAAAGACACTATACCTACACGGTCCTTTAATGGTTATGTTATATGTTTTAATAAGTATGCTTCAAAACTATTGTAATAACAATGTATGTAATGTATGGGTCATTATATTTGGTATCAGAGGAAAGGTATAGTCAACCTTTGGAAACTAGGATGCGAAAGCCTTAGTATGAACCCTAAGGATAAGTCTAAGCATAGAACACAATCATAGTGTTTTAGAAATGTCCGTGAACAACCTATGATAAGACCATAATTGTGAAATTTTATTCATTATTATGTGGTTTTCCTTTTATGATTAGTGTTTCTCACACTATGCTTCTTGGTTTTAGTCAATGGATGGAACCCGAAGGAACCGGGTTAATGCTGAATGCAATGGGAAATGCAATGATTGTCCCCCTGAACAACCAAATGTTATGGGAGCTTGAATGACAAATCTTTTAGCCATGCTCACACAATTTTCTCAAGCTATGAACCATGCATGACTTCTAAACGAGAAAAATAAGGAGCAACATTCTGTTGAATCCTTCATGAGGCACCGTCCACCTTCATTCAGCGGGTCTTCCGATCCATTAGTAGCTGAACAATGGATTAGTTCTACTGAAAAGATATTTTCAGTTCTACAATGTTCTGAATATGAAAAAGTCATCTTAGAAGTGTATCGTTTGGAAGTTGATGCCGATCAATGGTGGAATCTTATCAATAATACGAGGCAAAGAGAGGAAATTTAGTCCATGGAATGGGACGAGTTCAAGAAATTATTTTTCAATAAGTAATTCCCTTGAATTCTTCGAACAAAGATGGAGAAGGAGTTTCTTGAACTAAAAAAAGGTGATGAATCGATTGGTATCTACGAAGAAAATTTTACAAGGCATACAAGGTACGCTTCTGGGATTATTATCCAACCGGATAATAAAATCGACCGATTATTTAGTGGCTTAAAAACAAGTCTTCGAAGGGTGTTTGCTATAAGGGACATCAATAGCTACGAGGAAATTGTTGGATGTTCTCTCAAGGTTTAGATGGAGATTGGAGTAATCCATTAGTCATATGGGTTTGATAAGAAGAGGAAAAATGAATTCAAAGGAAAATATAAAGACCACACTGAAAAGAAGTTGAATTTTCCTTTATTCTCAAATTGTTGAAAGAAACATGGAGGGAATTGTCTTAAAGGGACATGAAAATGTTATAAGTGTGGAAAAGAAGGTCATAGGGCAGTTGAATGTCGAAATAATGGGAAGAATATGTCTAATGATGCGAACAAAAAAGGGATACACAGAATGCACCTCCTACACTTCAATGTTTCAAGTGCAAGGAGATGGGGCATTATGCCAATCAAGGCCCAAATCCAAGGGTTGTTGATGATGATCGAAATCAACAAACTGTTAAGGCCAAAGACAAAGGAAAGTCACATGCAATTACTATCGGCGATGTGGAGTACAATAATGAAGTGGTGAAAGGTAAACTTACCATATAAGGCATCAACCGTAAACCATACATAATCTTGAGTTATTACAAGATTACACATTGAGGATCTTTTTAGGTTTAGTATTTTAGAGAAATAGATTATAAAACTTGTATTACATTCCACATTTAAACAAAGTGGTTACATAAAAGAGAGTATTCATTTTTCCCATCAACGGAAACACATTTAAAATAAAACATGGATTCTTTCTTCACACTTCCTTGACACTATCATCATATCATGTACCCTTCCCTTGACCTGTGAAAAACATTTCAAAAACTCGGGATGAGAATAAAAAGCTCAGTAAGGGATATAAAAATATGGAAATGAAACATGAGTACATATATACATAAGAATTAAATCATACTTTACCCATAAAACATAAGCACTTTAATATACATCATCAAATCATGAATAAATCATTGAAATCATAAGACATAAAGGTAAATTGAGGCATTCATAACATTCTGAGGTAGGGAGTAACCCTCTTGGTTATGTTTGGAATACCCATCACAGTATATTCCCTAAATCTCTTCGGAGAAACCTTAATGATTACCTCTTTCGCATTACCCAATGCATTAGAGAGCTATATTGGGCTCAGCCGCCCTTAGTTTATCACAGAACCACCCATCTTCATTATAATTCCCATGAACCATAACATAATCGTATCACATAAAAATGCATAAAGGAAACATAAAATTTCCACTTTTCAATCACAAGATATCAATACAGCACATTTATATAAAAACATTATGAAAACAATTTTCAATACCAAAATAAAACAAAAGTAAAACATGTTATTTATTTTTTTTTAAATGTTATGGCTTGTAGAGGAAGCCGAAACTCAAATAATGGTCACGACGGCGGAGAAGTCATTGTCACCGCATACGTACGACAAAATCATTCCCTTTTGTCGTTTAGTAAAACTCTACGTATAAAAAAAATTCCTTTTGGATAAACGTAAAAGTTAAAGGGTTTTATACACTGTATAAAGAAAGTTGTGTATAAAACAAAATATGCCTCAATGAAAGGAGATTGAGACGAAGTCCCATACAAAGATTATTTTTAAATTAAATAGATCTATTATGTTTATTAACTATAAGTACACATAAATAAAGTACAAATACAATATATTACATAATAATATCATGACATAATTTGAAAGTAGGAGATTAACCCAAAGAACAGAAATTGGGTTAAGAAGTTCCCTTACCTCGGGTCCGACTTGACTCGATCATACTTTAACATCATGAATAATAAATTTGAGTTAATTTATACTTGCTTAAGAACCTTTTTAAACTTCATTATTTTGTTTATATCACTTTTTACCTTGTCATGAACACTATGTTATTATTTAAGTTAATAACGGTCGTTTTAACGATCATTGGTACTTGAGTAAAGAATAAATTCTTTATAATTACAAGTTGATCATATATCCATTATATCCAGAGTTATAATCATGATGTATATATCATATATATCATATATATCTAGTATATACATGCATTTATAATATTACATAACGTTTAGAGGTAAGAAATGAAATGCGCCGTTCATGGAGACGGTATGCCGTACGTATGCATGAACGCTACTTCCATTTCTATTTCATATTTAATGAAATTAAATCATAATGATACATAATAGTATTTTAATTCCAGTATTGTATCATATATAATATCATTAAATATATCCTTTATATGTACCACATATGGTATTAACGAATCAATTCACTTTGAGGGGGCGGTAGTCCGCACTTCCTAAAATGAAGATATCGCGTATACCCATAATAGAAGCCATAAAGGTATGCCATAAATGAAAAATACGGAAGCTTAAGGAAAACATAAAAATATTATATATCATATATAAATATAGTGACATATTGATGGCCACCATTTAAGGTGTAAGAATAATATTGAACAATCATCGTTTCGTGAGGCAGAAATTCACCAACCACAGAAACAATATGTTCTTTAACCATTAGATGTAGGTGTGTGTAAGTGTATCTCGAATCCTTCTTATAACAACATCCTAGTATATTGAATATACTTGAGTTTTTACAAAATAAATGAATAAAAACAGTTTAGGGGGTTGGAGAAGCAAAATAAAACAAAAGGACTCAAGTGAAGACATTACCTTAAAATCGGGTAACTCCCTTTGGTTTGAGCTCAAAGGCTTCGTTGGGAAGACTTCTGCCCAAAGTGAGGCTTCTAAGAGTTAGAGAGGGATGTGGAGTGAGAAATGGGATGGGTTTTGCCGATCCAAAGGCTTTGGAAGTGTGGGTAATGAGGTAGAGGTGGGGGCCTTTTATAAGAGGAGGGGAGGGGCACTCTTGGAATGTTATAAAAGGTTACTTTATTTTCGAATGAGTTTCGGATTTTAAAGGTCCCACATTGATGTATTTCTAGGATAAGGTGATAAGAGTTCGAAATATACTCATCAAATAGGTCTTTGACATGTGTAAGTATTATATTTTACATTATTTTTTAATTTTATTAAATCATTTATTAATGAGGTAATCACTACATCCTCATGATGTCATAAATAATTTAAGTTATTTAATGTATAAAAATTATCAAAAAACTACTATGATGTAGGAAATATTTTTATCCTTCCAATGAAAATTTATAGTCAAAACTCTGACTTGTATAACCCCATGTAAAAACTGTTTTTGTAAAACAATAAATGTTTGTGACATTTTTACTTTTACATTAAATAAAAAGATATTAATGTCATTTTCCTTCCAAAGTGGCTCCATGGGGTCCCCAAGTTGACCCATGGATTTTCTTGGTCAGACATGGCACATCCAATAAGGGTAGGACATGTTTCAAGCTCACCTCATATTATTAAAACATTAATTTTACCTTAAACTACATTAATTACCCCTAATCGTGATTAAAAACTTAAAAGTTACTATTCACCAAAAAATTATTTTAATCCCATTGAACAACATTTTACTTCTAAATGAAAACCATGTATGTCGGATTTTTGAAATTAAAAACACAGAGGTGGTAAAATTTCATTTAAACGAAAAATCGGTTTTTATAAGTACCACTTATTGGTTTCACTATTCATCGAAAATTGAAGTTTTCCAGAAAAATACCAAAACATCACCCTAAGCATTATTTGATATTCTGAATTCATAAATGATGTCTGTTTTACAAAATTCAAAACATATAAGTTGCATTAATTAATTTAATATTTAATTCCCACTGTTAGAAAAAAATAGTGTGTTTTTATGAAACAATAAGTATCCAAAGATTGACACTAGTTTATGTCCAATTTCAAGGTGAAATTAATTCCAACGACCACTATTGGATTAAATGGTAAAAATATATTCTAATTGAACTTTGAAACCAATTCAAAATATAACTTAATCATATAAATAAATTAGATTTAAAAGAGGTTTTGAATTAAAATACAACATATTTCACTATTCATTAAAAAAATGAACTTTGTCGGAAAAATACCAAAAATTCACAAAATGTAAATTTTGATGTCCCAATCATAAATAATAATATTATTTTGACAAACATAGCTTATAAAATTGTCAAAATATAGATTTAATCATGGTTTTCCATCAAAAGGCAGTAAAAAGATCTCTTAAAAATGTTAGTGTATTCCATGCTTTAGATTGTATTTATTTTCATTTTAAGCCTCTAAAAACCTATGTAATTAATTAATAGACATAGATGAAAATATATATTATACATTACTTACTTGGGATGTTACATCCTTCCCCCCTTTAGAAAATTGTGTCCCCGCAATTCATTTACTTATCAAATAAGTGGGGGTATTTATCTCTCATTGCATTTTCAGATTCCCATGTTGCCTCTTCAACCATATGGTTTTCCACAAAACCTTTACCTGGTGAATTACCTTATTTCGCAACACTTTATCTCTTAGGTCAAGAATCTGGACTGGCTGTTCTTCATAAGAGATATTCTCTTCCAACTGAACTACCTCTAGGCTCAAAACATGAGATGAATCTGGCATATACTTTCTCAACATTGAAACATGAAAAACATTGTGTACATGAGATTAACTTGGAGGTAAAGCCACTCGGTATGCAACCGATCCAACTTTTTCCAGAATTTCATATGGTCTAATGATCCTTGGACCCAGCTTTCCTTTCTTACCAAATCACATCACACTTTTCCATGGCGAAACTTTGAGAAAGACATGATCACCTACCTCGAAAGATAGATCCTTCCTCCGGTTATCTGCGTAACTCTTTTGCCTACTTTGAGAAATTCTCATGTGTTTCTGAATAAACTGAACTTTTTCTACCATCTCTTCTACCAATTCTGGTCCCATCAACTTCCTTTCACCTACTTCATCCCAGAAAGCTGGAGTTCGACACCACTTCCCATATAATGCCTCAAATGGTGCCATCTGTATACTGGAATGAAAACTGTTATTATATGAAAACTCATCCAGAGAATGATGTTGGTCCCAGCTTCCCTGATAATCCATAGAACAAGAACGTAGCATATCCTCCAAAGTCTGAATTGTTCGTTCTGACTGCCCTTTTGATTGAGGATGAAAAGCTGTACTAAAATTTAATTCAGTACCCAAGGACTTCAGAAGGCCATTCCAAAAGTTAGTAGTGAACCTAGGATCACGGTCAGATACAATGGAGAGAGGAACTCCATATAACCTGATTATCTCTTTAAGATACAAACGGGAAAGTTGATCTAGGGAAAACGTATCTCATATGGAAAGGAAATGAGCATATTTAGTCAAGCGATCAAAAATAACCCAGATTGCATTATTACCTCTAGGTGTCTTCATCAATCCCACAACAAAGTCCATGGATATATTTTCCCATTTCCACTCTGGTACTGGTAAAGGCTAAAGCATCCCATTCGGTAACTGCTACTCTACTTTAACCTGTTGACATCTCAAACACTTCACAGTAAAATCAGCAATATCTCTTTTCATTCCATCCCACCAGCAATACTCCCGCAGATCTCTATACATATTAGTACTGCCAGGCTGAACTGAAAACGGAGAACTATGAGCTTCACATAACAACTCTCTCTTAAACTGTGAATCACAAGGAACACATAATCTATTCCCAAATCTCAAAAAACAATCATAATCAATGTTGAATTCTGGCAACTTACTCTTCTGAACCAGCTCTACCTTTTTCTGCAACTCACTGTCTTGCTTCTTTGTTTTCTTAATTCGATCTGATAGAGAAGATTTCACTGATACCTGAAACAAAACAAAATAACATCCTGCACCAAAAAAATTTATGCCAAATTTCAACAAATCCTTAACCAAACGATCACATTCCAAATGAAACATTTCTAATGAAGAATTACTTTTTCTACTCAAAGCATCAGCAACTTTATTTCCTTTTCCCATATTGTAATGAATTGTACAATCATAATCCTTGATTAATTATAGCCATCTCCTCTATCTCATGTTCAATTCTTTCTGAGTGAATATATACATTAAACTTTTGTGATCAGTATATATTTCACACTTTACTCCATACAAATGATGCCTCCAAATTTTTAGATAAAAAAGAACAACAACTAATTCAAAGTCATGTGTAGGGTAATTTACCACATGAGTTTTCAACTGTTGTGAAGCATAAGAAATTACCTGATCATTATGCATTAGGACGCAACCAAGTCCTTTCAATGAAGCATCACTGTAGATAACAAACTCACCATTACTGGAAGGAAGTTTCAAAACTGGAGCATTCACCAATCTTCTTTTCAATTCATGAAAACAATCATCACATTCTTTTGTCCAGATAAACATAACACCCTTCCGTGTTAGCTTAGTCATTGGACTAGATAACTGTGAAAAATCTATAACAAACCTTCAGTAATAGCCTGCCAAACCAAGGAAACTACAAATCTCAGTTACATTTGTGGGTCTTGGACATTCTTTAACAACTTTTGTTTTATCAGGATCAACAGTTATTCCATTTTTTGAAACAATGTGACCAAGGAAGGAAATTTGTTGTAACCAAAACTCACACTTGCTAAATTTTCCATACAATTTCTTTTCTTTAATGGTTTGAAAAATAACCCTTAAATGTATTTCATGCTCCTCTTTGCTTTTAGAAAACACCAAAATAACATCAATGAAAACACCCAACATTTCTCACCTATGTCAAATGAGCCATTACTGTAACAAACTGTTCAGTTCCGATTCCGACCATCTCGGGTTGCTGATTTGAATGGCCATTTCCCTTTGTATGCCTTCCCAGAATATCTTTTCTGTTTCCTCTATGAAAAACAATTCTTAACACAGAAATATATTAGGAGAAGCAACATGGTAATCTTTAAATGCTATATCATTTCAATTTGACCTTAAAAAAATATTTTTCGACAATCATTTAATAGAATTATAACTCCTAAAGTAATCTTAACCGACCTCTGATACTAACTATAAGGCCCCAACCTTAAACCATACTTAATCTTAATTTATTACAAGATTACACATTGATGATCTTTTCAGGTTTAGAGTTTTAGAGAATTAGATCATAAAACATGCATTACATTCCACATTTAAACAAAGTGGTTACATAAAAGATAGTATTAATTTTTCCCATCAACAGAAACATATTTAAAAAAAACATGTATTCATTCTTGACACATCCTTGACACTATCATCATATCATGTACCCTTCCCTTGACCTGTGAAAAACATTTCAAAAACATGGGATGAGCATAAAAAGCTCAGTAAGGGATATAAAAATATGGAAAGGAGACATGAGTACATATATACATAAGAATGAAATCATACTTTACCTATAAAACATAATCACTTTAACATACCTCATCATATAATGAATAAATCATAGGAATCATAAGACATAAAGGTAACTTGATGCATTCATAACATTCTTAGTTAGGGAGTAACCCTCTTGGTTATGATTGGAATACCCATCACAGTATATTCCCTAAATATCTTCGAAGAAACCATAACGTATACCTCCTTTGCGTTACCCAATGCATTGGAGAGCTATATCGGGCTCACCTGCCTTTAGTTTATCACGGAACCACCCGTCTTCATATTAATGCCCAAGAACCATAACATAATCGTATCACATAAAACATGCATAAAGGAAACATAACATTTCCAGTTTTCAATCACAAGATATAAATACAACATATTGATGTAAAAACATTATGAAAACCATTTTCAATACCAAAATAAAAGAAAAGTAAAACATGGTTATTTATTTTTCTTTTAAAAAAAGGTATGGCTTGTAGAGGAAGCCGTAACCCAAATAATGGTCACGGCGGCGGAGAAGTCGTTGTCGCCGCATAAGTAAAAAAAAAACATTCCCTTTTGTCGTTTATTAAAATGCTATGTATAAACAATATTCCTTTTGTATAAACTTAAAATTCAAAGGGTTTTATACACCGTATAAAGAAAGTTATGTATAAAACAAAATATGCCTCAATGAAAGGAGATTGAGACGAAGTCCCATACAAAGATTATTTTTAAATAACTTAGATCTAATATGTGTATTAACTATAAGTACACATAATGAAAGTAAAAATACAAGATATTACATAATAATATCATGACATAATTTGAAAGTAGGAGATTAACCCAATGAACGGAAATTGGGTTATGAAGTTCCCTTACCTCGGGTCCGACTTGACACGATCATTCTTTAACGTCGTGAATAATAAACTTGAGTTAATTTCTACTTGATTATGAACCATTTTCAAGTTAATTATTCCTTTTATATCACTTATTACCTTGTCATGAACACTATGTTATTATTTAAGTTAATAACGGTCATTTTAACGATCATTGGTACTTGAGTCAAAAATAAAGACTTTATAATTACAAGTTGTTCATGTATCCATTATATCCAGAGTTATACTCATGATGTATATATCATATATATAATATATATTCAGTATATACATGAATTTATAATGTTACATAACGTTTAGAGGTATGAAATGAAATGCACCGTTCATGGAGACGGTAAGCCGTATATACGCATGAACGCTACTTCCATTTCTATTTCATATTTAATGGAATTAAAACATAATGATACATAATAGTATTTTTATTCCAGTATTGTATCATATATAATGTCATTAAATATATCCTTTATACGTACCGCATATGGTATTAACAAATCAAATCACTTTGAGGGGGCGGGAGTCCGCATTGCCTAAAATGAAGATATCGAGTATACCTATAATGAAAGCCATAACGGTATGACATAAAAGAAAAATAATGAATCATAAGGAAAACATAAACATATTATATATCATATATAAATATAGTGACATATTAATGTCCACATTTGAAGGTGTTAGAAGAATATTGAACAATCATCGTTTCGTGAGGCATAAATTCGCCATCCACGGAAACAGTATGTTATTTAACCATTAGATATAGGTGTGTATAATTGTAACTCAAATAATTCTTATAAAAACATCCTAGTATATTTAAGATACTAACGTTTTTACAATAGAAATGAATAAAAAGAGTTTAGGGGGTTGGAGAAGCAAAATAAAACAAAAGGACTCATGTGAAGACATTACCTTAAAATCGGGTAGCTCCACTTGGTTTGAGCTCAAAGGCTTCCTTGAGAAGACATATGCCCAAAGTGAAGCTTCTAAGAGTTATAGAGGGATTTGGAGAGACAAAATTGGCAGGGGTTGGCCGATCCAAAGGCTTTGGAAGTGTGGGTAAGGAGGTAGAGGTGGGGGCCTTTTATAAGAGGAGAGGAGGGGCACTCTTGGAAAGTTATAAAAGGTTACTTTATTTTCAAATGAGTTTCGGATTTTAAAGGTCCTAAATTGATGTATTTCGAGGATAAAATTATAATGGTTCGAAATATACTCATCAAATGGTCTTTTACATGTGTAAGTCTTATATTTTACATTATCTTTTCATTTTATTTAAATCGTTTATTAATGAGGTAATTGTTGCATCATCATGGTGTCATAAATAATTTATTTTATTTAATATCTAAAAATTATTAAAAAAATACTATGATGTAGGAAATATTTTGATCTTTAAAATGAATTTTTATAGTCATAAATAGTAGTTTTTAAACCCCATGTAAAAATTGTGTTAGTAAAACAATACATGTTTGTGACATTTTTACTTTTACATTAAATAAATAGATATTAATGACATTTTCCTTCCAAAGTGGCTCCATGGGGTCCCCATGTTGACCCATGGATTTTCTTGGTCAACCATGACACATCCAAGAAGGGTAGGACATGTGTGAAGCTCACCTAATATTATTAAAACATTATTTTTACCTTAAACTACACTAATTACCTCTAATCGCGATTAAAAACATAAAAGTTACTATTCACCAAAAAATTATTTTAATCCCATTGAATCACATTTTAATTCTAAATGACAACCATGTATGTCGGATTATTGAAATTCAAAACACAGAGGTGTTAAAATTTCATTTAAACGAAAAATTAGTATTTATAAGTAACACTTAGTGGTTTCACGATTCATCGAAAATTGAAGTTTTCCAGAAAAATACCAAAACTTCACCCTAAGCTATATTTGATATTGTGAATTCAAAAATGATGTCTATTTTACAAAATTCAAAACATATATGTTGCATTAATTAATTTAATAATTAATTTCCACTATCAGGGCAAATAGCGTGTATTTAAGAAACAATAAGTATCAAAAGATTGACACTAGTTTAAGTCCAATTTAAAGGTGAAATTAATTCCAATGACAAATTTTGGATTAAATGGTAAAAATATATTCTAATTTCACTTTAAAACCAATTCAAAATATAATCTAATCATATAAATAAATTATATTAAAAATTGGTTTTGAATAAAAATACAACATTTTCACTATTCATAAAAAAATGAACTTTATCGGAAAAATACCCAAAATTCACACAAAGTAAATTTTTATATCCAAATCATAAAGAATAAGTTTATTTTGACAAACATAAATTATAAAATTTTCAAAAGATAGATTTAAAAATGGTTTGCCATCAAAAGGCAGTAAAACGATCTTTTAAAAATATTAGTGTATTCCATGATTAAGATTGGATTAATTTTCATTTTAAGCCTCTAAAACACTATCTAATTCATTAATAGACTTATATAAAAATATCTATTATTCATTACATTATTGGAATGTTACATACCATCCACTCTAAAGTGGAAATTTTTTTATTTGATTCTGGATCCACCCACCCTTTTACTTCTGAAGAATTTTCTTAGGGTATCACCATATTACCTCAACAATTAGATGTTGAGTTAGCTGTGAAAACTCCTTAGGGCACAACCGTCACATCAAAAGTTTATAATTCTTCTCCGATTAAAGTTTGCGGGAACGTGATCCCAGCAAATCGTGTGGTCCTTCCTATATTGGAATTTGATGTGATTCTTGGCATGGATTGGCTTTCTTTATACAGAGCTGATATCAATTTCCAAAGAAGGGAAATCACATTTTATATTCCAGATCAATCTTTGATCGTCTATTGATGCAAGGATGAATATAACCTTCCAGAGGAAATTTCTTCCATCTTATGGGTCTTGATTCCAATAAATTAAGGTTATTTATCTCAAATGGTTACTGAAAAACTCATGACTAATAATATGCCCATTGTACGAGAGTTTGATGATGTCTTTCTGGAGGAATTTCCAGGTCTTCCACCAAATCGTGAAGTTGATTTTTCAATAGAACTCGTACCGGGTGCTTTTCCTATTTCAAAGATACCTTATTGAATGGCCCCAATTGAGTTGCAGGAATTGAAGAAGCAACTCCAAGAGATTCTTGATAAAGGATTCATACGACCTAGTGCGTCACCTTGGAGAGCACCTATTTTGTTTGTTAACAAGAAAGATGGATCAATGAGACTCTGTATTTATTATAGAGAACATAACAAGATCACGATCAAGAACAAATATCATATCTCGTGCATTGATGACTTATTTGACCAATTACATGGAGCTCAATACTTTTCTAAGATTGATCTTCATTCAGGGTATCATCAATTAGGGGTCAAAATGGAGGATATACAAAATAACACTTTCCATACAAGGTATGGACACTATGAATTTATAGTGATGCCATTTGGTCTTACTAATGCACATGCTATCATCATGGATCTAATGAATAGAGTCTTTAGAGACTATCTTGACCAGTTTGTGGTAGTCTTTATAGACAATATTCTTGTTTATTCACAGAGAAAGGAAGAACATTAAGATCACTTGAGAATTATATTGAAGACCCTGAGAAAGGAGAAGCGTTATGAAAAATTTACCAAGTGTTAATTTTGGCTTAAAAAAGTTGCATTTTGGGTCACATAATATCAAAAGATGGGATATCTGTGGATCCAGCAAAAATAGAGGTTATGAAAAGATGGTCGAGACCAACAACAATAACTGAGATATGATGTTTTCTTGGTTTGACTAGATATTATCGACGATTTGTGAATGATTTTTAACGATTATCTAATTCACTCACCTGGTTGACTCGAAATGGTGTTATGTTTTTTGTGGATGGAGGAGTGTGAAGAAAATTTCAAAGAATTGAAAAGAAGGTTATCCAGTGCACCTATGCTCACACTGCCTTGTAGTGGAGAAAGGTTTGTGATCTACAGTGATGTATCCAAGAAAGGATTGTGGTGTTTTCTCATTAAAAATGATATGTTGATAGCTTATGCCTCACGACAGTTGAAAATACATGAGCAAAATTACCCAACTCATGATTTGGAGTTAGCTGCAGTAATCTTTGCATTAAATATTTGGAGGCAGTATCTTTTTGGTGAAATGTGTGATATCTATACTGATCACAAATGTTTAAAGTATATTTTCACACAAAAGGAGCTGAATATGCCCCAAAGAAGATGGTTGGAGCTGATTAAGGATTATTACTGCTCAATTCATTATCACCTTGGGAAAGAAAACATGTTGGTAGACGCATTAAGTCGACAAGACCATGCTAGCTTATCCATGATGAGGATCACAAAAGATCCAATATTTATGGATTTACAAAGGATGGATCATGGAATTATAATGGAAGGGAAAAAATATTATCTTTCTCAAATGAATATTCAACCATATATACATGTGATGATTAAAGAGGCACAAAAAGAAGATGTAGAGATACAAAAGAAGGTGAGAAATGTTCCTTAATTCATCCTTGATTGTGATGAGATAATAAGGTTCCGAAATCGGGTTTTTCTTCCTCCCATCCCAGAATTAAAGAAGGAGATACTGGATAAGGCTCATAGTTCATCATTCTCTATTCATCTTGGAAGCACGAAGATGTATAATGACTTAAAAGAGTACTTCTGGTGGGATGAAATGAAAAGAGGTGTTGCTGAATATGTCTCTCGATGCTTGGTTTGTCAGCAATTAAAGCTGATAGACAGAAGTCTAAATGGATGTTACAACCATTACCCATACCAGAATAGAAATGGGAAAACATCACAATGGACTTTTTCACTTGACTTCCTAAAACATCCAAAAGAAATAATGCTATCTGGGTTATAGTTGATCATATTATGAAGTCGGCACACTTCATTACTATTAGGGAAGATTTCTCTCTAGAGCAGCATACCATGATATATGTAAAGAAAGTGGTAAGATTGCATGGAATACCAATTTCCATTATATCTGATCGGGATCCGAGGTTTACCTCAATGTTCTGGTGAAGTCTTCAGCATACTCTAGATAAAGTGTTGAGTTTCAGCGCTGCTTATCTTCCTCAAACAGACGGTCAGTCTGAGAGGACAATTCAAACTCTAGAAGAAATGTTATGAACATGCTCTATGGATTTCAAAGGTGGTTGGGATCAACACCTACCTTTGGTGGAAGTTTCCTATAATAATAGCTTTCACTCTAGTATTCAGATGGCTGCTTAGGAAGCTCTCTATGGAAAGAAATGCAGAACTCCCTCTTACTGAGATGAAGTTGGGGAAGGAAAGCTATTAGGACCTGATCTTGTTGATGAGATGGAAGAAATAGTCTGATCTATTCAACAACACATAAGAGTAGCTCAGAGTCGACAAAAAAGTTATGACGAAAACCGAAGAAAAGTCCTAGAGTTTGAAGTGGGTGATAATGTGTTCTTACGAATATCTCCCTCGAAGAGAGTAATGAGATTTGGAAAGAAGGGAAAGCTGAGCCCTAGGTATATCAGTCCATTCGAAACACTAGATCGTGTTGGGAAGGTAGCTTATAGATTGTTGCTTCCACCAAATCTCTCTCATGTTCATGTTGTGTTCCACATATCTCTCCAGAGAAAAGGCATACCTGATCCTTTACATGTACTAAGCTCAGAAGTTGTACCACTGGAGCAAGTTCATTCTTATGAATAATAGTCAATAGAGATTCGGGATTATAGTGAAAAAGTTCTATGGAACAAGACCACTTTCTTGGTGAATGTTTTATGGATGAACCACCAATTAGAAGAAGCTACATTGCAGCTTGAGGATATGATGATGGAGAGGTATCCTCATCTGTTTGTTACGATGTGACGAATTTTGAGGGAGAAATTCATTTTAAGGGGGGTAGAATGTTACACCCTGATATTTTATGAGAATTATATTTTTTATGTATTATGTTATACGCAAAATAATCCTGCACTGCACACAACACTAGCTTGGCTTGCATTACACGCAATCGCGACCTTCCTCGATAGCGTGTGTAATAAGCAATACAGAGTTTCACTAAACAACGATATATTATTATAATATTATGAACTAGCCGTTAGGAATAGTATTAACATAATTTTAAATTTCAGAACTTTATAATTATTCTTACACATTTAGTAGAATGAGGTATGAAAACAAAATCAGTTTTTCAGATAAAAGAAGTATTTTAAAAAAAATGTAGTTTTACCACCTTTAGATGGAACACACATTTTAAATATATATTTTGACATGTTTATAAGTTCAATTTGACAAAATAAAATTTTTCTTTGGAATCAAGACATAAAAGTTTACTTTGGATAAAATTTTCATATTATTATGGTAACTTTCATATTTTAATGAATAGTAAAAAACACGCTATATTTTAATTAAAAACAACATTTTTCATAGCTATAATTTATATGGCTAGATTATCTATTTAATTGTTTTTAAAATATAATTAGATTATATTTTCACCATTTAATCCAATGTTGGTCATTGTAATTATTTTCACTTTGAAATTGGACATAAACAAAGTGTTGATCTTTTGATATTTATTATTTCTTAAAAACATTATATTTGTTTTGATAATGGGAATTACTTTTAAAATTAATTAATTCCACTTCTATGTTTTTAATTTGGAATGATAGACATCATTTTTCAATTTGTAATATCAAATATAGCTTAGGCTGAATTTTTGGTATCTTTCTGAAAACATCAATTTTTATGAATAGTGAAAACACTGAGTTTTTGTTTAAAACCGACTTTTTATTTAAAAAATTATTTATTTGATTTAAATTTATTTTAGGAAAAAATATATACATAATAATTATATAAGTTCAATTAAATTCCCTAGAATCATTTTATAATAATTATTTAGGTTTATAAAAAATTGTATTGAACTTTTCACCGTCCTGTACCCACCTCCTAGGAGCTCTTGCAATTGTTCAAAAAACAAAATTTTACCGCTTCTGTGTGTTGAATTTCGAAAATCTGAGATACAAGATTAATATCAAGGTGTAAAATGTGGTTCAAATAGATAAAAATAATTTTTGGTGAATATTAACTTTTTACTTTTATTTACCATGGTTAAAATTAAATAGTGTAATTCATGGTTAAAAGAAAATTATAATAATTCGAAATTACCTTAACACTTGTCCACACCAAATTGGATGAGTAATGGCCGACCATGGGCATCCTTGGGTCTATGTTGGTACCCCATGGAGCAACTTATGAAAGTCAATGACACATTAGATTAATTAATTTAATGTAAAGACAAAATTGGCATTAACAAAATATCCATTAGTAATTAATTTTTATAAGGGGATATATAAATTATCAATTAGACTATAAATATTAATTGGAAATATAAAAATATTTTATACATTTTTTTATTTCTTTTATAATTTTTTGACATCATATAAATTAAATTAGTATTGACACAATAATGATGCAGTATTTACCTCATTATTAAATGAAATAAATAAATAAGATTATAATGATAAAAATATTTTCCAAAACATGTCCAATTCTGATTGGATAATTTTATTTCAACCATGAGTCATCTTATAATCATCATTTATGATTTTTGGACATTTTGAAACTGAAGATATGTTTATAATAAAATAATATTTTCACATTATCCAAAGGTGCCCATCTCCTCCCTTATAAAGGGAACCTCCTCCCTCTCCTCCTCACACCACATTGAGCCTTCATGCTCGGCCAAACCCTGCTTATTTTACTTCCCCACTTACTTAGAAACCTACTAGAGGTACTGGTCTTCTCAAAAGACCCACTCTAGTGGCCTATGAGAAAGTTTAAAGGAGGCAATTGGAAGAAGAGGTAATACCTTCTACCATTTTTTTCAAGTTCCATTCTTCTTATACTCCCTCTTCATTAGTTGTTTCATTATGATGTAATAACATCAGTATCCCTAATATAAATATATGTTATTATAAATATGAAAAGAACCCTATTTCACCTCTTATCCATCCTACGGTAAACAAAATCACCGGGCGTGCGTACGTACGGAATACCGTCTCGACGATGTGGTGTAATATGTTTTCCACCAACACCTTACTTGGATGGGTATAATGGTGTAAATAAATAATTATATATGATTAATTTGTAGTGGTATTGATTCTGAAATATTATAAATACACTTTAATACAATTCCACGATAATGGGAACAATATCATCGCTCGTACGTACGTACGACCTACTACCTCCACGATGTGATGCAACTCGTTCTATAGGATCTTCATTAAATAATGATTATATAAATGAAACGAATGAATGAATATGAAATATTTTTCACTAATACCATTCTGTAAATGATGTATCTATATCCTATAATGAGTAATAAGAATTTATTCGACAAAACACGCATAAGAACATAAAGTAATAAACACCCGAATAACAAGTAGCAATGAATTATTACTAATAAGAAGATACAAATATGACCATATATGATATCAAAAAAATGAATATGACTGTATAATAAGTCAATTAACATTATTTAAACCATATTACATGAGGATAAGATTCATACGAAGCATATCAAACCTATGGTAAGGGAAAATCTCTCAATCTAAATTTTTATCCAATATTGTTTATACTTCAGAATTTACTGGGGAATATTTATCATCCACATACATGTTTCCTCAATATGAAATATTATTTATATCCACCTACAATTTTTTACATCCAATTTTACCCTTCGGTGAGTTTTTAGTATATGATACGAAAGGAATATTTTTTCGTTTTTCGTACAAGGTACTTTTTGACATTTCTGGCCAAAGTACAAGAAGAATGTTTTTTAACTTATACGGAATGAATGGATTTATAGAACATTATTTCCATTAAGATTCCTTTACAAGTTTTCAAGATTATTTTTAATCAAATTATTTTAGTTTAAAATTATATGACATGTTATGAAAGGAAAATGTTTTTGAAATAGAAAGCAAATTTTCCTCAATAATGGAGTTCAAGTATTTTATCAAAATAATTTTCCATATATGATAATATTGGGTTCTATTTCTATCCCTATTTTTAAATTGTTTTGATTATGTTATGATGAAATTATTTTTATTAAGTCCTTTTATCTTATATGATTTATTTTATGATGGCATGATGTATAAGAATCCCATTTTTATTAAATGGGTTATGCTATGATGTATGATTTATGATTATGTGGCACACGTAAGAATGGTTTCATTATGAGATGGGTGGGACCTATATCTCCCTCCAATGCATTGGGTAAAGATTTAAATTTCTTGAGATAGACATGGCTGGAATGGAAATCTAAACAGGTTTAGTGATACAGGACTAGAATGAGGAGTGAACTCGGTTCAGTGATGGACTTTGTCCTCTATGATGTTCTTGGCAATGAGCCTTGACTAATATGAAATGATTTTCTATGATTATGTGTGTCTTCCATAACGTTTCATGTTTTAATTAATGATTATTTGGGATTAATTTTCATTACTATGATTTATCCCATGACATTATATTATGACCTCTTTTGCAGGTTATGATTTTCAAAATGTTATGTTCTTAGGAATATTGTATGAGTGATATTTCTTTTGTTTACCCTTACTGAGCATTTGAGCTCACCCTTTTTTTATGTTTTCATTTCCCCAGTTCAAGAAGAATTATATTAAGTTGGATATTCCAAAAAGGTACTCTAGATATGATGAAATAAGCGGGAGACAATATAGTTGATTTTATGAACCAGTTGTTTATATACCCCAATTTCTAAAGACAATATACCTATAAGGTCCATTCATGGTTTTGTTATAATTTGTAATAAGTATTCTTCAACTCTGATGTAATAAAAATGTATGTAAAGTATTGGTCGTTATAAATTCAATGAATATACTGGGATCTTGAGAAGAAATATATTCATTTTGGGTGTGTCTAGTTAGAACGGTTAATTGGATTGTTAGGAATTAAGAGGTAAGTCATCAGTAGGTTATTCAGCACCACATTTTATGATGAAACATGAGTTTCTATGGGATTTCATAATTATGAATTTGATTATTGGTTTTCTATGTATATTTTTGTTAGATTAATATTGACATTAATTTTTTGTTTTCTAGACAAAATGGTGTTTTTAGGGTTTTTATGGAGATATATTGTGAATTATGACGAGTTTGGTTGATAACCATGTAATCATTGGAATTATAAAAAGTATAGTAATACATAGAGATCCCATGAACATGGTTTCTAGATCCTCATAATTCATAGTGAAATAATTATTCACAATCCACCAGCCTTTCATATGAAAAATTCATAACTCTATATCCCTCTATGAATATTTCTTTACCTCTACTAATTTTAAATAGCTAAAGTGATTTAAATTTTTTGGAATACATTTCTACTTGTTTATTTAATGTTTCTATATTTTTTTATATTATATGTTATTTAATGTGTCTGTATTTGTTGGTTCGATATTGAAATTATATATAAGGTTCGAAAGGGTAATATTATAAAACTTTTCGATCCCAAACATGGATTTATAGGTCACATTTATGAGTCTATATCATATATTCTATCCGTTTATGACACTTCTATTTTTATGTTTGTATTGGTCCTAATTTATTATATACCACTTTTTCCACTGTTTACATGGAATGTGTTTTAAAAATGGGATTTAATACTTAAATACATTTTATAGACATTCTGTATTTGAAAAAATTACACAAATTGTATTTTTGTAATGGAAATGGTTATTCATGAATTGAAGAAGTGTAGAATCTCTATTGAAAAGGTTTTATGAAATATTTGAATGGTTTTCATTGAATAATAATAATTAAATATAAGAAATTGTATCTCCATAGTGTATGGTGACTTATTAAATATAAAACCCTTAGTGGATTATTATATCTCAAAGATAGATTCCCATGATGTCATTTTTTCTAGTGGGTATCATTACCAGCGACCAAGATTATTTATATTTAGAAGTCGTTTATGTTGGCTAGTGATCTTTTCTGTGTTTTTGTTGTGAACACCAACATGTAGTGGGTTTCTCTTTAGAGTACTTTTGTATATAGTATAATCATATTTACTTGATATGGAAATTAATGATTGAAACCTATTTTATTCTAATGGTTAACCCTCTGGATATATTTTTTCACATTTATTAGTTATTATTATTTGTCATGATTTTTAATGTAATCCACCAGATGATTTTTTATTTGAAGTTAATTTATTCTTTAATTTTTATGGAAATATGTTTTTATTAATGAACATTTAGGTATAAGTAGAAATATATTAATAAAATTATTATTAGTATCCTACTAATCGTTAGTTCTCAATCCATAATTTTTACTTTTGGTGTTTATTGCCATGGGTTTTAAGGATCTATGTATATGGTGAAAGATCATGTAAATTATGACTCTCATAATATTTTTTTTGGATTTCATGGGTTATACTGGTGGGGACATTAATTAATTTATAGGTTGACCAATGGGTGTATTTAGGTTCAATGTTGGCATTCCCACTATTTTTACATTTAGTCATTATTATCAAAATTTTAGATGTTACCTTTACTTTCTGTTTATCATTATATTCTACATTTATTGGATATTTACTATGATAAAATGTTTCCTTAAGTATTTCCACATATCTATTGATGGTGAAATAGTTCTCCCTTTTCCATGAATGATACACTATAGATTTTTTTGAGCCCTCGTCGACTGGGAATGCAATCTAGAAATTGTGGCAAACCGAGACACATGTTATTCTTGTTTTAACAATTTTGGATTATTATAATAGTTTTTACTGAAGATCATGAGTATAATTAATTCACAATAATTTCTAAAATACATAATAGTGAAGTTATATTGAGTGTATTAGAAAAAAATTTGAGTATTGGTGGAGTATATTTTCCATTATTATTCAAAACACCATATATTTTCGTGTTCATTTTTTGTGGGTTTGGTTCTTTTTAAATCATTTAATGAATCTTGTATTTGGTTTTTATACTAGAAAAATATAGCATATTATTAATATATTTTGGTTTAAATATTATGTTTATGAGATGTTGATAATTTTTTTACAATTAATCTTATGTGAATCACATTTTTGGGGTATTAGATAGCATTTTAGTTATAATTTCTTTATGTTCATGATGATTATTTTAGTGTTTTGTTTTTATCATGTTTTTCTTAACATGATGAATTTAGGATGGTGATTTGAGGTTCGTAATGAATTTAGTATAGTTAAGCTATTGGAAGCTCTTATTGGGATTATGTTAGATGAACTCATAGGGGATCTCAGAGAATGGGGTACCAGGTAAACGTCAATTCATGATCCCTAACCCAATGTTAGACACTTTTTATAGGATGATATATTTTTTATTTTGTGAAATTTTGTCAATATCCTATTGATAATATTATTTTAGTTATAAATATTTTTGTTATTTTTATAATTGTACAATTAGATTAGTGTTTTCACTATAAAATTCAATGATGGTTTGTTGGATGTTTAGTTTGGATGATAGAGGAATTATATTCTATTTTTTTAATATTGTTATTGTTTTTTATTTGATAATTGTCTCTTTGGAAGTTTTTAACCCATTTTATCGACTATTTTTTTTAAAATTTATAATGGTGGGTTGACCATAGTGGAAATATTCATCAATTAAGCTGGTGTCTCTTTTCAGTATGTCAGATCCCATTTGGGGTTTTATGATGATACAAGATATTGTAAATTGTTAACATTTAAAAATAGATTTGATTTTGGATTTTAAATTTTTAGAGGGTATTATTTAGTTTTCGAATACCCTCCAACAAATTACATGTAGTGTTTAGTTCTTTGCATTTTTTCTAGAATATTTTACCATTAAAAATCTTGTGGATAAAAGTGGAGTCATAAAAATAATTTTAACACTCTTTTGTTATTTTTGAGATTAACATTTTATTTATTACTTTTTATGTTTCTTTATATTTTTATTTTTGTGTTGTGTTTTAGTATATAGGAGAGCTATTTTAGGCTTATGTGTCCTCAGTGTACCCCATTATGGGTTAACCTCTTCCTCATTATAGGTATGGATGGCCACTGTTGGGAGATTCCCTATGAAACTGAAATTGATATTGAAAATTACCCATATATATCTCCTATAAGAAATAGGGGAGGTTTATAGCGATCCATGGGGAATTATTTTGTAGTGGAGAGAGTGGACACTATAGTGTGGAATGATATTCCCAGACATTTTGGAGGGCGATATAGACAACCACGACATGGTATTTGTTATGTTGTGTGTATTCGATCCTTAGCTAAAATAGTGTGCATGTCTGTTTCTTGCAGGGGTGGCCAAATAATTTTTTCTATATATAAAAATACCATGTTGTGTTTCCAGTGAAGTCAATATTGTGACTCATAGTTCAATTTTAATTTTAAAATACTTGAATATTCAAGGAACCCACAACTGGATTTTATTATACATTAACCCTAATTTTCTTTTATTTCCACCCTCCCACCTCATGTAGATATTGATGGTGGCCTATTTATTCCACCATAATGATTAATACCTTCTCCACTTTTGATTTTTAATTATAATTTTATGTAACTTTTCTTTTCCTCCTTCTCTACTCCTCTTCTAATTTATTAATTTGCCAATAATTTTTCTTGTTTATGATAACAATAATTCCAATGGAGGAATGTTTTTGTGACTTTTTTGTCCTAAAAATAGTATTTTTATGTCAAAATGTTTCCAAAAAAATCATCAACCACATTTTTCCTTCCAACATGTATGGTGACTCATCCAACATTAATTAACATGGTTATTTCTATAGATCGATTTACGTATAATGTCATCAAATTCATGATCATTACTAGAAACATATTATATATAATTTATTAATATAAATAATTCCCATGAAATGTTTTAAAATGTTTTACATGGTTTTCATCACATGAAACAATTATATTCTCATTACATCTAAATTTTAAATTTTCAAATTGTTATTTCAATAATTTAAACATAATGTATAAATTATAAAAGTTCTTTTTTGAAGTGGGAATGAATTTTAAATGGTGTTTGACATGAGTGTGAGTATTCTATTCATTTTTTATAATAAACATGAGTTTGCATTATTTTTAAAACTACTTATACTGGGAAAGGTACTTATTTAAAAATTATTTTAGTATATAAATATTTATTTGGAATTAATTATATTTTCTAAATAGTTTTTATGTTTACATAAAAACCAGATTTAGAAGATTCTGTCTATTAAATCTAGATGAATAGTTATTGGGAAACAACCACAATTTTAATGGGACATATCGAACATTAATAAAGGATTTTATGTGGATGTTATATGAGACCTTTGATTTTGAGATACATTGTTCGATATGCCTTGGTTATTATTATTCACGTTTATGGATATTGAGTAATTAAAAATACATAATTTCTTTTCTAATTTATACATTAGAAAATGTTTTTTTCTTTATTGGGTGATAGAGGGGAGAATAATTTTATTGCTTATTCTTTTTTTGTAGATGTGCTTATCTTTTTTTAATTAATGACTCACCACCAAATTTTCGACTACATTGATACCCTAGTAACTAAGAGAGAGGTATAGATGTATTCTATACTATTTATCTCAAAAATTAGTTTATGTACCCAAGATGTACAATTTGGTTAGTGTCAGGGTGATCCCATAATCTAGTATGTGTGTGTAAGTTGGATGGACTGTGTATTTATTTTGATGAAACATATGGAATTGGTTGGTTAGGTGTTACAGAAATTTTAGGACTATATCCCTTTAACACATAGTGAATAACAAATGTCCCTTATACATTCATTATTATTTCATATAAGGGATTTCCACCTTTTTCTTATTGACATATCATTATTTAATAAGATTTATGTTTCTATTATACAAATAAATTTTATTTTCATTTTACATCATTTACATATAGTAACATCTTTATTATTAATTTACTTTATTATATTTTTATGGTAGATGTTTAAATGTTGTTATTTGAAATTATATTTTTTTGAACTTTTTTGGGAAAGTATTATTTTTTAACTAATATATAAGTTTAATGAAAACCATTCTCTACTTTTTAATGTTCAATGTTTTTTAATTTATAATAAAGGGTTCATTTCATTTCAAAAATAATATGATCTCAAATGATGGAATTTTATAAAGTAGTTATAATATATATAATGTTTCTAATTTAATGGGTGAAAAATATATATTCTAAATATAGTATAAACCCAATATTATTGAACATAAATTTTTAATTAATTTATAGATTTCATACTGAAATACCACCTTTAATGTTTATTTCACACCCTGTATTTTACTATGGGCATATGTTTCTATTATATTTTAATTTAGGATCTAATGTCATACTTAATTTTTTCTATAATTATTTTCCCATTGGAGGTTAATTGTAATATGAAGCATTATGTGGATTTTTTAGATTTCATCTGTCTTTTATATTTTTTTTGGAGGATGTGTGTCTATAATTGCATATTTTTTATATAAAATTCATTATCATATTTTGAATTAATTTAGATGCATACTATGTACATTTTAATTTATGTATCTGGGTCCAAAATGGTTATTTTGATGATGTTTCATGTTCATTGATATAATTTCAATCATACATGTTTGTAATGATTTTTTTATTTCATTTCTTATTTATTCTATTCTTATTCCAATAAATTGATAGTTGAATGTATAGATATACAATACCTAATCCTCAATATTTCAATATAAGTTATATATCATTTTACTAGAGAAAAGCTACCCACAATGCTATATATTAGCCGATGTACGATCGCAGTGGCCGGAGCTTTTCGGGGTTTCTTCTTCTCCGACTTCTTTGGGAAATTTGGGGACGCATTTCTTTAAGGGGGGAAATTTGTAAGAACCCTGATCTTCTTTTCAGGTACGTTTTCCTTTCTCTGAAGTTTTTTTTGAGAAAAATGAATTTTCTGTAAATTTCAGAAGTACACGCCGTGTACTTTCTAATTACACGCCGTGTACTCTTCCCCGGCATGAAGCCGTGTGTTGACTGTGCCCGGGCCACACACACAGTGTGTAAGGCTGAGGTGGAGGCAGTATATTTCGGAGTACGGAAAATTCGAAGTACACACCGTGTACTAAAAAAGTACACAATGTGTACTTTCTTTTTCTTTCATTAAACGGACTGGGGTCACACCTAACACCCAAATACGTCTTCTTCATCAGTTTTCGACCATCCGGAAGCGACCGTACGACCGGATCATTGACGGGCTCCCACTTCACCGTCTGTTATCCGATTCGAGCACAGTCGATTGCGTTGGATGTGCAGCTGTGAGTTCTTCCTTCTTCTTGATCATTGTTTCTTGATTTCTACTTTATTTCTTGTTATCATGGGATGAACTTTTCGTGCATTTTCACATATCTACATCGTTCTAAGGGAAATCTATCGTGGAGGTTCACGTATATTGATCTCCTTTGATCGAGAAAGGTGGTTTGTGCCTTTCCGTAGAATGTTGATGGATATTTTGTGCAATTTCCACCAATACCCTTGAAAGTGGTATTGGGTGTTTCCTTTTTTTCCCTTGTTACTTTCCTTCTTTGATTGATTACTTTAGTAGAGGTTATTTATTGTGATTAGAGTATTTTGCTTGTGCTCAGTTTTCTTGCCATTCTTGTTCTTCCTGTTTGGCGTTTTGCTATTTGCCATGCCTAGTTGTAGGATTGTGGACTTTTTCCTTGTTTTGGTGTTGAGCCTTAGTTGATAGACAAGTATTTATTGAGGTTTACTTGGACGATATATATACACGCGCTGAGAAAGATTAGTTATACTCAGGACTGTGAGAATAAGAGTAGTAGACCAATTGGAGAATTGATGAAAGGGCTTCTCCAGTGTGTCTTTTAATTACGAAGCGAGACCAAGGGTAGAATTGACGGAAGGGCTTCTCCAGAGTGTCTTTTAACTACGACGCGGGACAGAGGGGGAATTGATGTTGAGTGCTTCCCCAGAGAGCCTTTAGAACGATACGAGACTATAGGGGGAATTGACGGTGAGTGCTTCCCCAGAGATTCTGCTTAATTACGTAGCTGAACCAGAGGGGTGAGACGGTGTGTTCCTCCCAGAGGGTTTCTAGTACTTAGAGGTTGAACCATCGGGGATAGACTGTGATAGTTACCCATAGGGTTACCTGTTTTCTCTTTTGTTGCTGGCTGCTTACTTGTGTGCTATACTTGTTGGAACTGTGGATGGTAGCTGTTTGTTCTTTTCTGTTTACTTCTTCTTGTTTTAGTATGCCATGTATTCATTGACTGTTAGGCACAAATCATTGGGTGATTTCCTATTGGGATTGTTTCTCAAACCCTGTTTGGGCCATGCTTTTGGGCCCAAGAAGACTATGTTGGTGCAGGAATAGACAAGGGCACGCACCCTTCTACTTCAGGATCTTGATTGCACCAGGAGCTGGGGAGCATGGGACCGAGCTGTGGCTCGCGATGCTGAGGAGATTATTTTGTTTTTCTTTTTTACTTGGTTTCAGTTGTATTCCAGAACATTTTTGTGTTTGCTGCTTTCCATGGATACTTGTACCTGCTGCATTATTATCATCATTTTTATATATATTCATTGCTTCCGCTGTTTGGTTTCTGTTGTTATGCATGTTGGTTGGTGCTTCCGCTGTTTATTGTAGTTTTCTTACCTTTTATATCGTACCGATTGAGGGCATAGTTTCCCCACCGACTCACCAAGGCCCTCGCTGCTAGTCGGCAGCCTCTGGCGTTCAGGGAAACATGCGTGAGGTCATGTGGAGAACCGGGTATGAGGAACCAATGGAGGGGCTCCAGACTAGTGACTTTACACTTGGAGAACCATTCATATTTTTAAATCTAGTGTTATGGTTTAATATGTGATGATTAGGTGTTTAAAAGTATATTTGGGGGTGAAATAATACATTTCCTCTTATTACTCTTGCCCAGAATAATGCTATCAGTTGGTGAGTGGAACCAACAGAGTACTTGTGGTGTCCACAGGTACACTTACATGCAGGGGAATCCCAATGGATGACATATGGATTCTTTCAAGGTGTATGGAGTATATTCTATTAGAGAACCACACCATATGATCCCAACCCCTATCTTGTGATACACATCTAGTTTTACAAATCTTTTTACCATCCCACTAGAAGTATATTAGGTTGAACATGCTAGTCGATGGTGTTTTTGAATATCTATTGTTTCACACCACCCCTAGATATTACAAGATCAGCTTCACAATACAAATAAAAACACTATAAACATTTATTGACCAATAAAAAGAATTGATTATCAAGAATCCAATATTAAAAGAACTCAAGCAGGTTCCACAAACGTCTCAAATAAGAAGGTACCTAAAAAATAATAGGATCTTAAATAAATCAATGTCCAAAAATCATAACATTTATGATTAAAATTTAAATTAAATTATCATTCTCTATATTACTTCTTCTAACCACATCATTAATGAGTTAAATATTTCATTACTTCCTTATACATTTAACACATCACAGTTATGAACTATTTTTTCTTTATATATTTTCATCTTTTAAAAAAACCAAACAAATAATGATTTATTATTAATAGCATAAATAAAAACACCTCATAACTCTAAAAAAATAATTTTTTTTGTTTAAAAAAAATCATATATATATGAAAAAATTGTAAAACATTTATTGAAATTTCCGTTAATTTATTTCATTATTATTAATAAATATGAAATATAAAATACATATGTTTTTGTATCTAAATAGGATTGAGTTCAATAAAACCACATGTATATATATATAAACATAAATATATAAAAATATATTCCCAAATTTAACCATAAAAAATAAATTATATTTTATCTCAACAAGAATTCATACACTTAAATAAAAAACTAAATTATTAACCCCTACCACAACTAGATGTCAATAATATTTAATTTTATAGAAATGATAATCAAAATATAATTTTTATAATTCATAGAACATTATGTAATCTAAAATGTCAACTGAAAATTTAACAATTGAAATTTTTTAATGAAATTACAATAAATAAATTTTACATCCATAAAACTGTTTTCTTTTTTGAAACCCATTAAATATAATATAAAAACCTAGTTTAATTTCGATATTTTTCATCATACCATTATCTATAAATTAAATAAATAGTTTTATTATATATAAATATATAATTATATTACAATTCATATATATTTTAGTAATATTTTATAAATTTTATCATCAAATATATATATATATATATATATATTACATTTTCGACAAAGAATTATTCTAAAAAAAATCAATATAAAACCTATGTCAACAAATTTAATATAAAAATTTCTCTAATAATTTATTGCATGAAAATTTAGTTCAAATATATTTATATGTGTTTCATTGTATTTTTATGTTTTAGCTTTTTTTAAGTTGATTTATTATGTTTCATTGAAAAAACATTGTTCAGAATATTTTGGTTTTAATTCTATAAAAAGACATTTACTAAAAAGAACAACCTTTTAAAATCAATCTCAAAGGACATAAAATAGTAAATGAGGCCTTATTTATGTATATAATGATAAGACACTTACATTATTATTTAAATTTATCCAGTTTATAAAATAAATCAAGTTATTAACAAATAAAATTCAAACAAAAAACATTAATTAAACATCAAAATCATTCCCAAAATTCAAAATCTACTTTTAATACATAGTTACCAGTTTATACATTCTATAATTTTAGTTATCTATACATATTTAAAAAATTATATATCTTTTTTGTAAAAAAATTATGAATGAAAAATCACCATAATTAAATTAAATAAACACTCACACTATAATCCCATCTTCTTTCCCACCATTTTCCATCTTTCAAAAATATAATAATAATTATATAAAGTTAATACCATTATTATTTCCAAATATCAATGAACATGATACCATAAAACCATAAATACTCATTATAAAATTTAAAATGTTACAAACATAAATAAAACACATTTAATATTTCATTTTAATATACCACTCAAACATTATTATAAACAAGTCCCACAAAATAAATTAAATTTCATTAAAAATAATATAAATCCAAACATTCATTTCTCTATTTACCCACTTAAAACTCAATATTTACTATATTCAAATTTTAATTCAACAATATTATCTATTAGTTTTTAAAATTATAACCTCAAATAAACCTCAAACTACATCCATTAATATATTTTTTCCAGGATGAAACATTTTTCTTAAAATAAATCAACAATTTTATCAATATAAGAATGTCCTGAAATTCAAAATAAATAATATCATTAAATTTTATTATCAATAATATATCCCATATAAATTAAGATTTTCATCATAAAAATAATCAGGTATTTATTACCTTTTCAATCTTCGGTATAACAATTTATTTCAAAAATATATTTATTAAAATTAAAAAAATTCAACAAAATATACCACATATTTGAATTCAATAATTTATTTATAAAATAATTTAATCAATGCTATAATATCAGGATAGATAACACATCATAAAAAATATAACTAAAAATATATCACATGTCACAATACTTCATGTCACATACACATCAGCAAAGATACAAATCATATAATTCATGTTACAACATCGAATAATTTATATATAAAATAAAAAAACACACAACATAAAACCAAGTTTTATAGTGCTGAAATGTCCTAAATAAAATCTAAAAGCATAGGGAAAATCCATCTATATATTTTAAATTTCATTTTAATCCACTAGTTTAAACCCAAAAAATTTGAAATTACAATCAATTACTTAAACAAACAATGAAAACCCCAATTATATAACCCCTCATGATGAATTTCAAAAAAATAACTAATACTTTTAGTAATTTTTAACATCTTCAACCCAGTTCTCCCTAACATGAATACAATGGGTCACCACAAGACCACATCCTCTCCTCGCCATACACTAATTTTTATTAAATAGTAATGATGGTCTAATATGTAATATGTGTATATTATACCCTTTGGTATAAAATGACAAACATTATCAAAACAGAATATAAAAATAAATACATTAAAATCCATTTGATAAATAGGAAATTTTTAAAAAATCAAAATATATTTAATCAATTCATTGTCGTACTTAATGATATATTAAAGTCATGCAAGAAACCTTTTGAATGAATAACGATAAATAATACCTCCCAAAAGTATCCAGAAACACATTCTCAGTCCCATATCAAATATACTAACCCAACAAGTAAAATAAACTAATTAATCAGAGATCTTATTTAACTTTTCCTAACATGTATCCATGAATGTTTCTTAGGTACGAATAGAATCCTTAATAGGGTATGTGTAAAACATTGGAAGATACCACCAACATTGTTTAAGATAATACAATCTACGTAAAAGTGAATGAATGAATAGAATTCACATATCCATTAATTAAAAATAAATAAAAAATTATAATATATTCTCTTGAACTAATGATCTAGGGTTATTCACTATATCATCCATAGCTACTTCATTCTATTACTAAATTACTTTTTGATCCTTATGAAGGGTTTCACAACTAGTATACGGAATTTCCCTATATATATCGTTAATACAAAATTACCCCAAGGGAAATTCAGTTGTCAGAGGGCCAATGCATATTCAGTTCAAAAAATAAACATGTAGTATTATCATAAAATGGTTTAATCATAAGACAATATGATAATTAAATACGAATAGTCCCATGTGTTCAAATAGTACATTATATAATAATTTATCCAATTAGAAGATAATTATTCTAGTTTCTTTCTAACATGATAAATTACTAATTTGCCAATTGTGTAAACCCAATTATCAATTCAAATGCTAAGATAAGCCATGATTATATATAAAAATTTAAATTAAATGTCAAATAATTAAATCTATTTTTGTTATCAATATAACTACCCTATTTTGAAGATAGATATGATATTTTCCTCCTAAAACTGTGGGTATGTGCCTAGTACTGAAGAATCAAATCCTTAACAAAAAAAAATCATACATATCCATTTTATGAATAATCAGATTCTAAAAGAAATAATAACCTCCAATTTTTAAATAACACTCATTACATAATCTAATTCCCTGTTATATCAAATAAAATATTGTTTTAATGGTTATAATCCCATCAATTATATTCAAATAAAAACCAAATCATTTGACATATTGGATAGATACGGTGGAATGTGGTTCCCCTATATCATATTTAAAATAGGAAACTATAAATGACACTAGAATTGTATGTTTTATGGTTTATCTTCTTGTATCCATTCAATTTAGCATATAATTTATAATTTTCACCTAACTTACTCGGATGATCTATTCTATGGCCTCAATTATTTTTTATACTCATTCTGGATAATATTCTTGCTCCTATGTCAGGGATCCTCATCCCCTACCCTGGTTGAAGAGACTGCCGGAACTCTAGATACATAACAATTATAGGTTAGCTAGGTTCTTTCTATACTATAATGTGAACTCTAATCCTAAGTATCCTAACAAATTTTGAGTTCTCCTGGTCAAACTCTGCATCTAAATCATCCTACCACAATTAAGACACATCATATTACAGATATGAAACTAGAAGGGATTCATTCCAAACCTTCCAAAATGAAAGCATTTACCCTTCCATCTATCTTGGTAATCTTTCAACAGTCATGGAGGCTCTACCCCCACCTACCCTGGAAGTTACTCTCAAATAGACACTTCTTAATTACAAAGACATTTATCCCATATCCTCATTTTGATACTACATTCCTTCCACTCGAGGTCCTGTTTAGATTCCCTTCTGTGATGAGATCCTAATTCATCACATAAAATAAGATTTTTAGGTCAATGAAATTAACATTTGAAGTTATATCATGATTAATCACATATAATAATCACTTTATGTTTCTTATCTCATCTACCACTATGGATAGATTAAAATGATGTATGTCGGTAAAATTTATAGTGTTATAAATCACTAACATGCTTCCTTATTATTAGTTTGTGAATTATCAAACCTTCTCATCTCATAGAGTATCAAGATATAATAGAATAATGAAATTTTCCTAGAAGTCATTCCATGTTAGCTCCTATAGAAATCCTTGTTGCACATTTATATCATAATAGTGCTAGGTTGGTTCTGATATAACTTAAGAAGAATGATTTGTCCTCATATATCTGGGTGTCTATGGGTTCTTGAAGATCATTTGGACTAATTTGATCTAGAATTATACTACTCGAGGGTACCCCTATCAAGTGAACAAGGGTTAGAAATCTAAAAGGAATTATGTATTATAGACAGTCATCAAATGTGTGATTTTTGTAGCCTCCCTCTCCATGGATTGCATGAACCAAATGGAATATGTCTCAAATTTGATTCTCCATGAGGTTCACCAATGTTATAAGAAGTTCCTGCTCAACTATTTAATGTGCCGTACGATTAACAATCTTTTGAAGATCAATCAAAATATGACATAAATGTTTTATCACTCAATAGTAAAAACATAACTTTGATCCTAGTATATATTAAATTATGATAATATGGTGGTCACGACAAAAATATAGAACCATTGACATAAGGTAACTCCAAGAAATTACATAACGAGTGAATTTTCATTTTATAATAGTTTCATTAATTCCATTTCATCTAATTTTATAATGGATTACATGTAAATATTTAGTTAGGATGATACATCTTGTGTGGAAAATACGTACCATTCATGAGAAATTCAGTTGAACAAATTTACACTATGTGCATATCATGATGCATGTCAACTCCCATCGTCCCACACTAACCAACCAGTAAATTCTAAAAAAATGGTAACTTCCTAGAAAATGTGTGTAACCCATGGTAAAATAACATCACAACTATAAGAAGTGAATATCCCGATCATCAATCTCATCCCTATTAACATTGATTTCCTCCCACATGTTGGTATGAAACTCCCTTACATGAGCTTATTACCATGCCCCAAAACAACCAACTCTTACGTATACCATACCTAAATTGAAAATAAAGGTAAATTACTAGACATATTATTCAAATTTTTAATTTCCCCTATAATGTTGTCCCTTGTGTGTCTGAGTCAGGTCATTTTGAAACCTCATGTGAACATCCCCATACACTAGAGGCTTCTGACTAGAATCAAGCATGTTTTGAATATATTGCAGAGACTATAACCTATAGAATATATTATAAATCTTAGTAATATAAGATAATATAAACAAACATAAAAATAATGTAGAGTATAGATGAATATAATAAACTTAAAATAATTATAATAAACTATGTCATGCATTACAATATGCCACACTAGATGTATTTCATAAGGAATACAATTAAAAAAACTATTAAACCCATAATAATGACTCTAAAAACCCCACTCTTGAAAACCAACCTTTAACCCTCCTCTATACACTAATTTCATCAATAAAAGTAACCATTCAAGTACATGGACCATACACATTGTCCAAATTTGAATCTATTTAGTCTTATTGGTTACCAAATAGCAGCCTGAATTGGATGTGAGTAAAACTCTTTAAGACCAAATACGTAGTGTCTAAACAATCTAGTGGAAAAGAATAAATGATGCAATAGCATGATAAATAGGGGAATTAATTCCAAAAATTAATGACTAACCCCCAATAAACATACCAACCCAAAAGCACCAGGTTGAAAATTATTGTCATCAAATAAATTCTTTATCTGAACATAAAATATCTCTATCAAATTATAGATTCTCTTGCCTAGGATAAATCTCATACCTTGTATAAAGTAACCAGAATGAATTTATAGTGGAGGATTCAACTCCCTATAATTTACCACCCATATTGTCTAATGAACCTAAATATTACTCCCTCATGGATCAAAATCAAAATATATTTTAATTTCCTTTCTAGAGGAACTTTTTTGTTCCCATGGAACATTACCCATTCCAAGGGTGCAGTAAACATGTCATACTGGGCGATATGATAATTCAAATGGTATATATTCTTTTACTTGTTCACATGGTGCATTTAACATGCTTACGGTGATGTAACCATTCCATACAAGAATATATGTGAGTTCTTATACTATATCAACTTTCATCATTCCATGATAAATTACCCATTACATAAGGGCAGTATACATTTCAAAATAATTCAATAAGAGATAATAAATTAAATTTTAACAAACATCCCAAATTTGATAACATATTCTACATGGTCTAATTTAATCCAATTACCAATTAATATTTTTTCCCATAATGGCATAATAAAAATTTTCAAAATAATTATCTCAATTTCATTACAAATATGAATTAAGACCAATTAACATTCTATATAAATTATATCTTCATTGCACCGTGTTATCATTTCATTTATAATTAACCAAAATAATTAAAATTGGTTATTTGTCATCAGTATTACCTAAAATAAAATTTTAATATAATTCTCACACACTATGAAATTTTATACCTAATTTAAAAATTCATAATTGGCCTCTATATTCATTGAATATATATACTAGCATTTGGTCAAGGGTTGGAATAAAATTGAGGAAGAAAACATCCGGGTATCAAAACCAAGACAACCAATAATATCCAAATAATTACAAACCTTATGGATTCAACAATTTAAATTGGTTACCAATTCAGATAGGTTGCACTCATGTCATCCTATCATTATCATGCAAGATCTACATACTAAATAAACGAAACAAACCTTTGGGAGTTTTCTAAAACAACCATATCGTTAAATGAAAAAGACAGAAACAAATATCAAGCACTAGATCAATGTAAAATATCATAGTAACCTATAGATAGTGATTCAAATGCCTCATCACGTATGGAAGAAGAGTAGTTAGGAGGAATTAAAAAGGAAGACATTGAAAAATAAAAAATCACTGATTAAATTTCTACAGATCTAAGAATATCTCACAAAATCAAGGAGAGGTGTTTTATAAGCAACTTGAACCTTGGTGTAAGAACTTGGATCTTCTTTTCAGGTACGTTTTCCTTTTTCTAGATTTTATTTGAGAAAATATACTTTTCTGGAAATTTCAGAAGTACACACCGTGTACTTTCTAAGTACACACCGTGTACTCTTCCCCGGCTCGAAGCCGTGTGATGGCCGTGTCCAGGCCATAGACACGGTGTGTAAGGATGAGGTGGAGGCCAGTTATTTCGGAGTACATAAAATTCGATGTACACAACGTGTACTCAAAAAGTACACGTTTTGTACTTTATTTTTTATCATTAAACAGACCGAGGTCACGCCTAACCCCCAAATACGTCTTCTTCTTCAGTTTTCGACCGTCTGGAAGCGACTGTACAACCGGATCTTCGATGGGCTCCCACCTTGTCGTCTGTTCTCCGATTCGAGCATGGTCGATTTTGTTGGAAGTGCATCGGTGAGTTCTTCCTTCTTCTTGATCCTTCTTTCTTGATTTCTCCTTGTTTTCATGTTATCGTGGGATGAACGTTTTGTGCGTTTTCTCAGATCTATGTTGTTCTAAGTGGAATATGTCATCGAGGTTCACGTATATCGGTCTCCTAGGATCGAGGTATGTGGTTTGTGCCTTTCTATAGAAAGTTGATTGATATTTTGTGCAATTTCCACCAATACCCTTCAACAGGGAATTGCGTGTTTTCTATTTTTCCCTTGTTACTTGCCTGCTTTTCTTGATTGCTTTAGTAGAGGTTATTACTTGTGATTAGAGTATTTTCTTTGTGCTCTGTTTTCTTTCCATACTTGTTCTACCTGTTTGGCGTTTTTCCAGTTACCATGCCTAGATTTAGGATTGTTTATTGTTGCCTTGTTTTTCTGTTGAGCCTCAGTTGATATCGAAGTAGTTCTCGAGGTTTACTTGGATGATATATATACACGCGCTAATCATCTTTAGTTATACTCAGGACTGTGAGATCCTAGAGTAGTAGACCAAAGGGAGAATTGACAGAAGGGCTTCTCCAGAGTGTCTTTTAATTACAATGTGAGTCCAAGGGGAGAATTGACGGAAGGGATTCTCCAGAGTGTCTTTTAACTACGATGTGGGACACAGGAGGAATTGACGTTGAGTGCTTTCCCAAAGAGCCTTTAGCACGATACGAGACTATAGGGGGAATTGACGGTGAGTGCTTCCCCAGAGAGTCTGCTTAATTACGTCGCTTAATAGGAGGGGTTAGACTATGTGTGCCTCCCAGAGGGTTGCTAGTACATAGAGGTTAAACCATAGGGGATAGACTGTGAGAGCTACCCAGAGGATTACAAATTTTTTTCTTTTGTTGCTGGCTGCTTACTTGTGTGTTATACATGTTAGAACTGTGGATTGTAGCTATTTGTGCTTTTTTGTGTAATGCATCTTGTTTTAGTAATGCCATGTATTCATTGACTGTTAGGAAAAAATCTTTGGGTGATTTTCTACTGGGATTGTATCTCACACCCTGTTTGGGCCATGCTTTTGGGCCCAAGAAGACTATGTTCCTACAGGTATCGACAAGGACAACCACCCTTCAACTTCAGGATCTTGACTGCACCAGGGGCTAGAGAGCATGGGATGGAGCCGTGGCTCGCGATGCTGAGGAGATTATTTTGTTTTTATTTTGCACTTGGTTTCAGTTGTATTCCAGCACGTTATTGTGTTTGCTACTTTCCATGGATACTTGTTCCTGTTGCATTATTATCATCATTGTTGTATATCTACATTGCTTCCGCTGTTTGGTTTCTGTTGTTATGCATGTTGGTTGCTGCTTCCGCTGTTTATTGTAGTTTTCTTACCTTGTATACCTTACCAAATGAGGGCATAGTTTCCCCACCAACTCACAAAGGCCCTCGCTGCTAGTCGGCAGCCTCTGGTGTTTGGGGAAACGTGCTTGATGTCATGTGGCGAACCGGGTATGGGGCACCAGTGGTGGGGCTACGGACTCGGGACGTTACAATGTGGTATCAGAGGTGTTCTTTTCTCCGGTCTTACTATTTGGAGACCTTACCCAGGGATAGGTCGGATTCGGTACTTGGCATTATGCTATGATCAGGAGTAGCTATCCCATGTACAGGGAAAATCCATACTACATCGTTAATTTTAGTCTTTTGGTTTTGAGATGTTATGGATGGTATATTTTCACCTAGAGTGATTCATATGACTTGTGCGGTTATTGTTTTGATATTTCGGTTCTATTTCTGTCGCAACCCTATGAGATGTGGGTATGCCATCTCATGCATCATATAGAAACTTGTAGAAATAACATGTCATGCATTCTTGACATGCCATCTAGGGTGCATTAGTGATTGCATGCTATTGTGATAGGCTCTATGTAAATTATGCATGCTTTTGAGATAAATTCTTGATAGATTCTCTGTTTTTATGTTAGAAAACTATTTGTTTTGTTCCTTTCTTAAAAAAGAATGCCAAATTTTGAGTTCATGAGGTGTTATGGGCCCTCACGGATCAGAATATGGCACATTTTCCCTTGTTTTAGTGTTTCTGGAATTATGCGCAGTTTCTGAGCTACTGCCCAGAAAAACCCAGAATACACGGTGTTTACTTTTTAGATACACGCCGCATAGTTTTTAGGCCGTGTCACTGACCGTGTGGGCAGAACATGGTGTCGTGGGGGTAACTTTGGGAAAACTCCATGTACGAGTGGTACACGCCGTGTGAGTTCGAGGCCGTGTACCCGGCCGTGTCATAAAAAACACGGGTCGGGGAAGCTCGTGTAAGAACACGCCGTGTCCATAGGCAACACTCCGTGTAGTCTTTTCCAGGTACCCGGCCGTGCCACGATAAACACGGGCCGGAATTACCTTCCTTTCTACACGCCGTGTTTTATAGGAACACGCCGTGTAGCCCTGTCCAGGTGCTCGTCCGTGTCACGAACTACACGGGCCGACATGACCTTCTTTTCCACCCGATGTGTTTGTTCGGAACATTCCATGTAGTCTTGCCCATGTACCCGGTGGTGTCACGAGCAACATGGGATGGTGTCACCTTCACCTATACACGTTGTGTTTTTTTGAGCACGCCGTGTAAGGTTCAGACATGTACACGGCCATGTACTCAACAACACGGACCGGCAAAGCCTTGTCTAGTGCACGCCATGTTTGTTTCGAACACACCGTGTAGTATAGAGTTGAGTCAGACCGTGTAGGTTAGCCATGTAAGGAGACTTGAGAAGGGGATTGTTTTCAAGTACATTCCTTGTGTGGGGGTCAACACACCATGTAGTTTGTAGTGTACATGACTTGTAAGGAATGAGTACACGCCCATGTCAGCGGTTTAAGAAGATACGTCGTGTAGTATTATACTCTCCGTGTAGTCGTGTTTTGAAATCTTCTGTGTTTTTATTCCCCTGACCCTGTTTTTGTACTCTTGTGTTCTATGTCCTTGTTTCCCTGATCTAAGGTGTGCTTTTGATCTTTTAGAGCTATTCCTTAGAGACGTCCTCTGGTCATAATTCTGTCGCCAGGCAGTGATCAGACGCCAAACAGGGATGATCAGGGACTTCCTGTTGATCCCCCAGCCGAGCCAGCCATGGCACCAGTTGTTGTACCAGTTATGGGAGATGATGCATAGTCCAGGGAGGGTTTCATGAGAATGATTCGTGCCTTCCAGGGAGCACCGCCTCTTTCCTCGTCTATGGCAGACTTGACGCGGGTCTTTCAGCAGTAGCATCCTCCCATGTTCTCGGGGGAGGGACGACCTCAGGCTGCAGAGTCATGGCTGGAAGCCATGCTGACTATATTCGAGCATCTAGAGACGCGTACAGAGAGGCGGGTCACACTCACCACTTACATGCTCCGAGACTCTGCCATGAGGAGGTGGGACGTGATATCACATGCGGTTTAGCAGTAGGCTATGGCTTAGGAGGAGTTCCAGCGCGTGTTCTATGACTACTTCTACCCGGAGACCCTAAGGGCCAATCGAGCCCAGGTGTTCATGAGCTTAGAGTAGGGTACTCTATCTATCATGGTTTATTCCTCTCGTTTCACTGAGCATCAGCATTTTACACCACTTCGGGATGGGAGTGGGGTGTTCTTGGCGAGGAAGTTTGAGGATGGACTCAGGCGGGATATCCGCTCGCAGGTGAACATCTTCCAGCTGACTTCCATTACTTCCATCGTCAATCAGGCACTTATTGCAGAGTGAAATCTGAGAGACTCTGGAGCTGCGTGTCAGGGAAGTTCTACTTCCAGAGCTAACTTCCATTCAGAAGATAGCAAGAAGTGCCATAGGTAGCCTACGCGCGGTGATGCACGGAAGTAATATGCATCATCAGGAAGCCAGGTGACATGCTACCAGTGCGGCCGGACAGGGCACATGAGGCCACAATGCCAGAGAGACCCCGTATAGTGTCGATCTTGTGGAAAGATGGGTCACCTTCAGCGTTTCTGGCAGGCTTTCTCACCAGCATCAGGTGGTCGGGGTTATTCCATGACTCCTCGTTCAAGAGAAGCCCCACCAGTCTCTCACCAGTCAGGGAACTGGACTTCTTCTTTCTGTTCAGCCCGAGGTGGAGGTCGAGGCCGTGGCGGTCAGCCACCAGTCCCTCATCACCAGTAGGGAGGTTCATCTCAGAGTAGTCAGTCAGGGGTGCAGGGCCGCACTGTCGGCCAATGATTCATCGTGGAGCAGACTTATCATGAGCAAGATCCCAGGCAATGATGTCATTCTAGGCATGGACTGGTTGATTCCCTTCTAGGAATTCATTGACTGTTATCACCACAGAGTCAGTTTCATTTCACCAAAAGGCGAATCTTTCCTTCATAGAGACGAATGGGACGTTTGGGCGAGTCGGGGGGAACTCGAACATCTTGGGCTAGGAGGAGTAATAGCCCAGATTTCTAGTCTTTAACTGGATGATCAGGGGACTCCACAGTTGGACTTTCCTCTAGTGGTGGATCGCTTCAGGGATGTCTTTCCAGAAGACATTTTAGGGTTTCCACTGGAGCGTGAGGCAGGCTTCTCTATTGATCTTGTTCCAGGAGCGACACCAGTGCCCATTCCTCCCGATATGATGGCCACACCGGAGTTGCAGGAGCTCAAGATGCAGTTGGAGGAGCTACAGGCTAAGGATCTCATCCGACCGAGTACTTCTTCTTGGGGTTCGCCTGTTCTGTTTGCAAAGAAGGCAGATGGTACCCTTCAGCTTTGTGTGGATTATCGGAAGCTGAAACTGTTGACGGTCAAGAACCGATATCCTTAACTGAGGATTCATGACATTTTTGATCAGCTTCGAGGATCCCGATTGTTCTCGAAGATCGACTTAAGGTCCGGTAATCATTAGTTGCACATTAGACCATCAGATATACCTATAACAGCCTTCAGGAGTAGGTATGGTCTATCCGAGTATACAGTCATGCCGTTCGGTCTCACGAACACACCTGTAGTTTTCATGGCACTGATGAACCAAGTGTTCCATCCTTACATGGACTCATTTGCCGTGGTCTTCGTGGATGATATCTTGGTGTACTCTCACACTCGACATGACCATGCCACACATCTTGAGATCATTCTGAGTACATTGAGAGAGCATCGGATTTATTCTAAACTCTCGAAGTTCTACTTCTAGATAGATCAGATTCACTTCTTGGGTCACGTCAACTCAGAGGCAGGAGTATCTGTGGACCCAGAGAAAGTGAGAGTTCCAGTTTCCTGGGAGCAGCTAAAGAGAATTTTTGAGGTACGGAGCTTCCTATGGATGGATGGATACTACAGACGCTTCATTCAGGACTTTTCTCATCTAGTGTCACCTTTGAATGGTCTGAACTAGAAGGGGGTGAAGTTATTATGGTCAGATTCTTGGGAGTCAGCCTTTTAGGAGCAGAAAGGGAGATTGACGTCAGCACCGATACTAGTCTTGCCAAAGCCAGGAAGGAGCTACACTGTTTACTGTGATGCTTTGGGTATCGGGATGGGAGCTGTGATTATGCAGGGAGATGGAGTCGTTGTGTATGGGTCTCAGCAGCTGAGGCCACATGAGAGGAACTACCCTACGCACGATCTAGAGTTTGGAGTTGTTGTTCTTGCCTTACGTTGTTAGAGACACTATCTTCTGGGATAGCACTTTGTGGTATTTACTGACCCCGAGAGTCTCAAGTATATCTTCACTCAGCGGGATCTGAATCTGAGGTAGCATGGGTGGGTCGAGTATCTTTGTTCTTTTGATTTCAAGATTACCTTTACTCTGGAAAAGGGCAATGCCATGGCTGATGCATTGAGAAGGAGGGCTCAGATTCAGGCAGGTCAGGAGGCCAGTAGTGAGTGGAAACTGATGGATCTGTTCTTGGAGATGTATCTGGAGGTGCATGATAGATGGGGACAGACCTTTCTATCTTCTGTAGCTGTTACCACCACGCTACATGATTGGGTACGGATGAGGCACCTATCAGACTCGGAAGGCTTAGTCCTACAGAAGAGTGTGTCAGGAGAGGAACCTCTTCCTGGATGGACAGTGGGCGAGGATGAGATATTGAGATTCCAAGGATGCATATGGGTGCCGGAAGACATATGTGAGGAGAGGATGCGGGATTTCCATTCCTCAGTTTGGGCAGTTCATCCTGGCTTCACCAAAATGTATCGGGATCTTCATCGCTAGTACTGGTTTCCAGGTATGAAGAAGGATGTTGCTGGTTTTGTCATGAGATGTTCTACTTGTCAGCAGGTTAAAGAAGAGAATGAGCGACTAGAAGGCCTTCTATAGCAGTTACCCATTCCAGAGTGGAACTGGAATGATGTCGCGATGGAATTCGTGACCGGGTTGCCGAGATCACCTCGAGGGAACGATGCTGTTTTGGTTGTCATCGACAGACTTACGAAGGTTTCTCATTTCTTGCCGATCAAGGAGATCTTCATTGTTGGTGATTTGGGACGACTTTACATTAGGGATATCATTCGTCAACATGGAATTCCAAAACTCTATTGTTTCAGACAGAGATGCGCGCTTTACCTCTCGGTTCTGGCAGGGACTTCAGAAGGCCTTGGGACACAGGTACTTTTGAGTAAAACATACCATCCCCAGACTGATGGCCAGTCCGAGCACACGATCCACGTGCTTGAGGATATGCTCCGAGCTTACATCCATGACTCTGGCGGTTCATGGGAGAAGCATATTCCTCTAGTGGAGTTCGCTTACAACAATTGTTTCATGCGACCATTTAGATGGCACCAAACGAGGCTTTGTACGGTAGGCCATGCTGATCACCCTTATGGTGGATGGAGGCAGGAGAGGCAGCTTTGCTGGGACCTCGTCTTGTTAATGAGACTTTGGAGAAGATACAACTGATTCCGAAGAGGATGGCTACAGCGCAGTCTCAACAGAAGTCTTATGATGATCAGCGGAGATGAGCTATGGAGTTCTAGGTCAGTGATCATGTTTTCCTGCGTGTTTCACCGAGGTTGGAATACAAAAGGATTCCGAGACACGGTAAGCTTTCACTGTGGTATGTCGGGCCGTTTGAGGTCTTGGAGTGAGTAGGGCCAGTCGCATATCCATTGCAGCTACCTCAGAGGTATCAGGCCATGCACGACATCTTCCACGTCTCTCAACTCCGACGTTACTTTTCAGACCCTTCTCACGTCTTTCAGCCCGAGGAAGTCAAGCTTGAAGCAGATGCGTCGTTTGAGGATGATCTTATCCAGATTTTCGATCGTAGAATGCAGGTTCTCCGCGGGCGGTCTGTTCCTTTGGTATGAGTGCTATGGAAGTACGGGAGAGTATAGGACGAGACCTGGGAGTGGGAGGCTGATGTACGATTGCAGTGTCCAGAGCTTTTCAGGGTTTCTTATTCTCTGACTTGTTTGGGAAATTCGGGGATGAATTTCTTTAAGGGGGAAAGTTTGTAAGAACCCAGATCTTCTTTTCAAGTACGTTTTCCTTTTTCTGGAGTTTTTTTTGAGAAAAATAAATTTTCTGGAAATTTCAGATGTACACACCGTGTACTTTCTGAGTACATGCCATGTACTCTTCCCCGGCTCGAAGCTGTGTGCTGGTTGTGTCCGGGCCACAGACATGGTGTGTAAGGCTGAGGTGGAGGCCGGTTATTTCGGAGTACGGAAAATTCGAAGTACACGCTGTGTACTCAAAAAGTAGACGCCGTGTACTTTATTTTTTTTCATTAAACAGACTGGGGTCACACCTAACCCCCAAATACATCTTCTTCATCAGTTTTCGACCGTCTGGAAGTGACCATACAGCTGGATCATCGACGGGCTCCTGCCTCGCAATTCGTTCTCCAATTCGAGCACAATCGATTGCGTTGGAAGTGCAGCTGTGAGTTCTTCCTTCTTCCTGAGCCTTGTTTCATTATTTCTACTTGTTTTCATGTTATCACGGGATGAACTTTTAGTGTTTTTTCTCAGATCTATGTCGTTCTAAGGGGAATATATCATCGAGGTTCACGTATATCGATCTTCTTGGATCGATGAAGGTGGTTTGTGCCTTTCCGTAGAAAGTGGATGGATATATTGTGTAATTTCCACCAATACCCTTGAACAAGGTATTCTTTGTTTCCTATTTTTACCTTGTTACTTTCCTTCTTTTCATGATTGATTTAGTAGAGGTTATTGATTGTGATTAGAGTATTTTGTCTGTGCTCAGTTTTCTTTCCATGCTTGTTCTGCCTGTTTGGCGTGTTGCCAGTTGACATGCCTAGTTGTAGGATTGTGGATTGTTTCCTTGTTTAGGTGTTGAGCCTTAGTTGATAGCCAAGTAGTTCTTGAGGTTTACTTGGAAGATATATATACACGCACTGAGCATGATTAGTTATATTCAGGATTGTGAAAACCAAGAGTAGTAGACCAAAGGGAGAATTGACAGATGGGCTTCTACAGAGTGTCTTTTAATTACGAAGCGAGACCAACATGAGAATTGACAGAAGGGCTTCTCCAGAGTGTCTTTTAACTGCAACGCGGGACACAGTGGGAATTGACGTTGAGTGCTTCCCCAGAGAGCCTTTAGCATAATACGATACTATAGGGGGAATTGATGGTGAGTGATTCCCTAGAGTGTCTGCTTAATTACGTAGCTGAACCAGACGGGTGAGACTATGTGTGCCTCCCAGAGGGTAGCTAGTACTTGGAGGTTGAACCATAGGGGCTAGACTATGAGAGCTACCTAGAGGGTTACCTGTTTTCTCTTTTGTTGCTGGCTGCTTACTTGTGTGCTATACTTGTTAGAACTCTAGATGGTAGCTGTTTATTCTTTTTTGGTTACTGCTTCTTGTTTTAGTACTGCCATGTATTCATTGACTGTTAGGCACAAATCTTTGGGTGATTGCCTACTGGGATTGTTTCACAAACCCTGTTTGGGCCATGCTTTTGGGCCCAAGAAGACTATGTTGCTACATGAATAGACAAGTGCAAGCACCCTTCTACTTCAGGATCATGATTCCACCAGGAGCTGGGGATCATGGGACCGAGCTGTGGCTCGTGATGCTGAGGAGATTTTTTTTTCACTTGGTTTCAGTTGTATTCCAGCACATTTTTGGGTTTTATTCTTTCCATGGATACTTGTACCTACTGCATTATTATCATCATTGTTATATATATTCATTGCTTCCGCTGTTTGGTTTCTGTTGTTATGCATGTTGGTTGGTGCTTCCGCTGTTTATTGTAGATTTCTTACCTTGTATACCATACCGATTGAGGGCATAGTTTCCCCACCGACTCACCAAGGCCCTCGCTGCTAGTCGGCAGCCTCTGGCGTTCAGGGAAACATGCTTGAGGTCATGTGGAGAACCGGGTACGAGGCACCAATGGAGGGGCTCCAGACTAGTGATTTTACACTTAGAGAACCATTCATATTATTAAATCTAGTGTTATGGTTTAATATGTGATGATTAGGTGTTTAAAAGTATATTTGGGGGTGAAATAATACATTTCCTCTTATTACACTTTCCCAGAATAACGCTATCAGTTGGTGAGTGGAACCAACAGAGTACTTGTGGTGTCCACATGTACACTTACATGTAGGGGAATCCCAATGGATGACATATGGATTCTTTCAAGGTGTATGGAGTATATTCTATTAGAGAACCACTCCATATTATCCCAACCCCAATCTTGTGATACACATATAGGTTTACAAAGCTTTTTACCTTCCCAATAGAACTCTATTAGGTTGCACAAGCTAGTCGATGGTGTTTTTAAATCTCTATTGTTTCTGACCACCCCTAGACATTACAAGATCAACTTCTCAATCCCATTAAAAACACTATAAACATTTATTGACCGATAACAATAATTTATTATCAAGGATCCAATATTTAAAAAAACTCAAGCAGGTTCAACAAAAGTATCAAATATAAACGTACCTAAAAAATAATATGATCTTAAATAAATCAATGTCCAAAAATCATAACATTTATGAAAAAAATTTAAATTAAATTATCATTTTCTATATTAATTCTTCTAACCACATCATTAATGAGTGAAATATTTTATTACTTCCTTATACATTTAACACATCACAGTTAAGAACTATTTTTTCTTTATATATTTTCATCTTTTAAAAAAACTAAACAAATAATGACTTTTTATTAATAGCATAAATAAAAACACTTAATAACTCTAAAAAATAATTTTTTTTTTCAAAAAAAATCATATATATATGAAGAAATTGTAAAAAATTTAATGAAATTTCTTTTAATTTATTTCATTATTATTAATAAATATGAAATATAAAATACATATGTTTTTGTATCTAAATAGGAATGAGTTCAATAAAATCACATGTATATATATATAAACATAAATATATAAAAATATATTCCCAAATTTAACCATAAAAAAATAAATTATATTTTATCTCAAAAATAATTTCATACACTTAAATATAAAACAAAATAATTAACCCCTACAACAAATAGATGTCAATAATATTAAATTTTACAGAAATAATAATCAAAATATAATTTTTATAATTCATAGAACATTATGTAATCTAAATTGTCAACTGAAAATTTAACAATTGTAATTTTTTAAAGAAATTACAATCATTAGATTTTACATCCATAAAACTTTTTTCTTATTTGAAACCCATTAAATATAATATAAAAAACTAGTTTAATTTCAATATTTGTCCTCATACCATTATCTATAAATGAAATAAACAGTTTTATTATATTTAAAAATATAATTATATTACAATTCATATATATTTTAGGAATATTTTATAAATTTTATCATCAAATGTTTATATATATATATATATATATATTACATTTTCAATAAAGCATTATTCTAAAAAAAATTCAATATAAAACCTATTTCAACAAATTTAATCTAAAAATTTCTCCAGTAATTTATTGCAAGAAAATTTAGTTCAAATATATTTATATGTGCTTCAATGTATTTTTATGTTTTAACATTTTTTAAGATGATTAATTATGTTTCATTGAAAAAACATTGTTCAAAATATTTTGGATTTAATTCTATAAAAAGACATTTACTAAAAAGAACAACCTTTTAAAATCAATCTCAAAGGACATAAAATAATATATGAGGCCTTATATAAGTATATAATGATAACACACTTACATTATTATTTACATTTATCCAGTTTATAAAATAAATCAAGTTATTCACAAATATAATTCAAACAAAAAACATTAAATACACATCAAAATCAATCCCAAAAATCAAAATCTACTTTTAATACATAGTTACCAGTTTATAACCTCTATAATTTTACTTATGTATAAATATTTAAAAAATTATATATCTTTTTTGTAATACAATTATGCATGAAAAATCACCATAATTAAATTAAATAAACACCCACACTATAGGGGAATCCCATATTATTTCCCACCATTTTCCATCTTTCAAAAATATAAAAATCATTATATAATGTTAATACCATTATTATTTCAAAATATCAATGAACATGATCCATGAAACCATAGATACTCATTATAAAATTTAAAATGTTACTAACATAAATAAAACACATCGAATATTTCATTTTAATATACCACTCAAACATTATTATAAATAAGCCTCACAAAATAAATAAAATTTCATTGAAAATAATATAAATCCAAACATTCATTTCTATATTTACCCACTTAACAGTCAATATTTACTATATTCAAAATTTAATTCGACAATATTATCTATAAGTTTTTAAAATTATAACATCAAATAAACCTCAAACTACATCCATTAATATATTATTTCCAGGATGAAACATTTTTCCCAAAATAAATCAACAATTTTATCAATATAATAATGTCCAGAAATTAATAATAAATAATATCATTAAATTATATTATCAGTAATATATCTCATATAAATTAAGATTTTCATCATAAAAAAATCAATTATTTAATAACTTTTTAATCTTCGTTATAAAATTTCATTTCAAAATTATATTTATTAAAATTAAACAAATTCAACAAAATATACCACATATTTGAATTCAATAATTTATATATGAAATAATTTAATCAGTGCTACAATATCAGGATAGATAACACATCATAAAAAATATAACTAAAAATATATCACATGTCACAATACTTCATATCACATACACATCAGCAAAGATACAAATCATACAATTCATGTTACATCATCGAATAATTTATAAATAAAATAAAAAAACACACAACATAAAACCATGTTTTATAGTGCTGAAATGTCCTAAATAATATCTAATATAAATGCGAAAATCCATCAACATATTTTAAATTTCATTTCAATCCAGTAGTTTAAACCCAAAAAATTTGAAATTACATTCAAATATTTAAAAAAGCAATGAAAAACATAAACATATAACCCCTCGTGAAGAATTTCAAAAAAAAACTAATACTTTTAGTAATTTTTAACATCTTCAACCCAGTTCTCCCTAACATGACTACAATGGGTCACCACACGACCACATCCTCTCCTCGCCATACACTAATTTTTATTAAATAGTAATGATGGTCTAATAAGTAATATGTGTATATTATACCCTTTGGTATAAAATGAAAAACATGATCGAAACAGAATATAAAAATAAATACATTAAAATCCATTTGGTAAATAAGAAATTTTAAAAACATCAAAATATATTTAATAAATTCATTATCATACATAATGATATATTAATATCATACAATAAACCTTTTGAATGAATAACGATATATAAGACCTCCCAAAAGTATCCAGAAACACTTTCTAAGTCCCATATCAAATATACTAACCCAACAAGTAAAATAAACAAATTAATCAGAGATATTATTTACCTTTTCCTAACATGTATCCATGAATTTTTCTTGGGTACCAATAGAATCCATAATAGGGTATGTGTAAAACATTGGACGATATCACCAACATTGTTTAATATAATACAATCTACGTAAAAGTGAATGAATGAATAGAATTCACATATCCATTAATTAAAAATAAATAAAAAATTATAATATATTCTCTTGACCTAATGATCTAGGGTTATTCACTATATCATCCATAGCTACTTCATTATATTCCTAAATAACGTTTTCATCCTTATGAAGGGTTATACAACTAGTATACGGAATATCCCTATATATATCATTAATACGAAATAACCCCAAGGGAAATTCACTTGTCAGAGGGCCAATGCATATTCAGTTCAAAAAATAAACATATAGTATTATCATAAAATGGATTAATCAAAAGACAAGAAGATAATTAAATACAAATAGTCCCATGTGTACCAATAATAAATTACATAATAATTTATCCAATTATAAGAACATTATTCTAGTTTCTTTCTAACATGATAAATTACTAATTTTCCAATTATGTAAACCCAATTATCAATTCAAATGCTAAGACAAGCCATGATTACATATTTAGTACCTCTAGGGTGACATGATTCATACCATTTTATCCCAAGTAAAACCAACAATTCGGTAATTTAGTTTCATTAAAACCAACTTCAAATAAAATGGATTTCAATTCAAGGTCAATGGATAGACGCACATCACGGGTTTTCGAATGTCATGGGTTTCAATCACTGATGAACCCAACATGATCCATTGATGGTCTAGGTAAATAGATTCATGACATACATGTGATTACCAATTGAACGAGGTTACACACATTCATTTATGACAATGGGTATTCAAGTTACATATTCAAGACAAATAAATAAGAAAAAAGTGATATACTTTAGCCATTTACCTCATGAGTACATAATAATAGTCCTAGGAATCAAAAATTAAGATCATGCATAATACCATAATTCCTTATATAAAATTATATAATCATCTTATTATGGATAGAAGAAGAATAAACATGAAGAATTTAATGATATTTCACAAGTTTTAGGGAATGATAACCAACTATATACATCAACATCGAATAGTGGATCAAAGAATCAAAATTAAATGGTAGATAATCCATAGAAGTGATGGTGACAATTCATGTTCGTTAAACATGAATTATTGATTGAATTGTGATTTAAGGAACAATAAATTTTATGGGTAGTGGAATTACTATGATAACACCATTTAAAATCCCAAAGGGGCCCATTGGCTATCCATTATGATCCCATCAGCATGTTGTTGACCCACCGACATACCAGTGACGGAGTACTAGAATGTATTAGCTCTTTGATGCCTTGAAAATCTAATTACATATCTGATGTATTGTTTGTGTCACTATAGTAGTTACCCTTCATCAATACACTACTAGTATATGATTGATTTACACCACGAAGCCAAATTGACACATCTGAAACTTCTTTTTAGATGAAGAGTGATGATCATTATAATAAATTAAAAAAACATAAATTAATGAGACACATAACTCAAGGGGGGAAAATGTTTTTACAACATCCCCACCATATAATAGTGCATCCCCAACATGTGATCATATTCATAATTGAAAATGATAAGTTATTAACTCCAGACACCATGTCTGCATATCTAACACCCACTACCATGTCTTCTACTGAACACTCCCATACTACCACTACACACATACCAAGGGAAAAATACTTCTACATATATCCTTCCCACTACATTCCATTATATAGATTAGGTTCTCCTCTAAGTATGCATATAGATCATGTTCAACATTTTTATTTTCTATAACATGATAAGGATTATGGTAATATCCTTGTATCTTTAATACATGAAACAAACCATGAATTGCACAATAAAATTTTGGAAGATCAAATTAGTATGACATTAGGATGATTATCTCCATTATTTTGATCTTCTTGTTAATCCTTGGTGCAAAATTCCCATTCTTATAAATAAAGTGTTTATCAAAACTCAGTGAAACACACAAAATATCAAATGATCAATCTAAAATTATAGAGTCCAACTCTAAATACTAGAATAATTTTTTAACTTTCTCATCATGGTTTCCAACCACTTAATGATTAATTGAACCTCTTTAGACGTGTCTTATGAAATACCTAGTCCAACGGGCACTAACTCACTCCATACTAATCATTATAGGGGTGAACATCATAGTATTTCATATATAGTCTTAAAGGGAACTATATAGAACGATTTCTATACAAAATTATTATATGAATAGTATATAAGAATCCGATTTTGGTCCCAATAACAACTAACATCATGAACATAGTCCTGCAACATGTCCTCCATAATCTAAATGATCCATTAAATTTAGTAATAAGTCTGAGGATGATAGGATATACTCAAAAGAACCTGTTAACATGTCACATTCTATATAACCTACCAGAAACACAACATAAAACATGGATGTTGGTCTAATGTGATGCCCAAGGGAAATCCTTGAAAAAAAACTACCTTCAATACAAAGAGGTTATACAAGTCCTGAGTGAATTATTCCTCAATGATTTGTATGAAAAGACTACCTTCTTCAATCAATCCATGATAACATAGACTATATCATTCGTTGAGGGTGCCTTTTTTATATTTTCCATGAAATCCATGGGGATATCATCTAACATTATTCATTGAATAGGTAAGGCCTCAAAAAAAACCAATACATCACTAATGCACAGTGTTCACCTACTAATAGTTATAACATCCCTCCATTAATACATCTACCTCTTTATTTATCCCTATCCACCAATACCACTATGAAAGGTCACTATACATCTTTATCTATTCAGGATGCACTTTCAGTTTTGAATCATAGAATTACCACGTCATCTCCTCATGCATACTCATAGTAACCTAGGTATAACCATAAAAATGAAAAATTTCATCACAATTAAAGAACATTACTGATGGTGGCTCCCAAAAGTATATGTTATCCCTAAATGATAAACCCTATAGATTATATAACTCCTTCCTCTTGATCAATTTTGAATGTGACAGAACAAAAAGGTTTGGTGTAACAGTATGAATCCCTTAAGACCAATGATCATCAAGATACATATCCAAAAAATCACCATCAACTATCACTCATCACATGATTCCTGTAAAACATATGTATATGTATTCTTACTCATTGTGTTGATAATGACGTCTCCCTTTCCAAGAGTATCATGAAAATCGATGTACAAATACTATTAATACATGACCAACCACATCTAGGGAAGTTTTATGAACCAATTAATAAAATATTCACTTTAATTTTTTTTTGATGTGTTTCAAATATGAATCTATCACCCAACAGATAATTTCAAAAACCTCTTTGATCTTGTACTGCCACACCTAACTTACATTCAAGGTAGGATAATTCTACTCTAGTGATCACAACTACCAAGAGAAATAAGAACCAAATTGATCCTATTTCATTTGAACTTCCCCAGTCACAACTCCTCATTAATCCAAACATATGGTATACTCCATACCAACTAAGGTAAGTCTAGTAAAAGTTATATGTCCATTCCTCTCATTAATCCATGAAAAAATTCTTCAATTTTGTTGTCCAATCAAATATTACCCATTTCATGGCTAGAACGGACATATGAACTGGAAAATTTGAGAATACCTCGATGAATTCCCATTAATATCCTACAAATCCAAAAATTACATATATCCACAATACATTATTAGGACACTCTCAACACACACAAAAAACCATATTCTCTAGCTCCACTGAAACTCTAGACTATTAGATAATGTGGCCGAAGACATGAACACGCCAAATCTAGAAATTAAAATTTTAAAGTATGAAACATAACAAATTATATTTCATAATTATCTAGATTATATCAAGACGTTGATAATTATATTTTCTATATTGTTAGTGAACCAATATATCATCAATGAAAAAAACCAAAAATTGATCCATATACAAAGGGAGGTTTCCATTCTTCAAGGCTATGAATACCTTGATCCCAATTTTTAGACTAAATAGAATTACCAAAATTTAAATAAATATATACATTCCACTAAAAACTCATGTTTATATCAGATAGTCACACCCTTAACTAAAGGTACCGTGAAATTAAGAATATCATTGATAATATTTGTCACCACTCATCTAATGAAAGTGTTGGTCAATTCATAGAAGGGGATATTGATTCCTTAATGTCATATATTTTAGCCACTAATAATTCATATATAAATAAAATGTTCCATCGACATTCTTAGAGAGTAACATGGGGGAACCCACAAAAATATTCAACATGGTATCAATCCATTGTCTTAAAGGTACTCAAAAAACACTTTCAATTATGTATGTTCCACTATTGTTATTTAGTATGCGAATAAGGAAATGTGTTTGGATCCTAACACCAAATCGATAGTGAAAATGATCTCATACTCACATGGTAAATTAGAAACATAATTAGGAAAATAATTTTTAATGAGGCCCACCTATGGAGGAAACATATTCTTCTATGACTCCCCAACATCTAAAAAAGGCTTTCAAACTGGGATACGAGGAAATTTAATTTACGCCAGATTATTCCTATATGACAATTATAAAGATCCAATTAAACTAAATAGAAATGAATATTTTATTCCATAGATATGAATGTTAATTCCCTTCAATGTTATTCGATATAAGCCTGCTACATGACTATACACTCCTTACTCATGATAAAATTTATTTCTTCCATTTCATGAAAAAATATATCCTAGGGAAAATGATAACTAAAAATTTTTATAGAGTACTCCCTATAGATTTGGAAACCATATAATTTTTCACTTAATAGGATATAAATTATTATAAACCAATAAATTATTTAAATAGACAAACACAATCACATTAAAAATTGACATATTTTAAAGGAACGTGATACTTTTATATCAATAAATGAACAAAAGGGTAGATTCCAAAAGAATCATACATCTGTCCAAAGAAGTCGACTACACAATCCATGAAAAACTTATCCCTATGCTCTAAGATCCTTCATAAATCCTCGATGATGATCTATCATTCTAATATTGTTCCTCTTACCTCCTTGTGTAATAACCCTACCCCATCCCATATGACTGGTTGAACAAAATCATCATATATTCTTAGGGGAGTTTGAGTCCCACTCACACTCTGGTGTCTTCTATAATTCTCTTCTGTCACTATATTATGGAGATCCCATAGATAATTTGTACTTTTGGATCATCTTACCAGAATCAATTCCCTCTATTGATAGGAAAGGAAATTGAATGGGCTAATGGATATCCTTTCCACATTACTTTCAGTAATTATCATAGTGATCCGAAGATGGTGTTCCACTCACTAGGATTCAGAACCCATTACTTAAATCGATTATATTATCGAATTATCACTTACAACTACATGAAGAGAAATTTACATATCATTTCACATGAACTGTATTCTCACCAATCAGGGCCTCCCTCTTATTCCCTTTGGAAATAAGGGCCTGAAACACTATTTTATGGAAGTTTTTCTTGTGGAATACATTTAACTGTAACTTTATTTCATACTTAATCCAATCCTAGAATCAAATCCCCGTGGTTATATCATCTATTACCATTAATGGAGTTCAACATTATAGTTCAAAGAAATGAGAATTGTAATATATCAATGACAAGGTCAGGTGAGTCAGGTTTTTGGACTCCTGATCCTAATCATACCATAGTTTATATATGTTGTGGTGACTCATAAAATTCAATTTTCAATATTTCTAGGATAGTTCCACATAATTTCTGGCCAAAAATATTATATATCAAATTTTCTTTGATGGTTCTTATAGAATATATATATCACGATTGACCCTCATTTCCACATATGTCTCTATTTCATAAATGAATGTATGGATGACCAAATCCATAAATATATATCCTTAGGGCCTCTAGACCTATTGAACATTTTTTGGTTATATTGTTGGAACTCTCTCATCATATTGAATATAAATGGTATGGCATGACTATTCTTCTTCTAAAGGGATCAGATAAACTGACTAGAAAATATCACAAGTCTGATCATCCAACATATTCATTAGATCCTAAGTAGGTTTTGATTTTTCTATATGAGGTTTTTACTCATTTCTAGTCTCATTAATATCAATTGGAGGACTATAGAGTGTCCTAACTATAAAATGTTCAACACAATCCTGAAATCATAAGTAACATAGAATATTAAAACTAACACGGGAAAATAAGTTCAAAGATATAATCATATATTCAAAACATGTATAAACAAATAACTTATCATGTTATAATAGAATAATTCTACTCCTTTTCGATGAAAATCCATGATTTTTGGTTTTTAATATTTATAGGAAATCATTTCAGAAGTATTATTTATGTTTATTTAATGAGTGATATATGTTAACATGTTTCCCAAAAAACTATTACGATTTATAAATTCACACCACATTCCATACCAACCCATGATTGAAATACCTGAATTAAATAACTTCACACAACATGATCTTCGCCCAATATGAAATAACACCACAAATTTTAATAGTGAAACTTATGAACATCAAAACCATCATAGGAAACATGGATTTTCACGTAAACATTTTTTGTATAATCCAATTCAAAATATCATTAATAATCATTGAAACATCGCAATGATCTTTCTTCCAGGACCAAATAATAAAATAAAAGAGAAAATTGAAACCCATTAGAAACTAACAGAGTATATCAACTATATGAGGTGTCTAATATGTACTATAGTAATATTATAACACCTTTAATAGAATAAAAAATATAATAAAATATAATAAAAAAATAAATATCACAAACCCATGAAGATAAATTTGTGATTTCCCAAAGTATCAAATATAATCAAACCATGATAACTAATACTGAATAGCGTACTAATTTCATACAACAACCCAAATTAATGAAAGATTAAAAATAATAATTAATAAAACTAGTATTGAATATCATTATCAATATCATATCTAATCTTACATCCAAATAATTAAAGTCATCCAATCAAGAATACGTTCCATTTTCTTTTTATAAACCAATATCCAAGTAGTCATCTAGAGTGCCATTGTTATAGCAAATTGTATTTGTTTAAAACTAGATAAACAAATCAAATAATGTCTAATATAATTTAACTTGAGAAATAGTATATAAAAATTACATTATACATAGGAATTAATTAATATGAAATTTTAAACAATTATAATAAGAATGCCAATCCTCAGGCAGTAATGTGTTACCCTTGATTTTTCATACTACCTTCGACTATTGCAAGAATACATTTATCCATTACATAGAATGGTTACACAACATGTATCTCTAATAAAAATATATAAATATTGATATATTTAATAAATAATATACCAAAAAAATATTCCCATTCAATAGTATATTTATATATAATGTCATTATAGATCAAATGTCAATTCCCATTCCATGGGTCAATCATAGGCCAACATTATAATTTAACAACAACCCAGAAATGAATGACAATAGTCTCTAATATATTTACTCCTATGAGACCTATGTGCACCTAAAAAAATATTTTTAGACCAGGAAGGATACTTATTCTTATAAACTATAATGGTACACTAGAAATTTTAGAGAGTATTACCCCATGGTGGAGATGTATTTTACAAAAATTTTGGTCTAAATGGGGCCAAACACCATTTTTAATATCCAAATCCAACCGAACAATTCATTGAAATAATTTTATAAATACATGTCATTTAAAATTATATTTATAAACTTAAACCCCATAATACATTAATAATACCAATTGATAATCCTATCGAATATATTTATGAAATCCCATTAACTTTCTTATATATACATAATATTAGAAATAAAGTATAGTGAGATCTAAACAACAAATGATATGACAATAAATGAAACAGAAAATATATACCACTTACTCAAGACTCATAATCAAATTACCAACATCTATATAAATTTTTTAGATTCATAAATAGTCCATAAAATAGATATTTTTGTCGTTAAATAATTTAATATCTTATGAAATAAAATTTATCAAATTTTAACCTATGTAGCTATCAATTATGCAAGAAATCATCCCAAAATAATATTATGTTTAATTTTTTTTAAACTCATGGATATAAAATAATTTGTAATCTTGCAATATATAAATGTAATCCCACTTCCTTGGTAACTCATATGTCCCCAAAACTATGTTGTCCTATAACATGTGTAATTAAACTATCTCTATTTCAATCATACTCCCTCTACAATTCAAAACACCAAATAAAATGAAAAAAGTATAAGAGAACTGATATCACATTATCAAATCCTCCTTCATGGTCACTAATAAGTAATCAAATTGATTTAATACATTACCATAATCACCTATCACTATAAAACAAAATCTATAAACTAGTTGTGATGATTTATGAGTACATTATTGGGTACTACACCCACATTCCATAATAGAAATAAAAATGAAAATAACAATAATTTTATTAAAACATTCTAATTAAATATTAAATTTGATATCAAAGTAACTTCAAAAAAATAAATATATCCCAGCTAATTTGAAATTATTTATCAATGTATAGAAATAAAAAAATTAACACCAAAAAACAAACCAAAATTTTTAATAGAAAAAAAAGATGCAAAAAAGATATAAAACTCCCATGATACATGCTAAGAGTATAAAAACATATAACATCCATAGAAAAATTTTATTTTGTCTAATCCGTAAATCAAGAAGTCTTCTCATGTAAAAATTAATTCATGAGCATGGTTTGAGTATAACTCTACTAGACTCTTCCAATGGTGTTTAACTCATAATTAGTTGGATTTAAGTACATGATGTTGTGAAATTAATTAATGGAATTTTGAAATTACAATCCAAAAATAATTTATATCATCAACCCTTAGTTTCAATGTGGAACCGTAGGTCAACCAAACATACTTAAATCATTGATTGATGTCTCTATCCAATTTACTAAGATCTTGTTTACAATCATATTGCCACAACACATCCAAGAACATTGATCAAGGTCACCCAACCATTTACATATATAAAGGTCACACTAGACCATTGGACTTATATTCATGGTCCCCAAATAATAATAATATTAATAATAATAACAATAATAATTAATATTCTTAATATTCTTAATATAATGATAAAACAATTGGCGTAGAATCACATCATGGCTCCCTAAAAATGTTAATAACAATAACTAGAACAATAGATTTTCATAATCACATCATGCCCCCAACAGATATTATAATATCAATAGACAAACAAGATCCTTGGAATTACTTCAAGGCCTCTTCCAAAAAAAATTTATAACAACATATTGAAAACCACATCCACAGATTTACAACCAAGGTCCCCCAATTATAATAATAGTAATAACAGAAACAATGGGAAAACCAGTTCATTGGAATTATATTCAATGTTCCAAAAAAATTTATATCACACCATCAGACTATTTAATAAAGTTATCTCAAAAATAAACAATTTAATAAATAAATTTCACCAATATACTATTTAGTCAATGTATTAGATCAATATACCATTTATTCAAAATATGAAAAAATTCCCCTTTAAAAAATATTAGACTTCTGTAAACCATTAAATAATATATTTCAGAAATAGTCCTTTAAATTAATATATTGAATTAATAAAACATTTAAACAATATATTATATCAATAATCTATATAAAAAATATATATTTCATTAAATCTAATTTTTTTAAAGTTAAGACATAATTTAAAAATTTAATCAAATTTGTTAATAATGAGATCCTTATTTTTCACAATCATCATATCTAAGAGTTCATCCAAAAATATATTAAATTGCATTATACATTTAAAAAATATAATGCACTATGAGGGTCAACATTGTTTATTTTAATTTATTTTTAAAATATTGGTTCACCACATGTGGATTCCAGTATTTAAAAAATTATACCCTTTCAGGGATTTTGATGCCCATAAAACGGTTTAGAAAAATATTATGAAGGTTTATAAATCAGTGAAATATAGTGGCGTAGAGATAAATAATATATATAAAATAATCATCATGACATAAAAGGAATTCTCTATAATAGCTAGCTCAAATTTGATGAACTCAAATACTGAGGGTTGATCCACCACTAAGAGATTATTTTTAAATACTTATTAATTTTAATTATAATCTACATAAACATTGAAAAAATGAATATCATATTAAATAAAATATGTATAAGATACCTTAATTCCTTTTAAAACAAACTTTTGATGCATCTTTTACTTCTAGAGATGAATCCAACATCACCGACTGTCTGTTGATCCAACCAATATCAGATGATATATTAATAAGATCAGTTCATCAATAAAATAAAATATATAAAACAGAGGGAGAGGTAAAGTGTTTTTGAGAAATACTTGAAATGGTGTGTCCCACCCACACACTTCTAATATGGAACCTCCCATATTTCCCTTTTAATTTTCCCCCTTTTACAATTAATCTATTATATATTTCCTTTTTTTTAAAAATCATTAATTATTATTGTCCCATTAATTCATTACTCATGGATGTAATTCTCTCTTTTACACTTTGAAACAAACAAAGTCCTTATATCATTATTTATATATTTTTTCATTTATAATTGTATTTTTTCTCTTCATCCTACCATGTATAGTGGCTCATGGTCACATTCTCTTCTATCACAATTGATCGTTATTGTTATTGTTATTTTAACTCCTATATTTAAACATAATAATTTTTTAATTGTTTATTAGATTGAAATTTACAAATATATATATATATATATATATATCAAGAATCAAACACATCATAACAATAGACTCACATAGATGGATATATATATATATACTTAATTCATTTATATTCACATTATATGTGTTTGTGTATATATACATTCTATATTTGTATATACCCACCTGAATGAACTATATATATATTTAACCTATATATATATTAATAATAATACTCATTTACCATGTTTACACACACACACACAGATATATATATATATATATATATATATATATATTTAAATTTACCCAAGTATTTTCATACATATATACCATCCCAAACATACGCACACCTAAATATATGTATTATATATATACATATGATTGCATATACAAATGGAAATATTATTTTACCTCACACAAATATTATTTTATTTGAAAAGTAATAATATTGCTATATATTATAGCCAACTAACTATATTCACTCATGGTTAAAAGTTTCGTATAAATTAGGTTAATTATATTGTATTTAATAATTTTATTTCTATCAATATATTATATCAATAAAAAATATATTATTCAAAAAATTAAATTTAACAACATATGTCGTTAGAGAGTTTATATATCTTAATGATTGTGAATAATTGATAATTAATATAATGGAATGTCTATAATGAATAGATAAAACTATAAAGTTTTTTAATATTAATTTCTGATTTTTTTAATAAAATATCCCATATTTTATTATAAAATATTTTTTATATATAAGTTATTAACATGTTTTTTATTAATTAACATAATTATTATATTATTATTTTTGTGTAATATTTTTTTAAAATTCATTACGCTACTTATATTGTTTATATCATGGCTATAATGCGGTATATACTTTATAAGATTATAGATTTACTTTTCTTCTACCTTGAGTTCATATTGTATTGAGTTTCATGATTTTATTATGAATATTTCATGGTCAATATATATGAATTGTTTAGATATTATGAAATTGAAATATCATTTGACTAATGTTACTCATGGAAAATGGACACTAGGTTATACTTCCTAAAGGAATTGAGAATTATGCATTATTCTATAAAAGTGGGGTTGAATGATTATGTATATATTATTATTTGGGTAGATATCATTGATTTTGTATAATTATAATATATTACATTAAATATTATCATGGTCCTTTTGTATATGTTTAATTTTGATATGTTTGGAGAAAACAAGATTTTTATATGGGTTAGTAACCGAAACTATGATTTCTGTAATGAGTTACACAACAATATTGTTTCAACATATATGTTGTGTGGAAGGAATAATCTTAAAAAATAAATCCATAGAACCATGCATACACAAATTCAATTGCATGATATGATATTAGGATATTATAACCCCTAAAAATATTTTTTATATTCCTTCCCCACTGGTACTTGTTAGGACCTTGATCATTCAATTAGTTAGATAATGCAAAAAATGGATGGACCTATAATATATTTTTCTAAGGAATGATAGTAATCAGTGACCATAATAATATTATTTTCATGTTTTTGAAACCTTCTTAGAGTATAACGTAGTCATAAGACCCTAATATGATTAGGTTTCCAAAGAAATAATGTTCTGGTTATGTAATTTAGGGATTATAAAAAGTTTTTTCTATTATACTATCCAAGAATAATATATTATTAAATTAAGATAATTACATACTGAAATAGATACGTAATTCCAGAAATAGTTAATCACGCCAATTTTTTGTAAAATATGGATCTTTTCCCACTGATGGAGATAATAGTTTTTTAAAGGGGTAATCATTTTAGATGGAGAAAATTTAATAATATCTTATATTACATATTTATAGAAAAAGATACTATTCTGATAAAAAATATTGTAGATGAATAAAACAATCATTATCAAACATAAAATGAGATTAATTACTCAGATATTAAACATAATTTATGAAACTCATATTCCCTATAAAATATGAAATTTTCGTCAGTATGGAAAAATTATATATTTTAAAACAAAGCCTTCCTAAGTGAAAATTTGTTAATGATTTTCAATATATATCTAGATTATTATGGTATAATTCATTGATTCACTTAGGGTTTCAATGGATTTGTATTGAAATATAACTAATGAATTTTATTCTCCATAAAAATACTCGATATGATTCAGTATGTCATTGATTTAGTGAGACTATACATTTTTATATTGATTATTCTTAATAAATAATCCATTCTATTACCATCATTGGAATGTCTTCTACAATATTAATAAATTTGATAAATATTTAAACTATTATTCATTATTTATAGAGAGTAGATGAACTACATATATGATGTTTAGATCTGGGTGTCATATAGACATTATAAGTGGGAAAAAGCTCAAAATAAAAGATGAAATTATAGTTAGAAATTAAATAATATAAGTTAATATATGACCAATAACATTTAATCTTAGAGTTATAAGGATGGTGGAGAATAAATTAAATATGATGTAATAGTATAGGATAAAGGAAAGGGTGTGTGAAACTCTATGGAACATCATGTGATGATTTATTATTATATAAATAAATTCATTAGTTTTGAAAAGTATATGATACTAAATTTGTAATTTAAAAATGATTTAATTATATTAGAGATAATATAAAATGGAATTATTGATCAATCTGGTATATTAAATTAATCTTATGATGAAAATAGTTTCTTTATAAAAGATTTGAATGAAAATGGGTTTATTCATCTCAAATAGTTGTAACTAAAGGATGTTCATAGTTATCTCATATCAAATATATAATGAGAAGATGTCATTATAAAAAATATTTTTATTAATTAAATAATATAATGGGTTTTATACATATGGATTTTTCTTTATTATGTTATACACCATGTTCATTAATATATAGAAGGTATCAAACTATTTTATCTAGGATAACAACTTTTTTCTAGTTGTTTATTAAAATATAAGGAATATAGATTCAAATTGTATAAAAAGAATATTTTGAAGAATAATGTTACTTTTAATACAATTATGTAAACACAATGAAACCATATTAGATTTCAATGTAATAGTTTATTTATTTTATATTCGTACTAAAAAGAAATTTTTTTTCTAATTCATAAATATTTATCTATCATAGAAAAACATTTTTCAGATAATACAGTTTCAATGTAGCTATTGGGAGTCTATTTGTTCCTATAGAAATTTTAATATCATAAATAAAGTATTATAATGATCAATTATTCGATTTTCTTTCACATAATATCGAAATGTTTTTAGGCTATTTGGTGGAATACAGAATTTTAATGAGTTATATTACGTTACTATGAGGAACTAAATATCACTACTATATACAGTATTTTAGTATATGTTGCTAAATTAATAATGAAAATAGATACATTAATAAAAAAATTATTTCAAGGAATCATATTATTTAATGGATTCTTGGAATGATAATGTTGTACTTAAAAAATTAATTATAAAATATGCTATTACCATTATAACATTTGATGTTGTAGAGTTAGGGAGAATGAATATGATTAAGGAGTTAAAAAGTTGGAATTGGATTCAAAACCCACACCGTTATTCAAAATAGATTCCTTCTTATATTTTACACAATTATGCTTATGGTGGAAGGTTTCTATTTGTAAGTAACATTAATATGTGTTTGGAAGTACACAGAGATGTAACGATTTAATTAAACTCCCAAAATTGTATAAAATATAAGGTAGATATAGAATTCTATCATATATCATTTGTTGTAAATATTATTATATAATTTTTATTGGACTATTACTAAATAGTATTATGATAATAAATCATATCTTGTAATCGAAATGAAAATATCACATTTATCATTCTTTTACATTGGATGCAGACATTTAAATATTTTTTATATATTTTGATAAGTGAAATGATAATTGAAATCTCAATTATATAGGTTAAAAATAATATTGACAAAATGAGTCAATTATTTTACTAGGAGAAAATGTATGCTCTTGTAGAAAAAGGATTTTTCACCTTGGATTTCCCATGTATTATTCCACCTGTAGTAATATACACTCTTTATTTTGAATAATATGGGCACATGAATCATAATTAGATTCCAAAAAATTTGAGGTTTGTTACATAACTATAATGAAGAACTACTTAATTATAAATAATTATTATAAATTCCCTGAGGCTTATAAAATCATGAGGTGGTTATTTAGGTTTTGGATCATGACATCATAAGATCTCAACTAAGACGAGATTTTTGATTTGTATAATTATGACTACATATGATCCATGAATTAATATAAGATGATGAATTGTTTGATTAGACATAGATAATATATATGAAAGTCTAATTTATTCAAGTGGGAGACATATGACATGATAATTCATAAATCTATATGAAGGTATTGGTATATATCAACCAAGTAAGCCTATACATCGATAATGAATAATGTATGTATAGGATATTAGGGATTTAAATAATCATTTTCTGATGATAATTTCATTTCCTCAATAAAGTAAGACTATTATTAGATAATAAAGAATGTATGTGAAATATATTTGGGATTAAATTAATCATTATATCATGATCATTTAATTTCATCAACAATGTAATCCTATAATAGTTCATGATTTCGTATGATGCATATAATGGTTCTGGGAACAACATAAACTTTTATCGTGGAATAGATCAACTCATCTATTAATGGATTAAATCGATATTCCATGATTAAATTTCATGGATTACATTATCAATAAATTATTTTATGAAACATAAAAAACACATCAAAATTAAGAGTATATTAATCATTAAATTTATTATTCATTTAATAATACTGGAATAATGAATATCTCGATCATTGGATCATTCTTCATAGAATATTTTTGTCATCAAAAACTCTTTTCATATACCATTTTTATTTTTGTATTATACAAGAGTAGAATCCCTCTAGTGTTATTCCACACATTATCCTTTTATATCTAAAAAATTCAGATGTATTTTTGGGTGATATCATAGAAGATTGATCATAATTCATTATTCCTCATGATAGTCGTGACAATTTGTTTAGACATCATGATTTCATCTTACACTCATGTTCCTGAGAAGATTGAGTAGGGAGAAAAATATCTCAATCATCATAGAATAAACACTAGAGCATTCTTTCATCATGTTATATGGGTCTTTATTTTTTTATGCATATTAATTCTCTAAAATTTAATCAGTAATACCATAATAGACATGGTATTTTATTTATATAGGTAGGGATAGGGTTAAAATATTATTTAACATAACAAATTCCCTAATAACCCACTAAATGATCCAATCTGACATAATAATTTTATTTTTATTTTTCTCCCGGAGTGTGCCAACTGTTGTAATGATAAATAAAGATTACACTATAAAAAATTTATATTTTTTGTCAGACCACATCTTGGTCATCTATCCCTCAATGTAAAGTATCAAATACCCATAAAATATCACTATTAAATTTTTTTCCATTTAAAAAGAAAATAATTTATTTAAAGTGATTTTAATTGAGATAAAATGAAACACATAGTGTGTTCCCCACTAGTATTATTTATTATGATAATTATAATGTCTTATCTGAAGACTAATATTAAATCATAGAAACATTTTATGATACCCATGAGGAAGATGTAAATTTCACAATGTTTACCACCACAAAAAAAATCATTAAGCAATATAATACATTTATATTGATATTTAGTAATGTTGTAACATACATGTGTCATCAAACATAATTCATGACAAAACATTATATGATTATTCAAAATGAACTGTTCTACATCACCATGGCCATAGAATTTATATTTCCTAGTCCATTACCACAAAATGGTTGATATATAAACTTCAATAAATTTATTTATAAATAATTCATCAATATATTCATTAATAAAATATAAGTGATGGAATAAACAATGTATCCAGCTTATCATGAAAAAGAGGGGTCACATTTTTCATCAATACATATATGTATGTGTTTCATGAAATATATTAATATTAATATTAATTTCTAGGGACCATTACACATTCCCATATATAGTAATTAAAATGGAAATAAAACATTTCTAATTTCTATTACTTAGTCATTCCCCATAATTTTCATTCATATCGATTAGACAAAAATAATTAGACAGCTAAAAAATTATTATTTTTTACTTTATAGTTTGTCTTTCCTGGGCAAAGGATTGAAATTTTTAATGGATGTCATCATAACATATGACGGTTCTCATAAATGTTGGGAAAGTTTATGAACCATTATTATAGGAAATATACCCGAGGACATTATCACATTAAATTCATAATGAATAATGTTCAATTTATGATAAGATATATTTATTATTGAATTATTTATATATAAATTGAAATAAAAAGTAAATATTAGTAGGTTTTAGGAAACCAACTCCAACCAAATCCAAATTGGCCAAAATCCATCTAATAAAAAATTATTCTACACTAGATATCACATATAGATCATGTTTTTACTAAGTCATGATTTATATTTTGGGATCATCCAAACTATATTATATGGAAATCTGGATCTCTATAAAATCACATTTTTTATGAAAATCCCTGAAGAAATGGTACTTTTGTAGTATTTTGTTATCCACTTGTGTGCCCATGGTTATTTATCAAGAGCCTCTACTCCACTATTATAACCATTAACGGTGAGAGGGTATGTTTTTTGGTAACACATGTAGTCATTAAAATAAATTATATATCAATAATGGTTCCTTAATATCCTAAAAAACATATTATACTCTGACTCTACTATAAAATTGGTATAAAAAACATCATTTGAGTACTATAGCTCACAAACCATTAATTGATGGCCAAGACGTGAATTGAACGCAACATCTGATTATCTTGATCCATATGAAAAATAGAATATTCATATCCCAAGATGAATATCTTTTCATCTTGTCTATATTTTGGGAAAAATCCATTAGTTCACCTTATATACATACGGATAGTCTTTCTTGACATACAACTGTAGTTTTTTGTATCTCCCAGATATTTGCCTATTTCACGTAAGTCATAAGTAAAATATTTAATTTTACATAATATACCATACATGAACATCCTAGTTAATAAAAAATATGGAATAATTTATATTCTATTTATCTCTTCATTTTTTGAGGTCACATTTATTAGAAATGTGAATATGATATTTCATGGGAAACATTCCCCTCTTTAGAATGTTCTATTCTTAACATCATTATTGTCATATCAATATATGTTTCAAGAATTATATTGAGAAGCCACCTGAATAAATAACCACATATATTAATACCAATACCATATGATTATATTCTTATTTTTTTCATAAATATTCATGTAATTTACCACATTTTAATAGTTTTAAGATATGTGTCACATTTTTAATATGGAAAATTTCATCAAAATATACTACTAAAAATGATTACACTCTCACAAACCCATTTATCCACACAAGGTTCACATTCATTTCTAACATTACCATATTCCATTATGAAATAATAAAAATTATTTCTATTTGAAGTTTATTCCAATTATATTCTATAAATAGATATCTATAACTTACATACCTTTTTTGCATTATGCAGATTCCCAAAACATTCAGGTTGTGTCATATAGACATCTTATTGATGGTTTCTATTACAGATGTCTAATTTTAAACCAAAATGAAAAATCTCTTAACAATTTTATATTTCTATGGATATTAATGTCCTAATGGGTTTTATCATGGTGACTGGTGAAAAAGATTTTTAATAAACAATGATTTGATATTGTTTTCACTGTTTTTCAATTAGTATTTCATTATACGAACTGACATCAGCATCATTTTCTATATACTTATTGAATAACCGTTTAAAACCACGATAAATTACAATAACTAGATTATCCACAAATATCATGAATTTTTTTCACTATATAAAATTTATTTCAAAATTTATTAATTCATTACATTTTCCATCATGAATACCACTTATTTCTTCCGTGTAGTTGAAAGGGTCATTATTATAAACTCATAGTGAGTCTCTATAATCAAAGGAAATAAAACAATAATAATTTCATTTCCTAAAATATCATGAACTTGTAATAAAAACATCATTCCTTATAATGGATTATTACACATGTTTTTGTTGAACTTATTCATGTACCAGTCTCATGTATACTAAACTTGTACTTGGATGAAATATTTCATTATTCGCTTATCTCTTTTAGATATGTTCTCCCTCTCTAGGATAATGGAATATCCTGAAACTATAAACATTTTTCAAGATGTTCCATATAGGAACGATATATATGTTTCCTTAAGATATCCTATATAGATTCAATATGGGGTTGAGTGTGAATGTTTGTGGCTTAAAGAGGATATAAAATGACTTTGACACCAACACTAGTTTGTTTAAAAATATTGAATTATTTTCCTCTATATAACTAACATAGAATACCATCTACCTATTTATTTTGAACTAGGATTAGTGTATATGATTCCATCTATAAAGAATATCACCATAATGATAGTGTATTATTTACATGACACGTCATTGACCTCACAATGTTAAAAATGGTGTGCTTGATCCATTCATTACACTATACTACGAGGTGTTTATGTAGGATTTAGTTAAAGTAATGTACCATAATTAACTAAATATTTGATTAATTCTTGATTAAGATATTTTTTTCCATTTTTTGACAATACATTGGTAATATTATTACCATGATTGTTCTAAACCTCATTGTAGAATTCATTGAATTTATATATTTATTTTGATATATACCTCATTATGTACACATATACATAACTATTAAAATCATCATTAATGAATATAATGTATTATGAACACCACATTTTTTAACTAGTAAAGTCGTATATTTTTTGAACCAACTCAATAATATATGTCTCCCTTTATCCTTTTCTAAAAAATGGGTATATGGTTATTTTTCATTATAAAAGGATCAACAAATACCGATTGTATTAATTTTAAATTAATATATATAACATTATTGAATTCAATTAGTCAATTATATCTAATTTAAATGACCTACTTGATGTTGTTGAAATTAATTTTAGTGTAAGTGTCTTCATCCAAATCCATTATCAATCGATGACACATGGTTCTTATAATCTAATATAAAAACATCATTATATAAAAGTGATTTTCCCAAAAATATTATTTATTAATAAATAAACAAAATTTAATTTATAAAAATGAAAGAAATAATTTTGATATATAATTTAAATATAAAAGTATGGTTTTTGGGGACTTGTGACATTTAGTTACAATTATGATGAACTATAATCATTTTTGACATCATTGTGAGGTGATAGTAACCAATTTCTACTGTTACCTACAAATTAGTTTTTTTCTAATATTAAATCCATGTCACCCAACACAAATATTCAAAACCTAATAGGATCATATTCTTGTACAAAATGTTGAGAACCAAATGTAATATGGAACACACAATTTCTATAAATTTAATTTTTAAACATTAAAATGAACATAATGGAATCATATTCCTTCTTACCTTCCAGAGTGTCATTTTTTTTAAACATCTGTTCTTACCCCATTGAAAACTGACCGCATCCGTCTTCATCACCCCCTTTGATTTTCGAGATTATGGATAGTTGGTTCATAGAGACCTTAAATTAAGACACAATATTGGTGATATTTTCTTTGATTTTACAATTATTCACCATGTGTACAATGTGTACAATAATTCATTTTCCCTCATATCTAAAAAATGGTTTAGACCACCTTAATATTTTAAAATATCACTATGTTCAATATCATATACATCAAAAGTCAATAAATTTATATGAAGAATCATATAGTATTAAAATATTTTTGGTGAAATATGACCGAAAAAACTATTAATTAAGATTTTGGGTACGAATAGAATTAAATTATTGAGGTAATTTATAAAACCTTCCCAATAATATTCTTTTATTTATAAATTCTTAATAAATTATATGCCTATTTGTAATAAATACATCTTTATTCTATAAAAATTATGTTTGCTTCAAAAATAAATTTTAGTATTTTTATGAGAAAATGAAATAATTTATTTATAGAACATTTTAAATGTTATTTCATAAAATTATACCATTATTGAAATATTCATATCAAAAGTATCTTTTGGTTAATATTTTTCTTTTATTTAAATGGTAACTTTTTTAGTGAATAGTTAATTTAGCCCTTTTTCCAAAATACTGTTATTTTTTATTTATATGAAGAAATTTAATATTACAACTAAATTTTGGATTTTTTATTAAATTTAATTATGATAAAATTTATTTATATATTTTATTTAGATTCATTTGAATTGGTAATTTTCTAGATTTTTGAATATGTGTATTTGTTTTGCATAGAAATATCATTTTTTGCGAACACTTTTTAAGTACATGATATTTATACATTGGAAATAATAAAAATAACCGTACAGAAAAAAATATATAGATAAAATAAATATATTATAACTTTAAATATATGAATTTAAATTTATATAATATTTATTTTTACATATATAGTTAATATAAAAAAATTTATTATTTTTTTATTATAATACTAGAAAAACAGTTTTTAACACATTCTTGGAGTTAAATTTTAAATATTAATTTTTCCACTATTGTTTCTTGAATTTGATAAAATGGATTCTCTATTATCTATCAAAATAATTAATATCAGGTTATAGGTTCAATTGACATATTTCAATAATAAATACTAAAAATAGTAAAAAACTACTTACGTTAGTGGAAAACTATTATCATAAAAGTGATTTACGATAGAGATTAATTGAATAAAATGTTTAATTTTATTTATTAAAATTCTAATTTATTTCTCAAACATGTCCCCATAAAATATATTAGTTGTTATTTTTAATGAACTTTTGTTGAGTGAGACTTTCCAATAATGAATAATGTAGGGTACATACAAAAGTGTCGCATCTCAATTATAAAAGGGAACCCCTCCCCTAACAGGTTCAAATTTATAAATATATTTTATTCAAAAATAAAAAACCAATAAAAACTCCCCAAAATTATCATCCACATTATATAGATTCATTATTGACTAAAAGACATTCCATAGGGTCCTTAATAAGAGATCTAAAGGAGGTTATTTCTAGCATAGTTAATCATCTTCACTGAGAACTATATTTTTTACATAATATTTTTAAAACTAAAATTATGTATTGAAGATAAAAACATAATAATATTTTAATATAAAATACAAAGATTTTTTATTATGTTTATTTCAATAAATTTATCCATCTTTTCCTTTAACAAATGTGATATAAAATTATTTGTCGTGTGTACAATGAACTTCTACCTCTTAAAATGGTTTAATTCATTTTCAATAATAAAAAATAATGAATATTAATAATGATGTATTTAATGGAAATATTTTATATTTATTAAGTATTATTAATTTTGGAAAAGTAACATATAATATACCATTTTACATTACCATCAATTGAAAAATGAAAACATCATTTTTTTATTTCAGATAACCACCTCACTAAGCGATGTGATTAACTTTTAATTCCAAAATATCATAGGTTTAATATGTGATTTTATTTAAATAAATAAAATTAAATTTGAGGATATATTTATCAGTATATAAATATAAAATAACACATAATTTCTTTTGATCATGTTTTTCATAAAATGGAAATGTTACTCATGTGTGTGCACTATATGTCATTTCCATGAATGTAAAATATTTCATTTTTCAAAAAACTTATTATTTTTTGGGTTAAAATTTATATTTTATGTATATAATTTATTATTATATGAATTTTATTATTATTTGTATGAGTAAAAAATATACTATTGGTCCATGGTCAACACACTGATTCCATTTTTGAACTAATAAATTGAGCATCAAAAAATCACCCGACATGGACATAACTAAATATATAATTAAATATTGCATTAAAATAAATTAATTAAATGGAATATTAATAAGTTATTAAAGCTATAAAAGTTTCTCAAGAAGAAATAATTGATATATATTTATTATATAGTACATGAAAGACAAATATGATAATTATTGTCTCGAGGTAAGGGATATCTGATCTCACATTTACATCCATGAGACATATCCCTTATTAACCACATAGTTCTTTCATAAAATGTATATAATATCTATTTTAATTTTATATATTTAATCTAGTTATATTATTGGTTTCAAAAAATTTCATTTAAGTTACTTCTTTCATGATTTCCATGAATTGATAGTTACTAAATTGGTAATAGTTAATTTCACATCCAGATCATTATTTGTGAGTATTTGTATTTAAGTCTACCTTATAGAATATTTTAATATTTATATCTCAAAATATATACATTCCTTACCACTATCCATTTCATGAAATTATATGGTTTCATTACATTTTATACTCTTTAAGGACTCAAATTAATGATATCAATTTTTGAGAAAAAAAGCCATCATTTTTCTCTTATAATGAAAATACTATTTTCATTTTTGACTATGTTTTCTAAAAATAATATACTTAATTTCGTTACAATGAAATGATTATCCATGTCCAAATATTTAATAATTATTTAAAAGGAATATTCTGGTTTTTTTCAAATTAGGTAATTTTTATCATTTTTTAAATAGTGTGAAAGGAATTTTTTTAATATATATGACATGTATAGGATGACTATAAGGACGCAACCATAAATATTACATAATATTAAGTTAAATGAATAATTCATATTGAAGATATTTTCAAGTTTAGAGTTTTAGAGAATTAGGCCAAAACTATCACATTACATCTCAAAAATTACAAGGTATGCACTTATACTTAGATTCCATTTTTTCATAAAATAAAAACTCTTGAAAAAAATTCATGTCATTATTATGTTTTAGAAAGAATTACTTTTTCGTGATCCCATCCTTGATCCTATTCATCTTTAGGTCCACTGAAAAACATTTCAAAACATGGGATGAGCATTAAAAGCTTAATAAGGTTTATAAAACAATGAAATAAAACATTAGTTCACCATTGCACACATCACATAAGATTTTCAACATAACTCATGAAATCTTAAGATTTGTGAATAACACATAGAAATCGTGAATCATAAAGGTATCTTGTGGCATTTATAACATACTTACGTTGATTCTATCATAACTACGTAGGGAGTTTCATTTGGAATACCCATCACAATATATTCACCAAATCCATTAGGAGAAACATTCACATTTACCTCTGTCACGTTACCCAATTCATTGGAGAGAAATATCAGGCTCATCTACCCTAGGTTTATCACAAAACCTCCCATATATGTATCAATTCCCAATAACCAAAACATATTCATAATATATAAAACAAACATAAGGGAAAATAAAATTTCCACAATTTAATCACAATATATCATTTAAATATATTTACATAAAAATCCATTAAAAACCATTTTCAATAAAAAAATATGTAAAAGAGTCTATGGTATTTATTTCCCTTTTAAAAACCTTAAGGGTTGTTAAAAAATCCAAGCATCAAATAATACCCGTGGTAGTAGAAAGGTCATTGTCACCACCTACGTTAAAAAGAAAAATTATTTTTTTCATTTAGTAAAAATATTTATAGAAATAGATTCCCTTTGAATGAAATTAAATTTAAAATGTGTTTATAAATCATATAAATAAAAGTTGCGTAATAAAAAAACATGCCTCAATGAATGGAGATTGAGACGAAGTCCCTTACCTCGTGTCCGACTAGATCTGTTTATTCTTTAATCTCATGAATAATAAATTAATGTTAATTTCTACTAGATTAAGAAAATTTTTCATGTTTACTATTCCATTTATATTAATTTTTACCATGTAATAATAATTATTTAATAATGTAATTTAATAATGGTTGTTCTGTCGATATTTGGTACTTGAGTAAAAAATGAACACCTTATAATTACATGTTGTCAATGTTGTCAACAGTCCATTTTATAAATATTTATATTCATGATTTAGATATCATATATATCATTTATATCCCGTATATATATGTATTTATAATAGTACATAACATTTGGAGATAAGAAATGAAATGCACCGTTCATGGAGATGGTGAGTCATACGTACGCATGAACACTACATAAATTTATATTTAAAACATTAATGTAATTAAAAAATAATTTTAAAGAGGTATATTATAAATCCAGTATAATATAAAGTATAATATCATTAACACTATCCATTATATGTCTCACATATGATATTAATGAGTCATATCACTTTAAGGGGGCGGTAGTCCGCATTTTCACAAATTAAATTATCACGTTTACCCATTATAGAAACCATAAAGGTAGGATATAAATGTAAAATACATAAGCAAAAAAGAAAATATAAACATAATATAGATCATATATAAATATATTTTCATCTTAACGGCTACCATGAGAGGTGGTTGTAGATAATCGAACAATCATTGTTCTGTGAGGCATTAGTTTGTCATCCACCGAAACAGTACGTTCTTCACCAATTAAATAGTGGTGTGTGTATTTGTAGTTCGAATCATTCTCAAAACAACATCCTAGTATATTTAAGACACTAGTGTTGTAATAAAATAGTGGAATAAAAAAAATTTATGGGTTATATAAGTAAAATAAAGGAAAAAAAATTAAGAGAAACAGTTACCATTAATTTGGGTAACTCCCTTTGGATTGAACCAAAAGAACTTCTTGAAGTGTCTTCTTCCAAATTTAATGCTTCTAATATAAGGGGAGGTATCTTTAGAGAATATTTTGGAAGGTTTTGGGAGAGATAAGGGGCTTTAGAGGTGTGTGAATGGGATAGAAGTGTGGGCTTTGTATAAGGGGGAGGAAGGGGCTCTTTAGAATCGTTTGCAAATAATATTTTATTATTAAATTTTCTTTGGATAATAAAGTTATAAAACTAATTAAATTAGAATATAGGATGACTCATTATAGAAATAATATCATACAATAATAATTGGACATTTTTTGGATATTTTTTTAATATTTATAATCATATTTATTTGAATCATTTACAAATTTGGTGAATACTGCATCGTTATTGTGTAATAAATAATATAATTTATATGATGTCTGAAAACTATAAAATAAATACCATAATATATTTAATTTTAATTTCTTTCTAATAAATATTTATAGTCAAAAATATATCATATATAACCTAATGTAAAAATTAATTTACTAAAAGATATTTGTTTTTGCCATTTTGACTTTACATTAATTAAAATAAAGTGTCATTATCACTCTCAAGAGGTTCTATGGGGTCCCAAAATCCACCCATAAATTTCCATGGCCATAAATGACTCAACCAATAAGGTTAAGAAATGTGTTAAGGTAATTATGTGTTATTATAATATTCATTTTATGATGAATTACCTTATTTACCATTAACCACAGTAAATAAAAGTCGAAATTACTATTCACCAAAAATTATTTTCAACTTATTGAACCACATTTTACATATAAATAAAAACAATTTATGTCATATTTTTTAAATCCAATTCATTGAATAAACGAAATTTCATTTTAATGAAAAATTCACCATTTTTAATACTACTTAGTGGTTTCACTATTAATTAAAAATTGATGTTTTACAAAAAAATACCAAAAATTCATCCTACATTATATATGATATTCTGAATTCCAAAATGATGACTATTTTACCAAATTCATAACATATATGATGCATTAATTAATTTAAAATTAATTCACATTGTCAAAAAATAGTGTGTTGTTAAGAAGCAATAACTATCAAATGATTGATACTTGTTTATGTACAATTTCAAAGCGAAAATAATTACAATGACCAATATTGGATTAAATTGTAAAAAAATATTCCAAATTCACTTTAAAACGTATTAAATAGATAATATGACCATTTAAATAATTTAGATTAAAATGCACTTTTGAATTAGAATAAAAAAATTTCATTATTCATTAAAAATTATTATTATCAGAAAAATACCAAAATTTTTCCCAAAGTGAATTTTGAAGTCCCAAATCTAAATAAGAATTTTATTTTGTAAAATATAACATATAAAAGTGACCAAAACTATATTTCAATAAGGTTCTCCTTCAATAGGCGGTAAATCAAACTTTTAATGTATTTTAGAATATTTATAATTAAAATTATATTATTTCAAATTTTAAGCCTCTAAATTTTATTATATAAATGCTAAAACATTTGAAAAACATTTATAATCATATATTAGTTAGTTATATTCATTTAAGCAAATACAATGAATAGGCTATAACTACATTTTAAATAATATTATTCTATTATTAGTGTGGAACGTAAGATTTAAAAGAAACATGTTGTTGCTTATCAGGTATGCTATCGAGCATATAAATACCATTAAAGTAAAATTAATATTTAATTCATAAATATGAGGAATTACGAAAATTTATGAAATCATTATTTACTTGGAATTTTATATCCTCACTCATTTTGAGAATTGCATCCTCGCAATTTTATTCATTTATCAAATAAGTGGTGATATTTATCTGTTATATCATTTTAAGATTCCCAGATTTCCTCTTCAAGCATATGTTTTTTTAATAAATACTTTACGTATTGAATTAACTTATTCTAAAACACTTTCTCTCTATGTTAAATAATCTTGACTGGTTGTTCCTCATAAGAGAGATTTTATTACAACTAAACTACCCCTAGGATCCAAACAAGTGACGGATCTAACATATACTTTCTTAAAATTGAAACATGAAAAACATTGTGTACCATGGATAAACATGGAGGTAAATCCACTCTGTAAGAATGTGATCCAACTTTTTCCAATATTTCGTAGGGTCCAATGAACCTCAGACTGAACATTCCATTTTTACCAAAATGCATCACACTTTTTCATGGAGAAACATTGAGAAAGACATGATCACTTACCTCAAAAGAGAGATCCTTTCTCCAATTATTTACATAACTTTTCTGCCTACTCTGAGCTATTCCCATGTGCTTCACAATCAATTGAACATTTTCTTCCATCTCCTCTACCAATTATGTTCTCATCGTCTTCCTTTCACCAACATTATCCAAAAAACATGAGTTCGACACCGCTTTCCATTTAATAACTCAAATGGAGCCATATGTATACTGGAATAAAAACTGTTATTATATGAAAATTCAACCAATGAAATATGTTTGTCCCAAATGCCCTGGTAATCCAGTGAAAAAGCACATTGCATATCCTCCAAGATCTGAATTGTTCGTTTTGGCTGCCCATCTGATTGAGGATTAAAATATGTAAAAAAAATTAATTCAGTACCCAACGACTTCTGAACGCCTTCCCAAAAGTTAGAAGTAATCATGTGATCATGATCAGATACAACAGAGAGGGGAACACCATGCAACATGACTATTTATTTAACTTACAACTGATAATGACGATCTAGAGATAATGTATCATGAATAGGAAGGAAATGATCAAATTATGTCATATGATCGAAAATAACCCAGATTGGATTATTACCTCGATATGTCTTTGGTAATACCACGAAGAAGTACATTGATATTTTTTACCATTTCCACTCATTCACTGGTAAATACTGAAGAATCCATTTCGGTATGTGGAACTCTGCTTTAACCTGTTGACAAGTCAAAAACCTCACAGTAAAATCAGAAATCTATATTTTCATTTCGCCCAACAATTAATGTTCCTAAAAAACTCTGTACATCTTAGTATTTTTAGGATTAACTGAAAATCGGGAACTATGAGCTTCACATAACTACTCATTCTTTAACTATGCAGCACAAGGCATGCATAATCTTTTTCCAAACCTAAAAACACAATCATTATCAATGTTTAATTCCGGAAACATACCCTTCTAAACCAACAATACCATTTTCTAAAAATCACTGTCTTCCTTATGTGCTTGCTTTATTCTATCTAATATAGAGGATTTCATTGAAACTTGAAACAAAACAGAAGAATTTCCTACACCAACAACTTCTAGGAGAAAGTTCATAAAATCAAAAACCAAAGAACCACTTTCCAAAATTAGCATGGTTAATGAAGCAATTATTTTTCAAATCAAAGCATTAGCCACTCTATTTTCTTTTCTCACATGGTAAAAGATAGTGAAAACATAATACTTGATTAATTACAACCATCTCCTTTTGTCTCATGTTTAGTTATTTCAGAGTGAATATATACTTAAATCATTTATGGTCGGTATATATTTCACATTTTACTCCATAAAAATGATTCCTCGAAAATTTTAATACAAAAAGAACATAATCTAATTACAAATCACGTGTATGGTAATTTAACTCCGGAGGGTTCAACTAATGTGGAACATAAGAAATTACCTGATCATTATGCATAAGGACAAATCAATTTCCTTTCAATGAAGTTTCATTGTAAATAACAAAGTCACCATTCATGGAAGGTAGTGCCAAAACTAGAGCATTCACCCATCTTCTTTTCAATTCCAAAAAACAATCATCACATTCTTTTTTCCAAATGAACATAAATCCTTTTTGAGTTAACATAGTTATTGGACTAGATAAAAATGAAAAATTTTAAAAAAACCTCGAGTAATAACCTTCCAAAAAAAGAAAACTATGAATCTCAGTTATATTCATAGGTCTTGTCTGTTCGTTAACATCTTTTATTTTAGTAGGATCAATTGTTATGAAATTTTTTGAAACGATGTGACGAAAAAAATAAATTTTCCATAACCAAAAATAATAAATACTGAATTTACAAAAAAATTTATTTTTTTTATGGTTTGTAAGATAACCATTAAATGACTTTAATGATTCTCTTTACATTTAGAATAAACCAAAATTACATCAATGAATATAAATACAAACTTATCGAAGAACTAACTAAAAATTTTATTCATAAGATCCATGAACACATCAGGTGAATTGGTTAAACCAAAATGCATAACTAAAAATTCAAAATGGCCATATCTAGTATGAAACACAGTCTTCAGAGTGACTGCTTCTTTTTCATTCAATTGATGGTACCCCAACCGCAAATTAATCTTTAAAAAATACCTAGCTCCCTTGAGCTGGACAAAAAAATCATTTATATGATGAAAAGGATACTTGTTATTAATAGTGATGTTATTCAATGCTCTATAATAAATGAAAAGTCTCATTGAACCATAATTCATTTTAATAAACAAGACAAGATAACCCCATGGTGATGTGCTAGGTCAAATTAAACATTTATCTAATAACTCCTTCAATTGCTTCTTTGACTCTAAAAGTCAATTTGAGACATTTGTTAAGGGGGTAATGAAATTGAATTAGCATATTAATCTATGTCAATGGTAAATTCAAAATTCTGGTCATGAATAATACCAGGATACTCATCATGAAAAACATAATGATACTCACTTACCACCGGCATGGCAATAATCTGAATACTTGCTCTATTTTCAACAATAAGTGCAAGGTATCATTAATTTCCTTCTTTTACTAGTTTCTCTGCTTCCTGATATGTTGTCAAAATTAAGGGTTAATTCCTTTACAGAAACTAAAAATCATTCTGGAAAGAAATCTCTTTAGCTCTGTAGTTAATCTTAAAATGATAAATAGAATTCTGACCCATACACAAAATAACATCAAACTATTCTATAGAAAAAACAATAAGGTTTTTAGGTAGATTATTTCTGCACACAAGGACATGAATGTTCCTAAAATTTATTTTTGTTTCAACATTTACTCTAGGTTTTTTACCAATAGTTGCCAATTCATATCTCGATATTGAATTACCAATTTAATAGGAAACTTCTCATAAATGAACGAATGTGTAGACCCTGAATCTAACAACACATTGGCATAATTTGAATAAAAAAACAGTTTACCTGATACTACTTCATTTAATGGACTATCATCTACTGAAGTTTTTGTAAACACTTCAACAACCATTTTTTTGGGTAGTATATTTTCTTTCCCTCAGTTGAGTTCTTCGATGCACACTCATTTTCATAATGACCCATTTCATTTCACTTAAAACATATTACTGACTATAAATCAAATTTTATCTTACTATTACCCTGATCTTTTTAAGTGCAATTACGAGACTTATTTCCAATTTTACCACATTGTTATAACTTACTAGATTTAAAAATATATTCAGCAACTTGATTTTTACAACAATTTTAAAATATTGTATACTTATGTTTCTTACCATTAATCATTTTTGAAGAGTTCATCCCTTTTACCTTCCACCTCAATCTCTTATTCTGTAGTTTTTCGAAGAACACATGATCTACAAAAAACTCTATTTCCACCTTCTCCACACATAAAGAATGTTTTCATAACTTTTTAACTCACAAGAAGATAAATCGCTTAAATACATTGGATTTAATCCTGGGTAAAAATGGGTGATTTTTCTATCATGATATCATATATAATTTGGAGCATAACGTACAAGTCGAGTGATATTTTCTTCATAAGCAGCCACTGACTCATCATCCTGTCTAAATTCTAGGAATTTTTTTTCCATCCTAAGATAAAAATCATAATGAAAATATTTCTTAGCAAACATATCTTTTAATTCATCTCAATCAAGAGAATAAATCTCCTCACTATCCCTGATATTTTTCACCTTATACCACCATTAATCAGCTTCACATTCAAAATGGTAAACAACGAGACAAAACTTTTTATGTTCTTAACACACCATGACAAATAAAATTTTCTCCAATTTTAATCCACTATTCAACTAGCATAGGGTCATATGATCATCAGAATGATGATGGATGTTGTCTCTTGAAATGATCGACTAGTAAAATTTTATTCTGTGGTCGATCTGGATGATCTCATGGATGGATACCACCTGCATTTATAGCCTGAGTCAATTGTTCCATCACTGCAACAAATAGTTCAGTTCTGATTGTGACCATATTAGGTTGCTGATTTGGAAGGTTTTCTTCCACCTGATGTCATCCCAAAAAATATTCCATATTTCCTCTATGGGTAACCATTCTGAACACAAAAATATCTTATGAGAAGAGACATGGTAATCTATAAATTCTATAAAATTTCAATATTAATATAATGTAATATGTGCATATTAAATTAACAATACCCAAACTCAAAAAGTTATCTAAACTGACCTCTAATACCAACTATAAGGAACCGACCATTAACATTACATAAAATTGAATTAATAGAACATTTCACATTGAGAATCATTTCAGGATTAGAGTTTTAGGGAATTATGCCATCACTATTACATTACTTTTCAATAATTACATGGTTGACACTTCTACTCAGTTTCGATTTTTTTCATAAAATAAGAACTCTTGAAAAAAAAGACATGTATATTCCCATGTTTTAGATAGCATGACTTTTCCTTAATCCCATCCATGACCCTATTCATCTTTAATCAATGTGAACAACATTTCAAAACATGGGATGAGCATAAAAAGCTCAGTAAGGGTTATAAAAGAACGAATGAAAACATTAGTTCATCATTTCATGCATAACATAAGCTCTATAACATACCTCACGTGATCATAAGATTTATGAATTACACATAGAGATCATAAATCATAAAGGTAACATGTTTTCATCCATAACATACTTACGTTGTATCTATCACAACAATGTAAGGAGACACATTTGGAATACCCATCACCATATATTTTATAAATCTCATAAAAAAAATATTCACCTTTACCTCTGTCACGTAACTCAATTTATTAGAGATCTATCTTGGGCTTAGTCTCCCTGAGATTATAATGTAACCACCCATATACATAACAATTCCCACAAACCATAACATATTCAAAACATATAAAACAAACATAAGGAAAAAATAACATTTCTATATTTCAATCACAATCTAGCATTTAAATAAATTGAATTAAAAAATCCATTACCAGAACTTTTTTCAATTCCAAAATATGGAAAATAGTATAAGGAATTTATTTTCCATTTAAAAAGATTGTGAATTTTCAAGGATGAAAAAGATCAAATAATAGTCATTTCAACGAAAAGGTTGTTGTCACCGCTTACGATAAAAAGAAACATTATTTTTTTCATTTAGTAAGACGTTTCATAGAAGAAGATTCCCTTTGAATGAAATGAAATGTCAATGGTGTTTAAACAGCATATAAAAAATGTCATGTATAAAAAAAATGCCTTAATAAAAAGAGATTATGACGAAGTCCCTTACCTCATGCTAACTTGATTCGTTCATTCATTAATCTCTTGAATAATAAACAAATGTAAATTTCTACATGATTAAGAACCTTTTTCATGTTTATTATTCACTTTATATTACTTATTACTATGTTGTAAACATTATGGAATCATGTATGTTAATAATGTTTGTTTTGTCAATATTTGGTACATGAGAAAAAATGAACACCTTATTATTACATGTTGTCCATGTGGTCAATAGTAAATTATTTAGAGAATGATATTCATGATTTAGATATAATATATATTCAGTATATATTTTTATTTATAAGAGAACATAACATTTGGTGATAATAAATGAAATGCACCATTCATTGAGATGGCAAGACAAACATACACATGAATGCTTCTTTCATTTCTATTTCGTACTTTAGTATAATTTATAAATAATGATACATATTTATAATATAATTCAGTATAATATCATATATAATATTTTTAACTCTATCCTTTATACGTCTAACATATGGCATAAACGATTAAAATCACTTTGAGGGGGTGGTTGTCCGCACTTCCACAAATAAAATTATCGCATGTACCCATTATAGAAACCATAAAGGTAAAGTATAAATATCAAATAGAGAAGCATAAATAAATCATAATATATATATATATATATTAAATAAATATAGTGTCTTCTTAATGGACACCATGAGAAGCGGTAGTAGATAATGGAACAATCATGGTTTCATGAGGTGTTAGTTTTTCATCTATAGAAATTGTATGTTCTTCACCCAATAGTTGGAGGTGTGTGTAAGTGTTGTTGGAATATTTCTCATAAAACACCCTAGTATATTTATTATTATTTTTTGTAATAAAATAATGTATTAAAAAGATTTTTTGGGTTGTAGATGTAATGTAAAACAAAATAATTTAAGAGAAATTGTTTCCTTTAATTATGGTAACTCCCTTTGGTTTGAACCATAAGGACTTCTTGAACTGCCTTCTACCTATGATAAGGATTCTTGGAGGAGAGGGATCGTGAGAGATTATTGGGGAAGCAGTTGGATGAGCCATGCGGCTTGAGAGGTGCATGGTATGGGTTACAAGTGTGGGATTTTTATAAGGAGGAGGAGGGGCTCTTTCTGAGAGTATGCAAATACTATATTATTATAAACATATCTTCGGTTTCTAAGGATCAAAAACTCATTAAAGTTGAAGATATGATGACTCATGTTCGAAATAAAATTATCCATTAATAATTGAATAAGTTTTGTATATTTTTTAATATTTATAATCATATTTATTTAAATCATTTATTAATGAGGCAAATCCATCCTCATTATTGTGTCTTAATAATTTAATTTGTTGAATGTATAAAAATTATGAAATAAATACCATAATATATGAAACATTTGTATCATAATAATGAATATATATTGTTGAAAAGTTTACTTATATTACCCTATTAAAAATTAATTTACTAAAAATATTTGTTTATGCCATTTTTGCCTTTACTTTTAGATAATTAAAATAAAGTATCATTATCACTCTCTAGTGGCCCCTTGGGGTCCCAAAATAACCCCAAAGATTCCAATGGTCATAAATGACTCCACCAATAATCTTCAGACAAATGTTAATGTGATTTTGTATTATTATAATATTCATTTTACCTTGAAGTACACTATTTACCTCTAACTGCGTTAAATAAAAGTTGAAGTTACTATTCACCAAAAAATTATTTTCAACACATTGAACAAAATTTTACTAACTAATAAGAACCATGTATGTCGGATTTTCAAAATCAAATTCATAGAAGTAGTAAAATTTCATATAATTTATGAACTATATTTTTTAACAACTACTTAGTGGTTTCACTATTCATCAACAATTGATGTTTTTCAGAAAAATACAAACAATTCAGCCTAAGCTGTATTTGATATTCTGTATTCAAAAATGATGAAAATTTCACCAAATTAAAGACATAGATTTTTCATTAATTATGTTAAAATTAATTCACGTTGTCAAAACAAATAGTGTTTTTAAGAAACAAAAATTATCAAAAGATTGATACTTTTTTTACCAATTTCAATGTGAAATAAATTCCAATGACCAATATTGGATTAAAAGTTAAAAAAAATCTAATTACACATTAGAACCAATTAAAAATATAATATAACCATGAAAATAAATTAGATTAAAATGAACTTTTGAATGAAAATACAGTATTTTTTATTATTCATTTAAAAATTATTTTTATCATAAAAATACCAAATTTTTACCCAAATCTAATTTTAGTGACCCGATTCTAAAAAAGAATATTATTTTGTCAAATAGAACTTATAAAAGATAAAAAAAAACTAGAATTATATTTGTTTATCCATCAAAAGGTGGTAAATCAACCTTTTAAAAATATTAGAGTATTTAAGCTTAAAATTAGATTAATTCACATATTAAGACACTAAAGATTATTTGATAAATGTAAAAAACTTTAAAAAAACATGTATAATCATATTTTATATAGATCTATTCATTCCCACCAATACAACAACTAGGAATTAACTACATTTAAAATAATATTATTATATTATTAGTGTGCAATGTATGCTTTCAAAGAAACTCGTTGTTGCATATTGGGTATTCCAACAAGCATATCAACCCCTTTAAAGTAAAATTAATATTTAATTCACAAATATGAATAATTATGAAGATGTATTTTTTCTATATTTACCTATGATTTTATAATAGCCCACTATCAGGACCACTCCATTACCTCAAACATAATTTATAAGATTCCATGTTTATGGTTAAAGAATAATTTTCTATAATATTCATTAGTTTATTAGATTTGGAAAAAAAATTCAAAGTGTCAATGAAATTTTCCTCATGAACTATTCTATGTAATATTTTAATGAAATTTTCAAAAACGACAAAGATCATTGATATAATTGATTGCTTCTAAATTTTATATATAATTCACTCACTTATATACTTAGATTATTAACCTTTTCATTAATAGTATAATGAATACCCTATGTTAATATCTCAAATTCCTTTATTATGAAATTACCATTGGTTACGATAGGAGGAAGGATTATACAACACATTTCCATCCCATGTGTAATTCTTATATTTCGGCATCATGATTGATTTCCATATATAGAACACATATTAATGTTCATGATATAAATTTTATGTCTGTGCCTATAATTATATATCCCTCCAATACATATGGTAATGTTTTAGTCTCATGAGATGCCATGCATGGGATTAGGCAGTGGCCTAATGAATTATGGGACTCTATCTACTATGAGATGTTGTCTTAGAAGCTTTACATCACTTGTTATTATGAAAATTTAATGATAAAAACATATTTCTTATGATTCCATGATCTTATGATACCAGGTTCATTTTATTATTCTCCCATAAACTCACTCTTGAGACATCTCTTTTGTAAAATCAGGTTATAATTTTAACTCACAAATTAATTTTCATTATCATGATTATTAACATATTGGGATTTTTTGCTCACCTATTTTATTTATGTATTCCATTGTTTATCCCATATATTTTTAAGATTACCATTATGTGGAATAAAATAAATATTTTATATTTTAGTCTCAATTTTCTGTATTATGATCCTAGTATTTCAAATACACTATGCCTCACAATCTTTAGGTTGTCATATTTTGATTTTTATGTTAGAAAACATTGGATAATATGTGTAAAAGTATTGGTTCATTATAGTTGGTATCATATAATGGGATATTTATTTTTGGCGATTATCAATAGAATAATTTAGTTATAATCAACGGTATAAGTATGAAGACATTTTTTTGTATGTTAAAATATTCTTAAATTTTCATAAACAATAGATTGATTTGGATCCAATAAATTACATCCTAGAATAGATACTAAAAGTGTATTTTTTATGGGACATCTATAAATAAGGGTTATAACATTAAAAATGTTAATTAGGGTTAAATCAATATTCACCATGTGCTAGTCAACGGGCCTTGCTACACACCTAGTTTAACCCTCCCATAGTATTTTTTTAATTCAAAAACTAATTACAAACCATTTTAAACACACAAATAAATCATTTGATAAAAACAAATTGGATATTTTATCATGGATAACCGATATTGAAACAATGATAGTCATAATAAAAGATATCTTTATCATTTAGGAGTTATTCCTCATAGGTAAATGAGTTTCTCATTTTTTATTTTAATCTATTCCCATCATGTTTCTTTAATTATTTTTATATAATTATATAAAATTGGTGAAATATTTATAATAACAAATGTTATGGAAAATATAATTATTTCAAAAATATTATACCAAACATGGTGGGAATCAACGTTAGACATATAGTAAATTTTCAAAATTTACTATCTAGAATTATTATTAACAACTGGAATATTGATTAATTTTTAATCACATCAATGAAAATATAGATGGTTCCGCATAGAATTTAAATTATTAAATGTGATAGTGAATAGAGGATTCAATTTCCTATTTTTTCAAAATGTGGGATGTTGCACCATATAGAATTTTTTAAAAAAACAAGAGGATTAATAATTGGTGTAAAATGAGAGAATAATTTAGAAAATTTATGAAGTAAAATAAGAAGATATTAGTTAACAATATATATTGAAAAAAATTCAATATAAGGCAACATTAATAGTTTGATGTGTTGGGTTTGGGTGACTTGGTTATTATCAGAGTCAATTCTCTAATATAAGGATTAATTTCAATGATCCATTGTTATTAAAATCATTCATGTGGAATTATGAAAGTGTTTATGTGTTGGAACTGGAGAGTCATATTGTTGAAGTATTTTTTACCATTAGTATTCCGGTTATAAGAATCTCTAAACATTTATGGATTTTCATGATATAGTAATTATTTATGTAATTACAAGAATATGTCGATGGTTACAAATTTAATATAAATTTGGTTTAATAGTAATGTGATATTTTAGAAAAATTATATTTTTATGGAAAATATAATATTTGTGTTTTCTTTATGTTTAGGTAATTTTATTCAATTAAAAATAATTGGTTTGTGTAAAATAATGAGTTGGATTGAAAACAATTGATGTTAAGATTTTAATTTCGTGAATACTATTATTTCTTTATATTTTCACCACATTCTTGTGAAATTCATATTATTTAAGATAATTATGAATATGATTATCACTTTATTTTTTCCATTGTTTTAGAGATTGGAAAAATTATAAGTCGATCAATAACCCATCCCATCTCGCTTGGTCGTGTGGATTAAATGCACAACGATAGGGAATCAATGGTGTAGAACCTAAAACTGGACTACATGGTGTACTAGATATTATGAAATTTTTTTCATATATTATTTGATTTATAAATAAAATTTTGGTTTTGGGAAACATATATTAGTATCACATCTCTTTCATTTTTTGGGATATTTAAATGATTATTAAAAAAATTTGGTCATTTATAATTCATTTGAGGTATATTTATCACTTAGGTATCAGATGGTTTCAAAGTGAAATATAGTTTGATAAGAATATAATTAAATCGTTGAATGATGATCTTGTTTATAATACAATAGTTATTGAATGATTTAATTTGAAATATTATTTGGAAATTAAAATGAGGTTGTATCTAATTTGGGAAATATATTACCTTATGATAAACATTTTTTATTCTTCATTATATTTAAATATAAGATAAAAATATTGATAAAATTTTTTGGAATCATATGATCATTTAGAATTAAATTTATGTGCATCGAGGATCCGAAAAATCATCTTGAATAATCATAAGTCGATGAAATTGTTATAAAAATTATTAAAAAAAACAGTATACATGAAAACTATATATTTTTCATTTTTTTAAGTAGTGTATATGGTAATAGTATACATTAGTTTTTGGTAAAAGATCTTTAAAAAATCATTTTTGACAAACCCATGGTCTCTTCTATCATAAAAAAAATAATTGAATTATATCCAAAATAGATAATGATTTCCCAATATAATTCACCTGGAACTATCATTATCATATTTTGAAATCGAGTTAGGTGATAAACTTTGTAGTTCTATTTCCCTATTTTTAAGAGAAAGTATTATTGATCCGTTTTTTATGTTGGTACTCCAAAAAGGAATTATCAAATAGAAAAACCATGATAACAAAGTATTAGTTCAAATTATGAGGAAAAAAATTATTTAAGGGGGTATAATATAGAAACCTAATATTCAAAAAACAACACAATGTTATATAGTGAATAAAACACACAACATTAAATTAAACTGAACAGTTTTAAAATATTAAAATGTAATTTTTTAAACATGACTATTATACCATAGTGCAAAATTGGAAGGTATAAATAAGATTAAATGATTTTTTATATCTTTTGAATTTTCATAATAAATATGAAATTTTGGAAAAATTCTTATAATATAATCAGTTCATTTTTATTAAAGGCATTTTTAATTAAAAAATTAGTTTACTTCAAAATCATCATTAATTTATTTTAATTATAAAATATTATAAAATTTTTCTAGAAGTATTATAAATATAATTTTTTGAAATGAAATCCATTTTTTGAAATCATCATAAATATTTAATATAAGTTAATTATTTTGGTTTTTCTAAAATGGCTAATTTTTTAGTGAATAGTGAAAATTACCGACATTCCAAAATACTATCACTTCATTTCCTTAAATTATATATATTCAATTTTTTTGTTTCTAATTCTAAATTTTTCCAATTTTAATTATAATAATTTATTTAATTTAATTGTATTCACAAATTTTAATAAATTTTGATTTATTTTCATTTTACAATTAAAAACTAGGTATTCTTAAAATAATTTTTTTAATTATATAATGATTATTCATTTTAGTTAAAAAATAACTCAAATTAAAAAAATAAATGAAAATTCATAAATTATATATATATTTATATGAAATTATATTCATATAATGATTATTTAAATTCATATAATTTATATAAAATAATCTACTACATGAAAAATGCATTTCTTGAAAACCTGATTTTTTAGAAGTTCTATTGGATTAAGATTTAAATTGAATTAAACCACATCTTGGATTTTAATTTTATAATTTTATCAATTATTATTAATTAATAAAATTATTATTAATATTAATGGAATTATAATTTTTGTTATAATAAATTTTAATAACAGTAAATGAACTAATTACTATTGTGGAAAACTAAAATAGTAAATGTGTGTATCCTAAGAATTAAATTGAAAAACATGTTTAAAACATTAATTTATTATTTTTTAAGGTTTTGATAAACCATATCACCCATAAATTCTAGTTTTTATGAATTTTTAAGGAATTTTATTGAGAGTGACTTTCCATTCTTATGTAGATTGTGGTATTTAAAAAATGTCACACCTCTTATATTATAAAAGGGAACCTCATACCATAATCTAGACACACATATGAAACCATTTGGGATGACCAAACCCTACAACAATATATCACCAAAATACTTATAAAAGTTATTGTGCTTCAACGCATCCCAATATTACAACCTTAGTGTCCATAATAAGATATCCAAATGTGGTTTTTCTAATAAAATTTTTTCATCTTCATTGAGATCCTTCTTTTTAAATATTCTTTTTCCACCATCAATTTCATGTTAACAATAAATAATAATAACAACTGAATCTCGTATAATCATATATATTAATATGTTTATGGTATATTATTAATCCACCTCATCTTCAATTAAAAGAAAAATGAAACCATCATTCATTTGTCTCATGGAATACCATCATACTAAATGATTTAATTCATTTTCCATCATAATATCTCATGAATATTAACTATAATGTATTAAATTTTTTAATATAATACTAAAAGAATATAAATCATTCAAGGAATTTAATATATCATATACCTTATTATAGTTTCATCCACTATGAAATGATAACATTATTCCTGTGTATGGTAGAAATACATATCATAAAGTGATGTGATTCATTTTTTATTACTACATCATAATATGAAGAATATAAGATTATTTACTAAAATAATAAGAAATTTATGATATAATTATAAATATTTAATATTAAAATATTAATTAGCTTATTTCAATTCTGTTTTTTTAAAAAATGTAGACATTAATCAGGTGTACTTATGGATTTCCGTTTATTTAATTATAACATAGTTTATTTTAATTAACGGTAATTCATTATTGGTTATCAAATTAAAATAGATTTATAAAAATTATAATTATTTCATGATTATTATTATTTATATGATTAAATAATGTCCCATTTGTCCATGGTCAAGACATGGATGTCGTTTGAAATTATGAAATGAGAATCCTCAAAATAACTAATGTGGACATAACAAAATATGAAATTAAATATGTAATTAAAATAAATGAAGTAAACGGTTTAATTATAAATGATTTTACAAGGAAAAATATCATATAATTAAAATAATTGATATATTTTTATTATATTAAAGATAATGTAAATACATCACATGTCTAGAATTGAGGTAAGGAAATTATTATATCACGTTAACTTCCGTGAGACTTTTTCCACATACACTATTTGTTTATTTTTTGTGGTGTCTATACAGAACTATTTAATTTTATAAAATTAATATTTTAATCTTCATGGAATTTAATATTTTATTTTATGTTACTTTCTTTTTGTGTTTTATGAATCAAATGTTACGAATGTGGTAAGGGTTTATTTGACAATCACTTCATTATTGGGAATCCTTTCTATTTATGCCACCCTTGGATGATGTTTTTGATAATATTATTTTCAACTAAATTTATTTTCTTATCCTTTGAAATTTATATAAATTAAAAGTTTTACTTTCATTTTTCACTGTTTAATTACTCAAAATAACAAATTAATGTTATTTTTGGAAATCGATTTTATTTCTCTCCTTTGTGGAAAATAATTTTTCATCTATATCCTTGATTACAAAATAAATTATTTTTGTAAAAAACATTACCCATATATTACTTTATTCAGATCAATTTTAAAGAAATTTTCTTGACATTTTTCAAATGATAAATATTTTAAACTTGTATTTCATTGGGGTGAAATGAATGATTATTAGCTTATATGACATGTACGGAATAACATACAACCAAGAATAATCAATTATTTAAATATTATTCTATGGTCTTCAATGCTTATTTTAATGTAAAATATATATGGTAATATATAAAGTTTCATATTTTTTGTAAGTGTTTTCAATTATAAAAGGGTATTTTCCTCAATTATGATTCCATGCAATCTTTTAAACACCTTTTCAACAATGATTACAAACTATGATATTATGGATTGCTTATAAATTATGTCTATGTGCTTATTGCATATATACCTAGATTATAATCACTTACTATTAATGGGTAACACATTCCTTATGTTCATATCTCAAATTGTTTCATTATAAAATTTCATTTGAATATTGTATATGGAAATATTATGAAACCAATTTTCATTCCTTTGGAAATTATTATGTTTATTATTTATGATTGACTTCTTTATGTGGAGAACAGATGAAAGTATATCATATAAATGTCATATGTGGTCTTGGAATTATTAATCCCACCAATGAATTGTGTAATGTTTAGTCTCGTGATACATCTTGAATGGGAATGGGGAGAGAACTTAATACATTATGTGAGTCTGTCCACCGAGAGATATTATCTCAGTAGCTAGACATGATTTATTTTTATGTCATGTTCCATATTGACTCCTTATTTACTATGATTCTATGATCATATGATACATGGTTAATTATGTTTTTCTCCCAAGAGATTACTCGTGATATTTCTTTATTATGATATCATGTTATACTTTTGACTCAAATTTTATTATATATTGTCATGTTTATTCCCAAAATAGAATTTTTTGAACAACCATTTTTTCTATGTATTATTGAGGTTATCCTGTGATTTTTTATAATATCAAAATGATTTAACATATAATTATATAGAATAAAATAAATACCTTTTATTTTAGTCACTCTTTGGTGTATTATGATACTAGACTTCACAATACCCTAGTCATCATAATCATTCAGTTGTAATTAATTGAAAATTATGTTTAAAATAATGGGATAATATGTATAAAAGGATTTGATAATTATATGGCTTCATATGTGTGTCATCATCTTTAATTCAGAATATTATTTTATTTGGTTATCTAGAATAAAATTTTATACATCACCCCATCCATGGAATTTATTTTTACTACATCATTAAAATAAAATTGTTGAAATGTAAACATCAATAAATTGTACTGAAAAATCCATCATCCTCTTATACATTAATAACACGTTGATCATGATGTACCCAATGTATCCATTATTGCACAAACATAGTGTATAATAGGTTTTATTAACACCTAAAATTATGGGAGTCATGGAATTTATTATTAATTACATTTTGGTATAAGGACAATAAAAATTGCTGAAATATTGTAATTATAGTGGAAAGAAATCATATGAAATTATTTTCAATGTATATCCTTAAAATATCCCATATAGTTGGTTACTATGTGATAAATTCATGATATTATTCCACATCCACTTATAAGCACTCATACGACAACCCTTCTCTTTATTTCACACATAAAAAGGATTTGTTAAATAGAAAAAATCACATTATACCACATAAAATATCGAGAGGCCTAGTTTCTTTGGGGCTTAGGAACATTACATGACAAATAAAAACATAGGAAAGAACATCTTATTGAAAACATAATTTACATGACCACGACTTTCCCACATAAATAGCATTGCATGAGATAAACTGTGGACATGGATAAGAAAATGGTGAGATATAAATCCCATTAAGGGATTTAAAAAGGAATTAAGTGAAATATACAATACATGTTATGCAACATGTATATCAATAGATCATAAGAGTAACATGATCATAAAATCATGATATAACATGATTAACATAACATGGAAATATGGGAACAACATTTTATATAATTTTGGCACGATCCAAGCCTCATTGATCATGGATCATGGGTAAACCCTCATTGAAATATAATTAGCATGATTAACCCCTCATTGCATTTTTCGTACGATGATACTAATCTATATCCAATGTATTGGTGCTCTATCAGGGCGAACCCTTCTTAAACATTTTATTTCATGCATAATTGTGCCACATAGATCATATAACATGGAATCAATGAACATCATAAGTTATTCCATGATTAGGTAATGTGGTATAAATACATGAAAGTACCATTGAATATGTATATGTGAATAAATTTTAATACCCTTGATAGAGACATGGGTATGGTATTCACTACACAATGGTCTTGGCATGAAAAAATGTATTGAAATTTCGGCAGCATAATGGCGTGCCAAAAGGATTCATGAAAACGGTTGATGATATAGAAATGGGTGTGTCATCATATGTACATGAAATTGACAGTATGGGTTATATAGATACATGTACCAAAATTGATATGGAATTTAGATGCATAAAACAAATGAACTACTTGGATGTAAATGAGGAGAGAGAAATCTCACATAGAATTTCGACATGGTAATGAGTGTACATTTGAGGCATTAATGAGAGAGAAATGGGTATCCCATTATCCAAAAATAAATAGGAATGTATGGGAGACGTTATAAACAATACCCAAACATATTTAAATGAAAATAAAACGGCATAAATATGTTAAAAAACATGGATAAAAAAGAATGGTTGGAATCCCTTTCTTGGATCTGTGATCCCAAAGGCCTGGGAGAGGCTTGAGATATGCGTCGTGGGAGCTTGGGGTACCTTGGAATGATTATACATAACGGGGGAAGAAGCTTTATGAATTCTAAATGATTTAATTGATGAGAAAGTGGGAGCTTGGGTAGGTTTTATAAGAAAGGAGATTGAACTATTTACTATTTAGGTTGGGGTCACCACACATTAAACTAATCATTACCAAAAAATAGACCATGGTTTTTTCTCTTCGTTTTTCCCAAAGTGGAGTGTAAAAAAATATTTTATAAGGCCAATGACCAAAAATAATAAAATAATAGGAGGTCTTATGTGGAGGTGAGTCACACTCTCAAGAAAATTTATTTAAAAACTGAAAATGTTTTAGTACTCTTGGAGGTTCAACTATTGTTTCCTAAAATAAATCAAACAAAACTAAAATAACATTATATTAATTTTAAAACATATATTTTCCAAATATATCATTTATAGTATTTTATTATATCACTATTAGGTCATTATGATGTCATAAATCATATTATATATTTAAACGGTATTTAATTTTTTACCCGAAAAATTGATTGTCCAAGAAAATTATGAAAAATTCAGCTTTGGATAATTTCGACGTTATAATTAAAAAATTAATATTCATTTTATCTAAATAAATTTATAAAATTGTGAATTTCTACTTTTAAATTAGAAAACTGACATTTATAAAAAAAATCATCGGTTTTGATAAAAATTGTGGTAAAACCTTAATCAAAATTACAATTTTATTCATAAAAATTATATGAAAATTTATATGTAATAAAAATTAATTTATTAATATTTTATTAAAATATTATTTAATTAAAAAATCCATTTAATAAAGAAAAATATATTTTTCATTTTAATATTAACTAGAATTACTATTTTCACTTTAAAACTATTTACAGTGTTACAATAATAAAAAAATGTATATTAATTATTATAAAAAAAACTAATACACATAATCAAAGTGTTATGGTATAGTTACATATCCCCTTATCACACCAGCATAATATTGAAGGGTAAGGTGTGCGATGGTGACAGACTCTTGGGTTGGCTCGAATAACATGGCTCAGGTGGTAATCTCTATTAACATTCACTTCCCCCATAGTCTATTCGACTCAAGATTAACATGTTCACACTTTTATTGGGCTTAGTCAAGAGCGAAGCACAATGGCGACACCGCCTTTCTGAGCTTTGATAAATTGTCTTCATACCGAACAAGTCTACTGAATGAGGCCATCACTTCCTTTGTCTGTGTAAATTTAATTTGTTAAAGCCCTATATTTATACTAATCAGGTGATCACTGTTAAATGACTATATTATCAATGGTCACATTTTTTAAAGGTATTTTAAACTTCATAATCATAAAACCAATGATGTTTACATTTATGTAAACAATTAAAAAAATGATGCATATAATCAGATCAAGAGGAATTATGATTAATGAATGATTGGGTTGTTACGATATTCTTTCCTTATGAAATTCCGCTCTTGAAATTTCCTTTTTCCCACACTAAAACAGATGTGGGTAACTATGCATCGTAACTTCCTCAGATTCCCACATCGCTTCATCGAACTTGTGGTTTCCCTATAATACCTTGATGAGGGGAATTGTCTTATTTCGTATAACTTTTTCTCTACGATCTAAGATCATCACTAGTTACTCCTCATAAGAAAGATCATCCTAAAACAATACCACCACTAAAGAGAGTTCATGTGAAGGGTCGGTTATGTACTTCCTTAAGAGGGTTACATGAAATATATCATGTACTTTGGCCATGGTAGGTGGAAGCGCTAGTCGATAGGCCACAGCCCCATTACGGTCATGGATCTCAAAGGGGATGATGTACCTAGGAAATAACTTCCCTTTCATTACAAACCTCATGTTCTTCTTCCATGGGGATATGCATAGAAATACAATGTCTCGGACTATAAACTGAATGTATCATTTATTGTTATCTTCATAACTCTTCTATTGACTATGAGCTACCTTTATAAGGGGCTGAATGGTTTTCACCTTATCCAACATTTCTTCGACCATTTCTGGTCCTTGCAAATTATGCTCCTCAACTTCATCCCAACACACAAGTGTTCTGATCCTTTTCCGATAAAGGGCTTCATATGGTGCTATTTGGTTTCTCATGTAGAAACCATTATTATAGGATAATTCAACCAATGGAATATGTTGATCTCATCGTCCTTTAATGTCCCTTTATCATGCTCTCAACATATCCTTATGTTTTTGGATAGTCTGCTCACATTGTCCATCCATATGAGGATGATAAGTTGTACTGAAGTTCACCTTAGTATCAAGTGCATGTATAAGAATCTAACAAAACATAGAGGTAAATCTTGGATCTTGAATGGATAAAATATATATTTCTATTCCATGAATCCTTACCACTTCCATGATATATATTTGTGTCGGTTGATCCAATGAGAAATCCTCCAGCGTTGCAATAAATTGTGCCAAATTTGTTAGATGATCCACAACATCCCAAATTGCATTGTTTCTTTGGATGTCTTCAGAAGTCCGGTGACAAAGTCCACGGTGAAGTTCTCACATATCCATGCTAGTATGGGTAATGATGTCATCATCCTCTTAGACTTCTGTCTCTCATCTTTCACTTGCCGACACACCAGTCACTTTGATGTTAATTCAGTGATCTACTTATTAATATTATCCCACCAATAATGCTCCTAGATATCTCGATACATCTTTTTTTCTAGGTTAATAGAGAAATTTGAACTATTTTCATCATCCAAAAGTCCCTTATTTATCTCTGATCAGTTTAGAACATGTAGTATTTTCCCAAATCATACAATTCCTTCTTCATTAACATTGAACTCTGAGGATTTCCCTCTTATGATAGCTTCCACATTCTTCTTAATTCTCACATCATCCCTTTGAGAACCCTTTAACAGTTCCAAAAGAGATAGTTGATGGATAATTTGTGAAGTTATTAATGATGTTCCCTTCATTATGATTCCCATGTCCATCTGCATCAAATCTAATAAGATTGGATCATTCTCAATTCTCATGAGTGATAGAAACTCTGGGTCCTTTCGGAATAGAGCAGCTGCCACCTTGTTCACTTTCCCAATGTGGTAATGGATTCAGAATTCATAGTCATTGATCAGCTGTAATCATCTTCATTGGCACATTTTCAACTCTTTTTGTGGAATATATACATGATTCTTTTGGGGTCTGTATATATTTCACACTTCTCCCCAAAGAGATAATTCCACCAATATTTTAAAGTGAAGATCACCTTATCCACCTCATGATCATGTGTTGGATAATTCTTCTCATGAAGATTCAATTTCCTTGAAGCATTGGAAATGAATTTTTCATTTTACATCAACACACATCACACGATCTTCTTCAATGAATCACCAAATTCCCAAAAATATTCACTAATTGTGGCTAAAGTGAGAACAGGAACAGTGGTAAGTCTCCCTTTTAACTCCCTAAAGATTTCTTCACATTCATTACTCCATAAAAACATTACACCATTCTGAGTTAGCTTGGTTAGAGGGTTGAAAAAGCATGTGAAATTTCTCACAAATCGTCATTAATAACCACTTATCCCCAAGATGCTACAGATATACGTTTAAAACGTTGGCCTAGACCAATACTCAATTGAATCTATTTTGAAGGTATCCACAAATATCCCTTTTCTTGTAATGATATTGACCAATAATGAGACTTCCTTTGACCAAAACTCACACATTTTTTACATTTCATAGAGATTCTCCTTCCGCAAGGTCTCTAGTATAGTTATTTTATGCTCCTAAGGATTCTCCGTGGGTTTAGAGTATATTAGAATATCATAAATAAATACTGCCACATATTACTAGAGGCAATCCCTAAATACTCTATTCATCAAATCATTGATGATTTTTGGAGAATTACTGAATCTCGAAGGCATTACTATGAATTCCTATTGCCATTATCTTGTATGAAAAGAGATCTTGGGGATATATTCCTTCTTCACCCTTACATGATAATATTCCGACCACAAATCCTCCTTAGAGAAGTATTGAGATCCATTCAACTGATGAAAAAATTAATCAATTCACGGGAGATGATATTATTTCATTATCATGATTTTGTTAATCTCACAATAATAGATTCAAAGGATCATTTTTCAATCCTTATTCATGATGAAGCGGACTGGTGCATCCCATGGTAAAGCACATGGGCGTATAAATCCATTATCAATATTCTCTTGTAGTTATTTCTTCATCTCTTGATGATCCTCAACAACCAATCTATATGTAGTCTTTGATATTGGAAACACCCCATTTACAAGATCAATTGAGAATTCAACATCTCTTATAGGAAGAAGACTAGACAATTCCTTGGGAAAAGCTTCAGCGAATTTCCTCACAATAGGCATGAATTCATGGATGGTCTCCTCCTTTGACTCAATCATCTATGATAGATACACTTGCTTATTGGGAAGTAATATACTTTCTTGAGAAAATGTTGATACTGAAGATTCATTTTCCTCCATTCTCTTGTATAGAATCGTGGGTCGATTATCCACATGGAGAGTTATTTCCATCTCACAACAATTTATGATGGATCTTTATAAGGAAAAAAAATCCATGTCAATAATTGCATCAAATTCCACCATAGGGTGTATAATGGGGTTCACCAGAATATTCAATTCATAGATTATGATAGGGGATTATTTATATTCAAGGTATGCAACGATTTCCACATTTTCCGTACACAACGACATCTTCACTTTGTGCTGGGATTGTTCTACTAAAATTTCAGGATAAAAAGAATGAGTAGAACCAGAATCCACAATTGCGATTTATATTATTGAATTAATAACATGAATACTTGTCACCACTTCATCTTTTGGGTTCACATACATAGTATTGATGGAAAAATATCTCCCTTACAGTCATGGATTTTGTTGGTTGCCTCAAAAAACCTATGGCTTAGGGAACTAGTTTTCAAAGTGCCCCAGTTCTGTGCAGTTGAAGAAATAACAATGCATTGATGGTCAAGCGTTGTGTTCATCTATTATGTTGTAGCCGTGGTTTTTTCCTGCTGAAAGTTAATAGCCATGTGCCCTTCTCTTCCACACCAAAGAATTTCCTCGTCCACTTTAGCCATTTTTTGGGGTGCTTATTTCTGTACTTTTGGAATGTGGGGTACTATATATTCTTAGCATTGTAGGATTTATCCATCAGACCACCAGAATTGATGTCCACCATATGCTTCTTATCCCCATTATACCCCTGAGGTTCACCGATCTTCATTTCAACCTTGAGGTCACATCAGACAATTAACTCATAGTTGTAAAAATTGAGGATCACTTGGGCTTTCTGTAGGCTATGTTTCATCCCACCAATGAAGTGTGCATCCTTTCATCCATAGGTAACAACAATGCTGTAAGTGTATCATGCAAGTATGGTGACTTTTTCCATGTACGCTCTGATAGATTCAGATTCTTTTTTCATGAGGGCAAGGAAGTACCTTTACATCTTAAGTTGGAGGGTGGGCGTAAAATGTTAATCAAAAAACATCTTCTAGAAGTCCTTACATTCCAACACCATTATCTATTCCACATTCTTGAAAATTTTTATCAATATCCACCATTGATCACCTTAACCATTCACTTGATATGTAGCTAGAAGAAACATCTCTTGTTCGGATCATTGAAAGATGGATAAGACCATTTCAATGGAATTGATCCATTGTTCAACGATTGAGGGATCAGATGGTCCATATAAAGTTAGAGGAATTTGTCTCATGAAGATCTCGATAGACAATTGTTCTTTATTTGGGGGGGGGTGAACATTCCTATTGACTCATGTTTCTATTCAACACTTGATTTAACTTAGAGAGAATCGTGACAAATATCGCAATTAACGCTCCCATCAGATTGGGAATCTCATTAGCACAGTCCTCACATTGATCGTCACATCTGTTGTTAGCCCAAATCCCCCTATTACTGACCATTGGATGGAATAAAAGGATATTTATGGGTAAAACATTAAGGGTAATCCATGTACAAAACCTACTATATATAAATATCTTTTATTTCCTTATGTTATGAATCTATAGGTTTCAATCTATGTTATCCATCATATATTTTGAGGGGATTTTCATTAATTCCCTTAATAATGGTTCATAATAAGACTGTGAATTTACCAATGCATATCCCCTGGATGTGTCTTAACCAAGAGTGCAACAAGGCCCATTGTCATGTACAAGCATACCCCAGATCAGGCATGAAACTCCTTGTCCAGGTTTTAACCCCTAGGAACATTTGTGCTAGAGCTGCCTCTACCTACTAATATCCAGACATGGATTTATTTTCATTATAAACCACCTAATCAATACCCACCAAAAGTTAGGGATGTTTTTATTATACATATTCGTGTCTCTAAGGCTTCGCTATGGTTTTCTTATCATAATACAAAAAATGACTAAACCTATCTTCAAATACCATGTATGGAAACCCTGCTCATTATTTCACACATAAACATGATTAATTACATAGAAAACATCCCTTGATACTATATAGAATATATATATTTCTAGTGTCTATGGAAATAGGACCATTATATAACAACATAAAACGTAGGCCCCAATATCTTATTGAAAAAATCATTTACAAGACCACTACATTCCCTTGTACTCAACATTGCATGTGATAACCAGAGTAAATGCATAAAAAGGAGGTCTTTAAATCACAGAAAGGGAGTTAACAAGGTATATCATGAAAGATATTGTACATGTCCTTAAATATGCATATCAATGGCGCATAATTGAAACATTAACATAAAGGCAGGATATTACATGATTAAAATAACATGGAATTGTGGATACATCATTTAATATTACTTAAGCATGATCCAGGGAGCATTGCACTTGTATCATGAGTAAAAAATCATTTCACATGAATTTGTATTAGTAAACCCTCATTGTATTTTTCATATCATGATATTAATCTTTACCCAATGCGTTGGAGCACTATCAGGGTTCACGATTATTAAACATTTCATTCAATGCATATGTGTGCCACATAGATCATATAAAATGGAATCAATAAAAATCAAAAGTTATTCCATGATTAAGTAATGTGTAATAAATACATGAATGTGCTATTAAATATATATATTTTCATAAAGGTGAAAACCCTTGATAGAGACATGGGTATGGTATTCAATACATAATGATCTTGTCTTGGGAAAATGATGTGCAATTTCAACAGCATAACGATGTGAAATAAGAATTCATGAGAATAGTTGATAGGATATAAATGGGTGTCTAACAATATGTACATGAAATTTATAATATGTGGGTCATATAGATACAAGTCCCAATAAACTTAGTGGAATTTAGATGCATAATTCAAAATAATTACTCGGATGTAATAGAGGAGAGAGAAATTCGTCATGGAATTTTGGCATGGTAATGGGTGTACATGGGAGGAATTAATGAGAGAGAAAGGGGTCTCCCAGGATCCAATCAAAAAGAGGGAAGTATGGGGGTTGTCCGAAATCATACCCCATCATTTTTAATTGAATATAAAAGGGTGTAACAATATTAAGAAACATGGATAAAAAGAAAAATATTTGAATCCCATACATGGAAGTGTGATACCAAAGGCTTGGGACAGGATTGAGAGTGGCTACCTGGGAGCTAGGGGAGGCTTGGGAGGTTTATAGATAGAAAAGGGCAGAGTTTAGATGAACACCAAAGGATTTGAGTGAAGAGGAAGTGGGATCATGGGTGGGTTTAAATATGAAAGGAGAGGGAATTTTTTATTATTTAGGTTTGGGTCACCACACATTAAACTAATAAATAACACAATCAAGTGCATAGTTTCTTACCATGGTTTTTTCCAAAGTGGGGTGGAGAAAAATATTTTATAAGGCCAATTTTCGAACATCATAAAAGAATAGGCTGGATTACGTGGAGGTGAGTTACACTCTCAAGGAAATTCATTTAAAAAGTGAAAATGTATCATATCTCTGGGAGGGTCCACTAAAGTTTTCTAAAATAAATCAAAATAACCTAAAATAACTTTATTTTAATGTTAAAACTCATATTGGACGAACATATCCTTAATAATATTTTATTACATTACTATTGGGTCACTATGGAATCTTAAAATAGATTATATATTTAAATGGTATTTAATTTTTTACCCAAAAAATATACTATCTATGGAAATTATGAAAAATTCACCATTTGATAACATCGGCATTCTAATTCAAAAAATAATATAGATTTTTTCTAAATAATTTTCTAAACATATGAAAAACCGGACATTTATCGAAAAATCATGTCTTTTGATAAAAATATCTTTCAAACCTAAATAAAAAATAATATTTCATTCATAAAAATTATACGACCATTTATATATAATAAAAATAAATTTCATAATAATTTATTTTAATGTTATTTAGTTAAAAAATACATTAATTAATCAAAATAGATTTCTTAGTTGAATAATAACTAGAAATACTATTGGGGCATTAAAAAAAATTTAGGAAAAACAATAACAAAAGAAATGTATATTCACTTTTATATACAATAATAATGAGCATAATCCTATTGATATGGTCTTATTACATAACCCTTATAACAGCCACCTAATAGTGAATGGTATAGTGTGCGATGGTGATAAACTCTGGGGGTGGCTCGGATATCATCGCTCGGGTGGTAATCTCTATTAACATCAAATTCTCATGTAGTCAGTTCTTCCCATGATTAATGTGTTCAAGCTCTGCTTGGGCTTGGTCAAGAGCGAATCCCAGTGACACCAACTCCATTCCGAGCTCTGTAAAAAACATTAGTATAGAGAAGGTATACTAGATCTGTCAATCACATACATTGTCTGAGTAAATTGGATTTTTTAAAGCCCTATATTTATACTAATTATGTGACCACAGTTCAATTGATATTTTAGAAATAATAAAAATTCATAATTTCATTTCAAAATAAAAGAACATAAAACCAATAATGTTTACATTTAAATAAACAGTTTACATAATGAGACATTTTATCAGATCAAGATGAATTTTCATTAATGAAATTTTAGGTCATTACAGCTCACATATGATATTTGACAGTCTAAGTGTCTCATCATAGTTAAACATCTTGGGTTTAAGAAAAAAATATGTATGTGATATCATCAAATAATATCATTGTTTTCTTCATAACAAGAAACAATTTTTATCTATTTTCATGTGAAATTTAACCGCAAAAATAATCAAATTAATTAAATGTAAAATAATGATAAATTTCTGATAACATATATTTAATATAGAATTATTTTAATATAAATATTAATCAAAAGTGATAACTAGTTGGTACTAAGGAACCAACCCTTACAACAATTGGAGAATATAGGTATAGAAATACATTTGTTTCGTAGGGATATTGATACATCCCTTTATATCATGATTATAATTTACCATTTTAAAGTGGTTTTTATTTACATGACAATTTTCTTCCTAGTTATTCATAATTATATTAAAGGCTACAAGGGATCATGGGATTATATTTTTTGGTTGATTTAATTGGGATTGAGTATGAAAGAGATACTAATTATTAATGTGTTTTAGAGTATACCTAAAATTCTTTTGGATAGGTATTCAAAATGTATTTTATATTAAATAATATATATTATATTTTATGATATCTATTGGAAATATATTTGGAAGATATTTAAAATTAATTTTGGAAATGTTTTTATATAATGTTTTATAAGATATAACATAATGTAAAATGAAACAATGTATGTGAGGATTTAATTTCGGTGGAATATTGAACATGATTTCAACAAATTCATTTATAATACAATGTTTTTTGGCCTATTTAATAAATTACTATATAAAAATATTGTAAAATATTATTTTTAGAAACTTTGGGTTTTCTTAATCTATTTTTTTGGTATATCATCTATAAGGATACAAATACGTCATAATGGATATTGTGGAAATATCTATTATAGTAAAAATTTGTATTATAGTGATATTATTCATAAGCTAGGATTAATATGGAACTACATTAGCTCCCTAAAGGGGATTGAGTGTTAATGATATAACAAACCCATCTTCTATAAGTAATACATCTTTAAGTAGAAATTTTATATGATAAAACCATTGAGAATTTATGAATTCATGAAATAGTTTCAAGAACTGGTCGAGTTTTATTAACTAATGTGTTATGATGAAGGATAAAATGGTCTCTTTATAAAATAGTATTCATATTGTACTTATATATGGAAATTTTCCATGAAATTGTAATCATACATGCTTTTCCAGGCCTTGGGAAAATCAATCATTCCAATATCTCTCATATCCTACCTCTTTTACAAAATGTGTCAAAATTATGTCATAGGGGTGGATGAATCCACCTCACAGGATGACAGATTCATAACAACCCCTGGATACCATCAAATGAAGTATTTCATTAATATGCCTCACATTTAATCTTCATCAAACACATTGGATGCTGATAAAAACATTGCCAATCTTCAGAAAACATGAAAATATTTAATAATTTTTAAATATGCATGATCATAGTATCTTTCATAGTGTAATTGGGTTTAATATCTTTTAAATTCATATATTTAATTAATCAATACTTAATCATTCCTTAGAATCATTTCACTATGATGGATTTACTACTAGTTTTCTAGATAAGCCTTTTGATATTATGATTCTTCATATGATCAATTAACATCTTTTGAATCATTTAAATGGGTCCACCTTGGGTTAACCTAATAGTCCCTAAAGTAATTTCTAACATTGATAAATGATTCATTTAGAGGTCCTTTATTAAAATTTGTATTGGTGTCCTCTTTTGTAGATCGTATGGGTGGTGATAATTGATTTTGTAGTCTGGTTTTATAAAAATAAATTTCTTAAAATTACAAATAAATTTTCAGTAGAATGTTTCATTTAATGGAAAATCAAAAATAACACTTCTTTTAAAATTTAAGTGCTGATTTATATTTTTATAAACTAATATTGGGTGGTTTTAAATGCTAATTTTCACTAGTTATTGATGAATCCCTTTGTTATGAAAATATTTTTTATGATGCCTTATAGTGATCATAAAAATGATATTTGTTAAGATAATTTTAATGGATGGAAAACAAGTAAACTTTTGAAAACATGTTTGTAATAACTAACCTCATATATGTGATTTATCATTTTAGAATCATGTGTACTCTCTTGATTAATTGGTTTTCTAATATCACTTAATCTGGTTCATGATCATGTATAATATTGTGTGATTACTATGTAAACACCATACCATAGCCGAGAGGTTGGTTGCAATATTTTCTAATTTATAAGGTTTTTGTTAAATTGAAAAAATTTGTGGGAATTTTAATGATTACATTAGATGGTGATTAATTTTATAACTCTTATAATCCAATAATTCTTTATATTAAGTTGAGGTCTCCTACTTATTCTTGTTGGGAGTCACATACAATGTTTTAATAAGCTATGGTATAACCTTGTATCAATGAGAGACACATGTTTTTCACTGAGTGATAGGGGGACTGTTGACTAATTACCTTGAGGGTTTGGAGTATCTGGTGGGGGTTTGGACCTGAGGTTTTTTTAAATAATGTTCAATTATGAAGATTGGGAAGATATTCCCTAGGAATATGATGATACATTAGGGAACTAGGACAACATTATAGGACTGGAGTAAATTATTTTATTCTTTTATTGGGATTTTTTCCAATATGATTTATGTGTTCTAGGAATACAGATTGAATGATATGAATCAATTTTCATACAAGACTTCGTAATCGAGATATGACCTCATTGGAAGTAAAATCTAATACTAGAAAAGGGGTTTATATCAACCCATATTGAATTAAAACCATTCATAAAAGTTATATGTTGGGATTATCAATTTCTTAGATGATGATAGTGTATTTACATGACATGATCTTCATCATGGGTGACTGAACATAGTGTAATGGTAGATCAGACTCTATGATGGGAGAGGTTTTTTTCCATACCAACCGAATTGGGGGTTAGAGACCCAACTACCCAAAGCCCACCTCTATAGGCAAGGGGATAGTGACTAGTTTCGAAGGCATAAAAAATAGTGAGGTCGATTAATAGGTACATGTATGAAAAAGCATGTCCATATCGATGGAAATGTGCATATAGAATGAGTAAAAGATGCATCTCAGCTATAAATTAAGAAAACCATGAAGGAACCTCTACAATGCTCAAAATATTAGTAGTTTAAACTAAAAATTAATAGAGGAAAATAAAAACCCAACAAGAAGTATTTCCCAGCCTGAAAAAACTATAAATTAACTTCTGAGAGATCTTATCACCTGAATCCCATGCTATGACCATTTTTTACAGTATAAGGTACCAGATAACCCTAATCCCCAATGAAGTCTCCACTGGCCTATCAATCGTCTCAATAAGACATGGAATGTGATGGAAAAGACCATTTATAGGTGAGTACTTGTATACCCTGTTGGAAACCTCGATAGGAGATGGGGGATCTATGAGAGATACAATAGTAATGGAAAGATAGTAGATGAACGATACAGTCGAAGAGAAAAAATAAACCCAAACCAACAGTGAATATAACTTCTTCCAAAATCAATGGGATCTGAAAGGATACTATATGAACTACATGTTAATATATTTCTACCTATTTAATGAGATTAGACTCATTCAACCATGAGAATATAGACATGGAATGAAAGCGACATACTCAATATGTCCTCAAATCCACTGGATGAAGAGTAAAGAAATCCATGTTGTGGATAAAGAATAAATTATGTATATATTCTATGTTAAAGGATCCTAAATGAGAGTGTAAGGGGATATAAATCTCAACTTCCATGCCTTAAATAAAATTTTCCAACAATTCTAAATGTCTGTCAGTGATGGCCAGAGACCCTCTCGTCTTCCCAAAAATAAACTCCCTAGTAATGCCTTTCATCGTCTTTGTGTCGCACAGTCCAGGGGCCAAAAATTCAAATAATAAGACATGGTCCCTACTATGTTATAGAGAATCGCCAATTATAATACTCTTATACAAATCACACCCATGCTGATGGGGTTTCCACTCTAATTGAATATGTATAGGACATGCTCCCATGCCAACGAGGGTATCCACTCCAGTTTCATGAAGAACCACCACCAATACAGATTACTGCATGTGTGGGGGTGGGGGTGGTTTACTATAAATGGTAGAGGAACTACACCCATTCCAATGGGGAGTTCGATTCAAAATTTCATGGTCTTGAGACCTAGTTTGATAGGGGGATCCACTCAAGTCATTGCGGACATGTGCCACATGCGATTGGGGTGTTCCACTTGAAAGTTGAGGACGCGCACCCTGGTACGACAAATGGGTTTACCTCAAGTCATTTTGTACCATAACCCTTCCCAGAAGAGGGGTTCGAATTGATGGTAGATTTATTAGACCATTATCCATATTTATTTTGGGTTCTACTTTATTTTTTGAGGACTCATCTTCTCTGCTATATTAGATGGTATAACATGGTAGTCTATGGTGATTCATCCTGATCACTTCTGTCATCGAGCATCACCTAAATAAACATCATTAATGGAACATTACACATTATATCTACAAATTCCCAACCAATGCAACCATATTATTCTACATAAAAAGTCAATCAAGGTAGGATACTCTTGGTCCAAAATCAGAGTTCAAATGAAGAAGATATATAATCTTGAAGGATCCTCAAAAGAGGTCACTGGGTACATAGCCTATGAGGGGACCCACATAACCTATGGTCCTGCTACACCACCTAGACAGTTCCCTTGAGGGTACATGAAACTATCCCACGTAGATGACCATGCATTTTAGGTGGCCTATACAACATGTCCATACTAACCAGGATCTCGACATGTCTGTGTATCGACCACCACATATGTGTACCAAAACCCATAATTGTGTACTCGAGTACACAGTCGTGTACATAGACATGTACATCCATAGATATTACCTCCCAAGTGATCCTCTAAATAGGTTTTCTAATAGGTTAACGAATACACAATTTGTAGGATTGCTTCAAACTATGTTGTCCTTATGTTTTCCAAAACCCAAACTGCCACTAATGAGGGTCTATACATTGTGTGTTCATCCGTGTACCCAACATGTAGTCATATTTTCATTAAAATATCAATATCGTCAAATATTACGTTGGTGTTTGAAATTAATTCTCCATGATTTTCATCCAGTGCTATCTTATTCGGAAAATGGTGTATCAAACCAAAAAGAACGGTTTCCTATCACCGTTCTATCGGAATCAACCTCCGTTCATCTATCGGGATTCATCGCACAAACCTCATGCTAATGTGACATAATCATTAGATTAAATGATATAAAATTAATAAATTAAAAATCCATTACCTTGATAATATATCATATATTTTCATCATTCATCAATTCATGCATTGCACATGATTCTGTGCTATTTTCTTAGGTATAATCGAGCTCTGTACTGCAAAGACAATTCAAATCGGGACTATAGGGTCCAACTGAAGAAGAATGCAAGGAAAAAGTTTGAGAAAGGAAAATAACCAAGTATTTATAAAATTTTGTTCAATAATTCATTCCCAATGATCAATAATAGTGATATCGAGTTAGAAATCATTGAATAATTCACATTTAATCTTGTACGTATGAACACACAAAGCCCACAATTGATGCTGATCCAAGAACAGGAATGAAACTACTCAAAAATCTAACAAATGGATAATAATAATTTATTTTTGAGTCATACCTTGATTATGGATCACTCATTAATGAAAATCACTTCCTACAGAAAGCGAGAGAATCCATTGAGTTCTTCTGCATCAGAATCTGATTAGATCTGGCATTTAAATATTGTCTGATGATGTTCTCCAATGAATAAGGGAGTGATAGCCCAATAATTATCCAATAGTTTATGTATATAACCCTAGATAACTTACCATTGAAGTGAACTTAATGATCATTTCAATAAATAAAAATGAATGAATGAATGAATTAATTAATTACATTATTGAACATTCCACTAATGAGTAAGAAGTATGAACACCCCTCGTCAACCCATTTTGTGCCATTCCTAGTCTAAACACCAAATTCTAAACTCAACCATGGCCTATAATTTTTTATATGATCTAAAAAATAATATATATCCAATTATATTTATTAATGTTTGTTCACACAACAAAAAATATATATAATATATTAATAGAATTATTTTTGAGCATACCAAGCCTCAGAATCCAACACCATCTTAGCACCTAGGTCTGGTAATATATATATTGTAATAATAAAATTTTAAACTAGAAAAAATGAGACTATATGTCATTCCATCAATAATTATTTTCATCCTTGAAAAAACTAAAACTATTAAAATACTTTGGATACTAATCCCGCACTTTTCTCTCTAAGTTCCAAGAGATCTCTAGTACATTCTCATGCTTCCGCAACACATGAATTAATTGGGTGGTCTATTCATGTTGGGTACTCTCATGCTGATCCACTATCTCCATTGGTTTCCCCTCAATAGTATATCCATCAGTGATTTCCATCTCACCAGAGTCAATAATGTGCGTAGGGGAATGCTTGTGTCTCCTCTATTAAGACACAAAGTAGATTTCATGCACCCGCTCCAACAGATGGTGTAGGGTGTGGTGGTAAGAAACAATTCCAACACTGTTCATGATCTGAAAAGTCCCTATGATCCTCTAGGATAGCATGTCTCCCCTGTATAACCTCTACAATATTTGTCTAGGGAATAATTTTAGGAAAACGCAGTCTCCCGGCTAGATCTCCAAGTGTCTATGACATCAATATGCATAGGATTTTATTTGATATGGGTGATCCTCAGCCACTTAGGGATGCTTTTTTATTTATGTTATCATCTACCCCACCATCATAGTTCACACAAGAGATGTCTCACTAATATCCATCTAGAATATGGTTGGCCTATATGGTCTCTCGTATAGTGACACAAATGGTTCCATGTCGATAGTAGAGTGCTTTATGTTTTTTTACTGAAACTCTACAATGTTTTGGTGATCTTACGAGATCCATATGAAGTATTACACACATTTACTCAACATATACTTTAACACATTGGTAGTTCACTTGATATTCCCATTTATCTAGGGTGTAAGGATATATTCATCATCATTTGGGTTCTTAATTACTCATGCATTTATCTCCCCAATCATTATGTAAACTGAATATAATGATTAAAGACAATCATCTAGAGCACCCCCAGATTGAGAAAAATTCCATTCATACATAAATCTACCCCAAAACAAACCATCTAATGATACTCCCTAATGGAAATGTAGTGTTCAAACTTCTGGGATTGTTCAACTATCACTTAGAAGGAATCTTGGCCCCTCACTATTCATGGAAGCCCTATGTCAATGTCCATGTATATGATAAACCATTACTACATTGGGATATCATGGGGAAACAAAAAATCTACCTAAACATAGTTTAGGACCTTCACCTACAAAGACTCAAGGAACCAAGAGATGAAATAGGCTATGATTCATTTCATTTTGGGCTCTAAATGCTGGAGCTGGAGCTCTATGTACATCTTTCCCACATCGTGATGACTGATTATGGGAGAATGGGGTATTTCTCACTTCACCTCCTACCACAATGTGACTATGACCCACCTCCATCGTAGGAAAAAGGAATACACGATTCTCTCTATCATAATATCCATATGTTGTGTTTCATATAGATATCTAATCACATAATATCTCACATTTGATGACTCCTAGCATGTAGACTCTCACTTGCTTCAGAACTAGAGGAGTCAACTCCATCAAATACATTAATGTTTTTCCCTCTCTCTCCACTATTGTCAACATTAATGAGTCTAGTTGCTCTGAATCTTCCTAGACTATGAGAGAATAGGAATTCATGAAAATTATATCTAATACAATGTTCCCTTCCCTACAGTATAGAATAATTCTATGTCATAATCCTATTGTATCTCAAACTAGTGCCATAGTCTAAGGTTCAAATCCCTATGTATGAGTACATACCTAATACGACAGTGGTATGATTAAACCATGATCTCTCTCCCAAAAGGTAGTGCCTCTGCATCATCAACGAAAAGACAAATGATTGAAACTATGGGTCATTAGTGTCATATTTCTACTAATGGTTTCTAAAATTCCTTAACCCGTATGTGATAATTTCATACCGTTGCATCAACACGCGATCGTGCCAAGCTCTAGAGGCATGAAAATACACTATGAACCCCACACCCTCCTATTATAGTTAGGATAGTGGAGAACTAATCATCCTTAACATAAACTGCTCAATATCCCTTTAGATTAACATAGACTAGGTTAATGGCATCTCTTTCCATGTCATGGTGGTCAAAGATGATTCAATTTAGGATACGTCTACAAAAATCCTTCAGTAGTATCTTACTGAACCAAGAATCATCCTCACCAAAGACATATTATTGGATAGATCCTAAAAAAGAACTAAATCTATCTTTATTGGTAAAACGGATAATACATGACCACCAATGAAATTCCACAAAAATTGAACCTCATGATTCAACAACCGCAACGTTGGGATTTTTCCATAAAGATGGTTCTCTTGATGAAATTCTAGTACTATACTTAAGTGTTCCATATACTCCTCCACTAATATATATTAGAAGAGTATATCATCAATAAATACTACAACAAACATGTCCATATATGGTTTGATGAAAACTTTCATCATATCAATAAATTTGATGGGGGAATTTATCACTCCAAATTTCATCACTCAGAACTCATGTTGTCCATATAGAAATTCCCACTTTGAAATATCAGCCATTGTGAACACTCAACAGGTTGTAGTAAGATCTATGATCTGTCTTTGAGAACCACATACTACCCTTATAATAGTAAAAGAGATCAAAAAATTTCATAAATGGGTAATTATTATTTATCATGGACCAGATGAGGTGGCGATAATTCACTCAAATATGATAAGTCCCATATTCATATTTCAAAAATAACCTTGGAAGTTTTTATATAAACATAATGGGTCTCATGAATAATTTCTTTCAATTGTCCTCGAACTACAAATGTAGCTCCAGGAACACTATGGGGTCTTTCAAGTTGGATGTAGAACATATCAGATCAGTGTCATTATTAATTTCAAGGAAACACTATATCCCTACATGGAGGTAGTATCAAAAAAACTCAAGGAACAATTCTATATTATCTTCCACAATTTAAGAACACAAAATTCCTGAAGATCTGGTGGCACCAAGGTCAATGCTTTACAAATAATCGGTAATTGGCTATAGTCTCCTACCTGCTGAACCCACATCCCCTTCCATAAGATCGCTGAGTGTAGAAATTTATAATCTCACACCATTAGTACAATGGAATATGAATTTTAAGAGGTGGAAGTCAATATGGGATCAGACCATATAAATCTAATCTGTAACCATTATGATATAATAGGGTTCCATCTGGATAACCAAAAGGCCCCACATGAACCTATGTCCATCATGAAATATCTTACACTTTTGGTTGGTAAAATATATAGAATATGTGTTCCATGTAGGAACCTCAGGATGAAGATACTAGTATAACACCTCAACTGCGATCTCCAGCTGTCACGCAATAAGTATAGTTAAAATGGAATGACAAGAACATGTATCTAATAATATTACATCAAGAGTGGAAAATACATAGATTTTAGATGTTATAATCTAATGTGTTGTGGGATCATAAACCTACAAATATTTAAATTGTCCACTTCCATGAATGACAGCTCCTTGAATGAATGTTTAATTATTGATGGTGGTGTTGCACAGATATAATAATTGTATCCACCAACCAAACCTCATATTGATCAACTTCCATCTATGCAACCTAAGGAACCAACCTTCCCTCGCCTGGTAGATCCCCGATCACAGCGTTTCCTCTATCATGGTTGTCCAAAAACATTATGAATATATTTCTTGATATTACTAGTCAAAAAGTGTCTCCCTTTGTGACCGATAACGTCACATGTAAAGCATTACTCCACTATGGGACACCCTGGAATATTGCGCTTCCAATAACCTCATGCATATTATTTCTCACAGTGTTTTTCTATGTTGAGATATTGACATCTGGAATTTATTAACTGGTGCTATCAACATAGCTTTATAGAACCCACTTCCAGCTCGAACATCCTAGCATCACAGTGAAAGAATATATGTGTCACTTGTTCACACTCTAACACCCTGACATAGGTGGGGATTCACAATGGTGCAACACTAGCTCATTTCTCGATGTAGAGTCCATGATAAGACTTATGTGATCATAATTAGCTATATTGGATCATGGAAAGAGAGTACCATGTAAGGTCTATGAATATTTACTCGTACACAGAAATCATCACCCTCCCCTACTATAGATCCAGAAGCACCTTGATCAAGACTAATCCCAACAAAAAGATTTTTTACTCCTCACAAAACTGATTCTAAGAGTTAGTCCATGAGAGTGTCGAATAATTGTGCAACAATGTAATAAGACTTCACCAGCACCCAAATGTTTCATAGAAAATCCTTGTTTACAAAGAAATGACATAAGGATTGATGGTATGAAAAAGATAAATTACATGGACTAATGACTCTTTGCAATCCTCTATTTCTAGAGGAACATGCTCTTCATGGGATATCATCATCCTCTTGCATGGGAACTCACAGAATGTGTTAAGAATGCATTCATCATCATCCTTATCTTTTGGAACAATATGATCCAAGATATGTGTAGGTGCTATACATTCCCACCTAGAGGAAGGGTATTTCCAGATGGAACCTAAAATCAGGCCCGATTTCTCACCGAATCATCATCCTGATTCGAAACTTGTATCATAACTTGCTGTCATTGTGGATGCATCCTAGTATTTATCATGATGTAACTTCATAATATCTAAATATATACATATAAATAAATATATCAATAATAATTGAGATTTTACTCAAGAAGTATCATAAAAGTCTTATCCCTATATAAATATTGTACCATTGATCCCTATAAAAAAATGTTTATGGATGCCAAGTCGATAATACAAAATCCAGGGTGATAGTGACTGGATTCATCAGCCACCCATACAATTTGTAGACTCACTAGACTGATAAGAGAACTCAAAAAAATTTGATGTTGTGTCCCAAAACCTTACTAAAATACATGAATGAAAACCTATCCATAAAAATTACAAGGCATGAACCATATCAAATAACAATCTATCACAGCCTTCGCAACAACCCCCCCCCCCCCACCAAACTCTATAATACAAGTTAGGTGACTACTGTTGAACACATAAAAAACATAGAGGCCTTTTTATGTACCTGTACACATACATACATCCATGTCTATGAAAAAGTGTATAGGGAAAGATTAAAATAATCAAGGCATCTATCATGTAAACAAAAAATGCATGAACATCAAGATAGTAAAAAGGAATGGTAGTGAACACACAAAATTAAATGGAAAAAATATATGGTTGACCATAAATATGTTCCAACCTAAAAAAACATTAAATTTAACTATTGAGGGATCTCAACACCTGAATATCGTTCTACATCCATCATATGATGTTTAAAGTACTGGGTAACACTAAGATCCTCTTATGTCATTGCTGGCATGTCAATCATTAGTATAAGACTCTATATGTGGGGGAAAATCCTATGTATGGGTGATTATATACATACCTATAAGGACACAAAAAAATATAAGAGGGTTATTAAAATATACAATTGGAAAAGAAAGACAATAAATGTAAGACACGTTTATGCAAAAAAACTCATCCCAGAACATGATTGAATATAAAATCCTTCAATAACAAGGGGTTCGAAACAATTTGTAGATGAACTAAACATCAAGTACTCATCACTAATTTCAGGAGTTTATACTCATCTAACTACATGAATCTAGAAATCGAAAACACATGGCATACTCAATGTTCAGTGCCTCCGCTGGAAAGAGAGTGACCTTATCCAATGTGTTGATAGAGATGAATATATATATATTCTCATTCAGTGAATCCAAAAAAAGAGTTTAAGGGGATATCCATATCACAAATTAGACTTGTAATATGAGTTTTCAATAGTTTGAAATTAACATCAACGATTCTTATATTCCAATACAAATTCCTATAAATAACTGTTCTAAAATGCCATGTGTTCTAACTATTCCACACTTTCGAGTGACCAGAATCATGATATACATGACCTATACACTATTAACCAAATGGGGTTCTACTATAAGAGTAATTTTTGAGGACTCGTTCTCATTCCGATTGGGGGTTTCACTCCAATAGTATCTTTAGATGACATATGTCCATTCTAATAGGGGTTCCACATTAAATGATGATCACCCATTTGTGGTGTGATATGGGGTACACTCGAGTCATTAAGGACCCACTCCATATCTGATATTGTGTTTCCACTATAATTTCATGTAACCCAACACTCGTATAACATTGGGTTCATCTGTACTCATCAAAAACAAGTACATTAACTAGTAGGGGGTTGACATAGAAGGAAGCTATAAAGGAAACACTCCCATGATGGTGGGGGATCCATTATAATGTTTGAGGACTCTAATGCCTACCTCTTCGTGTGGATACAACTTAGTAGCCTCTACTGACACTGATATGTTACTATCTTCATCATCTGCCACCTAAATAAGCCTTAGGATGAAAAAATCCAAATAATTTCTTCAAGGCCACAATCAAGGTAACCTCAATGTTCTACATGAGAAAAAATCAAGATAGGATACTCTTGGGAAAAAATGAGAGTTGAAATGAAGGATATAAAAATCAAATTATTTTTTTTCACAAGAGTTCAAGGGGTATACATCTTCTGACAGAACCCACAAGTCATGTGGTACCACTCATCCTCATAGAAATGTCCCGATCTGAAAACCAACTCCATCCCATGTAGTATTACACTCTTTGTAAGTGGACTACATGAAATTACATGACTAACAAGGGTGGGGACATGTCGTATTGGTTGAGTATGTGGATTAAACCCCATGTTCGTGTACCGAACCCTATGGCCATGTACTCGAGCACATGGTCATGTACCTGGGCATGTACTTTTACACGGGTTCCAACCCATACAGACCTCCACATTGGATATCTAATAGGTTATAGGATACAAAACACATATGAGGGTTATATGGTGTTCCATACTTATGTTTTTTGAAAGCCTAGCCACTGCCATTGAGGTGATTCATAACATGGGTTCATCCATATACATTGAGTGTAACCCCTGATTGTTTTTATGAAATATATTCTTTAATTAATTTTAATTTTTAAATAGATTTGATTACACAGAATGATGATTTCATGAAACCCATGAGACCTCCTTAGTATAAAATTTCGATTTTAACTTAGTTTCTAGGTTTACAGGAATAAATAAATAATTATCTTATGAAAATGTATGATGAAGTCAATCGTTAATAATTAATTGAGAACGATATTAATCAATTATATATTTTTTGAATTAATACTAGTAAATTAATTTAATGAAATATATATGATATATAATTAATAAACTATTATTTGTCATCCTCCAATAGGTATTTTTGTCATAGTGTATGAATAAACCATATTGGATGTATAAAACCCTAATTTTTTCATAAGTGTAAGTTTTCAATATTAATAGAAAACCCCTTTTAAATTATCATATTGAAACATTAATATTTTTTTGAAAACATAACATTTTAATTGGAATGGATATATAATAATTTATACTCAATGAATTTTTGATATATTTTTAACAACCTCAAAACTTTTATGAATATTAAAAATAAAATAAATTTTAATTACAAAAAAAACATTTTTCAACAAAATAACTTATATGGTTAAATTATTAAAGTTAATGTTTTTAATGTATAAATATAATATATATTTATATTTCAATATAGTGTATGCCCGAACCTGAATTTTAATTTTAATTCATATTTAAAAAACATTTCAATATTTTCCAATGTTTTTGTAACATCCCAGGTAATTAAAGAATAAATAATTTTCATATTTATTAATATTAGAGAATTAAATATGAATTTTAATTAAAAGGGGTTGCTATGTTCGATAGCCTACCCGATACGCAACGATGAGTTTCTTTGAAACTCACGTAGCACACTAGTAATATAATAATATTATGTTAGCTAACAAGTAGCCGTTGTACTGGCGGGAATGAATAGAAATAACTAAAATATGAATAGATATGTTTTTAGATGTTTTTACATTTACCCAATAAAAGATAAAGGCTTAAAATACGGAAAGAGTTCAATTTTAGGCTTTTATACTCTAATTTTCACTAAAGGTTCACTTATCACCTTTTAATGGTGAACCGTCATTAAATATAGTTTTGATCACTCTTATACATTCTTTTGGACCAAATAAAACTTTTATTAAGAATCGGGACATCAAATTTTACTTTGTGTAATTTTTGGTACCTTTCTGATAAAGTTCATTTTTTTTATGAATAGTGTAAAATGTTGCATTTTAATTCAAAACCTCTTTTTGATCTAATTTATTTATATGATTAGATTATCTTTTGAATTGGTTTTAAAGTGAAATTAGAATATATTTTTACCATTTTATCCAATGGTGGTCATTGGAATCAATTTCGATTTGAAATTAGACTTAAACTAGTGTCAATCTTTTGATACTTATTGTTTTGTAAAAACACGCTATTTGCTCTGGCAGCGGGAATTAATTATTAAATTAATTAATGTGACTTATATGATTTGAATTTTGTAAAATAGACTTCATTTTTGAATTCGGAATATCAAATATAGCTTAGGGTGAATTTTTGGTAATTTTCTGAAAAACTTCAATTTTTGATGAATAGTGAAACCACTAAGTGGTAATCAAGCAAACTGATTTTTCAGTTAAATGAAAGTTTACCACTAATGTGTATTGAATTTTGAAAATCCTACATACATGGTTGTCATTAAGAAGTAAAATGTGGTTCAATGAGATTAAAATAATTTTTTGGTGAATAGTAACTTATTAAGTTTTAATCGCGATTAGTGGTAATTAGTGTAGTTTAAGGTATAAATAATACTTTAATAATATAAAATGACCTAGACACATGTCCCAACCTCATTGGTTGTGTCATGGCCGACCAAGACAAGCCATGTCCTAACTTGGGGACCCCATGGATCCACTTTTGTTGGGAAATAACATAAATTACTTTTTATTTAATGTTAAAGTGAAAATGACACTAACATAAATTGTTTTACTAAAACAATTTTTAAGTGGGGTTATACAAGTCCAAATTTAGATTATAAATAGTCATTGGAAAGCTAAAAAGATTTCCTACATCATAGTATTTGTTTTATAATTTTTAGAAATTAAATAAATTAAAGTATTTATGACATAATAATGATGCAGCGATGACATCATTATTTGGCGATTTAAATAAAACAGAAAGATAATGTAAAATCTAAAACCTAAACATGGCCAAAACCAATTGGATGAGTGGATTGCTAAGCCTTATCACCTTATCCACGAATTCTATCAATGTGGGACCTTTTAAAACCGAAACACATTTTCAAATAATGTAATATTTCTTTACTTTCCAAAAGTGCCCCTCCTCTCCTCTTATAAAAGGCCCCCACCTCTACCTCATTTCACACACCTCTCAAGCCTTTGGCTCGGCCAACCCCTGCCCATTTGCTCTCTCCACATCCCTCTCCTCATCCTAGAGGATTCCCCTTGGGCAGAATCCTTTCAAAGGAAGCCTTTAGGCTCAAATCAAAAGGAGTTACACTTTTTAAGGTAATTCATCCTCTCATGCTCATTTGTTTTATTTTGCTTCTCCAACCCCCTAAACTCTTTTTATTTACTTCTTTTGTAACAACAACAGTATCTTCAATATACTAGGATGTTGTTATAAGAGTTATTTGAACTACACTCTCACACAACTACATCAAATGGTTAAAGAACATACGGTTTCCGTGGATGGCGAAATTCTGCCTCCCGAAACGATGATTGTTCAATACTCATTTAACACCTTCAAAGGTGGCCATTATGATGTCACTATTTTTATATATGATATATAATATGTTTATGTTTTCTTTAAGCTTCTGTTTTTTCATTTTTGGCATACCTTTATGGTTTCCATTATGGGTAAAACACGATATCTTCATTTTAGGAAGCGCGGACTACCGCCCCCTGAAAGTGATTTGATTCGTTAATACCATATGTGGGATGTGTAAAGGATAAAGTTAATGATATTATATATGTTATTATACTGGAATTATAATATACTCTTATATCATTATGATTCCATTCCAGAAAATATGAAATAGAAATGGAAGTAGCGTTCATGCGTACGTACGGCTTACCGTCTCCATGAACGGTGCATTTCATTTCTTACCTCTAAATGATTATGTAATATTTTAAATACATGTATGTACTGGATATATATGACATATATGATATCTACATCATGAATACCATTCCGGATATAATGAAACATTGACCAAATTAACAACATGTAAGTGTAAGAAGTCTATTTTTGACTTAAGAACCAAATACCGACAAAATGAACATTATTAACTTAAATGATTACATGATGTTCATAACATGGTATAAAAGGAATAATGAACTTGGAAAAGATTCATAATCAAGTAGAGATTAACTAAAGTTTATTATTCAGGAGTTTAAAGAACGGTCGGGTCAAGTCAGATACGAGGTATGGGAACTTCTTAACCCAATTTCCATTCTTTGGGTTAATCTCCTACTTTCAAATTATGTCATTATATTATTATGTCGTATCTTGTATTTGTACTTTATTTATGTGTACTTATAGTGAATACACATAATGTATCTATTTTATTTTAAAAATTATCTTTGTATGGGACTTCGTCTCAATCTCCTTTCATTGAGGCATATTTTATTTTATACACAACTTTCTTTTATACGGTGTATAAACCCCTTTGACTTTTACGTTTACTCAAAAGGAATATTTTTTTATACGAAGCGTTTACTAAACGACAAAAGGGAATGTTTTTGTCGTACGTATGCGGCGACAACGACTTCTCCGCTGTCGTAACCGTTATTTGAGTTTTGGCTTCCTCTACAAGCCATACCTTCTTTTTAAAAGAAAAATAAATACCATGTTTTACTTTTCTTTTATTTTGGTATTGAAAATGGTTTTCATAATGTTTTTATTATATCAATGTGTTGTATTGATATCTCGTGATTGAAATGTGGAAATGTTATGTTTCCTTTATGCATGTTTTATGTGATATGATTATGTTATGGTTCTTGGGCATTATTATGAAGACGGGTGGTTCCGTGATAAACTAAGGGCGGGTGAGCCCGTTATAGCTCTCCAATGCATTGGGTAACGCGAAGGAGTGAAACGTTAAGGTTTCTCCGAAGAGATTTTAGGGAATATACTGTGATGGGTATTCCAAACGTAACCAAGAGGGTTACCCCCTACGTAAGAATGTTATGAATGCCTCAAGTTACCTTTACGTATTATGATTTATATGATTTATTCATGTTTTTATGAGGTATGTTAAAGTGCCTATGTTTTATGGGTAAAGTATGATTTCATTCTTATTTATATATGAACTCATGTTTCCTTTCCATGTTTTTTTTAATAACCCATACTGAGTTTTTATGCTCATCCCATGTTTTTGAAATGTTTTTCACAGGTCAAGGGAAAGGTACATGATAAGATGATAGAGTCAAGGATGTGTCAAGAAATAATCCATGTTTTATTTTAAATGTGTTTCCATTGATGGGAATGAAGAATACTATCTTTATGTAACCACTTTGTTTATATGTGGAATGTAATGCAAGTTTTATGATCTAATTCTCTAAAACTCTAAACCTGAAAAGATCCTCAATGTGTAATCTTGTAATAACACAAGATTAAGTAAGGTTTAAGGCTGGGGCCTTATAGTTGGTATCAGAGGTCGGTTTAGACAACTTTAGGAGTTAGAAAAGTGTTAAATTATAATATGATTGAAATGATATAGCATTTACGGATTACCATGTTGCTTCGCCTAAGATATTTCTGTGTTCAGAATGGTTTTTCGCAGAGGAAACAAAGCAGCTATGTTGGGACGACATCAGGAGGAAGATAACCTTCCAAATCAGCAACCTGAGATGGTCGGAATTGGAACTGAACAGTTTGTTGCAGTAATGGCGCAGTTGACTCAAGCGATAAATGGTGGTGGTATTCATGCACGAGATCAGCCAGATCAACCGCAGAGGAACATGTCAGTGGTGGAACATTTCATGAGGCAACATCCCCCATCATTCAGAGGATCATCTGACCCTGTGCTAGCTGAAGGGTGGATTAAAGCACTGGAGAAGATTTTTGATGTCATGGGGTGTTCAGACAATCAAAAGGTTAGTCTTGCTATTTACCGTTTGGAGGGTGAAGCAGATCAGTGGTGGTCTATGGTTAAAAATATCAGGGATGCCGATGAGATTGATGCTCTTGACTGGGATGAATTCAAAGGTATGTTTCTTGAGAAGTATTTTCCTAAGGCTGTTCGACTTAGGATGGAAAAGCAATTCTTGGAATTGAGGCAAGAGGAAGACTCAGTGGCTGCCTATGAAGAAAGGTTCACTCGATTGGCAAGGTATGCTCCCAATTTTATCCGGGACCTTGATAGTAAAATCAATCGTTTTTACTCAGGATTAAAGCCAAAGTATCGAAGGGCATTAGCTTCTCGAGAGTTTAAAAGTTATGAAAAGCTTGTTCGATGTGCTGAGAAGGTGGAAATGGAGTTTGCCGATGACCAAGTGTCCTATAACAACCAGCAGAAGAAGAGACCGAGGTTGCAGGAGAATGGTAAGAATTCTTCAAAAAGGTCTGATGGTAAGATAACTAAGTTTCCAATTTGTGATAAATGTGGCAAAAGGCATGCTGGGGAATGTCTTTTGAATTCTGGGAAGTGCTACCGATGTGGTAAGATGGGACATAAGGCTCGTGATTGCACTGAAAAGGATCAAGGTGAAGGTAAGAATAAATTTGATTTACAGTTAGTGAAATGTTATAAGTGCAATGAGATGGGTCACTATGCAAACGAGTGTCCGACAAGGAGCTTGAGTGAAGGGAAGCAGTTAGACTACAAGCAGAAAGGGGTGGTGAAATCCTTTGCAACTACTTCAGCAGATGTTGGGCCATCAAATGAAGTGGTATCAGCTCCAGAGAGCTCAGTATTTTTCGAAGATTGACTTGAGGTCGGGGTACCATCAGTTGAAAGTAAAAGAAGCAGATGTTCCGAAGATTGTGTTCCGTACTAGATATGTCCATTATGAATTTGTAGTTATGCCTTTGGGGTTAACCAATGCACCTGTTGTATTCATGGACCTTATGAAAAAAATTTCCATGAGTTCTTGGATAAGTTTGTGTTTGTGTTTTAAGGTTTGTGAAGACGTTATGTGTGCCTTGTGATTCACAGTTGAAGAATGAGTTGTTTTTTCATCCTGGCAGTACTAAGATGTATGGAGATCTGCGGGAGTATTACTGGTGGGATGGAATGAAAAGTGATATTGCTGATTTTACTATGAAGTGTTTGACTTGTTAGCAGGTTAAAGCAGAGCGGCAGTTACCGAAAGGGATGCTTCAGCCTTTACCAGTTCCAGAGTGGAAATGGGAGAATATATCCATGGACTTTGTTGTTGGATTACCAAAGACATCTTGAGGTAATAATGCAATCTGGGTTATTGTTGATCGCTTGACCAAATCTGCTCATTTCCTTGCTATACGAGATACTTTCTCTCTTGATCAACTTTCCCGTTTGTATCTTAAAGAGATAGTCAGGTTACATGGAGTTCCTCTCCCCATTGTATCGGATCGTGATCCCAGGTTTACTTCTAACTTTTGGAAAGGCCTTCAGAAGTCGTTGGGTACTGAATTAAATTTTAGTACAGCTTTTCATCCTCAATCAGATGGGCAGTCAGAACGAACAATTCAGACATTGGAGGATATGCTACGAGCTTGTTCTATGGATTATCAGGGAAGTTGGGACCAACATCTTTCTTTGGTTGAGTTTTCATATAATAACAGTTTTCATTCCAGTATACAGATGGAACCATTTCAGGCATTATATGGGAAGCGGTGTCGAACTCCAGCTTTCTGGGATGAAGTGGGTGAAAGAAAGTTGATGGGACCAGAATTGGTAGAAGAGATGGCAGAAAAAGTGCAGCTGATTCAGAAACACATGAGAACAGCTCAGAGCAGGCAGAAGAGTTATGCGGATAACCGGAGGAAGGATCTATCTTTCGAGGTAGGTGATCATGTTTTTCTCAAGGTTTCTCCTTGGAAAAGTGTGATGAGATTTGGTAAGAAAGGAAAGTTGAGTCCAAGGTTCATTGGACCATACGAAGTTCTAGAGAGAGTTGGATCAGTTGCATACCGAGTGGCTTTACCTCCGAGTTTATCTCAGGTACACAATGTTTTTCACAGGTCAAGGGAAAGGTACATGATAAGATGATAGAGTCAAGGATGTGTCAAGAATTAATCCATGTTTTATTTTAAATGTGTGTTCCATTGATGGGAATGAAGAATACTATCTTTATGTAACCACTTTGTTTATATGTGGAATGTAATGCAAGTTTTATGATCTAATTCTCTAAAACTCTAAACCCGAAAAGATCCTCAATGTGTAATCTTGTAATAACTCAAGATTAAGTAAGGTTTAAGGCTGGGGCCTTAATTAAAGAATAAATAATTTTCATATTTATTAATATTAGAGAATTAAATATGAATTTTAATTAAAAGGGGTTGCTATGTTCGATAGCGTACCCGATACGCAACGATGAGTTTCTTTGAAACTCACGTAGCACACTAGTAATATAATAATATTATGTTAGCTAACAAGTAGCCGTTGTACTGGCGGGAATGAATATAAATAACTAAAATATGAATAGATATGTTTTTAGATGTTTTTACATTTACCCAATAAAAGATAAAGGCTTAAAATACGGAAAGAGTTCAATTTTAGGCTTTTATACTCTAATTTTCACTAAAGGTTCACTTATCACCTTTTAATGGTGAACCGTCATTAAATATAGTTTTGATCACTCTTATACATTCTTTTGGACCAAATAAAACTTTTATTAAGAATCGGGACATCAAATTTTACTTTGTGTAATTTTTGGTACCTTTCTGATAAAGTTCATTTTTTTTATGAATAGTGTAAAATGTTGCATTTTAATTCAAAACCTCTTTTTGATCTAATTTATTTATATGATTAGATTATCTTTTGAATTGGTTTTAAAGTGAAATTAGAATATATTTTTACCATTTTATCCAATGGTGGTCATTGGAATCAATTTCGATTTGAAATTAGACTTAAACTAGTGTCAATCTTTTGATACTTATTGTTTTGTAAAAACACGCTATTTGCTCTGGCAGCGGGAATTAATTATTAAATTAATTAATGTGACTTATATGATTTGAATTTTGTAAAATAGACTTCATTTTTGAATTCGGAATATCAAATATAGCTTAGGGTGAATTTTTGGTAATTTTCTGAAAAACTTCAATTTTTGATGAATAGTGAAACCACTAAGTGGTAATCAAGCAAACTGATTTTTCAGTTAAATGAAAGTTTACCACTAATGTGTGTTGAATTTTGAAAATCCTACATACATGGTTGTCATTAAGAAGTAAAATGTGGTTCAATGAGATTAAAATAATTTTTTGGTGAATAGTAACTTATTAAGTTTTAATCGCGATTAGTGGTAATTAGTGTAGTTTAAGGTATAAATAATACTTTAATAATATAAAATGACCTAGACACATGTCCCAACCTCATTGGTTGTGTCATGGCCGACCAAGACAAGCCATGGCCTAACTTGGGGACCCCATGGATCCACTTTTGTTGGGAAATAACATAAATTACTTTTTATTTAATGTTAAAGTGAAAATGACACTAACATAAATTGTTTTACTAAAACAATTTTTAAGTGGGGTTATACAAGTACAAATTTAGATTATAAATAGTCATTGGAAAGCTAAAAAGATTTCCTACATCATAGTATTTGTTTTATAATTTTTAGAAATTAAATAAATTAAAGTATTTATGACATAATAATGATGCAGCGATGACATCATTATTTGGCGATTTAAATAAAACAGAAAGATAATGTAAAATCTAAAACCTACACATGGCCAAAACCAATTGGATGAGTGGATTGCTAAGCCTTATCACCTTATCCACGAATTCTATCAATGTGGGACCTTTTAAAACCGAAACACATTTTCAAATAATGTAATATTTCTTTACTTTCCAAAAGTGCCCCTCCTCTCCTCTTATAAAAGGCCCCCACCTCTACCTCATTTCACACACCTCTCAAGCCTTTGGCTCGGCCAACCCCTGCCCATTTGCTCTCTCCACATCCCTCTCCTCATCCTAGAGGATTCCCCTTGGGCAGAATCCTTTCAAAGGAAGCCTTTAGGCTCAAATCAAAAGGAGTTACACTTTTTAAGGTAATTCATCCTCTCATGCTCATTTGTTTTATTTTGCTTCTCCAACCCCCTAAACTCTTTTTATTTACTTCTTTTGTAACAACAACAGTATCTTCAATATACTAGGATGTTGTTATAAGAGTTATTTGAACTACACTCTCACACAACTACATCAAATGGTTAAAGAACATACGGTTTCCGTGGATGGCGAAATTCTGCCTCCCGAAACGATGATTGTTCAATACTCATTTAACACCTTCAAAGGTGGCCATTATGATGTCACTATTTTTATATATGATATATAATATGTTTATGTTTTCTTTAAGCTTCTGTTTTTTCATTTTTGGCATACCTTTATGGTTTCCATTATGGGTAAAACACGATATCTTCATTTTAGGAAGCGCGGACTACCGCCCCCTGAAAGTGATTTGATTCGTTAATACCATATGTGGGATGTGTAAAGGATAAAGTTAATGATATTATATATGTTATTATACTGGAATTATAATATACTCTTATATCATTATGATTCCATTCCAGAAAATATGAAATAGAAATGGAAGTAGCGTTCATGCGTACGTACGGCTTACCGTCTCCATGAACGGTGCATTTCATTTCTTACCTCTAAATGATTATGTAATATTTTAAATACATGTATGTACTAGATATATATGACATATATGATATCTACATCATGAATACCATTCTGGATATAATGAAACATTGACCAAATTAACAACATGTAAGTGTAAGAAGTCTATTTTTGACTTAAGAACCAAATACCGACAAAATGAACATTATTAACTTAAATGATTACATGATGTTCATAACATGGTATAAAAGGAATAATGAACTTGGAAAAGATTCATAATCAAGTAGAGATTAACTAAAGTTTATTATTCAGGAGTTTAAAGAACGGTCGGGTCAAGTCAGATACGAGGTATGGGAACTTCTTAACCCAATTTCCATTCTTTGGGTTAATCTCCTACTTTCAAATTATGTCATTATATTATTATGTCGTATCTTGTATTTGTACTTTATTTATGTGTACTTATAGTGAATACACATAATGTATCTATTTTATTTTAAAAATTATCTTTGTATGGGACTTCGTCTCAATCTCCTTTCATTGAGGCATATTTTATTTTATACACAACTTTCTTTTATACGGTGTATAAACCCCTTTGACTTTTACGTTTACTCAAAAGGAATCTTTTTTTATACGAAGCGTTTACTAAACGACAAAAGGGAATGTTTTTGTCGTACGTATGCGGCGACAACGACTTCTCCGCTGTCGTAACCGTTATTTGAGTTTTGGCTTCCTCTACAAGCCATACCTTCTTTTTAAAAGAAAAATAAATACCATGTTTTACTTTTCTTTTATTTTGGTATTGAAAATGGTTTTCATAATGTTTTTATTATATCAATGTGTTGTATTGATATCTCGTGATTGAAATGTGGAAATGTTATGTTTCCTTTATGCATGTTTTATGTGATATGATTATGTTATGGTTCTTGGGCATTATTATGAAGACGGGTGGTTCCGTGATAAACTAAGGGCGGGTGAGCCCGTTATAGCTCTCCAATGCATTGGGTAACGCGAAGGAGTGAAACGTTAAGGTTTCTCCGAAGAGATTTTAGGGAATATACTGTGATGGGTATTCCAAACGTAACCAAGAGGGTTACCCCCTACGTAAGAATGTTATGAATGCCTCAAGTTACCTTTACGTATTATGATTTATATGATTTATTCATGTTTTTATGAGGTATGTTAAAGTGCCTATGTTTTATGGGTAAAGTATGATTTCATTCTTATTTATATATGAACTCATGTTTCCTTTCCATGTTTTTTTTAATAACCCATACTGAGTTTTTATGCTCATCCCAAGTTTTTGAAATGTTTTTCACAGGTCAAGGGAAAGGTACATGATAAGATGATAGAGTCAAGGATGTGTCAAGAAATAATCCATGTTTTATTTTAAATGTGTTTCCATTGATGGGAATGAAGAATACTATCTTTATGTAACCACTTTGTTTATATGTGGAATGTAATGCAAGTTTTATGATCTAATTCTCTAAAACTCTAAACCTGAAAAGATCCTCAATGTGTAATCTTGTAATAACACAAGATTAAGTAAGGTTTAAGGCTGGGGCCTTATAGTTTTACCTTTTAAAACTTGTTATATATTTCCTACAATGGGATTAATTTTATATTAATTACTACAAGTTCTGCATTTTGAATTTTTTAAAAAATTATTCCATATTATGAATTATTAAGTCCAAATCATGTAAATATCAGTATTCTATTCTTGGTCATTATGAATAGTATATCCAGTAATTTTTTTAAAAATGGTAAATGGGAAACATGATAATTAAGGGTAAGAATACTATTACAAAATTACTAAAACAATTGTTTTACTATAATCTGATATTTTTCATTCATTATAACCAATATTTGGTTTAAAATTTATTCATTTTGAATCCACTTGGATTAGAATAAGACATTTAATTTATTTTATTTACCAAAATGATAAATATGTCTCCCTCAATTTTCAATAACTAAATAATATTTATATAATTTTAAAAAGAAGATAAATTAAATTATAAATAATAAATTGAAATATAATACATTTTACTTATAATGGTAATTTATTTTCATGTTTTTGGAAATAAATAATAATTTTAATTAATTATACTTTGATGGAGTAAAAATTAAATAATTGTTTACAAATCAATTTTTTTATTAAAATACTAATAAATCTAAAAAGACCCAAACACTTGAAAAAACATATTGCAAGAATATATCTCTACCATAACCATCCATGGATCCAGTTAGTAACTATATGGAGCCTTATAGAATATATTGTGACACTCATATTATATTATTTTAAGTGATATTAAATTTGTCTCATTCATAATATAGTAAGTATAACATTATAATATATTGATTTTATAAAGGATAAATTATAATAAAAATATTACTCTGAATGAAATTTGTTTTATCTTCAATATAGTTTATTAATTTTAATTTTTATTCATCATATAGATATATTAAACAATTACAAGAAATTGATGTATTAATTATTTTATTAATAGAGATAAATAATAAATTTTATTAAGAATGTAAAAATAAATTTAATATGGGATTATTAATATAAAAAATTAAATTTCTATTTTACCTTGAAATTATAAGAATATAATAGAAAAGTTGGATATAAGTTAACTTGTTATCTTAAAAATGTCAAAAATTGTACTATTTTTTGTATATCAAAATATTATTTTCTTAAATTATTAAAAAATCAAAAAACATTTTATAAAAATATATAATAATTATAATATGGTCTAAAATGTTATAATGTATTCATTTACGAACTAATGGACATCAAATATGTAAATAATTCACTCTTATATTATTGAAATATTTGTTACCCTAGTTCAAAATTAAATAGAGTAACTAAGAGTTAATTAAAATGATAAGAATTAAACTGATACAAAAACATGTCTAAAATCTATTTTCGGATGATATTACAACCCAATCTCATATCAAATTCTTCATTGGGATATTTTGTTTTATTTTTGGATGGGATTTTATTTTGTTATAAATTAATATTTTTAAAGATTCAAAGTGCCCCTCACCTCAATTATAAAAAGGGAACATCCTACCTCAAGTCATCAATGAAATTTCAGCCTTCAATCATTGACATAACTTCACCTTTTCCATTGTATAAATCCCTAGATATATTCCAGAGGTTATGGTCTTCTTGAAAGACCAATTCAAGTGCTCGTAGATGAGATTTAGAAGAAGCACATTGGAGAAGATGTCAACTCCTCTCCTTATTCTATAAAACTCAGTTCTTCTTCTACTTAGTCTTCATCGGTTGCTTAATTATAATGTAATAAATCCAATATAACAAATATAATTTTATTTTATTATTATTATGATACAAAAATATTCCACTATCTCTCTATCGTATGGAAAACAAAATCATGGAATACAATATTTTTGGGATTTTTATTCTATAAAATATTCCACTATCTTCTTCTACTTAGTCTTTATCCAATTATTGTTTGTGGGATTTTTATTCACTAAAATATTCAGATACTTCCAATAGATTCTGTTTATGTGATTCATGGAATAGATTGCCTTTCTCTATAAGGAGATCCTAACAATTTTCATATAAGGGGTATCAGGCATCATTGAAAAGATCAATCTATGACCATATATCGATTAAAGGATAAATATGACCAGTAGTAGAAATTTATTCCATCATAAGGGTCTTGATGCATATAAATAGATGTTATTTATCTCTTATAGTTTGATAGGAACTCACAATTATTAATAATTCCATTGTATGAGAGTTTGATGATGTATTTCATGAATAATTATCTTGACTCCTACTAAATCGTGATGTAGAGACTTCAATAGAACTCATATAGGGTGATATTCCTATTTTAAAGACACCATAGAGAATGGCACCAATTGGAGTTTAGTAATTGAAAAAATAACTCCAAGAGAATCTAGTCAGGGGATTCATACACCCTAGTGTGTCACATTAGGAAAACCTTTTGTTTTTATTAAGAAACGCGATTGAACAATGAGACTCTGTATTGATTTTTGAAAACATAAAAAGATCACTATACAAAAAATATCACATTCCCAATATTGATCACTTATTTAACCAACTACAAAGAGGTCAACACTTTACCATGTTTGAAATTCAATCAAGATATGATCCACTAAGGTTTTATAAGATGGATATAGAAATAAATTCATTTAATAAAATTATTGACACAAGGAATTTAAATTGATTCTTTTTGGTCATAGTAATTTCAATGCAATCATCATGTATATAATGAATAGAGTCATTATAGACGATCTTGATCAGTTTGTGGTAGCCATTATGGAAGATATATATATATATATATATATTTGGAGATAATAGAAAAATGTGACGATCACTTGAGAATTGTATTGAATTACCTAATGAAGGAAAAACTATGAAAATTTTACTGAGTGTGAATTTTGCCTTCATAAATTTTTATTTTTTGGGTTACAAAATCTCAATAGAGGGGATATCAATTGATCCATAAAAATATACATCATTGAAAGTTAGCAGAGACCAAAAATGGGAGTTGGGATTTATTTTCTTCATGGATTGAATGGATATAATCAAATTTTTGTGAAGTTTCATCCATGATTATCTTATCGACTCAAAAAGTTTACTTTCAAAGGATTTATGTAAATTTAGAAGGAGGAATGTGAAGAGAATTTAAATGAGATAAAAATATTCTTATCCAGTGCACTGGTGCTCAAATTTCCTTGTAGTGGAGAGAGGATTGAGATATATAGTGACACATCTATGAAGGGACTGGGTTTTGATTACATGAAATATTTTATGGTGATATCTTATGACTCATAAAAATTGAAACTCCATGAGAAAACATACCCAACTAATGATTTTGAGTTAACTAGTGTATTCTTTTGACATAATATATAGAGGAAGTATATTTATGGTCAAAGGTGTGATATTAATACTAATCATAAAAGATTGATGTATATTTTCACACAAATGGAGATGAATGTGTGTAAAAAAAGATAGTTGGTGTTGATTAAATACTATGACTACTCCATATATTACAACTATTGGAAAACCAACTAGGTAGCTAGCAGATGATTTGAGTTGAAAGAACCATGTTAGCCTATCCTTGAAGAGAATTATAAAAAAAAATATTTATCCATTTTCAATCGATGGATATTGAAAATTTAAAGGGTAGAAATATTATATTTCTCAATTATATGTTCAACCATCTATACAAGTGATCATTATGGAGGCACAGAAGCAAGATGTATAGATACTAATGATGTTGATAAATTATGCTCAATTCAATGTTTATTGGGATGGAATAATAATCTACAAGAATAGTGTATGTATTCCTCCCATATCAAAATTAACGAATGTGGTATTGTATGAGGCTCATTGTTTTTCATTATCTATTAACATAGGATTTAAAGTCATGTAAAAGAACCTAAATAGTTATTTATGGTTAGATTTCATGAAAAGATATGATTCGCAATATGTCTCTCGGTGCATGGTTTTTTAGAATGTTAAGGCTGAGCGACAAATATCTAAGGTGTTGTTACAACAATTTCAACTACGATAAACGAAACAAAAAAATAACACTATAGAATTTATTTTTGGACTTACCGTAAAATCTATTTTCCAAATTTTTATATGGGTTATAGTTAATCTATTTATGAATTCGGCACACTTAATTTCAACTACATATGATTTCCCTCATGATCAGTTTTCCAGCATATATGTAAAGTAAGATGTGAGACTTTATAGAGTAACACTTTCTATTATATATGATAAATATACATGGATGACCATGGTTTTTAGAAAAGTATTCAATAGGATATGAATATAGGGTTATGATTCCACATTGCATATCATCGTCAGATAGACAGTTAGTTTGAGGGGACAATTCAAACTCTAGTAGACACTTTGAGAGCTCTATTTATTAATTTCAAATATTATTGTGATCAACACCTACCATTGGTGAATATTTTTTAACATCAATAGCTTCCAATCTGGTATTTAGATTCCACTTGAAGAATCCCAATATAAAAATAAGTCCATCACTTAAACAAACAGGGATGATGTTTGGGAAATGACGTTATTATGACCTAATCTTGTTGAAGATATTGAAGAAAAGGTAAGATCTATTCAAAAGCATATAAAAGAAGCTCAGAGTCGAAAAAATAGTTGTGATGACAACATATTAAAAGTCTTATAGTTTGAACATGGTGAAATGGTGTTTTTACGAATATCTCCATGGAATAGAGTATTGAGATTCATAATAAAGGGAATGTTGAGCCCTAGTAATATCGTTACTTTTGAAATTATGGATCATTTTGGGAATGTAACTTATGGATTTGAGCTTCAACCCTATATCTCTTAAGTTCATGATGTGTTCAATGTATCTATTCTAAGGAAGTACATATATTGTTGATCACATGTACTATACTCTTAATTCATACCGACAGAGCATGATTTTTCTTATGAGGAATGACTAATAGAGATTCTAAAACATAATGAGAAAGTACTGTGAAACTATTCCACTCACATGGTTAATGTTTTGTGGTGGATCAACATATTTAATGAAGATATGTGCAAATATGATGATATGATAAAGGATTGATATAATAATCATTTAACATCGAATTGACAATTTTTTATGAAGAAATTCAATTAATGTGGGTATAATGTAACACCAAGATGTTTCTATGAAATATTTTCCTTAAAAAATTTTCATTCTTATATAGATTAAATTGAATGTAATCATGATTTTAATAGAACCATGAGACATAATTAGTATAAAATGATCATCTTATCCTATTGTTTAGGTCAGTAGTAATGAATAAAAATAACTTTTGAAAATATATGGTGAAGTTAATCGCTACTAATATTTTTATGAAAAATATATATCGAATATATATTTATATTTCAGTTAATTACTACTAATAAATTAAATTAATGAAATATATATTATATATCAGTAATTATTATTTTTACATTAATCTGATATGTAATTTTTTCATAGGGTATGAATAAACCATATTTGAGGTATAAAAACGGATATTTTTTAGAAAAGTAATTTTGTTCCATCTAATGGAGAACCAAGTTTAAATTAATATTTTAAAACATAAATAATTTTTTTCTGTCTACCAAATATGTATTTTTTAATCAGTAAATAAAAATTAAATTTGGAATAAATTATAATTTTTTCTAATAACATTTAAACATTAATGAATATTAAAACTACAGTATGATTTAATAAAAAACAAAAATTATCATCATAATAATCTATATGGTTATTTTATAATATTGATTATATTTCAATTAAAAATGTAATATATTTTTATCATAAAATATAATTTAGGTTGTAATATTTATTTTTACTTTCAATTAAGATATATTCACTTTTTTATCATTTATAATGTTTTAACTTCTTAAATAAGTTCTTTATTTCCAGCCACAGAATTAATTTAAAATTCATTACTGAACATTCAATTTTTTAAATTTTAAAAAATGGATTCCATATTTATAATAATTAATTCCCTATTATGTAAATATATTTATTTTATTTTTGTTCATTATTAATAAAAACATTGGTAATTTTTTATTGATATGGTAGAAAGTTATTCATTTAATTATGTGTATAAATAATATTATAAAATTAACCTAAAACTTTCTTAATTTCATTTGATAAGATTATTTTGACATAAATCATTCTTGGGTCTAAATTGTGTCTTTTGGAATCAACTAGGATGATATTAAGGCATTTAATTTATTTTATTTAATTAAACGTTAAATTTGTCTCACACAAATTTTAATAACTCAACAATTTTTTATATAAGGTGATCCAGAAGATAAATTCTACTATAAATACACATTTTAAAGATAAAATGTTCTCTTTATTGGGGAAATTTATTTTTAATTTTTTGGAAATAAATAATTCCCATAAAACTTATACATTGAAGATTTAAAAATTAATAAATTTATGAGAAATAAATAAAACATTTTATATGAAAATACTAAGAACCAGAAAAACCCATATATAAGAAAATATTTAATATGTTGAGAATAGCTTGACAATAATCATCAAAGGGTCAATTTGGTGCCTTATTGGTGAGCTTCTAACACTTATATTATTTTATTTAATGTGATGTTAATGTTCTCACATTCATAATCTAATAAATATAACATTTCAAATGTAAAATATTCTTTATATAAATTTGAATAAATATATTCTTCTAAAATAATGAATATTTATCATCATCATAGTATATTATATTTAATTTCTATTTAACATATATGTATATTAAATAATTACACTATATTGATGTAGTAATTATTTTATTAATATAGATAACAATGATATGTTATGAAAAAATATTATAATAAATATTATTTTTGGATAATTAATATGTTGAATGGATTTTATAGATGATCCTGACCTCTAGAAAATATAATAAAATAGTTTTTTTGATGTTAACATATTTTATTATATTTTTTAAAAATAAATTAATTGAATAGTGTCAAAAGTTACAATATTGATGGTTTATCAAAATAATATTTTAATTAAATTATTTAAAAATAATATATCTTTATTTATAATTATATACTATTATGGTATAGTCTAAAAATTTATACGATATTTATTCATATTCTATTTGAACAAATTATGTAAATATTTCACACTTTTAATATTGATATGTTTATTAACCTAGTAAAAAATTAAATTGAATAACTAAATATTAATTCAAATGGTAAGGTTTAAATATATAGAAAAACATGTCTAAAATATACTTTTTCATTATATTATCACCCTATCTCATATAGTATTTGAAATTGTGTCATTTTGGAGGGTTTTGGATAGGATTTAGATTTTACTAAAAATTAATATTTTTGGAAATCCCAAAATTGCCTCTCACGTCAATTATAAAAGGGAACCTCCACCATAATATATTAACATAAATATAAGCCTTAAATACCATCTATACCCTTCCTTTTACCTTATGATGTTCCATAGTTATATTTTATAGGTTCTTATCTACTTAAATGGATAACCAATGTTCTCTAAGTGAATATTTAGAGGATTCACACTGAAAAAGAGGTAATCTCTTCTCAAATTCATTCAAACTTATTTCTCCTTCAACATTCACTTGATTAGTTTCATTATTATAATGTAATAAACCTTGTGTATTTATATAATAATATTTTATTATGATATGGAATAATAATATTCCACTTTTTATGTATCCTACGAAAAAACGAAATCAATGCACGTGCTTACATACAACTTACCGTCTCCATGTTATGTGGTAATATTTGTTTCACCAAAAAATTACATGAATGTGTGTAATAGTGAAAATAATAACTATATATAATTCTTACAACATTATATTGTTACTAATATATTTTACACCATTCACTTCATTACCATTCATCAATTATGGGAATGAAATTGTCACTCATGTGTAAGTACGACCTACCGTGTCCACGATGTGATGCGATTCATTCAATATGACCTTTATTAGATTGTGATTTTATTAATGTATAGAATGCATAAATGTAGTTGTTATACTATTAATAAAATATATATAAGATATAAAAATAACCAATTAAGTATAATCAGAACTTATTTGAATAATACATGCATAAGAAAATGAAACAATTAAAACCTATAAAACTTCTAATAATGAAATATTATTAACTAAAAGATGATGATATTATGATATATGATACAGAAAAATAAATACTATTCTGAAATATTTCAATGAAATTATTTAAATCATTATATAGGTTGTTCACATACATAAAATGGAAATAATTCATAAAAGGAATGGGATAATTTTTCAATCTCAATATTATCTAAGATTGTTTATATATAAGTACCTACTATGGTATATTTATCTTCCACTTCATTGTTTCCTAGGTATTTATTATTACTTATATTATTATAAAAATATTTAAATTAAATTTCACCAATTGGTGAAATTTTATTAGACAATATGAATGAATTTTTTTTTGTTATTCGATACGTGGTACTTCATGAATTTTCTAACAAGAGTATGTGATGAAGGATTATTTTAAATTACATAAAATGTAATTATTTTTATGTTTTAATAGTGCCTTATAGTCATGAAACAACCTCATGTTTACTTCCTCTTTATTTTATAATTATTTTTTCATTTAATTTTTTATAAAATTTTGATAAAAAAATACATTTTTGAAGAAGAAAGGATATTTTCCTCAAGAAATAATTTCAGTAATTATTTAAAAATTATTTTTCATCTAAGATGGATTTCATTATTATGGTTATGTTTCATTTATAATATCCATAATATTACTGTGATTTTATTATTTTTATGATAGAATGATATTTAAGAAATCCATTTGTTTTACATGGATTACGTTGTGATGGAATAATGTTTAAGAAACCCACTATATTCCTTGGATTATGATATTACGATTTATTTATGTTTTTGTGAAAACACATAAACATTATTTCATTATGAGATTTTTAGGACACATATATCCCTCTCATTAATTGGTTTTGAGATTTATATCTCATGATATAGACATATATGGAATGGTAAAAGATCTCATTTCAGTAATACAGGGTTGAAAAAGGGATGGAATTCAGATCAACAATAAACGTTGTCTGCTATTATTATCTTAGAAATTATCATTGAAAAATATGAATTGAGTTTACATGATTATGTGTATTCCAATAAAGTTTTGGACTTATGTTAAGATGTTTTAGATTATGTTCATTGATTCGATAGAACATTCATGATTTATCACCCGGCATGATATCACAATCTTTTTTATTCAGAATAAGATTCTAAAAAGCTATGTTCTTATGTCTGGTGATTATGATAAGATAGATATATCAATTTTTAACTCGTACTGATTATGTGAGATGACCCTATATTGTGGTTATTTTCCCTATGTATTGAAGAAGATTATTATGTATGATATGTCAAAAGGGGTCATGTTTGATGGAATAAGTAGGGAGAAGGGAAGATGTATTATGAACTAGTTGTTTATGTTTCCTTGTTTTTAGGGAACAATACCTATATGTACTTATCGTGTCATTGTTATATTTTGTAATTAATATTCTTCAAATTTTATTTAATATCAATTTATTTAATTTTAGTGTTGTTATATGTAGTCTGGTTGGTTCTTCACTAGAAATTATCGATATTCAAATACACATTCGTCATTTAAAAACTAGTCTAACTACATCTGCTACCTATTCCCAAAAAAGTTATATTTAACAAAAAATCATTGTTTCCTATCATCATTCACCAAAAATGAAGCTTTATTCATCCATGTGTGTTCATCACATAAAACTAATTCCACCATTCATTCTACCTTCAATCTCATGAACTAAAATCACAAAAAAACACATATCCCTTGAAAAAATAATATATTTTTTCATACTTTATAGATCCATGATCAAACATGATTTCAGCACTGATTCAGGGGTCCGATCAGGCTCAGTAATACCTGAGAAAGGTGAACCACGACCTCAATGTACAATCGAAGAAGAACGTGAATCAACAAGTGAGAAAATCATTAAACCAAAGGATAATAAATTGTTGGAAATATTATATTTTCCATCAATAAAAAACAGTGATGCAGAGTCCAAAAAGATAGAATAAATCAATTTAAATCTAGTATGTATGAGCATGCATAGACCCCAATTGGAATATATCTAATAATAAATATGGATCTGATCATATAATTTAATAAAATCGTTTAAATCAACAATTTATAATTGATATATCCATTATGGATCAGTCACTAATTTAGAAAATTTCTACTAATGACCAAGTAATGTCTTTGAGTTCAATGTGTCCTAATCTGATCTGATTTTTCTATTCATTTTCATCTGACGAGGTTATCCAAGAATGATTTGATGGAGAGCAATAGAATTTTCCAACGGGTTATGTTACTAACCCTTTATAATTTACCTTGGATGTGGTTTTATAGATATTTTTCTTTGTCTAAATGAAATAATTAATGAAATAATTAATTATTTCAATAAATTTACCACCAATGGGTGAGAAATTTGAATTCCCTAATCCAAACCATTTTATTTTACACATTGGGTAAACACTACACTACAGACCCCAACATGGACTTAGATTTCTTCTATGGACATCCACAAAAAGTTTTTATAAATTTTTTTCTTTGAGAAATTGTTCACACAGAATACAATATATATTTACCATTTTTATAAAATTAATTCTAGGTACACCGAACCACTGAATCGCATGTTTGTCTCTGCTCCAAGATCAGGAAATATATATTGAAATATTTAAAATCTTATAATGAAAAAAATGAGACTCTACAGATTGAATGCATATTCTAACATCACATTACTATATTTTAGGTTATTTTATCCATTTCCTTTGATCACATTCGATTTGAGTGTTCTTGTATGTTTTTTTATTGTTTTTGGAGACAATATTGAGTTTTATGAGGGATTATTCCATGTATGAGAAAGGTTTTTTCAGGGAGATGATGGATATGGCATGGATGGGATGACTTCAGAATATTGACTCAAGATAGACACATCAGTGGTTTTCCATTTTCATTATAGATATAGAGTGGGATTGGAGTATTTTGTATGAAGGAACCCTGATTGTTTTTATTTATTCTTCTATTTTTGTACGGTTGTAAAATTTATGGGAATCTATGACATTAATTTTCATTGGAAGGTGGGTTCTATCACGTATTATTTCCCCATTCAAAGTGGAATCTTTAATGGTTTTCTATATTTTTAATGTATATATCATTATATTTATCTGATTGGTTTTTGACAATCCCCACTTTGGTGTGATCTCTTACATTGTTCCTTTGTCTATCCCATTTATATCACTTTCGTTTCATAGTGTTTCGGGCCATTTTGTGGCATATTATTTTATGTTGATTAAAATTTTAAAACCCCATGTATATCTTCTAAAAACATTTTATTGCACCCTAATAAGATCCCTTAGATTTTTTTTGTATCTTATTAGGTTATTTTGAACCTCGAAACTCCCTTCTTCTTGGAACAAAGTTCTGATGAATGTGATTAACCTCTATCTTGTAGAGGAAATATCCATATTCCAGAACATCACTTTCTTGTCATCTCTCTATTTTTTAAGGATGATGAATCCTCATATTATTTTTTTATTGGATCCTTGTTTGGATTATTTATTATTATATATATTCCACTTTAATATAAAAACCCATGAACGCTTCATTTAAGGTTATAATATTAGGTATTCGTCGATCCAGGGATTAAATGAATGTGGTTCTGTAAGACATTTATATATAACCAAAACCTCGATTAATTTATTGGATTGAAAAGTATTTTCAAATTTTTTTCAGAAATTGAGTATATTGTAATTTTCATTTCATATTGATTGTATTTGTTAAAGAATAGTTTTATATATGATTTTATAAATTGTGATTGTTTTGAAAAAATAAATATTGTCTTTATTTGATGCTATTTCTTGATAAAAAAAATAAATTTAATCAATGATGAATTTAAATGCATATATTTGATAAAACCATTTGATTCATTTTGGAAATTGAAATAAAATTCTAATACATAAAACTATGAATTTTAAACATTGAATAAAGAATTTTATTATAATGAATTGTTTTCATAGGATAAATATATATATAGTTATTAAAATAACATGTGACCCTAAGTAGTAAGGTGGTGATTAGGACAAGAAATCTTGGATACTGACTCCCTAGAAATTTATTGTCAATTACAAAACTAGGAAAACTGTGTTTTGAATGAATTTACATGATGTGGTGTATTATAATTTAATCCTGATGGCCTAAGCTCTAGGGATGTGTTCAAAAACACATTGAGTCATGTTGATCAACTAATTAGTGCCTGGATCATACCACTATAAACTAAATCACATCACTGAATATAATCATGGTGATTTTTTGAGATTTTTTATTGCTTACCAATATATTATTTTATTTATTTATTCATTTCGTTTTTGTTTTAAGAAAAATGAAAATTTGGGAATATTATTAATAGATTTTTCCACTAAATGTTTTGAAATCATTTTTTGAATCCAATTATAAAACTGATATACCATGAAAAAATTTATTTAAATTTATGAATTATTGGTTTTATTTTTATGTAATTTCATATAAAATAATTAATGAAATCATATTGTTCAATTAGTTCCCGCACCCTAAATTTTCATTTTTGAATTATTATATTTTTATATATTATTCCCATGAAAAGGGAAAACTCCACATTGTAGAATTAATCTAACAAAAATCTAGTCTGTTGAAATATTTTTAGTTATCCATTATACATTCCATTAAATTCAGAAAAATCTAGTCTCTAACTTGTGTGAGATTTGTGTGAATTTTTAGAGGATTTTGGCCACCCTAATACATTTGGGTTATACTCCTTAATATTTATATATGAGTACAAATATATAATTGAGTAATTGTTTTTGAAAATTCATTATTTTTCATAAATAAATACATTAATATTTTTTTTGGATTTATGAATTTTTTAAATATTTAACTAATTCTTAAAAAAGATAAAAAATTATCTTAATATTTTTCTAAGAATTATTTATATAATTTTGTAGAATGGATACTTGAATAACTTGGGTACCAGTATACCAGGGTACCTAGAATGGTTCATGACATATATTACTCAATTTTCATATATTTGTGGAAGATATTTTTCAATTTTCTTTCAATATGGTAGAACCATGGTCATAGAATGTGACATGTTTGTGGATTTTTCTATTCAATAAGATGGATATATGTGTCGTGGTAGAGATATAATATTGTGTTATGGGAACCAATACCTATAATAAATTTCAAGACATGGGTATTAGTGCTAGAATATTGTTGTGAACTGGTAGTTCTATAAGAACATTCAAACGTCAAGAAATTCATTACTAAAAATTAATTTCTATTAGGGATAATTATTCTCATTTTAAATGATCTTCTATATATATATATACACACACACACACACACAATAGAACTGATCCAAAAAACCAAAAAACAAACAAAACTTAATAATGAAATTGAACACCATAGGTCATTAAAATGGCTAGAAATTAACAAAATTAAAATTTAATGATTCAAATACATATAATAGGGGTTTTAGATGTAGTAATTAATAAATATAATTTTTTTATATATTGTATTAATGTATATAAACCATTTAGATATAATTTTAATGGATTATCAAACCCAACTCCATTTCTTTGGGTTATCACACACTCATTACATATTTCATTTTGGATATTTCCATCAATGTTCGTATAATATAATTTCAATTTTATACCTTGTTCATTTTTTAGATATAAATGTTTCAAATATATTTTTCAGACAACTAAATATTTTACAAAATAATTATTCTTTCCGAAACATATTTTGACTCTCATATTGTGGTTTTATTCTTCCCTCAATAATGTTTAATATTATCCTAAATATATTTTTCCATTTATCATTTCAGAACACCCAAGTTTTATGAGGAATGTATATTTTATTAAATGAAATCCATTCTTATACATGGGTTTTTATATCTATTAATGATATAATTTCTAATTAGAATTTATGAATTAGTAAATTCTGGTCGGAGTGGATACTCAATAGGGGGGGGGGGGTGAATTGAGATCCAATTTAAATTTCTGTTAAAAACAATTTCTATTAAAATCCCCCAATTTCAAAATCAAATTAAACTGTATTGAATTTATACAGATTATAAAGGTTCAATTAGTTTCTCAAAGATTGATTAGTTCTTAGTTAACTTAATCTTATGATTAAATTAACTTTTGAAACTAACTTACTAGTTTACAATAAATATAAACACTTACGAGTTTAACTATAAAAGTAGCTTTGAAAATAAATTATATTTCAAAGTAATTGCAGCGGAAAATGAAATAAATAAATATAGTATGGATATAAACTTTAACTAAAAACACATAGGAGTTAACCAAGAGGTTCAGTCTCAAGCCGAGACTTAGTCCTCTCAAAAGTTTATAAAGATGATCCACACCCTGGATCGGGGTTCAACAATTTACAACTGTCCAGGTCCAAGACCTCTACCACTGTTATTCAAGGGAAACAAAACAACAGCAACCAGTTGTCCCGGTCACACACGACCTCTACCACTATCCACAGTGGGCAATGAAGTATAAAAAAGGTTTGCTGAGGATTTAAAGATCCTCTAGTTAGATTACAGGAGACAGTGTGTGTATTTAATATAGAAGATAACACACACTGCTCAAAATGTAGAATAAATGAATTATAGAGCAGAGAAGTAGAGTTTAGAAATGGATCAGGTGATTTCAGTGCAGCTCTAGACTCTTTTGGATTTGATCAGAAGTAATTATGAGTCCTCTTCTTGTTTTTGTTTGAGAAGCAGAGTATCGTATGCTTCAGGTTCATAGGCAGTGAGATGTAGTCGATGAAGTTCTTCAATGTTCTTTTGTATGCACAAAACTCTTCTTGAGTAGGATTGATTGTGTATGAGGTTCTGTTTAATCTCTTGATATGTATCTTCTATTCTTCCTTTATATCTTGTGTGTTCTCTTGTTTCTTTCTTCTTCTTCTTTTTTCTTCTTTTCTATATTTCCAGCAGCAGAATCTTCTTGTATTTATGTCACGTGCTTCGGAAGACAGAAAAGGTTTCCTTTCCGCAGGTATGAGGTACGGTTTCTTGACATCTGACAACCTTTATTAATTAATTGACAAAGCATTAAAATATACCTAATATGACCGTTGGTTAGATTAAATAAAGATAAAGATAAAGAAATTCAATCAGTTGTTTATGACTATATGTGAGTTCACGTGATCGGTAGGTCATCAGCATCGGTGGCTAGACATCAGTGTGTCCTGACCGGTGATTCAGATGATTATCATCAGTGTGTTATTTGATCAGCATCGGTGACTCAGATTGATCAGCATCGGTGACTCAGATTGATCAGCATCAGTGAGTCAGATTGATCAGCATCGGTGAGTCAGATTGATCAGCATCGGTGACTCAGATTGATCAGCATCAGGGACTCAGATTGATCAGCATCGGTGAGTCAGATTGATCAGCATTGGTGAGTCAGATTGATCAGCATCGGTGAATCAGATTGATCAGCATCGGTGACTCAAATTGATCAGCATCGGTGAGTCAGATTGATCAGTATCGGTGAGTCAGATTGATCAGCATCAGTGACTCAGATTGATCAGCATTGGTGACTCATATTGATCAGCATCGGTGCGACCGTTGTCTTGATATTGGATCGGTGCGACCGTTGTCTTGATATTGGATCGGTGCGACCATTGTCTTGATATTGGATCGGTGCGAACGTTGTCTTGATATTGGATCAGTGCGACCGTTGTCTTGATATTGGATCGGTGCGACCGTTATCTTGATATTGGATCGGTGCGACCTTTGTCTTGATATTGGATCGGTGCGACCCTTGTCCTGATATTGGATTGGTGCGACTGTTGTCTTGATATTGGATCGGTGAGACCATTGTCTGTTTGATCCATAAGACTTCCAAAATACTTGTAAATCAATAAAAACATAGATAAAAACATTATAGCAGATTCACAAATAGATTTTGATTAAGTTTATGAGAAATCCAACCGGATTAAATAACAACGATTTGTGATTATTAAAACAACAATCATAGGAATGAATTCAGCAATCTTCCAGAGGGCTCAACAATCTCCCCCTTTTTGATAATCACAAATCACAAAAAAAATCAATAATAAAAACATAATGAGATATAAATCTCCCCCTGAAAATAAATCTCCCTCATAGATATACATCCTTCTCCCCCATATATATACATCCTTCTCCCTCATATATATACATCCTTATCCCCCATATATATACATCCTTCTCCCCCATATATATACATCTTTCCCGCCTATATATATACATCCTTCTCCCCCATATATATACAACCTTCTCCCCCATTGTGATAATCAAAAAGGGGGGAAAACATACAAATAAGAGAGTAAAAAAGAGGGCAACATAGAGAATAGAGAGAGAGAAAAAAATTTATAAAGTATAGAAGATTATAACCAACACATAGTTCACCCGATCAAAAACAATACACAACTATTTCTGGGGATACAAAGGGGCTTTGCCTTTGTCTTTGGGATCAATAGATGGTATGTTGGAAGACTTGGAGGCAGGCTGTTCTGGGCGAATCTGAAGAGGTGGTAGGACAACTCTGGAAGGTGTAGGAGAAGGTGCTACGAAGGTTTTTTGCTGAGTATCAGAAGTAGCTAGTTGAGAAGATGTCTGAGGAACTGGCCGTAGTTGAGAGAGTGCCTGAGAAACAGAGAGCTGATTTGGAGCTACATCAGAGGCAGGGAGAGGGTCAGCAGAAGGAAGCACAATGGCAGTGGCTTGGGCATTCATATAAGGCTTCAAAAGAGTTATGAAACTCTGAATAACTTCTTCACCATACTGCATAGACTTTTTGAAATCATCTTTGTTCACTATGAACTATGCCAAAGTAAGATTAATGTCTTGCAACTGACGAACTTGAGCCTTGAAAGCTTGAGTGACTGGAGTTAGTTTTATATTCTCTTCCAACACCATGAAATTTGTAGCCATATCATGCTTTGTATAAATCTTTGAAAATTAATGATCAACCTTTTCCTTGATCTCTTTCAGAGCCTGTTTGACATCTGCTGAATATACAGTTGCCATTTCATGATTGTGATCACAGTGCTCCTTCATTTTCTTTAATGAATCCAGATCAAGAACTTGTCTAACAGCTGCTAACTCATCATGTACCACCTCCCTTAGAGCCTCTAGATCATAGGTTGTGATTTTGGTTACTTTGGCAGTACTGGATTTGCTAAATATTTGAGTTATCTCAGCTTTCAATCTTCTCAAATCAGACTTGTTGAGATTTTCAATTAAATTCCTCAACACTTCCATCATACCAGAGACGGTTGATCTAAATTCGCTTGATAAAGAATCTAATCCAGTGTGGAGATCCTTCATAGTCTGGTTCATAGAGGCTATGTGCCTTCCAATAAGCTCACCAGTATTGGCTAGGTCTGGCTTCACAACATTTGATACTCTTTGTGAGAAAGCTTCGAACGATGCTTCAGAAACTTGCAGAGACACTGAAGTAAGGGCATTAGAAATTTCTTCTCTGACTGTATCTCTCACAGCAGCCAGCAATTCATTCTTAAACTTATCAAAATCATCTTGAGAGATTGCAGAACCAGGCAGATGAACATCTGTAGAATCAACAACAGGAGCAGATCTTGCTTCACTTGGGAGGCTCTTCTTCATAACTGCAGTAGATTCTGACATTTCCTCCTCTTCTTCAGAATAGTGTAAGCCCAAAACAGCAAAACCAGGGTAGTCATCCCAAACAGCAGCACACAAGGTATATTTCGGTTTCTCATAACTCGATGTTCCACTGATTTCTGGTGATTCTCTCATGCCAGTGGCATCTGTTCCTGGTACTGTTTGATGTGTTTCCGTTGGAGGTACAACAAGACCATCTACAGGTTGGTTAGCACCATCATCACCATCACCAACACTTTGTTGAGGTTCTATTGAAGGTTCGGCCAGACCATCTACAGGTCGGTTAACACCGTCATCATCACCATCATCATCATCACCACCACCATCATCATCATCATCATCACCATCATCATTATTACCATCATCATCATCATCATCATCATCACCATCATCATTATTACTCTTCTCAGAGTCTTCACTGGTAGAAACTTCAGTGTCAGTATCTCCTTCATCACCAAGAATTGGTTCATATTCAGGTAAGGCCAAAGGTGGACTAGCAGGTCCAAAAACTAATCTTTTCTTTGGAATCACTGTATCAGGATCACTCATATCATCAGGAGGCGACGCACTTCCATATTTTGTCTCATCTTCTTCCATTCTTTGACCTTCGGTAGCTTCATTTCTTTCTTCCTCTTCCTCATCATCAGAATAAACTGTTTCCTCATTTGCTTTCAAACCAGGGTCTCCCAAACCCTTAGGCCTCTTTCCATGATCTGTGGGATTGTAAGCTTCATACATCTTGTCTTCATCAGCAACCCAACACTTCTTCCAAGGATTCCAATTAATTTTCATCCTCTTGCAAATCTCTTTGTTGAGACAGAAAGGATGATCTGTTTCATCTACTTCATCATCTTCATCAACACATTCTAGATTTTTGAGCATGGTAGAGAACATCTTGGAGTAAAATAAGGCAGTGGATTTCTTGGATGGTTTTACCATTCCAGCTATGTGCACCATCACATAACTACACAAATTGATCTTCTCATGGGTTTTCAGAAGAAACAACAAGAAAACATCCTGGTACATTACAGCAGCAAAATCTCCTCTCCTAGGGCAAAGATGGTGCTGAATAAACTTGAAAAGAAGTATGGATTCACCATCCAACTCTGAGGATGCGATTCTCCTAGACTCTTTGTTTCTAGTCAGAAGCTCTAGAACTAATTCATAAGAGAAGTAATTAGTGATCGGAGGAATATTCCCAGCATAATCCTCATACCGACCCTCATGGGGTACATTTAAGCATTCTACCCACTGTTTAGATGAAAAGGATATTTTCATTCCTTTTACTTCAGACGACATCCGGGCAGCCTCCACACCATCTAGAGTAATTTTCAGATTCATATAAAACTCATGTACTAGCTTCGGGTAGTCTACTCATGAGTTGTCTGAAAACAAGTCTGTCCATCCTTGCGATTCACGAACTTTCACCAACAGTGACTTACTTGATAAAAGCTAGGCGGAACTGACTTCTCTTTCTACAGCAACAATCTGAGTATCCAGGTTCGGATTTATTGATCGTTGAGAGGTACTACTCGACTCGCCTTGAGCACGCTTTGGAGGTACAGGACTGTCTGATCCTTTGCTCGGTCTCTTTTGCTTAGCCATTCGATGATTTTTGGGAAAACAGGTGTTCGAAGGTTCGAGGTAGAGGAGAAGATAAGTTGAAGGGTTCGGCGGGAATTGAAAGGTCAAAGGTTTAGGGAATAGAAATAGCCGCGTATCATTTATTTTATCATTTACCGTTCCCATAAAAAGGATAAAAGAAATTAATTAATTAATTAACTACGACATAATAAAAAGTAATACAGATAATCGGTTAGACAGACCGGTGTGACAGATCAGTTTCACAGATCAGTTTCACAGATCAGTTTCACAGATCAGTTTCACAGATCGGTTTCACAGATCAGTTTCACAGATCGGTTTGACAGATCGGTTTCATAGATTGATTTCACAGATCGGTTTCACAGATCGGTTTCACAGATCGGTTTCACAGATCAGTTTCACAGGTCGGTTTCATAGATCGGTTTCAGAGATTAGTTTCACAGATCGGTCTCACAGATCCGTTTCATAGATCGGTTTCACAGATCGGTTTCACAGATCAGTTTCACAGATCGGTTTCACAGATCAGTTTCACAGATTGTTTTCACAGATCAGTTTCACAGATCGGTTTCACAGATCGGTTTCACAGATCGGTTTCACAGATCAGTTTCACAGATCGGTTTCACAGATCGATCATACACAACTCTTGTTTAATAAACTTCATTCTTTCAGAGCATAAAGGCTTTGTAAAGATATCAGCTAATTGATGTTCAGAATTTATAAATTTTAGAGAGATATCACCTTTTTGATAATGATCTCTTAGAAAATGATGTCTGACATCAATGTGCATAGTCCTAGAGTGAGACACAGGGTTCTTAGATATGTTAATTGCACTAGTATTGTCACAGTTAATTGAAACATGTTTAAAATCAAATCCATAATCCAATAAAGTGTGTTTCATCCACAGAATCTGTGCACAACAACTACCAGCAGCGATGTATTCTGCTTCAACAGTAGATAATGCAACTGAGTTCTGTTTCTTACTACACAATGATACTAGCGATTTTCCAAGTAAGTGACATGTTCTAGAAGTGATTTTCCTATCTAACTTGCATCCAGAAAAGTCATCATCTGAATAACTAGTTAGGTCAAAAGATTGTCCTTTTGGATAAAACAAACCTAAATTTACAGTACACTTAAGATATTTAAAAATCCTTTTAACAGCCAGTAAGTGTGACTCTTTAGGATTATCTTGAAATCTAGCACACATACACACACTAAACATAATATCTGGTCGAATATCAGTAAGATAAAGTAAGCTCCCAATCATACCTCTGTAATTGGTTTGATCAACTGGTTTCCCAGTTTCATCAACATCCAATTTGCAGGTAGTACTCATGGGTATATTACTTTCCTTAATATTATCCAAACCAAAACGTTTTAACAAATCCTTAGTGTATTTACTTTGATTTAGAATAATTTCATCTTTAGTTTGAAAGATTTGAAATCCAAGAAAGTACTGAAGCTCTCCCATTAAGCTCATTTCAAACTCATTTTGCATAACCTTTGAAAAATCAGTACATAAAGAATTTGTAGAAGATCCAAAAATAATATCATCAACATAGATTTGTACTATTAAGAAATCTTTTGAAAACATTTTTATAAATAGAGTGGGATCATCTATTCCTTTTGTAAATACTTTTGAAATGAGAAAGTTTGAAAGTCTTTCATACCAAGCTCTTAAAGCATGTTTTAAACCATATAAGTCTTTAGAAAGTTTAAAAACATGATTTTGAAAATGAGGATTTGTGAAACCAGGTGGTTGTTCTACATAAACATCGTTAACAATAAAACCATTTAAAAAATCACTTTTCACATCCATTTGATATAACTTGAAATTCAGATGTGATGCATAAGCAATTAAGATCTTAATTGCCTCTAATCTAGCTACAGGTGCAAAGGTTTCCTCATAGTCAATTCCTTATTCTTGATTGTAACCTTGTGCAACTAGCCTAGCTTTGATTCTAATGATCTTTCCAGATTCATCTACTTTGTTTCTAAACACCCATTTTGTGCCTATGATTATAGTGTCCTTAGGTCTTTCTACTAATTTCCAGACATTGTTTCTTTCAAATTGATTTAGTTCTTCTTGCATAGCTATTACCCAAAATTCATCATTGATGGCATCATTGATATTCGTAGGTTCTATTTGTGATAAGAAGGCTTGATGTTCAACCTGATTTCTAAGAGAATCTCTAGTCTGTGTCCCTCTATCAAGATCTCCTACAACAGCATCTAAGGGATGATTCCTCAGAATCCTAGTTGATCTCGAAAAGGTTCGACTCGAGATTTCAGGTTCATCTATAGGTTGAGGTACAACAGAAGCAGGGTCTAGAGAATTTCCAGAGCTGGATGTTTTAACTTCAGGTCCACTGGTTTTATCATTAAGGTTCAAACAAGAGAGATCATCTTCAAGATTTTCAAGAGAGGTCTTAGGTTCATGTGGATCGGTTTCATCAAATTTGATATGACCATATTATTCCACACATTTGGTTCTTTTATTGAAAACTCTGTAGGCTTTACTAGAAGTAGAGTAACCTAGGAAAATTCCTTCATCATTCTTGGATGAAAACTTGTCAAGATTATCTTTAGTATTAAGAATAAAGAATTTGCAACCAAAAACTTTGAAATAGTTAACTTTAGGTTTCCTATGGTTCCATAACTCATAAGGGGTCCTCTTAAGAACATGTCTAATCATGACTCTATTAATAACATATCAAGCGGTATTGACAGCTTCAGCCCAAAAATAAATAGGTAGGTCATACTCATTGAGCATAGTCCTAGAAATTTCTTGTAGGGTTCTATTCCTTCTTTCTACTACACCATTCTGTTGAGGTGTCCTAGGGGCAGAGAAATTGTGACTATAGCCATTGTGTGAGCAGTAAGATTCAAACTCATGATTTTCAAACTCACGGCCATGATCACTTCTCAGGGTCTTAATCTTAAGTCCACTAAGGTTCTCTACAGACTTGGAATATTTAACAATGTAAGAACAAGCTTCACTATTGTGAGCTAGAAAATATACCCAAGTATATCTAGAAAAGTCATCTTCAAGAACATAGACATAGTGCTTCCCATTTAAACTGGAAACTCTAGATGGTCCAAATAAATCCATGTGAACCAACTCGAGAGGTTGAGAAGTTGACACTTCTTTCTTTTATTTGAAAGAAAATTTATGTTTCTTTCCCTTTTGACAGGGATTACAAATTTTGTCTGCTGGAAATTCAAGTTTGGGTAGGTCTCTTACTAAGTTCTTCCTAGAAAGTTTTCTAAGTGAATTCACATTGTAGTGTCCTAATCTTCTGTGCCAAATCCAAGACTCTTTTTGAAAAGCATTTAAACAAGTACTGTTTTGTTTTGCTAAGGAATTTAAGTCGACAGCATAAACGTTTTCATTTCTTAATGCAAAAAACACTAAAGCATTTTTAGAATTTAAAACATTGCAAGAATCATGTTCAAATTTTACATAAAATCCATCATCACATAACTGAGAGATACATAATAAATTGTATTTAAGGCCATCAACGAATAAATCTTTAGAAATCTATACTGAGTTAGTGTTACCAATCTGGCATAAACCGATGATTTTCCCTTTAGAATTGTCACCAAAGGTAAAAAAAACCTCCATCAATTCTGACTAATATTTTAAAGCATGAAAAGTCTCCTGACATATGTCATGAACATCCAATGTCCAAGTACCAGGTCTTTTTACAGGAGCCCTTTAAGCAGGTTTCCTACAAAACAGATTTAAGCAGGAAATGATTTTGGTACCCAGATTTTCTTGGGTCCAGACAGGTTAGCCAATAATACTTAGGGACCCATATTTGTCTAATGGGTCTTATATAATTTGTAGAATCACCATAAATTGAAAGATAAACCTTATTAGACCCATAACTATGAATATAACTGGTTGAGGTGTATGAAGTTCCAGAGCTAGTTACATTCTGTCCAGATTTAGGAATTAATCTATTCTTGGTCAACTGTCTCTATCCATGTTTGTAACCTATTCCAGTAGTGTATTTTGGTGCAACTTGTTTTTCTAGAATTTGTGTTAGAGTTTCCTTACCATTGGTAAATTTCTCTAAATCCTTTCTGAGTTGCTCATTAGACAATTTCAATTCAGTGTTCTCCTTTAACAGCTGATCATTTTTCTCTTTTTCAATAGTGAGTTCAGTTTTAACTGTAGTGGTGAGAGCATGCTATTTCTTTAATAATTTGTATTTATCCTTAAGTTCATTGAATATCTCTTCTAACATATCACAATATTCAAACAATTTAGATTTAGACATGTTATCACATTCAGAATCATCTCCAGAATAATATGAATTAGAAGAAGGAGTTTGTGAAGTTACCTCAGAAGTGTTTGTCATAAAACACATGTTTGCTTTATTTCTGTGTTCTGTTTCAGAAACATCAGATTCACTAGAACTGTCCTCAGAAGCACTCCAAGTATCCTGCATGGTCTTTTTAAACTTATTGTCCTTGTATTAATACTTCTTCCTGTATTTCAGCTTTGGACAGTCAGCTTTTACATGTCCTTTCCTTTTACACTCATAACAGACAACTTCATCTGATTTATCAGATTTCTTCCAGTCCATTTTCCAGTGTCCCTTGTTACCATACTTACCTTTATAGTTTGACTTTCTGAAAAACTTATTCTTCCTATAAAACTTTTTAAATCTTCTGGCAATGTGAGCCATCTCAGCATCACTGTCAGAGTCACTCTCACTGTCTTCACAGCTTGAGCTTTCGTTTATAGCTTGAAGTGTTTCCTTATCCTTGATCTTTGAGTTTGTAGTTTTGAAGGCAACAGACTTTCTTCTAGGTTCATCGTCTTCTTCTTTATGAACCTTGAGTTCCTCTTCATACATCATCATTTTTCCAATTAGTTCTTTGACTGGCATTTCTCCAATGTCACACGATTCTCAAATGGAGACAGAGGTTCCTCTCCATCTTTCAGGTAGACATCTCAAAATTTTCATGATTTGTTCCTTTGCTGGAATATCCTTTCCCAGAGAGGTCATTATGTTGACAATTTCATTGAACCTGAGATACATATCAGAAATGGGTTCATCAGGCTTCATTTTAAAATTATCATACTTAATAGTATAGGTATTCAATCTCATCTCCTTAACATTTGTTGTTCCTTCATGAGAAACTGCTACGGTATCCCAAATTTCATATGTAGTTTTACAAGCAGAAATTCTATTAAATTCTTCATCTCCTAGAGCACAGTACAGGGCATTCATAGCTTTATAATTATTATTCTAAGCAGTCTTTGTAGGTTCATCCCAAGTAAATCTAGAAGTAATGGGAATTTTATATTCAGATTCAATAGCAGTCCAAATATCAAAACCTATGCTTTCAAGATGAATTTTCATTTTGAGTTTCCACTGATAATAGTTGTTTCCATTGAAAAAAGGTGGTTGGTTAGTAGCAGCACCCTCAAGTCTATTATCCATGATATCACAAAAAGAATTTTAAAGAGATAAAAATTTAGAAATAACAGAAATTTTAAGAAATTTAAAATACAACTAAAATCACCGTTGAAAAGAAGAGTACTTTAGAAAATATTTTCTAACCTTTGATACAAAATGTTGGTAAGAGTGGATACTCAAGAGGGGGGGTGAATTGAGATCCAATTAAAATTTCTGTTAAAAAAAATTTCTATTAAAATCCCCCAATTTCAAAAACTAATTAAACTATAGTGAATTTATACAGATTATAAAGGTTCAATTCTTTTCTCAAAGATTGATTAGTTCTAAGTTAACTTAATCTTATGATTAAATTAAATTTTGAAACTAACTAACTATTTTACAATAAATATAAACACTTACGAGTTTAACTATCAAAGTAGCTTTGAAAATAAATTATATTTCAAAGTAATAGCAGCAGAAAATGAAGTAAATATATATAGTATGGATATAAACTTTAACTAAAAACACAGAGGAGTTAACCAATAGGTTCTGTCTCAAGCCGAGACATAGTCCTCTCAAATTTTTATAAAGATGATCCACACCCTGGATCGGGGTTCAACAGTTTACAACTGTCCAGGTCCAAGACCTCTACCACTATTAGTCGTGGGAAACAAAACAACAGTAACCAGCTGTCCAGGTCACACACGACCTCTACCACTATCCACAGTGGGCAATGAAGTATAAAAAAGGTTTGCTGAGGATTTAAAGATCCTCCAGTTAGAGTACAGGAGTCAGTTTGTGTGTTTAATATAGCAGATAACACACACTTCTCAAAATGTAGAATAAATGAATCATAGAGCAGAGAAGTAGAGTTTTGAAATGGCTCAGGTGATTTCAGTGCAGCTCTGGACTCTTTTGGATTTGATCATAAGTAATTCTGAGTCCTCTTCTCATTTCTGTTTGAGAAGCAGGGTGTCGTATGCTTCAGGTTCATAGGCAGTGAGATGTAGTCGATGAAGTTCTTCAAAGTTCTTTTTTATGCACAGAACTCTTCTTGAGTAGGCTTGATTGTGTATGAGGTTCTGTGTAATCTCTTGATATGTATCTTCTATTCTTCTTGTATATCTCGTGTGTTCTCTTGTTTCTTTCTTCTTCTTCTGTTTTCTTCTTTTCTATCTTTCCAGAAGCAGAATCTTATTGTATTTATGTCACGTGCTTCGGAAGATAGAAAGGGTTTCCTTTCCGCAGGTACGAGGTACGGTTTCCTGACATCCGACAACCTTTATTAATTAATTGACAGAGCATTAAAATATACCTGATATGACCGTTGGTTAGATTAAATAAATATAAAGATAAATAAATTCAAACAGTTGTTTATAACTATCGGTGAGTTCATGTGATCGGTAGTTCATCAGCATCGGTGGCTAGACATCGGTGTGTCCTGACCGGTGACTCAGATGATTAGCATCAGTGTGTTATTTGATCAGCATCGGTGACTCAGATTGATCAGCATCGGTGAGTTAGATTTATCAGCATCGGTGAGTCAGATTAATCAGCATCGGTGAGTCAGATTGATCAGCATCGGGGTCTCAGATTGATCAGCATCGGTGAGTCAGATTGATCAGCATCGGTGAGTCCGATTGATCAGCATCGGTGACTCAGATTAATCAGCATCAGTGACTCAGATTGATCAGCATCGGTGATTCAGATTGATCAGCATCAGTGAGTCAGATTGATGAGCATCGGTGACTCAGATTAATCAGCATCGGTGACTCAGATTGATCAGCATCGGCGACTCAGATTGATCAGCATTGGTGCGACCATTGTCTTGATATTGGATCAGAGTGACCGTTGTCTTGATATTGGATCGGTGCGACCGTTGTCTTGATATTGGATCGGTGTGACCGTTGTCTTGATATTGGATCGGTGTGACCGTTGTCTTGATATTGGATCGGTGTGACCGTTGTCTTGATATTGGATCGGTGCGACCATTGTCTTGATATTGGATCAGTGCGTCCGTTGTCTTGATATTGGATCGGTGAGACCATTGTCTGTTTAATCCAGAAGACTTCCAAAATACTTGTAAATCAATAAAAACATAGATAAAAACATGATAGTAGATTCACTAACAGATTGTGATTAAGTTTATGAGAAATCCAACCGGATTAAATAATAGTGATTTGTGATTATTAAAACAACAATCATAGGAATGAATTCAGCAATATTCCAGAGGGCTCAACAGTAAATATTATGATGTGGAAGGTGAGCCCAAATTTATAATGTGAAATAATGCATTGGGTAATGTGATGTATATAATGAGATAATTTTTAATATACATAAACATTATATTATATTTGTTTACAATGATTTTTTTATGATTATGATCATATGTTATGATTGAACATAATTATAGCATTGTTCGGAACTATGTGTGGTATTTGACCACTAAGACATGATATTTTAATTTTATGCATTTCCTCATTCAATGCCTTTATTTAATGATTCCACTCATGATTATGATAATGATCAAATGATTATGTTATGATAATTATTATTATTATCACTCGTGTTACATTGATTCATGTCTTCATATAACATATTATAAAGCATTATGATCATCCCTTTAATTGATTTATACCCTTAGGTGACTTCTTGTACTAAAGAAAACATGAGGGCCACTTCGAATTTGAAGAATAATGAATTTATTAATGTTCATTTTTTATTTTGTATATGATATTTATAGTCCAATTTTTCACAAGACATTAAACATTTGATTATGGTTTCGTAATTATTTAGATTTTTTTATCACATAAATGATGCAAAAGTCATCTAAGAAATGTAGGGTTTATATAGTTTGTATCAGTGAATGGTTTTGTTGATTGTTTTAATTAGGATTTGAGAATATTAGTTAAAACCATTATTATGAGACAATGTATATGGCATCACCCAGGAATCATTTCTTTAGAAAAATTATAAACATCAAGATCCAGAAATATATTCCTTGAAGGTTAATTTTAAAGATCCTAGAATTATTTATTTATGAGTTCTTTAATAATGTTTATTTAAAACATTTTATATTTTAGAAAATGATCAGAACATGGGGAAACCATGCAAAAAACTCACGTAAGTTACATTGAAAAAAATTCCCTAACAACATCCCCAGTGATGTTGGTGGATGAGTTCGACATATTGTGGTGATAATTACATAGCTGTCACAGACTATGAAAAATTGAAAAATATTTATAAATTTATTTCCCCCCTATGATGGGGAGTTGGGATTTCAAATATTTCTTATTTAGATAACCACCAATGTTTAGTGGATCATCTGAAACACTAGTCACTGAATAGTTGTTCAAATCCATGGAAAAGATATTCCATTTTCATCACTATTCTAATATTGAGAATGTTACTTTATACATCTATCATTTATATGTAGAGGTCAACCAATAGTGGTAATTGAATTAAAACACGATGATAGATGTTGAAATTTATGATATGAAGTTGGAAGAATTTAAAAAAATATTTCATAATAATTATTTTACTCAAACATTTCAAAAAAATATATAGTGTGAATTCATATAGGTGAATCAGAAAAAGAAGTTGTATCTGTCACAAATTATGAATAAAATTTGAAAAGGGTAGAAAGTATTATCTTGGGTTTTCTATCATTAATGATTGAAAAATTTAATGATACCATAGTGTATTAAATACAGAAATTGAAAATCATTTAGTAATCTAATACTTTTTGTGTTATAAATAAGTGGCCTTATTTTTTCTGATAGTGGGTCTAGAGTTTGGTGAAAGGCCCAGTGGATATAGAGATAGAAAGTAAATTTGGTGTTTAAATATGAAGGATAAAATGAGAAAGGTTGAATGAAATATACACAACTCACATGTCAAAAATGTCATAATAGCATCATAGAAATTTCCCCATGGGATGAGAAAATGAAAAATGTATGGGAGGGAAGGCCACCAATCTCATGAATGCTGGAGAGACATGAAGAATCAGGAAAATGAGATTCCTGAAAGAGATAATCACCAATGATTCAATGGAAAAATTATTATGAGATTTTTCTTCTATGCATTCCATTATATCCAGAATCTTTTAAAAAACAATTGAATCGAATCCCAGATATGTTTAAGTAGATATATCTATAAATATGACTACTGGTTTGATCATTACAACATAAGTTTTGGACCCATATATTGGAGACCTATGTGGGATGAATCTTCAACCAAATATTATGATACTTCTCAAGTAGTATTTCAAGGATATACAAGGGATGGGTCAGATTTTTTAATATAGAGCACAAATCAACATTTTGGAAAATAAAACTACTTTTAAAATTTCAAACCATCATATGCTCCTCTACATAATAAAGGATGACTATGATTCACAATTGAAAAATCATTACCTGGTGTTGGTGTTTATTACCTATTAATAATCACATATCAATCAAATGGTATGGGTAAATGAAGTTTTCAACCTACAGAAAATTCCCATTATGATGGAATACAAGGATATTTCTTTGTAGAGTTACTTAGACTAACCCTTCATTATATATTATAGTTATTTGTAAAAATCATACATGGAGCTACTCTTAAAACAACATTCCCAATATAGGATGTCCCCGCTCAAACCAAAAGAGTTAACAAATCTTCTATAAAAGAACATTGACAAAGTGTTCATACCACCTAATGCATTACCTTGGGGGGAGAAAATTATCTTCTTCAAGAAGAAGTATGGAAGAATGCATAGATGTATCTATATTGGGAACTCAACAATATAACAATCAAGAAAAAGTATCCTCTTAGTAGGATTGATGACATGTTTAACCAACTATGAGTATCTCAGAACTTCATAGTGGTGGATCTTCATTCAGGATATAATCAAATTATGGTGAGAAAATATGATAGTATGAAATTACACCTTATATACAACTTACGTGAACTATTATTTTATAGTGATGACCTTAATAAATACTAATTACACTTCAATATTTTTGTATTTGATCAATAATGTCTTCAGAAGCTACATATAATATTTTTTGGTTGTGTTTATCAAATATATTTTCATGTACACCATGATCAAGGAGGAACATGGAGAAAATCGTTGGATGGTACTGGCGACATTATGGAAGGATACATTGGATTACATGATTAGAAAGTTTGACTTTTGGATTTGGCAAGTCATGTTGTAAGGACTCATGATTATAAGAGAGATAATTTCTAGGGATACTTCAAAAAAATGAAATTGTGGAAGGGCCGAGACCTACTGGTGTAATGGAAATCCACATTTTTCCCGGTTTAGTAGATTAGTATTGTAATTTTCTAACAATAATATCTTCGTCTAATATCATGATATCAAAATTTATAAGGGAAGGCTTAAAGTATATCTTTATGACAGAATGTGGGGAAAGCTTCAAGGTGATGAAGAAGATGATAATCACTGAACCTCAACACACCTTACTAACAAGTGTAGAGTTTTCTGTGATATAAAATGGCTATTTAATGAAATTGTTGTGTTTTTTACTAATGAATAAGGATAAAGGGATAGCATATTCCTCGTGAATTTTGAACCACCATGGGTAGGAATAGCTAACATATGATTCGGAGATAGCATCTATAATCTTCTCTCTATTGATCTAGTGGAACTATGTATATGGTGAGAAGTTGGGAAAATATAAAGATCACAGTAGCCTAATGTATATATTCAAAAAAAGGCACATAACATGCATCAAAGGATATAGATAGATCTAATCTTGTAATATGATTGATATATTCACTATAATCATGGGATAGAAAACATAGTTTTTGATGCTCTCCATAGAAAAGAACCTTTAAGTCTATCTATTATGAAGATTGAGAATGTATATATCTTCAAGATTATTATTGAATGGATTTGGAAATAATAATGTCATGGAATACATCCTACCTTTCCCAAATGATTTCTGAACCATCTATCCAATAGAAGGTTAAGGAGTCACTAATGGTTGATCTGGAAAATCAAAAGAAGGTGACGACCTTAAAGGGAGGTAATATTAAAGAGTTCCATATTAGTGATGATGTTATTAATTGGTTTGGAATGATTATTTTTTTTCCTTAATCACAATAGATAATGAAGGAGTTGCAAAATAATTCACATAGATCATCATTCTTTATGAATCCTAGAAGTACACAAATGTACTGTGATCATTGAGAATGATTTTTATTGGAAAACATGAGGAATGATATTATAGATTATATCTAAATGTTATTAATAATATATAATATTAAATAAGATAAGGAAATGTCTAAGGGGGTGATAAAACCACTTCCTATATCCATGTGGAAAAGGGATAATTTAACCATTGAATTATTCATTGGTATTCTAAAGACAACTAATGGATACAATGTGAGATGGGTTGTGGTGGATCGACTCACCATGACCACCCACATAATTTCAATTAAAGGATATTGATCACATGAAAAACATTATATGATATCATGAAGGATGCGGTGAGTCTTCATGGGGTTCCACTTTTGATTGACTCTGATCATGATCCATAGTTCACAACTAAATTTTGGAGAACTCATCACTGTGCTTTGAGTACTGGTTAAAATATCAACACAACCTATAACCCCAAACTAATGACCAATCTAAATGTTCTATTCAGATGCTCGAATACATGATATGAGACTTCTCTATGGAATTAAATTTTGGATGGGATCAATATCTCTAATTGGTTGAGTTATCATACAATAATAGCTTCCAATCGAGTATTCAGGTGGATCCATATGAAAGTCTATATGGAAAGCGAGGTAGGATTTCAACCTATTCGAATGATGTTGCAAAAAGAAAATACGTAAACCTAATATTTTGAAAGAGGTGATAGTGTTAACTCAATACATTCAACAACTGATAAAATGTTCTCATATTTGGAAAAAGAGTTATTCTTACAACCATCGAAGGGAAATGGAGTTCATTGTTGGGAAAAAACAATCCCTTTGAATATCACCATAGAAAAGATTCATTTAGTTTGGAATGAAAATGGATGTTTAGAAAAAGGTAAATTAGACCCTTTTAGATCCTTGAATGAATAAGGGAAGTGGCCTATCATCTTGAAATTCTACTATATATAGGACACGTTCAAAACATGTTCCATAAATCTCTAATGATGAAGTACAAATGGAATCTCTTACATGTATTGAACTCATATGTGGTACAGTTGGAAGATGATCTCCCTTATGAGGAGTAGGTGGTAAAGATTATGAACTAGAGAGATAAGATTATCTACAATAAGATAACTCACCTTTTCAATATGTTTTAGAGGAACCATAATTAAGAAGAAGTGACAAAGGAATTTGAGGAAGAAATTTTTGAGAAATTCCCTCACATTTTTATATAAAATAAAATTTCAAGGTAGAAATTTCAAAAGGGGGAAGAATGAAATAACCCAAACATTTTTTAATAGATTTTTCCTTCTTATAATTAGGTTATATATTATAGAAAATCAATATAATATATAGCCAAATGATAAATTTATTATATAAAATGAAGTATAAAATAAGTGATATTCAATAAATTTTAGGAAGCAATATAGATGGAATAATAAAATGAACCCTGGAATAGTAACTAGACTACTATGAATAGTAATATGGATAGTATAATAGTGACATCACCTATAAATGTATAAATAATATTTATCCAACTTATAAATACTAATATGATATAATTGTATCGTTGTATAAATAATTATTATTTTTTTAAAACATAAATTAAGTGCTGGTATATTAGTAAAACATAAATAGTTATTTATAATAATATAATTAATATAATGATTTCAAAGAAAATTTTTTTCACAAAATATATTTTTAAATTAAATATACATTTGTGTTGTGATTATATGATAATTTGACAAGAACTTATTTAATTTATTAAAATGTCAAAAAATCAAATATAATATAAAAATCGTTATTTTTCATATGAATAATAATATTAATTAAAAATAATATTCTTCAAATATATAAAATTATTTGCATAGAATTGAGTTTATTTATTTGTTCTAAACATAAAAATATAGTTAGGGTGATTTTCTAGGATTTTTCTAAAATAGTTTAATTTTTTTGTGTATAGTGAAATACAATAATTTAAGGGTTGTAACAAAAACAAGAATTACTGGGTCATAGATGATGTATGAATGATGTAAACCCATAATATATAAATTTTATTACTTATTTAATATATTATGTTGTAATTATTATACTATTGGTATTAGTTATCCAACGAATAAAATGATAGACAAAATAATCAAAATTCACCCAATCCTCTACTATAAATACCACAGATCTTCACAACTTCCATGCTTTGATGATTTTCCAAATTCTGACCAATACATTTCCAAATAATCAAACCCACTTCCAAGAGAATTTTTTCTAAAAATATTCCATATCCAATTTTCTTAATGAGGTTCTCAATGAGAATAATTTGAGATGGTAAAATCCATGTTTGTTGTCTTTTAATTTATTTTCAATATTTCCCTTTAATTATTACATCCTCACCTACCCTTACCCAAGTTTAATGATATTACAATTATATTATATATATATTTCTGAATTGTTATTTTAATTGAATAATCCATCATCAAAACTCTTCTTTTCTACCATTTATTCTAAAAATTGAAAACACCTGCTCTGAGGTGATGATTTGTCACATTCCATGATGTAAAGTTATAATTTTGGAGTACCACCATTAAATATGGTTACAGAAACCTTATAATGGTTTAAAGAGATTTTACAGTTTATTTTATAAAAAAATTTCTATTCTGGAACTAACATATATATATCTAAATATTAAAACATTCCTATTTTCTGATGATCAAAAAACGCTCAAATTATTCCAAAAATTATAATTAATATTCTATTTTATAAATCATCATCTTCTAGAGATATATAAAAATATATACATAATACCATTAAAATCTTTTTATTTTATCTAATAGCTTTTAATTTATATTCTGGAAAATTATTTTCATTTTAGAAGTTCCTCCATACATATAAAAAATTAACCCATCGTCAAAACCATGAAATCAAACACTCCCAAATGAACAAGTTTAACTCTATAACTCATTAAAATGTCCTTAATCATATTTAATAAAATTATAATGAATCAAATAAATGTAATATATTTCATTTATTTAGTTATTAAATAATTCAATTTTATAATCTATGATATTAAAGTGAAGAATATTTTCAGTCATAATGTAATGGTATTCTAAAACACAACTTCTTTTCTTTTGGTAATCACTCTTTCATAACTGATTTATGGGTGGATATTTCATTTACTGTTCATTAAATATAATTTTATTTATATAACCCATTATTTTTTTGAATATATATGTTTCAAATATAGTTTTATGAAAAATAAAATTATTTTCTGAATGAAATATTCTTTCCAAAAAAACATTTTCACTCCTCACAAGGTGATTATTCACCATTCAATAATGATGAATCTTTTACTAAATATGTTTTTACACTTACCATTTTGTAACCTCCATGTTTTTTCTTGAATTTATTATATATGAAATAGAACTTAATAAATTACATGGGTTATTTTATGTCTAATATTGATATACATTGTCTGTGGAGTGCATGATTATGAAAATTTTATATCGTGAAGGTTTCACCCAAAATTATATTGTTCCCCAATGAATTTGGTAATTTAATTTATCTCATTAGATAATGTAAAATATTTGTGAACAATACTATAAACTTTTTAAATGATGATGTTATTATTTTTCATATATCTTACACATGAACATGATGCTAGATTTGATCTCAACTATGTGTGGAATGTGACCACAATGACCTGGTGTTTCATTTTTAATTTCTAAATTTTAAGTATTTATCTAATGACATCACTCATGAGTATGATTACTATATTATAATTATGTTATGATGTCATGATTATGATCACATCTGTTATATTGATTCATTAATTTTTCTACCCTCTTAATGGTCTTTTAGCTTATCCCATTAATTGATGTATATTTCCATGTTACTAAATATATTATGGAGTACATGAGGTCCACTAATAATCATGGAAAAAAGTAATTAAGTAATGAATATGATATATTTTCAAGATGTTATGTATGATAGTAATTTTTCGATGAAACTAAACATTTTATATTATATTTTTAATTCAATTAAGTTGTTTATCTATAAAATGATGTAATAATTTTTTATGTAAAGGAGGCTCTCCATACATAGTACAACCATTGTGACAAATCATGTACAGTTAGTTGCAATGAAAACCTTTAAAATGGAAATGGAAAATTCTTCCCATACAACATCACATAAGTTCGGATCCCCCTGAATTTGAAAACATATATAAGGACAAATCCCATTAAAAAATTTATTTCGTAAAAATGATCAAAATGATCATAAATTTTGTTCCATGTTCCCGACAGAAGAAATTTAATGATTAAGTGATTTATTTCTATGTTTTTTTCTATTATCAAATTTATAATTTTTTTAACTTACTAATTAAAAGAACTAAACAATGTATTGTTGGACTATATTGATGTGTATGATATTTAACTTAACAAAAAAAATTTAAGAACAATAAATATTTAAATTGGAAAATAATTGAAAATATAATGTGAAATGTGATGTGAACATAATGGTAGAAGTGATAAGTTAGTGGAAAAATAGGAAAAAGAAAATTATTAAAAGATTATATGGACATAAGGAAACTATATTGGACTGAATTGAAGGAAAATTTGATCATTAAAAAGAATTAAAATTATATGATATGAACCTAGATAAACATCAAATAAATAATTCAATAATTTCATGATTAATATAATAAATCTCACAAATAGTCAGACAACCTTTGAAAAAACATTTAGTGCCTTGTATATTTTCTAGGTAGATATAATATTTTACGAAACATGTATTCATTTCTCTACAATAACACTCATATAGAATATTTTCAATATATTTCCTAGGATATAATTAACTTCGTAACAAGGAGATTTGAATCATAATAAATTCATGATCTCAGGAGCATGGAAAGGTAGAATTATTTCATAATGTATTGGACTATAAAAAAGAAGGGGGACATTAGGTAATAGGTAAATATATTATTAAATTATCATTAAACAATATATTAAAATAATAAAATAATTATAAATATTAATATCATTAAAGGACTAGTATGGAAGAAATAAAGTTATGACATTTTTTAAAATACATATCATTAAACACAGATCATATGATCATGAAATAAATGTGCAGAATAAAATATATATATAATAATCGTAAAAAATTAGGTTTTATATAAATTAAATGAGTCATTAAAATGAGTAATAACTTGATAAAAATGTGTAAATTTAGAACAACTATAAGAATAAAAAAACCAATGGGAGAAAAATCATTATTCCCATTCCTATGTGAAAAACCTCATTATGCACATTCTTGAAAGTATGAGAAAACCCATCTTACATAGGATTGTGTGAACAAAATCATTATGTTAATTACAAACTATATCATGAAAATTAAACATTAAATAATTAATTTTTATGTGATACAGGTCTCGAACCATCATCAATCCTCCATATGTGTTCCATATTTAATCAACTATATTAATTCATTAACGAACCCATGTAAATATATTGGGTTATTTAAACGTTTCAAAAAACACTCACATAATTGAAATACAAAAAATAATAGTTTATAAAGAATATTATTTCGAAATTTTTTCAAATAATTATAACATATATTTATAGAATAATAAACACTTAATGAGAGACATAACATGGAGAAAAAATAAAGGTGAAACAAAAAATATTTCTCAAAATCCATTAAACATTGTTTTTAATGTTGAATTAAAAATTATGTTCCTTAAAATTTTAGCATAAATAAAATTACATTTAAAACATTATTATAATTATATATTAATAAAATATCAATCAAAACAAATAATAATAAATTTAATAAATATGTAATGGTAAATTATAATATAAACTACATTATTAACAAATTTAGGTCTTTTAAAATAATAACATTTTAATAAAATTAATTAAATTTAATTACATAAATGGTGTAATGGAAAATAAAACATTATAAATCATAATACAATGATGAAATTTCTAGAAATAAAACACACTTGAAAGAAAAAAATGAACTTTGTGGATAAGATTCATTAGCAAGAATTAGTGTTATTTGTACAAACATAATACAGTTATTTTTTAAATTTTATTAACAAATTTGTACTTATTTATATTGAGAAGTAATTTAAAATAAACAATATGTAAAAAAATATAAAATATGTGATGAAAAGGTTCATAGAAAACACTAATATTGTAATTAAGATATTCTATAACCTAAAGAACCATAAATTGATCCTACAAAACACATATAGATTTTTTAATTTTTTGGTCAAACCCTGATGAGAGAAAAAAACATGGAAAAGAACACTTATTATCATGAAATATTAAGAATCATGAATAAAAATATTTATTTGGTAGTATATATTATTTTCTATATAGGTAATGGTGTATTATAATAAATATTCCTCAAGGTGTGAAAATTTTAAAAAAGAATTCATTACCATGAATTTTATCTTAATTGATCCCAATCTACACACATGTATACAAACATAAATATCATATAAATATATTTAAAATCATTATTCATACCCATTAAAATTTTATTAATTTCATTTAAAATAATTACCTTTATGTATATTGGTAATTTTTTATTTACTTCCAGTATTAGGTGTGAATATTCTTGTTAGTATTATACAACTTCCATAATTAGTGGTGTTGTTATTTATATTTTCCCAAAATTTAGTAATTATAATATGAAAAATCTTCTTTTGATGTGTTTTTTGATTTTTATGATGTTACAGTTTCATTCAATAAGAATTTTGGTTATGATTCATGTAGATCAACTTAGTGAAAAGCATGTTTCAATGGATTTTTACTAATGAACAATGCTTTCTAAATTGATGAGTTAAATTTTTTATATATTTATAAAAAAAAACCAAAATCAAATCATTTTTACATATTAATATCTAATATTTTGTTTCCAAATCTATATCTGATATAAATTTGTCTCATTTATCATGTTGGTGGAAAAAAATACCAAATAAAAATGTGTTACAATCAATGTGTTTTTATGGATAGTGAACATGTTATTTTCCTAGAATATAACTATCAAAAAAGTATAATGAAAATATTTTAAAATTATTAAGGTGATTAATTTTAATTTGGAATATTTATAATAATAATTAAAATGAAAAATATTTTTTAACTTTTAAATAAACCATTTTTTCTCTTTGTAAATTTTTTCTAGGATGATCATTTAAAAATGATCATATATTTATAATATAATTTATTTAATTCTTAATTTTTTCATAATATAAATACTGATGTGAATAAATTATTAATTTACTGAACACATTTATTGAGACAACCGTAGAACGGTTGTCATGAAATAAAAAACATTTGATTAAAGATATGGTATCCCACACAAACAATTGAGATAATTTTATAATTCTTATTGAATTATAGGGGAATATATAATGGCTATAAAATTAATATCATAAAATATATGTATTTTATTAAAAATATATTGAATTATTTATAGACATTGTTTTTTATTTTTCTTTTCAACAGAATTTTTTTATTGTTTTTTTTTGTTTATGTGTGAAAGAGTTGGTAGATAAGTTAAGAATGTTTTGGTTGTGAGGTTCTCTAGGAGGAGAAGAATTTTTTTCCCATTACTATTTCTTGAAAAAATCATTAATTAATATAATAAATATCTATTCTAAGGATCTGAACATCTTAAATAAAGTCATTATCCAAGCATAATTTTTTACATGTTAGAATTAGGGGAGAAACTAAAATTGTATATTGGATGGGGTAGGGATCAATTTTCTAGAAAATGATTTGTATGAAGATTAAAATACCAACATGTGTAGTCAACTAGGAATAAGCAACCAAATAAATAATTAAAAAATCTATCATATATACAATAGTTTAGGTTTTTTAGGTTGAGATATTGTATGGATTAAAACTTCATATAGAAATAAATTAGATATGGAATTATATGACAATATTTTCATAACCATACATGCTTATTTGGGTACGATATATTAAGGTAACACACAATTGGAATCACCTATGTAATGGTATCATGGGAGAAATGTAACGTTATAATCATATAACTATATAAATTTAACAATGATAGCTTTTCAAAGCTATAGGATATAGATGATATGAGTGGATAACCATACAAATGATTCTTCAGTGACATAATTTTTTAAAAGTCTCAAAAATGATCATTAATAAAAAAAATATTCTTTATTATGTAGTGTATAATAATCATTCTAGATAGATATTTTTCATTACATTGAATTGGAATGTTATTTTTGTAGGCTATATCAATATTGTTATTATAATTTCAAGGATTTCACTACTGAAGGTGTGAAATTAGATCAACTCCATCAAAATAAAATTCATCAAAAAACTTCCATTTGAAAAATTAAAATCAAATATAATCAGGAAGATATCAGATTTATGACTCTGTAATGTTTTTTTAGCATAGTTCGAGTTTAGTCGGGATGATTAGATATAATGAATATTCAGTGGACTATGATAGAGGCTTCTTAATTATGTTATAAATAAAATATATATTGGAAATATTTTTTGAGGATATTAATATAACATCATAAGGAACCATGAATTTTAGAATTCTATATTGATCTATTAGAATTTACTTATCTTAATCAGATAAGGAAGTTTGAATAAGTCCTATAAAAATGATGTTATGGATATTTAATGATAGATAGAGTTGACATGTTTTCCTGAAGTTTCAATTGTTGGGTCGGAGGTGATGGCAAGAGGGGGGGCGAATTGCCTTTTTAAAATTAATTAACAATTTAAAACAAATTTAAATGTAGTGGAAAGTAAAAAGGCAAGACACAATTGATAACGGAGTTCGGCTTTAAACTCAAGCCTACGTCTCCGCTCCCAACTCAACCGTTGGGAGATTTATACGACCGCTTGCTTTTTAATGGTTATAGCAAGAAACCCACTAGCCGTTTTAAGGTAGGCTAGATCACCTTCTTACAGCTTGCTTTTTTATTATGGTTGTAGCAAGAAACCCAAATTGAAAGAAGGAAGAAAAAGGGTGGTTTGTTTTAATACAAACCCAATTAAGAACTAAACAATTGAAGTAAATAATTTAGAACAAACTAGAGGAAGCCTTGAGCGCCAAGAGGTGAGTGTAGTTGATGTAGAGGCAGCCCAAGCTTCAAGGATGGCAATTGGAACTCAAGTAGCCTTTGAGAATTGTCGTAGGAGCCTCAAATGATCAAAATAGCTTTGGTATGCTTCGGTATATGATCGGTTGTGTTCCCGGCATCCATGGACGTCTATTTATAGGAGAAATACTCCCAAATACTTCAATATGGCCGTTGGAGGGCTTTCGGAGCCGTTGGGGATCAAGTAGACAAGTCTGGTCAAGCTCCAACGGCTAGTTTGACTTTGCTTACCGGCTGACCGGTGCTTGTCCACCGGCTGGCCGGTGCCTTGGAAGGTGGAGAGTGCTTCTGCCCAGGAGCCACCGGCTGGCCGGTGAGAAGGCCACCGGCTGGCCGGTGGTGAGACAGTAGGTCTCACTATTTGAAGGAGTTCCACCGGCTGGCCGGTGGTGAGACAGTAGGTCTCACTATTTGATGGAGTTCCACCGGCTGACCGGTGGTGGGACACCGGTTGACCGGTGGTCTTGACAGAGGGAAGATCCTTCTGTCCAGCCTCCACCGGCTGGCCGGTGCTGAGGCCACCGGTTGGCCGGTGGACATGAAAACAGTCCATTTTCCTCCTTTGCCACTTCTTGCTCCTGAAATCATGTCTATTAACAAAAACACTTGAAACAATATTAGATCACGATGAGAGTGATTGTGATCATTAAAATCCAAAAGAGAGAGGTACAACAATCTCCCCCTATTTTGATGATCACAATCACAAAAGAGAAAGCTTTTAAAAAGGATAAGCCAAGTGAAAAAGAAATAATAAACTTTGACATGGAAAATTTTAGTGATCATTTTATTACAAGAATTTCAATGATGTATTATGTATTGAAAATGATATTAAACATGAAAGAATTGAAATAAAGAGAATGGTTCATTTTGAAATTGTAACCATAGGTCATTTAAAAAACATAACCATTTAAAAACAGATTTTGATGAAAGTAAAAAATTAAAATTGAACTTGTTTTAAAAAGAGAACTAAATGAAATAAGTAACTAAGTATGTAATAGAGAGATTTTCTTCTCCCCCTTTGGGATTATCAAAATAGGAGGAAAAGTAGGAATGAAAAATACTAATAATTAATGACAAAAAGGATGGATAGATAAGATAACTTGAATTCCATAAAAGATGAAACGATACATAGGTTGTTCAAAATACAAATACAAATACAAGCCAAAAAAAAAGAACGGCTCTATTCACTCCTAGAGGGCCGAGAGTGACAGCGACGCCTGAAGGTCGGAGGAGCCGGAGGAGCCTGGACCGCCTCGAAGCGACGATCGAGAGAATCGATCCGAGAGTGGAGCTGATCAAACTAAGAGCTGAAGTAAGAAAACTGCAAGTCCAGTCGAGTCTCAATCTGATCCTGGAAGCGTAGGAACTGATCAGCCGTCACCGGCAAGCCACCAGCATCAGCAGGAGGGGGCACAGCCTCAGCAGGCTCAGGTGCATCATCACCCACTCCAGCCTTCTCATCAGCAGCAGCATCAGCCTCACCTTCGCTGTCACCACTTCCTGCCTCTTCATCATCATCACTATCCTCACTGTCTGAAAGAGGATAGGCAGCGGCAATAGCAGGAGGCATGGCATTGGCAGGAGGATGGGAATGAGTCTGAGGAGAGTAGGTCTTGAGAAGACCGTCCTTGTCGACAATCCATTCCTGACGCCAAGGGTGCCAACGGATGTTCATTCGTTGCACCATCATAAAATTCACTATGCTATCCTTCGTTGGCTGCTCGAAGGAAGTAGCATGAAGAGGCACATCCAGAAAGGAAAAGATTTTAGTCAAGAGGCGTCCGTAGGGTAGAGTTTTGGACCGGCGCGGGTGCTCAGCCACATAAGTCATGGCCCGAAACAGAAACCGGACCAAATTGAAATGTATGCCTCGGGTGATAAATGAGAGAAGATAAATATCAATGAATTTGACATTATCATGATCCCCGATACGGGGCGCAAGGGAAGTTTGAATGAGGCGCTCAATAATACGATGGTTAGGAGAGAGCTGGGAGAGCTTGAAAATGGGATTTGTGGGCTGCCCTGTGAGATGCTCAAGGGCTACGGCTATATCAAACTCACGGTCCCGAGGAAACTCCCCCTGAGCAAAAGCATGGGGTCCAACATGAAGAACCCCCAGCATCCTGGAAATCTCCAAAGAGGTGATAGTGATGGGTTGCCCAAGAGCAGTGGAGGAGATGGTATCAATGTCATCAGAAACGGACCATGTCAAATGAGCATAGAACTCTTTGACAAGAAGAGGATAAATGACATCCTTTTCGGGGGGCTCAAAAAATGAATGCCAATGTTGATACTCAATAATTGAAAAAAGCTCAAGACGAGCAGTAGACAGCCATGAATAATCAATTACTCTACCCGGCAAAATGACTTTGTCATGCCAAATGTCCGAGAGTTGAGGGATTGAAGGAGGAGGAGGAGATTCTTGAGCGATTCCCTTGCCTTTGCGTGTAGAGCGAGGTCCCATGATGGCAAAAAAGGAGAAAATGAAGAAAGAGATTAAGAGAAGAAGGATTTTGAGAGAGCAAGGAGGAGGAAGAAGGCTAGGGCAAGGAGGGAGAGGCTGGATGGACGAGGCGCACGAGAGGGAGAGATAGAAAAATGAGGGGAAGGGTTTAAATTAATTTTTAACCCTTTCCCCGGCCGGCCCAAAAAGCAAAACCCGACACCACCGGTTAACCGGTGATGTACCACCGGTTGACCGGTGGTATTGAAATTCACAAAAAATAAAATAAAATAAAAAGAGTTTGAATAACTTAAAAGGAGATAAAAGCAAGCCAAAAAGAGTCAAATATTTAGTAGTGCTCATTGACGAGTCATTCCTAACTCCCCCTTAATAAAATCAAAACGTTCAACTGGGAGTGGTTTGGTAAAGATATCAGCTAATTGGAAATCAGTGGAAATGAAGTCCAAAGTGATATCCCCCTTTTAAAATGGTCACGAAGGAAATGATGCCTTAAGTCTATGTGCTTTGTCCTAGAATGTTGTATTGGATTCTTAGAGATACTAATGGCACTATTGTTGTCACACCATATAGGGACATGATCGTAGGAAAGGCCATAATCCAAGAGAGTGTGCTGCATCCAAATAATTTGGGCACAACAATTGCCAGCGGCTACATACTCGGCCTCGGCAGTAGAAAGAGCAACACAATTTTGCTTCTTGCTACTCCACGAAACAAGGGACTTGCCTAGTAGATGACAGGTTCCACTAGTACTCTTACGATCTAATTGACATCCGCCAAAATCAGCATCCGAATAAGAAGATAGTTCAAAAGAAGTATTTGAGGGATAAAATAAACCAAGATTTTTGGATCCTTTTAAATACTTAAAAATTCTTTTGACCGATTTAAGATGGGATTCTTTAGGATTGGCTTGAAAACGAGCACAAAGGCAAACACTAAACATGATGTCAGGACGGGTCGCAGTTAGGTAAAGTAGACTCCCGATCATACTCCTATAGAGATTGTTATCCACCGGTTTCCCGGCTTCGTCTAACGTAAGCTTATATGAAGTACTCATGGGTGTACTAATTTCCTTTACTTGATCCATACCAAAACGACTTAGAAGCTCGTTTGTGTATTTGCTTTGGCTTAGAGAAATACCTTTTGAATTTTGAAAGATTTGAAAACCAAGAAAAAATTTCAATTCTCCCATAAAACTCATTTCAAATTCTTTTCTCATTAAATCTGAAAAATCAGTACAAAGAGATTCTTTGGTAGAACCAAAGATAACATCATCAACATAAATTTGGACTATTAAAAGATCTTTTGAAGTGTGTTTTAAAAAGAGGGTACAATCGGCTTGACCCATTTTAAAATCATTTTCTAAAAGAAATTTTGTTAACCGCTCATACCAAGCCCGAGGGGCTTGCTTTAAGCCATAAAGAGCCTTGGTTAACTTAAAAACATGATTTGGAAATTTTGGATCTTCAAAACCGGGAGGTTGTTCAACAAAGATTTTTTTAGAAATAAAACCATTTAAAAAAGCACTTTTAACATCCATTTGAAAAAGCTTAAAATTTAAGTGGGCGGTGAATGCCAACAAGATCCTAATGGATTCTAACCTAGCAACGGGGAAAAGGTTTCACCATAATCGATTCCTTCTTCTTGATTATAGCCCTTAGCTACTAGGCGAGCCTTGTTCCGGGTTATGTTTCCTTGATCATCAAGTTTGTTCCTAAAAACCCATTTAGTGCCAATAATTGGATGATCATTAACGGTTTGAGGTTCTAGGTGAGAAATGAAGGCTTGATGTTCAACTTCATTGAGGATAGATCTTCTAGTTCGAGTACCGGCTTGAAGGTCACCTATGACATTTTCTAAAGGATGGTCTCTAGAAGGTTTCCAAACCTTAGGCAAGGTGGAAGGTGAAGAAGGTGAAGAGGGTTCTTGATGGTCATCCTCCTTGGGAGGAGAAGAGGAATCATTCAAATGAAGCTTATCAAGCTTATCTTCAACATCCTCAATGACCGGGTGAGGTTTTGGAAGAGTTTCATCAAATTTGACATGAGATGATTCTTCGATGGTTTTTGAACATTTGTTGAAGACACGATAGGCTTTGCTTGAGTTGGAGTACCCAAGAAAAATACCTTCATCGGATTTGGCATCAAATTTCCCTAGGTTATCTTTTGTGTTAAGGATAAAGCATTTACACCCAAACACTTTAAAATAACCAACTTTGGGCAATTTGCCTTTCCAATGTTCATAGGTGGTTTTTTTAAGAAGGGGTCTTACAAGGACTCTATTAATAGTATAACAAGCAGTGTTTACCACCTCGGCCCAAAAATATTGAGGGATGTCGAATTCACTAAGGAGGGTTCGAGCGATTTCTTGGAGAGTTAGGTTTCTCCTTTCAACTACTCCATTTTGTTGAGGAGTCCGAGGGGCAGAGAAGGTGTGATTGTATCCTTGAGAGGAACACAATTCATCGAATTCTTTGTTCTCGAATTCACCACCATGATCACTACGTAGAGATATGATTTTATATCCTTTTTCGTTTTCTACTTTCCTAGAGAATTTCAAAAAGGTTTTGCAAGCATCATTCTTATGGGCTAAAAAGAAAACCCAAGTAAAACGAGAAAAGTCATCAACAATAACTAAGGTATAGGATTTTCCACCTAAGCTTGCTACGGGAGTAGGACCAAAAAGATCTAGATGAAGGAGTTCAAGAGATTTTGAGGTGGACACTTCATTCTTAGATTTGAAAGAAGACTTGTGTTTCTTACCAAGTTGGCATGGCTCACAAATCAAATCTTTCTTAAATTTAAGTTTAGGAAGGTCACGAATGAGCTTGTTCTTATTAAGCTTTAGAAGTGAATGAGAGCTACAATGCCCCAATCTTCTATGCCAAAGCCAAGACTCATTGTCAAGAGCACTTAAAAATTTAACATTTTGGATAGCTAGAGATTTTAAATCAATAATGTAAACATTTTGAAAACGGGAAGCAGAAAATATCAACTTGTTTTGAAAATCAAACACATTGCATAAATCATTTTGAAAATTGACTGAAAAACCACTATCACAAAGTTGACTAATGCTAATTAAATTATGCTTTAAACCTTTTACTAATAAAACATCTTTAATAAAAGAGGAGCTACCAAAACCAATGGTACCTATTCCGACGATCTTGCTTTTTGAGTTATCACCAAAGGTGACATATCCTCCATCGAATTCTTCAAGTGAGTTGAACTCGGAGGGATCGCCACACATGTGCCTTGAGCAACCGCTGTTGAGATACCACGAGCCTTTAGAGATCCTACTCTTTTGGCGTTTATCCTACAAAATCAAGAAAGAAGAGATTTTGGTACCCATATAAGTTTGGGTCCGGAAAGATTAGCAAAAAGAGACTTTTGAACCCATAATGTTCTAGAGGGATTCCTTCTATGATACTCATCCGAGTAGGTAATGGATTTGGGTCTTCCATACCTATCATTTTTACAATCACATTCATAAATCATGTGACCGGTCTTTTTACAATAATTACAAAATTTGTATTGAGAGCTCCCCCTTACAAAAGTAGTGGGTGCCCTAGAAAAAGTGGATTGCTTGTTATAGCCAAGTCCATGTGTAGTTCTAGCCGAACGCTGAGAACCTAGCAATTTAGTTAAGTTTTGTTCACCTTGGGTGAACTTGGCAAGAGATTCATTCAAATCCTTAATGGTACAATTTAAAGAATCTACATTTGGAATATTTTTGACTTTAAGGGCAAGCTCCTCATTCTCTTTGAGAAGTTTGTCTTTTTCGGAAATAAGAGTTTTGTTTTTCTTTTTCATGGTCAAAAATTTAGAGGTAAGTTCGTGAAAACCTTCCTCTAATTGATCTCTTGCATTTTGGAGTTCTTCATAAGACATATCATTATCAAAAGAAGAAGATGAGGAAGAAGAGTGAGAAGAAGAGTGAGAAGAGGATACCTCATCAAATGCCATTAGGCATTTTCCACCTTCATCGCTTGAGTCGCTTGAAGACATGGAGTCATCACTTGCACTCCATGTTGATGCTTTGAAGGCCTTCTTGTTTTTTTTCTTTTAACCTTTTCTTGAAAATGGGGCACTCCGGTTTGATGTGGCCTTTCTTTCCACATTCAAAGCAAGTGATTTCTTTCTCCGCCATTGGCTCTTCCTTTCATGCCTTTTGAAATTTCTTCTTTTTCTTCATGAACTTGCTCATTTTCCTTGCTAGTTGAGCCATCTCGGATTCACTATCATCGGAGGAGCTTTCTTCCTTTGCCTTGAAAGCTATGTTCTTTTTCTCCTTGAAGATCTTTCCTTCTTTATCGGCTTGCCTCTTCATGGTAATCTCATAAGTCATGAGTGACCCTATGAGTTCTTCAACCGGCATCTTCTTGACATCTTTCGCTTCTTGGATTGCCGTCACCTTTGGTGCCCAAGAGCTTGGTAGGACCCAAAGAATTTTCTTGACCATTGTTTCTGCTGAAACATCATCACCAAGGGACTTTCTCCCATTGCAAACATCAGTAAAACGAGTAAACATTTCAGTGATTGACTCGTGTGGGTGCATTGTGAAACTCTCAAAGTCTTGACGATACATATCTAACCTAGTGTCTTTGACTTTGTTAGTGCCCTCATGGGTCACTTCCAAAAGTTTCCAAATTTCGTGTGAGGTGGTGCAAGTAGAAATACGATTAAACTCATTACGGTCTAACCCACAATGAAGAGCATTCATGGCTTTTCCATCAAGCTCAAAATTGGCAATGTCTTCGGGGGTCCATTTTGATTCATCCTTACTAGAAAGAGTGTAGCCTTGCATAACAATTCTATATATAGGATAGCCAATGCTTCTAAGAAAAGTAATCATTCGTGTTTTCCAATATGTGTAATCGGTTCCATCGAAGTATGGAGCCCGAGTCATGGAATACCCTTCGGGTGCTTGTGAGAAAGAAGCCATCACTATGGATTTTTCGTTTGTAACCGGTTAAGGTATTACACAAATGCTACCTCTGATACCAAATGTTGGGTCGGAGGTGATGGCAAGAGGGGGGGTGAATTGCCTTTTTAAAATTAATTAACAATTTAAAACAAATTTAAATGCAGCGGAAAGTAAAAAGGCAAGACACAATTGATAACGGAGTTCGGCTTTAAACTCAAGCCTACGTCTCCGCTCCCAACTCAACCGTTGGGAGATTTATACGACCGCTTGATTTTTAATGGTTATAGCAAGAAACCCACTAGCCGTTTTAAGGTAGGCTAGATCACCTTCTTACAGCTTGCTTTTTTATTATGGTTGTAGCAAGAAACCCAAATTGAAAGAAGGAAGAAAAAGGGTGGTTTGTTTTAATACAAACCCAATTAAGAACTAAACAATTGAAGTAAATAATTTAGAACAAACTAGAGGAAGCCTTGAGCGCCAAGAGGTGAGTGTAGTTGATGTAGAGGCAGCCCAAGCTTCAAGGATGGCAATTGGAACTCAAGTAGCCTTTGAGAATTGTCGTAGGAGCCTCAAATGATCAAAATAGCTTTGGTATGCTTCGGTATATGATCGGTTGTGTTCCCGGCATCCATGGACGTCTATTTATAGGAGAAATACTCCCAAATACTTCAATATGGCCGTTGGAGGGCTTTCGGAGCCGTTGGGGATCAAGTAGACAAGTCTGGTCAAGCTCCAACGGCTAGTTTGACTTTGCTTACCGGCTGACCGGTGCTTGTCCACCGGCTGGCCGGTGCCTTGGAAGGTGGAGAGTGCTTCTGCCCAGGAGCCACCGGATGGCCGGTGAGAAGGCCACCGGCTGGCCGGTGGTGAGACAGTAGGTCTCACTATTTGAAGGAGTTCCACCGGCTGGCCGGTGAGGAGTCCACCGGCTGGCCGGTGGTGAGACAGTAGGTCTCACTATTTGATGGAGTTCCACCGGCTGACCGGTGGTGGGACACCGGTTGACCGGTGGTCTTGACAGAGGGAAGATCCTTCTGTCCAGCCTCCACCGGCTGGCCGGTGCTGAGGCCACCGGTTGGCCGGTGGACATGAAAACAGTCCATTTTTCCTCCTTTGCCACTTCTTGCTCCTGAAATCATGTCTATTAACAAAAACACTTGAAACAATATTAGATCACGATGAGAGTGATTGTGATAATTAAAATCCAAGAGAGAGAGGTACAACATCAATAATATTCAAAAGGAATCTAAAATCATTGAGAATAATCCATAATACTTTTTATAATCTTGTTTCTTGATATTAGAGTCTTCAGTGAGAATGAAATATTAATTTGGATCATATATTTTCTATTTATATTACACTGATAAGAGGATTAAAAAGTACGAACAAACTATCATAATCCATTTGTGGATCAAAGGAGATACAATGAAGTTCATGATACATAATAGTTTCAAATATAAATTCATGAAGAAAATATAGAAAATTTAAAGTCATCAGTTAAAAGATTCAATTTTTGGACACTGAATTAATTTTCAATTCATAGTTATAGGACATAGGATTATCAAATATTTGAATCAAATAGACACTATCAAACATAACCAAATATAGATTCCATTTTTTTTTGATTTGTGGTGGGTTTATTTATTTTAGAGAACATATGTTTGAAAATAGGAATAGTATCTGTGAGTTGTTCCATATAGAGAGAACTCGGTAGAGTCTAGGTGCACCAGACGTAAAATTGCCGAATGGAAAAAATCATATGAACTACATTAAGATAATATTTCCAGGAGAAATTTAAAAATATTTATATACTTTTTGGATATATTTCATAATAAAAAAATTGAAATTTATGGGAGTATTTATAAACATACATATATGGATATAAAAGGATTCTAATGGGAGTTGGTTCATTTTATTTACTTTTATATTACAGTGAATTCCATTGATCAAAGGGAGTCACTATGTCAGGGATGTTCTTACCCACACTTGTGGAGAACTTTGTAATTCTAGTATTCCATTATTTATATTCATAACCTTTCATGATTTTTAGGATTATATATAAATTTAATAAGGATAATAAATTTACATCATTTAGGGGTTGATTTTAGACAATCTAAAATTATAAAAGATCAGAAATGATTCAATCCCACCATTCTTAGTGTTTCTCATGATCTAATGAAAAATAAATTCGTATCATAGTAAGGGTTCACATATTTTTTCCCTATCTAAGAAAATACGAACCCACCACCTAATAGAGGTATTACTACTTTTTTAGGAAAACATTTCCATCTCTTTGAAAAACGATTAATATCATATCTTTTATTTGATGTCTTAGATGTAATTTATACATTTATATTTGGGTTTCCAAATAATAAGAAAATAAACCTATAATGTTCAATGAAAAATTAAATATTAAACTAAATAGGAATGAAATTATTTTTATTATAATGTATTTAATAAAAAATTATTTTATAAAGTTGATGATTTTAAATAATTTATATTTAAACAGGGGATATAATTGAATATATCTTCAATGTAAATGACAAATTAAGAGGGGGAAAGATAAAAACCATGCATAGAATTATTTAATATATCAAAATGTGATATGGAAAAAATGTTTATGAGTATTTCATTGGAGTAAATTATATTTTTTTATATCTTATTATCAGGGTTTTATTAGAGTTCTATACAAATATAAAGAAACTCATGATAATCATTCCTGATAGGTTTGGGTCTAATTTTTTTTCCATAAGTGATACATAGGATTTATCTATTAATAAGTTTCATAACATTATTATTTATTATTATATGAGTGAATCCCTATAAATAAAAAAAAATTATTAATTAATTTTTTTATTTTAAATCTTTGAATATGTTAAATATTCAAGAATCAAAATATGAATTAGTGGAAATAATTGGCTCATAAGGTAATAATGTTTCTTCTCAATAAGATAAACTAAGCATGACTTTTGTCTATAAAATTTATAAAAATTATATAGTAAGGTTAAAAAATATTTTATACAAATTATTGTATTGTGTAGGAATCAGGGTTCTTCTCTAAACAATCGTAAAAAATGAAAAGGAATGAGATTACAAATATGGAAAAAAACCTCGATGGAATAAGATTAATATGAATTCCATGGAATATAAGAAATATAATGGATTTAATTTCAAAAATATGTGTGTTTATTAAAAAATTATTCAATGATTCTTCTAATAAAAGTTATTCTGAAACTGAATCAATAAAATATATCATTGCATTAATTAATATTGTTGAAAAGAAGGCACATACTTCAACGGGTGTAGAAAAATATAAAAGTAATGAAACATATCGTCAGTATCAGCTGAGAACTACTTCTCCAATTAAAACTGGTCATGTAGATCATCAATTTATGTAAATAGAAACATGATCCTAACTTTATCTTTGTAGATTTATTGGTAATAAAAATAGAGGTGTAGTGTTCTATTATCTTTCATAACAATGAGAACATGTTCCACACAAGGTGACATACTCCAACGTATAAATCCTTTCTCTTAGAGATCATCAAAATGAGTCTTCAAGTTTTAAATTTCATATGCTTATATATAGTATGAATTCAAAGATACTAGTTTTGTATTTATTGTTAAATAAACAAAAAAATTGCCTCCCTTAGTAGTATAAAACCATAGAAGTTAAAAGGAAAAAAATTGGGAAACTCGATGACATCTGGAAGGTGATCATAAATAAAAAATTATCTCTCGTAGTCAAAACTGAACACTGATATGAGTATCCTGGGCTATTGATAAAATCGTATGGATTATAATAGACCACTTGAATCATTCCACCTACATTTAAAAAATACACCATCAGATATTGTAATGAAGACTGTTTGAAGATAACATTCTATTCAAAATATTTGTGAATTATCCAATCCATCCAAAAAACGTAATTAATTGTATTCATCTCGAGAACCATGATATCTTGAATAATACTAATATATAAAATGTAGTGAAGAATTTTGTATAATGAATATTGTACTCTCTCTTCATTCTAAGGGGTGTAGTAAAATCTTCCACATTAGTTAAAACACACACATATATATATATATTTAGTAGACATATAGAATGAGTTAATATTAATGAATGAGATGGGCCAATATTAAATAAATAATTAAATAATGATTAATAAATGGTGATAGTACCTCCCATAGTCACAAGAAATATATCTACATCCCCTAGAAACTCTTCCACTACATGAAAAAGCATCATTCTAGATGAGTATTTCCGAAAGACCTTATATCATAAAGAATTTAATTTCACTGCATTAACTTTTTGTACAAATGTGCCTATTCCTTTATCTCATGTAGAATATATATTATATTCATTTTGGAAGTGAAATGGGAATCCATAAGAACCACATATCTTTGGTGGATTACTAAAAACATGTTCCAAATGCCCAGGCCAACCACATTGAAATAAAGTCAAAAGGTCTCTTCATGGACCAGTAAGATGTGTAAAAGAACATTGTTATCAAGAACCACCACGAGACAAATCACTATTTCTCTTCCCTTTAAGGAAACTAAACTAACTTAAATTTGGAGAAAAATTTATACCACAATAAAACAAGGTTTTAATATTTCTAGTATGGGGCATTAATATCCCTTATAAAGCATCTTCTATACAAGAGACGTAAAAGGGAAGACTTTAATAGAACTAAAAAAACATTGTTAAAAGGATACATTAATAGGGGAAAATTGAATCGTTAAAATCCCTCTTTAATATCACATTTTATAGTTGTTTGAGGACACCTTTAATAAAACTTTTTTAGAACTATCAATGGTAGCCTTAAATATATCATTTTTATAGAAGATAATGACTCATTATATCATCACACAAAACACAGTTAAAGGGGGTAATATCATTTTTCTGGAATTCTATGAGCCCAAACCATTTATCAGAACAATCATTACACTATTAACATCACTACACCCACCCTAATGTATCAGTTCATTTCACCCATACCTTATTTAATAGTGCTTTTAAAATTTCCATCCACCTTTTCATGACACGATTTCATCATATCACCTCTTCTTTGAAGATGGAATGCCTCTTCGACTTCTTCATGTTGTTTTGTTGTATTTATAATGATAAATATGTTTATTTATATATAGAATATCATTTTTGGTTTTATTCTTATATTTATATAATTATTTTTTATAAATTTATAAAAAATATGTGTGAGTGATTAATATATACCAATATTTATGAAAATATAATATATATTATATTCATTTACATATACAATATTATAATATATGTATATATCTATTTATAAATAACAAAATATATGTATATATTTAACTTATATATATATTTATAATTGAAAATGACTAGATATTTTTAAATACACATTTATAATATATATTTATTTACATATATTAGAAAATATATATATATATATATATATATATTAACACAGACATGTTTATATAGGAAATTAATTTTATATGTATATATATACATATTAGATCATTTTAATTAAGTTAGTAATATATATATATGTTTTATATTAAACAAAAAACAAATAAATAATTATTTTATGTATTTAAAAATAAATTTCTATATTAATTTTATGATTTATATATATATACAAGTGATTTATTATAAGTAAATATACAAAAATATACTTCTATTTAATTATAAATAAAACTAAAATGTGAAACATGGTAACATATTAAGACTATAATTTCAATATGATTTTAAAACAGAATAATAAATATATTCCCCATTTAAAATAGATAATAATGCCCCGTTAAATAGAGCTTAAATTCCATTGAATGTCAAATAATTAAGATACTACAACTAAAAATTTTGTTTTAGAGGGTTAATGAGAATTTTCTTACTTACGAAATTTTATTTTGGGTTACATTAAGAATATATATGATTGTAATATTCTATTTTATATGTGATAGAAGCCAAAGAAACACTCAGATCAAATGTTATATTCATTTGATGTTCAAGAAATGTTTTTGAACTTATCATAGATAATTCATTAATACATTTAATATTTATATCATATAACTAATATTAAATTATTATTAATGAATAATAATTATAAAATTAATAGTTAATAATAATTTTTTAATTTTATATTACATTTTCACTAAATATCTTATATATTATGTGTAATTAACAATTTATCATTATTTAAAACATATTAATAAACTATAAATTATATTTATGTCAATTTACATATATTTATATATTATTATTATTTTAATTAAATATATTTTTTTATTAAATAAAACTTTTTTCAATTCTAGAAAAAAATAGTTGATAAACCGTGGGCCTTTATGATATATTAGAAGAAAAAAATCCCTTGTAAATTGGGGTCCTTACGAGGGATTTTTATGTAGAACTAATAAATCCTCCGCCATGTTATCAGAACTCCTTTAAATTTTCTCATTAATAACAACCGATTATCACAGATTTTAAAAATTCTATGATAATGTATCACCATTATTAGAGCATTTTTTCTAGTACTGATATGGGGGGATTTATGAACGATCTTTTACTAGAACTGATAAAGGGAACCTTTTAACATCTCTATTTGATTTCACTAATAAATAAACCTTTAATATTAATAGAAAAGAGAATTTTTAAATTAACCTATTAATATTGAATTTTCTATTTCTTGCAAAGGGTTCCTTAATAAAACTTTTGGATGGAACAATTAAATCACTTCCGCTAGATAAACCTAGTTTTATTGTAGTGAATTTATATAAATACTGACTTCCCTGGGTGATCAAGTTCAACAATAAATTCTCTATCCAATATTCCATAATAAGAAGAGAGATTCAATATGAAATCCTAATAATGAGTATCAGATCAATGTACCATATCGAACCATTAAATCAGAATCTTCTCAGTCAAAACAATCTTAGGGGAAAACTATATAATATTGGAAAATTAGTAGACATTTTCTATCATGTTCTTTTCATTATACTTGTGTTTGAAAACACTATATATATTTTCCTCACTATATACATTAGATAGAACTAGTTATTTACAAGAATATTGATGTCCATCTACTCTAAACCATCATGATTCTTCCCCATAACTATCAATTCTTCTCTTTTTCACTTATGTCCCAATAAGTTTAAGGTGGACCATTTGACCCTGATTTCAATAGGTGTCTCCAAGAAGTAACACAAAAGGTGAATAACTATCAACTAATACTCACAATCATAAGGAATATTAGATCCATTTAATGCTAGTGACTTCTTAGAAAGGAACTCCAAAGCATGACTTTATAATTCATCCCTTAGAGGTTCCAAAACTGGATCAAGAATGGGAATGGGTTGGGGTGGCTATCATAAATCATGTACATTGGGAAAAAATATATCAATGATATTCTAGTACATGGTAGTATCTTCACACAATGGTAAATTAGTAGATTCCTCTCACATCCTATTAAAATATCTTCTAAGAGTCATGATTCAACACAACATCATCAAAAGATATTGAAGGCATAATAATATTACTCAGAACAACACTCAAAAAAGATAAATAGAGATATTAATCCCATTAAATAAGAAAAAATGAATTATATTTCCACCCATCACAATATATAGAAGGTAAAATTCATGAAATAATTATCAAGATCACTTTCAAAAACCATCCATGGAGATATAAGGCTCATTGTGAAGAGATTTGTCCTTGCACTCACATGTAACTACCTCCTAGGTCTCGACAAAACATATCAACTTTATACTGACATCAAATAAACATGCACAACTATCACCATTGACTAATATTTTTCATGTACCATATAAGATTAATAGGTACCCTAATAATTGATCATGCAAAAATATATAATAGGAATGTAAATAAAATTAAATATTTATAGGAAAAAATCATTTCATTTCAAACTATGGAAAAAAATAAAACATTGTCTTAAGAAAATATTTTACATAAAATAGATTATATAAATTACTAGTAATTAGTAAAGTAGTGTCACAATCAATTGAATATATCACAAATTAAATAAAATAAAAAATATAGTCATCTTTCCTATGGTGCAATAGTTCATGTTTATAGGATCCTTGTAGTCTCATGTAAATGATCACTACACTACCCACTCCCACTTTATGATGAATTTCAATCAACCCCTCCAACATACTGAAAAATTAACCACTTGAACTGGTTGAGTTAGTGTTTCCATCATCATTTTCTTATATAGAACTAACCTTATTGCAAGCTTCCCATAAACAAAAAACATAATACACAGGATCACATGTGCTCAATAAATCAATCAATAATATGAAATTTATTTCAAATTTGTTTAAAATAGAATCTATCCTTTTCCAGTTTCAATATTCAAATTTCTCATAAAAACCCAAAACATATTTTTTTAATTAAATTATATAAATTTACAGATAAAATCTATCATAGGTTATCATCGAATAAATTTAATCCATTTTTTCCAATGTTAGTTCACTAAATAAATATTGGAAAATTTATAAAATTAAAATCACTCGACAATTTCAAATTCCATTTTAATTTTAGGGTTTTCCCCAAAATTCACACCAGTCCAATTTCAAATTCCAATTCAAATCGAATTGGATTTTAATAGTTTTATTGAAATAAATCCTAATCAATAATAAAAATACAAAGCTTATTAAAATACAATATTTAACAAACCACCTATATTTAACAAAAACCTGCCGTAACACAACACCCACAGTGGGATTTGATAATGATAAATGATTGAAAGAGATATCTTGAAATAAATCCATGATTCAAAATCCAAAACAAGATATTTTTTATGCATAAAACATAATGATTTGAAAATACAAATGTTGGAAAAAAAGAGATTGCGAGGGAACTAATGAGACAAGATCACTTATACGAGATGAATGGAATAAGGTTCACTACCATTTGATCTACCTAATAAGGGTTTTGGAGTCAACAAAAATATTCATTGAGAGCCTCTGAGAATTAGAATTCTGTGTAATCCATTGTTTCGTTTTATTAGGTAATAAATCAGGCTTTGAAAATATTTAAAATAATTTTTGAAAAAAACGAATGTTCATATGACTATCAGGGAAGGGATTCGCGGTTAGAAAAATTATGCACCCTAACCATGAACCCCTCCAATGGGGTGAATGGTTTTGAAAACGATGATCCAACCATCACTCCCCCTATGGGTTTTAACAATTTATACTAGTGGCCCATGATATTCGATAGTCGTGCCATAACAAGTCACAACATAGAATATTTTTCAAATATTTTAAAATTCCACTCAATATTACCAAACACGAACCCAACATAAAGCATGGACAAAAAATATTGTCAATTAGAACCCTAAAATATTTATTGTATGTTATAGTTAGTTTCATGCTAAAAAGTTCATTAGTATTTCATACCTGAACTTTAAGTCCACGAAAATTAAAATTCCAACTAAGAATCATAAGTGGTATCCATGTTTCCATTGATGGTATATTTCATTGAATTCAAAAACCCATATCCAAACTTGTTTCCTTAATATCAATGTAACTAAAATTGTTTATTTAATCCATTACATTAGTTTAAATTACTAATTAAAAACTATGGAGTCTCAAGCAAAATATATTTCATGTACCAATTATAGAGTAAAATATTTTACATATTATACTGGGCACATTTTTTAACTAATGATACAAAGAAAACTAAAAATGTTATCTCATTATTTCAATTGAACCATAATTCCTATAAAAAGGATCAATTAAATAAAATGGAAATCACAAGATATATAGACAAACACTTTTTTTTTGAAAATAGAATTTTTATTTACTTAGGCCTCATATCAGTGACACCAAACAAACCAAAAAACAATAATCCTATTAAGAATATTATTTATGAATGATTCCACCACACAATTGAAATTAAAACCAAAATTGTGGCTTAATACACATTAAATAACAATATTATTTAATATAAATACATCCCTAGGGGTTATGTACTATGTAATATAAAGATAAATTTTACCTATGATTGTCAATTCATTCTATATTTTGTTCTATTACGCAGATATCCATTCAATTTTTAGGGTGTTTCAACTCTATAAATTACAATTGGAAAAATATTTATGTAAACCCCTTTGAAATATTTTATTTAATATTTTTATCACACCGTTAATAGGTTTATCTCATTGTCATAATATGACATGAACAACCTATATCTCTCAAATTAATCAAATAATGATTAATTTATCTTGGATTTCATTCATATTTTAGAGAGGTTTCAGAAATTATAATTTTTAATTAACACACCATTTAATTTACACCTATAAGTGATCATTCTAAATATATTAGTAACGAAGTATTAAAATGACATAACCTTTAACATGTATATTATATTATCATTTATATATATGATTAATCTAAAATTATGGATCCATGATTATAAGGAATCAGTTATGGTGGTATCCATTCCCATGGTAGATATAATATTTTTGTATGTTTCAATTCAAGTAAAAATTAAAAAATATCAGACAATATTCTCTTGGAATTGATCATAAAATTCCAATTGCATTAACATTTTACGGACCTAAATATTCGAATTTATTAAATTTCCTAATGATTAATAATTTTTTTATTTAACTTAAAGGTGGTTAGATAGAATTAAATCATCATGATTTGCGAAAAAGTACATTTATTACAATGTATTAATTTTATTTATAAAATATTATACAATATATATATATAAATGACAATAATGAAAAAACAATTATTATAAATAAACATGACATGCATTCTGCAGACATGGGGGTGATTAATCCTAAAATAACACATGAACCCACCTCTTCTCTTACCACATCAATTGAAGAGATAAATTTCATAATGTAATAACCAATAGGATGAAAAAATCTTTCACACAATGTGAAATAATAATCAACAATAATTTTTAATGGCATGAAAAATAATCCCATCCTTGGGATCATTATATTTTCCTCATGTATTTTTTTGATATTCTTAGACATTAGCTATTTTTTTAGTTCCAACACATTTTTATTCTCCTATATTCCCACCCAAAATATTAAGACAATAGAGAAAAATGATCTTTTGATAGAACATTGTGATGTATCGGGTCTATTTCACTAATAAGTAACAAAACACATGGGTGAACATATCCTTGAGAACACCTTCACATATACTAGATGCAACTATCTAGATGTGAGGATATGAGGGTGGGAATGTAATGATACTATAACATTTAGATTATGTCTGAATATATAAGTGGAATAAAAATAAAGGAACACTGATAAAAATTAACAAATTACATGCACAAATAGTTCCAAATATACCATCCTTTCATGAGTATCGATGATAAAAAAATCATTAATTTAAATACTAAATTACGTAATATAAAAAACAATGATATATTAGTAAAAGAATAAAATAAATAAAATTGAAATATTTAAAGGTTGTATGAGTACATTATCAGCACCATATCCCATTAAAATTCTTATCCTCTAATCAATATCATTAAAGAAATATCATCCAAATCCAAACCCATATCCGTTATATTGTCCATGGAACTAAACTATGTCCCAACTAATATGTGATTAAAAATTAGTTATCCTCCATAAATGATGTATAATGAATTCACCTCTCTAAGTAATAAACATAATTTTGTGAAGCATGTATATATATATATATATATTAGGGGAAGCGTAATAGAATATGTGAATGAAGAAGTAACACAAGCTTCACCATAGGTTTAAATTACTCATTATAATAGTAATAATAATGTAGACCTAAGACACATGGATATATGTCTAGTAATCTAAGAAAAACTATCTAGATGAATCAAATTAAATGAAATAAAGAATCAAAATATATTGGAACCAAGTTATTCTAATGTGTCAATACACGATATTATAATCTATAAATGGGGATATAAAAAAGCGAGAAGAATAATTCCAATGTGATCATGGGATAAATTTGATTGGGATTCAAGGAGGTAATATGAGGCGTCCTATGTCAATTAACCTTAAGCCAAATCCTAGGATATAATAATTTTAATTCAATAATTTTTGAAACTAAAAGGGAAATTTAGTTCACCATTCTATTGAATTATGTAAAATAAGACTTTGATTGGATACAATAGAATGTATCCCTTGTAATTCCCTTCAATCAATCATGTAGTATCTAACTTACATTCATTGGTAAATTTAATTTAATCAAATCTGTACCCATGAAAGGACTCAATATAACCATCACTAGTGTGATTATTTCAACAATATCAGGAATCTTAAGTAAAAACTATGTGAGAATGTAAATCATATTGTTATTTATCTCAAGACCTTTCATAAAAAAACATTACAGAAATTCCATTAGGTTCAATATTCATATTTCAAAATTTTTATATATAAATGGTTATCACAATTTCAATAACACCCATACTCAAACACACTTATTCTAAGGTGTTTATATAAAATGTTCATAAGTTCCATGTCATTCCATAGGGTAATACAAACTTTATAGTATAAATCTTAGGAATAAGTGAAATAATCATAAAATTGTATTATTAAAAAATAATAAATAACCAAGAATATGTTTCCTAGGTTTTTAGATAAGCTATCACCTGGGTCACTAAATAAAATATTAAATCACATTTCATGAAAATAAATTAATGAAATGATACGGACACCAGAATTTACTAAAGACACCATAAGATCTAGATTTGGGTTCAAAAACCCCAATATATCTTATATACCACCAAAAAATCTTACCATGAAAGTGTCATGATCGATAAACCATAAGGTTTAGTTAGATCAATGTCAAAAATTTAGGGTTCTTCTTAATTGTAAAATAAAACCTTGAATAATGGGTATTTTTGTTATATCCATGTCAAGGTGTTTGTTGAATACCTTTATAAACACACCCTAATAGGCGGATTCATTGCTTAAGAAAAATTAAGTTGGATATACTATTTGATAATACATGCATATATTGGAGTTTTATTTTTTTAATAAAAAATGGATTCCACGGGCTTTAATTCGACATCTCACTAAGTGTAGGTATGATTTGATGTTATCAAAATCCATTCATGTAACGTGTTTTTATACTATAAATTGGTCAAAATAGGAAAAAAATTAAATAAATTTTAAATTAAAGTGGAAATGATTAGAATATCCAACATGTGGCATGTGATGTCACATTTTATAAATGAAATAATTTTAGGGAAAATAATATAGACTAATTACCACATTCCATGTAAGATTCACTTATTTATTATTGATAATTGATTGAATCCTTACCGAATGAAAATGGGAATATAGAATAAGAACATTGGAATATGGAATGACATATATAAATAATGACATGAAACTAGAATGTGAAATAATATATGAAAGGAAGATAATTGAGAGCAAAAAAATACCGAATGATCTTAATATCAATAAAAAACAACTGATTAATTCAAATAATTAAGGATAACCACCCAAAATAAGAGGATCTAGTAGAGGGGATTGAAGGTCAGGTTGTTGTTGAACTGGGATAGGAAAATGGGTTTAATAATAAATTTATGTTCATAGAGAAAAATACTAATATTTCATTCAATGTGGAATATGATTTGTTCACAGGGATCGATAATTCTTCTATAAAATGCATAATCTCTCTGTTTAATCCCCCCTATGTCACATGGTTGATGGGAATAGTAAATCAACCTTTTCTGACCATGGGTAATAGCCCTTTAATATTATTTTAGTCTCATAAGAGTTATCTAAGGGACCATCCAAATTTTATTTAACCAATGTGCCTATATAAAATATTATTTATAGTTTTGGGGCATGGTTACCACTAATCACATGATAATCATGTTCCCTAATATTATATATCATGAAAACCATAATTTAAAAAAATAAAAACTCCCAATAAATGTCTATGATCATGGGGCATGCCTCAATACATATTCCTATTACAAAACCACCACTTTAATTCATTGAACTCTCATAAATCCTTTTTGATTTTTGGATTGTGTGATGGCCCGTCAACCAAAGGTAAAACTCAAATTCCATTTATTTTTAACCTTGTTAAAAACATTTAATAAAAATGTTTTTGATTTTGTATTGTATTAAATACATAAAAGATATCCTAATAAATTTCAGATGCAATAACCCAAGTGAATTATCGGGTATAATAATATAACATCGTCTTATTGTGTTTTGTATAAAAGATGATGTGACATGAGCATTCTTGGATACACTTATACAGATTGGACAAGATAACGTGGTCATAGAAATCTAACTTATTGATAAACATTGGTGGGAGAGTTTTGTGTGAGATGGAATACAAAGGAACAGATATATGTTACTTTAACTGTACTATAAAATTAAAATAAAATCATTACCCAATCCTATAAACAAATGACATTGAAAAAATTTACTATGGAAGATTTGAGAGTATATTTAAGAAAACCATTAAAGATACTTTGATATAATCAATATTCCAATTATATTTCCAAAAATAATTATCAATATTCAAGATAAAATCTTATTCATATTAATTAACAATCTGAAAGAGAAATTTTTTATTAGGGTTGTTATTCTTGGGTACAATTAAAAAAATATCTAATTGTTTAGGTATTCAAAAATTTTATCTTTATGGAATGATTATAGAAGCATTGTATCCGGGACCATGTTCATCCTTCGGAGATGGATTCTAAAATTTATTAACGTAGAACCCACAATGTGATTTTGTTTATTTTTTTAAGTGGTTATTGTATGTTTAACTTTGTAGGAAGAAGTAAAATAATTTTATAAATTAATATGATGATGTGGTTATCTTAAAATAATAGAGAAGATAAAATTGAGGGTGATGTTTATATCAAAATCACTATAAAATATCCTTTCATCAATGGATTATATTCCATAAAAAATATATTTTATCCAATAGTTATTTGTAAGGATATTTTCTATGAAAAAGGATTTCGTTTGATAAAAAATGAATAATGTTGAGAAAATGAGATGTTAGTATAATTTTTAAAATGTTTATTGAAAATCATACCATAAAAAAACAAAAGAGTGAATGAATATTAGTTAAAATGGTTTTACAAAATGACTATTATTATTTTACAACACACATTCTTATTAATTGTTTCTGAATATGTGAGAAAGAGATTTTGGAAAACATAAGAATGATTCAATTATACTATTCTTAAGGATGCGAATGAAGGTTTTCCTTGGATATGATTGAGCAAAATTTTGTATGTTGGAGTAAGAAAAGGTCTTCTAAAGTACCAAACATCATGAAGAAATTCATTTCCCTAGAAGATGTTTGTACATGTCAGTAAAAGAGGATAAAATTTAAAACTATATAATGATTTTAAGAGGGTTTTAGATTTAAAAAAAATTAAGAAGATTTAATTGTCACAAAATGATGTGTAGTAGACACAATTCATAAGACACATTTCACTTGATATGAATTTACAAATTTATCAGATATACCAATGTTTATTTTTTAAACAATATTTTCGTTTATGAATATAATGTACAAATAGAAATAAAAGAGTTGTGTAATGGTCTTTGGTAAGTTAGTTATGTGTAAAAAATATTTTTTGAGGATATGTTAAGGTAACTAACAAATTACATTAACATCATAATGGTATTAAAATTACAATATAAAGGTGGATTATTGCATATATGTTAAGGTATTAAGGACACAATCTAAATACTAAATGATACTGGTAATTCTAAAAGAAATCCTAAATAAATTTAATTAGATGAAAGACGGATTTAAATTTATATAAATGTTTTCCATCAAAAAATAGATCTTGTTTACCAGATAATATCTCATGTTGTTTTAATATAGATAATATCTATGTCATTTAAATAGAAAAATTTTTATTACTAGGTATATTATGTTCTTGGTTAGAATTTCATGGATCACCCTCCTAAATGTTGTCACTGAACATGATTACATTGGATAAACATCCATTATATAGGAAAATAACAAAAATACATTCATGATGACATCATATAAAAATATATGATATGTTTTTTTGAAGAAGTTGAGTTTTAGTAGGATGACTAGATAGAGGAAAGATATATCAGAGACAGAAAAATTTTCTTAACAAAAAAATATTAAAAAAATTGGAATTTTATTGGATTGTTACATAAAATTTCGAATCCTATTAACCTTGATGATGATATGTTAACCATTAATCATTAACTTATATATCTGAGAGAAGTTAGTTTTCTATTGTTCCATCACACAGAGGTTAAGGATTATTGAGTAAGGTTGAGGAAAATGAGTTTTCATGAAGCTTAATGAATATCAAAAAATGACCCTTTAATGATTGAGAATCATCCTAATTTTTTTTAATAATATGGTTCTTTAATATTATTGTTTTATGTTGATAGGAAATAAAAATTGGGTTCCCACCATTTCTCATTCCACTGAACGTACGAAAGGGTGTTATGTAAACATATACTAAATATATTGAGAATTATTGGGAAGTGGAATTAGATAAAAACATGTTAGATTATTTTGATAGTGATTCTAAATAGTTTGTAAAAAAAAATTAGATACAATTTAGTCTAAAAACATTCATAGAATTATTGAGTCACACTGGGATAAATAAAAACATATGATGGAAGGGAACACAATAGATTTACATACCAAATGGAGAAAAATACATAGTCTATTTCTTGATGACATTACTGAGAGTGTTTGGGAAATATTATAAGACTAATTTTGGATTAATTTTTTGAAGAAAAACATTTTATCTAATGGGATTCTGTATTATATATATTTTCAGGTGATTTAAAGAACCTAATGTAATTTTTCTCATTACATAAAATTTTATACATTATCAAATCCCATGGAATGAAAGAATATAAAATGAAACGGTTGTATTCACCCAAACTATGAAATAAACTAATATATCTTGTGTACCTGTCATTAATTTCTTATCATTTCATGTATTTAGGTTAATATATAAATATGGGAAGGGTAATAACTCTAAGAACATACATAGGTTAATTTCAGATAAATGAAATTTGTAAAAGGAACACCATTGAATCCCCCCTCATAGAGGTTAAATTTGTCCAATAAAACATCATTTATTTAAATATTTACAATTGCATATATATGGTTAAAATTTTCTTGAATGAGGGGGTACGAGAAATATAAATAATGTATTTTAAATGAAATATAATTTAACATTAAGTATTTATATTTACATATAATGTATAAATTAGAAATGTGGTAATTTCGATAACTTTTCAATTCAAGAAGCATTAAAACATGCATAGGGTATCTATAATAAATGATTTGGGTATTTATTTAGGAGTATTTTATACTAGGGAGTCACATTGAAATTATGGATGTGAGAACCTTTTATCTGTGATATATAGCGACAAGTAATTGGAAAATAATGTTAGGGAAGGGTTAAGAATGGAATTTCATCAATGTTAAGTGAGTTAAGTGTATAAATATTGGGGATACATGTAGGAACTAATTTTCTATATACTAATGTAATTAGAGAAGTTATAATTATTAAGTTCATTTGGTAAAATTTCAACAGCATTGGATTACCCATTTTAAAAGTAATTAATGTCGATTTAATTTTAGAAATTGTTATTATTTTATCACTATAAATATAATATAACACTCCTTGTAAAATTTTACCTTTTTGAATAAGAATTTTATCTCTATTTAAAGTAATCAAATTTATTTTTATAAGAAAAAAACCTTCGTATTAAAACATATGTTTAGTTGAAAAACAATTTTTATAGAATTTCTTTATAATCTGGTGTTCGTAAACTTCATATATATTTATTAAAGGGTAAATGAGGTTTAATTATTTTAGATATAATATTAAACATCTTATTAGGGTCTTAACTTAAAATTATTCCATTTAATTATTAAAAAATAAACAATATTCAGTAAAGTATCATTATTTAAAAAATAAAAATTTTATCATGGTAACTAGAATTTATCTTTGAAATATAATTTTATTACATTAAATAAATTTTATCTTATGATGTAAATATAATATATTTATCTAAAATTTGTAAATTGTTTCATAAAATGTAATTTTAAATTGTCACAAAATTTATTTATTTTTTATTTTCATATTAATTCATTTTAAAAAAAGTAGTGTTTTTTCGATTAAATTTTTTTTGTAATATAATTTATTAATTGTTATAATATTTTCAGGAACCAATCTACAATTTTACTTTTTATTTTTCTAATATATGAAGTTATTAGGGGAATATTGGTGTGGGTTTAGTGGATTTTAGGCGATAAAATATATAAGTGGGAGGAATTCATGGAATGATGGGTTATTTATGATGTGAGAGTCCTCTTCTAGGACTCAAAAACCATCATGTCTTGGTAAAAGGTGGATAATAGGTTTTTATTCATGATGTGAACCATCATTTCATGAAATGAATGGATTAGGGTTTGATGTTGGGGAATTTGTATTCAAAAATAAAACTGGATGAATATTTATTTAATGAATCGAATTGAATCAAGTGTTATTGGATCTAAGAAAATATTCCTTCCACAATAGTTTATCACAAGAGTTTTATAATTTCAATCACCCATTCAAATCATGAATGATTTTATGTATGACTGACTAAAAATACTTCCACGTTATGGATTTCTCTATAATCCCTTTGAAGTATGAAAAACCTTGTATTTCTAGAGGTTCTCTTCTAATGTGTTTCAAATAATTTTTTATTGGGATGTTCCATGGATTCACATGATCGATATATTGATACATTTCAACGATTATGTTATGGTTTCTTCTATGTTAATATTTTTACCCCCACAATACCATTCCATGAAATGGAAATTTTTCTCGTTTGTTCCCATTGTTTTCTTTAGATATTTTCCGATTGTTCTGTCGTGTGACAACCATATAGACCATCAATTCAATGTCTAAAAATTTTATTAGAGATATGTTCTTGATGTTCTATTCTCATTCAATAATTAAAAAATCCTTTATATAGGGGAGTAGTTTTATCTACTTGTTTTTAAGTGTAATTGTGATGTCACCATAATTAATCTTATTTTGTAATATTAGAATAATTATTAATGAAGTTTAAATTGGAAATAAAGAATTTATTGGTATTGGGTCAGAGTAATCACATGTTATTTTATGGTGTTATAATATTTCATCTTGATTTTTTATAATGTTTTATTTTTTTATTCAATTGATTACCATGATTATTATGTTTTCAATTTGGATAAATAATGTAAATATGGTAATTATATTTAAATAAATAATTAATCACAATTATTAATAACTATCATTCACCATTATAACTATTTTAAATTATAGTGAAGCTAATTGCATGTCTAAATAACATATATTCAATTATATCTAATTCACGAGATTTCATATAATCATAACCAATGTAAATTAATCTATTAATTCATTATACTATATAATTAATTGTATTATAATGATAAATATTTTGTGTTTTCTCAAGCCTATTTGATTATATTGATTGGATACTTGGGTTTTAGGGTCTAGAATCCATATTTAATGTTTTTTGTTTCTATGATTATTTGTTATTTATAACTGAGTGTCAAATTATTATATGTGATATGATGTTATACTGAGATGGTTGATATTTTAGTGAAAACAATTAGTGGGGATTATAGGTTTTGTGGTTGTAGCTGGTCCATGTGATAGATCTAGGGATGGTGATATGAAAATTGGTGTGGGTATGAAAGTGGGATGATGAATTAATTCAAAACTATGATTAAACATTTTGTTTTCAATTGGGATATGGGTTATTTTATTGCTAAAGAATAAACTTTGGAAGTTGTATGGTTGTGTTTTTTTCATTATTTTCTTTGAAACATTGCTTAAGGAAGAGAGATGTGCATGGTTTATGAATATTTTATGATGTCTTAGGATATTTTCCAGAGTTCCTGAAAATATGGAATGATAATGAATGATAAAATATTTCACCCATGTGGTTGGAAGTCTAGTAGTTTAATTATAATAATAAGATAAAAATTATGTGAATACACAACATTTGACTAAATAATAAATTGATACTATCTTTAAAAATATTTTGTGCCTATTGGATATATAGTCATTATCTTTATTACATAAGTCTTTTAGAAGTATTGATTTATTTGAAGTTAAGGATATGTTTTTTACATTAGTGTTAGGGTGTGATATGTATAAAATCTTTAGGTTATGTGATTATGTATTCTACCCCACCCATATCAGAATGAAGTATGGTAAAAATTTAGATCTAGAGGTTCTTTCCCAATTATACTCGTTATCTATAAAGGTTGGATGACGACCCAATCTACCTTCCCCCCTTTTATATATAATATTATTTACTGGTATGAATTTTGGTCACATTTTTCCTATATGTGTGTCGAGGGATGTAATGGTCTAAAATTATTTCACACACATGTTTATATGTATATAGTACCCTATGTATTGTTATATGTATATTTTTTATGGGTTTGGATGGATTCTGGTAAAATACACTATGCATAAGAAAGGGAGCCTTCCATTAAACTATATGCTTACTATCTAGTGATGAGATGTTAATGATTAAATTATGTGACACACATGGTTCGAGTTTCTATACAATTATATTTCATGAATGTGGCATATTTGGAAAGATATTGATTTGGACACTCGTCATTTGGGTAAGAATAGAAAAAAGTGGGGAAGTGGTGGCATGAGTCTCTTACATTTATATTATTTTGGAAATTATAATTTTAATTATATGTGATACTTTGTGAGTGATCCATGGTGATTTTGGGAATTTAAGATACCTATTTTGGTGAGATATTAGTTTCATTATATACTTAAATGGGATTTTGTATTCTTTTTATACTTTTTCATTAGAGGTTCTAGTGAGGATCAATCTAATTATACATTTTTTCTCAAACCAATATATATATCATGTTTTTCAAGATTATATGATCTTCATGGTTATTGGGCTGGACATTACTTAGATGAGTAATTTTTTAGGATCTACTTGGGTTTTAATGTCTCTATCTAGGATTTATTTTATTTACTTTTAGTTTTTTAGTTATTCTAGATGTAAATCATTAAATTTATGTTTCTAGTAGATTTTATTTTGTTTCATTTATTATTGAATATGATTTTTGTTGAATTATCTTATCTATTATTACACATATTATACATCAAGGCCAGTGCCTCCCAATTGTCTATATGGTATACCCTCATTGATCACCACCAACCTATTTCTTATTAGTGGTGGGATCATGGGATCATTGTCTATCTTCCTTTATTTTCAGAATATGATTTTACCTTCAAGGAAGGGGGTCATGAAAGTTAATGAATTCAATTAAATAAATAAATAAATTATTACAAAATTATATTTATTTTGTTTTGAAATTAATCCTCAACTGAATATTACCATTAAATTTTTTAAATTAACTAATGGACATAAAATAAATTTTAAATTAAAATAAAATTATTACTATGTTCTAAAATATAAAACATGGGTTCTCTATATTAAAATTGACTTTTAAAATACATATTTTTAATATATAAATAAATCTTTAGTCAATTAATCAATTTTACAAACATCCATTTCATTCTCATATATTTTTAATCTCATAAATATTATATTTTCAATAAAAATAAAAATTTTCACTATCCACTTAAAAAACATTAATATATAAGATCCAAAATTTCTTCTTATTATAATTTTGAAATGTTATATTGGATAATATAATTAATTTTATATTGTTAAAATTATAAAAAATTTAAATTGGTCATTAACATGAAATGAAAAACATGTTTAATTTTATACAGCCTTTTTAAAACATTATCGGTCAAAATCATATTTTTTATAGACATCTAGTTTATTTTTAAAAAAATTATTTTATTTAAATTGAATATTTATAATTTTAAATAATATTTTCCTAATATGTCTCAACCCATTTTAGTTATTTTTTTATTTTAAGAAATATATCAAGCACAATATTTATATAATAAAAATACCATGTGAAATATCATATTGTTAAATTAACCTTTTAAATTAATATTGACATACATATTTTAATTATTTCATGTTTAAAAATTTATGGGATTCCCTGAATAAACATTTATTTTTAAATGTGGTTTCATACTACCTATATTTGGATCAACTAGTAAACTATTTTATTTCTTTATAATATGAATATAACAATTGTTGATTTTTTCTCAAACCATTATATAAAATTGACATATATAATGTTATTAATTTTTCATTTTCATTTTATTTTAATCATTGTAATAATAGGTGAACATTTGTGGATTTTAGATGTTGTTTTCCCTTCATGTTTGTTATTATAGTTTTGATATCTAATCCATACCTAATATCATATAAAAGTTTTTAAAAATAACGATAAGATATTACAGAAAAATGAAAAATATATTATAGAGTTGTTATAGGATTTGAATATAATAATCATACAACTACAATATTTTATTTAGGAATCAACATCTAGACATTTAGGTATTAATTTTACTTTATTTACAAATATATAGGATATTATTTAGTGGGTTGATATTGATGAAATTAAAAAACTCATAGTTATTAAGTGGATTATTAGTGTCTCTAAATCCACATAAATTATATAACATACATTATAAATTTTGGTTTCATAAGTATGACCTAATTCCTTGGACTTAGAAGTTTCATATTCCAAAAATATTGGTTATCTCTCTAATAAGGGATTTTATAGATAATGTCCTAGTTCCCCATATTTCGTAATTTATTCTATTAGTGCTACTTGATAGAAAACTATATTATTTTAACCAATTCAACTGGTATCAAAAATTATCATTGAAAAATAGTAAACATATTTTCTATTTTCCAATTTGTAAAGAATTTAATAATTAAATGAAGACATTTACTTAGGGGTTCATCCCATATTTTTGACATCTAGGAAATTTAATTTTCTTTCATTCATAATTTTGGTCACTTAATCATTATTAAGAATTTATATTTCTCTTATTTCATTTTTCATGAATTTATACATTGTTCATGTTGGTAATCATTATTCATTGTAGAGGTTTTATCATACCAACTATTTTATAACACTAAACCATATCCAGTCAAGACACTTGTTGGGATAATCACCACATTGTCAATAGAATCCATGGATATAATGGTTTCTTTGGGATTCAACCATTACTAAAACCAAAAAAGTATAATCATAGTGATGGATAACTAATATCATAGTAATATTATAGTAAATTATATCTTGAATATTTAACCTCATAGTGTCTTAATCTTGAAAACCAGCATATTAGAATTCATCTCAACCTAAATCAGTCTTTGTTCAATCTATAATTTCCACTAGTAGGTTCTATTATACATTGTATTCACATTATTTATTATAATAAATCCTTTATAATGTATTGAAATGATAATATGACTACCGAACCATATCCCCAAAATGTTTCAAACTACGTGTGAATTTAGAAGTCATTTTCAAGGTCCATGTGATTGTTATGTTAATTTTCAACACTACTTTTCAAGGATATTACCCCTATGAACATCGATGATAGAGCCTGTATCCACTTATATTTTCAATAAAGTTAATTTATAGCAAAAGAAACCACAAAATCCCTATATTATCAAATTTATTGGTTATTAAATTATACTAATCCAAATCCCAGATTCATTTAATTTATTAAAATTACTTTTTAGTGGAAATTGTGTTTGGAACTATATTTTTGATCAATTGTGAGTATCATTTCATGATACTCTAGAAAAACAAAGCGATTGGTGAAAATCGATTAACTATTGATCATTGATCGAAGGAAATAATGTTAAAGGAATATTTATCAATTATCCATAATTAATAGATCACATCTATATTTTAGATATAGATATAAATACTAAATAAATATCAATGAGTTGTGAATTTTCATTAAATAATGATCTTGCCTCGCTAGAAGGTTTGGGCGAACTCTGACTGGAGTCTGCCAGTGGGTTTGTGGATTTGAAATTTTAGAGTCCCAAAGCCTGACATACATGGAAATTACATTAATTTTTCAGAATACTTTATACATGACGAATACAAATGTCCAAAGACCGTATTAGTTTAGTGTATTTGGAAACTCGGAACATAATCTTCTAATCATGGTGGAAGATATTCAAAATCATCCATAAAGATATTCCCCTTTTGTTTTAGTAACTAAAACAATTATTTATATCAGGGGGAAAAGAAAACATAAAAAGGGTGATCTCAAATGCTCAGTAAGGGTAAACATGGAGAACAGAAAACAAACCCTAAACATTTGAACGTAAGAACATGAACATAAAATATCAAAATCATGAGTAATGACATAAATCATGGAAGTGTGTAAGGCATAGATCAAAAGGAACATTAACCATGATAAAATAGCATTGGAATAAACCATGTAATTGTGGAAAACCATTAAGAACATGATACAATTTCCATAGTATCCAAGGCATTGCTTCCAAGACCGTCCTACTAGAAATGTCCCTTATTGAATCGAGTTCACTCCTCGTTCCAGTCTTGTATCACTGAACCGAATTAAATTTCCATTATATCCATGTCTATCTCATGAGATATAAATCATCACTCAATTCATTTTAGGGAGATATAGGTCCCTCCCATCTCATAATAAAATCATTCTTACATGTGCAACAACATAAACATAAATCATTTATCATAACCCAAAGAATAAAATAGGTTTCATAAACATCAACATATCATAACATAATCCATATAAAACAAATGGATATCACTTCATCATAAGAAAGTTAAACCATGTAAATCATGGAGACATTATACTTGAAACATAAACAAATGAAATAATGTCTTCTTAGATGAAAAATGGTTTTGATAAAACACTTGAAATTAATTATTGAGGAAAATATCCTTTTTTTCTTCAAAATAATTTTATTTTCACAAAATGTCATGAAATTTTAAAGGAAAAATATTTTGTTGAAAATAGTCCTGAAATCTTTTAGAGGAATATTCATGAAAATTAGGCGTTATGAAACCGAAAAAATCCATTAATGCCATATAAGTTAAGAAAACAATCTCCTCGTACTTTTAACGGAAAAGACAAAAAGTACAACGTATGGAAAACAAACGAAATATTTCTTCCATAAAACAAAGTAATAGTCAAAGAGGGGTAAATATGACTTTAAAAATACATGGAATAATATTAAACTGTTTATAAAAAACATTTTTATGGTCATGGATGAAAAATTTAACCCTAGTAAAAACTTACATATAAGTAATCTCGTATAAAAATGAGATTGAAAAATTATCCCTTACCTTAGGTAAGATATGCTTTGTATGAATCTGAAAGTCATGTATAATGATTTATATATTGTCATTGACTTAATAAAGAATCATATTCATTATTATGATATCATATATGGTTCACTTATTACTTTATATTACCAGTTCTTTTATAAATTCCAAGTTAAAGTAGCATTTTGGGTAAAATCGATTCATTTATCGTCCATGTTTATACTTGTTGTTCGTGATATTGTTACTTATATCAGTATTTACATAATTTTATAATGTAAAAATATATTTATATATAATATATATTCAGAATATAAATATATATGATAGATCGATAAAGGGAATGAAATACACTGTTCATGGAGATGGTAGGCTGTACGTACGCGTGAACGCTATTTTCGTTTCCTTATTGAATTGAATGAAATTAAGTAAAGGAAACATATATGTACATAAATCCAGTTTCACTATCATTTTCTATCACTAATTATTATTTATTATATATTTTTTATAATCAAACATGAATGGTTAATCATGGAAAATGTATCTCATCGCGTTCATGGAGACGGTAGTCCGTACGTATGCACGAGAAAAATTAACATTATTTTGATACTAAAATCGTATATAATTGGATTGTATATCATATATACAGAATAATAATGATTTTATATTTATTATTTATATCATTTATATTCATTATTATACCCATCCAAATGATGAAATGTATGAATAAAAAACAACAACACGACGTTAAGACGGTAAGCCGTATGTACGCGTGTGTTGTGACTTTTTTATTCATAAGATGGATAAAATAACTAATATGGTTATAAAATTTTTATAATAACATTAATGTATATATAATATACATGATTTATTATTTTATATGGGAAACAACAAAGAAGGATGATGTGGATGAGGAAATGAACTTGAAAGAATCGGTAGAAGAGATCACCTCTTCTTCAACGTGCCACTTTTAAACATCTTCTTAGGGAACTAGGGATGGACTTTTGAGAAGACCAGAACATCTATGATATAACTATAAGGATTTATAAGAGATATTTTCAGGGTTTGGACGATCATGAAGGATAAAAATTGTGTAAATAGGATAGGGAATAAGTTCCCTTTTATAAGGGAGGATAGGGGACCTCAGGAAAAACCTAAAATATTATTATATAATAAATTCATATTTGGTTTATAATGGATCATAAGTGACTTGTTTTGAGGCTAGGATAGGGATGGGTCTAAATCCTCTCAGACAATATGTTTTATAAAAGTTTGCGTTACAATTTTAACCTTATCTTTTAGATTTAACTCCATGTTAAATAATTTAACTTTTATCATGTCTTCTTGTTTTCTTACAATGTATGGTTAATTAATTTACTATAAACTACCAATATAACCCCAATTAGTTAATTAATGTCATATATATTATTATATAAGTCTTTTGGCTGAAACATATATTTTCAGAACCTTTATATAAATTAATAATATATTATTTGTTGTAAAAACTCTTTTATTTCAATTTTGACACTATTTGGTATTTGTTTTTCTCTATATTTATAACAGCATTATTACTTAAATAAAAATTCATATAACCAACCCAAAAATTTTATATTAACCTATAAAATTAATTTAATTTATAAAAATCTAAAATTACATTTATTTGTGTATTTATAATATCAATTATGATAATATTTCATTAATAAGGTAATTATTGCACCACCATTGTGTCGTAAATAATTTAAATTATTTAATGTATAAAAAATATAAATAAAATACCATTATTTAGGAAATATTTTTATCCTTATAATTAATATTTATAGTCAAATTAATCTTATGTATAACAATATATTAAAAATGTTTTAGTTATTTAACATTGATTATATCTATTTTCACTGTTCTTTAAATAAAATAATAATAACTGTTCTAATCTAATCCAAGTGGAACAAAGAGGTTCATATTTTATTCCTAAGGTTTTTTCCAGACTAATTACACTTATCAAATAGAATTATTACATGTGTTGGGATAATAACAATATCATTTTTAGCCTTAACTACGCTATTTAATTTTAACCGTGGTAAATAAAAGTAAAAAGTTACTATTCAACAAACATTATTTTTATCTTATTGAACCACATTTTACTACTTGATATTAACCATGTCTCTCTTATTTTCAAAATTCAACTCATATAAGAGGTAAAAATAATTTTTATGCACATTTTCAAATCCTCCTATGTGGTGGGTAAAAGACTGTGAAAAGTTCTATAAAATTTTTATATATCTAAAATTATTATAAATTAACTCCAATGAATTAAGTTGAACATATATTGGTATTTTGTGTCTATTTTTACCTAAAATAAATTTAAATAAAATAAATAATTATTTAAATAAAAAATCGGTTTTAAACTATTACTCAGTGTTTTTCACTATTTACCAAAAATTTAATGTTTTCAGAAAAATACCAAAAATTAACCCTATGATAATTTCAATATTCTGAATCCAAAAATGATTTAAATTTTATAAAATTTCAAAATGTAGGTATTATTATTCATTATATTTAGTTTATATTATATTTTAATAACATATCATTGTTTAGTGATACTAGGCATTGCATACAACACAAGCTATCAAGGATGGTTGCTCTTGCGTGTAATGCAAGCCAAGAATATTGTTTTTTATACTACAAGCTAATACGTTTTTGTGTATATTGCAAGATAATCTTGGTGTAGCATACCACAAAAGACATCAATGAAATTAGAGAGAATAATTCTCATAAAATCTCAATGTGTTACATTCTACCCCCTTAAAATGCATTTCTCCCTCGAAATTCATTGTGGTTATAAATGGTTTTCTACATGAAAGATTACTTCATAGAAATTCACATCATAAAAAGGAATACTAAATCATCATTTTAAAATGGAACATTAGAAAAATAATGGATACACAATGTAACTCATCACTGGTTTTCTTCATAAGAGAATATAGGTGCAAATATGGATATGGAAGATAAATCTAACCATCATATTCTGATGGAGAGTGGTAGAGAACATGGATATGAAAAAGCCAACAATCACAAATCCATAAATTTGTGATGATCTAAGGTACCATCTGATTCATCGGATATGAGAATACGAGGACAACATTTTTGGTCTTCAAGATCATTTCCCTAATGTTGAATAATTTTTGAGTAAAAAGAAATACTTACGTGATTTTGGTATAATCTCACTGTTGTTTGTGAGTTGAACAATTTCCACATAATCTCATAATTAAATGATTTTGAATTTGTATTCCATGAAGTGTTATCATATCATGAGATAGAATGATAGGTCATTCTATCTGTCTCAAACATAATGTTAGCAATAGTTATATACATAAGTCCATTTATGGTGAGATGAATTGTATATGGTTCCTAAAATGGACTTATACTTCATCATTCATACCTCTTAATAAAATAAAACAAGTTTCTACTAACTAGGTACTTCTTTTAGGCTAGTGGTAGGAGATAAAGGCTTGTCTCACTTCGGTTGTGGGTTCGATTCTCGCAACCTTGTACGACGTGACGGGTTCTCTCCCATCTAGTAGGATCTCCCATTGTCTAAAACTACATTATTATAACATTCCCTAAAAAATATCAAAAAAAGTTATAGACATAAACAATAATATCGTTTACTTAACATAATTCATAATAATCTTAAGGCCTATCCAAAATACGTTGATCCAAGCTCATAATAAAAAAAATGATTACTTGAAAGTTCACATAATAGGAACATGAGTAACATCATGTATCCCCCATATATAATAAGATATATCTTGTTGGTCACCTCCCAAACATGTGAATACCTTAATCATGTATTCTTTTGACACATTAACTAACATATAACCTTAGTGAAAACATGAATGATGTCAAAATTTAACTCTTTGCACATACCAAAATCCTAAAATTTCTATATACTCATACCATGATATCACATTGTCCTTATATCAATAATGATCTCATTAATACTATTAAACATATCATTATCTCTTTATCCTTTCATTATTTTCATATCATCTACCTTCCAAAAATATATTAATATCCTTTCATTGTTACCAATACCATTCAACATATACATTGAAATAATTTATGAATAACAATAGTGTAACAATCCTAAGATGTGTCTTTATTAAATAGTACCATTACCTATACAACATAACTATTTATAAACATAAATCATTCTAGTACCTTATTAAACCATTGAACGAGCTTCTAAAATTCTCTTACCTCATATATAATTTATAGTCACTTCATCATCATCAATATAATTACTACCCATATGACCATGATGATTCTATTCATGAGACTTTTCCTTAGAGCATTGGTTTTCATAATGCCTGTAAATTCAACATTTGAAACATTTAACCGTTGTTGATGTCATAGAAATACTATTATCCTTGTCCATGGGGTTAAATGAAGATTTTCCTTTGACATTACTGGCCTTGTGTCCTTCTTTTCCACACCCAAAGAATCTTCCGGTTCCTTTGAAACATTCTCCCTGAAGCCTCTTCCCACATGATTTACATTCAGGAAATTGATCTTTCTTTCATCTAGGATCAAACTAAAACTCCATTTTTCTCTTATTAGCTTAGACAAGAATCTTACCGTAGTTGAGATTATTGATCATGATATGAGATTTTTTATTAGGCATAATAACTATGTTTGGACTTCCAAATCCCATTTCATTTGGTTGGTCATGACGAATATCATAAAATTTTCCATCATATCCTCCATTATGGGGAATCTTCCTATTTCCATCCATTTTCAAAACCCCAAAAATAATGGTTTGAGAGGCAAAAATAATACTAGGAAAACAATATAATAAAGAGGGAGTACCTTCAATATTAAACATCTTAGGTTAAACTATATTATCATAACCATAATTCTAGGACTATAACCTATACATATACTTAACTGTAGGGACATCCCTAGACATACTTTAGAAATATCTCTAGGGATATCACTACAGTTTTCACATCATAGTCTCCAAAGGTTAACTAAACCTTCGCTCTGATACCAACTTTATAGACCCAAAGCTTGACAAACATTGTCATTAAATTAATTTTTCAGATTACTTAATACATGAAGAAAACATATGCCAAAAAACTGTATTATTTTAGTGTCTTTGGAAACTCAGAACACAATCTTCTAATAATGGTGAAAGATCATCAAAATCTCCTATAAAGTTCGTCCCCATTTTTTCTTACCTAAAACCATTATTTATATCCTAGTGAAATGAAAACATAACAAGGGTGAGCTCAAATGTTTAGAAAGGGTAAACATAGAGAACACAAAACAAGCCCTAAATATTTGAACGTAAGAACATGAAGATAAATTATCAAAATCAGGATTAATAACATAAATCATGGATGTGTGTAAGGAATAGATCATAAAGCAACATTAACCATGATAAAATAGCATAGGAATAAAACATGTAATTATGGAATGACATTAAGCACATGATATGTTTTAAATAGTAGACATGGAATTACTGCCAATACCATCCTAGTGGGCAAAGTCCCTTACGTAATCAAGTTCACTTCTCATTCCAGTCCTGTGTCACTGAACCAGATTAACTTTCTGTTCTATCCATGTCTATCTCATGATATATAAATCATTACCCAGTGCATTGGAGGGAGATAGAGGTCCCACCCATCTCATAATGAAATAATTATTACGTGTGCCACAACATAAACAGAAATCATTCATCATAACCCAAATAATAAAATCGGTTTTATAAACATCACCCCATCATAACATAATCCATATAAAACAAATTGATATCATTTAATCATAAGTAAAGTGAAACCTTGTAAATCATAGAGACATTATACTTTAAATGTACACATATGAAATAATTTCATCATAGTTGGAAAATGGTTTTGATAAAACACTTGAAATGAATTAACGAAGAAAATATCATTTCTTCTTCAAAATCATTTTCTTTTCACCAAATGCCATGCAATTTTAAAATAAAAGTATTTTTCTAAAAATATTCATGAAATCTTGTAGAGTAAGCTTCATGAAAATTAGGCATTATTAAATTTCAAAAATCCATTCATGTTGTATAAGTTAAAAATCATTTTCCTCCTACTTTTAACAAAAAAGTCAAAAAAAAATACAATGTATGGTAAAGAAAAGAGTGATTCCTTCCATAAAAAAAAGTAAAAGTCAATGAGGGGTAATCATGACTTTAATAATAAATGGAAGAATATTAAACACTTTATGAAAACATTTTTATGGACATGGATGAAAAATATAACCCCAGTAAATACTTTCTTATAAGCAATCTCGGAAAAAAATGACATTGAAAAATTATCCCTTACCTTACGTCTGATATGCTTCATACATATCAGAACCTCTTGTATAATTATTTAAATAATGTCATTGACTTATTACAGAATCATATTCATTGTTATGATATCATATATGGTTCACTTACGACTTTATATTACCCGTTCTATTGTAAATTCAATGTTAAAACAACATTTTGGGTAAAATCATATCATTTATCGTACATGTTTCGACTTGTTGTTCTTAATATTATTACGTATATCCTGATTTACATAATTCAAGAATGTAAAAAAATATTTATATATAATATATATTCATAATATAAATATATATGATAGATCGATAAATGGAATGAAATACATCGTTCATGGAGATGGTAGGTCGTATGTATGCAAGAATGATGTTTTCGTTTCCGTGTTAAATTTAATGGAATTAAGTAAATGAAATATATAGGTACATAAATACAATATAATTATTATGTTACAAATTTCATTAATATTTATTGTATGTATTTTATAATCATACTTGAATGGTTAATCATGGAAAATGAATCTCATCGCGTTCGTAGAGAAGGTAGCCCGTATGTATGCATGAGTGATCATTCTTTTGATATTTAAATAGTATATAATTGGATAGAATATCATATATAAAAAATAATAATGATGTTAAATTTATTATTTATATCATTTATAGTCATTATTATACCCATCCAAATGATGAAATGTTTGAATAACAAACTACACCAAGGCGTGGAGACGGTAAGTCGTACATACACACCTCTGGTGACTTTTTCATTCATAGGTTGTATAAAATAACTAATATGGTTGTAAAATTTATATAATAACATCACAGTATATATAAGATACTAGAGATATTATTTTTTAATGGAAACAACAATGAAGGAGGAAGTGGAAGAAGAAAGGAACTTGAAAGAATCGATAGAAGAGATTGCCTCTTCTTCAATGTACCTCTTTCAAACTTCCTCTTAGGGAACTAGGGATGGTCTTATGAGAAGACCAAAACCTCTATGATATAACTAGAGTGGTTGAGAAGCTAAATTGTCAGGGTTTGGATGAGCTTGAAGGCTCAAAACTTTGTAAATAGGATAGGGAGGAAGTGCCCTTTTATAAGGGATGTGAGGGGCACCTTAGGAAAAACTTAAAATGCTCTTTTATAATAAATTCATAATTAGTTTTTAATGGATCCAAAGTGACTTATTTAGAATTTTGGGTGGGTATTGGTCTAAATAATCTCAAAAAATAGGTTTTATACATGTTAGGTTACAATTTTAACATTATCATTTCGATTTAACTCTAAGTTAAATAATTTATCTTTTACAATGTCTTCCTGTATTCTTACAGTATATGGTTAATAATCATAGTATAAACTAAAAATAGAACCCCAATTGGTTTATTAATGTCATATATATTATTATATAATTACTTTTGCCAAACCATATATTTTTAGGACCATTATACCAATTAATAATATAATATTTGTTTTAAAAACTCTTTTATGTCAATTCTGACACTATTTGGTATTTTTGTTTTCTCTAAATTCAAAAAAAAATTATTATATAGAAAAAAATTAATCTAACCATCCATAATATGTTATAATATCCAAGGAAATTAGTGTAATTCATAAAAATTCAAAATTACATTTATTGGTGTATTTATAATATAATTTATGTTAATATTTCATTAATAAGGTAATTACTGCATCAACAATGTTTCATAAATAAATTAAATTATTTTATATCTAAAAAATAAAAAAATACAATTATGTAAGAAATATTTTTAGATTTCTAATGAAAATATATTGTCTAATTTATCTTATGTATAACCCTATATTAAAATATTATAGTTATTAAACATTGATTTTAACTATTTTAACTCTTCTTTAAATAAAATAATAATAATTCATGTAATCTAATCCAAGTGGACCAAAGATGATCATAGTTTATTCCTAAGGGGTTTTACCCAAATTAGAATTATCTAATAGAATTATAACATGTGTTAGGGTAATAATAATAACATTTTTACCCTTAACTAACCTATTTACTTTTAACCGTGGTAAATAAAAGTAAAAAGTTACTATTCACCAAAATTATTTCTATCTTATTGAACCAAATTTTACTACTTGATATTAAATGTGTCCCTCGGATTTTTTAATTTCACTCACAGAAGCTGTAATAATATGTTTTATGTAAATTTTCAAATTCTCCTAGGAGGTGGGTAAAAGATGGTGAAAAGTTTTATAATTTTTTTATATATCTAAAATTATTAAAAATTGACTCCAATGAATTAAATTGAACATATATATGTATTATGTGTCTATTTTGACCTGAAATAAATTTAAATAATGTAAATAATTATTTAAATAAAAATTTTGTTTTAAATTCTATCTTAGTGTTTTTAACTATTCATCAAAAATTGAATGTTTTCATAAAAATACCAAAAATTCACCCTAGGATAATTTCGATATTCTGAATCCAAAAAAGAATTCGATTTTTAAAAATTTAATATAATTGGTATTACTATTCATATTGTCTAGTTTATAAAATATTTTAATAACATATCATTCTTTAGTGAAACTTGGTATTGCGTACAACGCAAACTATCGAGGAAGGTTTCTCTTGCGTGTAATGCAAGCCAAGAATAGTGTTGTGTATACTACTATATAATACGGTGTTTCTTATAGTGAATGATAATCATGGTTTAGCATACAACAAAATAAACCAGGGGAATTAAAAAGAAAAATTCTCTTAAAATCTCAGTGTGTTACAGGGCTGGTGTCGATAATCACGCTAGTGGGTGCGCGAGGAGACCGGTTCTATGGTTTTCCTTACTTTTATGATGTTCATGTTTCTTGGTTCATTGTACCTCGAACTTCTACTGATGATTATGAATATATCTGTGAAGTTTGTTTTGTTTTAATACATTAAGGTATTGTGCATCCATTGTGCATAAATGTCGTTTGTTGTGAAGGCTTGTATGTTTTTATGTGAGGAAGTGGGGAAGTGGAAAAGTTATAATGTGGTAAAATAGTGAAGTCAAGTATAGTTACTCACTTTTCCCTATAAACTATTTGAATAATAAAAATACAATTTTCATCCATTAATGAATTATCTCAATGAAACTTCACCTTTTCAATTGGAACTAAATAATTTTAATTTAGTTAAGTAGGATTGGATAATTTTTTAAATAAGTTAAAAATAGTTTGGAATCCATGATATAGTCCATTGTTTCATCACACTTTTTGTTGTTGTTTTTCTTACACTGGCTCCACACATTCTGTGTCATATTCACATCACTGATTGATTTCATAGTTTCTTCATTGGTTTCGAGTGTTGTTTCTTATTGTTTTAACTTATGATTTAGTCACACAATCTCAATTTTACTCCCCTATCGAACCAACAACCATAATCCTCACCAATATAATTGAACATGTTTTAAGAGAATTATAAAAAATTAATTTTAACATATTTATGTAATAAACCTATACCAGCTATAATATAACATTGAACAACAATTCTCACCATTTTAATAATTTTCATTAGTAATAGGGTTTTATAAAAAATAATTCTACATGACACTAGTTAATAACTTGGCTACACTATCATACATTCGAATAATTAAAAAAAATGAAGGAGTATAAAAATGAAAATAAATACTCAAATAAGTAAATATAATTTTTTAAAATATAACTAGAAAATTAAAAAAAGTTAAATACAGAAACAAATATATATTAGAAAACTGAAAAAAGTCATATGGAAAATATCATAAAATTTTTTGAAACAAACTATGTTTGCTTCCATGATCAATTTTTAGACTTTATCATGACTGTAGAGAAGAGATAGATCATCTGAAGAATATGAAACTCTAATATCATATATTGAAAACGTTATAAATTTAATATGAAAGAATTTAGAAATCGTAAATTTTTAAAACATATACATAACATGAAATTTAAAGCAAATAATACTATAAACCAATACTAGATTCCATAACCTAAGATACCTTGGAATTAGGAATTCAAATTATATACAAAATCTAGAAATAGATCATCTATAAAATTATCCCCAATGTATAAGAGCATTGATATCAAATAGTCTCCAATCATGATGCTACCCTCTATCACTAGTCTACCTATAATGGATTCATTAGTTTTTTTAGGGATTTCTATAGTTTTGTTGACTTGTTTTCTTTATGTGGTTTGACTTAAGAATAATGGATATTAAGAGTTTTTACATTTTTTCTCTAGGATATAGATATAAAAGGGACAAAAAACATAAATTATAAAATAATAGAATCGTGCTATGGAAATTAAAATTCCATTGTGCAAAAATAATATCTTTGGGGAACCATAATTGATGTTAGGAATAAGATCAATAATTTTATATAGGATGATTGAGAGTTATTAAATGATTATTTTGATACGTATTAATACATGCATAGATAGTTTTTGACCACCTGTTAGATCAACATCATTTTAGAGACACATTCTATAATTCCCATGCACCATTATAATCAAAATATAGTTGATCAATTTTTTGATTTTGACATGTCTTATGAAGATACAAATGAGATCATAAAAAAATGATATATTGGAGGAAAATTATCATAACATCTATAGAAAAACTAGCACCATTAAAAATTATTAAATTGAACATATACTGGTGAAATTATTGAAGTTCACATAGGGAGATGTGATGTCATGGTGTGATGCATGCACATGATTGAAAATATTGTCCCATTTTTGATCTTCCAATATAATATAATTATAGAACATGGTTTGTTGATTATGGACCTTGAAATCATGGTTTCATTGATAATTATAAAATCATATCAATTTTAGAATTTTAAATCACCATAATTTATTGTGGTAAGAACAATGGGTAACAAAACATTTATATACCAAAAATTACCAACTATATACCTAAACATATTATAAATATAAATATACAAAAAAATATTTAAACTCTCAAAGATAAATTTACAGTACATTTTAGTAGGCTTTCAGTGAGATTGGTCCTTTAAAAAAGTCAAAGTATCTATGATAAAAATAATTGAACTTCAAATTTATCAAATTTGTATAGATCAGGGTGGGAGAGATAATGTGAAACGTCACAATAAAAATAATCCAAACCGAAGGGAATGTGAGAATATTTGTAAGAATAATGTCACTGATTAAAAATCAGGAATCTATTAGTAAATAGGATTGTAATGAATAAATTTTTTCTCGGGATTAAATTGGAAAAAAAATACATAAATTCTAGACATTAAAAATCATAATAAAATTGATAAATCTAGGTAGAATGATAATAATTCATATGAAAAAGTTCAAGAAAAAAATAAAAATAAATTGGAACGAATTAAATAAGGAATGAAAATAATATTAATTGTGGATGAAGTGAATAATCTATTACACTTGAAGAATTACACTCCACCTAATACATTTCCATAAAGGATAAGAAAATAATGAACAAGATTATCTATCATATCTTCAAATTTTTAGGAGCATAAAATTAAACATTATTTTAGTGGAAGCCTTAAAAACAATCCTATATTACGGGTGGGTAAATAAATTATTATTTAATTTTTGGAAACAATTTTTACCCACAAAAAATCTAATTCTTGTTCTGGAGGGTGATTATAATTTCCCATTCGATTTAGGAAAAAAAATCAGAGCCATTGTTTGTGAATTTATAAATGATTAAATGGGTATGTTGACCCTTTAGGTTGGTGAGGACAAAAAATATTTTCTATTTTAAAAAATTTCCACACTAATTAATAATTTTATACTAATCAATATTTTAAAGGATGTTTTAAGTGAAGTATCTGGGAGAAAACAACATCCTTTTGATGATTTAGTCATAGAATTAGTTCATGGGAATTTTAAATCATATATTTATAAACTCAATTACTCCATGAATAGATATATGACTAGATATATGAATATATTTATTGAAAAATAACATCAATTAGTCCATGTAAACTCAATGTTCTTATATTAGAGTGTTCCTTGGGATTTTATCCAAATATCACCACACACTTCTTTACACAACCCTAATTCTACATTAATCCTTAAAATGAAGAGAATTGTGGTTATTTTGTTGTTGTTGTCTTAATTTAGTATCAGCGATTAATATATGTGGTTAAATATTTTATTTCGGCTATGATTCTTGAAGAAGAAAATGATGTTTTCGTGTCTCTAGAGAGTGTGTAAAGATAATTTCATAAAATATTATCAAATAAAGACAACATTTGTCACTAATATTGTGAGATGATCTGAGGATAATATATTGACTCGTAGAGTAATTCTTTGTTGTTATCTTTGATATGAGTTTTCATTTGGGAAATTTATTAATTTTAAACATCTTAGAATAAAAAATGTTTTGGGTGTTATGTTTACTTAGAGTATATTTTTTGAGATACTATGAAGTTATACCTATTGATTCATAATGTTATAATTTTATCAAAAAATCATAATATTTAATGGTTAAAAAATTAATTCGGTAAGTATAGAATATGAATTTAGAGTCATTTCTTTAAGGGATAAGAACCATAAATTTATATTTTTCCATATTAAATTTTTCTTAATAAAATTATTCTCACTTTATTGTGTGTATCATTTAATTGGTAAAACAAAATTTCTATTATATTTTTTGGTAAATATTTTACATGACATGTTTTAATGACTGTTGTTATGTTAATTAGATGTGAGTTAAAGTGCCGCATATTCGGTAAAGATACCCTGCTAAGTGTATGAAAAGAATATATAGTGACTTCAAGTAGAGGGTATGATTAGTTGTGATGATTTATTACAAGTTATAGATTTATTTTTAACAAAAATGAAAAAACAAGCACCTCATTCTATAAAACAAGATTAAACATTCCTAAAAAACTCTAGTTATTTTTAAATTCAAGAAACTCATTGGGGTCTATTATTTTTATATTAATTGAAACTTTTAAGTAAACAATTTTATCATGGTATAAAATAATTATAAACATTTAAAAAATAATTATAAATTTCAATACCTCTCATTAGAGTAATTTTAATAAATAAATTGTTGATTTATTTAATGTTTCACCATGAATAATTTAATTAACTCTTTAATGTTCATTAGAAATATTATTTCATACATTCGGGAATATATATTAAAAATATATTGGTCACTAGTGTTGTTTATATTTTGATTTTTTAGTAAATTACATGCTAGAATTTTTGCCTTTTAGAATTTATTATTAAACTAATTTGTATAAATAAAACATTATAATTCGATTGTATATTATAAACCTACAAAGAAGTGGATAACAATATATTTTTTATAGGTTTTTTAGTTAGAGTTGGGTGTGGAAATATGTCTATGAAATTTCCTACAACCCTTTCCAACAGAATCATTTTTACAAGTCATTTCTAAATATTTTATAACTTGAATTTCATTTATTTTTCCTACCATGGATTCAACAACATGGAAATTATTCAGTTTTAGGTTACTAGGAGTTATAATTGATCAAATCGTTATAAATTGAAATCCTATCAATCCCACTAACTTATTTAATTAGTAATTTTCCATGTATTAATTATTTATATAATAAGGATTAATTTTTTTAAAAAAATTATTTATATTATACCCCTTTGTGGAGATTAACCTCTATTACCATAAAATTCTAATTTGTTAAATCATGTTTTTACGCATTACAAAAAAATGGTTTTGGAAAATCATGGGAGAAATTTGAAAAATAATTATTAATTTAAAATTTTTTAAATGAATTAAACTCATAATCAATGCATCCAAAATAATTATTAAATGAAAATACTAATACATGTTTAACTCGTTATTCTGTTATTTTGTTCATTCATTATCCCTTAATTGTTTGATGGGTTATTTTCTATAATAATAAATTTTCACTCTACCTAATTTAATGGTGTGTCTAATTACAATGAGTTTTTAAATTGTGTGATTATATTATCATTGTTATAAAGAGAATTTTGTGATTTTAGTTGGATATAAAATGATATTTGATAAAAAATTCTATAAGTATCCATTGTTTTTTAAACAAAAATGTAAAAATAATTTTCAGTATGGATATTTAATTACAGAGGGTATTCACAGTTTCAACATGATATAATTGATGAGGGAAAATAAATTTATACTATTTCCAAGACGAATTCAATTTTTTTTTGATTTTTTATTTATTATATGTCATAGATTGTAACCTAAAATATTTTTTGAGGTCAAGAAATGTGAAGGGTGTTGGGGATTTTAATGTGGCATTTAATTATTATATTTTACCACAATATTTTTTATAATTAATAATGTTTTTATTATCAATTTTATATATTTATTTAATGATTTAATATTTATAATTTGGTTTTAAATTATTAAAACTCTTAATTTAATGTTATAATATTTAATTAATTTATTTATTTATATTTTTAGGTTAAATTGATTATAAATTAATAGATACTATAAAACATGATTTCAATTACTATTTTTACTATTTAATTATCTATCACAATTCATTGATTTTGGTTTTTAAATTCTATTTTAATTATATTTAAACATAATAATTTTAAATAATTGAATTTATTCTATGTAATTAATATATTTATTATTTTATTAATTTTTTACATAATTTATTTATCATTATTATTATTTTAACTGTATTTCATTATTTTATTTTTATATTAATTTTAATTTTTCATTTCATGATATTTCTCTTTTAGGTGTGTAAGGTCAACCGATAGTAAGAGAAATTTCCATGTTATTGGACCCATGCAATTTTTAAATGGAAACATACTATGTTATCACAATGAAATATAGTGATTCTTTCATTTATGTGACCACACAATGGAAGTCCAAGTGAATGTATTCAACATAAAATATACCATGATGACTTTTTGAAGTGGTGACATGACAAATAGTTTAGTTGACATTTTCACTAATGTGACAATGTTGTGAGGATTCAAACTAATCATACCTAAGTAAATGAACAAACCACACTATATTTTTTATAACCTACAACGTGGAGCACATTGATCAATATAATGATAATTCTCCCATATTCTATAACTAGTAGAATTAGGAGAAAACATACAAAAATTAATCAGGAGTTTGTGCAAGATTGGACCCAGTCCGGATGGAAAAAATTGAAATGACGATTTGAAGATATGAACAATATACTATTACGGATTGAACTAATGATAAGTATAAACTCATTTGAACGATTTTTTAACCATAGTACAATTGATCACCAAATGTGTTTTCTATATTATTTCAAGCCAACATCTACAAGTTTTATGTTGGTGTCTTTGGAAAAAGATTTATATGTTAAAACCTGAACCAAAATCATGTGAAAACTAGAATCCTAAAATGATTTAATCATGGAAACATGGATATGAGTTTCAAACTGGGATGGTAAAATTTGTCTTTGAAATACAATTATTATTTTTGTTGTGTTTTTCACACTTTCTTGCATCAATCATCACACGTGATGGATGGATATCCAGTTTTTATTTTGTTGATATATTGGCTTTGAATAATTGTTGGAAGTCTATCATTCATAGTTCAGTCTTATTCATAAGATAGATATTTGGAAGAGAAATACTAATAGTAGTTGTTGAAAATTATGAGTTTGGTAATCCCAAACTATTCTATTTTTAATTTTGATGTTGTTGATCTAACTGAGCTGATGTTGGATACATTCCACCATGGACGTTGTGGGTGGGATGATTTGAATTAAAAATAGATTAATTTTTTGTGTTTATTTTCTATAATAATTATAATTGATATGTCATTGTTCATGAGGGTTTTACCTCTAATGATTATACTTTGTTCACACTATATATTTTACCTAATTTCACATTTATGTCATACTGTTCATCTTCCATAGTCCATTGTTCGGTTCACCAGGTCCACTAATTTTGAGGTCCACGTGATGTATCTATTGTGGGTTGAGATCATCTAGTACTGTGTAGATTCATTGAAAAAAAATTGATAATTAAATATGGTTTTCATCATCATTTTATATACTAGTGACAGGTCTTTATATTTGGTTGACCTGCATGGGTGTTATCGAGATTCTAAGCGTTTTTCTCCAGAATTAATGGTCTCCTGGATATTGTGATAAGTGGTCATGGACCATCGATTCTCATCACTATTATAGAGAGATTGGGAATCTACACTACCAGAAAATTTAGTAATATGACAAATGACAATGGAAAATTAAAATGTCGTAGAGTTGGGATTGTCATGTGGATATAATGTGTGCGACTTGAATTCAGGGATACCTCTAGAAATTTCCTTACTTTTTTGGAGGTTGAAGTAAGTGGATTTTTTGTATTTCTTTTTAGCCATATGGAATTATTTTTACAGGATATTGGAGATTAAATTTAAAAAAAAATGTTTCCCTTAGTTGACGAACCCAAACCTGTATGTATTTGATTTTGTTTTATAGTTCAAATAGAAAAATACCATCACATGTTTGTCACATAAAATAGAGAAAAATTACCATTTCGGTGCTACCGATAAGATATCTATATATGATATTCTTCTAGACAGTTAAGAATTATTTTCAAAATTATATTTTACAATATACTAACACATAATAAAAAATACATCATTCATTCATCAGAGAACATATCGTGGGGAACAAATGGAATACTTTGAATCATTTCCCAAATATGGATATGTGAAATGTATTTTTTCCTATAATTGTAGTTAAATATATTATAGAAATTTATAATCTGATTAAATGAAATAATTAAATATTTTCTTCTTTTTTTAACATAAATTTTCAGTGTAAATTATCATTATAGTACTTGTTTTGATCAATTACGAGTATCATTTCCTACTAGTAAAGAACCGATATGTGATAGTACTGAGTCAATTTACCCTACATCATAGACCAATATATAAAAAATATAAAATGAATAAATGTATATTATATTTAATTAGTCGATTAATTATAATGTTTGTATTTATTTATTTTGAAAAAAGAAGATCACTATGTTGTGGAAGGTCACTAATGTGACATCTCACTGAATCATCGCATTTTTCTAAACACTAAACAATTATAATTAACTTGAGAAGGAATAGGGAATAATTTAAATCAATTAAAATCAATTTTAAAACCCTAATATAGTTAATTTCTTCAAACCAATCTATATATTATTTTTTTACACAACCTCAACACAATCGTGGACATTTTCTCTCCACAACACAATTTTTACAATTTGTTGTTTATTTTCATAGTTGTTTTTATCATTTTTACATTTTTAGGAAATAAATCATCATATTCCCTACTAAATTCACCCTCATACCCGCCATTATACTAGTTATATTTAGATCTGGGGTTTTTAAATAATAATTACACTTGATTCTTATCACTGAACTAGTTATACCAATAAATTTTGGTTAACCCCTTACTCAACACCATAGTATCTACATGTAGTTGTGGGGTTCTATAAATCATTAATTTTACTCTTCTCAAGTAAAATACTATGGTCTATAGTAGAATTTAGGAACTATTATTAGTTAATCAATGAGAATCAAATTTTTTTAGAAAAAACGAGTATTAAATAACCATTAAAATAAAAGATTAAATAAAAAAATCCACCCAAAAACATTCATATATAAAAATGTGTAGAAAAAATCTAAACAAATCGATATTTAAATTAAAAAACTAAAAGTGTGTTATTTATTTTTGTCTGTTTAAATTTTAATTTGAATAAAATTAATAGCAACAACATCTTTTGAGAATAAAACTCCAATATTAGAAATTGTGAAACATTATTCTATATTTAAAATAAAAAAATAAGTACAAAATTTATAATTTTGGGAAAATGGATTTAGGAATAAAGGAAATTCAAAACATAAATATATTTCATACCATTAATTAATCCCTTTATAATCCTATGATTTGTGAATTTTAATTTCCAACCACGTAAAAAATAATTCCTGAAAAAATGTTATCCCTTAGTTCTAGGAATTTTGATATCAAATATCCCCACTTGTCTTTGTTACCCTATTTCACATGATTTCTTATAGAGGATTTATTAGATATTATGAGATATATCTACAATTATGTGCAACATTTGCCTTTGGTAGATTTGAGTGAGGAATAATTAAGGTATTTAGTTATTCCCTTTGGTCTCAAGGGTGGGACTTTGACATGATTCTAGAACATAGTTAAAGAATCATATGAAACATGGGATGAGCTTTCGAATTCCATTGTGTCAAAATTATATCTTAGTTACACTACAACTGCTATTAGTCGTATGATCTTTGATATTTCATAGATGATGTAGTTTTATAACTTTAATCATCTGAAGTGTTTCGTACCATACTTGGATATTATCCAAACAACAAGAGGGATCCTTATCAATTTCTGGATACCTTATATAATTCATATGCTCGTTATAATCAAAATGTAGTCGATCAATTTTTTAGGGGTGAATTATCTTATTCAACTGATAATGTTATCATCCAAAATTTTATAAGATGGACCACAATTTTAACAAACTTGTTATTTGAAGCGAATATTTAGTGTGCTGAAACTCTTACCTAAGCTGCCGCAATTAATGAAAATTTACATAGGGATTAGTGATGTCATTGAGTTATGTGTTTAAAAGCTCAAAAATGTTTTCCAACTTTTATATCAACATTAAATGTAATTATAGTGAATATTTCATTGATTATAGGGATATAAATGTTTTTTCATTTATTATTTTCAAAACCAATTAGATGGTGAATATTAAAATCAAGATAATCTGTCATACAAATAAAATGATGTAAATAAATTGTTAGCTCACCATATTAGCAAATAAAAACCAACAATTATTATTTAAATCAGTATATGGGTGGATATGAAAACACTAAAGTGTGAATTTGGGGTATAATATATTTGGGTTTGGGTTTGATCGCTTCATAAAAAAATGGAACTGACTATTGGATTGATATCTTGATCATTAAAATAGCCAAATGGATAGAGATCTAGGAGGGAGATATAAATGGAACCTTCCTAGTACAACTAATCCAAACAAGATGAATAATTTAGTAATCCTAAAAAATTTATTAGGGTTGAAAACTCATAATATGGAATGGAAAATACAATGAAAGATGAAATATGTGTTCAATGAAAAATATTGATTTTTTTTAAAATGTTGATATGGGATGTCATGATAGATTTGAATATTCCTAGAAGAATGATGAAACATCACAAGAAAAAGATCATGAATAAATGAAAATTAAATGGGAAATCATTAAGGAAGCTATTAAAATGGCGAGGTTTAATGTTGATGATAAAATCATACCAGAGTTGATGAATTATTCCCCTCTAACTATTTGTCCAAAAAAGATAATAATGAGTAATTAACCAAATTCGCTCAAGGTTTTTTGAATTCATTGTTATTTTAATTTCGATATCCCTTTTGTTAAATTGTTAAATTACATCTCATATTATCTATAATTTATATATATAATAATAGTTAATAAAGGTTATTGGGATGAGATTTCAAAAAAAATGACTGACGATTGTATTTAAATTATTCGTAATAATATCTCGTCAAAATTATAAGACCATGGAACTTTTTCCTTTTTAATAAATAGAGAATGTGAAGATATCGGATTCTTGTTTAAATTTTTTGGAACCATCAATCATATGTTCCATTCAATACTAAAAATGATTGGCCTTATATATCAAAAAATTTCAAATGTGTAATACAATTTAGCTAATAGGTCTCTTACGTATCCTTATAGGTTGGTATATAGGCAATTATTATATGAATAGAAACTATATTTAAAACAAAAATAATCATATTATTGAGATATTATATGATGATAATGTCACAATAATTTTAGGATGACCATTATTATCCCATTATGGGGTAGTTATAAATTTGGTGAAGGGTAATATTCACCTTCAATCATGGGATGAAAATAGTACATTCACATTTTCAAAGAATTCCCAATTTTGTGATTTTTAAGATTATATATGTTGAAAATGAGGTTATTAGAGATAATATTAAGAGGGAAACATTCATAAATTTTATTATGTTCTCAATGAATCAGTTCATGATCATTTTGAAGAAACATTTTGTGAAACTAATTCAATAACATAACTTCAATTGTTTACAATGATTGAGAGGTAGGTTTAGAGAAAAATTTCTAAATAGAATTAATTTTTTCAACCATACCCAATTTTATTATTTAATATGGTTCCTCATGTTATTGTTCAAATTTCACCACCCACCACTTTTCCTCAACTAGATTCAATATCATACCCATTATAATCATCAAAATGTGAGTCAATTTTTTCTATTCATTGGTTTAATATGAGTGAAAAATATGTGAGCTTATTTATATCGTTTCCCTTGTTCTTGACCATTAATTTTTTTTTCAATATTTAGAGACTGTGATGAGAGAGTTAATTAAACATCATAAGGAAAATTGTTATTTTTATTCTATTAAAAGCTTACATTGATGATAAATTTGATGTACCTAAGATTTGGGAGTTTTTATGTAATCTGAAGAATAGTTCCCCCATGTCATGTTACATTGTTGAATATGAGTGTAGCACATCTACTTCTCAAACTACTAATGTTATTACACTATTTTCCGATCCTTCTGTTGTATTATGTGTGGGTGAAATTTTCAAGAGTAATGACTTTGAATAATGGAGACATGAGTGGTTTTGTCTTCAATAATCTATTCTTCTACATTAATTATGGTATTTGAAGTTGTTAAAAATTAATAACAAAGTTTTTGATTTTTGGTTTATTTCTGGCTTGATTTTTGGGATTTTATAGAGCTACAATTGTTGAGTGATTATATTATTTGTTCAAATAAAAAATAGTTAAATCATGAAAATTTATTACACATAACCTTAAAAATATCATTTAAATAAATTGTAATGTGATATTTATTGAAAATGGATTTAATTTCAATGTTATATATGACATAACCAAAAAATTTATAGTCTTTCCAATTACATTTTCTATACATAAATTATCCATGCTCTATTATTATTTCCATTAATTGGTGGACCAATAATTCTATATTATTATCCATTAAAATTTCTCATATTTTGATTCATTTTTTTTAATGTATCAGGGTTATCAGACCATGAAGTATGGTGGTGTAAAGTTAGCGAAGATTCCATGATTTGTTGTTTTTTTAAATTTAATGTGACCAAAAGAAATTAGCATGGTTGGTTGTGATAATTTCATTCTAGTGGTAGATCCATTGTGAACGTCATTTCTAGTTTGAGTTTATCATTAGAGAAAAATATATAAAAATCCCCAAACAAATCTGGTTATTTTTAAACTCTAGAAACTAATTGGGATTTGTTAATTTTATGGGAACATTATATTACTAATAGAGAACTGTTTACATTGTCTTAATGGAGGTTACTCTTTTTTATACAACAATGATAATAATTCTATATATATACGAAGTAATTATTTTAATTTATTTATTTATATTTTTGTATGATTTTATAAATTTCATTGAATTTGACGACTAAATATTAATGATAATGTTATTTATTACATGATGTAATTTATGAGAAATAATTCGTGTTCAGTAATTTTGTTTATATTTTTCTATTTGTATATAAATTAAAAATAATTATTTTGTTATCATATCTAAATCATTCATATACTCATTGATGGGATTCCAAAGTATATAATTTCATTCTATATTCTTAATAAGCTAATAAGTTTCCACTGATGACCATTGTACATGTTTGGGTTTATGTGAGTGTTCTATGGTAAAAAGTTTTTGAACATTACCATCACCCTCTATAATAAAAAAATTTATATTCTTTTTTGAAAACTATTTTTTCCCAATTTTATATTTTTTATCATACCATGTATTCGATAATGGGGATACTATTTATTTTTATGTGTGGGGAATAGGGATTCATTTAGAGTAACGTAAATTTCTTAAAAACCAATCATAACCAAAAAAAATTTTAATTTCGAGGGTTTCATGTATAATTTTTTCATTTTCAGTGAATTAAATCTTTTCAGAAAATTAATGGTCGTGATATAATTTTGATAAGATTAATTAGTAGTACGTATTGGATTTAATTGGAAACATTATTTTTTCAACCCTCTTTGAAAAATTATTTTTTTATCATGGAAAAATATTAGGAAATAATCATTGACCTAAAATTTTAATTTTAATATAACTCAAAAGATATGTAACTAAATGAAATAATTAAATTAAAATCCAAATCCATGTTAAACTACATGTTCTATTAGTTTGTCATTCTTCATTCATTAACTATTTAATTTTTTATTTATTTCACCTATTAATTACCCCCACCCCATTTAATAATGTGTTAAATTATCTTGAGTTCTAAAATTATGTAATTATGTTTCTCTAGAGGTAAAAAAATCTACTATTTTCATTTTAATGAAAAATGATGTTTTCAAAATTATCATTAAAATTATAAATTTAAATCATTTTTAAAAAATTAAAATATTTTTTTAACTGATGAGATTTAATTATTGAGGCTATTCATATATTCATCTTGATATAATATGTAACATATTTGATTTTTTTAAAATATTTTTAGATATTATATTAATTGTTTTTGAGACCATGCGATGAGATGATGTGTGATTCTAAGGCCGAGTGTTCCCAAAATTATTGTTTTAAATATATTAAATATATAAACTAGATTGTGAATGTGGTTTTCCAAAAAAAAGTGTAACAAATCAAAATTGATTTTATGGATCAAAAATCAATGGGCACCATTGATTTCAGAATGGTGGTTTCTCCCAAGGTGGGAGTTAATTGTAGTCAGCATCTGTCATTTGTATAAATGGTATCAGGGGTGTAAAATAGATAAAATAATTTGATATAAAAATTTATATGTTTCTTTTCAACTATTATTGGATCTTTAAATTGATCCTTATTTAATAATCACAAGGATATACGAACAACCCATGAGACACAAGGGATATTCTAGAGAGGGAATTGGAGAATCCTCTCTAAAGAATATCGATTTATCATGGATTAATCGATCGATGAAACCTTTGATTTGATGCACTATTACAAGATGATGATGATGCAACATTATTCGTCAATAATTGAACCAAAAAAATTTATGACATTTGTTTTATATATATTCTTCGATGTTCTTAAATTTAGAGATGAACAAAAATCAATAAATTAATGTATTGATTTAACAAACGATTTCCTTTCATGATGGGTTATAATTACAGTGTCTATTTAGGAGAACTCTTACGATTGTTCTATTCGATGTAATTTACCATTCGAATGGAAATGTCTCAAGGATAACATGAAAAAAATCCGTTGACCATTCCTCAAGTTTGTTCTTTATTAATTTCACCCTACTTTCTTGTTCATCATCGGTGACCACTTGGTCCATAGTTTGACTAAATCCATGGAATTAATCATTAAACATACGATTCATAGCGTAATGATTTGAGATAGTAGATCCCGAATCAGTATGGAACAATAGAGGTGTCAAGGTGGTGGAGGTGAACAGATGTGATATGTTTGGATGCTACAATTCAACAGGTGATATGCAAGGAAGATGATTTAGAGGAACATAATCAAAATTCCAACATGATAAAATGCCTCAATATTGATTATTTGATGATGGATAGGCTCAATGAGGATTTATCTATTTTTTCGGAAAGGCACATCTGGAATCAGAGGCCATAGTGGTAAGGGTGTTGTGAAGAACAATATTTGGGATTCTAGAAAATCCCACAGAACACGGAATGTAATCTAAGATTACATGATGTGTGGGGACCCTATAACAGCTTCTTGGGGTTTAGGAGGAATATAAGGATTATATGAAATGTAATACCTATCACACTTTTTGTGACCCTCCCCAGATGAATCAGTGGGAACATCGAAGAGTACACAGACACTGGTTGGATAATCGGGCATAAACACTCTATGTACTCCCACATAGAAATTTTTTGGCATACATTTACTGAAACATTTACATGAATTCATTTCACATAAATGACATAGAGAAATGGGTAGGATAAAATTTTTCTCTACATACTGTGTATAACCTTTTACATTCCATGTATATGGAAATTACACACTATTTGAGTCTCTTCCACAAAGGAAGAATTTGGGATAGCTGGACACATTGTGTACCCCAATTGACATGTCTTGTACACCCTTCAAGAGTGCATGTGGAATTTTTTTCATACTTTAGACCATTATCAGTTGATTTTATTCCCTCTTCCCACTTAATTGAGGTTATAGTGTATAATTTCATCCATATCACTGGGTTTTATCCCCTCTAGAGTTCGAGTCTTATAAAGAATTGTGGAATCCCTATACGATACTAGAATGAAATCATCTATCATCCTTAGATACATCAACAGAGGTTCTGGAATCAATGTGTCCTCCCTCAGTAGATAATTGATACTCCATCTAGAATGCTCGATCGATAGGGTTTGTGGAATCATTGACTTACGGTCCATAATATAACATGCTAACCAATATTGAGTTCATTGTGTCCCCCATCGATTTTAGGAATTACCCCTATCTATGTATCATAGTCTTCATAGACCAGTGCATTTTCTTTGGGTAGGGACAAATTATTATGAACTCTTCTTCAATTTTTTCTGATGATTGCATGGATACTCGAATGTGTTCCCAAAGAACAAGCATTGCTTCAAGCATAATCCTATGGATAATATTTGCTTATGACTACACGGTGGTGTGGTATCCTTATAGAATATATATGGTTGTTTCTATTATAAAATTATTTTCATATATTTTATTGAGATGACTATATATGGTTCTTCGGGTTTAGTGTTTTTGAGGTGTCCTATGGTGTATTGTTATACTCACCCAAGTATGGGTTTTTCCATCACGTTTCTTATTTTGTGCAGACGACAAACATTTTGAAGCTGTCTTTGGAGGGTAGGGGCCATGTGGAGTGTATCTAGAGCCTGGTCGACTAAGGTGTTTACCAAGAGTATACATATTAGTTAGTCCCCTCCCTTGGGGAAGGTAGTTCTCTTTAGAGTTTTGGTTGGTCTTCTTTTTCCCCATTTTTGTTTTCAATACATTACTATCATAGTCTGTTATGGTATATTAGATATATGCATGCATTATTTATGTTGGTTTACTATTAGGTATTGTGTGGTTTTGGATATGGGAGCATGTGTATTGGTAATTTAGGATTACCACTCCCATTTAATGGATACTCCGACTCAGTGATGGCCGCCATCCACTGGACTATTGGTGCTGGGCATGGGGTAGTCAATGGTCAGGCCTTAGTGGGTCAGGTCCTGATAGAGTGGTATAAAAGGATAATTATTATACTTTAGGACTGGGATATGGGGATTTTGGATAGTGGTAACATTGTTTAGTGATTCAATATTGTCTTTCAAGATAGGGATACTAGTTTTGGTGTTTTGGCTGATTTATCCATACACCATGACTCTAATCACCTACCTTTCAACATAGTTCATTTATATATTTGTTTAATGTTAATAGTTATAGTTCATTCATAATATAGGAATGGGTTTTTGTGTTCAATTTCTTTTTGAGTTATATCACTAGATATACTCTTTTGACCATAGTACATAATGTTTTTTCTCAAGATGCATCCACATAGAGAGTCTCTAAGATTCTACTATGTGATCATGAGAATAAGCTTACATGTAATGGGGCATCAGTAAATGGGATTATATCCAAGATAGAATCTCTAAATGGTTTACATTTTATACACCCACCTCTTGAGAAGTAGCAAGAAACTTCATTACCATCACAGGATTCATGTAGGCATATTGTGTTGTAGGAGTTTCGATGGTAGAAACCTCCCATTTTTTGGGGTAATAAAGACCCCTAGGTGGTTGAGGGATATCTAAAGGTTGACAATCACATTTTTCACCTTGGGAGGATTCCGTATAATTAGATTTAAATACATTATGTGAGTCTTATTTAAAGATTTGTGGGGTGATGGTGGAGCATTATGACTCACTCACATAAAAAGATAACTCCCTCTTAGACAGCCTTCGACATCTATTGAGAAGTGAGTTCTATGTGGCCACATTTAACACAGTATTCATACAATAGCTTTTTTATTTTTATAAGGGATGTTTAATCATGGAAAAGTATTTTTGACATTTAATGTTCCTTTTTGTTAATCCTTGGATTTGTTTTGAGAATAATTTTTCAAGGCTCGACCATTGAGTGGGGATTCTGATGGAACAACATCGCATCCATAGTATCACTTGGAAATTCATCCTATTCAAGAGTTCATGAGCGTCCCTTATTGGTAGAGTGTTTTCTGGAATAGTAGACACTTGTATTGAGAGTTTTTGGTGGAAACCCAGTAGATATATCCTCAGACATAGGTAACTGATGATATTCAAATGGATCCATTTTGGCCATATGCTTTAGGAAGTAATCCTAGGACTCATGGTCAGCAGTGTTAAGCTATTAAGGTGAATTGAATTATCATAGAAACAATATTTGTTTCTCTTGAAATGTTCGGGGATATATGGCATGAGATTTCCTGACCCATCATATATCTGATTGGGAGATGGTCATGGGACCTCCGATGTAGAACTATAGGTAGGGGTAGGGTGTTTAATAGGGAGGTTGATGTGGAGGACATATAGGAATGGTAGTATGAGGTGTTTATATGCTAAATATACTACCTCCACCATTTCCATGTGGTCGACGCCAGGATCTAAAGATGGTGTTTAGGGATGAAATAGGTTGAAATTTTTGCAGTTCTAGGACCCCGAACCTATAGTGATGAGACGAGGTAGGATTTGTGTTTATTCAACATTACCTGAATCATTTATACACATATTTTATTTCCATCCATTATTTTACAATTCTCTAGTTTGAAACATACATATTTTGGTTGTGCTTTTGACATGACCCTTACTTTTAGAGGCTCTGACGGGAAGTGACTCATCGATTACACACATGTTCTAATAATGAGACCTGCCACTAAGAGAATGTATTTTGTAAGGAATATCATTTTACATATCAATGAGTCCTTAAATTTTCATTATTGGTGTGGAATATTTATCTATATTTCATTCATGTATTGACTATTTCTATACAATAATGTGGTGTGTCCATGGTAACAAAATAACATTTCCTTTGGGGATGAAAAAGAAACCTTGGTAGATCAAGATGAGCCTAAGTGAAGTAGAGTACAACCGATTATTAACTAGTTAGCTGGAATGACTATTGTGCAGTGGATACATTGAGCTACCAATTTGGTGGAGTGGTGCATAGTATCGGGACATCTTTTTTAATGACATGCCAATTTACCTCCCCACTGAGAGGTATATTGTTTTATAGTTTTTTTCCTGTAACCAATTGGTTTTACATGGATTACATGGATATTTAATGAATTATTACATATTGTCCATTATTCTGTATGATTATTATGTAATAATGACCTAGAGTATTTGTGGCATTGATAAGGTAAGGGTTATTCCCGTCTTTGATGACAACCATGAAATGCTATAACAATATTATTAATATTGTTATGCGGTTGGATGACATTCTATGATGGTACACATAACATGCAGACCGTCAAGTGTGAGTACTCGTAATAAGATGATACTTCCTCTCACGAAGTTCGCCCATGGTAATCTCCAAGATAAGAGATTATGAGGGGAGACCCTCTAGTAGAAATTTTTCATGTTTTGGTGTCATTAGATCATTCTATCTGTGATCCTTTGTAATTACCCTTAGACTTTAAGATTATCATTAATATGTGTTATGACATACCAACTTTGATTTACTTTTGAAAATCGTCACACAGACAGTTGGAAGGAAGTAGGGTATGTTAGGTGTGTCACGAGTGGCATGTTATTAATGGATAAGTTGAGGAAGGATTAGTCCCTTATTTTTATGGAAGTTGATATCACATCCATTTAATTGAAATAGAACAATCACATGATATTACATGGCCATGGTATAACAAAGATTTTATTTCAGGTCGTCAAAGAATGATGTATCAATCATAATCATTGATGAAACAATCATGAAACCTAATTGACGAGAGATTGAGACAAAGGGATAATATTGCACAGTAATCATTCGTATTTGGATTTCATTATTGTGACATTACATTCTTTATACTGGGTTCTGTGACCCATTTCTAAACATTACATGAGCTCTTTCGGTAATCCCGCCTAATGCCAACGAGAAAGAATGCTATAGGGTAACACAATAAGTGTTTTTGGTGGTCTCTGTTAAATTCTATTTGAATTTTATTAATAAAATATATATGATTCTCAATACTGTGGTATAATATCATTCAAGTTAAGATGATCGCATAAATTAAATAAAATTTATATATTTACTTTATTGAACATGTAATAAATATTTATTTTCAAGTTTGTAAAAAAATTATTTATTTAAGAGAATAATTTATTTATTTATTTATTTGGGTGTTCAATAAATTAATGTGGAGTTCAAGCGGACCAAGGATGGTGCGATAGTAAAGTAATTATTTGAAGGAGGTAATTAATTATTTAAGTTGTTGACCTAAATTAAAATAATGCTGCTATTATTTAGTGACATAGAAAATTATTTATAATTTTTTTTCTGCAAGTTTGCGCACTATAAATAATGATGCAATATTATTATTAAAATCATTTGTTTTATATATGTTCATTAATGTATTTAATTGTTTCTATGAAATTAAATATTTTAACTAAAATTACATGTATATAAATAGGAAAGTACACATTTTGTTCCATACACTATACCACATGCCTGATGAATTAAGAATTGTTGAGCCAAACAATTTCTCTCTCAAATCCTCTTTTATCCCCTCTCAAGATAGATAGATGTTTTTCAAGGATGAAAAACAAGGTTTCAAGATCAATCGACACATGACACTCAATTCTCCGCGCTAGCAACTGAAGAATGAGTGGTGTCGATCAGAGGCCATCAGAGCACATGTAGATCACTACTAGAGAGATTCTTGTTTGGATCCTTACAACCACAATTAGAGAATTGGGAAGGGTCAATCTGGATGATCAACATCATCAACGAACAAAAATACCAAAGGTACATATATTAATTTTCATTGTGAGATTAATTAAATTAATTATAAACATAATGTGCAAGATCCTCTCTAAAAGTTTCAGGTCTCATTTTTTGTTATCTAAATATTTGATTATATTCTATGGGGAATGAGTTCATCATCATATTGATCCATGAATAATCTTGGATCATGGTAAAAATTAAAATTGGGTGTAATCCCAACCACCCTTCCGTTGTACCTAGAACCTTCATGTGGTATCAAAGAGGTTACATAATAGTTTATAAATATTTATAAATTCCTTTGATTAATTACACATTTAATGATTTAGTCATATCAATTTATGTTAATCATTCTGAAAATATAAATATCAAGATCTATTCCTCCTCTTCCATTTCACGTTTTCCTTATAGAAACAAATTTTTCTTTTAATATAGATTAAAATAAAATAGAGGATCTCATCCGGAGGTTCCAAACGTTCATGTCCATACATGACAAGAATTTAAGGCATTTATATAGAAGTACATGTCCTGTAGTCTAGGTTCAATGAATTGAACTGGTCCACCAAACCATGTCATGTATTGGAGTCTTTCTAAAACTGAAATGACTCCATGTGATGACCAGGAACATGTGGCACACTGTTTCCTGATTACACATCGTATGGCCCATGGAACACAATGTGTATTCCCTTCGGGATAGGGTTGGACTGTGTACCCCGTACACAGCATGCCCGGCCGGAAATCGTATAACACAGATACTAAAGAGCATGTGTCCCATTAATCATGTCATGTAATCCTCAAATTTCAGACGTACATCTACATGTTATGTCCCTGGATGTGTACTTTGGATGGACGGGGAACAAAAATACATGCCGTGTAGTCAGATCTACATGCCGCGTACACATCAAAATTACACATATTTATTAAAATTTATTATTATACAATACAATCCCTTGAGACATGTACCATAGTGCATACATAAATCTGAGGCACAACACGTGATAGATGTTATATATATATATATGTGTGTGTGTTTAATTTAACATCTGTGTAATGTTCATTTCTACTCAATGGGAAGTTATGAACCAGAATTCACTAAGTTGTGTCCAATGTACAAGTTACGTACAAAGATAATTTTAAATAAATATATTTGTTTTAAATTATGTTGGATGAGAATCTCAAGGAAATTCATAAAGGGTATTATGATAAAAAGATCGATTAATTAATGATAATTAATTGATTTGAGTGTGATTTATCTGAAACCAATAACGATTAATGAATTGAATTCTAGTTTTAATTATGCGTAAATAATGTCGCATGCATGAATTATCATGAGCTTGACCATGACCTTTTCATGTGAAAGGCTTCATTTAATTAATTTATTTAAATTAAATTTTTTGGCATGCGAGCCTTCTCCTCGTTAATATGTATGGCATGAACACCCATGGTATCTCTAATGTAAAATCCCTTTTACCCCACACCTGCGTGTGAGATAAAATCAAATGCAATAGATGGAGCTCCCAAGCTAGTGGAGGCAGCACAAGATAGGAGGCAAGGAGAAATCAGTCCATGAAGATATACAGGTGGATAGGTTGAAAGATGTAAACCAAAACCAAAAATGTTCAAGTTGTTTCTCCCCTATGTCGCGGTTATTTTATCAACCACTAGATAAACTAACCATTAGAAAGGTTCATGATCATTCTATTTAAATTATTTTATTTCTGTCAGTTGCATCTTTTACCATTATAGATGTGTTGTCACAATCACATAATTAATGAATTAAACAAGCATGCAAGATGGATCTAAAATAAACCTGACATATGCTTAAATATTATCAATACATGGTTAATCACTAAAGTAATTTACACTTAATATTAAAAAGCTTTTGATAATAATAATAATCAATTCATGCATAAGGGATAAAAATATCTCAAAAAAATATTAAGTCCAAAAAAGTCTTTCGTTACATGATTAAGGAATAAACTCAATAAAACATTGTGATTGACCAACCCTTGTTGGGACACTTACTTTTATACAAGAATCCCTTATGAAAGGTTTCAGGTTGACTTAACCAAATTACATCAAGAGGAGTAGCCCTTTCTATACATGATGTAAAATTGGAGGCACAATTTGTTGAAATACATATCAATGAGTTGCAAGACCGCAGTTGGGAAATATTGACCTAACTAAATACCTTCTAATATATTGACAAACCCTTATTAGGGTTATGTGAAGGGGAATAGGGATCCATTACACTAGAATTCCAAGGCAACTGGACATTATGAGTTCAATGGTGATGGCCATTTTGACATGATTAAATAGTGGGAGACTTAATAAAATTTATTATTTCTCATAAAATGTAATCATGAAGGTACTAATGATCTACTCTATTAATTGTAGAACAGAATTGAAAAGCTCATCAAACACATAATCCCTACGATCAATTTTGGATAAAGAAAACATCCTCACTTGAAATAACTTCTAGGAATGTTTTGGATGCATTCAATATATCCTACTCCATGAATGGAAGTCTTGCACGCTGGATTCCGAATTACCTAATCCACCTGCCAAAAGAGGTGAGTGATAAGGATTTCCTGTTCTATGAGAAAAATATGTACTACACGGTCGAAGTTCAATGTTTGATGATATCATCAATGTATAGTGATCTCATGAAGTCTCATGAAAACAAGGATGCTTATAGCCTGCTCGAGAACCTCTGTGGTCTTTACCAGGATAGAGAAAGACAAAAAATGGTTGAGATATCTAAGACACTTATTTAAAGTAAGCTTGGAGAAGGTGACCTAGTTGGACATCATATAGTCTTTCTTATTAGCTACATTGAGCACCTGGATAATCTAGTTTTTAAACTCCCTGAAGAACTGGGCACTGATCTCAATCTCACATCACTCCCTAAGAGACTATCTAACATTGTTGTCAATTTCAATATGAACAACATTGAAAAGTCTCTATCGGATCTTCTTATCCTCATTCGCCAAGTGGGAAAAGATAAGAACCTTGAAAATCCTTCTCTCATTATAGTGAATAAGAGGAAATAGAAGGCAAATATATTTAATCTAAAAGATTCTCCAAGGACTTCCAAAAAAAGGAAGATCAAAGGGGAGAAAAGAGAATAAGAGGATGTTTGTTTCGTGTGTGGCAAGAAGGGCCACCGGGAGAAAACTTGCATCCAACCTAAGAAGCAACATGATTCTTTATGTGAATTTATTATCAAATGTTATCTATCTGTTTATACAAATTGGTTATTAGATACAGCTTCTAGTGCTCACATAGGTATCAAAATACAAAGAAATTGTATATTCAATAAATATTGATCAAGGCGAGGTAGATCTATGACTAGCCAACTGAGCCATACATTCTGCTGTAGATATCAGGGATTACCACCTCACGTTGCCAACTGGTATGATCTTGGTGTTAAAGGGTTGTTATTATGTTCCTTATGTTACTAAAAACATTATGTCTCTATCCAAATTAGATACAAATGGATTTTATTTCATTTCTGAAAATGAATTTTACTTCTTTTACAAAGACATAATTTGTTATGGTGGGGCACATTTATACAACATACTTTACATGTTGGATTACACACACCATATAATGGTAATCAATAACAAAGATACATCACGTGAGTCACACCACACCAAACATTGGAATTACCATCTAGGTCATGTAATCGCGATTAACTTGACAATCTTACATCAAGATGGATATTTAGATTCATTCAAACTAAATCCACATGGCATATGTCATTCATATTTACAAGGAAAAATGACCAAATCCCCATTTAGTGGGAAAGCTGAAAGGGATAAAGAACTTATTGAATATTTTTATACTGATGTGTGTGACTATTTCTAGTCGAAGCAAGGGTGGGTACTCATACTTCATAACAATTACATATAATTTTAGTAGATATAGATATATCTAAATAATGACGCATAAGTCAGATTTTTTTGATAAGTTAAAAGAATAAAAGAATGAAGTTGAGAACCATCTTGGTAAGAAGATTAAGAAACTATACTCATATCTATGTAGATAATATCTTAATCAAGACTTCATTGATTACATATGAGAGTTTATGGTCCTATACCAATTAACTCTTCTAAACATGCCTGAGTGGAATGGTGTTAGTGAATGGAGGAACCACACCTTGTTGGTCCTGTTTAGATCAATGATGAGTCATGTGAGTCTTCTATTTCCCTTTTTGGGACTTTCATTTCAAACAGCGGCACACATACTAAAACATGTACCAACTAAATCGATAAATGGTATTTAATACAAGATATGGTGTGTAAGAAAATCCATTTTATAGACTTTACATGTGTGATATAGAAAAGTGTTTTTTAAGGCCTCTTCAGGTAGAAAACTCACACCCCAAGGTACAAAATCTACCTTTATAGTATACCCAAAAGAAACAATGGGATATTACCTATACAACCCCTTAGGAAAAAATGTAACATTGGAAAGACATTCCATGTTCAATGAGAGGGAGAACATATACAAAATAGATGTTGGGAGTGAGATAGACTTCGATGAAGTCGAGGCTCAAGGTGCACAACTGTTGGTACATGATTAGATTCCACAATGCCTTGTGAAAAAAATATTTTCTAGAGACACAAGTACTACGTAGGAGTACAAGAGATGTTAGAGAACCAGAATGATATAGTTTTCAAGTTACCAAGGATGGTGACTCTTTCGTAGTTGATAATAATGATCCTCTAACCTATAAGGAAGCATTATGTGGCACAGACGTTGACAAGTGGCAAGAATCCATGAATTATGAAATGTATTCCATGTACCAAAACCATATCTGGATTTTGGTAGATCCTCCAGTTGATGTAATTCTTGTTGGTTTCAAATGGGTATTCCAGAAGAAATTGGAAATGGAAGGACATGTTTGTACCTATAAGGCACAACTAGTTGCAAAAAAAATTAAGCATCATTTAGGAATTGAATACAATTAATCCTTCTCACCAGTTTCAATTATGTAATCCATCAAAATTATACTTGGTATTGTACCTTACCATGATTATGAGATTTTGAAAATGAATGTCAAAACATAATTCCATAACGGGAATCTTCAGGAAGAATTCAACATGACTCAACCTGAAGGGTTTGTGACACTAAAGGATACAAATAAGGTATGCAAGTTGAAAAAAATCCATTTATGGATTAAAGAAAGCATCCAGGTCATGGAAAATACGTTTTGATGAAGCCATAAAAGAATTTGGTTTTATCTAAAATGAATGTGAGCCCTTTTTCTACAAACAGTTTTGTGAGAGTGGAGTCGTTTTGGTAATAGTATATGTTGATGTCATATTACTCATTATAAATGAGATGCCAGTCATGCAGTCTGTTCAGGCATGGGTGAATCAATGCATCTTCTTGAAAGACTTGGGAGGGGTAGAATATATTCTTGGGATCAATATATATCTTGATAGATCAAAGATATTGTTGGGCCTATGTCAAAGTACATACATTGATAAGATACATAAGATATTATGTATGAAACAATCCAATAGGTTATTGTTTCTAGAGTCACATAGCATTCATCTTTCCAAGGAAATGTGTCTTCACAGGCATGGGGAAAGAAAGATATTGGCAAGGACTCCATACAAATTAGTTATTGGGTCAGTCATGTATTACATGCTATGTACTAGGCCAGATGTTGCATACACATTGAGTGTGGATGGAAAATATCAAGATGGACCATGTGACAAACAATGGATGGATGTTAAGACTATCCTAAAGTATCTGAGTCTTATTGAATATATGTTTTGGGTTTATGGAGGATATGAGGAACTAGTCATTAGAGGATATGCAGATGCTAGTTTCCATATTGATCAACATGACACGAAGTATCAAACAGGATACAACTTCACTTTGAATAGAGGTAATGTGAGTTGGAATAGGTCAATGCAATGTCACATATTATATAGCAGAGTCCAAGTATATCGCAGTTTCTGAGGCAGCTAAAGAAGCAGTTTTGATGCAAAACTTCTCCAGGAGCTAGATGTGAAACCTAAAAGTAAATATCATACCACACTTTAATGTGATAATACTGCAATGGTGGATCTCGCAAAAGATCCAAGGTCACATCTGCAGATGAAGCACATACATTGGATGTATCATCACTTATGGGATTTTTATCAGAGAGGAAAAGTTACAGGGATCAATATTTCAATGGAAGACAACGTGCCGACCCCTTGACTAAATCTTTGACTCAGCAGAAACATGATAATCATGTGAGGTCTAGTAGACTAAAAGTCATATTCAGTTGGCTCTAGTCGAAGTGGGATTTTAGAAGAGTTGGTGTTATAAAACCAATTGGTTTTACTTTTATTACATTAATATTAAATTTATTTTTACAGATTGTTCATTGTTCTTCATGATTATGATGTAATAATGTCATCGAGTATTTTTGCATGGATAAGGTCATGGAAGTTCCCTGCTATGATGAGAACCTTGGAATTATATAAAAATATTCATAAATATAGTTTTTCTATTGGATGACATGATATGATGGGGCATGTCTCATGAAGACCGTCAAGTGTGAGTACTCATAAGAAGATGAGACTTCCTCTCTTGAAGTTCGCACTTAGTAACCTCCATGATAAAATATTATGAGAACTGACCCGCTAGTAGAAATTATGCATGTTCTGGTGTCATCTGATATTTCTATCTATGGGTGTGTGTAATGATCCTTTGAATTTAAGATTATCATTATACGTGTCATGACTTACGAAAATTGATTTACTAACAAAAACGGTCACGCAAACAGTTGGCGGGAAATATGGTATGTTCGGTGCGTCATGAGTGTCATGTTATTAACGGATAAGACAAGGAAGTATTTGTCCCGTCCATTTATGAAGGTTGATATCTCGTCCATTTTATTGAAATAGAACCATCACGCGAAATTCCTTGTTCATGTTGTAACGATGACTTTATTTCAAGTAGTCAAAGAACAATGTATCAAGAATAAAATTTGATGACACAATCATGAAACCTTCTTGAAAAGATATTGAGAAAAAGGGCTTATATTATACAGTAAGCATTCGTATGTGGATGTCATTGTTGTGACTTTACATTCTTTCTCTTGGGTGCCATGACACGTTTCTAGATAGTACTCTTGGACTTTAGGTAAGCCCTCCTAATTCCAATGAGAAATAATCCTAGATGGTCACACAATAAGTGTTTTTGATGTTCTCGGTTACATATTATTTGAATTTAGTTAATGAAATAAATATTATTCTCAAGACCGTGGAATAATTTTAGTCATGTTATTATTGTTGCATAAAATAAATATTATTTATTTATTTCATTTAACATTTAATAAATATTTATTTACTAGATAGTAAATAAAATATTTATTTGAGAGAATAAACTATTTATTTATTTATCTGGGTGCTCAATAAATGGAAGTGGATATTGAGTAGACGAAGGTCAGTCTGGTAGTAAAATAATTATTTCCAAGGTGGTAAATAATTATTTAACTAGTTGGCACAAATTAATATAACGCTGCTGTTATTTTGTGATGCAGAATGTTATTTATAATTCCATTTTGTGCAAGTTGGTGAGCTATAAATAATGACATAGTATTATTATTAAAATCATGTGCCTTCTCTAATTTCATGAATATATTTATTTTTTGCAATGAAATTAAATATTATAACTAAACTTCCATGAATATAAATAGGATAGTACCCCTATTTGTTCCATACACCACACCACATGGCCAGTGAATTGAGATTTGTTGAGCCAAAAAATTTCTCTCTCCAATCCTCTTCTCTCTCGTGTCAAGAACGAAAGACATTATTCAAGGTTGAAGAACAAGAGATCAAGAATGATCAGCACAAGAAAATTACTTCGCCACACTAACACCAGGAGAACGAGCAGTGTCGATCAGAGGCCATCAGAGCAAGTGTGGATCACCACTATGTGGATTCTTGTTTGGATCCTTACAAACACAATGAGATAATCTATAAGGGTCAATTAATATGATCAACATCATCAACGATGAAAAATACAAAAGTTACATGTTTTATATTTCATTATGAAAATAATTAAATTAATTATAAAAATGATGTTCAAGATCCTCTCTAAAGGCTTCAGGTCACATTTTCCATTATCTAACTATTTTATTATATTCCATGGAGACTAGAATTCATCGTCATATTGATCAAGGAATAATCATCGATCATGGAAAAATCAAAATTGGGTGTCCTCTCAACCACGCTTCCACTAAGTCCAGAACCTTCATATTTCTACATAGACTCACAAACCAAGTTGTCACCAATATCTTCCTGATCATATCGAATGGATCCCTTGGACCATTTAGTGTAGAGGATGATGTTGGAGTACTTGTTTGATAAGGGATTCATAATACACATCGTTTCCACTAGACATATATATTGTTTTTTAGAAGGCAGATAGATGTTTGATATTATGTATGTAATACCGTCACATGAACTAGGTGATAATGATGAATGTGTATCGAATACTGAGAATTTATGGCCTCTCCGATCAGTTGCGAGGGGCGTGATTGTTTTCATTGATTGACCTCATATTAGGATATCCCCAGCTATGAGTATGGGGTGGGGATAAACCATAGATATCCATCACATGTAAATATGGTCATTATTAGTAAATGGTGATGAAATTTGGTGCGAAAAATTCCCCTGTAGTATATGGGGAATGTGCTGGTAGACATGATCATCATGTGATCAGTCTCTTTTTTTGTTAATGGAATCCATGCCATTAGCCCCATTGTAGTTTACATTTTTGGAAGTGGATGGTGCTTTATGTATTTATTAAATGGTTATCACCATATCACTTATATAGTATTTCAAAGATTCTCACTATGGATATACCGACTATGAGACCTTACATTCTCATATATTCACTAGACATGCACTTGAAAAATATTTTGAAGGTGTGTAGCACACTATACTTTTCAAAGGATGGACAATGAAAACATTAGCATTGTGGGAAGATGTTTTATATGATATGCATACATTACCTTTTAGTAGTCTTATCCATGTGTGTATAAGATGTTCCATTACCTTTGATGCCAGTTATGGTGCCTAGGTAAGAATAATTGTGTTCCACATTTTGTCTCTTTATGCCTTACATGCTAGCAAGTGAAGGTTGGGCACCAAGTTCTAAATGTTTAAACCCAAAATCTTGAGGTGCCATAATTGATGTGGGATGGAATATCCATAGACTTTATGATAGGATTACCATATTCATTCAAGTGACACTATTCTATCTAGGTGATAATATAATGACTCACAACATTGGAACACGTCATTGAAATTCAGGTGTAGAGTTTATTAGAGACCTTGGGATGTCTCTACATTAATGAGAAATTATGACTCCTTGGAATTCTATTGATGATTGTTTCTGATCATGTTTCTCACTTCACATCCTTCTTGTATAAGGAATTATTATAAGAATTTTGTCCCTAGTTACGTTAGAGGACAGTGTTCCACCCACAAACTGACCTCCAAACCTAGATGACCATTTAGTTCTTGGAGGATATATTATGGGCTTGTACGTTAAACGTTGACATTCATTGGGAGGACCACCTACAACAGGTGGATATTAAGAAAAACAAAAATCTATCATTCCTCCAATGAAAAGGAACCATTCAATTCGGTGTATGAGAAACCAGGCATGTCACCACTTGGTTTGAATAATCCAGGAGAGTCAGAACACATGCACAAGGTATTTACAGTGGGATACAATAGAGATAGTGCAGATCATCCATGAGGGGATGAAAATATCATAGTGGTAGAAGAAGAATTATGGTGACAGGCGACAGAGGCCATTATTATTTAAGGAATAAGAGCTTGAGTTCCTATGGGTTTCCCCTTGATGTGGATATATAGAGCCATGGATTTGGTGGAAATATATCTTCGAGGTTTATCCACCCTTTACAGATACATTGTAGAGTTAGAGAAGTGGCATACCACAAATGTCTACCACAATAGTTCAACTGGGTAAACAAAATCTTCCATGTGTCCAAGCTGAGGAGGTACGTGCATGACACATCACATGTTATCGACTGGGGTGTACTAGATATATAGGATGGGGAATCCTTTATTTAGAACCATGTATAGATTGAGGTTTGTTAAGATAGTATCCTTCATGGGAGATTTATTTCTTCGGTGTATTTCTAGTGGAAGAACCAGAATCACAAGGAAAACACATTGGTGTGGAGCTCAAATGTGTGCTCAGTACCCACATATTTTTGAGTAGACATTTTTTGGATTTGTGGGACACAAATTACCATGGTTGGGAGAATGTATGATCTAGGATTTTCTATGTTTGGTTTTGTGATATTATGTTGATAATTTTTAAGACTAAGAACTGAGATGACCAGCGATTATGGTGCCTAATTTTCTCAAAATAAATTTTTGAAATATATTATATATATATTAAATATCATGTATTAATGGTTTCCCAAAAAAGTGAAATAAAATCTAAAATGTGCATGAATTAAAAATATGGGGACTCTATTCAGTTCTCAATGACAATTTTACCCTTAGTGTGACTTAAGATTTATTGGCATGTGTCGTTGGTAAAGACATTGTCGGGGGCATATAATAAATAAAATTAATTGATTTAAAATAATATTTATACATCTTGTTGTTGAAAATATTAGTAGATATTTTAATGTATTCTTAGTTTAGAGTCTGAAGGTTATCCGCACAACCCTGGAGTCACTGGGGGATCACTATAGAGATAATGAGAGAGTCCTATTAGGAAAATAATTAATGATTATGGATCAATTGATGGATGAAACCTCAGATTCGATAGATCTTGTAAATGATGAAAATGTAACATAATTAATCAATATTTATTGAATGAAACCAAGGTAGAATGTTGTTTATGTTCATTCTTATGTGTTCTTAAATTTTACAATTAAAACAAATTAATCGATGAACAAATTTATTTGTTGATCGATCCACTTTAAGGATGTGTTATAATTTTAGGGTCTAATTGAGGGATTTGTTATGATTGTTCGATTATTATATTTTAATCATTATAATGGAAATTAATAGAGGTTTAAATGAATGCGGACTGAGGATCTTTCCCTAATGCTATTCATTCAAATTTTCTACCTACTTTCTCATTCATCACAGGCGACACCTTTATCCAATGTTCGACGAATTCCAATTAATTGATCATATAAAATATGTTTTTTGGTGAAAATCCTAGATTATATATTTGGACTCAGTAATGTGCTACAAAGGATCAACATTGGTAGAGTTGAATCTAAAAGAATGGTTTGGATTCCCCTTTATTTCAAGAAAGATTCATGAAAGATTATTGAGATGAACTAAATTTGATTTCTGAGTGGATTGATGGCACAAAAACTATTGATTTGATTATGGATAGGCAGAAAGATGATATATTTATATTTTTACTATAAGACATAGTTGTAATCATGGGCCAATTCAATGGGGGAGATGCACGAACCAGATCTATGATTCTAAAAAATCCCACAGAACATGGTGTGGAATCCAGGATAACACCGATTGTGGGTCCACTTCAGTGATAGCTTTGGATTTGGGATGAAGATAATGATCAAAAAGAATTTGACCAAAATCACATGATTTTTTAACCTTTCAGGTTGACTTGGAATATACTCAAGTGAGTACAAAGACACATATTAGAATACATGGGCACAAACACACAATGTACTCCAACACACATGTGACCTGGGATACACGAACTGGTACATGGGAATAACTAGGAGACACTGAAAGTATACCATGTGTCACTATAAAATATTTCAATTTTTTCAATTATGGAATATCTATGGGTAAAGATGCATCTTCTTTTGGTAAAACTTTTTTCCAAAATATATGACACTGTCACTAAACTATCAATAAAAACTATGTCGCTTAATATTTTTGCGACAGTTAAAATAGTTCTGTTGTAATTATAACAAAAAAAATATAACAGATATGTTGGATAATGTGTTTAGCAATAGGTTATGGTGACCAATTTTGTTTTGGTAATAATATTATGAAAAAATAATATTTTCCTTTATATTTCATTTGAATAAAAATTATAAATTTTTTCCACTAAAATTTAATATTATATTTATTGATTTATCATATATAATATATTTGTGTTAATTATTAAATAAAAGATGAATTTGACACATGTTAAAACATATAAAAATATTATTTATATTAATAATGAAATTAAATACAAAAAAATCCATACAAAATACATTCCCACCGCCAACAAGATACATCACACCCATTAATACAAAATCCACCCCCATGCCAACATCACCCATACAATCCACATCACTGACCAATGATTACAGGCAACACATCCTTTCCCCATGTCCAGCAAGAAAGCTCCAACCCATCCATGCCACACAAGGGACCATCAAGAACCAGCAATTCATCCATTACCTAAGACCAATGAGTCAAATCCTACCCAAATAAGTGAAAAATATTTGCATGAATTGAAACCAAAAAATGAATAGGTAAAAAATTATTTGCATAGAAAGAATTTTTTATAATCCCTATTGATATTTCATTAGATTTATGGAATCTTTGATGTATATATAATCTTTACCAAACCAAATGAATCCCAAAAAAAGGTTTTCCAAAATAAAACATTTAAAGAGAATGAATTCAAACAACAAAAATGGAATTATCAAAACTAAAATGATAGAATGCATCTCTCCAAAATGTTGGGGTTATAGTGGCCGAAGAAATTCAAGAAGTATATATAGTGGTGACCTCAACCTCCACCTAAGGATAGATTATGACGAATGTTATTTTCTTCAACACATCCAGCAAGATGTATAGTTCAATCAACCGCTGGTACAAAAAAAATAAAACTGATTCAATGTGTCGTTCCCAGAATGTTTTCATAAAAATGAAAATAAACAGAGTAGATAATATCAAGAAATCCAAGAATATCCAATATGAGTATTGTTTCAATATTCAAATAAACCCACATATTACTTGTTTGATCACAGAAAAACTATACTCTTGGATTCTAAATCACACATAAACAACTTGAACCATTGCTTACTTTCAAACCAATGATATTAAAAGAATTCACTAACTTCAAATTCCAATACATAAGGATGATTGTCAATTTTAGACACAGAAGTAACATTCCATGAGTATGATGTCAAAATGGGATGTGATCAAGGCAGGAATTATAAACTACATTCTCCACAAGGGGACTTCCTAGTAGTTATATAGAAATACCTTGGTATGGATTCTAAATGGTCCATTTACATTCATTATCATAGACTTCGCACCACTATACAGATTATCACACACTGAGAACAACATAAACACAAGACAAAAAAATCACTTATGAATTAAAAGAAACAATAAACCACTTGGGTGAGGGACTAGAAGGATTTAACATATTACAGAATCCATTTCTTCATTTTAATAATTTAATCTTTTTATCATCATTTAAGCTAGTCCTTATTTCTGGAACGTGTATTTGAACAAATTTAAATTCAAATAAAATTTAAAGTGGTTAATTTTGTTCTACATAAACCCAGCACATGTGTAGATCCAGCATAATAGGTAAAAACAAATCATGTTGAGTCAATGTAAAATCTATACTCATTAGAACATATTTTTTAAGTGAAGACATATCAAATTAGTTGAAAAAGGTTCTATCCCTATCTATGCTAAAGAAAATAATTACAATATGAATAAAAGATTCCATATTTTGTCAAAATAAAATTAATAATAAATATATACAATAAAATAAGAAATTATTGAATGGATTCGATGGTATACCTTTTCTAAGGTGCTTTCCATTTTCACGGAAACTATGATCCTGATCTGGTGAATCTTCTCATGGGGGTCCTCTAGATAAGGGTTCATTGGATTCATATCTTCTTACACAATGACATGTTCTAAAACCAATGAATAAATAAATTTGGTTTTGCAACTACAGGATGGGATTCCACAATACCCAACCTCAATAGCATTCTTTCCATCTTTAATGTCAATTCCATCAGGATAAACCTAAAAAAACAATAACTAACTTCAATTAAGAGTTACACATAATCCAAAATTTTATAATATTATAAAACTACATAAAATTATTTAATCATATAATGTTACATTCAATTTATAATGATACTGAATTCTAATTGAGAATGAAACATAATTCAATAGCTAAAAATCCATTTATTGCAATGAAAACATTTGCCGATAAGGAAATAGCTACAAATAAAGTCTTGAAAGAAATTATCAAGTTGTATGAATATAATCTGAATCCATATTAAATAAAAGATGAACATATTCTATGATCCTTATCAAAAATGTAACTGAGATTAAATCGAAGATGAAACAAGATGTCTTCATACATCATGAGATAAATATACCAATATCATATTGACCAAAACACTAATTAAATTTAGACATGAAATGTTAGATACCATATAAAAATCTAATAAATTTACAAAATTAAAATCATAAATAAAAATTTTGGATCATAATATTTAATTTGAAAAAAATGATAAATTTATAATAGATTTGAAATAATAACTTAATGGATCATATTTTACTCATCAGTGGGACCAACATTGTCAATAATCCTCCTTCAAGCCATTATCACCAAGAACATGACACTAATATTGTACACATTATATTTTGTAGTAAACTGGCCAGTCAATTCATACTCAGGAGCATAGTATCCAAATGTCCCCATATCCATTGTGGAAATATGTGTCTTATCCACAGTAGGAAGAAGCCCGAGAAGCCAAAAATAAGAGATATTTAGATTGAATTCATCATCCAAAAATATGTTCAATGCTTTGAAATTGTGGAATATTACATGGAGGTTTTCCTCCTTAGGAATGTATTCAAGTTATCTTGTCACCCCATTAGCAAATTTAATACTCGCATTCTAATCCATGGGATTCTGTTTTGAAGGTAAATATCTAAGGAAATGATTCTTCAATCGTGAATTGATTGGAGAATCTTCTTTTATTTGACTTATGAATACAAAATGAAGATATATACCAAAAATATGTTAATCTAGAGATCCATTTATTTATAGAAAATAATACTCATATCAACATAAACATAAAAAAACAAAGATCATGAGGCTGGAATGGTGAAGAAGGTTCATTATAATTACCTCCACCCTAAATTTTCGGTTACCTTGAAATCTTATATTGTCTAGTAGTATAAAAGACACAAACTAAATAATCATTAAAAAAATAATCACGATCAAAATTGAAAATAATATAATATAATGTGGAGAAACTTCAACATCTTTCTACTCATGAGGAACCCTTTGTACACCCTTCTATACCCCCTTCTTCAAATGTGAAATTGGGATCAATGCTCATTTTCACAACATAGATCTCTGAGTATTCAAAGATGTGGGAAGGGATGAGAACTTTAGTGATTCATGAAATTTCATTAGAGAGGAACCTCTGCTTGTTGATATCAGATTCTATTAAGGCATGGGTGATGGTGGGGGTGTTTCTAGTGTCATGATACTAATTGATTCATCTCTTCAACTCCCTTATGTTTATTTCCTCCATTGACAAGAATAAAAAAGATAGAACAAAAAATGATGAAATGAAATGAAGGAATACTAAGTCCAATATATATATTCGTAGATCTCAATGAATCATGGAAAAGAATCCATTTTCATTCATGATACAAAATACTATGTCACCTAAAAATGTTCCATATATATAATTTATAATTTTGCATGCATTCATTTTATAATATATATTTACAAAAGTGAATGAAAAGGCTCAATAATATACTCAAGAAATGATTATTATTTACCATTTTCTAAAACATTAAAAAACTATAAATGTTGATTCATTAAAATAAATCATAACACAATGGACATGTCCAAAAAAACATAGACAGAAAAAAGACATGGGTTGGAAAGAAATAAATAGAAAATATGACTCACCAAAACCTAAGAGTTCTTCTCAAAATGCATCCATATATTTCAAAAAATTAAATTGTTGGATAGTCAATTGTAACATCTTTTATATATTCTATGGAAATATATGTCTCATTGACATTTTTTATGTTAGTTTGTATTCCATACACCTCTATAATGAAATATTCGTTCATTTCAAATAAATCTCTTAGTATAGTAATGACAACATGCTAATTTATCTCTTTAGATATACTTATATTAAACACATGTAAATCTTGTGATGCAAGAAAAATATAGCTTATTTGGATTCATAATCACCTTAATAAATAAAATATTGAATCCAAAAATATATTATTAGACACATTTAATAGAATTTACACAAATTACACTGAAATAAAATATCACTTCTTCTAATAAGATCACTAAATTCAATAATTTTCGTTAAACCTGCATAATATGATACATTACAAGTATTTGTTGTTGTGTACACAATAACAACAGAATTTTGAGTCACAATGTTATTAGAAATCGATTTTACACACCATTACATGATACATTAGTGTAATAGTTATACTGGTTAGTGATGAACAGATATAAAGAAAGGGATATGACAACGAACCTCATGGGTGGGGGTAAGGGAAGGTGGTGAAGGAAATCAGAGGTAGCAAAGAAATAAAATATATAATGAAATCATGATCAAGGACTTCCATTAGAAAATATTCAACATAATTCAACCCCTAGAAACACAAAAAATCATGAAATCGAGTTCTACATAGAAACCAACCTAGATTCTACAAATATTCCACACACAGATAAGACATCAATATATGTTAGTGAGAACAATAAAAAGTTATAAATTTAAAACCAAATGATTATTTGGTAATTCCTTGTGTTCATAAGTTCATGGATGGCGATGGTTGATCAGGGAGGCCAGGGACAGAGGGGATCTTCTAGTGCGAATGATACGATAGTCGTTGAAAGAGTGGGGTGGGTGTGGAGGATCACAGTGGAGGAGGCCAGGGGAATAGGCAGAGGGGCATGGAGAAGGTCAGGGGGGTCGTGAAAGATGTGGGTTTCATAGATGGAGAGTGTCGGAGGATACGATGAAGGGCACTTAAGGGAGTAGTTGTCATAGAGGAGGTTGTGTATTATGAAGGAAAAGGAGGTGTTGACATCAATGAAGGGATGCGATGTGACGGGTCATCGGATGTGTGGGGTGGATCTCACATTAGAGATAGTGAATTAGGGTTGGGTATTGTTAATGATTTGAAAAAAACAATAAAATAAATAAATATAAAATTAAATTTTTTATAATTAATTGTATAACAGATATATATTTGAATGATATAGAATTTTATAAAAATTATTAATTTTTTAATAATAAATAAAATTTCAATACATGAATTTAAATTATTATTAAAAAATATTAATCAATTTATTTTTTTGTTATTCATCTATTAAAATTAAATTATTAAACTTTTGAATTTATTTTGTCTAAATTTTATTATGTTTATTATGTTTAAATATGAATATTTAATTACCATGTATGCGAATAATATAAAAAATATATGTAAATTTATCAAATATAACAATGATTTAAATTTAATTATAAAATAATATTTAAATGATTATCAAAAGAAAACTGTTAACAAACATAAACACCATTGATATTTAGAGAAAATATAAAATTAAACTCTATTAATGATATGTTTATAATAATACCTCAAAATGAATATTGAATTATGTTGAAAAAGTGTAATATATATAAACATTTTTTTCACATAATTTTTAACTAAAATGTTTTTTTTTTGTTAAATGGTTGACTGTAAAAAGAAATTATTGGTGGTGACATATTTTTTACTAATAGTTATCATCACTAATGGACTCACATAATAATAAAACAATATTAGCATTAGTATGATAAATCAATAGATTTAACTGATAGTAAATTTATTGTTTGTATTGAATGATCAATATCAATAGATATATATTTTTGTTAAAAATATGTGCAGGTATTAAAAATTAATACCAATTAAAATTATTATCTTTTCTAAATGCTCATTTTTTCCAACATATATATTATCCGTCAATATATTTCTATTGGTATAATCTATTTTTTGGTAGTGTTTCTATATATTCTATGTATATTTTTTTACATTCTATGCATATGGATACAGCATGTCATGTGAGGCTCTTCCACATTGGATGCACAAGAGATAATTGGACACATTTTATACGGCTTGGTACACGCCATGTACTACCTTAACGAGATATTTAGGATCCATGATTTTTCTGGACCTTTATAGGTTGAGTGCACTCTCTTGGTCCTTTTCCTTAAGGGTACAATGCAATATTAGATCAACATCGTTGTGTTCATATAACCACTAAAGGAAAAGCCTCAGATAGAGTTGTGGAGAACCTTTATGGGACTAGAGTGACATACCCTATTATCATTGTTTACCCTGGCGAAAATTTTGGGATCTTTTTAACCACCCTGAGTTGAGCTCTGATCCTCTATCTAGTAGTAAATGTTATTCAGGTTGGTGGAATCATTGATGTCCGATCACCAACATACCAGGTTGATCCAGAATGGGTTTGTAGTGTCCCTAGTGGTTCCAGGAGTGACCCCATATTTATGTATCATAGTCGTCTTAGACCAATTAATTCACTTTGGGTGGGACCAATTATCTAGAACTGTTCATCATGTTTCTTTACTGATCGACTAGATCGCGGAGTGAGTTCTCCCGGAAGGAGCATCACTTCAAAAAGAATGACATGGATGATAGTTTGTTATGATCAACAGATGGTGTGGGGTCTTTCCTTTTTATATTTGGTTTATTCTATTGTACATATATTTTCATAACATTTTTTAAGATTTCTATACTTGTGGATTCATGTTTAGTGTTTTTGTTGTCTTCTACTAAGAATTGTTATACTCACTAATGCACGATCTTTTACTACACATGTCATATCATAAAAAAACAAAGTCCTTTTTTACGATGTCCTCAGACAACCAAGAGAGGTTGCAGAATATATGGCTCTTGACCGACTGATGTGTTTATTGGGATCATAATTTTGGCATATTTACCACGCATGGAGAAGGTTGGACTATAATAGTTTTCGGTTTTCTTTTTTTTTCTCATTTTCTATTTTTAGTAATTTTTTAACTCTATTCTAGGATCATAGATGTATGCAATAATAAATTTAGTTTCATTACATTTTATCATTTTGTGGGACTGTAGATGTGTGCATATGTAAAAATACATTATGATAATGCCATATATATGGGGGATATGCATACTCAGCACTGGTTTCCAACCCCTGGCCTATATTTGGAGGGCATTGGGATGTCATGGATCAGACCTCGAAAGGTCAGTTCTTGATACAATATAGAGGGGGAAATCATTTTGATAATCAGTTCCTTGTGGAAATAGAGTTTTTCTTTTTGGAGGTCAATTAACTTCAATTTAATATGACTGACAGATTGTTTGAGGAAAATTAATGTGATAATTTATGGAATATTTTATGTTGCATTTAATTCATATATTTTATATATAAATTTTTGTTATTAATTTTTTTCATTATCAAATATATGTTTTTAATATATTATTTTATAATTTTTTTCAATTTTCTAGTAAATTATCAATACTCTTCATTTTCTGTTAAAATATTTATTTAATTGGTTAATAATGTTTTTATTATTTTATGGATAAATGGTTAAATATTTTAAAACATTATTTATTATTGTTTTCCTTGTTAAATTATTATCTTTCATTCAGTGATTTTATTTATTTATTTAATTTTCAATTTTTTTTCAAAATAATAATTTAAATGTTTTAATTTAACCATTTTGTTTAATAAATTTATTCTTTCATTCTTTTATCATTCATGTATAATTAATTAATCATATTTTTTATTTAAATTTATTTCATGATTTGTTTGATTATTTATTGATATAATTTTATATTTTTCATTGTTTGTATCTTTTTTGTTATGGTTGGTCAACCAACTACAAGAAAAGTTTACAAGTAACCCAACCTTGAAAATTTGGAAAATGAAACCTATCATGTGCTCACTCTAACTTAACACATGTTAAACACTTATCTGTTCACAAGATTATTTTCTATCTGATTGCATTCCATTTAATGTAGATCCTGTGAAATTTTTGAAGTGGTCACATGGAAATTTTGGAAGTCGATAAGGTCACTTAACATACAATGTGCTTAGGGTACCAACCTACCATGCTTAAGGAAAAAAAATGATTTCACTAAAATTATTTATCTTACAGTGAGAATCCATATGATCAATATAGTTATTATGAATCTGTCTATGATTAACCACATGAGGTAAAAAAATTACTCCAATTCATACCAAGTTGCAGCAAGATATGAAAATATCCAGATGGATTAAAATTCGAATCGTTGATTTGAAGATATAATTGCTCTGCAGTATGGATTGAACGTAGGCTAAGCATCATATTGAATGAAAAAAGATATTGATCCATGATCCAAAATCTCACATCAATGGATTTTTACATCATTAAGAGACTGGATCTACAAGGATAAAAGAGATACTACAAGAGGTAGAATAGCTAGTTCCAACTCGTTCCAAAATCAGGGGAATATTTCCAACCATTCAGGATTAAAACATAGAGGCCAAAACTAAGACTATATCTGGGATTGACGACAACATCTAGGGATTCCCATTATGATTTTTATGGTGTTATGCACACTATGTTGCACCAATCTCAGTTCACATGAGAAGTAGGTTCTAAGGATACATTTAATGATCTGTATGAATGAATCAATGGTTGGATGTTAATAGTTCACGGTTTAATATTATTAAATAGATTGGGTGTTCTATGAAACTAAGGGAAGTTCATGATCAATCAAAACCATGTGAACCCAAACTCAAACACTATTAATTTCAAATATGTCGATCATACTGAGCAGTAGTAATACGGGATCAGCTAGGTATTATGTTGGTTTGTGGACTAGAATTGAAATCAAAGATTATATTTTCAGTTTTCATGTTTGTTTTCACCCATAAAGTTGTTGGGTGCCTGGGAGTTCCCAATTTTTGTGGCTCTAATGTTGAATCTAGATGAAAAATGCATTTTGGGTCATTTTTACCAATGAATATTTATTGTTAAACATTCCCTGTCTAGATTTTTGATTGTTTCTGCTGTTTCATTGGAGAGTAATATGATGTTTGTGTGGTGGGTGGAGCTAATCTGGTACTATGATGATTTGTTGAAGATGTTTTCATAATAAATCCAGGGTAATATTGTCATTTGAATAAATTATTATCATCTAATGTATGTTCTAGAGGTTCATGGGGTTTTTTTAGGATTCTAATACATTTTAACGTCTATTTGTTGATCTTCTTGATAATGAGACAAGTGGAAATGGAAAATATGTTCTCCCATCGATTATATAGGGTTTATGAATCTACACTACCATATATTTTAAGAAGGCGGCTCAATAATAGGGTTGACTATAAGGAAACACATATAATATTAATATGTTCTTTTTAAATGTTTCACATGATGATATGGATTCTTGTAGATATTGAATAGCTGTGTTGGTGATTTAAGTCATTGGAATTCACAACATTATTAGTGAAACTTTTGGAAATTTGATTCCAAGTAATTGGGGGTATTTGATTCAAAATAATACATATTTCTGAATTTGAAGCCAGTGTTATAACTGCAAGGGTCTATCGTATAATTTAAGAGAATAAGAATTAATTTCTCGATCTTAAGAAAAAAAGAAGAAAGTCCTATCAGGTGATTTCAATTGAATATTTTACTATGAAATTTTTCTTACTAGTTAAATAATTAATTCTGATTTATATTTTTATAGTTGATGAGGCATCATAAATAATTTATCCTATTTTCATAAAACTCTAAAAATAAGGGAGTATTCAAAAAATATATATGTTGGACCATGGGTTAGATATTGAGAAATGAATTACTATCACTAGATATGTTTTAACATCCCTTCCTCTTCACTTCATTTTCAATTTCATAATGATGTGTAACAAATATATTAGGTATTTTGGAATATATTTTATTGAATCACAGAAATCGATCTTCTTTTTTCAACATAATTGTTCAGGGAAAATTACATTTAGAGTAATATTTTTGTTTAATTTGGAGTATAATTTCATGATACTCAAGAAACATTGCGTGATTGTAGATAATCAAATGGCCATTTATCATCTCCTGAAGTACTAGAAAATAAAAAGTAATGATTTTCACATATAAATGATTAATTAAATAATAATGAAAATACATCAAGATATTAAGACTAAATAATGTTCCCTAAGCTATGGTTATTTAATGAAGCAAATGCTCAGTGAATATTTACTTTTTATAAATGCATTGAACTATTTTAACTTACATTAGATGTATACTAGAATATTTTAAATAAGTTTTATACTATTGTAAATCCCTATAATCATATTAAAAATTTTAATATCTCCATATATTTTTGTTTCCATGTATTGTATCTACACATTCCATGTCATCTTCACTTCAAATCACCATTTGATTTTATCCTATAGGGTTTTCTTGTTGTATTTTACTTTTTATAATTTTTATTTTTTCTTGAAACCATCATTCCCCTTACATATGTAATCAACACCAATATGCACCACCATACTTATTATAAGTAGTTTTAGAGTAATATTAATAACTAATTTGACATGGTTCTAGTAAGAAAACTAGAAATACCATAAAATATATTAATTTCACACATAATCAATAACATTTTAATTTTAGATACATTATGTTTTCTAAAAATAATAAATATGAATTAGTGTTTTTCAATACACTATTGTCACCATCATTTGGTGTCTTTGAGATTATAAATATAACAATATTAATTTACATCACATTTATACATATTCATGATCCTATTAAAAAAATTCTTGTAAAATCAAATGATATAATTAGCATTATTACTAGTGTATTAGAATCGTATCAATGCAGTGAGGTATGATGTTCAGTATGGAAAAAAATATTTCATAATATACTATATCAAAAATAATAAGGAGAACATTTGGGAGAAGATATATATATATATCTTATTAGAAGACAATATGACAATAAATTATAATAATTATACATTTTTGAATAGTATAATGTTACAATGAAATCATTATGGAAGGAAAAAATTATGTAATAACTCAAAATTCACCCCAATAATCATATAACATTTTTTGATTACATTAAAGTGATTTTTTTTAAAACGTGTAATCAAAAAAATGTAGTATTCCATTATTATGAAATGAATCGCTATAATTGGTAATCACATGATAATGAAAATGTATGTGTTGCACATCCACAAAAAATGTTAAGACATTGTGATATTTCTCATTATTCCCACTCTTAAGTGATGAAACTCATTTTGTCTATGGTTGAAAAATTTGATCAAAACCATCATGATCATTCCCATATGATCAAACACATTATGTCGAACCTAGACAATCAGATGATATATAAACATAAAAAAGAATTAATAGGTGATATAGGACCCCACCCATCATCATACATACCTATGTGTGACATAGAAAATCAACCATAATCAAATATTAATGAACCCTGAAAAAAGAATAAATTTTGAAAACAAAATTGAAAATTGTCATATATAATGTACTTTAGAAATAATTAGATAAAAAAGTTAATTTCAATATTTAATCATATAATAATAAAATATATAGTTTTAAAAAAACATTATGTTATGAAATATGAACCATAGTGTAGAATTAAATAGTGGAATTTGAATGTTTTCAAAAAATATTTTATACATTATATTTAAAGATAATGTTTAAATTACATTCAATAATATTTAAGGGAAATACAAGAAATATTAAAACCTTATTATAATGTGATATAAAAATATAACAATTAAATTAATTGAAATGAAGATAAAAAAATAAGGTTTGGTAAATAATTAGATAAATGACTTTATTATATTTTCAGAACATTTTTAATACCCAAATCACATAAAGGGTTAAAAATACTAATTATAATAAGGTTTAAAGAAAACTTTATAAATATAAAATTCAATAAAAACATGGAATTCATTAAATATAAATTTTATATAGGAAAGGCATGGACATGTAATATATGATTCATTAGAATGAATTACAATTTTTATTACCAATGTAATACTTTTTTTAAAAAAAATTGATTTATAAATAAAAGGTTATTAATGATGATATTTAACTTCCATGAGAATAATATGAAATTATTTATAAAATAGTTTAATGGTAGGAGGAAAAAATTCTTTTTTAAAATAATTCAGAAAGGATATGACCCACACAATTTGATATTGAGAATATGAAGCCCTTATATCATTCATATTTTTTTATTTATATTTCTATAAGGGAAAAAATGGAATATGTTATTTAATATTATTAAATTAAAGATAATTTTCAAAAAAAATATTAATGGGGATGTAGATACGCCATTCAATTGAATGAATGGGGTGTAATAATAACTATTTCACAGGAGGTGGAAATTTCCAAAAAAGAAAGACTGACACTGAATTCATGCTTAATTTACTGCCATACAATATCATGTATAACAAATTTAACTTTCTTAATCACCTCTTTCATAACCCCATTCATATCCATAACATTTATGAAAAATAATTTATAATTATTATCCATATTAATGTTAGTTATTTATTTTTTATTTTAAAAAATGGTTGTGAATAATCTTGATTGTATTGTACATGTTTCATAATTATTACTGTTTTTCATCATTACGTCCTAAATTTTCATATGTAATAGATGATAAAAGGTATTATGAATTATATTTTTGATACGGCCATTTTTAATGAAATTGGATCCAAACTTATTTGAGGTATAATTATCAAATTAAAGAAGGTTTCTTAATTTTTGACTTAAATGATGATATTAGCCATAAAAAAGCTAAAAACTTTATTTAATAAAATAATATTAGATAAGAATTTTTAATTTCAAATCCAAATAATTTTTTTTATAAATTTAAATTTTGGGCAGTCAAATCATACCAAATGAACGTGAAATAGTATATATTTTATTATGGCTCTTTAAGATATTGTTTTTTTAATTGTATAATGATCAAAAAGGGATAGTGAAATAATTTATATTTTATTATGATAATGACTCATAATTGTGATGCTTTTTTAGAATATGTAAAATTTCAAATAAATATTTCCTAATAAATAAGATCAAATTTTCTCTTCGAATATTTATTTTAGGCAGTATGTTTTAAAATCAATGGTAGATAATAATATTACATATAGAATAAGTAATATAAATATAAATAATACGAAAATTGACATAAATAAACAATTAATTCACTAAAAAAATTCATATAACCATCCTTGAATTTTTTTGACCAAAACATTTATCATTCATGGAGGTGGTAGTTCGAACATGCTCATGGATAATTTTTCCTTATTTCAGATGAATTAAAAGGGAATAAATAATTTTAATTAAATAAATATATAAAAATTTAATAATATTTTTTTACTAATTTCATTACATAAATATTGTATAATCAGTTTGAAAGAGGATTGATCTGAAGGGTATATAATGGAAGGTAAATGGTATGTAATACTAGAATTAAGATTTGGGATCTTCTGATCATGTATCCCATTCAAAAGATATACATAAGTAATTTTTTGGGTTAAATGATAAAAAATATGTAGATATACACTTGAATAACTGAACTAGGTAGAGTCTCAAAATAGTTTTCTAAATAAGGTGTGCCCTAAAAATGGTGAAAGTGATCCACTTTTAAAGCTTAATATGAGGGACAAATAATTGGAAGGAATGTTAGGTAAGGGGTAAGAATTGTATAGAGAGATTTAGGGGGTTTTGTGGGTAAATGTTGATGATAAATTTCAGTATTACTTTACATGTGAAAAAATGAGTTCTGGAAAGTCTATGGGTTAAATTGATTTACTAAAATTCAAGCAATAATAAATTTACCATGATAATAGTTATTATTATTCTATAAATTCTTGACATGGAAATAATATTGTTCCAAAAATATTATATGAAACATCATACGATTTTCCCAAATCATGAATCCAAATTTATACTCCATTTCATCTAATTTAATTTTTATATATTTGAAAATGGACTTTTAAATTAAAACATAAAATGTGCTGAAAAATAATTTTGTTATAAAATTTAATTTTAATCATTTTTTATTCTGGATCACATTTAACATTAATTACTATCTAAATTTATATTAGATAATTAATTTAAAATATAACCATTTAGTTTTAAAAAAAATACAATATATAAATAATATCATTCTTTGAAACACAAAAATTCTACTATAAGAAAAAGTATTTTCTTGATAAATTAAATTAATCGTAAAAATGAAATTTAAATTATTACATAATATTAACAAATTGATCTAAAATATGGAAAATAATATTTTCAAGTATATTTTCAAAATTTTTGAATAGTTACTTTTAATATTGGTGTATAAAAACGATTTTCTGAAGAAAAAAATGAGTCTTTATGTTTAAAATTTATGTGTACTATAAATTTACCATAATTTTTGAATTTCATGATATTTTTTATTTTTATTAAAAAAAATATATATTCTTCATTTTTTTTCAAAATTAATCCAAACTTTAATCTAACCATTAATATATTGAATTAAAATAAAAGACTAAAAATGTTTTTTAAATTTGAATAAAATGCTACGTTTGTTATAAATTTTCTAAAATAAACATTTTAAAATTAAAATAATGTTTTAGAATACATTTTTACCCAATAGATAACTATTTAATCAATTATGAGTTTTAAAAAATCTTGTCATTACTCTAACATAAGCTAATTCACTAAATTTTTATTTTCCGTAAAATTATTTATTTTCACTATTCGCAAAACCATTATTTATTTCAGAAACATTTGAAGAATTAATATTAATATAATATTGATATTATAAAATAAAAATTTAAATTTATTTGACAAATTTTGATTTCTAAAATATAAAAATTAGTTTTTAATTAAAAACCAGTTGTTATTAAGAAATCCATTTTAATGAAATATGGATTTGTAGTCCTATTTTTTGAAATTTTTAATTGATTAAAACATTTTAAATTTTTAAATATTTTAATATTATTAAATTATCATTATAATATTTTTGTATTTTTTATTGCACATTTAATTTAATTTTTTCCATGTGAATAAAGCTATCGATTTCAATATTTATTGAAGGAAAAAAAATATTAAAATATTATGTCATTATAATAGGAGTGTTGAATTCATGTGAAAGGTAATTAAATGAAGAAAAATGTTATTAGATGACAAATCATTCTAGAGAACCCTATAAATTAAATTTTATCCTAAAATATCATAATATGAATAATAGTTATCATTGTGAAATTAAAATCGATAATAACTTCTATTTGAGTACATTCATTTTTATTGCAATGGAAAAAAAATGTCTACTCTTCACCAATTGTATTGTTGTGTTTAGTAAAAAATATGATCACGAATAATGGAAAATGTGTACTCTAATGAAAATTGAAATATATCATTATGATTTAGATCCACGAAAGAATATGAAAAATAAATTTCAATTCATTCAATCCAATTCCTCTAAACTAATGAAACACATATTACAGGAGTAACATCAAGAACAACATTCGGAGAAATAATATTCTTATCATAATTCAAAATATAAATAGAATGATATGAAGAAGATTCATTATAATGATGGACTTATTCCTATATCTCAAAATCATATGAACATTAATTTCAGAGAACTCCTTCTTTAGGTCCATCTTCTCTATCTCTAGTGATTTATGTATTTTCATAATCATTTATTAATATTCCTCACAAACATTTATTATTGATTAATATAGATATTTTGGGTAAATATTTCATGAACCAATTCTAGTCTACATCTTTTGGTATGTATATCTAAACACATCCTTTATTATTCAATGTGGAACTGCTATCACCGCTCACATCAAACATCGTATGTGACTCTATAAAATTTCATCATATTATATTCCCCCAATGATTAACATTATTTAGCTCAATTGAGGTGAACATTGATGGGTGCCTTTTCAATTCATTATTCAATCATTTCTAGTAATATCTAGATGATTTCAACGAACATGTCATCATAGATCTTAGCTCCACCATCATTTTGGTTCATATTAGTTCTATTTTCTATTTCGAATTTTACGGATCACATGTGTCTTAAAAATGAAGGTAGAATTAATCATTGGATTTTCAATGATAATTAATTTATATGTATAATAAATATGAAATAAAAAAATATAAAATTTATGTTCTGAAATTAAATAAGATAAAGTTGAAAAGAATATTTTAATCATTTAAATATAGAAAAGAACTCATTTCCATAAAAATATAAAACAATAACTATTTCATTACTATAAAATCCCAAACATAAACTACTATAAGAGGTATTCAAAACAAGTTAATAGAAGACATCAAATTCAACACATGATATTATGGAGAATAGTGACAAGAATTGGTGGTAAATGATTTGATAATATAAAGACTATACCACCATATAAAAAAAATATTACCATAAATATCCATGTATCATCTTGAAAAAAATAAACATCATATTTAGAGAACAAATAAATTAATAATTTCATTAAATACTAAATAGTGATTTATATATACATTTCCACCCCTAATATAATAAAAACTATATCGATCAAAAAATTAAGTAACAAAATACATTATGCTCTACAAAATCCCTTAGCCCCATCACATCCCAATCACGAGTCCAATACAATATATCCCTCTCTGTAAATATACTATGAGAATATTCCTAACCATAACACATGAATCGTGAAGGACACAATGATAGAAAATAGAAATTTACTCCATAGTAGTGTGTGAGTACAAAATTCATTAGGGCTCCACCAATGTTTTCCTATACATATCGAGTAAATGCTGTAATTTGTTCATGTAACATAATCGATAGAATAACTAAGTATAAAATAGAATAATTATATAATAATTAATAAATCCATTTTTAATTAATTGGTAGATCACCACATAAAATATTGATGATACCTACTTAATCTAATGCCAAAAATCTCAATCCATAGTAATATATTCATATATATATAATATTTAAGAAAAATACATAAAAATACTAATTCCAGGGACTCATACAATATAATAATAAATGGAATATTGCACACTATGAATCATATAAATTTTCACCAATCATATCATAATAACATGAATATAAAATCCATATAATGACATCAAGGTCCCAAAATGATTGAAATAAAAAAGGACGTACCAGATAATTAGAATGATAGTAAGGACCCCGAACAATTGTAATAACAATAGAGATATTTGATCCTTCGAATCACACCATGGACCTGTAATATTAGAAATTACAATGGATATTCAAGATACATAAAATAAAATCAAGTCCCCAAATAGTATTAACAGCAATGGGAAAATTGGATCCATGGAAACAAATCAAGGTCCCTAAACAACGAATAATAATCATAAAAGGAATGCATATTCCTTGGAATAAAATAATTTCCCTACGAAATTATAATAATCATCATCAAATTTAGAAATTTTAATTATTTAAGTATTCAAAAATAAACTCATGTCTCAGATTTGAAGTGGTTCCTTATTATTTACTAGAAATATATTTAATAATTAACAAGTATTTTTCCATTGGGAACCCACATCACTATGTGTATTATATCCAATGGTCTTAACCCAAAAAATTTACACTTCTCCCTCCCACGATCAAAAATTCTAGTCTTTGAAAAAACATGTAATCCAAGGATTACTACTAAGTAGTATATCATTCCTTCCAGCTACTGATATACTAAAGATATTTTCATGTAATTCAACATTCATTCATTATTTGTTCATGTCATCTAGATTAAAGGATCTAAAGTACCCCCACAATCCTATAATTCAAACTTTGAATAATTATTCCAATTGCAGAATAATCGCTATGATGGTTTATATTAGATAAAATTAGGTAAAATATGTTCAGATAATTTCATAATTAGTTCTTCTCAGGGTTTTACATATTAAATTTTACATAAATAAAAGTACTCTCCCAACCATTGTTGGGTGAGATGTCCATCAAATTCACAATGATCAGATGTTTCACATGACACTTTGTGCAATCCAAATATTGTCAATCTATTAAATTTTAAATTAAAATATTACTAATTTATTAATTAATTAATTTAAAAGAAAATCAATTTCCATGGAGATACCATAAATCACATTTCATACCAAAAGAATAAAATATTTTCTTAAGCCAAAGGGTAATGCTTACGGGCCACTGACTATTAAATAAATCCATATTTACATTTTTTATAACTACATGGAAACTAAAATACAATTCTCATAAAAGTCCTTCTCTGCTCAACTAGCCACCATACATTCATCTAAGGCCCTATATAATCATGACAAATTTGAAATTATTAGTTATATTTTATTATAACTAATTAAATAATTTAATTAAAATGTTCAGAATATACAGAAATAATTGTTGAAATTGTATCCCTAAAAACACATCTAAACACAAATTTATGGTCGAAAACATACATATTATTTAATCTAAGTAGAAACACCTAAAACATGACACTGATAACTTTTCTAATTTAATTATATTCTGTTAAAATTCATAGATAAAATTATGAAAGTGACTTTCCTTCTTTATAACATAGAAGTATATCATGTATAAAATGTTTTGTGACCTTCGGTATAGATGATAATAAAAATCCCCAAATTAAGTGACCACTCCAAAGATAAATATTACATATTTTTTATTAAAACCTAATGTAAGACAATATGGTAACATAACACAGTAAAAAATCTTGAAATATATTGATATCATCCTCCAAACACACCCTCAAGAAAGAATGAGCTAAATCCACATCTTTCTTGAATGGTTTCACTATGATGTTGTGAAATCGTCCCAAAATGCCTATCCAAATTCAAATTAAAACAAGTGGAAAATTAAATAATGGAATAAAAATAAATAATTGATGATCGTAACATAATGTCATCTCATAATCACCATCGCAATCATGAAAAATATGGGAAAACAAGGGAGGAAAGAGAGATAGAGATAATAAAGTAGAATGGTAATATCTTGTGCATCTGTACAAACTAAATCCCACTTGTTTTAATATAAAAAAAATTAAATATTTTACTTTTTAAATGATACAAGATTCCCCAACAATATGCTTGTTTGAGATCACTGGATGGGCGGTGAGACGAAGTAGTTGTTTAGACTACTCCTATCCCACTAGATATCATACATGAGATCACCGGCTTCCCAGTGTTCCATGTGTGAATACTGGGATACATTCTAGTGCACAGTCTAATTTGTGATATCCTACCAGCTAGCCAATGCAAACTACAGTGTCCCATCCACATTCAAAACTATCTCCCAATCATCCATCCATTATCTCTAGACTAAATTTTTATACAATACCACCTCATAATGATTCTCAAACTCTTGTAATCTAATCCAAAGTTCTTATTCCCAAAATTGACTGTCCACTAAATCAAAAATTGTAAATACTTATAGATTATATAATGATGTCTCCACACATTTTGTTACATCCTCCACACCATAATACTTATCTCCCCCATGAATACAGATTCATTATTCAACCATAAATTATGAGAAATCTTTCTTATTAATTGAACACCAGTAGGATTTGTTCCATATTGAAGCACTAAATGTATTTTCACTATTCCATTTTAAACATAACTTGATAAAATAAAATAAACTTTTGACACCATTCATTACCACCTCGTATACACTAAGAAAATTATCACATGTTCTTATCTATCGTTAATGGAATAATAGAATATACCATCAATTTGGAACAATTGGTGCATGTCCCCAAACCATTGGTATATACTCTACCAACAGTTTGGATAACCATTGGTTGATATTGGATTGGAATACTCTTATACCATCCATTTTTCAAACTATTGGGATAGGTAAATCTAAAATAATATTCATAATACAGGATTGAACCTACGATACAAAAATTATATATCAACTACATTTCCACTATCCTAAAATCATCATTCTTAATATATTTGGATAAATATTTATTTATATTTATCTGTAAATTATATATAGATTTATTTGATGATATTAAAAAAATTATTGATAAAAAATAAATGTACATATCCCAACGGTTCACAAAACGGTCAGAACAGTCCTGTTATAATGGTTTTTAGAACCAATATAATGGGAACCCTTATAAAAATGGCATACCCCCACGGTTTTCTATTGTTGTTGGGATATCCTTACCCCAAACCAATTATTTTCCAAAACTTTTGGGATTTTTTATCATAATGGGTTATCATAATGGTATCAGAAAACCATTATAATTGCCTTACTCTTTTCCAATTATTTTACAAAACCCTTGTGTCATTTGTTGTCAAAAAAGGTCGATCCAAATGGTTTTCAGAAAATCATTGATGTAATTATACCCTATCGTAGTGATTTTATGAACTATTAGGATATATGATTTAAAACATGGTTTATCCTAATGGTTTGGAAAACAGTTGTGATAGGTGTTGTAAAAAATGTTTTATCCCAATGTTTTTCATAAAACATTTGCGATAGCCTGTCCCTGTCATAAATCTGTTAACAATACCAATGGTATTGGGAAATTTTTTTGAATATATCCCTATAGTTGTGAAGAAAAATTTAGATTGGTTTTCCTATACCAATGGTTTTTAAAAACAACATGAATAGGGGTGTGGGTAAACGTAATATTTATAGAAGTGTATTACAAGATACAATGGTGTATTTTATCAAGTCATCCTCAGTATCTAGTTCTCTCCACTAGAGTCCTTTGTCCAAATATCCAATTCCAACCCAAGAGATTCCTATTAATTGGAAATTTGAATAAAATCAATTTTCTCCAGCCCAAAAACCCACTCAAAATTGTATCTACTTCCCATCACTCAACCTTATACAAAAACCGTGAATTGTTTTTTGAATTTATATTTATCTTGAGTCCAGCCACATCAGGTGAGAGGATTCCTCCAATTATCATTTATAAAACATATTATCATTCCATTGAAATTCCCTAATCAATTCTTCACACACATTAAATGTGTACAATTTGATGCACCTCCCATAGTTTACAACTCACTATGTTTAATTATTCTAAAAAACACATGTCAGGCCTACTCCAAATATCATTCTAATAAAATAGTTGATTTCACATATTAATGATCTATTAAAACACCCTATCATGATTCCATAAAATATAGCGGTAGCTTATAATAATCAAAAAATTACACAAAATTCAAAACATGACTTGTAGTGAATTTTATTAGTTAAATAACCAATAACACAAATTTTATAACCTTATGTTCGAGGAGAATTGATACGCCACCGATCTTGAGTTCCATCAGATCACCTCTATTATTTTCTAATACTATTGAAATTTCTCAATATATATTTAGTTTTACATAAAAATATTTAATATAATATTATTCATAGATCAAGATATAATTGGTTTCATTTTCTCAGCAATATTAGAATTCTATATCGACCTTTCACTGACCAGTCCCATTATTTCAATAACACTTCTGTCATATGATCATCCTATCATAATAGATATTATGCTCCTTGTCATGAAATTTTTTCAAATGTCACTTCATTGAACCAAATTCAAAATCACCATGGCACATTCTCTATCCATTACCAAACATATGAACAATGTGTGGCAGTCTTGTTCATCCCTAATAGATAATATAAAATAACAATTACACCCTTTTTCTGACAAAAAATATTTTCAAAAAAATTGATTAAAAAAATTTCATCATCATGGGTCACATCCACAAGTATTTAATGGTACACTCCCCACCATGTGGTTACCCTTATATAGATTGTTGAGAAATAACTAATCTGGTTTAATTATTAAATGAAATCCACCCTTCATAATCCATGTTAATCCACTATTATCTCATGATACCACATAACCCACATTTTCATCATCACAAATGGGGAATGATCTATCATTCCATTATGGAAACCACTCAAATCATGAACCATATCTTATAATTTGAACTGCTTCAGAGTGCACAAGTTTAATTATTTATCTATAAGTCCATCAATCATACCATCTAATTAACACATCCTTTAATTATTCACAACATAATATGAAAACATATTTTTATAAAGATACATATAATTCATGTTGAAAATCCTTTTACTCACTAGATCTTATTAAATTTTCAAATTGGACTTAGCCCATTCTAATGGTGAAATGAATAATCAGACTCTATCTGATCACTGAGAGGGGGAGGGGTAAAATAATGATCTTCCCTTTTTAACTATTCCAATATTAGAAAAAATATTCCATCTATTTAATGAGAATCAACTATACTAAGAAACAATGTGTACAATCACATGATAACATGTGGTTACAAGGTTCATTACTCTCAATGAGTATCTATTCTATAGAATGGTGTAGAAATATTCTATTACCACAAGACCACTCAAAAAATATTTTTAATGATTTATAGTATGTAAGGAGAATCCATTTTTTTTATAGAACTATAGTCCACTAATAGTTAATATTATCCACAAATTAATATAACCATATATATTCTTTCATAACAACAATTAAAAACTTCACAGACATGATATAGTTAAATTTCAAGAAGATGTTTTCCTTATTCACACATACCTTCTTGAATATTAGAATTAATATTGTATATATAATCTTTAATAGTACAGAGAATGAATATTTTTAAATCATATCTTTATGAACCTTTCAATCTTGTAAATTATTCATCTAATAACAGTTCTACTTCTACCCCCAAAATGTTCCCTATTGGATTCCATACCCTTCTAATGAAAATTTTTAAATGAACACCACTTCTTTTGATATCATACATTTTATAGAATCTCTACATCATTCATTCAATACAAACCTTATTGTACTATCTATCTTGTATCACAACATTTTATTGTAATAATTCTGGTTATTTATAAAAGATCTTCCACTCTCTCAATTATTTATATTAATTCGTCATTAATTATCCTAGTAGAAATTACAAAATAACAGTAAAATTAATAAGCCTTTATATAGGAATATCTTATAAAATATTAATGGTTGTGTAAAAATTAAAATTTAATATTCCCTCTCAAACATTTAACATCTCCCATAAATCCTTCAACATTTTATTGCCTTTGAACACACAAAAAGTTATGAGTCAATATATCTTTATATACAACATTACTTAAGTCCCAATGTTGTTGAGTCAATAAGGTTTTCCTTATAAATTTTCCATTCCTTCTTGTTTTGAAAATCACAAACACCTTATCTTTAAGGTAAATTGATTTTGTAAGGAAAATTTCTTTTATAAAGAAATAGCCTTTATAAGGAAAACCACTCTTATAAGGAAAATCGCTTTTATAAGGAAAATTATCCTTACCATATTTTCATTATCTATAACCATATACTTCTTAAGTATAAGAGTGTGTTTCATTTCTATATTCTCAGAATCATTTAAAACATTGATATGAAGCATTCTGTTTTATGTTTCGAATTCTGGATGTGAACTGTAATGATGTTCCAGTCCGAATTCTGGATACGAACTCTCATGAAGTTCGTCACTGAAATCTAATGACGAATCCTGATTACAAATTCTCATTATGAATTCTGATAAAGAATTGTCATTCTAAATTCTCATTTCTAATTCACCTATTAAACAGAATCTGATCATATTTGCTTTATACACTCCGAATTTATTTAGACTCCGTATATTATTTTTTCTTAGACTCCGAACATTCATTTTTCATACACTTTTATATTTTTTCTAATCTTTAATATTTTTTCTTACACTCCGAATCTTAACTCCGAACTTTTGAAGTAGACTTAAAACGATGTCATACATTCTGTTACAGTTTTTTTGTTACAAAACGATGTCGTCTATTGCGTTATAAACTAACCGTTGGTTAAGTGACACATTTATAGGTCCCTCCAATTTTTAAGGAAAATATGACCATTGGAAAGGAGGTCGACCGAGCCTATAAATAGGAACTCATTTAAAAGACCTCAAAACAACTTTTTCTACGTTGTTCACACATGCTGTTGAAGTAATTTCTAGAGAGAGAGACTCTTATTAACTCTAAAAGATTCGTGCCACTCTGAATGTTGCTGATTACATTCGAGGACTTCCGGGGATAGGAAGATAGAGGTGTCGACAACCTTAAATTTCGAGGGTTTCCTTGCTGAGGAAGATAGAGGTTCCAACTACCTTGAAGTTGAGGGCTTGTGGGGATTACAAGATAGAGATTCCGATATTTGTATCGAGGGCTTACCCTGGTGTGGGTAAGATAGACTTTCTTGAAAGTATAAATCAAGGGACCTTAATCCAAGGATGTTGTATACCCCTCTTTGGGTTAAAAAACTTATATCTTGTTACTTGTAGTTTTACTAATTGTTTGTTTCCGCGGCATATTGTATTGTAAGGAAAGTATAACTTTCTTATACTTCTTTACTTTTACTTTGTTCCATTTAGATTCTATACGCTTTAAGGTAGAATCTCATATTGTAGTCTTTAGTTATGTTTCAATTTCCGGATCTATATTTCCAGAACATACATTCAGAATCTCTTTCTTGTTTTTAGCAAGTACATAGAACTTGAAGTTTATTACATCATTCCTTATTCCAAGTTTTTAATTGGCGATAGAGGTGTTGTGAATTTTCTTAGGATAACTTTTTTAAACTTAGAACTTTCCTTATATAAGGAAAACTTAGTTATCCGTAACCAACTTTAAAGGTTCCAAATGTATTTTTAAAGTGTACAATTCACCCCCTCTTGTATATTGAGCATCTAAATCATTATTTTGATCCTAAAAATGTCAACTATCTATTTAAACTTCATGAAATATTGGTCTGAATGAGAATTTTTCCTTTATAATTAATGAACCATTGATCACCATGTTTAGATTCATCAATTTCATTGTCATAAAAAACATTTTTAATGTTACAAACAACATTTTATGGATCATGTTCATTAGATATTCTTTGTCCAATAACATCATAAAATTATTCTTTTTCTTATCACCATCTAAACATTATAATTAATTTTTTTCTATTCAAAAAACCATATATTTTTCTTTTTCACAACACACATTGACTTATTAGAACCATTTTTCTAATGCCTCCATGAACCTTTCATTTGGTTGAACCTCTTTGGAATACTCTACATGATTCTTCATTAAGACTATATTATATATAGAGATTCCATGAAAAAAAATCTATCTTTTGATATTGTTAGGAACAATATTTTGATTCTTTCAGATACATTTACTTGATGAAATTTTTATTTATCGGCATAAAAATTCATCAACTATGGAACATTATCTAATATAATTGTATTAAAACATTCTTTCAGAACACATTATTCCCAAATATCTTACCACTATATTCCTTTAAAAACCATTTTATAGAATATTCAATACCTTTGTATAATAATTATATTTAGTTATATGAATATTGGCAAATATTGTGATGATTTATATTTCTCAAAGGTATCTGTTTGATAGCGAATTAGATCTAATAGGATAAACATTTAGCACCACTCTTTATCATATTACATTAGTCCATATGAATCGGACCATTCACCCCATCCATTAATGTTGAGAATATTCTATAATGAAAAATTATAATAATCATTCATTAATTTCATGTAATTTATTAGTTGAAAAATAATAAAATACATAATAAATTTATAATTATATTCAACCCAATCCTAAACAAACTAACATCTCAAAATAACTTGTTCTCAATAATATGTTACATTGTATTTTCTTTTAAAAAAGTTAACATAAATCATCGCGACTTTGAAACTTAATCATTGTATTACTACCTTATAATTCTTATACTACGTGAGAGACTCTGTGTAAGAAGCAAGAATCACTCAGCAATAACACCATGTTGTCTATAAATAAGTGATTCATATTTTTTCCTATAAAATCCATACCTAGAACCATATAATATAGTCCTATATGATATAATTTTTGAATCCTCATTAAAAAATTTAAAATAATTTACACAATCAAATATTATATCGTACCACTTTTTACAACTAACCCCATATATATGGTTTTCTTTGAAATAAAATTACAATAGATCTATATTTTTACAGGTTTTCTAGATCTTTAAAAACACTATCCAATAAAATTAGGAGATAGAGAATAGAAATAAAATACCCTATCATTAAAAATACTAAAGTTATATATCCATGATCAACTCATTATATGAAATATTTCCTTCACTAATGTTTTAGTGAAAGTAATAGATACTTTCTCAGGTGTATGGAAAAAATAAAAATATAGTTAATTTCAATCCACATATTCATTTATGATGAAATAAATAATGTTACACCCCAATATATTATGAAATTTCTCTTTTTAAATTTAATTTCTCAAACAAATAGGTTCCACACATCACAATGCTTAAACGAAGAGTGATATAAAATTGCATATCATTATTTTAAAATGACAATTATAACCATGTTTTCTAATTCGAAGGGATAAATATTATTAAAGAGATTATGTAATTGATATATTATATATTTAAAAAAGATGCATTCATCCAAATGATTTTATATGTATAAGATTAAAATTAATTTAATTTTATGAATTAAACAACAATATTGTTTCTAAATGCAGTTTTATTAGAAAATATTGGTGATTTTTTTAAAAATGGTAATGTTTACAAATTATATTGAATAAAAGTAATAACTCTTTTATGTGGAAATTATAAATTATCTTATATTGATTTTTTGATTTTTTGAAAAATATTTATTTTCTAGTGAATAGTGAGAAATATCGATTTATTTTTAAACCGTCATTTTCATTATATTAATAGTATTTTATATATTTGAATAGTTAAATCACATGTGAGTATATATAAATTATTTAATTATCTTATAAATATAAATATAATATTCATATATCTTTAAATAAGTAAATAATTGATTTAAAATTTATAAATTAAGTGTAGTTATTTTTGTCAAATGAAAATGTTTATTTCCAATTTCATAATTAAAATATTTATTTTCCAGAATATTTATTCTCCTTAGAATTCATAAATTTATATTTTATTCTTATAATTTTAATATAATTTTATTAAATCTTAAGTAATTTTTCAGTTTGTTAAAAAATCATGTATAATTTTAAAATCAATTTTTTTTGGAATAAATGATGGATTAAATTCACAATTAAATTTCATCAATTTTGAAAATTATATTCATACAACAGGTTCTATTTTTTAATTAAACATGATGTAAAATGGTTCGGGTTAGTTATTAGTTTTGTTCTAAAATACATTATTTTTTGGTGAGTAGTAAAACAGAGTAATTTATGGTATATAAACATTATATGATAAATACACTATTACGTCAGTAATTTCTATTTTTATCACCATAATATAGAACTTCCACTAATTATTATAATTTTTCAAGTGATAGTACACAATATATTCATATTATTATCCAAATGTAATAATCAAATGAATAAAATATTAAAATAAACACCCCTCCTCAACTATAAATACCACCCTCACCACCAGTTCTCGTCACATACCCCAGATACTTGATTCCCATCCAATTTATACCTAATATATCTCCAAAAAACTCCCTCTCCAATTATATTCATTCATTTTTATTATATAAGACCATTTCAATATTCTTTTAGGATGTTCTCAAAGAGAGGAATTCAAGAGGTGAAATATCCTTCCATTCTATTATTTTATTATCAATATATTTCTTTTCATATCGTTTACATTCCTAATATATCCAAATAATAATCATAACTCTATTATATTATATATAATTTAATTTTATGATGATTATGTGATATACATCATGAATTATTTTCACATACTCATTTTATTCTAAAAATAAAAATGTCATATGTGAGGTATCAATTCAACACCTTTGTGGATGATAATTCAATAGTTTTCCATTAAATCATTCTTAGATAGTCATAAATCCATTTTTATGGTTAATAAAATGTAATATTTTTTTAAAACTTATTTATTATTGTAGGAAAATTATATTTTCATAAAAATAATTTAGAAGATAAAATTATTCTCTGATGATTGAAAAAAAAACATAATAATCAAAATGATATTCATTTAATTTTTACCTACTAAATCTTCCTCATATATAGAAAAAAAATATATTAAAGAAACTTAAATATTATTAAGGTTTATTAATAAAAAATAATTGAAATAGTAGATAAATATTCCCATTTCACACAATCTTTTTAATATGTTCATAGGTGAACCAATTATGAAAACCATGGAATTATACACATTCGAATGATAATATTCAATATTATAATTCATCAATAAGACCTGAAATAAAATAAATAAAATTATAATATACCAAATAAATTATTTATAGTTTATAAATTCAAATTTTAATTAATATATTTTCATTATCCTAGATATTAAGATCATGTTCAGATCTCTTTTGGAAATAAGGTATGGGTTTTTTCATCTCACTTATATATATTTTTATAATACTTTTTCAAGAATATTTCTTTTTTTATGAATTTATAAAAACCTCCAAGGCATAATATCATGAATATATTTATCTTCTGGGTATTAATGGTATCATTTTATGATTTTAAATTTTATAGGGAATAGGATTCAATTGATTACAATGTGGTAAGGGATTCCCACTAAACCTCCATTTTTCATTTAGTTTACTCTTTCACTCAATTTACAATAATGCAATTATTATTTATTTTTATTAATATAGTATAAATTAAATTTATATGTTCCAAAATATATATCTAGATAATTTCATATTTTTAAGGGAAATTATATGTTTTATATGGTTCCCTTTTTAATTCCCCTTGTAAGCTAACCTGATTAAATAGTACTTCCCTCCTTCCTACCCATTATCAAGTACACTCCATAATATATTTTAAGGAAAAAATATTTTTATAAAACCATTTTTTTATCATTAAAAACAAACTTATGTCATTTTGGGTTTTATGCAATCAAATATTTCGTTTTCCACTTGAAATCCTCTTTTATGTTTTCCCTTAAACCGCACTAAAGTTGGTAATTTATATTGTTTCTAAACCACATATTTTATAAGAATTTACATTACCTAGAAAATTTCATTATGAAATTTACTTTAATATACAATAAATAATTTTTTCCTTTATTTTTTGGGATATACATGTTTAGAATTTGATTATTATAAAAAAATGATTTTCAAAAAGAACTCTTCTTTCCAATGATAAAGGGTATTTATCACATGAATATTTCAATGATCTTATTATAGAATATTATTTTATTTAAATTAACCTTGATGAATCATATTATCAATTGAGATTGACCAATTAAATTTCAATTTATTATATTTTATTAATTGATTTTTGATTATTTTGACACGGGATGTACTGTCTTGATACCCTTCTCCATATTCATCTAGACAGTTTATGATTATTTTTACTGAATGAGGATACTATTTTAATTTATTACAATAATATCAATATTAATTTATATACTTACTACGTTTCTCCCCTATAATAATATGAATTCATTGGACTTAGTATGTCATGTGTGTGGCATGCAATACCCCTCAAAGCAATGGTCTGTCTAATGAGACAAACTAGAATGAGTTTTTACCCATTTAATTATTGTGTAATTACCAAATCCTAGAGGGTATATTTATTTTTATAACATTATTCATTCCATCATTATAATATTGGTAATTTATAATCCTTGTGATTATTCATCAACTATAATATCCATGTCTATGTTTCATTCTCATATGATTATTAATGGAATTATTTAGTTTGTCTGTATCCCTACCATATTATACTAAATATTATATAGTAATGCAGTGTTTTTTAATTATCCATTCCATATTGTTTATGTTTATGATATATTTTTATAAATTTCATACCCTTACTGAGCATCTGATCTCACCACTTTTGTACGATTTATTTTCCCTAAAGATACGAAGATGTATATCATGAATGACATGCTATGATATTCTTGGATTTCAAGGATGTCTCCAAGGGAGTTGGTAAGTTGTTTTTCCATTGAATTTTTAATGTAAAAATTTATGTTTTATTGGGTTTTCCCAGAGATACTAAAATATTCAGTCCTTCAGGATGTGACATCTTTGTTTTTTATTCCAACGTAACAATGTAATTCTCTAGCTCTAAGATACTATGGTCGACTTCTTAATAGGTGATATCCGAAGATGTTTAGTTGAACCCATGGAAACTAGATTTATAAAATGCAAATTAGGGAACATATCCCTGTGATATAATTTTAGGATTAGAAGAGAATAACATCGTTAAATTTTGGAATGATGGATATTATGTGGAACTTCATAGTAATATTTCATTTTTAATATATTATGCGTGAAAATTCTTTGTGTACAGATTTACATAGGGGTAAAAATCCATCAAGGTGCATCATTCATGACATGATGTAACATATTACAAGACAACATGCATTATTGGGCAACTGAAATGACACTCCTATGGTGTATTCATGGAATAATTCAAATTTTCTTATAATATTCATTATGAAAAATGGGAATATAAAATTATTCTTAATAAAATATGTTAATCCTAAGGTGTTTTAGGATAAAAATAAGTTTCCATTATATTTTATAAAATATTATATCTTTTTCTTACTATAACTATTGTTAATCAGTATATTATTTATATTTTTAGTCAATGGGTAGAACCCAAGAGTCATGTTATCCTTGAAAATGATGGAAACTGTAGTGGAGAAGATAAAACAAAGGGGATTTTGATATAGGATAAAGATATCATGTTCATTCCTAATCAGTTTTCCGGAAATATAATCATTAACATATACTATAACCAAATCACAAACTAACCAAAGATGATATATATGTATTTTTCAAAGATTCCAATAGTGTAGAACGTAGATAAAAGAATCGTCAATTTCTATCATACAACAATTGTGGAAGGAAACACCTAGGAACATATCTCGGTGGAATGAATATATTATTTATGTGTGGGAATAATGGTTACAAATATAATATTTTAAAATTAAAATAAATATTATGGTGGATTTAAATAAAAAACCTCTTAAGAATCATTTTATAGTTGAGTTCGATAAATATTTGGAATCTAGGATTTACCCAATTCAATTCCATCTTCAATAAGATAAACTCTAAACCCTAGAATGACCAATGTGGAAATAAATGCACGTTATATTTATAAATTGAGGTCTTTTTCATAACATTAGTAATTAAAATTATTTCAATAATTTCTATCATTTATATTTGGAGTTTATATAAATATTTTTTTTGAAATAGAAAACTGACAGGTTGGGAGACAACCTATCACATCCGGTAAGGCAGTGGGGTTTAAACCACCAACTGGAGGGAAAAAAGGGTGTAATTTCTACCAGTAGAATACATGATGTCCTGATTAGCATGACCTTTTTAATATCTTATTGTTAATATTTATTATAATTTTTGGGTCATTTTATTATCAAATAGATAAACTTCTGATTGGAAAATGATTTGGTGATATACGGATTACTGTTATTTCAGTGGACATATAATATTTTATGGAATAAAAGTTGAATTGTATTATGGAGTCAAGTATGATTTTATTGTATAAAATTATGATGCATTTAATTATTGGAAATGATTTTCATATCCTATAAATTTATTATCCTTTTGGACTATAAATTTGGACGGATATATTTTGGATGAGTCTCAATGTTGAATTGTTTTATGGTGTACATTGGATATTATTTTTTGTGGTGAAAGAATTACTGATTGGATAGTTTTTTATAAAACCTTTTGTTTCTGTAAATAATAAAAGGATGAAGTAAAGACTACTTGATTTTTTGATTCACAAAAGTAATTGAGGTATGAAAATTTTAGTTTGACCATTCACTTCTAGGTGTTATAGATGAGAATATGCATATGACATAAAAATTAATGAACTATGATAATTTTATCTAGTGCATTGTTAAGATGTGGAAGAAACCCTCAACTCTAAGAAAATGATTTTATTAAAAAAAATTATCCATTTACACTTATTTTTATGAAATAAATTAAATTTTAAATGAATAAAGATTTGTGGTTTTATTACGGTTTCTAATCTAATGACCATGTTTTTTTATAAATCTTCATCATAACATGATAGTTATACTACACTTCCATTCCGACATTTTCACATCACTCTAATTATTTCCATCTTATAATCCTATTTTTTACCTTCACTTTTTTCCCTCTTAAAAAGAAAATATTTTATTAACCCTTTTTCTAATGTGGCTATCCCAAAAATGAATTTTTAATTATCAACCATTGATTTGTTATGTTAAATTTTTAAATTGTAGGTAATAAATTTTTTTATGGAAAATAGAATGTAAAACCTTGAGATTTTATTCTATTTCACTTTATAAACATAATTTTTTTTAATTTTATATGTTCCAAAATATACCAACATAGATGAAATAATTATATTCAATTAAATATCATTAATAAAAATTGACCAAAATAAACTAGCTATTAAATTGGTTGGAATAAATATTATTAACCAAGCTGTTAAATATATATATTATATTTGTAATATATTTTTTTATTCGTACAATTAATTTTAAAGGCATAATATAATAATTAATCAAATTTTATGCATTAAACCCCAATTTTTATTTTAAAGGGAGTTTTATAACATTTCATAGTGTAGATGCCTTTAAACCATATTTTGACACATTTATAAATTTTTCATGATAAAAATAATCTTCATTTTCATTCTAAAATGTCAAAATTATCATTTGTCGAATTTTTATTTTTAAAAATATTTTTTATTGAATATTGAAAATTCCCAATTTTTTATAGAATTGTTTTTGTCATTATATTAATGATATATATATGATTCAAATATTGAAAAAACATATGAATTTATAAATAATATTTCGATATCATATGAACGAGAATACTTTATATTTATATCATGAAATATGTAAATAAATGTTTTAAAATCGATAAATCAGGTGTTTATGGGTTTGTGAAAGATTAATTTTTATTTCCAATATTCAAGTAAAAATACAATTTAAAAGAATATTTATTTTCATAAAATATATTATTTCTTTTATTATTTTTTTGTCTTATTACTATATGAATTTTTTATGAAAGCTTATATCATTTATCAAATTGTTATAAAAACATTTATAATTTTGAAATAAGTATTTTTCAGCTAATTGATTATTTTTCGTTAAAAACTAAATTTATTATATTTTTAAAGTTATTTTTTAATAATAGAATCCATTTTTTAAATTTAAACATTCAAAAATTATTTGGATGACTAATTTTAAATTTTATAAAATACAGTAATTTTTTATGAATATTACAATATAGTAATATATGATGTATATACATTATAAGTTAAAAATATTATTTATTGATTATTTAGTCATGTAATCCCACTAATCTAGAATAGTGATTCATTTTTTAGATTCATTGTGATAATTATAAAAATATTCATAATCTTTGTCCAAAATAAAATACTCAGGAATATAATAAAGAAAACACATCTACTCCACAATAAATACCACCCCTTCTCCTAAAACATACAAAGCCTTTATTATTATATATTTTCTTCCCAATACATATCCCAAACCACTCCCCTAAATTCTAGTCTTGATGGCCTCATAAAAAACCTATTTCCAAGTTTCTTAATGATGTTCTCAATGGGAGGAATTCAAGACTTAAAATCCCCTTTTATTCTTTTTATTTTCTTTATCATTATTTTCTTTTCATATAAATTACGTACATCCTCTGTGGAAAGATGAATTATAAATGTATTATATTATACATTCTATAATGTTATTATTATTATTATTGAATATCCACTATCCATTATTTTTTATCCCCTTTTTATTTTATAAATTTAAATGACATCTCTAAGTTGTTTATTCACTACCTTTATGGATGATGATTATTTTTCATAATATCACCATGAATACCACTAATAAAACAATTTTTATAGTAAAAATATATAATAATATTTAAAATAAAACTTATTTATTACTATGGAATCAGTATATATACATAGTTTTAATTAGTAAAACAAAACTAGTGTGCGATGGTCGGAAAAATGCCTAAAAATCCAAATGGATATCATTAACAATTTATATAATGAATAATTGACATATATGGAAACAAAATTATGTATGAGAAAATTAAATATTATTTAGGATCATTAATAACAAATAATTTAAATTCCCATTAACTATTTTCATTTCATATGATATTTTAGACATTTATACTAGTGAACCAATCATGAAAACCAAGGAAGATAACACATTCGAATGAACAAATTGAATATTACAACAAATAAAAAGACCTATAATGTACATAAACATTAGTAAAAAATAAAATTCATGTTTAAATGGTTTGGAATTAAATTATTAATTAATAAAATTTCATTTTACAAAGTTTTAGGTACAATGGAAGAATCCATTCATCTATAAGTTAATTGGTTGTAAATATCACTTTTATTTATATGAGATATGCCTTATTGAACAATACGTATAGTGTTTTTTTTTATGTATACTAACTATTTATTATCATATAATTAATATCTTTATATTGTTTTTATTCAATCTATCATTTTATTGTTATTAATTTTATGTGGCATAAAATTGGATTGATTACAAAATGGTAAGGGATTCTCCCCGAACATCAATTTTTCAATCAGGATAAACTTTCTCTCTCTTCAATCAAATTTAATTCATAGTTCCTTTAATATAATTCTTCTATATATTATGAATATATTTTAATCTCATGTATACATGTCTATTTATCTTTCTTTTCATGGGAAATATATGTATTATATGATTCACTTTTCAATTCCTCCCAGTACGGGATCCCAATTAAAGGGAACCTCTCAATTATTTACCCATTTTAATGTGGACACCATAATTTTATTTAAAAACCTAATATTTTTATAAAATCCAAAATTTTATTAATAAATTTTTTTGACTATTTCTACTTCAATGAAAACAATTACACCATTTTCACATTAAAGACTATTTTATGATTTCATATAATCTAATCTGAACTGCATCATTTATACAATTTTTTAAACACTCTTCATACATGATTTGACATCATTTTCAAACTTTTAGTATGAATATTATTTTAATATTACTCAAATTTAATTGCATTCCTTTATTTTCGTGGTTATACATGTCTATAATCTTATTTTTTAAAATATAATTAATTTTCCAAATGAAATATACTTTATAATGTAAAAGGTACTTATCTCAATAATTTATCAAGGATTTTTTTAGATAATTTTCATCTATTTAAATAAAAACTATTTAATATTATGATTAAATTATTTTAAACACTTTTATTACCATCGACCATATTTTATTAAATGATTTACAATTACTTAGACTGTGGATGTAATTTATTGATATTATTCGCCATATTACTCTTTATAGTTTGTGATTATGTTTACTTAATGGGGATGATATTTTCATTTTGAATTCTATTATCAACTTAAAAATATATTTTTATTATGTTCCAACCATTTCATACATGGAATGCATTTGACTTCGAATGCGATGGGTGAGTCCCTCTCTAGCCCCTTGATGTATCGGTATGTCTCATGAACCAAACAAGAAAACATTTTGAACCATATATGTATGGTGTCTTCATCCAGCACATAATAGTATGTTTATGATGCCTAGAATTATGCCTTCCATAATTATGGAAATATTAATTGATAATCAATTTTATTATTCAATTAGTCTAATATACATGATTATTTTATCATGGGATTATTTGTGGAATTATTTAATAATTCTTTATCACTCTCATATTATGCTTAATGTTATATTTTAATTGAATTTGTTTCATTTTCACCATTATGGACTTTTTTGTTTATGATATATTCCACTATATTTTTTACCATTACACACTTCTTTTGTTTATGATATATTCCACTACATTGTTTAACCTTACTATGATTATTATATCACTCCTTTCATAAGTCTTAATTTTTCCCAGAATGCATAGATATATATTATGAATGACTGGAATGGATAATATTGAGGTTTAATATTGTTTTCAATGGATTTTCAATGTTTCTTTTTCATGCAATTATTAATTTAATTTTGTTTGTATATATTTTTTCCAATTTTACTAAACATTCTGATCATTTGGGATGTGAATTCCTTGTTTATTAAAACTATGTAATAATGTAAATCACTGGCTTTAGGAAACTGGGGTTAGATTATTTATAGTTTGAAATAGATATATTTTAGTAGAAAAATTAAAGACTAGAATTTGTGGACATATGTTATAGAAAATAATATTCCGATATACATTTAAGAAACAATCAAATAACATCATAATTCATTGGCAATGTAGAAGTTATGTGGACACTCCATGTAATATATCCATTTATAGATAATATAAGTCTGCATGGTTATTTTATAAATTTTCCTAGGTGTAAAAACATTGATAAGGTGTGTCAGGACTAACTCGACATTACCATGAATAAGAAAACTGGCCTTACTGCGCACCTTGTTTTACACCCCCAGGGGAAATACTAAGCATAATTCACATATCAATAATCCCATTATGTTGTATTTGAATACATAATTAAAATTAATAATTTAGGTTAAAACTATGGTGGTTTAGGTTAAAATAAGGTATTGTGATATTAAATAAACTATTTTATGGTATTCTCACTATTACTATTATTATCGACACTATTCTTTTTTTTAGTCAATGATTGATCCCAAAGGAGTCATGTTATCATTGATAATGATGGAAAAGGTGTTTCATATAGGATAATAAATAAGATATTCATATAAGTGAATGATATCATGTTTATTAATATTTATTTTTTAATGAAATATATTAACAACATATACCTAAAACAACTCCTAAAAAACCAAAGAAGAGAATGATAGAGTTTTATAATATCACCTATGTTGGAGACCATAGAGAAAAGACGACAGGATTTTCACCATGCCAACCATGTGGAAGGGGAAACCTAGGAAAATGTCTCAATTTAATATAGAAATTATTTATTTTGATGGAAAAATGAGATAAATCATTGAATTTACAATGATAAAATAAAAGTGTGATGGAATGAAATAAATACATCCTAAGAATCCATTCGATGTTAGTTACTATAAATGTGGGGAATTTGGGCCTTACATGAGTCAATTCTATCTTCCATAGGATAGAATCTTGACCAAGTAAAGAACTATGTTCATATAAATGGATAATGTATTTATAAATTTGAGATTTATTGATAATATTAGTGATTATTCTTATTAGAATAATTTTCATCATATCAATTCAAATTTTTATATTAATAATGTTTTAGAAAAACGACAACCCATTGTCTTAGTGATAACTCATCCTGTCAGCAAATGTCATGGGGTTTGAACGATCAAACTGAATGTTGAAAAGGGTGATAACATACCACTAGTCTATATGAAATCCTAATTAACATTAAATTCATTATATCTTTTGGTTAATGGTAATTTTTATTTAGGGGAAATCTTTTATCAAATATAAATCCTCGATATTATAAATTTATTTGATGATTAATTTATTAATGTTATCTTATATGATATGGAATAATATATTGAAGGAAATTGGAATCATATTTAGAATGAAATATGATTATATAGTGGACGTAGGGGATTTGTGTTATTTATTAAAATGGTTGTCATATCAATGAAATTCAGAGACATTTTTTCACTATAAATTGGATACATGAATTTTGTATTATTATTATGTTTGGAATGGATTATATTTAACAATATATATTATTATTTAAGGTTAAAATATTATTTTTTGGATACATTGTGAAAACTATTTTGGTTTCATTAAATATTTTACGGCTGAAGTTATTACTAGTCGATCACAAAATTAATTTAAATACCCATAAATTTCAAGGAAATTTGTTTTCTTAATTTTTTTTGGAATTTTAAAAGAACGCAGTTTCTGACGGCACCTGATTTCGAGGCCCGGTGTGCTCGGAATCATTTTCCGATGTTTGGCTCGGGTAATTTCAGTGAACGGACGAGCGGGTTTTTCTAACTTCTAAACCAGTGCTCGGAATCGAATTCTGACGGAACCGATGGAATCGAAATGCCGGTTTTTCCTTAGAAATGCCTTTTTCAAAGTTGCGTTTTCTCGGGTGTGGTTTTCAATTTTTTGGGCTTAAAGTTAAGAAATAAAATAATTGGAACGACAAACTTTATTTTATTTCACTTAAATCCACTTGAAAGCCACTTAAAGATTCTTAAGATGAGTTGATGCGGATAGGGTGCTATCCAAAAATATCCTACCTTCTTGGTAGGATATTTGTGAGGTAGGGCCCGCATGATCCCCACCGTTTCTTTTCCGCTAAGTAAAGCACCCGCGAAAACCCATCATTATGAAAGTCAACTGACGCATTTTCTTAATTTCTTAACGCACCAATTAATTGGGAAGTTAACATCGTTGAATTAATTCTATGAATTAATTTAATCATTTCTTATCCTGTTTACAATCTATCGGTGTAATAATAAAATAAGAACAACGCACGACATCATGAGTATTTCTCGTTGTGAGGCTTTAGACAGAAATCTTGTGCCTTCATCCTCCTCCGCGATGAACGCGAAGAACGCGAAAAACATGAAGAACGCGAAGAACGCGAAGAATGCGAAGAACGCCATCACCCTCGGAGAATTGACGATGCTCCTTCCGAGACATTCTTCTCCGCAACGATCTCCGATCAACAACTGCTTGAGGTAGGAGATTTCGGGTTTCTTCTTTTAAATTTCTTTTTGGATTATAACAACAATATGGATTTAATTATTATTAAATAAATCTATATGTTTTTGATCCTCGGAGTTCGTCGACGCGAGGCCAAGTTCCGCGATGATGTGACTCCCTTCCGCGACGATGCGACGCCCTTCCGCGACGCGACGATCGCCTCCTTCCGCGGTGATCAATTCCGCGAAGATGGCGCGTGCAACGACTTGACGAGGTAGGGGTTTGTTTGTGAAATAATTTATATTCCCGTGATTGTTTCTTTTAAAACAAAGAACCCAGATCAAGTTCAATTTTAATTCTATAAAAATTGTGCCATGATTGTTATTCATGTTTTGAATATTTTATTCCCGATTGTTATCACCTAACGCGGAGGGTGCGAGCCAAAAAAAACACGGCCCAACAACCCTCCGCAGTTCTTCGTTGTGGTGTGGATTGGTGGGCGACGACAAAACATGCTGCATGGGTGATTCGTTGTTTCCTCAGTGAAGTACGAAACCCGAGAGGAGCTACGGCGCAGAAGGGAGCGAAATCGGACCACCGGAGCAACTCTGGTGGCTCGCGGAACCCACTGGCAGCGGGGGTCGCCAGCGCGGTGGCGCCGACGGTGGCCAGCGGACCCGCGGCCACGCGGGTCCGGCACGCATGGGACGCAGCAAAGCCGCGTCCGCTGATTCCAACGCGGCCCCACATGGGCCGCGACACCTTCATCCCATGGGGGCAGTGCCCCCCGGCTCCCTCACTCGGCTTCTCAGCCGAGCCGAGCCGGGCTGGCCCGACCGGCCGGGTCGCGCCCTGGCCGGGCTGGGCCACGCCGAACCGGGTCGGTCCGGGCCCAGACCCCCCGTCTTCGGCCCGTTTTCGATCTTTAACCCGTATGTTGAGCTTCAGCCCTCCGAACGACGCACCGTCAGTGGCTATGTGATACTTGGATCGAGACGGTCGTTTCGGTATATCACACATAAGGTTTCGGAACACTTTGGGTTTGGCCCGGTTGGTTCGTACATGAAACCAACCGGGCCTTCGGAGCGGAAACGCTCATATCTTGATCTTCGGACGTCCGATCGACGTACCGTCGACTTCGTTGTATTCCTCTATGTGAGAAGGATCTTTGGGCATACTTCGCCCGAGGTTTGGACGCAGGTGGAGTATGGTCGGGTTGGTTTTTCCTTAAAAACCAATCGGGCCCCTGGATGAAAAAGCCAATAACTCTCAGACCGGGCGTCCGATTGACGCGCCGTCTGCGACGTTGAGTTCCTGTTGACGATACGGAACATTTGGATACATCAATTCTGGACTATGTGTTAGTTGATGTATCAGCCTCTTGGCTCGTGAAGCGGACCCTCCAGAACGAGCTTGTTGTCTACGGGAACCCTAGAGCTGGCTGCGACTGCTACTGTGACGACGACGACTGTGCAGAGATCCTCAGTGGATTCGACGGCGATGACTACAACACTCAGCGATCCGTTGTGGGTCAGTGCTACCGATCTTATGTGGGTCTCATCCTGTGTGTGTCAGCGCTCAGTGGTCATGTGTGGGCCAGCGCCTACAGGTCCGGTGTGGACCCGATCCTGTGTGGGTCTTTGCGGGGGTTAGTTACCTATCGATCCTTTGTGGGTAAGATCCTTTGTGGGTCATTGCGGGGGTTAGTACCTATCGATCCATTGTGGGTCCGACGACATAGATGGATCAGTGATCATCTATATCTTCATTCGAAGAAGTATACCTGTGTGAGATGAAAACCATGTTTTCTTTCCTTTATGGATTGTGTTGTGCTATCCTGTGTGGATTTACGTTTTACTTTCCTTTGTGGATTGTGTTGAGCTATCCTCTGTGGATTTTTACGTTTTGCATTCCTGTGTGGACTAGGTTGTTCTTGAGCTCGGATGTTGGAGCCGATCGAGAATTGATGACATAGGTATATGTATGGGAATATACCTAAGTAGTGTCGGTTGTTACTTCGTGATTGTATCTTTCCTTTGTGGTTTATCCTTCGTGGATTTTCGGAGACCTTCGGGGGTCTTGGGCTCCCTACTGAGTAGTTTATTCTCACCCCTGCATGAGCTATGCCTGCACTTTGTTGTGTTGGTTGCAGACGACAGACATCGTTGATCGTGGTGGAGGCTTGCGGAGCAGGACGGTGCCTGGAGGTGGACCACTGGGCGGGACACACTCGGAGCGGTCGGCTGGACCCGAGGAGTAGTGGAGGCTTCTGTACCCACCCTACCGGTGGGACTTCCAGAGGACGGTTCGTTGTTGTGGCTTTAATTTTTAGTTGTTGTTTTTCCCCTTTCTGTTGTACTTTATAGTTGGTCTTGTATTTCCGGACCCCTGTACTTTTCTACACTTACTTTTGTACCAGCTTTTACTTAGTGTTTCCTTTTCCATTTGCTTACTCTGTAGTACTTGTTTACTTTACAAAGGAAATGCCTTCCCTTTTTACCGAGAATTATGCCTTGGTGCTAGTTGCCAGCCCCTGGCCTATGGAAGGTGGGCTTAGGGTAGTCACGACACGGGCCCCGAGGACGGGTTGTGACAAATTGGTATCAAAGGAGTTCGGTTCTACCGCAGACTCTGATATTTTCTATGTGAAGCAATAGTTTTTAGCGTATTGGGTGTGGTTATCAGTCCAGGGAGCCCAGTGTTGGTGCGTCGGCCGACGTATCCGTACACCAGGACCCTGACTTCTGATTTCCGACTTAATGCATGAAAACATTGATTGCATTTGTGTTTCAGGTTTCCTTTGTGATTACTTTATATTAGCTCACCAAGTATACTATTCTGACCGTGGCGCACCTATTTCCTTTTCAGGATGGCCCCACGATTGCAGCCAGCTAGGGTTCCGAGAGTCGTACGTGACGACAGCCTGCCGAGCGACAAGGCTTCAGTACAGGGCCCTTTGACAGCAGAGGCATCGGCGGTACCTCTACCCACCGAGCCACTGATGCTTCCAGCACCAGCCGCTAGCGATGCACGTCACCTCAGTGCACTGCATGAGTTCCAGCGCTAGCAACCGCCCAGGTTCAGTGGGGAGACGGACCCCCAGGCGGCCGAGTACTGGTTAGAGGCAGTTGTTCGAGTTTGCAGACTAGTGAGGACACCAGCAGACCTCATGTTGATCCTCGCAGTGTGCCTACTGCATGCAGCAGCAGGACGATGGTGGAGCTTGATGCTCCAGGTGCACGATGAGGCCTCTCTCATTTGGAAAGACATTGTGGGCCTCTTCCGGTCAGAGTTCATCCTGGCCACCCTCCGTGTGGTGCGCATCCAGCAGCGTCTTCAGCTGCGGCATGGCAGCTTGATGGTTGCCCAGTACTCGGAGAGATTCACCGATCTCTCGCGCTACTCGACCGACATGGTACGAGACCTGTTCTTCCAGGCCCGGACCTTTGAGAAGGGATTGATACACAAGATCAGGGCATCACTGATCTCCCTCAGCATCCCGACCCAGGCAGGAGTACTTGAGCGAGCCCTTTTGATCGAGAGCTTTCTTGCTGAGACTTCTCCAGCCGCGAGACCTACCGCGGGGTGGCACGTAGCAGAGTCTTCCGCAGCAGGCAGTCAAAAAATGACTCAGGGGTCCAGGCAGACTAGAATCTCATGTAGACGTCCTTAGGACACTGGCTCAGCCGTGTGGGGCACATAGTGCGAAGCCAGTCTTTCGAGAGGCAGGCAGTGCTACACATGCGGTAGACATTGTCACATGGCTCGTGACTGCCCAACCCATCGTGCCGAGGAGTAGCAGACAGTTGAGGCGCCACCCAGGCAGAGGCAGAGGGTCGACCGTGGCGGTCCGTAGGGAGGAGGTGGACAAGGAAAAGGAGTTGGCCGAGCAGCAGGTGGTGGGAGACGCTTTGAGGCTCTACCACCACCACCACCAGGAGGCCTGCCCCGACCACAGTGAGATGGTGGGCAGAGACAGGAATAGCTCCAGGCAGCGGAGCCCTACGACCACAGCGCGCCCGAGATGATTCGAGGTACGATCTGTGTCTATTCCACCCTTGCTGGAGTTCTTATAGACACAGGAGCGAGTCACTCTTTCATAGCCTCTGCCCTTGTTTGGAGCTTGGAGATTCTGAAAGGTTCGTTGGCTCGATCTTTACGGCTAGAGACTCCTATGGGAGTAGACTCGATAATTACACACTGGTGCCGGCAGTGCGAGCTTACTCTGGGAGGTGAGAGCTTCGTCTGAGATCTTCTTGTAGCGGCGTCGAGGCATTACGATGTCATCTTGGGAATGGATTGGTTATCTACAATCCATGCACAGATTGAGTTTTTTAGGTGCAAGGTGTGATGTGTACGCACCGACGGGAGCAGGTTCATCTTCACTGGCGAGAAGGGAGCCTTCACAGCACAGGATGTACTTCCGCAGAGGAGAGGACATCCCATCACTCATCAGTTGGCTAGCCTCATCCTAGGAGCAGTTGACGTGCAGAGTCCTAGTTTTCCTGCAGTGGTGGATCAGTACACGGATGTCTTTCCCGACGACATTCCAGGACTACCTCCTCGTAGAGAGGTAGACTTCCATATTGATCTTTACCCCGGGACAGCCTCGATATCCACCCCAACATATCAGATGGCCCCCAATGAGCTTCAAGAGCTATGGGTACAGTTGGAGGACTTGTAGGGCAAGGGTTTCATCTGACCCAGTGTTTCACCCTCGGCTTCACTGATTTTGTTCGCCAAGAAGGCGGATGGGAGCTTGCGACTTTGTGTCGACTATCGTCGCCTGAACCAGGTGACAGTGAGAAATAAGTATCCGCTACTGAGGATTGATGACCTCTTCGATCAGCTCAAGGGAGCATGGGGGTTCTCGAAGATAGACCTCAGGTCAGGCTATCATCAGCTTAGAGTTCGAGACGAGGACGTGCAGAAGACAGCCTTCAGATGTCGGTATGGACACTATGAGTTCTTGGTTATGACATTTGGTGTAACCAATGCTCCGGCAGTATTCATGGGCCTCATGAATAGGATCTTTCATCCATACCTCGATTGATTTTTCGTGGTCTTCATCGAAGACATTTTGATATACTCAACGACTGAGGAGGAGCACGCCTATCACTTGCGGGTTGTACTAGACACACTCCGAGAGAACCATCTTTATGGAAAAATCTCGAAGTGACAATTCTGGATACGTGAGGTCCACTTCTTGGGGCACGTCATCTCTGAGGCGGGAGTTGCAGTGGATCCTGCGAAGATTGAGTCAGTGCTAGCTTGGGAGCCACCCAGGAGCGTGACAGAGGTGCGGAGTTTGTTGGGGATTGCTGGATACTATCAGAGGTTTTTTACAGACTTCTCCAGAGTTTCGGAACAACTCTTAGCTTTGATGAAGAAGGGGAAACCATTTGTGTGGTCATACAGATGTCAGCAGAGCTTCCAGGAGCTGAGACAGAGGTTGACAAGCGCACCTATCGTGAGGTTTCCTGAAGAGGGAGTAGGGTACGTAGTCTACTGCGATGCATCAGGGACTAGACTCGGATTTGTCCTGATGCAGTAGCAGGCAGTGATCTCCTATGGATCACATCAGTTGAGGCCGCATGAGCAGAACTATGCTACCCATGACCTGGAGTTAGCAGCAATGGTCTTCGCTCTAAAGACATGGCGACACTATCGGATGGGCGAGCGCTTTACTGTCTTTTCTGACCATCAGATTCTCAGGTACATCTTCTCGCAGAAGGACCTGAACCTGAGACAGCGGTGATGGCTCGAGTTCCTCCAATACTATGACTTTGAGATAGTCTATACTCCTGGGAAGCGGAACGTGGTAGCCAATACTCTCAGCAGGAGGACGGGCATTCAGCTACTTGAGGAGGTGACAGAGCAGCTAGCCGCTTTGCAGATATCCTTCGTGGATAGAGATGGAGCATCCTTCCTTCAGTCTCTCATAGTCACTCCTCCACTACTACAGCGGGTCAGAGAGGAACAGTGTGGGGACGCTGATTGTGAGACGCGGTGTGCACAGATATCCTCCGGACAGGCACCTGATGGATTCTCCTTTGGAGCAGGGCACGACATCCTTTTCAGAGGACGTACCTTGGTACCAGTCAGTTTATGAGAGGAGATGCTGAGAGAGTTTCACACTTCTCTTTTGGTGGTACATCCTGGAGTGGCGAAGATGTACCAGGACCTCAGACGACAGCACTGGTGGCCATGCATAAAGAAGGTTGTGGCAGAGTTCGTTTCTCAATGCCTCACCTGCCAGCAGGTGAACGCAGAGCACCAGGTACCAGCAGGCTTGGTACAGCCCTTGGAGGTCCCAGAGTGGAAGTGGGACGGGATATCTATGGACATCGTGACTGGACTTCCATGCACTTCCAGAGGTCACGACTCTATATGGGTGATTGTCGGCGAACTCACCATGTCGGCTCACTTCATACCCATCAGAGAGCAGGGCTCGGTGGAGAGCTTGGGGTGTCTCTACATTCAGGAGATTGTACGGCTTCACGGTGTGCAATCATCTATCGTCTCCGATCGAGATTCTCTCTTTACTTCCCGGCTTTAGAAGGGGTTGGAGGAGGCGTTCGGGATGAAACTACGTCTGAGAACCACCTTTCACCCTCAGACGGATGGTCAGACAGAGAGGACCATTCAGACACTCGAGGACATGCTCCGCACATGTGCCCTCGACTTTGGTCCCAACTGAGAGGACCACATACCTTTGGTGGAGTTTTCATACAACAACATCTACCACCCCACCATCGGGATGGAACCATACGAGGCGTTGTACGGTAGACCATGAAGATCTCCTTTGTACTGGACAGACCATGGGGAGTCAGCACTTGTGGGACCATAGATGGTCCGGGCCACGACAGAGAAGGTCGAGGTCATCCAGGAGCGGATGACGACAGCTCAGACCTGGCAGAAGTCTTATGCTGACATGAGGTGGTGGCCACTAGAGTTCGAGGATGGTGACCACATCTTCATGCGTGTCTCACCTCGATGTGGATTACAGAGATTTGGCTGAGGCGGAAAGTTGTCTCCACACTTCATCGGACCATTCCAGGTCATCAGCAGGATTGGCGAGGTGGCTTATCGCCTGGCTCTACCACCTCAGTTGCACCGGGTGAACGACGTCTTCCACATATCCCAGCAGAGGAGATACGTGCACGACCCGACACACATCATTGACCAGGGGGAGCTAGACGTGGATGATGGGGCGACCTTTGTGGAGGTCTCAGTGGAGATCGAGGATCGACAGGAGTGGGTCCTACGTGGATGATCGATTCCTCTTGTGCGCATCAGATGGTAGCACAGGAACCTCCAGGAGAGCACTTGGGAGTGGGAGGCTCAGATGCGTGTTCAGTACCCACATTTGTTTCCCTAGTTTATGATGTATCTTTATGGGGACGTAAATCCCTGAGGTGGGAGTGATGTAAAGACCCGTAAATTTCAAGGAAATTTTTTTTTCTTAATTTTCTTTGGAATTTTACAAGAACGCAGTTTCTGACGGTACCTGATTCCGAGGCCCGGTGTGCCCGTATTCATTTTTCGAAGTTTGGATGAGGTACGTTCAGTGAACGGACGAGCAGGTATTTCTAACTTTTAAACTGGTCCTCGAAATCGAATTCTAATGGCACTGATGGAATCACAGTGCCGGTATTTGCTTAGAAACGCCTCTTCTGGAGTTGCGTTTGCTCGAGTGTGGTTTTTAATTTTTTTGGCTTAAAGTTAAGATATAAAATAATTGGTACGACAAACTTTATTTTATTTCACTTAAAGCCACTTGAAAGCCACTTAAAGCTGCTTAAGCTGTGTTGATGTGGATAGGGTGATATCAAAAAATATCCTACCTTCTTGGTATGATATTTGCGAGGTGGGGCCCGCATGAGCCCCACTGTTTCTTTTCCGCTAAGTAACACACCCGTGAAAACCCGTCATTATGAAAGTCAACTGACGTGTTTTCTTAATTTCTTAATGCACCAATTAATTGGGCAGTTAACTTCGTTGAATTAATTCTATGAATTAATTTAATCATTTCTTAACCTGTTTACAATCTGTTGGCATAATAATAAAATAAGACCAATGCACGACATCTTGAGGATTGCTCGTTGAGCGGATTTAGACAGAAATCGTGTGCCTTCATCCTCGGCCGCGAAGAACGTGAAGAACGCCGTCACACTCGGAGAATTGACGACGCTCCTTCTGAGACGTTCTTCCCCGCAACGATCTCTGATCACCAACTGCTCGAGGTTGGAGATTTCGGGTTTCTTCTTCTAAATTTATTTGTGGATTATAACAATAATATGGATTTAATTATAATTAATTAAATCTATATGTTTTTGATCCTTGGAGTTCGTCGACGCGACTCCATGTTCAGCGACGATGTGACGCCCTTTTGCGACGACATGATGCCCTTCCGCGACGCGACGATCGCCTCCTTCAGCGGCGATCAATTCCGCGAATAACGCGTATGCGACGAATTTACTAGGTAGGGGTTTGTTCGTGAAATAATTTATATTCCCGTGATTATTTCTTTTAAAACAAAGAACCCGGATCAAGTTCAATTTTAATTCTATTAAAATTGTGCCTTGCTTGTTATTCATATTTTGAATATTTTATTCCCGATTGTTATCACCTAACGCGGAGGGTGCGGTCCAAACAAACATGACCCGACAACCCTCTACAGTTCTTCGTTGTTGTGCGGATTGGAGGGCGATGACAAAACAAGCCGCATGGTTGATTCGTTGTTTCTGCAGTGAAGTACGGAACCAGGGAGAAGCTACGGCGTAGACAGGAGCGAAATCGGACCACCGGAGCAACTCCGGTGGCCCGCGGAACCCACCGGCAGTGGCGGCCAGTGGACCCCCGACCACATGGGTCTAGCACGCACGGGACACGATAAAGCCACGTCCGCTGATTCTAGTGCGGCCCCATGTGGGCCGCGACACCTTCATCCCATAGGGCCAGCGCCCCGCGGCTCCCTCGCTCGGCCGCTAGGCCGAGCCGAACCGGGCCGGCCCGACCGGCCGGGTCGCACCCTGGATGGGCGGGGCCATGGAGAACGGGGTCCGACCTAGACCCGGGTCAGGTCGACCCAGTTCGGGCCAACCCAGGGGGGTTGGGCCGGGTCGGTCCGGGCCCAGACCCCCCATCTTCGGACCGTTTTCGGTCTTTTACCCGTATATTGAGCTACGGGCCTCCGAACGACCCATCGTCAGTGGAGATGCGATCCTTGGATCGAGACGGTCGTTTAGGTATATCGCACTCAAGGTTTCAGAATACTTTGGGTTTGGCCGGGTTGGTTCGTACACGAAACCCACCGGTCCTTCGGAGCGGAAACGCTCATATCATGAGCTTCGGACATCTGATCGACGCGCCGTTGACTTCGTTGTATTTTTCTAAGTGAGATGGATCTTTTGTCATACTCCGCCTCAGGTTTGGACGCATGTGGAGTGTGGTCGGGTTGATTTGCCTTAAAAACCAACCGGGCCCCTGGCACGAAAACGCCAATAACTCTCAGACCGGGCGTCTGATTGACGAGCCGTCTGCGACATTGAGTTCCTATTGACGATACATAACTTTTGGATACATCAACTCTGGACTATGTGTCAGTTGATGTATCAGACTCTCGGCTCGTGGAGCGGACCCTTCCGAATTAGATTGCTGTGTACGAGAACCCTAGAGCTGGCTGCGACGGCTACTGTGACGACGACAACTGTGTAGAGTTCCTCAGTGGATTCGACGGCGACGACTACAACACTCAGCGATCCTTTGTGGGCCAGTGCTAACGATCCTGTGTGGGTCTGATCCTGCATAGTTCAGCGCTCAACGGTCCTGTGTGGGCCAGCGCCTACAGGTCCTGTGTGGGCCCGATCCTGTGTGGGTCTTTGCGAGGGTTAGTTACCTATCGATCCTTTGGGGGTCAGATCCTTTGTGAGTCATTGCGGCGGTTAGTACCTATCGATCCTTTGTGGGTCCGAAGACTTAGATGGATCAGTGATCATCTCTATCGTCATTCGAAGGAGTATACATGTGTGATCTGAAAACACTGTTTGCTTTCATTTGTAGATTGTGTTGTGCTATCCTGTGTGGATTTACGTTTTACATTCCCTTGTGGATTGTGTTGAGCTATCCTATGTGGATTTTTACGTTTTTCTTTCCTGTGTGTACTGTGTTGTACTTGAGCTCGAATGTTGGAGTCGAGCGAGAATTGATGACTTAGGTATATGTATGGGCATATACCTAAGCAGTGTCGGATGTTACTTCGTGATTGTATCGTTCCTTTGTGGTTTATCCTTTTTGGATTTTCGGACACCTTCGGGGGTCTCAGGGTCCCTACTGAGTAGTTTATACTCACCCCTGCATGGGCTATGCCCGCACATCGTTGTGTTGGTTGCAGATGATGGACAACGCTGATCGTGGTGGAGGCTTGCGGAGCAGGACGGTACCTGGAGGTGGACCACTGGGCGGGACGCACTCGGAGCGGTCGGCTGGACCCGAGGAGCAGTGGAGGCTATTGTACCCACCCTTCAGGTGGGACTTCCAGAGGACGGTTCGACGTTTCTGCTTTACTTTTTAGTTGCTTTTTTCCCCTTTCAGTTGTACATTAGAGTTGGGCATGTATTTTCGGCCCCCATTACTTTTCTGCACATACTATTGTACCAGCTTTTACTTAGTGTTTACTTTTCCGCTTGCTTACTCTATAGTACTTGTTTACTTTACAAAGGCAATTCCTTCCCTTTTAACTGGGATTTACACCTTGGTGTTAGTCGCCAGCCCCTGGCCAATGGAAGGCGGGATCGGGGTAGTCAAGACACGGGCCCCGAGGATGGGTCGTGACAATTAATTAAATTCTTTAAGAATTAAAAATGTATCATGAACATTTATATCCATGTGTGAGGGATGATATTAAAATTATTCAAAGGCAAACAAATGGATGAGATTGTGATTATGAAATTAAAATTAATCATGTTTATTTATTTTCCCAAGTGTTTTTTGGATAGAAAAATACAAAATCACCTCTATGAATAGAATATTTCAACAAAATAAATGTTTTTTTTATTCTTTTGTATGAGAAATAATTTGTCTTTTATCCTATCACAGATTTAATGTATTGATGGTTAAGTTTCTATTAAATTATTTTATATCACTCTCTATTAGAAATTGATAGTTAGATTCATCTTCAATTTCCACATAATTGACTTCCAACACAAAATCCTAATTTTTTGGTGACCATCGATTTTACATTTCCCTATTATTAAGATATAATTTTATTAACCTTATTTCAATTGTGGGTTTACCACAATGAATTTTTCAAGTATTATCATTTTAATTTTTACATAAAATATCAAAATTCTGGGGATGTCATTTTTTGAAGGACATGAGAACGAAACAGAACAATATTTTTTTCTTGTCTCTTTTAAAATTTAATTTCTTCATCGAAATTGCTATTAAAAAACAAATCAACAACGAACAATTATATAAAATTAATATCATTATATTAAAATGACTCTTATAACCAAGATGTTAAATTAACATTAAATAATAGTATTAAACAAATTGTGAAATTTTTATATTATATATTTCATCATATTTTCTAAAAATCAACCAAATCATTTTATAATAATAATATAATAATGAATACAATTTTACGTATTAAAATACTATATTTTTTCGAAAGGAAATTCTATAGAATTTTAATGGTTCACTAGTTTAAAAAAAGATTTTGTACACAGTTATAAATTCACATAATGTTTTAATATAGATAGTAAAAATTAGTTTAGAATAAAATTTTGGTATTTTAATAAAAATATTTAAGTACAATTGTGTAGTGTAAAAACCTATTTTTTTATAAAATTATCATTTTAATTATATAAATATCTTATTTATATTTTTAATATAAAACTAACCCAATAAATATTATTTAGAATTTAAGTATCTTATTAATAATAATATAATATATTTATCTCGTGAACTATGTGAGTAAGTGTTTATATGTCATTAAATAATGTGTTGATTTTTATGTGAAACGTTAATGTCAATTTTCCATTATATAACTAAAATAATAAATTAAAAGAATATTTATTTTCATAATATGGATTAGAAAAATAATATTTCTTCATTATAGTTATACGACACTTTTATGAAATATTATGTTATTTTTCAAAGTGTTATAAAATAAATTATAATTTTAAAATCTATATTTTCTTAATAAATAATTATTTAATTAAAAAATTAAATTTCAACCAGTTTAAAAATTATTTTTATAAAATGGACTCCTTTTTTTTAATTCCACTTGTCAAAAATAGTTTAGGTAATGTTTTGGGGTTTTTTAAAATACTTGAATTTTTTTAAATAGTAAATTATGGTAATTTACTATCTATAGGCATTATATGTTTAATTCACTATTCCATGAGTCATTCTTGAAGTGTCACAATAATCTAAAAATCATATTTATTATATTAATATATATATATATATATGTATAACTATAAAACTATTAATAATAATTATCCAAAATAAAAATAAAATGACTAAATTATTCAAAATAACACCCCTCCCCAACACTATAAATACCAGCCCTTACCCCCCACTATACACAAACCTCTAATGCCTTGAATATTGACCAATTTATAAGAATTACCTCTCCTAATCCTCTCTAAAATTTTATGGTGTTTTGGTTCTCACCAAAAATACAATTTCGACGTGGCTTATGGATGTTCTCAAGTAGAGGAATTCAATAGGTAAAATCCCTTTTATTCCATTAATTTTCTCCCAATTTCTTCTCTTGTATAGTCCTTTACATACCACCTATATCAAAACGTGAATTATCACCCTAGTTTATTGTAAATACTGGATTTTTATAATGATTATTTTATATCTACCATCAATTCATTTCAATTCTTCATTTTATTTGTAAAAAGAAAACATTGTCACTAAGGTGTTGATTCTCAACCTTTGTGTATAATGATTCTATAATTTTATAATAATGACATTATATGTGTTCATAAAAAATGTATTATTAAACCATATTATAATATATATATTTAAACTTATTTGGATTTATAGAAAAGTATATATTAATAATATTAATTAAAATAACTATCGAGTGATGATCGGATATATGAAAAAATAATCCAAACAATTATAAATAATGTTTTCTCAAATTAATAATTCTAATACGTGAAAAGAACATAATGAAAATAAATATTTTTAAGGTTCATTAATAATAAGAAATTTCAATTTTTGATAACTATTCCCATTTCACATGATCTTACGTACATGTATACAATTGAATTTATTGTGAAAACCAGTGTAATAAACTCTTCCAAACCATGAAATTGAATCAGTTAACTCACTAAATGTCCCTAAATAAACATAATAAAATTATAATACAGGAAATAATTATTTAAAAGTTTCTCAATTAAATAAATAATTAATCTATTTTAATTAACCTGGAAATTAATTACATGTTCATAAAGAATTCGAACATAAGGTAGGGGTTTTCATACCACACTTTTATATCTACGATATATTCCTTATTAACTAATATTTTAAATATGTGGTGTTTGTATGATTCCCTTACATGTATCTTATAACTAATCTCATTATCTTCATGTTATTAAAAGTTCTATTTTATGATTATTAATTTAATGGGTCATATGTTTCAATTGATTACAATATGGTAATGCATTTTCCCAGAACCTACATTTTTTATTCGCAATACGCATTCACTCTACATACTCAAATTTAATTAAGATTTATTTTTATGAAATTCCTCTATGATGTTTTAATATGTTCCCATATCATTTATCCAAACTATTTCTTTTTTATTTAATGGTGAAATACATTTTCTATATAGTGCCTTTTTTAATTCATCCCATTAATAGACCCCAATTAAATGGTACTTTTTAGTATACTACCTATTTTTAAGAAAACAACCTAATAAAATTTAATCACCCAATATTTTATTAAAATGCATATTTTTATGATGAAAAAAAATATTACTCTATTTCTGTTTTTATTCAAACAATTACAAATTTTTCTTCTTGAAATACTCTTCATCTCATGCCCTAAACTGCATTAATGTGCCTCATTTCTAAAGTATATTCAATAGTATTTTTAACATATTTATTATCTATTTCAAAATTAAAGCATAAATATTATTTTAAAATTCTTCAAATATAATTTATTTCCATAATTTTCTTGGATATAGTTTTTTGTAATCAAATTTTTATGACAAATACGATTGATTTTCAAAAAAAACTATTCTTTATAAAGTAACTAGGAATTTCTCTCAATATTTTTTCAATAATTTTATGATATAATTTTCATCTATTTATATACACCCAATTGGATTTTATTCATCATTGATATTGACTTCTAATTTTTCCATATGCATATTTTATTTAGTGGTTTATGATTATTATGATTCGAGATGTGCTGTCGTAATACCATTCTCTATATTACTGTGGATATTTTTTTGATTCTGATTATTTAATAAGGGAATTATTTACATTTCATATGATAGCTTCAATTTGAAATAATATAATGGTTATGTTTCACCCCATTCATATGGGAAATTAATTTTAATTACTATGGGATGGTTGGGGCCCACATTAGCTTTTCAATTCATCAGTAGAACTCATGATAAAACATGATCGGGTTCTGACCCATTTCTGTATAACGTCTCGGATGAAGACTTGATGGTATTTTTAGGTTTTAAAATATTATTAATTCTCTCATTATTCTATTGTTAATTCATAATCCATGGGATTATTCAACAAGTAGAATAATCATGTATGTGTTTCTTCTACATGTGATTATTTCCTGGATTATTTAATTAGTTTATATCTTTTCTATATTTTGATCAATATTTTTTTAAATGGAATACATATTTATTTCACCATGGCATATTTTTTATGTTTATGATTGATTCACCTGTATTGGTTATCTTTAATAAGCATCTGATCTCACCCATTTGATATGATTTATTTTTTCCCATAATGTGAAGATGTATATTATGAATGACTTAAAGGTATAATCTTGATGTTTATTGATGTTTCTAATGGAATTTATTTGTTTCTTTTCCTTACAATTGGTACTTTAAAAATTATGTTTTTAAGCATTGTTTCCAATCCTACTAAATTATTCATTCATCCCAGATATAACTTCCATGTATGTTATAGTAATGTATTAATATTAGGCATTAGCTCTATGATAATGGGTTTGAGGTCATTACACATAATATGACTACTCCCAGGTTATGAATGTTTCACTATGTTCTATATAATATTTATCACACATTGAATATCGGAACCCAATATAATAGGTAACTTCACATTAACCAAAAAAAAATCCAAATTTGTATTTATCCATATTAATTATTATGTAGATTGACTAGTCTCCAAATACATAGAATTTTTTGTACTAAGAGTTCCTAAATATTTATTCATTCTATGATAACTAAAACATCATTATTCTTAAAATAAAAAGTAGATATTTTGTCTTGGAAACAATCATCTACATCATCATATGTATTTCTAAATAGATCAATATTTCATGTTCTGTCATAATTAAAACAAAAATAGATTGGGACTTTAATCTATCCATGAAATATTTTTGAATCCCTAATAAGAGATTATTTAGGATCACATTGAAATCTTGGACAATGTGTAACATTATACACTATATATAGATTTGAATATGTAATGTATAGTAGGATTCATATAAACATTCTAAACTCTGTAGAACTAACATCATATAATTTACCAAGTTTTTATAAATCTTTTCCCACTTTAATGGGTTTGGAAATGGGTTTGATTTTTTCAAGACAACTTTGTTAAATATTTATATAGTGTAATTATCTTGGTAAAAAATACTCATTTTCATTTCGTATGTCAATAATCCAAGAAACTATTTAATTTATCAAGGCATAGAGAACTAAAATAAATTCTGTATCTCTTCAAAAATATTTTCCCATGTTTCTTCTTCATTACTTGTGAAAAATATATCATCAAAAGAAAAAATAAAAATGAGTTAAACCTATTGATTTTAGTATATGTAAACTTAGATATCAACTCTCTATTTCCTAAATTCCAACATTTCATATAATTTTTTCATCTTATAATATCATTTTATTAGAAATTTATTCATCCCATAAAATGTTTTATTGAACATTCATGCATATATTTAATTCTAACCACGCACAAAACTACATGGTTACTCAATATAAATATCCCCATCCAACAATACATTAAGAATTGATGAATTGATATCTATTTGGAGAATAAGGTATATTCATTATAAATAAATAGTAATAATAGATCTAACGGTTTGAAGTTCTGCTAATGGAGAATGAGTATCCTTAAAATCAACACCATCAAAATTTAAATAACATTTACTTAACAATATTTCATTATTTATTATCAAATTACACTTTTAGATTATTTATATTTATAAAACCTATTTGTTGTAATATCGTTTTTATATTTTTTCTTGTGTATATGTTCTCAAGTATAATTATTCTTAATATTATTCATTTTTTTATTACTGGTGTCAAACCATTTTTTGATGCTTAATATATTTGTCAATATATCTTGGATCAATATATGAAAAGAATAAGGTAAGTGAAACTCTCCACAACGTTCTTATGATTTGAACCTAGTTCCCTCCACATCTGATAGTATTTCAACAAATTTCATTCTATATAAACCTTGTATTATATGAACTCAATCATCCCTCATTGTTAAAAATTATTGAATCAAAATCATCAACCAAAAAATTTTCTATATCTGCACATAAATTAGAAGCTTTTTTATTCTTCTTAACAGTAATAACTGTATATCCACATTCTATAATACATACTATTTATTATAGAGATTTTAAATTTGTATGTTCTATCAAATATATATCCACAGAATCCATAATATTTCTATTTTCGATGATATAAAACTCGAATCCATTACTATTTTATGGTATCCATAGAAAATACATTCGACACCTCTTTAGTTGAACTTCCCAATATTCTCAACATTGTATTTGGTAATATACGGACTAATAAAGATCCATATATATTAGAATATTGTGCATTATTTATAGTACATCTCATATAAAGTCAAATCAAAGTTTGTCATCCAGAAACAATGTTTCTAAATGGAACTAATTCTCTAAAATCGTTCTTCTGAATGAATAGTGATTTATCATTTTCAATTATTATTGATTGATCGATATCATCCAAACTCTTGTACTTTCTTTTATAAATTCCATTTTTGTTTTATTTTTATAGTTAATTAAATTCATGAAGAATACAATAATTTTCAATATTTATATCAAAAATAATAATTATTATATTCATCACAATTATTTATTTGAATTTGTTCATGTTAGATCAACATTCATTTTCAACACTTTACTTGAAAAACATAAACATTTTGAGAACCTCTGATTTTTGTTTAATGTTACATTATTGAGGTTAAAAATAATGTTAATAAATTAATTATCATCATTTTTTTATTTAATTATCATAATCTAACATATTTATGAACAAATAATCCCAAAAGGATACATTGAATGTATCTCTACATTTATATATCAATAGTTTGTAATATTCCATTTTAAAGTATAAAAAACATCATTATATAATTATTATCATGTATGAATTATCCCAATTACATTATCTCTTATTTTTACATATCACAGTTCCCTATAACATAAGTATAATCCTTGTATTTCGTAACTAATATTGTTCAATTGGGGCTGAAATAGCATAAAACATGTGCATATTCAAAGTGAAATAAGTTTCATTTGGATATTCTTCCTTGTCAAAATGTTGTGAAACATTTTACATGTTTTGTTTCCTTTCTTCAACACACATTTCCCTTATTTAATTCAAATTTTCTTTAACACTAATAATTGATAAAATATCATTCATTATGAATAAATCATAAATTTTTAATTAAATTTACCATCATTATAATATTTCACATTTTTTAATAAATTAATAAATCTATTCTTATGTGAATAACTACCACTATACAATTCCAATGTTCATTTTTCTTATCATAATTTGTAATTAGTTTCAACAAATAAGGAATAATCCATTCTATTTTTATCCTAATAATATTAATTTTGAGATTTTTTATATAATATTCATTGAGAATGTTACATTATAATGAATAATCTAGAAATGAGACTATGAAAATCACATATTTAATAATAAATTTTACACAGGATGAAATAAAGTTTCAATTAACAAATATACTTAATTAGGTTGTCTTGTTTAAATGTGATAAATATCCCTAATACCATTCCTATAATATCTCTAAAATTAAATATGATATATGTGCTTGAACCAAAACGTATTTATTAATCTACAAAAATAATAAGAAAGGGAATATTTTATACTATAACACGAAAGTAGTTATGAATTGTGAACATAATTTATATCATCATTAGGAATAATAGACATTCCATTTATTGTTTATATTCATATCTAAATCAATGTGTCTTGTTGTAGGGATTTTTTTCTAAAACATTAAAATTCTCAGAAATATTTTAATTATACACTTTTCTATATTTTCTATATACATTTTGAACATTATTCTTCTTCTTCAAAACATCATCATGTGAATTTAGACAAACAAACCCGAATGGATGGTTTCAGCAAAGGTTATCAAACATTGAAAATTTAAATGAATATTATAATATATATATGGTTATCTTTTGGAAATAATGTGAATAAATTATATATTAAATATAAAAGTTGTTATTATGTCATGAGGCAGGATGAATCATTTTTTTAACAAAAAATATTTTATGGAAAATCATATTGAACACCTACCTTATGTTATGGAATCTTAAATCATCCGACATTAGCCTTTTATGTGATACAATTAAAGAAAAAATGTGAAACTAGAAAAATTCCCTAGAAATATGGAATAAGTCACATAAATAACTAGAGTAAACTAAAGAGTAAAAGAAAATATGAATGAAATCCATAATGGATATATACATACCAAACTCTCTTGATCACATTTGATGACATTTGATTAAGAACATGAATATAGTAAAATCACCCAAAAAAATTAGAGAAGGGATGTGGTCATGTGGGGGAGGATATATTATAAATAAGGGAGATAAATGAGGTGAAACCCACTTAATAGTATAAGGGAAATCTTTATTTTCCCTAAATTAATTAGGTGCATCATTTGGCCACATTGTTGGGAAAATCATGATCCAACCATACAAACTCAATATTTAAGAACAGCCCATGTGGCATGATTGACGTACATAGTTTATCTACCATGTGCATAATACAATTTTATATTAAACCATGCATGGTATTCTGGGCCACCTCACATTGATTAATCAAATCAAGTAATGATCTAAAATACACATTGTGGTTTTGGGCCACAGTTAGCACTAACCATGCACCCCTAAATTGTTTGTCCTCAAAGAGAAATTTTGAATCTCGTCCCTTGCATGACATACCTGGGCACTAATAGCACCACTCTAAGACCAATCCTCAAGAAGAAAACACAATATTATTATGTTAAACTTTTGTAAACCCATTTTTAAGCTTGATTTTAGTAGACATGTCCATAAAACAACAAATTTAAAATTATTTTAGATTTTACTACAAATAAAAAACATGATATCATACAAGCTCCCAACTATAGAACTTTTCATCCCTAGAAATACCTAGAGGAAATATAGAAAAGGAACCCAAGATTGATAGATTTAAAATTATATTAAAATAAAACCACTTTATTTTTTGATTTCTCAATGTGGTCCCAAAGCACAACCACAATCATAAGATATTATTCCATTAGAACGTTAATCAATTCTTTATTTCCTCATTGATCAATGAGACCAAAATCTCTGGATCTCACATAACCTTAGATACCTATGTAATTATCACATTCTATTTTTCTATTTGATGGTAATTCCAACCATATGGCTTAGTCTACAAGTCTAATTTCAATCATTATTGCATCGAAATATTGGAATTTCCTAATAATTATATCTATCAATGACTCAAAAATCCACTTAGTAAAGACCACATTATTCCATTCCCAACACACATGATAGCTCCATTTCTCGGTAATAACTCTTTGTTATATATTATGAATACAAATGGATTAAAATTCACCATTCAGGAATAAACGGAACATGTCAAAACATCTATTAAATGCTCATCTGGACATATTTATGCATCGTTATTACCTAATCATGATTTATTTACCCCTAGTGGAATCCCATGATCTTCCCAGAAGTATTATTTTGAATTTTACCCATCCCATAGTAAAATTACTTTATATTAATCTCTAATTAAGTTACCTGTTAATAACATATGAAAATTAATTCATAAATTTTATTTATAAATTAAAATGTCAAATTAACACACATTTTTCAATAAAACATCATGTTAACAATATGTAACTTAATAAATTATTAATTTACACTTAGTCAAATTAATAAATAATAGAGTTATCCTTCAGTAACATAATATGATACCATTTTACAACTTAATAAATATTTATGTTACCATCTAGTGAAAAATTTGATCTTCGACTTACACATCAACATGGGATAGAAACCCTAAAGGTAAGGTAACCCTTTATCAAAAATAAGTCATAGTTTTTATCTAGAAACCTAAAAACCATTCATCCAGCCCCATCATGGGAATCATCCCTATAAAAGATCCAATCTCATCCTACAAAACATATGAAACTCCATGAAAAAAGAAAAAATATTATATTTTACCAAAAACATGTGAGATACAAAATTCATTCATTGAGTAATGGAGATGATTTTGAATATACCATTTCACCAGCATCATGAACACACAAAATAATTCAAAAATTACCCATAATATACAAAATCTCCCTCATATGATGGCTATATCCCAAGATCATCGTTTCAATCACCACCATATGACCCTCATTGGCACTACTTCTTAGGAAATGAAAATCTAAATCACCTGAAACGTGCTATTTTGAAAATCGAAATGGATTATAAGCATTGATAACATGTTTAAATAAACAACCAAAATAATAAGATTTATGTATATATATAAACATTACTCATGAAGATTATTAGTTTCCTGAATATCTTGTTTTTACAAAGCATAACATGTATTTAAATCAGGATAAAAAATTCACAACTAGAAAAGATATATTCATAGATGCACATGTGATATTCTCCCATTTCTCTCCCTTATGTGTCTTTTGTAATATAAATTAAATTCAAGATTATAACTCATGTATATGGATTTAAAAAACTTAATCCATTTTCATGTTCACCCCTAACACTAGGATAAGAAAACATTCCCTTCACACCGATATCACTATACTCAGAATGTGACCCTTGAATGTTGCCTCCAAGACTCATGACCCTGTTTAATCATATTTGTGAACGAAAATAGCTCAAGATATAACAAAATATCATAATTGAAACCATCATGGAACATGAATTATTAAAAAACTATCTCACATATATCATTTCATGATTTTATAACTAAATAGGATCCAAGTGTGACAATGCATGCTACACCAATATAACATCCATGAAATGGGAACACCCATTTAAAGGAGTCAAAATACCAATAGAACCACATATTCTAAATATGTGATAGCCTTAAAAATTTATCAAACCATTATTGCTTTATCAAACATGACTAAAAATCGTGGTAATGAATTATCGAGTCGTACTTCACTGAATTTAAGCTCATATTACTAAATACATGACCAAACAGGACCAATGAATATCAGTATAGGGACCTAGCCTTAAAATATTACATAATCTGGAATAAAATGAATATTTCACATTGAGGATCATTTTAGGATTAGAGTTTTAGATAATTAGGTCATAACTATTTCATATCAACTTGAAAATTATATATAGACACTACTACTCAATATAAATTTTTTCATAAAATAAAAAATCTTAAAAGGAAACATGTCTAGATCCATATATTTGACAGAATGACTTTTCCTTAATCTCATCCTTGATGGTATTCATCATTAAGTCATGTGGAAAACATTTTAAAAACATGGGATGTGCATAAAAATCTCACTAAGGGTTAAAAAATAAAGGAAAAATTAACCCATCAATAAATACAAATCAATGAATCCATAATTTTCAATAATAACATACCTCACCCAATTATACTATTTATAAACAACACATAGAAATCATAAATCATAAAGGTATCATGTGGCATCCATATCATACTTACCTTGTTGCTATCACATCTACGCAGTGAATTACGTTTTGAATACCCATCACATTATATTCCTTAAATCTCTTTGGAGAAACATTAGTGTTTACCTCCATCAAATTACCCAATGCCTTGGGGAGCTATCTCGGGCTCACCTGTCTTAGGTTTATCGCAGAACTACCATTATATGTAAACAATTCCCAATAACGATATCATATTCAAAACACATAAAATAAGTATAGAGGAAGGGTAGCATTTCCACATTGCAATAACAATAAATCATTTCATGATATTGACTTAATCAATGCTTTGGAAAATCATTTTCAAAACCATTTAAATCATTTAACAAAGATATTTTTGAATCAATTTGTCTCATACCACTTTGATTATTTTAAAGGAATTTTTATTTTAAAACATTAATTTCCATATCAATAAATCCTTAAAACCATTTTTAAAACATTCACATTAATGAGAATGATTTAGGGGAATAAATACATAAAAAATTTAGTTTAGTAGTTCTTAAATAAATGAGTGATACTTGAATACAAATAATTGATGAATAACATTTAATCTGAACATTATATTATTATGAGAATTGTCGCACCCACTTTTTTTGTCATTTTATTTATTTTATTTCTCTTGGCATCAGTTGTTTTTGTGTAAGTGCGGGTGAGTCACAGTTTAAAATTTTATTGTTAGGATGAGTTGATGGTTTGGGTTAGTTCGTGAACACCGTACATTTAAGACGCGTTGTCCGCTTGGGTACCGTACGGTGTGCAAATACCGCATAGTAATTCAGTTTTAACGTTACGTGTGTAGATATATGTATATGTATATTTATATGTATATATATCTGTATCTATGTTTGTATGTGTTTATGTTTTAACGTTATGTGTACATATATGTATGTGTATATATGATTATAGGTGTATATATATATACACATATGATTATAAATAAATATGTTTTAACGTTATATGATGATGTGTATATATGTTTATATATATGTTCATATATGTTCGTATATTTATATATATTATATATATGTTTATATATATATATATATGTATATATGTATCTATGTTTATATATGTAGGTTTATATATGTTTATATATATTTATATATGTATATATGTTTATAATAACTATTATTATTATTATTATTAGAATATAAATGAAAAAAATAAGAGGAAAGGGTTAGGGTTGTGCGCAACCCCCCCCCCCCTCTCCCCCCTTCTTCCCCGCGCGAGCCCCCCTACTCGTCCAGCCTCCTGGCCCCCTCCCTGACACGCACCGCCATCGGCTTCCTTATTGACCAGGCCGCGCCACCCCACCTGTGTCGGCCTACCGCGCCGCACCCCCCCCCCCCCCCCCCCGCCTCGGCGCTGCACCCCGACACCGCTCCTACCCGCCTTCGGCTCCCCGGCTTCAGCTCCTCGTCCGGATCCCTATCCCGCTGACCGGAAACTTCCGCCACCGGCGTTGTCCCGATGACACCTCACTGGCCCTATCCTGACGCCTCATCCTTCTCCTTATGGTGCGACTCCACAACAATGTTGTGCAATGGATTCTCAGACAGCCGAATCTCTCGGGCAGATTCTGTGGGGTGTGTTTCCCCTTTTCAGATCTTCCACCTGTGGGAAATTTCTACTGTTTTCATACTCGGTTGGGATTGATTTTTTAAGTTATTAATTCCCATGATGTTGTTGATCATCGCAACCATGATTTAGGTTTTTTATCCTCGTCCTATTTTGTTTGGTCAAAGCCCGCATCTCGGGTTTAATGTTGTAACGTGTCTATATGTTCAAGGTTGTACAAGCAGCTTTTCAGGACCGTTGGACCACATTCCGAAAACCAGTGGTTATCGCGACTACATTTATTTCCAATATTTGGGTAAGGATATATTTATAGATTGTTATATATTATTACGCCAATTTAAATATGATATTGAGTTGCGGAACCTTGAGGTCTTTATCTGGTCCAGAGTCAGCTTTACCTGAATTATTAATTTAACAATGTCTCGCAATTTGCATGGAAGGATATGTATACCTATGGTATATAGGTGTATGGTTTATATATGTATATATATGTATGTATGTATGTATGTATATATATGTTCACATCAAATACACATGTGCACGACAATGAGACGTGTGAAGTCGATTACCGCTGGAAGAGCGTGCATTTTGGACATGGGTTAACCGAGGTAGGTGTTTCCAACCATTTCCCCCTTTTGATTCAAAACTTGATCACTTGAATATTTTCTATTAATTAATATATATCGTTTCATTTCTATTGTGTTTATGAAAATCATCTATCATAGTTATATTGTTGTTTTAAATTTTTGAAAGTGGCTATTGAAGTTGGTTTATATGAAATGCATAGGATCTTGGTAATGTTAAATTGAGTGCCTTATGTTGTGTTTGGTTTTAATTGATAGTGATTGTGTTTTGGAAATGTAATATTTGGTTTGGTGTGTTTGTTTGAAAAAATGATGAACCAATAGGTTGTTTTAGAAATGTTTTGGAAATAGTGGTTGGTATGAAAGATGCAATTTGCTTTTATAAATTGTTGTGAAAGAAGTGGGTTTGATTCAAATATAAGTGTTTTATGAAAATGGTTTATAAGGAGATTCTTCTAAAAACTATATGTTCCATTGGGTGTTGTCACATCCGTGGGAGCACTAGGTGCTCTCTTGGACGTGCCTCCAAATGAAAATGACATATAAAAACTATATTTTCATAAATCTAGGTTATTGATATAATGGTTTGGTATTTCACAGAGGGATGAAAAGATGATGGCCTGGTTGGTCTTTGGTGTGAGTTGATTGGTTTTTCTGTTTGAAGGCTCGTTGGGTATTGGGTTTTGAATGGGGTGTTTGTACTGACTTTTGGGAAAAGTGTGTGTGCCCGAATGGAAACTTAACTTATTTACAAAATGTTTTAAAACTGCACATGACTTTAATGCCCAGTTGGAACCTTGTTGAATGTGAAATAATTTCATATATACATATTTTTGGGCATCTCTACAGGGGGGAATTCCCTTGAACGGTTATCGGGTAGTTGTGTCCGTGTAAGTGGTTGGCAAGTGCGGTGAGATGATTCTGGTGTGTGAGGGCATCCTACTTACACAGTATTATTGAAATCACCATGGGTTCTTGGTCATCTTATAGATTATCGAGTGACGGTTTTTTTCTAGACCTGATTAGATGGGTTAGTACCCCTTGGAGTCGTGGACATGCCAGGAGGGATGTGCCACTTGTTGGCTATTATGGCAGCCAGTTGGTTATTGACTATAGAGTACCACGCCGGCAGGTAGTCTGAAACCGAGTACGTCCATGGGTTTTCTAGGGATGTTTAGTATCACCTATGTTTATTACTTATATCATCTTGTTTACTTTTACTTGAACTTGGTTTCAAGCATTTACTTATTACCTATTCTTCTTTTGCACAAATGTGATCAACATGGATTTGGAATTCAGTTCTCAAGAAATGCGTTGTTTTGGGGAAATGTGTTGTGGTGTGTGTTTGTTTTTGAAATGATAAATCAGGATCCTTTTTTGATTTAAAATATGAAAACCCAATTTTCTATCTTTGTATGTGAAAACTAGTGTTTTTGGATTTTTTCTAGAGAGTGGGATTGGTTGGATTATGTGGTTTACTTCGGCATCCCTACGGAGCATTTCTAATGCTTACGCCCATTTTTATCATTTCAGTCACAGGTTTCCCTTGTTCAAGTTTTCTTGGATGAGTTGCTCATTTTGGTTGCAATGTTGTCCTTGGTTGGGAGGTGACCAAAGGGTCACATGGATATAAATCTGTTGTTTGGTTTTATTTCTTTCTGCTGCTAGAGTTTATTTCTTTTGTTCTATATATTATTATTTACTTATTTATCTTTTATGGGCCAAATCGTTCCCAATGTTTTAACATTGATGCCGAGCACTAGTTTCCATCCTGGGGGGATCGAGAACACCCCTCGGGACATGCCACGAGCCGGCTTGAGTGACCAGTTCAGGTTCACCGTAGGCTGGTTCATAAGAAAATTGTATCGGAGTAGGCCCTTGATATTTGGGATGTCTGGTAAAAAGATATTATAATTGCTGGGGCTCAGGAGGTAGGTTACAGGTCAGTGCTTGACCACCACCACCCGTGACGAGACCTGAGTTACCAGGGGTAGTCCGGGTTTTGAGTCTTTTCCCTTTGGTTGTTTTGGTTTGAGAGATGATAATGAAGGAGAACTGGTTCTTATTGTGGCCTCACATGGGGTGGTGACCCATGTGGACTCCATGTGTCCAGTTCAAGATCCTCTTAGTGTAATGCCTTACATGGGTCCTGACTCACCACCATGTCTCCAGATTAGGTATATACTCTTGTCCCTCATTCTGGTGGTTTTATGTTTATTGTGTTTCATTTTGATCTCAGTTGATGTGAGCATGAGTTAAAAATGAAAGCAATTTTAAAATGGAAAATTGATTGTTTTAATTTGTTTTGAAATTGATAAGCTGAATTTTTAAATTAGGAGTGTTTCGATTTGGAATGTTTTATTCCTTGTTTGGATTTGATGAGATAAAGAAGTGTTCAAACCTTGGTATTCTTTATGTAGGATCACATGTTCATCGATATGTGCAGAGAGTGTGTGGGAGCACTTGTCCTCGAGCGATGGAGTCGGGGTTGGGTGAACGCACATGTGACAGTACATAAGGGTCCATATACGAGTTTTAAAATTTAAAAGAAATGACAGGTTTTGGAAAATTAATTTTTGCTTTTGTTTTTATATGTTAGGTTTATGTGCATGATGCCTTTGACTTGGGCTATTTCTTCTACTGAGGACTGGCTTGATACTGAGCACAATTGTTTTTTTCATGATGATCTAAGTGTGCCATCTAGAAAGGTCGCTATGGTTTCTAAAGAGTCATGCCCGATTTTCAGTTCTTTTCGTGTGTTTTATCTATTAAGGTAATCAATGTCAGTTAGAGGCAGTTGTGTGGTTTTGAAATTAGTGTGGTCCTTCGGGTTGGGAACTCCCAAGGTTGTTAGGGGTCGAACTATATCAGGTCTGTTTGAGGGTCCAGTTCTGGACTTTTAAAGATGGATTTCTCACTAGCATTGAATATTGTGGTGTGTTTAATGGTAATTGGATCTGGTGCTGGTTCTCCATCTAGAAAAGAGTGTATTCCGAAGGAACATGGCTCCAAGACACCATCCTTATCGGTTCTGACATCCTATTGTCTAACTATCTCTTGTATGCCACTAGAATGGCCAATTTTGGCATTCTATGCCACCATATTGCACCCCATTGAAAAAGTGCCACCATTTTGGTGATTTGATTCGTCAAGAAGAGGAAGAAGATGGGGACTGGAGAATGAAAATGCTTCAGTATGAGGCAAGGGATGCTTCAGCCATCAGAGCCCCAACCAGAGGTATCGGGGTGAAGCACGCGCACAGTCCGGAGAACCCGAGGGTGCGTAGAACCTCTCTTCAGATTATGTTGTCATCATTCGGGAGGGAAATATCCAATGTTTTCTTTTCTTATTCTTGTCGTCTTTGTAAGCTCATCCTTGTTGTGGTCGTGCGGTGATCTTGATCTGCCACAATCCAAGTGGCCTCATTTTCTCTTGGTATAGTTTCTAAATGGTTCAGATTCTTTGAAAGGCATCGGGTCCATGACTAAATGAACTTGTCTTGATCCTGAGGACGGTCTTAGTTGCGTACATTAGGGGGATGTTTGGTTCTGTGAAATTAATGTGTATCATTTCATGGATTTTTATCATGCCAGATGCCTCTCTGTGACTTTTCATTTAGTGTGTTTGAGTTTTGTAGGGGATTCCTCCTTCCCAGTGTCTCGGTGTGCCGGTTTCTCCCTAGAATTGTTTTAATCCTAGTGGTGGATTTTTTCTGTTAGCTTTGAGAAGGTAGGATGAGTTTAGTTATGGAGTTTTCATGTTGCCCCCCTAGGGTGGTGTGTTCGAGTTTCAAGGTTTCTGTGTTAGTAAATTTCTATGGTGGGGAGGACCCTCCCGTGTTATCCCCTCAACCTTAGACAATGATTGTACTCGAGTTGGTTGGGTGTAAATTCTGTTGGTAGTGGTCACCACGAGCCTCTCAGTTTCTTCTGGTTTTTCCTGGGCACAGACTCTAGTTATGCTAACTGTTGGCTTGGTGACTTTTTGGGGGCAGAAAGTGTTTGTGGTGGGGAGAATTGTCACAGCCACATTTTTTAGTCATTTTATTTATTGCATTTCTCTTGGCGTCGGGCAATTTTTCCTATGTGTGGGTGAGTCACAGTTTAAAATTTTAATTTTAGGATGAGTTGATGGTTTGGGTTAATGCACGAACACCATGCGTTTAAGACGCGATGTCTGTTTGGGTACCGTACAGTGCGCAAATACTGCACGGTCATCCAGTTTTATCGTTATGTGTGTAGATATATGTATGAGTATGTTTATATGTTAATATATCTGTATATATATGTGTATCTATGTTTTTATATGTTAATTTTTTAATGTAATTTGTATATATATATATATGTATGTGTATATATGTTAATAGGTGTATATATATATACATATGTTTATAAATAAATTTGTTTTAATGTTATATGCTTATGTGTAAATATGTTTATATATGTTATATATATGTTTATATATATATGTATATATGTATCTATGTTAAAAATAGGATGTAGGGGTTAGGGTTGCGCGTAGCCCCCCTCCCCGTCCATCCTCATGGCTGCCTCCCCGACGCAGGCCATCGTTGGCCTCACGGTTGCCCAGGCCACGAGACCACGCCTCTGTCGGCCTACCGCATTGCACCCACCCCCCACCCCCCTCAGTGCTGCCCCCGGACACCGAGTCAGCCCGCCTCCGGCTCCCTGGCTCTAGCTCCCTGGCCGGCTCCCTATCCCGCTGCTTGGAAACCGCTGCCGTCGGCCCTATCCCAGAGCCTTTGCGCCAGCCATGTCCCAGCGCCCTCTCCTTCTCCTTGCGCTTCTACTCTACAACAACGGTGTGCAACGGATTCTCGGACAGCAGGATCTCTCGGGCAGATTTTGTACTGTCTGTTTCCCCTTTTCGAATCTTCCACCCATGGGAAATTTCTCCTATTTTCTTACTTAGTTGGGTTCGATTTTTCAAGGTATGAATTCCCTTGATTTTTTTGATTGTTATAACCACGATTTAGGTTTTTTTTCCCTCATATAATTTGGTTTGGTCGAATCCCGCGACTCAGGTTTAATGTGGTGACGTGTTTATATGTTCAAGGTTGTGTGAGAAGCTTGTCAGGACCGTTGGACCATGCTCCGACAACCACGGATGAGCGAGACTATGTTTATTGATAATATTTGGGTAAAGATATATTTATACATTATTATATATTCTTACGCCAATTTTAATGTCAAATTGAGTTACAAACCCTTGAGGTCTTTATCTGGTCCCGTGTCGGCTTTACTTGAATTATTAATTTAGCAATGTCTCATTATTTGGATTGCAGTATATGTATAACTATGGTATATAGGTGTATGGTGTATATATGTATGTATGTATATATATATATGTATGAATATATGCACATCAAAGACACATGTGCATGACTGTATGACGTGTGAAGATGGTTACCACTGGAAGAGCATGCGTTTTGGGCATGGGTTAACCGAGGTAAGTGTTTCCAACCATTTACCCTTTTTGATTCAAACCTTGAGCACTTTAATTTATTCAGTTAATTCTTTTATATCGTTTCATTTTTGTTGTGTTTATGAAAAACATCTGACATAGTTATATTGTTGTTTTAAATTATTGAATGTGGCTTTTGATGTTGTTTTATATGAAATGCATAGGTTCTTGGTAAAGATAAATTGAAGGCCTTGTGATTTTTTTGGTTGTAATTGATAGTGATTGTGTATTGGAAATGTAAGATTTGGTTTGTTGTGTTTTTTTGAAAAAATGATTAACCAACAGGCTGTTTTAGAAAAGTTTTGGAAATGGTGGTTGGTTTGAATGATGCAAATTCCTTTTATAAATTGTTGTGAAAGAATTGGGTTTGGTTTCAATGATAAGTGTTTTATGAAAATTATTTCTAAGGTGATTCTTCTAAAAACTAGATGTGTCGTTGGGTGTTGGCACATCCATGGGAGCACTTGGTGCGCACATAGATGTGCCTCTAAAGGAAAATGACACATAAAAACTATATTTTCTTAAAACTAGGTTTTTGATGGAATGGTTTGGTATTTTAAAGTGGGATGAAAAGAAGTTGGTTTGGTTGGACTTTGGTGTAAATTGAATGGTTGTTCGGATTGAAGGCCCGTTTGGAATTGGGTTTTGAATGGGGTGTTTGTACTGACATTTGAGAAAAGTGTGTGGGTCCGATTCGAAACATAACTCATTTACGAATTTTTTGAAACTGTACATGCTGTGAAGGCCTGGTTTGCACCTTGTTGAATGTGAAATAATTTCATATATACATATTTGTGGTCATCTCTACAGGGGGACTTCCCTTCGAGTATTGTCGTGTAGTGGTGTCCTGTAAGGGGTTGGCAAGTGCTGTGAGATGTGTCATGAATGCGAGGGCCTCCTACTTACACAGTATTATTGAAATCACCATGGGTTCTTGGGCGTCTTATAGATTACTGAGTGACAGTTGCTTGCAAGCTTTGATTAGACTGGTTATTACCCCCTAGATTCGGGGACATGCCAGGAGGGATGGTCCACTGGTTAGATATTAGGGCGGCTAGTTGGTTATTGACTATGGAGTACCACGCCGAAAGATAGTCTGAAACCGAGTACGTCCATGGGTTTTCTAGGGATTTTTAGGATCACCCATGGGTATTGCGTATATCTACTTGTTTACTTTTACTTGCACCTGGTTTCCAGCATTTACTTATTACCTGTTCTTCTTTTTCACAAATGTGACAAACATGGATTTGAAATTCATTTTTCAGGAAATGCATTGTTTTGGGGAAAATAGGTTGTGGCCTATGTTGGTTTTTGAAATTGTAAATTGGGATCCTTTTTTCCTTTAAAATATGAAAAACATATTTTTTATCATTGTATGTACAAACTAGTGTTTTTGGGATTGTTTCTAGAATGTGGTCTTGGTTTGATTCTGTGGTTTAATTTGGCATCCCTACTGAGCATTTTTAATGCTCGCACTTATTTTTGTCATTTCAGTTGTAGGATACCCTTGTTCTTGTTTTCGTGGATGAGTTTCTCATTTTCGGAGCAATGTTGGCGTTGGTTGGTAGGTTACCGAAGGGTCACTTGGAGGTACGTCAGATATTTGGCTTGATTTCTTTCCACTGCTACAGTTCAGTTCTTTCTTTCTGTTTATTATTAATTACTTATTTTTCTATTATGGGCCAACTTGTTCCTAAGGATTTAAATTTCATGCCTGACACTAGTTTATATCCATGTGGGATCGGGAAAACCCCTAAGGACTTGCCACGAGCCGGCTCGGGTGACTGGTTCTGGTTCTCCCCAGGCTGGTTCGTGACAAGGATAAATGTATTCATGAAATAAAATTGAAAGGATAATATATACATCATATAAAAGTGAATTGGTGCATAAAATGAATTCTCAGTGGAATTCAAATTGAGACTAAATCCCTTATAAAGACAGAATCCTTTTATTAAGGATAAATCAATTATATAATTATGTGTGAAATATATAACTAAACTCAATATAATTTGAAATTAATTTTAAAACAAACATATATTATTCACACATATTCATATTAGGACATAATCAACAAGTTGACGTTTAACACAATAAATTGAAATTGGGTGAAGAAAATCCCATACAGAAATTTGACAGTCTAACGACGTCACATTAAAATTAATAAAATGAGTTGATGAGAGAAAAAAAGGGTATCCCATAACATGTACATAAAATTTAATGTAATAAGGATATTTAATAACATATCCCAACATAATAATATGTAAGTTAAATGACATAACAAAAGAAGTCTTTTAAAAAGAGGACTAATGTTGCCTTACTGATTTGGTAAGTTACGAAACACTCACCAAATGAAAGAATGATAATTCAATGAAGATATAAATACCCATAAATCAATTTATATTATAAAAATAAGAAAATCAAGGTCAGTACATCCACCATATAAAAGGTAATTGTGGAAAATATAGCATGAATCTCACGGGAATAAAAAAGTGAGATGAAAACCCCTTACCACATTTTAATTAATAGAGTCGCATGACCAGAAGTTAATAAACAACAAATAAATCAATGAATACAAGTTATATAAAGTGAATCATGATAATATATATCAAATTTAAGTAAAAAAAAATAAACCATATCAAATAAATAAGTTGAAAACAATGGAAATCTCACAATATTAAAAGTGAGATTAGAAACCCCTTAACTCGTTGTAATCAATTGAGTCGTAGGACCAAAAGTTAATAACCGACAAATAAATCAAATAATACCATGAATATAAAGTTAATATTGATAATATATATCAAATGGATGTAAAAAATACACCGCATGCAATAAATAAGTGGTGAACAATGGAAATCTCCTGAAATTAAAGGTTAGAGAAGAAACTCTTTACCACTTTGTAATCAATCGAGTCATGTGAAAAATAGTCAATAACAACCAATTAAATCACTTAATACCTTGAATATAAAGTTAATCATGATAATATATATCAAATTGAAGTAGAAAAATTCACCACATGCAATAAATAAGTGTTGAAGAATTGAAATCTCACATAATTAAAAGTGAGATAAGAAACCCCTGAACTCGTGTTTGACCAGACCCGTTCATTGTTTAATATCCAAAATAGTATGATAATTTATATTTTTACTTAGTAAAAATATTGTTCCACATTTATTATTACTTTACTATCACTTATTACAATTTTATTTGTATAATGTAATAATTTATGTTAATAATGGTCATTTTGTCGATATTTGTTACTTGAGTCAAAAATGAACTACTTATAATTAAATGTTGTTCATGTTCTCAAAAGTCCATTATCCCCATATTGATATTAATTATATAGATATCATATATATAATATATATCCAGTATATGTATTTATTTATCATATTACATAACATTTGTAGATATGAAATGAAATGCACCGTTCATGGAGACGGTAAGTCATACGTACGCATGAACACAACTTTCTTTTTTATTTCATATTTAATTGAATGAAAAAATAATGATTCATAGGTATATTATAATTTTAGTATAATATCATAATATATATATATATATATCATAATTTCATTAATTTCATCGTTTATACCTTTCATGTATGTCATGAATGAATCATATCAACTTGAGGGTGTGGTAGTCTGCACTTCCTCAAATGAAATTATCGTATTTACACATATAGGAAGCATAAAGGCATGTTCGTAAGTACAAAATTAAATAATAATAGAGAAAACCTAAACATAATATATATCATATACAAATATAGTGTCTTCATTATGTCCACCATTAGAGGTGGTAGGAGATAATTGACCAATCATAGTTTCTCGAGGTAGTAGTTCACCGTCCAGAGAAACAATATGTTCTTTGACCATTAGATAGAGGTGTATGTATGTTTAGTTTTAATAAATATCATAAAAAAACCTAGAATATTGAGGATACTGGTTTTTTTTTAAACAATGGGATAAAAATAGTTTATGGGGTTGGAAAAGTTATATAAAACAAAAGTTCTTAGGAGAAGACGTTTCCTTTAAATCGGGTATCTCCCATTATTTTGAACCAAAAAGATTAATTAAATTTCATTCATCCTAGGGTAAGGATTATTGGAGGAGGAGAAGAATGTAGATAGATTAATTAGGAATAGTTTGGATGAGAAAAGGGGCTTGAGAATTGTAAATAATGGGTTAGAAATAAGATCTTTTTATAAGGGTGAGGAGGGGCTCTTTAAGAATGTTTAAAAATATTATTATTTTATATAATGATTTTATGTTTATAAAGATCCAAAAAATAGAAAAATATATGATAAAAGGAATCATTATAAAAATGAAATCATCTAGTGATAATTGTACATGTTTTGGATATTGTTTTAATCTTTATAATCTTAATTATTTAAATCATTCTTTGACGAGTTAAACACTGCATCACTATTCTGTCATAAATATTTTTATTTATTTGATCTCTAAAAATTATAAAAAAAATATAATTTTCTATTAAGTATTTTATGATTTTAAATTAATATTTATAGTTGAATTGATTACTTATATAATCCCATGTAATAATTGATTTACTAAAATATATGTGTTTAAGTATTTTTTGTCTATAATTTAAATTTATTCATATAAAGTACCATTATCACTCTCAAGTGGCTCGATGGGGTCCCCAAAAAGACATAAGGATTCCCATGGTCGTAAATTTATTAACCAATAGGATTAGAACATATATTAGGTTAATTTAATATAATTATAGTAATATTTTTTTACCCTTATATACTAGAATTACCCTTTAACCATGGTAAATAAATTTTTTACTGAAATAAATATTCATAAAGTCTAAAAATAAAAGTCACCTATTACACATTTTGAACCTCCTAATTTCAAATATAGAATCCATTTTTCCAAATTAAAAACATATAATTGGATGAAATTAAATTAGAATTAATTCATTTTGTCAATACAAAAGCTTGTGTTTAAGAAATAATAACAATCAAAAGATTGACACTTATTTATTTCCAATTTCAAAATGGAATTACATCTAATGACTAAAATTAGATTAAATAGAAATAACATAAAATAATAACACTTTCAAAACCAAATAAAAAGAAAATATATCCTTATAAATAAATTATAATAAAATCTAGTTTTTAATAAAAATATAGTATTTTCACTATTAGTTAAAAAATGCATTTATCATAAAAATACAAATAATTTAACCAAAGTAAATTTTGATGTCACAATTCTAAAGAAGAATTTTATTTTTTCAAATAGAACATATAAAAGTGACCAAAACTAGATTTAATGAGGGTTCTCCATTAGAAGATGGTAAATTTACCTTTTAATTAATATTAGAGTATTTATGCATAAAATAAAATTAATTCTTATTTTAAGCCTCTAAATTTTATTGGATAAAAGGAAAAACATTTAAAAAATATATTTAATCACAATATGGTTAGTTTTTTTCATTCCCTCCAATACAACATCTACGTGTTAACTAAAATTTAAAATAATAATATTATATTAATATTTTTCATTATAACATAATGTTGTGTGAAACCTTTGGTTTCAATGAAACCTGTTGTTTCATATTTGGTATTCCATTTAACATAGCATCCCCTTTAATGTGGAATTAATATTTAATTCACAAATTTTAAGAAATATAAAAAAATTATATTCTTTATTTACATGGGATGTTACATCCTTCCCCCCATTGGGAAATTACATCCTCACAATCTTAAAATTGGGCAGGGAAACATTATTTAATGGTCAAGATCGGAAAAATAGTAAATAAAAATATTACATTAAAATAAATAATGAGAAAAAAAAGGTCACATGAGATATCCTATAATAGGATTCCATTTAAGAAACCATGGATGTGGAAGAGAAACAAACCATCAAGATTTGAGGGAGAGTGGTACAAAACATGATTAGTATAAATTTAACCACAACAAAATAACAAACCGGTGATGGGTTAAATGGTCATTGATTTCGCAGTAGGAAAAGGTAACAGAAAATGGTTTTCTTTTATGTTTATATTCCTAAAGTTGAGGAATTTATTTATTTCCATAAATAAAAACATAAGGAAACATAAATACTTGTAATATAGACTTTCATCCTTCACTAAAGTTTTACCATAAACTCATTTTTCTCCAATAGATGAGTATTAAAACTGACCTGATCACATTAAAAGCTCTAGAATCAACTTATAGATTAACAGATAATCTACAAAATATGAAATATATATTTTCAATGACTTTAGACATCAACCAAAACCAAAATGATTAGTAAAAGACCATATAATTCCCAAAAAAAATTGACAATACTTTATAAAAATAAATAATAATCTAAATCTCCAATATTTTCCAAACGAAACCCACAGTTCTACCAAGTTTATTCAATAATCAAAGGTCCATAAAATACATCAAAGTAATCTAAACTAATATTGTAACCCAAATATCAAAAGGATTTAATCACATAGTATTCCAAGATAAATCTTATAATTTATCTCCAAATAACATCAGTTACTCCTAAGGTCTCATACTGAAAAGAAATTAACCTAATCCCATATTCTCCATGATAGGTTAATCATTTCCATAAATAAAAAAATAGTCAAATGTCCACAATAAAGACATAGTGTCTTCCAAAATAAAATTTTAACCATTACCCCACAAAGGAGATCCCATAGTATGCTATTTCCCTTAAGCATATAATGTTTCCAATAGTGAAATCATCTTTTAAAATAACCTTTATCACTTAATCAACAAATCATTTCCCTATATTAAGGATATCCATTTCATAAAACATATCTTCACAAAATCAACATGTTCTTGATCCATAAAATCATTTAACTTAAAAGAATAATTCATGCTATCTAGGGACTTCACATAGGACAGTGGTATGTGATGTGACCTTGTCGCCCTTAAGTTGTGGGTTCGATTCTTGTGTCTTTCCCAAACGCGATGGGTTTTAATCTATCATATAAGTTGTACTTTGTATAAAATTAAAATTTAAACCTATAATTTTTAACCTCAAATATTTTATTATACCTTTCATCTTCATTCCAATAAATTAATACCACAACATCTAAATTTATAAATCCTTATATATACTTTTCTTTTTTTCTTTTTTCACCATCATATGATAAAATAAAACACTTCCAAATATAAAGAACAACATTCCATCATCATGGGGTCCATATTGTTTCATCTACATATCATTCACATAGGTAGAAGGTCCATGCATTGCAACAATGATTTATAGATCCTTTAAAATAATTTTATTCCATCATCCAAATACACCTTGCATGGCATGGGTTATATGGGTGTTCGCAGAAAAGCAATTTTGAAAAATAATCATTTATGACCTATACATTCAAAATATCTGATAAAACATTATTTTTATAAAACATTCTGATCGAGTTTGAGTTAAAACATTCAATCAATGGTCCTTGTAAAATACCCTAAGTATCTGCTGAGACAATACATTATAAAATAAAATCATAATAGGTTTTGCATGGGTCTCCTTATTTAGAACCTTTTACAAAATCATAATATGCTTCAAAATCTAGTGAAAAGGTAAAATATTTAAAAATGCCTCAATAATATTAATCTTTCTCAAAAATATAAGAATATTGAGAAAATATGAATTGATTAAACAAAACCCATTATCCATAATGATATCGATGTGTAGTGGAGGTGTTTAATATCTCAAACAATTGATTTCATGTGAGTTGTAAGCTAGAATTGTTTTTAAATCATCTGAACATGACGTTATAAATAATTATTGCTAGCATGTCATCAAGAAGATATAGGAATTTTGTTTGATATTCTCTTCAATCCATTTGTAACCGACATTCCTAGATTTGAAAATTTTATTTAACAAGGATTTAACTAAAATAATAGACATAGGTACTTACCTTGTGTTTAACTAAAACACATAATCCCTAAAGTTATCTTAACCGACCATTGATATCAAATATAAGGACGTGACCTTAAAAATTTACATAATATTGAGTTAAATGAATAATTCACATTGATGAAATTATCATGTTTATAGTTTTATAGAATTAGTACATAACTGTAACATATCAACAGGAAAATTACATGTAGACACTACAACTCAGTAACCATTTTTTCATAAAACCGAAATTCTAAAAAAGAAACATTTCTAGTACCATGTTTTAGATAGCATGACTTTTCCATGATCCCATTCATAAACCTATTAATCTTTAAGTCCTATGGAAAACATTTCAAAAATGGGATAAGCATAAAAAGCTCAGTGAGGGTTAAAAAAATAAGAAAACGAAACATTAACCCATCCATAAATACAAATCATATAAACCATACTTTCCAATCATAACATAACTCACAGAATCATAAGATTTACGAATAACACATAGAAATCATAAATCATAAAGTTAACTTGTGGAATCCATATCATACATACATTTTAGTTATCAAAGCTACATAGGGAGTTAGGTTTAGAATACCCATCATAGTATATTCCCGAATTCTCTTCTGAGAAACAATAATGTTTACCTCTGTCATGTTACCCAATGCATTTGAGAGATATATTCGGCACAACAACAAAAGTTTTATCACAGAACCACCCATATACGTAATGAACTCATGATAAACATAACACATTAATAACACATAAAACAAAAATATCGGAAAGATAAAATTTCCACAATGAAATCACAATATATCATTTCAATGTATTGACATAATCAATGCTTTATCAAACCATTTTTAAAACCATTTAAAAAATTTATTAATTATATGTTTTATTCCATGTTTCCCATACCACTTTGAATATTTTAAAGTAATTAACATTTTAAAAAACTAATTTCCATGCAAATAAATCCTTAAAACCATTTAAAAAACATTTAAATTAATGAGAAATATTTAGATGAATAAATCCTTAAACAATATTCTAGTTAAGGAGTTCTTCACCAAATGAGAGATTCAAGAATAAAAATAATTGAATAATAACATTAAATAGATACTTTATAATATCATTATAATAAAGGTATTCTTGATATAATATTCCAAAGGATAGTATATACACCATATTAAATATTATTTGTGCACAAAAACACAAAAGTCTCAATTGAATGTAAATTGAGATAAAATCCCTTATAAAGAATGTATCCTTAGATTAAGGATAAATCAATTTTACAATTATGTGTGAAAAATATAAATACAAAAAATATGATTTGATATTCAGTGTAAAACAATCATAGGCCATGCACTCATATTCATATCACGACATAATCAACATGTAGAAGATTAACCCAAAGAATTTAAATTGGGTGAATAAGTTCCCTTATAAAAATTTGACATCCTAAAAAAGTCATATTAAAATTTAGAAAATGAGATGATAAGTAAAAATTGTGTATATACTCACTTGGACATAAAATTAACATCAATAAGGATATATGAGAACATATCCCAACATAATAAGATGTAAATTAAATGACATCACAAAAGATGTCATTTAAAAGGTGGGGGGAGAAAGGTTCTCTTACCAATTTGGTATCATACAAAAAATACACCACATGAATGAAGAATAAGTCATGGAAGAGGGGAATATCCATAAATAAAAGTATATTACACAAATAATACAATAATGGGTAGTACATTTACCATACTAAAGGAAATAGTGGCCAATATAGCATGAATCTCACAAGAATAAAAAGGTAAGATGAAAACACTTTTCCACATTGTAATCAATCGAGTTGTATGAAAATAAGTTAATAAAGACCAAATGAATCAAATAATACCATTTTATATAAAGATAATAATGATAATATATATCAAATTGTAGTAAAAAAATACACCACATGCAACAAATAAGTGTCAAATAATGGAAATCTCATGGAATTAAAAGTGAGATAAGAAACCCCTTACCACGTTGTATTCAATCGATTCATATGACCTAAATTTAATAACCACCAAATGAATCAAATAATAACATTAAAATAAAATAAATCATGATAATATATTTCAAATTTCATTAAAATGTACACCACATGCAATAAATAAGTGGCAAACAATGGAAATATCATGGAATTAATAGTGAGATAATAAACCCCTTAACCAGTTGTAATCAACCGAGTCATGTGACCAATTGTTAATAACCACCAAATGAATAATATAATAACATGAATATAAACAGAATAATGATAATATATATCAAATTTAGTAAACAATACACCACATGCTATAAATAATTGGCAAACAATGGAAATATCACAAAATTAAAAGTTAGATAATAAACCCCTTACCTTGTGTCCGACATGACCCGTTCGTTATTTAATCTTCTGAATAATAAGATAAAGATAATTTCTACTTGATTAAGATCCTTTTTCAAGTTTATAATTACATTAATATCACTTTTAACCATGTTATAAACAATATTAAATCATTTATGTCAATAATGGTCGTTTTGTCGATATTTGGTACTTGGGTCAAAAATGAACTTCTTATAATTACAAGTTGTTCATGTGGTAAAAAATCCATTATCTCATTAATTATATTCATGATTTAGATATCATATATATCATATATATACATTATATTTATGTTTTTATAATATTACATTACATTTGGAGATAATAAATGAAATACACCATTCATGGGGACCATAAGTCGTTCGTACGGATGAACACTACTTTCATTTCTATTTTTTATTTAAAAGAATTAAAACATAATTTCAAATTGGTATATTATAAATATATTATAATATCATATGATATATTTATATATATTACATAATTTCATTAATTCTATCATTTATATGTACCATGTATGTCATGAAATAATCACATCTCCTTGAAGGGTTGTAGTCCGCACTTCCTAAAGTGAAATTATCATATTTACACATACTAGAAAGCATAAAAATATTTTTGTAAATAAATATTATAGAATCATAGGGAAAACATAAACATAATAAATACCATATATAATTATTGTGACATCATAATGGCCACCAGGAGAGGCTGTAGGAGATAATTAAACAATCATCATTTCGTGAGGCTGTTGTTCGTCGTCCAAAAAACAGTATGTTTTTTGACCATTAGATGGAGGTTTGTGTAAGTGTAGTTTGAATCCTTCTCATAAAAAATACCTAGTATACTTGGTATACTGTTGTTGTTATAAAATAAATAAATTCAAAGATTTTATGTGATTGGAAAAGTAAAAAAAATAAAAGAACTTAAAAGAAGACGTTGCCTTTAAATCGGGTATCTCCCTTTGGATTGAACAAAAACGTTTAATTGAATTTCCTACCTCCTTAGGGAATTATTCTAAGAGGATTTGTTGGATATAATGAGATTAATTTTGAAGAGGATGGATGAGCCACGCGTATTTAGAAGTGTGATGAATGACTAAGAAATGATGGCTTTTATTATGGGGAGGAGGGGTTCATTAGGAATGTTTAAAAATATTATTTTATTATATAATTATTTTTGGTTTCTAAATGTCAAAAGCTTATTAATGTCTAATATAAGATGACTCATGTTCCAAATAAAATCTTCCAATAATAATTGGTCAGGTTTTGGATATTTTTTAAATATTTATAATCTTATTTATTTAAATCATTTATTATTGAGGTAAACACTACATCAGTATTGTGTCATAAATATTTTTATTTATTTGATATCTATATATTGTAAAAAATATATCATGATTTAGGAAATATTTTTAGCTTTCAAAAAAATTTATATTCGAAGAGATAACTTATATAACTCAATTTACTTATTGATTTACTAAAAGATATATGTTTAAGTCATTTTTGTCTTTACATTAAATTAATTAATATAATGTGTTATTATCACTCTCAAGTGGCTCAATGGGGTCACCGAATCGGCCAATAGATGACCATGATCATAAATGTATCACACAATAAGATCGGTACACATGTTAGGATAATTTTGTATTATTATAATAATATTTTTTTACTGTTATTTACCAGATATTCCCTTTAACCATGAAAAATAAAATTTTTACTGAATTAAATATTCATAATGTCTAAAAATAAAATTAATCTATTTACAGAATTTGGACCTCATTTTTACATATATGGAATCTATTTTTTCAAATTAAAATCTCATATGTGGAAAAAAATAATTTAAAATTAATTCCCACTCTCAAAACAAGATTTGTCTCTTTAAGAAATAATCACTATCAAAATATTGACACTTATTTATATCCAATATCATTGTAAACTTACATTTAATGAAGAAAATTGGATTAAATAGTAAAAAATAATATAATTACACTTTAATTCCAATTTAAAAGACAATATAACATTATAACTACAATAGATTAAAAGGTAGTTTTGAATTAACATTTATTATTTTTCCCTATTCACTAAAAATGTATTTTATCAAAAAATACCAAAAAATACCCAAATTAAATCTTGATGTCCATGTTCAAAAGAAGAATTATATTTTGTCAACTAGAACATATAAAAGTGACCAAATATAGATTTTATGATAGTTCTCCATCAAAAGGTGTAAAATTGACCTTTTAATGAATATTAGAGTATTTATGCTTAAAATCGGATTCTTTTTTATTTTACACCTCGAAAATTTAATGTATAAAAGTTTAAACATTTAACAAACATATTTATTCATAATATGGTAAATATTTTCATTCCCACAAAGACAACAGCAATGCATTAACTACCATTTAAAATAATAATATTATATTAATATTTAACAGTATAACTTAATGTTGTGTGCAGCACAAGTTTTCAAAGAAACCTGTTGTTTCGTATCATGTATGCCATCAAACATAGCATCCCCTTTAATGTAAAATATATATTTAATTCACAAATTTTTTTAAATATAAAAAAGTTATATTCTTTATTTAGCTGGGATGTTACATTCAGTCCTATGATTATCAAGACCCATGATACAAAAATATATAATAAGGATTAATATACCCCTAGACTACCTATTTAACACAGGCATCACCCCACAATCAACTAGTCCTACCCAATCCCAAATGACATTCAAACATCACTTTCCATGACCAAAACTCTGCACTAGCATTTATCGATGCTTCCAATATCCATTGGACCATAAACAATCATGGGTATCACCTCATTTTAATATATGGAATAGAATCCTAATCTAGGACCATGAAAAAAGGTAACAACAATATATTACTAAAATATTAGTTCTATTAAAATGAAAACACATACAGAGACATGCAATTGGCATTCTTGTTCCCATCCAAGGAATTTCTGAAGGTATTCTGAATCAAATTCTAATAATATGTTCAATGATATCAAAATATCTAAAAGGTTTTACTTAATGTAGAGACCCGAAGCTTTATGTACATTGACATTACATTACATTTGCGGAATACTTAGTACATAACAAAAACACACACACAAGGATCGTAATAGTTTAGTGTCTTTGGAAACACGGAATATAATCTTCTAATCCTGGTGAAAGATCTTCAAAATCTCCCATAAAGATCTTCCTTTTTTATACCTAAAACCTTTCTTTATATCCTAGGGAAAAGAAAACATAAAAGGGTGAACTCAAATGCTCAGTAAGGGTAAACAAAAGAAATATCAATCACATCATATACATAAGCACATAACTTTTGGAAATCTTAACCTGTAAAAGAGATCATAATTTCATAACCTGGGATAACTAATGGCAGTGAAATGTAATCACAATAATAATAACTTAAAACATTAAGCTTTTGGGAATACACACATAATCATAGAAAATCATTTCTTATTAGTCAAAACTCATTGCCAAGACTATCTTAGTGGACAAAGTCCCTTTATGAACCGAGTCACCCTCGTTTCAGTCCTGTTTCACTGAACCGGTATAACCTACCATTCCAGCCATGCCTATCTCATGAGATATAAAATCTTTACCCAATGCATTGGAGGGAGATATAGGTCCCACACATCTCATAATGATACCATTCTTATGTGTGCCACAAAATCATAAATCATACATCATTGCATAACCCAAGTAATAAAAATGGGAATCTTAAACATCATGACATCATAAAACAATTCATATAAGATAAAGGAATTCATAAAAATATTTCCATCACAACATAATAAAATCCATGTAATAATAGGGATATAAACAGAACCCTTTATTATCTTAGATGGAAAATAATTTTGAGAAAACTCTTGAACTCCATTCTTGAGGAAAATATCCTTTCTACTTCAAAAACATTTTTCCTTTATTAAAATGTCATACAATTTTAAACTAAAAGAAGTTGATTAAAAATAAACCTGAAATCTTGTAAAGGAAGCTTCTTGGAAATAATGTTTTAAAAATCCATTCATTCCGTATAAGTTAAAGGAAAACATTCTTCTCGTACTTTTGTCGGAAAAGTCAAAAAGTACCTCGTACGAAAAACAACAAAAGATTCCTTTCATATATTTTACTAAAAACTCACCGAAGGGTAAAATTGGATTTAAAAAGTTGTAGGTGGATGGAAATAATATTACATATTGAGGATACATGGATATGGATGATAAAACACACCCCAGTAAATACCAAAGTATAAACAATCTCGGATAAAATGAGATTGCGATATATTCCCTTACCTTAGGTCCGATTTTCTTCGTAAGTGTCCGAACCTCCTGTATAATGATTTAAATAATGTCATTGACTTATTAAAGAATCATATTCATTGTTATGATATCATATATGGTTCTCTTATGACTTTATATTACCTGTTCTGTTGTAAATTCCATGGTAAAGAGCGTTTTGGGTAAAATTGTTTCATTTGTCGTCCATGTTTTGACTTGTAATTATTCATATGATTACTTATATCATGATTATTTAATTCCAGAATATAAAACATGATTTATATATATATATATATATTCAGAATATACATATATAAAATAAATCATTAAATGGAAAGAAATACACCATTCATGGAGACGGTAGGCCGAACGTACGCATGAACGCTGTTTTCGTTTCCTTATTGAGTTGAACGGAATTAAGTAGATGACATACATATATATAGACATAAATCCAGTATCATTATTATGTCATATATTTCATGATTACTTATTATATATACTTTATAATCATTCATGAAAGGTTGAAGTTGAGAATGAATCTCATCGCGTCGTGGAGACGGTAGTCCGTACGTACGCACGAGCGATGATATCGTTCCAATGATCGTGAGACTGTATTGGAGTGTATGTATACTATTTCAGAATCAATATCACATTAAAATAATAATATATAGTTTTTATTTACACCATTATACCCATCCAAGTAAGTTGGTGGTGGAAAATAGATTTCACCACGGCGTGGAGACGGTATTCCGTACGTACGCACGCGCGGTGATTTCGTTTTCCGTAGGAAGGATAGATGGTGAAATAGGATTGTTTCATACTTATAATAACATATAATTATATGAGTGATACTTATGTTATTACATCATAATGAAACAACCTAAGAAGAAGAAGTGGAAGAAGAAAAAAAGGTGAAAGAATCGGTAACAGAAATTACCTCTTCTTTGAAGCGCCTCTTTGAGACCTCCTCTTAGGGCACTACAATTTGTCTTTGAGGAAGACCAGAACCTCTAGGATGTTTCTAGGGAAGTGGAGAAGAGAATTTGGCAGTGTTTGTCCGAGCTTGAAGGCTCAATGTTGTGTGAGGAAGAGAGGGAGGAGGTGCCCTTTTATAAGGGAGGAGAGGGGCACCTTTGGAATAACTAAACATATTATTTTATTATAAAGTCATGTTCGGTTTTAAATAACTCCAAATTGATTTATTTCGAGGATAAGGTGGGTATGGGTCCAAATCCTCTCATACAATATAATTTAGACATGTTTAGGTTCCTATTTTAACCTTATCATTTAGATTTAACATTAAGTTAAATAATTTTACTTTTACCGTGTCTTCTTGTGTTCTTATACTATAAGGTTAATAAACTTGCTATATCAAGAAAAACGAACCCCAAGTTGTTTATTATTAATATATATAATCTTATCTAAGTCATTTGGACGAACCTTATATTTTTAGGAATAAAATAAAAATTAATAATATAATAATTGTTTTAAAAACTAATTTATGTCAATTTTGACACTATTTGGTACATGATTTTTATGAAATTTATAACAGAATTATAAGTTCTAAACAAGTAACTTAAATCAACAATAACATGTCATATTAACCTAGAAAATTAGTTTAAGTCATAAAAAGTCTGAAATTACATTTATTTGGGCATTTATAACGTCAATTATGTCAATATTTTAATAGTAAGACAATTACTACATCATCTTTGTGTCATAATAAATGATAATTATTTAATCCCTACAAATTATAAATAAATTCCTATTATGTATATAATTGTATTATCTTTCTGTAGACTATTCATGTTCTAAGTTTCATTAAGTTTATCACTAGATTAAAATTATTATACTTATAAGATTTAATAAAGTGACATGTTGTCACATTCTTTGGTTTTAATAATAATTAAATTATTTTCATTGAAAAAATTTAATTAAATGAATATAATCCGACCCTTAGGTGATATTGGTCGACGTTTAGTCATCCAATAGGATTTTGAAATTTGTTAGTGTAATTTTAAAATATTATATTTACCCTTAATTACCCGATTTACCTTTAACTATGGTAAATAAAATTTACCGTAGTTACTATTCATAATTCCCAAAAATAATAAGTAACTTATTAACATAATTTGGATCCACTGATTGAAAATATGGAATCCATTTTTCCAAATTCAATACACAAAAGTTTCAGAAATTAAATTAATATTAATCCCGTTGTCGAAAGAAAACGGGTTTTTCTTTAAAACATTGCAAAAGATTGAATTGATTTAACCCACGAATTCAAGGTAAAATCAATACTAATGACATAAATTATATTAAATGGTAAAAATATATTCTATTTATTCTTTAAAAATATTCAATATTATAATTTAAACACATAAGATATTACGATGAAAAAAGTTTTTTTTAATTAAAATATAGCGTGTTTTTACTATTCATTAAAATATGAAAGTTATCGGAAAAATATCAAAACATTATCTAATGTAAATTTTTATATCCTGATTCAATAGAAGAATTTTAAATTGTCAAATTGAAATTATAAACATGTCAAAAACTAGATTTAAATTGGGTGCACCATCAAAAGGCGGCAAAACTGCATTTTTTTAAAAATACTTATTTTACCCAAAAAAAATTTTTTGTTCTTATACCATGTTATAGAAATGTGTAGGATGAATAATAATGTTATAAAATTAAAAATTTAGTTAACAATATTCATAACGGCTATTTCATAACAATATTATAATAATATATCGTTGTTTAGTAAAACCCGGTATTGCGTACTACACATGTTATCGAGGAAGGTCGCGATTGCATGTAATGAAAGGCAAGTCAAGGATGCATGTTGTGCAAGCTCCTTTTGGTGTAGCGTACAACACAAGACATTAATGAAATTAAAAATGAATATTTTTCATAAAATCTCGGGGTGTTACATTCTACCCCCCTTAAAATGAATTTCACTCTCGAAATTCGTCAGGGTTATAAATGGTTTACTATTCGAAAGTTTCTTTGATAGAAACCCACATCATAAAAAGGAATACCAAACCTAATCTTTAAAAAAAAGTATTAAACATAACGGTTACCCAAATAAACTAATCACTGGGTTTCCACATAGGTGAAAATATGGATATTGGAGAGAAATCTAACCATCATGTTCTGATGGACAGTGGTAGAGAACATGGCTATGGAAAAGCCAGAAATCACAAAGCCATAAATTTTTTGATGATCTAGGGTACCATATGATTCATCAGATATAAGAGCACTAGGACAACTTTTTTGGTTTTTAAGATCATTTCCCTAAAGTTGATGAAATTGGAATTAGAATAAATACTTTCGTGATTTTGGTATAGTCTCACCGTTTGTCGTTCTTTGGATAATTTCCACTTCATCTCTTAAAGAAATGAAGTTGAATTTTTCATTCGTGATGTGTTAGCAGATCATGTGATAGAATGATGGGTCATTCCATCTGTCTCAAACAAAAGGTTAGAAAAGTTATAAAAAAATACATAAGTTCATCTATAGTGAGATTAATCCTATATAGTTCCTGAAATGAACTTATACTTCATATATCATATCGATTAATAAAATTAAACTACTTTCCACTAACCAGGGACTTCCTGTAGGTCAGTGGTAGGCGATAAAGGCCAGTCACACTTCGGTTGTGGGTTCGATTCCTACGACCTTGTTCGACGCGTTGGGCTGTCGCCCCTCTTGCAGGTTGTCCTTCTTCTAAAACTATATTACTATAACATCCCATCAATAATATTGAAAAAAACTTCTATCCTTAAACAATACTAACTTATGTCCAACATAATCCATTCTAGTCTTTAGGCTTATCCATAACACTGCAGTCCATTCTCATAATATAGTGAAAAGAATTACCAGAGATTTAATACCATCGTTGATCCCCATATATCATAAGATATGTCTTGTTGGTCACATTCCAGACATTCAAAGGCCTTAATCATGTATTCTCTTGAATACCCATTGAACCATAGTGAAAACATGAATGCAGTTAAAAGTTAACACTTTTCACATACCAAAATCCTCAAAATTCTATATACTCAAACCATGATATCACTTAGTCCTTATATCAATCAAGAGCTCATGAATACTGTTAAACATTTCATTTTCTCGTTTTCCCTTCATTATGCGCATATCATCTTATTTCCAAAAATATCTCAATCACTTTGAATACCACATTAGACCAATACATAAATATTCCAATACTTTATGATACAACATTATTTTGGAATCCCATTACATAAACACTTAATCATTCCACCACATCGTGGTCATATTCAACATCGCCAATAGTGATTGCATGTGACTTCCCTTTGTCCTTTGCCTTAAGCGGTTGCTCATGTCGATCATCACTAACCCGTGGATTAGGGAATTTATTGGCATAATGTCCCATCTTTTTTAACTTGAAACATTGAAGTGTAGTAGGTTCATTCTGTGTATCCCTTCCTTTGTTTGCATCATTAGACATCTTCATCCCATCATTGCGGCATTCAAATTCCTTATGACCTTCCTTTCCACATTTGAAACATTTACATGTCCCTTTAAGACAATCTCCACCATGCTTCTTTCCACACTTTGAGCATAAGGAAACATTCATCTTCTTTTCACCATTATTCTGAGATTTCTCCTTGAACTCCATCTTTCGTTTATTGTCAAAACCATGAGATTCATATGTAACACAAACTTCTATTTCTACCTTGACAGCACAATGCACAATTTCTTCATAGCTACTGATGTCTCTTATAGATAATTCCCTTCGAAGACTTGGTTTTAAGCCACTGAAAAAGCGATCAACTTTACTTTCAGGTTGGATGATAATGCCAGATGCATACCTTGCAAGTCTTGTAAAATTCGCTTCCTATATACCAACAGATTCATCATCCTTCTGCTTCAGCTCAAGAAACTCATTTTCCATCTTTGTTCGAAGAATACGAGGGAAGTACTTACTGAAAAACAAGTTCTTGAACTCGTCCCATTCCATGGACTCAATTTCATCTCTTGGCCTCGTATTCTTGATAAGATTCCACCATTGATCAGCTTCACCTTCCAAATGATATACTGCTAAGATGACTTTATCATGTTCAGAACATTGAAGAACTGAAAATATCTTTTCAGTGGTACTGATCCATTGTTCAGCAACAAGTGGATCAGAAGACCCACTGAAAGAAGGTGGACGTTGCCTCATGAAGGACTCAATAGAATATTGTTCCCTTCTCTACTCATTTGGAAGTCCAGAATGATTCATAGCTTGTGTATGTATAGAAATAAGATTTTGCACTCCATCTCCCATAAAATTTGTTTGTTCAGGAGGGAAATCATTGAATTGTCCATTGCATTGATCAACACGGTTCCTTCGGGTTCCAACGATCGTCTAAAAGCCAAAAAGAATAGTGTGAGAGGAAAAAAGCATGCTAGGGAAAACAAAATAATAAAGGGGGAGTACCTTCAATATCTAACATCTTAGGTTTAATTCTATGATCGTTATCGTAATTATAGTACTATAACCTATATGTATACTTAACCTTAGGGACATCCCTAGACATACCTTAGAAATATCTCTAGGGATCTCACTAACGTTTTTGCATCCTAGTTTCCAAAGGTTGACTAAACCTTTCCTCTGATACCAACTGTAGAGACCCGAAGCTTTATGTACATTGAAATTACATTAAATTTGCGGAATACTTAGTACAAAACAAAAACACACACACAAGGATCATAATAGTTTAGTGTCTTTGGAAACTCGTAATATAATCTTCTAATCCAGGTGAATGATCTTCAACATCTCCCATAAAGATCTTCCTTTTTTTATACCTAAAACCTTTCTTTATATCATGGGGAAAAGAAAAAATAAAAGGGTGAGGTAAAATGCTCAGTAAGGTTAAACAAAAGAAATATCAATCACATCATATACATAAGCACATAACTTTTGGAAATCTTAACCTGTAAAAGAGATCATAATTTCATAACTTGGGATAACTCATGGTAGGGAAATGTAATCACAATAATCATAACATAAAACATTAAGCTTTGTGGAATACACACATAATCATAGAGAATCATTTCTTATTAGTCAAGACTAATTTCCAAGACTATCTTAGTGGACAAAGTCCCTTTCTGAACCGAGTCACCCTCGTTTCAGTCCTGTTTCACTGAACCAGTATAACCTACCATTCTAGCCATGTCTATCTCATGAGATATAAAATCTTTACCCAATGCATTGGAGGGAGATATAGGTCCCACCCATCTCATAATGATACCATTCTTATGTGTGCCACAAAATCATAAATCATACATCATTGCATAACCCAATTAATAAAAATGGGAATCTTAAACATCATGACGTCATAAAACAATTCATATAAGATAAACGAATTCATAAAAATATTTCCATCACAACATAATCAAATCCATGTAATAATAGGGATATAAACAGAACTCTTTATTATCTTAGATGGAAAATAATTTTGATAAAACTCTTGAACTCCATTCTTGAGGAAAATATCCTTTCTACTTCAAAACATTTTTCCTTTATTAAAATGTCATACAATTTTAAACAAAAAAAAGTTGATTAAAAATAAACTTGAAAACATGTAAAGGAATATTCTTGGAAATAATGTTTTAAAAATCCCTTCATTCCGTATAAGTTAAAAGAAAACATTCTTCTCGTACTTTTGTCGGAAAAGTCAAAAAGTACCTCATACGAAAAACGACAAAAGATTCCTTTCATATATTTTACTAAAAACTCACCGAAGGGTAAAATTGGATTTAAAAAGTTGTAGGTGTATGGAAATAATATTAAATATTGAGGAAACGTGGATGTGGATGATAAAATACACCCCAGTAAATACAAAAGTATAAACAATCTCGGATAAAATGAGATTGTGATATATTCCCTTACATTAGGTCCGATTTGCTTCGTAAGTGTCCGAACCTCCTGTATAATGATTTAAATAATTTCATTGACTTATTAAAGAATAATATTCATTGTTATGATATCATATATGGTTCTCTTATGACTTTATATTACCCTTTCTTTTATAAATTCCATGTTAAAGAGCGTTTTGGGTAAAATTGTTTCATTTGTCATCCGTGTTTTTACTTGTAATTATTCATACGATTACTTAGATCATGATTAATTAATTCCAGAATATAAAACAGGATTTATATATATATATATATATTCAGAATATACGTATATAAAATGAATCAGTAAATGGAAAGAAATACACCGTTAATGGAGACGTTAGGCCGTACGTACGCATGAACGCTGTTTTCGTTACCTTATTGAGTTGAACGGAATTAAGTAGATGACATACATATATATACACATAAATACAGTATCATTATTATGTCATATATTTAATTATTACTTATTATATATACTTTATAATCATTCATGAATGGTTAAAGTGGAGAATGAATCTCATCACGTCGTGGAGACGGTAGTCCGTACGTACGCACAAGTGATGATATCGTTCTCATGATCGTGGGACTGTATTGGAGTATATATATACTATTTCAGAATCAATATAACTTTAAAATTATAATATATAGTTATTATTTACACCATTATACCCATCCATGTAAGGTGGTAGTGGAAAATAGATTTCACCACGGCTTGGAGACGGTATTCCGTACGTACGCACGCGCGGTGATTTCGTTTTCCATAGGACGGATAGATGGTGAAATAGGATTGTTTCATACTTATAATAACATATCCGTATATGAGTGATACTGATGTTATTACTTAATAATGAAAAAACCTAAGAAGAAGAAGTGGAAGAAGAAATAAAGGTGAAAGAATCGGTCACGAAAATTACCTCTTCTTTGAAGCGCCTCTTTGAGACCTCCTCTTAGGGCACTAAAATTGGTCTTTGAGGAATACCATAACCTCTAGGGTGTTTCTAGGGAAGTGGAGAAGAGAATTTGGCAGGGTTTGGCCGAGATTGAAGGCTCAAAGTTGTGTGAGGAAGAGAGGGAGGTGGTGCCCTTTTATAAGGGAGGAGAGGGGCACCATTGGAATAACTAAAATTATTATTTTATTATAAAGTCATGTTCGGTTTTAAATTTCTCCAAATTGATTTATTTCGGAACTAAGGTGTGTATGGGTCGAAATACTCTCATCCAATAGAATTTAGACAAGTTTAGGTTCCTATTTTAACCTTATCGTTTAGATTTAACATTAAGTTAAATAATTTTACTTTTATCGTGTCTTCTTGTGTTCTTATACTATAAGGTTAATAAACATACTATATCAAGACAAACGAACCCCAAGTTGTTTATTATTAATATATATAATCGTATATAAGTAATTTGGACGAACCATAGATTTTTAGGAATAAAATAACAATTAATAATATAATATTTGTTTTAAAAACTAATTTATGTCAATTTTGACACTATTTGGTTCATGATTTTTATGAAATTAACAACAGAATGATAAGTTATAACCAAGTTACTTAAATCAACAATAACATGTCATGTTAACCTAGAAAATTATTGTAAGTCCTAAAAAGTCTGAAATTACATTTATTTGGGCATTTATAACATCAATTATGTCAATATTTTATTAATAAGACAATTACTACATCATCTTTGTGTCATAATAAATGATAATTATTTAATCCCTAAAAATTCTAAATAAATTCCTATTATGTAGATAATTGTATTATCTTTCTGTAGACTATTCATGTTCGAAGTTTCATGAAGTTTATCACTAGATTAAAATTATTATACTTATATGATTTAAGAAAGTGACGTGTTGTCACATTCTTTGGTTTTAATAATAATTAAATTATTTTCATTGAAAAAATTTAATTAAATGAATCTAATCCGACACTTATGTGATATGGTTCGACTTTTAGTCATCCAATGGGATTTTGACATTTTTTAGGGTAATTTTAAAATATTATATTTAACCTTAATTACCCGATTTACATTTAACTATGGTAAATAAAATTTACCGTAGTTACTATTCATAATTCCCAAAAATAAAAAGTAGCTTATTAACATAATTTGGATCCACTGATTCCAAATATGGAATCCATTTTTCCAAATTCAATACACAAAATTTGTAGAAATTAAATTAAATTTAATCCCGTTGTTGAAAGAAAACGAGTTTTTCTTTAAAACATTGCAAAAGATTGAATTGATTTAACCTACGAATTCAAGGTAAAATCAATGCTAATGACATAAATTATATTAAATGGTAAAAATATATTCTATTTATACTTTAAAACCATTCAATATTATAATTTAACCACATAAGATATTATGATGAAAAAAGTTTTTTTTAATTAAAATATTGCGTGTATTTACTATTCATTAAAATATGAAAGTTATCGGAAAAATATCAAAACTCTATCTAATGTAAATTTTTATATCCTGATTCAAAAGAAGAATTTTATTTTTTTCAAATTGAACTTATAAATATGTCAAAAACTATATTTAATGTGGGTGCGCCATCAAAAGGCGGCAAAACTGCATTTTTTAAAAAATACTTATTTTACCCAAAAAATTTATTTTGTTCTTATATCATGTTATAGAAATGTGTAGGATGAATAATAATGTTATAAAATTCAAAATTTAGTTAACACTACTCATAACGGCTATTTCATAACAATATTATAATAATATATCGTTGTTTAGTAAAACCCGGTATTGCGTACTACACACGTTATCGAGGAAGGTCGCGATTGCGTGTAATGCAAGGAAAGTCAAGGATGCATGTTGTGCAAGCTCCTTTTGGTGTATCATATAACACAAGACATTAATGAAATTAAAAATAATATTTCTCATAAAATCTCGGGGTGTTACACTTAATCTATTATAACTATTCACATTTTTATATAAACGTAATGAAGGCTCTAAAAAATGAAATTTCAAATACAATTCATATGAGACTTTTTTTTAAAAAACTATACATGGGTAATTATTATTTTTATTCAGAAAATAACAATAAGAAATTTATCAAATAATTCGATTTCATCCACAATTCCAATTATTGGGATAAATTAATGAAAATTTCAATCAAAATAATTTAAAAAAACATTAGGAGGTTACTAGAATTTTAATTAATTGATTCCAAAAATCAGTAGGACCGAAAACACAGAAATGGTATTCAATAATATTAAGGTGAATCATTATGTAATATAACACTATACACTATTACTAATCATCATGTGATAGGATATCCATTAAATAACCATCTCATTTAACATAAATATACCCACAAGTGGTTATGTTCCAAGGAATGTATATATAATGTCATCCAATGTGTTCAAATTAATCTCAAAGTGGGTTCTATTATATGGGTTTCCATTAAATAATTTGGGTCTTAATTTTCTATAAATTAAAATTGTAATCTCATTTAAGTCTATCCTATTAAAAATAGTTTATTTTATATATTTATCATGACATTTATAGGATAATTTGAGAGGAAAAAGATTCTTTCACATTCATACAAGGGTCGAATTAAGTTTATAATGGTTATGTTATATGGGTTTTCATTTCCAATTTATATAGGTTTTATATATTATAATTTTAAATTGAAACTCTATTTAATTGACATCCATCAATGATAATTTTTTGATTTACTAAGGAGGAAAACTTATAATTCCTTATACTTTGTGGTGTTTTTTTATAGACATTTAATTATAGGTTTGATTTAAAATTTTCAAAACATGTATATAAGTATTTAGTGATGTAGGTATCCATTACCATATTATAGAGAAAATAAATCTATAAATATATATTTAGATTCCATTTAACTATCATCCATAAGTAATGAATAGGTCTTTTAAAAAAAATACAATTCCCATAAAATTAAATGATCCATAATAGGTAAAATTATTAACTATTTTAGGGAAAAAAATTTATTCAATTAACATTATGTTTGTAAAATAGAATTACATCATGGAGATATGTGTGTAAATTCAAATTGTCTTGATACATAGATTTTATTTAACCAGTCATATTACATATCTATTGAAATTAAAGTAACTAAAAATTTATCGAATATCAATTACATGGCATGCATTCTAATGAAATGTGATAGATATGTTCCTAAAATAATGAATGACTGCACCTCATTTATTACCATAATGTGGAATGTAATAAATCTCATAAAATAGTGGCTATAAAAATCAAAATAATAGTTAATCAATGTTAAATAATAATCAATGATAATAATGAATTACATGAAAAATAATTCGATCCTTAGGAAAATTAACTTTTTCTCATGTGATAGATGGATATTACAAAACAAAAGGTATTTATAATGTTCTGTATCATTATTTTTATATTTTATACAATCTCAATACATTAACACAAGTTTAAAAAACCATGACTCCACTTTTTGATCTCTTATATATTGTTCCCCAATAAATAACCAAACCTGAGGGATCACAATGAATAAACAAATCTGTTCAATAAAGTAGGCGTCACTAACTAGTAGTGAGGATTTAATGGTGATATGTTGGATAGACTATAACCTGTAAGGTAGTCATAAATAAATAATGGGAATATAAAACAAAGGAAAAGTGAATGAATCAAATGCACTAATTTCCAGAAATGTTCTGAATATACCAAGATTCAAAGTTTACTAATGAAACATATTTAAGGTAGTGGATCATTAAGCATTCAATACACAAAAAATGATTTATAGATAAAATTACAAAATAAATAGAAATCCAAACCCCTAAAAGATGTCTCCGTACATGTTAGATACATCTTTAGTGAAATTTCATATCCCCTAATTAGTGTCAATAAAGAATTACTATCCAGGTAATAACCTCTAAACATGAGATCTTCTTGGGTACCAAATGGGGGCATGAACATAGTGTGTGTAACAATAATTTAGCCACTCTCACAATCCATCCTAGTGGGGCCCGTTCCACCACTCCCCAAGCCCACCCCCAATAGGCCTGAGGTTGGTGACTAGCACAAAGTAAGAATATAACTAACATGGGATCCATTTATAGTGTACCACTACAAACACGCACATCTCCAAGCCCCCAAATTATAAAATGTAAAAACTATAATGGAACAATATCCATGCATAAAACTAAACCCAAACCAATAGAGTGCAACATGAAGTAAATTGAGGAATGTAAAATAGGGGAGAATACAATCCCACCAAAAGGAAGAGTCTTCAAACTACAATGTCCTGCATATAAGCAAGAAATAGTTACTGGTACTGCTTCTCATATCCATAGGAACAACTTGGCCTATAGGGGAGCTTAGAAATCTCAGTCCTGTCAAGGCCTACCCAAGATCCATCAAAATTCCTCTTATCTACACTAGACACGACACATGTGGGAAAATTATGTTCCAAGATGAGTATAACAATAAATAGTAGAGGACCCTAAAATCAAAAAGAAATACACAAATTAATGGAAATTTTATCTCTACAAAATATATCCTTAAAGAACATATAACAAGAGATGAAAATCCTGATATACTCAAAACCCAAACCCATAGTCTTGATGTATGTCACAACGACCATATACCTACCCTAGCGATTAGATTTGAATATTCCATGATGAACTCATGTGAGATAACTCACCCCATGAGTCTGATAGCTATGATGACGTCTGTCTATGATGTATTTCCTTCCAGATGTTTCACGAGATAGATAGATACATTGATATATCTGAAGAGAGAATATATGAACACATTTAAAGTGAACTCACTCCGGAGTGTGGAATGTTCATGATACATGTATGAGGATTACAGTAAGGGCCTTTTTTTATACCACTACTCATCCAGATTCACCTTCTATGTAGTGGATCTTCAAACTAAATGATTTGTCATATAGATACATGCCTCTACCTAGGGAAAATAATTGGTATAGGATCACTCTTTGGGCCTCTCAGAGCGATTCTGACTCTATCCAGAACATCCTGGTTAGGGGATCATACTTCTGGGGATGGAAATGATACCTGAACATCCGTTGAATGAGAAATGGGGAACTAACCAAATAGATCTAGTCCATGGAATGGTGTACATGAAGGTCAATCCATGAATAAAAAGATACCCCACATGTAGAAATGTCACACGCCCTGTCCTATTCCCCTGAATACAGTCTATGTACAATGGAATGTGTCGAAGATCATGTTGTTTAGAACAAGATACAAACGGAGTGTAAGTGAATGAGAATTCAAGTCCTCCTATCTTGGGGATGCTCTGGGTATGTTGGATATGTTCCCATACATGACTTCAAACTATGTTTATTCACCCGTGTACTAGTATATGGGGTAGCCCACGTAACGAGCCTGGTCTGGCCATGTGGTGGAGTATATGTCTTGTAATCAAACTCATGTCCCTATATATTTAGATATCCAAACTGAGCCTTGAGTAAGGATACAAACTCCATGTGGCAGTTGTCACATTTCTTGACATCTCTTCCTACCATGAGAAACCCTTTCTATGGCTGAACCAACCTCACATTATGTTCACTGGAGAACATTTTGTGTTCTTCTTGATTTTCCAGAAATTATGTTCTTCATTGTTGCACCTCATGTGATTGTAAAACCTCCGATCTGGTTGAATGACGTGGTTGGAGGTCACCACAACCCCGTAATGTCGATTCTGTGGGTTTCGGGCCTCCAATAGACTGTGTATACATTTTTTTAATCCACCAGATGAAGGGAAATTGAAGAAATATTTCTCATGAATTTAGTTGATTTATCAACATCGACATTCAATCCACCTCTGATTGGTATTCACAATTCCAAAACTCTAATTCATGATGGTTGCGTAGTGAAACGGGCACGCAATAATTTGTGGTTCATAACCCTAAAAAGAATGCACAAAACACATGGTTAAAAGGGTAAGAATAAATCCACACAACAACATGAAGAATGAACCTCCACCATCATTCCCCGTGATATTGATCTACTTTGGTTAGTCTGATCAAAAAGAAAAAAATAAAATTATGAAAATGTAATGCCCCGACCCCAGTTACCCAGAGACGGTGAATTATTACATAACATTGGCATGATCACAAAAGATCAAGTCTTGAAAGGCCTATTAGTTTAGTAGCCTTGGAATCAGTAGATAAATTCATAAAGTTTACATTACATGATAATGTGAAAAACTACAACAACATATTGTCTCCATAGACCACACTAATATCCCCTCATACTATCCCTATAGGTCATTCATTATATACATCTTCACATCTTGGGAAAAATAAAACATAGAAAGGGGTGAGGTTAGATTCCCAGTAAGGATAACAATATAGCGGAAATTTCCATAAATAATCATAAACATTTAAGGCAATGTATAACTAAAACAAAACCCTTTTAATCTTTAACATCATAATAATATAGAAAAAATAAAATAAAATAATGCCATTCACATTTTCACATGGATATTCTACTAATCGAATAATCACATGCAGTATCAATAACCACTTTTATAATGATGGAATGCATAATGCCAGTCTATCATAACCACATAGTCAAGGCCTTGTGCCAACACAACAAATAAGATTTTTTTAAGGCCTTGTGCCAAGAAACTAGTCTATCTCATGAGACCTAATGATGCATTTAATAGCTATAGCAGGCTCCACCCATCACTTATTAAGACTACTGCATTCCTCATATGAACAGGTTTAAACATAACATAAACATTTCTATTAAAACTAGCATATGAAATGTCGATAAATTATCCATAAATAATTAATGGTATAAAAATAACACGTCCACAGTCAAACATATAACAAAACCATAAATACTATTTAGAAGTTTTGTATCAAAATATATCAACTTCAAAAAAGCATAAAATCTACCAAAGGATGTTGACATAAATGAAATCAAAACTATTTGAGAGAAATATATCATTTTTGAAATCATTTAAAAGTCACATAATTATAAAATAAAAAATTTACTTTGAAAATATTCTTATAAACTTGTAAGGGAAGCTTCAAAAATTTTATAACATCAGAAAATAGCTTCACCTGCCGTATAAGTTAAAAAAGACATTCCTACCTTAATTCTGTCGAAATGGTTAAAAAGGACCTTATTTGGAAAAGGACGGAAATATTACTTTATAAACATCTTATAAAAATTCAACAAGGGTATAAATGACATTGCCACATAGTCTATAAAATAGTAATAATGATTTGAAATACATTTTTATGAAACATGGATGTGGATGATAAAGTGGTCCCAGTAGATAATTACATAAAAACAACCTCAGATAATGAAGAGATTGTGAAATAAACCCTTACCATGTAATTTTCCGTGGTTGACAATAGTTTAACCTTTTTTATAATGGTGAAATATTTTTTATTAAAATATACAAGAATCATATACATTAATACGATATCATATATGATCTTTCAACATTGCTATGTTAATAATATCTTAGTATTATCATCGTTTTGGGTGTTAACTTACTCGATTTCTGTTATATGATTTGTTAAATTAGCAGATTTTTTTATGGATAGGTTGTCTCTTATTCATATACATAATGACATAAAGTCCTTAAAATATATTTTTAATCATCAAATGAGAATTATAAATGAATGAATACGATGGGGAATGATTCTCATTGTGTTCGTGGAGATGGTAGTCCGTACGTACGCACGAGAGACAATATAATTCATTTTATATTAAAATAATATATAATTGGATGGTATATCATATATGCAGAATCATTATAATGTTATATTTATTATATATCTCAATTACACATCATTAGCATACCCATCCAAATAATAATGTTTTGAATAACAATTACATGACGACCTGGAGACGGTAAGCCGTACGTGCGCACATATGGTGACATGTCATTCAAAGGATGTATAGAATAATGAATATGGTTGTATGATATTTATAATAACATCAAATTATATAGAAGATACTGGAGTTATTATCTTATAATGTAAATAACAAAGAATGAAGAAGTTGATGAATAAAGGAACTCGAAACAGGGTGGTGAGAACATTACCTCTTCTTTGGGATCTTCCTTTTGATTTGATCAAAAGGGATCTGAAATGCCCCGACCCCAGTTTCCCAGAGTCGGTGAATTATTACATAACATTGGCTTGATCACAAGAATGATCATGTCTCGAAAGACCAATTAGTTTAGTATCCTTGTAATAACTAGATACATTCATAAAGTTTACATTAAATCATAAAGTGAAAACTACTACTACAACATCATGTCTTCATATCCACTCGTATTATCCCTGCAGGTCATTCATAAATTACTTCTTCACATCCTAGGAAAAATAAAACATTGAAAGGGGTGAGCTCATATGCTCGGTAAGGTTAACAATTTAGCGGAAAAATTAATAAATAAGAATAAAAATTTAAGGAAATGTATAACTAAAACAAAGGCCTTTTAAACATGAACATCAGTATAATATGGAAAACATAAAATGAAATAATGCCATTTAAGTATTCACATGGATATTCTACTAGTCGAATAATCAGATGCAATATCAATATCCACTTTCATAAGTATGGAATGCATAATGCCACACTATCATAACCACGTAGCCAAGGCCTCGTGCCAATACTATAAATAAGATATTGTCAAAGACTCGTGCCAAGATACTAGTTTGTGTCATGAGACCTACCGATGCATCGAGGAGCAATAATGGGCTCCACTCGTCACTTATTATGTCCAATGCATTCCTCAAATGAACAAGTTTCAACATAAAATAAACATTCTTATTAAAACTAGCATACAAAATGTCAATACTTTCTCCATAATCCATGAATGGTATAAAAATAACACATCCACAGTCAAACATATCACAAAACCTTCAATACAATATGGATGTTTTGTATCATAATAAATCAACTTCAAATAAGCTTAAATCCATCAATGGATGTTGACATTGATGAAATCAAAACTATTTGAGTGAAATATCTATTTTTTTAAATAATTTAAAAGTCACATAATTATAAAATAAAACATTTAATATTAAAATTTCCTTATAAGCTTCTAATGGAAGCTTCGAAGATTTTACAACGGTGGAAAATAGCTGCACACTCCGTATAAGTTAAAAAAAGACATTCATACCTTAATTCTGTCGAAAAGGTTAAAAAGGACCTTGTTTGGAAAACGACGGAATGAATCCTTTATAAACATCTTATAAAAAGTCAAACAAGGGTAAAAATTACATTAACTCATATTCTATAAAATAGCAATAATGTTTTGAAATACATTTTTAAGAAATGTGGATGTGGATGATAAAGAGGACCAAGTAGATAATTACGTATAAACTATCTCAGATAATGAAGAGATTGTGAAATAACCCTTACCTTGTAGTTTTCCTTAGTCTTTGGTATGTTAACCTCCTGTATAATAGTTAAAACATTGTTATTAAATTATACAAGAACCATATACATAATTATGATATCATATATGATCTTCTAATAATGCTTTGTTAATTATCGTTGTTTCGGTTATTAACTTACTTGTTTTCTTTTATATGTTTTGTTACATAAGTCGTTTTTGTTATGGATAGGTTGTATCTTATTCATATCCAGAATGATATAAAGTTCTTTAACATTACATTTAATCAACAAATGAGAATTATTCTTGAATGTATATGATGGGAAATGAATCTCATCACGTTCGTGGAGACGGTAGTCCGTACGTACGCATGGGTGACAATATCATTCTTTTGAGATTAAAATAATATAAAATTGGATGGTTTATCATATATAAAGAATAATTATCATGTTATATTTATTATTTACATTAATTACACATCATTATTATACCCTTCCAAATAATAATATATTGAATAACAATTACACCATGACGTGGAGACGTTAAGCCATACGTACGCACGTATGGTGACATGTCATTCAAAGGTTGGAAAGAATACTCAAAATGGTTGTTCCATATTTATAATAATATCAGAGTATATAGGAGATACTTGAGTTTTTTTAGAATGGGAATAACAAAGAAAGAATAAGTTGAAGAAGAAATGAACCTGAAAAGGGTGGTGAAAACATTACCTCTTTTTCAGGTTCTTCCTTTTGATTTGATCAAAAGGGATCCATAGGTTGGATTTATGATCAAAATAAGTCCTCTAGGTTGAAGTGAGGGATGTATAGAGTGTATGTTGGTAGGGGTTAGCTGATTCAAAAGGCATTGAATGTGTGATTAATTGGTTAGAAGTGGTGTTCTTTTATAAGGGGGAGGAGGGTCACCTTAGGAAAAATCAAGAAATATTATTTTATAATAAATTCATATTCGGTTTCTAATGGCTCAAAAGTAGATTATTTAATGTCTAAGGTGGGGAAGGGTCGAAATAATTTCAACCAATATAATTTAGGAATGTTTGGGTCAATATATTAACCATATCTTTTAGTTTTAACTCTTAGTTAATTTGTTTGACATTTACCATGTCACTTTGTATTTTTATATTATATAGTTAATAAATTTACTATATACATCCAAGATACCCACAAGTGGTCCATTAACGATACACCTATCATTATATAAGTGTCTTGTCCGAACCTTAGATTTTTTGGAATTGAATAAAAATTAATAATATAATATTTGTTTTAAAAACACTTTTAAGTCAATTTTGACACTATTTGGTATTTTGTTTTTGATAAATTCATAACAGCATTATTACATCAAAAATATTTTATATAAAAAATAATAATATGTCATATTAACATATAAAAGTAGTGGAATTAATAAAAAGTCTCATATTACAATTATTTGGGTATTTATAATATCAATTATCTTAATATTTCATTAATACAGTAATTGTTACATCATCATTATGTCATAAATAAATTAAATTATTTAATGTCTAAAAATTATAAATAAAATACCATTATGTAGGAAATATTTTCATATTTATAATTAATATTTATAAACGAACATATAACATATATAACCTTATGTAAAAATTGTTTTACTAAAAGATATATGCTTATGTCATTTTTGTATTTATTTTAACTTAATTAATATAAATTGTCTCTATCACCTAGAAGTGGCTACATGGGGTCCCAAAATCATCCCAATTATGCCCATGGTTGGAAATATATCCACCAATAAGGTTAGGACATGTTTTAGGGTATTTTATTATTATTATAATATTAATTTTTTACCGTTATTTACCGTATTTACCCTTTAACCATGGTAAATAAATTTTTTACCAAAGTAATTATTCAAAATGTCTAAAAATGAAAATTACCTATTTACAAAATTTTTAAATCCTGATTATAAATATGGATTCCATTTTTTCAAATTCAAATCAAAGAAGTTCCAGAAAGTAATTTAAAATTAATTTTTGTTGTCAAAACAAAAAGAGTGTTTTTAACAAATAATAACTATCAAAAGATTGACACCTTTTTATGTCCAGTTTAAATATGAAATTATGTCCTATGACTAACATTGGATTAAATGGTAAAAATATATTCTACATATAAATTAAAACCACAAAAATCATAATTTATCAATATTAATTATTTCGATTAAAAAAGTTTTTTTTAATTAACATTTAGTAATTTTCACTATTCATCAAAATATAAAAGTTGTCTGAAAAGTATCAAAATTTCACCCTGGGCTAATTTCGGTATTCCAAATCCAAAAAATAAGTCCATTTTCAGAGATAAAATTTATAAATTTTCAAAAAGTGTGTATTACTATTCATAACGGCTACTCTGATTGGTCGTAGTGTGTTAGAATCTCGAAGTTCCGTACAACACATGCTACTATATTATTCAAAGAAAATCGTATCATGGATGCTTGGGGTGTTACATTCTCCCCTCCTTCAAATAATTTCATCCTCGAAATTTCTATAATACTACAACATGAAAATACTCGGGTGGTTCTTTATCATAAGTTCCTCGGGTTCCCACGTAGCCTCTTCCATTTTATGGTTTCTCCAAAGAACTTTTACTAGACGAGTTGTCGGGGTTCTCAGCACTTGTTCTCTCGTATCAAGAATATTGACAGGAACTTCAAAATAAGAGAGATTAGGTTCCAATTAAAATTTTTCATAGGTGAGTACATGTGTTGGGTCAGGCATGTATTTTCTCAACAGTGATACGTGGAACACATCATGAACATTGGAGAGATTTTCCACCATTACCAAATGGTAAGCTACTTCCCCAATTCGTTCTAGAATTTCTAAAGGTCCGATGTACCTAGGACTGAATTTACCTTTCCTTCCAAAACTTATAACTCCATTCCATACAGATACCTTCATGAAAACATGATCTCCCACCTGAAATTCCAAATCCTTTCTTCGGTTGTCAGCATAGATCTTATGTCTACTTTGAGCTGCTTTGATGTGGTTTTGGATTACCTTCACCTTTTCCATCATTTCTTCCACCAATTATGGTCCAACGAGTTTTCTTTCGCCAACGCCATCCCAACAGGTTGGTGTGAGACATCTCTTTCCGTATAACGCTTAATATGGTTCCATACAAATACTTGAATTGAAGATATTGTTATATGAAAATTCTACCATAGGTAAATATTGATCCCACAAACCATGAATGTCAAGTGAGAAAGATCTCAACATGTCTCTTAAGGTTTGAATAGTCCGTTCCAATTGTCCATCTATTTGAGGGTGGTAAGTAGTGCTCAAATGAAGTTCAATATCCAAGGCCTTCTGAATACTCTTCCAGAATATCGAAGTAAAATGGGGATCTTGATCCGAAACAATTGATAGGGGTACTCCATGATGTATCACAACTTCATTAATATATATTCTTTCTAGATGTTCAAGTGGTAAATCTTCCCTTATAGCAATAAAATGTGCTGACTTGGTAAGACGATCAACAACAACCCATATTTCACTGTTCCTTCTAGGAGTCTTTGGTAGTTCCATGACAAAGTCCATAGTGATATTATCCCATTTCCACTCAGGTATGGGAAGACATTGCATGACTCCTCCAGGCTATTGAATTTCAGCTTTCACTTGTTGAAAAACCATACATCATGACAAAAATCATCAATCTCCCTCTTCAAGCTGTCCCACCAAAAATGTTCCTTTAAATCTCTATACATTGTGGTGCTCCAAGGGTGTATAGAGAAATTGGAACTATGAGCATCGTCTAACAATTCCCTTTTTAAATCAGGAATATCGGGAACACAAAGTCTCTTCCCAAATTTCAAAATTCCTTTTTATACACAAAGACTCTCAGTCTCCCATCATTCATAGCTTTAATCTTCTTTTGAAATTCCTCATCATCGGTCTAATAACTCTTAATCCTTTCTAGTAAAGACTGTTTGGCAACCATTTGAAAACGCACTGATGTTTTACCTTCCATGGTTATTCTCATGTCCATCTTCACTAGATTAATGAGAATTGGATCCCATTCAATTCTCATATTGTTCAAAACTCCATGATCTTTTCTACTCAAAGCATCTTCCACCTTATTTTCCTTCCCTAGGTGGTAGTGTATCGTAAAATCATAATCCTTGAGTAATTCAAGCCATCTTCTTTACCTCGAGTTGAGTTCTTTTTGTGGGAAAATATACTCCAAACTCTTATGATCAGTATAAAATTTACTTTTTTCACCATAGAGGTAGTGTCTCCATATCTTCAAAGAAAAGATCACAGCTGCTAACTAGAGATCATGTGTAGGATAGTTTTTCCCATGAATTTTCAACTGTTGTGATGCATAAGCAACAACCCTATCATTCTGCATAAAGACACAACCAAGTCCTTTCTTCGATGAATCACTATAAATAACAAACCAATCATTCCCTGATGTTAGAGTCAATATCGGTTCATTGACTTATCTTCTCTTCAGTTAATTAATACATTCTTCACACTCTTTTTTTCCAAACAAATTCAACCCCTTTAAATGTGAGCTTTGTTAATGGGTTATCCAATTGTCCAAAATTCTGGACGAAATGTCGATGATAACCTTCTAAACCAATAAAACTACATACCTCAGTTATAATCATAGGTGCTGGCCATTCATGGATTGCCTTGGTCTTAGAAGGATCAATAGATATTCCATCTTTAAAGACATATGGCCAACAAAAGAAATCTCCTGAAGCCAGAATTCACACTTGATAAACTTCCAATATAATTCATGACTTCTCAGAGTCTTCAGGATAATGCGCAAGTGATTTTCATGATCTTCGTAGCTCTTGAATTATAACAAGATATCATCAATAAATACCACCAAAAAATCATCGAGATATTCCTTGAAAACCCTATTCATTAGATCCATGAATACATAGGGTGCATTAGTCATCCCAAAAGGAATTACTGTAAACTCATAATGCCCGTACATGGTTCAAAATGTTGTCTTTGGAATGTCTTCTATCTTCACACACAACTGATGGTGTGTAGATTGAAGGTCAATATTTGAAAAGTATTGAGCTCCATGTAGTTGGTCAAATAAATCATCAAGGTGAGGTAGGGGATAATTTTTCTTTATTGTTATAGCATTGATCTCCCGGTATTTGATACATAACATCATAGATCAATCTTTCTTTTCTCAAAAAGAACAGGGGCTCCCCATGGAGGAACCCTAGGGCGAATAAATCCCTTATTACTCAATTCCTCTAGTTGTTTTGTTAGATCAACTAATACCATAGTGGCCATTCTATAAGGGGTCTTTGATATAGGCCTTGATCCAGGAATTAAATCAATGGAAAACTCAACTTCTCGTTCTGGAGGATGTCCAGGTAAATCTTCAAAAAACAAATCTACATATTCTCTTACAATAGGAACATCTTCTATGTGAATATTCGTTTCCTCACCCATAGTTATTTCATTATCTTCCTCCCCAATAATTGTATTTAGTTGAGCTACTAGAGGTGGATCTAGATAAGAATTAGGTGGTGATGATTCTTCTCAAAAAATAATGTGTTCTTTATCATCATCATAAAAAAAATTGTAACCTCTTTCTTCTTACAATAAATCCTCACATCATTGTCTGAAATCCAATACATACTGCTGATTATATCAAACTCAATCATAGGTATGAGAATGGGATCAGCAGATAAAGAAAATTTATGTGCTCTAATGGGGACTGATTCACAAAACGTTGTTGCAATGATACTTCCCTTTGGAGTTTTAACGGACAACTCCTTTGTTAAATAAAATTGTAAATATCAAATTTTCATAGGAAAATGTGAAGATATAAAACAATGCAATGATCCAAAATCAAATAAAGCATTTTCTAAACTTGAGTAAACCATTAAATTATCTGCCACCGCGTCTTTCAGAGCTTCTACCTCAGGAGTAGTGATTGCATAAGCTTGGCCTTGATCCCTAGGCCTTTTATGAAGCATTTTCCCCTGACGCTTAGGAAATTCATTTTCATAATTTCTCATATCTCTACAATTATAGCATTCCATGTTGACAGAAACTCTCTTTCCCTTGCAATCATGATCTTGGTGGACTTTTTCACCACACTTGTAACAGACTCCCACTCCTTTTAAGCAAGTACCAGGGTGTTTCTTCCCACATTTACTATAGGATGGATTTTCAACTTTTCCCTTCTTCCCCTTATTTCAATTTCCAGATTGATCATCAGATCTCATCTTCTCTTGCTCTTCTTTAAACTCATAATACATAGAGAATTCCTTTTCTGTTTTGATAGCACATGAGGCAATGTCTTCCTACGACGAGAAGGTTTGCGAGACTAATTCTATATGAAGAAATGGTTTTAACCCATCATAGAAATGATCAGTATTACTTGTTGGGTTACGTATATAATCTCTAGCATACCTTTCTAACCTTTTAACGTTAGCCTCATACTTTGCGACATTCTCATCCTTCTTTTTCCTTCCGACTCAGAAATTGCTTTTCCATATCTGCTAGATGGTCACAAGGAAAATGTTTTTTCTAAAAATAGATCATTGAACTCCCTCCATTCCATATTTGATACATCATCATCTTCCTTCATGTTTTGAATCAATGACCACCATTGATCAACATCTCCAGTGAGGAGGTAAACTTCCATGATATATTTTTCCCTTTCACTACTCCCCAAAGCTTGAAATATTTTCTCTAGGGAACTTATCCATTTCTCAGCTACCAAAGGATTTGTACTCCCATTGAATGTTGGTGGTTGTTGCCTCATGAATCAGTCTATCATTGATATTCCATGTTGTGGATAAGGGTGTTCCAAATGGGTAAGGTTAGTATTCATAACCTAAGTGAGTTGTTCGAGTATTGTGATAAGCTGATCAGCACCAGTTATATCTCCAGCTCCACTATAATTATCTTGAGAAGGAGGGAAATCCCTATATTGAGTGAGTGCATTGATACAGTTTCTATTTCATCCTCTAGGTTCCATTTCTAAACAATGGCATAAACTAGATTAGTTTATGAATCAAAATACATAATTCCATACTTGTAAAACACATAACATAAATTGAACAGTTTATGGATAAACTCTATAATCAGAAAAATGTTTTCGTTGAGGAAGTATATACTCATAAACCCTTCATAATGATTCATAATGAAAATGAGAATTATCCTAAGCATATCACCCGGGAGTGTCGTAACCAATAATGCAGCAAGGCCCGTTGTCGTCCACCAGTTCCCATTCATGTCTAGCTCAAAGCGGTGTTTTTGGGTTTTACCCCTAGGTACATCTGTGCTAGAGCCGCCTCTACATGCTCGTATCAAGATAGGGATGTATTGCTTAGAAATCTCACAAAATCTCTACAATACCAAAATTTTAGGATGTTCTTCTATACTAATCCTCAAAGTCCATCATAGGTCTATGTGCTCTAATCAGAGTTTATCTAAATCTAGCTTCCTAGGTTTCTACTAATCTTTCTCTGATACCAACTATAATGCCCCGACCCCAGTTTCCCAAAGTCGGTGCATTATTACATAACATTCACATGATAACAAGAAAGATCATGTCTCGAAAGAACGATTAGTTTAGTAGCCTTGGAATAACTAGATACATTCATAATGTTTACATTACATCATAAAGTGAAAACTACTACTACAACATCTTGTCTTCATATCCCCTCCTATTATCCCTGCAGTTCATTAATAAATTATTTCTTCACATCCTGGTAAAAATAAAACATTGAAAGAGGGTGAGCTCAGATGCTCATTAAGGATAACAATATAGAAGAAACATTCATAAATAAGAATAAAAATTTAAGGCAATGTATAACTAAAACAAAAGCCTTTTAAATATTAACTTTAGAATAATATGGAAAAGATAAAATGAAATAATTCCATTTACTTATTCACATGGATATTTTACTGGTCGAATAATCACAAGAAATATCAATAACAACTTTCATAATGACGGAATGTATAATTCCATACTATCATAACCACGTTTCCAAGGCCTCGTGCCAAGACTACAAATAATATTTTTTCAAGGCCTCGTTCCAAGACACTAGTTTCCCTCATGAGACCTACCGATGCATTGAGGATCTATAGAGGGCTCCACCCATCACTTATTAATTCCATTGCATTTCTCATATGAACAGGTTTAAACCAAACATAAAAATTTGTATTAAAACTGGCATACGAAATGTCAATACTTTCACCATAACCCATGAATGGTATAATAATAACACATCCACAGGGAAACATATCAGAAAAACTTCAATATAATATGGATGTTTTTTATTATAATAAATCAACTTCAAATAAGCTTAAAATCCATCAAAGGATGTTGACATAGATGAAATCAAAACTATTTGAGAGAAATATCTTTTTTTTGAAATCATTTAAATGTCACAAAATTATTAAATTAAACATTTACTTTGAAAATATCCTTATAAGCTTGTAGGGGAAGCTTCGAAGATTTTAAAATGGTGGAAATAGCCACACCTGCTGTATAAGTTAAAAAAAATACATTTTTACCTTAATTCTGTCGAAATGGTTAAAAGGGACCTTGTTTTGAAAACGAAAGAATGATTTATTTATAAACCAATTATAAAAAGTCAAAAAATGGTATAAATGACATTAAACCATATTCAGTAAAATAGAAAGTATGATTTGAAATGCATTTTTAAGAAACATGGATGTGGATAATAAAGAGGTCCCTATAGATAGTTACGTATAAACAATCTCGGATAATGAAGAGATTGTGAAATAACCCTTACCTTGTACTTTTCTTCAGTTGATTGTATGTTAAACTCTTGTATAATAGTTGAAACATTGTTATTAAATTATAAAAGAACCATATACATTATTAAGATATCATATATGATCTTCTAATAATGATTTGTTAATTACTGTCGTTTCAGGTGTTAACTTACTTGTTTTCTTTTATATGTTTTGTTACATAAGTCCTATTTTTTTTGGATAGGTTGTATCTTATTAATATCCAGAATGATATAAAGTTATTTAAAATTACTTTTAATCATCAAATGAGGATTAGTCTTGAATGGATACGATGGGGAATGAATCTCATCGCGTTCATGGAGACAGTAGTATGTAAGTACGCACAAGAAACAATATAATTCTTTTGATATTAAAATAATATATAATTGGATGGTATATCATATATAAAGAATCATTATAATGTTATATTTATTATTTACAATAATTAAACATCATTATTATACCCATCCAAATAATAATATATTTAATAACAATTACACCACGACATGGAGACTGTAAGCCGTACGTATGCACTTATGGTGACATGTCATTCAAAGGATGGATAGAATACTCAAAATGGTTGTACCATATTTATAATAATATCCCAGTAGATAGGAGAAACTAGAGTTATTATTTTAGAATGGTAATAACAATTAAATAAGAAGTTGATGAATAAATGAACATGAAAAAGGGTGGTGAAAACATTACCTCTTCTTGGGGTTCTTTATTTTGATTTGATCAAAATGACTCCTTAGGATGGCTTTCTGATCAAACTAAGGCCTCTAGGATTAAGTGAGGTAATTTGAGAGAGTATTTGGGTAGGGTTTGGCAGAACCAAAAGGTTTTGAATGTGTGAATAATTGGATAGTGGTAGTGTCCTTTTTTAAGGGGGAGGAGGGGAACCTTAGGACAAATCTAGAAATATTATTTTATAATAAATTCATATTTTGTTTCTAATGGATCAAAGGTATATTATTTAATGTATAAGGTGGGGATAGGTTGAAATAATTTCAACCAATAGAATTTAGACGGGTTTGGGTCATTATATTAACCTAATCTTTTAGTTTTAACACTTAGTTAATTAGTTTGACATTTACCATGTCACTTTGTATTTTTATATTATATAGTTAACAAACATGCTATATAAATACAAGAGACCCAAAAGTGGTCCATTAATGATAAAACTATCATGAAATAAGTCTATTGGCCGAAACTTATATTTTTAGGAATTGAATATAAATTAATAATATAATATTTTTTTTAAAAAACTGTTTATGACAATTTTGACACTATTGGGTATTTTGTTTTTGATAAATTCATAATACAATTATTACTTTGAAAATAATTTATATAACCAACACAAATAATTCATAGTAACCTAGAAAATTAATGGAATTTAGAAAAAGACTCATATTACATTTATTTGGGTATTTCTAATATCAATTATTTTAATCTTTCCTTAATACAGTAATTACTACATCATCATTGTGTCATAAAGAAATTAAATTAATTAATGTAAAAAAATTAAAAATAAAATATAATTACGTAGGAAATATTTTTAAATTTATAATTAACATTTATAGTCGAACATATAACTTACATAAACTTATGTAAAATTTTTTTTGCTAAAAGATATATGCTTATGTCATTTTTGTATTTATTTTAACTTAATTAATGTAAAGTGTACCTATCACCTACAAGTGGATCCATGTGTCACGATCCATCCTCGGGGCTCGTGCCATGACTACCCCAAACCCACCTTCCATAGGCCAGGGGCTGGCGACTAGCACCAAGGCTTAATTCTCGATTAAAAGGGAAAGAATTGCCTTTGTAAAGTAAAAAAACACCATAGAGAAAGCAAGAAGAAGTAAATACTAAGTAAAAACTGGGTACAATAGTAAGTGCGGAAAAGTAAGTGGGCCAGTATACAAACCCAAACTAAATGTAAAGTACAACTAGAAAGGGAAAACAACAACTGAATGTAAAGACACAACGTCGATCCGTCCACTGGTAGTCCCACCTGAAGGGTGGGTACAAATAGCCTCCACAGCTCCTCGGGTCCAGCTTTCCGCTCTGAGAACGCCCCGCCCAGTTGGCCACCTCCGGGTACCAACCTGCTCTGCCATCCTCAACCACCATCAGCGCTGTCCATCGTCTGCAACAAACACAATGTAGTGAGGGCATAGTCCATGTAGGGGTGAGTATAATCCACTCAGTAGGGACCCTGAGACCACCAAATATCTCCCAGAATCCACAAAGAATAATCCACAAAGTATAGATACAATCACGAAGTAATATCTGACACTGCTTAGGTATATTCCCATAAATATACCTAAGTCATCAATTCTCGATCGGATCCAACATCTGAGCTCAAGTACAAACCCATCCACATAGGAAAATTCACAACTCAATCCACACAGGAAAGCATAACGTAATCCACATAGGAAAGCAACTCAAGATTCATCTCACACAGGTATACTTCATTCTAAGATGATAGAGATGATCAGATGTAGTCGCTGATTCATCTAAGCCATCAGACCCACACAGGATCGGTAGGTACTAACACCTGCAATGACATACAAAGGATCGATAGGTAACTAACCCCCACAATGACCCATACAAGATCGATAGGTAACTAACCCCCGCAATGATTCACACAGGATCAGACCCACACAGGATCTGTAGGTGCTGGCCCACACAAGACCGCTGAGCGCTGACCCACAGAGGATCTGACCCACACATGATCTGTAGCACTGATCCACATAGGATCACTTACTGCTGTAGTCGTCTCCGTCAAATCCACGGAGGATTTCTGCACTGTCGTCATCGTCGTCACAGTCGCAGCCAACTCTAGGGTTCCAACACACAGTAAGCTCGTTCGGGAGGATCTGCTCCACTAGCCGAGGGGCTGATACATCAACTGACACATAGTTCAGAGTTGATGTATCCAAAAGTTCCGTATCGTGAACAGGAACTCAACGTCACAGACGGCGCGTCAATCGGACGCCCGGTCTGAGAGTTATTGGATTTTTCGTTCCACATGCCTGGTTAGTTTTTAAGTCAAACCAACCCGAACGTACTCCCACTATGTCCAAACCTCAAGAGGAGTAACCCAAAAGTTCCATCTCACTAAGAGGAATCCATCAAAGTTGACGGCACGTCAATCGGACGTCTGGAGCTCAAGTTATAAGTGTTTCCGCTCCGAGGGCCTGGTTGGTTTCGTGTAAGAACCAACCCGGCCGAACCGAAAGTAATCCGAAACCTTGAGTGTAATATATCGAAACGACCGTCCCCTTCCAAGGATCGCATTGCCACTGACGATGTGTCGATCGTAGGTCCGCATCCCATGATATAGGAATAAGACAGAAAGAGGTCCGGAAGTGGGGGTTTCGGGCCCGGACCGACCCGGCCCGCGACCCCATGTGTCGACCCGACCCGGGTCTGGGTCCGGCCCGCTTGAGCGCAGCCCGGCCGGGCTGGCGTGGCCCGACCCATCCTGGGCGAGGCCCGGCTCAGCGGCACGGCGTGCTGGCGGCCCGACGCGCTGGCCAGGTGGCTCGGCCGAACAACCGAGCCCTTAGAGATGCGGGGGGGGGGGGCACTGCCCCCCACTTGTTGTTACCGCGGCCCCATAATGGGGGCCGCTCACGTCCAGCTAGCCGGGGGTTTTGATCCCCCGACTCTCCACTATCTGGTCGGCCCGATTCGGCCGGACAACTGCTCCTGACTCAAGACCGGCAAGGGCCGTTCCCCCTGCTCCGACGCCGGCGGCCCGGAGCCGACCGTCGGTTCCTCTATCCGTTGAGGCCTTTGCCACGGCCTTGGACTGTCTGGTGCGGCGGGACGACGCCGCTCCCCTCGGCCGCGGCCCCGCTCCGGCCGCGGTGTTTTTTCGGGGTTCTCCGGCGCGGCATGACGACGTCGCGTTCTTTTTCGATTAAAAGGCGTGGCGCGACGTCGCCACGCAAACCTCGCTGCATGACCCCACGCGGTGCGACGACACCGCGCCATCCTCTTTACATTCCACTATAAGGAAGACAATATAAAAGGGGGGGATTTTCGGCCGTGGTTGTGTAGGTCGGCCCCCTCCCATTAACTGGTAACAGGTGGTCCAAATGATCGAGGAATGACGATGGATGGAAACATGAATATCATCAACAATAAAAGAATTTCCTACATCGAGCGTAGCTTGAACGGAGGTTCGTTGCAGAAATAACCGTCGTGGAAGGAGGCGTCGTTGGTGTCGCGGTACACGGCATTCCATAGTGGATCACCAAGGATTCGGCGTTCTTCATCGAAGATCAGTGCATTCTTTGCGTTCTTTGCATTCTTTGGTTCCTGAACGATGAAGATAATGATCTTCAAGCCTCCCTTAGCTTTTCTCCCAAACCTCTCAAGAAACAAGTCCCCATCCAAAATAAAATAAGTACCTCACTTATTTTATTAACATAACTTAAGTTTGAAATTCAAAAGTTGAATTAATCCACTCAATTAATTAACTCATGTTGTCAAATTAAATGGAGGTTTATGGAAGGTTAGGGAAGATGAAGGTGTGGGGTTCGTGTGGGCCCCACGGCCCTCATAACCACACATGGGAAGTTGGGTGGTTTCCCCCAACTTCCACTAAAAGGTTTTAACCACTTAGAGACAAATAAAAATTGATGCTCAATTTTATTTTTCCTTCCAAAAATTTTAACAACTTCTCCAGTGAAAACGCAACTCCAGAAAAAGTGTTCCTAATCAATTACCGGTGCTGCAAATCCCTCGGTGCCCTCAGATTTCGATTCCGAGCACTGGTTCAAATGTTAGGAAAACCCACTCATTCGTTCACTGAACGTACCTGAGCAAAACTTCAGATAGAAATTACGGGCACACCAGGCCTCAGAATCAAGTGCCATCAGAAACCACGTTCTTGTAAATTCCCAAGGATAATTAAGAAATAATTTCCCTTAAATTTTTACAGGTCTATACATTACTCCCACCTCAGGGCTTTACATCCCCGTAAAGATACATCAAAAACTAGGGGAACAAATGTGGGTATTGTGCACGCATCTGAGCCTCCTGCTCCCAAGTTCTCTCCTGGAGGTTCCCGTGCTGCCATCTGATGCGCACTAGAGGAATCAACCGTCCACGTAGGACCCGATCCTATCGATCATCGATCTCCACTGGGACCTCCACAAAAGTCGCCCCATCATCTATGTCCAGCTCCCCATGGTCAATGATATGTGTTGGGTCGTGCACGTCTCTCATCAGCTGAGATACATGGAAGACGTCGTGCACTCGATGCAACTGAGGTGATAGAGCCAGGCGATAGGCCACCTTGCCAATCCTGCTGAGGACCTGGACTGGTCCGATGAAGCGTGGAGACAACTTGCCTTCTTGTCCAAAACTCTATAATCCACGTCGAGGTGAGACCTGCAAGAAGACATGGTCACCATCCTCGAACTCTAGTGGCCTCCACCTCCTGTCAACATAAGACTTCTGCAGGCTCTGAGCTGTCCTCATCCGCTCCTGGATGACCAGGATCTTCTCTGTCGTGGCTTGAACCATCTCTGGTCCCACAAGTGCTAACTCCCCAGGGTCTGTCCATCACAGAGGAGATCTGCAAGGTCGTTCTTACAACACCTCGTATGGTTCCATCCCGATGGTGGAGTGGTAGATGTTGTTGTACTCGAACTCCACCAAGGGTAGGTGGTCCTCCCAATTACAACCAAAGTCGAGGACACAAGCGCGGAGCATGTCCTCGAGAGTCTGAATAGTCCTCTTCGTCTGACCATCTTTCTGAGGGTGAAAGGCGATGCTTAGACGTAGATGCGTCCCGAATGCCTCTTGCAACCCCTTCCAAAGACGGGAAGTAAATAGAGAATCTCGATCGGAGACGATGGACGATGGCACCCCATGAAGCCGTACAATCTCATGAACGTAAAGACATCCCAAGCCCTCAATTGAGCCCTGCTCTCTGATGGGTAAGAAGTGAGATGACTTGGTGAGTCGGTCGACAATCACCCAAATGGAGTCAAGACCTCTGGAAGGGCGTGGAAGTCAAGTCACGAAGTCCATAGATATCTCGTCCCATTTACACTCTGGGACCTCCAAAGGTTGTACCAAGCCTGCTGGTACCTCGTGATCTACCTTCACTTACCGGTAGGTGAGGCATCGAGAAATGAACTCTGCAATAGCCTTCTTCATGCCCAGGCACCAGTGCTGTCGTGTGAGATCCTGGTACATCTTCGCCACTCCAGGATGTACCTCCAAAGGAGTAGTGTGGAACTCTCTCAGCACCTCCTCTCGTAAATCAACTGGTACCAAGTTACATCCTTTGAAAAGGACATCGTGCTCTCCTCCCACGGAGATTCCATCAGGTGCATGTCCTGAGGATATCTGTACACGCCGTGTCTCACAGTCGGCGTCCCCACGTTGTGCCTCTCTGACCTGCTGCAGTAGTGGAGGAGTGACTGTGAGTGACTGAAGGAAGGCTGCTCCATCTCTATCCACGAAGGATATCTGCAAAGTGGCTAGCTGCTCTGTCGCCTCCCCAAGTAGCTGAATGCCCGTCCTCCTACTGAGAGCATCAGCTACCACGTTCCCCTTTCCAGGATTATATACTATCTCAAAGTCATAGTCCTGGAGGAACTCGATCCATCACTGCTGTCTCAGGTTCAGGTCCTTCTGGGAGAATATGTACCTGAGACTCTGATGGTCAGAATAGCCTGTAAAGAGCTCACCCATCAGATAGTGTCGCCACATCTTCCGAGTGAAGACCACTGCTGATAACTCCAGGTCATGGGCTGCGTATTTCTGCTCATGCGGCCTCAACTGGTGTGATCCATAGGCGATCACTGCCCGCTCCTGCATCAGGACACATATGAGTCTGATCCCTGATGCATCGCAGAAAACTACGTATCCAACTCCCTCCTCTGGTAGCCTCAAGATAGGCGCACTGGTCAATCTCTGTCTCAGCTCCTGGTAGCTCTGCTGACATCTATTTGACCACACGAAGGGTTTCCCCTTCCTCAATAACGTTTATTAAGCTTTAATGATTTTTCCTTTTCCGAAAAGGTAAATTTGGTCTCATCCCCTGGATGAACCACATTCCTTGCCTAATACAGTTAGTCCTATCAAGATTAGTTATTTCATGCCATGTATGATGTTGTAAGGCCTCGATGCTACTACCAAGAGATCCAACCATTACTCTCGCCTCCAAGGGTTGAGTCACACTGTCGGCATCAGTGTGTGGTCACTGGGTCTCATTCAGTAATAATATCGTATGTGAGGGTCATGTCAACAGTTTTTAACCAGTATCTCTTAGTATTAGAATACAAAATACAAGAAAGAAAATTTCACAAATGCAAGTGTCTTTTATTACTTCAACTCAAAGTACAAGGACACAAGGCAACACAAACAAAGAATCTAGAAGCATTATGGTCAAGGGCCTCTATGCCTAGATCTTGTCCCGCACTTTTCCACCCTCTCCCGGAGCTCCATGATCGTAAGCTTCAGCTGCCTGAAGCAGTGTTCTCCCCTGTGGTCGGGGTGGACCTCCTAGTGGTGGTGGTGGTAGAGCCTCAAAACGTCGCCCACCACCTGACACTCGACCAGATCCTCAACCTCATCCGCCTGCTCCCTGCGGACTGCCACAGTCAAACCTCTTCCTTTGCCTAGGTGGTTCCTCAACCGTCTGCTGCTCCTCTGCATGGCGGGTCGGGCAGTCACGAGCCAAGTGGCCCTGCCCGCCGTATTCATAGCACTGTCTTCCACTCGTAAGACTAGATTTTTTGCATGTGCCCCGCACCTTTGAGCTAGTATCCAGTGGTCTTCCACCCAATGACCTGGTCTTCTTGGACCTCTGCGACATCTATCTACTACCGGCTACAGAAGACTCTGCTATGTGCCGCCCTGCGGTAGGTCTCACTCCTGTTGTAGTCACATCAAGAAAGCTCTCAATGAGAATGGATCACTCCAGAACCCCTTCCTGTGTCAGAATTCAGAGGGAGATTAGTACTGCCCTGATATCCTGCCTCAATACTTGCTCAAAGGTCCAGGCCTGGAAGAATGGGTCCTATACCATGTCTGTTGAGTAGGGAGAGAGATCTGTAAATCTCGCAGAGTACTGGGTGACCGTCAATCTGCTCTGTCGCAGCTGAAGAAGCTTCTGGATGCGCACCGCACAGAGGGTGGCTGGGACAAACTACGAGCGAAAAAGGATCTCAAAGTCCGTCCAGAGAAGATATGCCTCATAATGCACCTGGAGCATCAATATCCACCATCTACATGCTGCTGTGTGTAGGAGGCTCACTGAGAGGATCACCATGAGGTCTTCTTGTGTCCTCACTAACCTGAAAACTCGTACAACTGCCTCCAACCAATCCTCGGCTGCCTGCGGGTCTGTCTCCCCGTGGAACCTGGGCGGTCGATGAAGCTAAAACTCATGTAGTGCACTAAGGTGACGTGCATCATCAGCAGCTGGGGCTGGTAGCATCGGTGGCTCGACAGGTAGAGGTACCGTCGGTGCCTTTGCTGTCAAAGGGCCCTATACAGAGGCTTCGTCGCTCGGTGGGTTGTCGTCACGTACAACGCTCAGAACCCTAGCTGGCTGTCGTCATGGGGCCATCCTGTAAAGAAACAGGTGTTCCACGGTCAAAAAGTATACCTGGTGAGCTAACACAAAGTAATCAGAAAGAAAACTTGAATCACACATGCAATCAATGTTTTCGTGCATTAAGTCAGAAATCAGAAGTCAGGGTCCTGGTGTACGGATATGTCGGCCGCCGCACCAACACTGGACTCCCTGGGCTGATAACCACACTCAATACTCTTAACATTATTGCTTCACATAGAAAATGATCAGAGTCCTGAGTTCTGTGGTAGAACCGAACTCTTCTGTGACCAATTTGTCACGACCCGTCCTCGGGGCCCATGCTGTGACTACCCCAAGCCCACCTTCCATAGGCCAGGGGCTGGCGACTAGCACCAAGGCGTAATTCTCGGTAAAAAGGGAACGCATTGCCTTTGTAAATTAAAAAAACACCACAATGAAAGCAAAACGAAGTAAACACTATGTAAAAACTGGGAACAATAGTAAGTGCAGAAAAGTAAGAGGGCCAGTATACAAAACCCAAACTGAAAGTAAAGTACAACTGGAAAGGGAAAATAGCAACTGAAAGTAAAGCTGCAGCGTCGAGCCATCCACTCGTAGTCCCACATGAAGGGTGGGTACAGATAGCCTCCACAGCTCCTAGGGTCCAGCCGTCCGCTCCGAGTACGCCCCGCCCAGTGGTCCACCTCCGGGTACTGACCTGCTCCGCCAACCTCAACAACGATCAGCGATGTCTGTCGTCTGCAACCAACAAAACATAGTGCGGGCATCGCCCGTGTTTGGGTGAGTATAAGCTACTCAGTAGGGACCTCGAGACCCCCGATGGTCTCCCAGAATCCACAAAAGATAATCCACAAAGGAATGATACAATCACGAAGTAACATCCGACACTGCTTTGGTATATGCTCATACATATTTCTAAGTCTTAAATTCTCGATCGGCTCCAACATTCAAGATCAAGTACAACCCAGTCCACACCGGAAAAATCACAACTCAATCTACACAGGAAAGAATAACGTAATCCACATAGGAAAGCAAGTCAAGATTCATCTCACACAGGTATACTTCTTCGTAAGATGATAGATATGATTAGATGTAGTCACTGATTCATCTAAGCCGTCAGACCCACACAGGATTGATTGGTAATAACCCCCGAAATGACCCACAATGGATTGATAGGTAACTAACCCTTACAGTGACCCACACATGATCGATAGGTAACTAACCCCCGCAATGACCCACATAGGATCGGACCCACACAAGATTTGTAGGTGTTGTCCCACACAGGACTGCTGAGCGCTGACCCATACAGGATCTGACCCACACATGATCGGTAGCACTGATCCACTTCGGATCGCTGAGTGCTGTAGCCATCACCGTCATATCCATGGAGAATTTCTGCACAGTCGTCATCATCATCGTAGTCGCAGCCAGCTCTAGTGTTCCCGCACACAGCAAGCTCGATCGGGAGGGTCCGCTCCACTAGCCAAGGGGATGATACATCAACTGATACATAGTCTGGAGTTGATGTATCCAAAAGTTATGTATCGTCAACAGGAACTCAACGTCACAGATGGCGCATCAATCGGACGCCCGGTCTGAGAGTTATTGGCTTTTCCGTCCTAGGGGCCCGGTTGGTTTTTATGTCAAACCAACTTGAACGTACACCCACTGCATCCAAACCTCGAGCAGAGTAAGACAAAAGGTCCATCTCACTAAGAGAAATCAATTAATGTTGATGACACGTCAATCGGACGTCCGGAGCTCAAGTTATATGCATTTCCGCTCCGAGGGCCCGGTTGGTTTCGTGTACGAACCATCCCGGCCAAACACAAAGTACTCCGTAACCTTGAATGTAATATACCGAAATGACCGTCTTGTTCCAAGGATTGCATCACCACTGACGGTGCATCGATCGTAGGTCTGCATCCCATGATATGGGAAAAAGACCGAAAGAGGTCCGGAAGTGGGGGTTTCGGGCCCAGACCGACCCAGCCCGAGACCCCCTGGGCCGGCCCGAACCGGGTCAACCCAACCCGGGTCCGGGTCTGGCCCGCTTGGGTGCGGCCCGACGCGCTGGCTAGGTGGCTGGGCCGAAAGACCGAGCCGTTCAGGATGCGGGGGGGGGGGGGGGGGGGGGGGGGGGGGTTGCCCCCCGCTTCTTGTAACTGTAGCCAGATAATGGGGGCCGCTCACGTCCGGCCAGCCGGGGGTTTCGAACCCCCGACTCTTCCACTATCATGTCGGCCCGCTTCAGCCGACCTGCTACTGCTGACTCGGGACCGGCAAGGGCCGGTCCCCCTGCTCCAATGCCGGCGGCCCGGAACCGGCCGCCGGTTCCCCTACTCCGCCGCGGCCTATGTCATGGCCTTGGACCGTCTGGTGTTGCGCGACGGCGCCGCGCCCCTCCGCCGCGGCCCCGCTCCGGCCGCATCGTATTTTCGGGGTTCTTCAGCGCGGCGCGATAGCGACGCGTTCTTGTTCGATTGAAAGGGGTGGCGTGACGGCGTCACGTTCTTGTTCGATTCAAAGGCGTGGCGCGACGACACCGCGCATACCTCTCCATCCTCATTCGATTCCACCCCAAGGAAGACAAGATAAAAGGGGAGGAGGGTCGGCCGTGTTTGTGCGGTCCAGACCCCTCCCGTTAACTGGTAACAGGTGGTCCAAAAGTGCGAGGAATGATGACGGATGAAAACATGAATATCATCACCAATAAAATAATTCCTTACGTCGAGCATAGCTTGAACAGAGGTTCATCACAGAAATAACCGTCGTGGGAGGAGGCGTCGTTGGCGTTGCGGTAGACAGCATCGCGTAGTCGATCTTTGAGGATTCGGTGTTCTTCATCAGAGATCGGTGCGTTCTTTGCGTTCTTCGCGTTCTTTGGTTCTTCAATGATGAAGATGAAGATCTTCAACCCTCGCTTAGCTCTTCTCCCAAACCACTCAAGCAACAAGTCCCCAACTAAAATAAAATAAGTAGCTCACTTATTTTATTAACATAACTTATGCTTCAAATTCAAAAGTTGAATTAATCCACTCAATTAATTAACTCAAGTTGTCAAATTAAATGAAGGGTTATGGATGTTTAGGGAAGATGAAGGGGTGGGGTTCGTGTGGGCCCCACCACCCTCATAACCACACTTGGGAAGTTGGGTGGTTTCCCCCAAATTCCACTCAAAGGTTTTAACCACTTAGAGAAAAATAAAAATTGATGCTCAATTTTATTTTTCCTTCCACAAATTTTAACAACTTCTCCCGTGAAAACGAAACTCCAGAAAAGGTGTTCCTAAGCAATTACCGGCACTGCAAATCCATCAGTGCCCTCAGAATTCGATTCCGAGCACTAGTTCAAAAGTTAGGAAAACACACTCGTTCGTTCACTGAACATATCCGAGCTATAATTCGGATAGAAATTCTGGGCACACTGGGCCTCAGAATCAAGTGTCCTCAAAAACCGCGTTCTTGTAAAATCCAAAAGAAAATTAAGAAAAAATATCCCTTGAATATTTACGGGTCATAACACCATGGGGTCTTAAAATCAACCCAAAGATTCCCATGTTCAGAAATGTATCCAAAAATAATGTTAGGACATGTTTTAGGGTAATTTATTATTATTATAATATTATTCGTTTTATCATTATTTACCAGATTTACTCTTTTACCATGGTAAATAAAATATTTACCGAAGTAATTATTCAAAATGTCAAAAAATGAAAGTTACCTATTTACACAATTTGGACATCCTGATTCCAAATATTTAATCCATTTTTCCAAATTCAAATAACAAAAGTGGCAGAAATTAATTTAAAATTAATTCCTGTTGTCGAAACAAAAAGCGTGTTTTTAACAAACAATACGTTTCAAAAGATTGACACTTTCTTATGTCAATTTTAAATATGAAATTATGTACAATGACCAACATTGGATTAAATGGTAAAACTATATTCTCAATATACTTTAAAACCACAAATATTCATAATTTATCACTAATAATTATTTCGAATAAAAAAGTTGTTTTTAATTAAAATTTAGTAATTTTCACTATTCATCAAAATATAAAAGTAATCAAAAAGTACCAAAATTTCACCCTAGGCTAATTTCAATATTCTGAATCAAAAAATGAAGTCCATTTTTAGAAATAAAATTTATATGATATCAAAAAGTGGGTATTACTATTCATAACGACTACTTTGATTGGTCACAGTGAGTTAGAATCTCAAAGTTGCGTACAACACACTCTACAATATTATTCAAAGAGAATCGTACCGTGGAAGCTTGGTGTGTTACAGGATCCATAGGTTTCCTTTAATATCAAACTAAGGCCTCTAGGTTGAAGTGATGGAAGTTGATAAAATATTTCGGCAGGTTTCGACCCATCCAAAAGGCTTTGAAGGTTTGAACATGAGAAAAGGGGGAGTGCCCTTTTATAAGAGGGGTGAGGGGCACCTAAGGAAAAACATAAAATATTATTTTATAATAAATTCATATTTCGTTTATAATGGCTCCAAAGTGACTTTTTCGAGGCTATGTTGGGGATTGGTCAAAATCCTTTCAACCAATAGATTTTAGACAGGTTTGGGTCACTATATTATCCTTATCATTTATATTTAACTCTTAGTTAAATAGTTTAACATTTACCATGTCTCTTTGTATTTTTATATTATATGGTTAATAAACATACTATAACAAGCCAAGAGAACCCCAATTGGTTCATTATTTATATATAAAACCTTATCAATTTCATTTGGCATAACATTAGATTTTTAGGAATATAATATCAATTAATAATATAATATTTGTTTTAAATACTCTTTTATGTCAATTTTGACACTATTTGGTAATTTTTTTTTAATTCATAAAAGCATTATTACTTCAAAATGAATTAATCTAACAGACCCTAATATGTCATATTAACCTAAAAAATAATTTCAATTCATAAAAAGTCTCATATTATATTAATTTGGTTATTTATAATATCAATTATTTTAATATTTCAATAATTAAGTAATTACCGCATCGCCATTGTGTTATAATGAAATTAAATTATTTAATCTATAAAAATTATAAATAAAATACCATTATTTACTAAATATTTTTATCCTTATAATGAATATTTATAATAGATTGTATATTATGTATAACCCTATATTAAAATTTTTAGTAATTAAACTTTGATTTTAACTCTTTTAACTCTTCTTTGAATTAAATAACAATTAATGTCCTAATCTAATCCAAGTGGACCAAAAAAGGTCATATTTTATTCCTAAGGTTGTTTTTTGTACAATTATACTCAACAAATAGAATTAGGACATGTTTTAGGGTTATAATAATATCATTTTTACCCTTAATTACCCCATTTACATTTAACTGTTGTAAATAAAAGTAAAACGTTACTGTTCACCAGAAAAAATTAATCTTATTGAACCACATTTTACGCATTGATATTAACTGCATCTTTTGGATTATTGAAATTCCACTCACAGAAGTGGTAAAATTATGTTTTATGGGAATTTACAAATTCTCCTAGGAGATGGGTAAAAGAAGGTGAAAGTTCAATAAAATTTTTATATATAAAAAATTATTATAAAATGACTCCAATTGATTAAACAGTACATATATAGGTATTATGTATCTATTTTTACCTAAAATAAATTTAAATAAAATAAATAATTATTTCAATAAAAATTCAGGTTTAAACTATAACTCAGTGTTTTTTCACTATTCATCTATAATTGAATGTTTTCAGAAAAATAGAAAAATTTCACCCTAGGATAATTTTTATATCCCGAATACAAAAATGAAGTCCATATTAAACGATAAAATTTATATATTTTCAAAAATTTTGTATTACAATTCATAACTGCTAGTTTGATTGGTTATGGTGTGTTAGAACTCGAAATTGCGTACAACACATGCTACTGTATTATTCCAAGAGAAGTGTACAATAGATGCTTGGGGGTTACATTCTCCCCTCCTTGAAATACTTTCATCCACAAAATTTCTAAGATATTACTACATTAGAAGACTCGGGTGGTTCTTCATCATATGTTCCTTGGGTTCCCACGTTGCTTCTTCCATCTTATGGTTTATCCACAGAACTTTTACCAGACGAGTCGTCCAGTTTCTTAACACTTTTTCTCTACTATCAAGATTCCTAATGGGATCTTCGCAATAATACATATCATGTTCCAGTTCTAATTCCTCATATGAGAGTACATGTGTTGGGTCAGGCATGTATTTTCTCAATAGTGATATGTGGAACACATCCTGAACATTGGAGATATTTGGCGGCATTTCCAAACGATAAGCTACTGCCCCAATTCATTCTATAATTTTGAAAGGTCCTATATACCTGGGACTCAATTTAACTTTCTTACCGAAACGTATAACTCCCTTCTATGGAGATACCTTTAAGAAAACATGATCTCCTACCTGAAAATCCAAATCCCTCATTCGGTTATAGCATGAAAATATACAGACTTGGTAAGACGATCAACAATGACCCATATTTCATCATTCCTTCTAGGAGTCTTTGGCAGTCCCATGACAAAGTCCATTGTAATATTATCCCATTTCCACACTGGTATGGGAAGAGGTTTCATGATTCCTCCAGACAGTTTCCTTCCAGCTTTCACTTGTTGACAAACCATACATCTTGACACAAAATTGTCAATCTCCCTCTTCATGTTGTCCCACAAAAAATATTTTTTCAAATCACTATATATTTTAGTGCTCCCTGGGTATATAGAGAAATTGGAACTATGAGAATCGTCCAACAATTCCCTTTTAAGATCAGGTATATTGGGAACACAAAGACTCTTCCCAAATTTTAAAATTCCATCTTCATACACAAAGTCACTCAATATCTCATCATTCACATATTTAATCTTCTTTTGAAACTCGTTATCATTGGTTGGAGAACTATTAATCCTTTATAGTAAAGAAGGTTTGGAAGCCATATAAAAAGTATCGATGTTTCACCTTCTATGGTTATTCCCATATCAAACATTACTAGATCCATGAAAATTGGATCCCTTTCAACTCTCGTTTTGGTCAAAACTCAATGATCCTTTCTTCTAAAAGCATCTTCCACCTTATTTCCCCCCCCCCCCCCCCCGGGTGGTAGTGTATCGTGAAATCATAATCCTTGAGTAGTTCAAGCCATCATCTTTGCTTCTTATCTAGTTATTTCTGTGAGAAAATATACTCATACTCTTGTGATCGGTATATATCTCACATTTTTCACCACAGAGATAATTTCTCCATATCTTCAAAGAAACGATTAAAGTAGCTAACTCAAGATCATGAGTAGGATAATTTTTCTCATGAATTTTCAGCTGTCGTAATGCATAGGCAGTGACCCTATCATTCTACATAAGGATACAACAATGTACATTCTTTAAAGCATCACTATAAATAACAAATACATCATTCCTTGATGGTAGATTCAATATAGGAGCACTGACTAATCTTCTCATCAGTTCTTCAAAATATTATTCACACTCTTTTTTCCAAACAAATGTATCCACATTACACGTGATCTTCATTAATGGTTAATCCAATCGGACAAAATTCTTGAATAAATGTCGATAATAACCTACTAAACCAATAAAACTGCATAACATGGTTATACTAATTGGTGCTGGCCATTCTTGGATTTCTCTTGTCTTAGAAGGTTCAAAAAAGATTCCATCATTAGAGAAAATATGGCCAAGAAAAGAAATCTCTTGAATCCAGAATTCACACATGCTAAAATTATTATATAATTCATTTCTTCTAAGAGTATTTAGGATAATGCAAAAGTGATTTTCATGATCTTCATAACTTTTGGAGTATACCAGGATATCATCAATAAATTCCACAACAATATCATCGAGATATTCCTTGAAAACTCTATTCATTAGATCCACGAAGACATATGGTACATTAGTCAATCCAAAAGGCATTATTGTAAACTCCTAATGCCCGTACATGGTTCAAAATTCTTTCTTTGGAATGCCTTACTTTTTCCCAGACAACTGATGTTTTTCAGATCGAAGGTCAATCTTAGAAAATTATTGAGCTTCATAACGGTGGTAGAATAAATCATCAATGTGAGGCAGGGGATACTTGTTCTTAATTGTTATATCATTCATCTCTGTATAGTCGATACATAACCACATATATCCATCTTTCTTATTAATAAAACTGTCTAGGGCTCCCCATGTAGAAACACTAGGGAGAATAAATCCCCTATAACTAAATTTTTATAGTTTTTTGTTTAGTTCCACTAATTCCATAGTTTCCATTCAATAATGGGTCTTCGATATGGTCCTTGATCCAGGAATTAAATCAATTGAAAACTCAATTTCTCATTCTAGAGGATGTCTAGGAAAATCATCTAGAAACACATCTACATTTTCTTTCACAATGGGTACATCCTATATTTGAACATTCCATTACTCACCCATTGATATTTCATTATCTTTCTCTCTGAGAATTTAATTTAGTTGAGCTACTGGCGGTGGATCTATATAAGAATCAGGTGGTGACGATTCAGCTCTAAAGATATGGTGTTCTTTATCATCATCATCAAATATCTTAAGCTCATTCTTCTTACAATAAATCTTCACATCACAGTCCAAAAGCCAATACATATCGAGGATTATATAAAATTCAGTCATGGGTATGATGATGAGATCAGCAGATAAAGAACATTTATGTTCTCTAATGGGGATTGATTCACAAAACATTGTTGAAATGATAATTCCCTTAGGAGTTTTGACTGACAACTCCCTTATTAAATAAAATTTGAAATATATACTTTTCATTGAAAACTGGGAAGAGATGAAAAAATGTGATGATCCAGAATCAAATAAATCATTTTATAAACTTGAGTAAACCATTAAATTACCTTCCACCATGTCTTTCGGAGCTTCTACCTCAGTAGTAGTGATAGCATAAACTTGGCCTTGATCACTTGGAAATTTCTGAGGTAAGTTCCCCTGACGCTTAGGACATTCATTTGCATAATATATCATCTCCCTTTAATTATAGCATTGAACATTGATAGCTTCTTTTTCCTCTATAAATCACGAGCCTGGTGGCCTTTTTCACCACACTTGTAACAGACTCTCATTCCCTTCAAGCATGTACCATGGTGTTTCTTACCACATTTACTATAGGATGGATATTCAACTTTTCCCTACTTCCCCTTATTTCCATTCCTAGAGTGATTGGCATATCTCTTCTTCTATTTCATTGATTTAAAGTTATAAGAGTTAGAGAATGTTTAATCTGTTTTGATAGCACAAGACACAAAGTCTTCGTACTGCATGAAGAATTGTGGGACTAATGCTTGACGAAGAAACAATTTTAACCCATCAAATAAACGATCAATCATACACCATGGGTTACGTATATAATCTCCTGAATGCCTCTCTAATATTTTAATGTTAGCCAGATTATTTGTGACATTCTATTCCTCCTTTTGCCTTAGACTCAAAAATTACCTTTCTATATCTGCTAAATGGTCACAAGGAAAGTAATTTTCTAATAAAATCTCTTTGAAAAACCTATATTCAATATTTTATAATTCACCATCTTCCTTTGTGTTTTCAATCAATGACCACCATATGTCAACATCTCCAGTGAGGTGGTAAACTGCCATGATTACTTTTTCCCTTTCACTACTCTCGAAGGCATGGAATTTTTTCTCTAAGGAATTTATCCATTGCTCAGCTACCAATGGATTTGTACTCCTATTGAATGTTGGTGGTTGTTTCCTCATGAAGATATCTAAAATTGATCATCCATGCTATGGATCTGGGTGCCCCATACGGGTAAGGTTATTATCCATAACCTGAGTGAGTTGTCCCAGTATGGTGATAAGCTGATCAGCACCAGTTCTATCACCAGTTCCACTATAATTATCTTGAGCAAGAGGTAAATACAAATATGGAGTGCGTGCATTGATAAGGTTTCCATTCCTTCCATTAGCTGCCATTTTAATGCAATGGAATACACTTGATTAATTTATGAATTTCAATAAAAAAATCCAAATGTGTAAAACATTTAACATAAATTGAACATTTTATGGATATAATCCATAATAATAAAAATGTTTTCTTTGAGGAAGCATATACTCATAAACCCTTCATAATGGTTTTAAAGGACATGATAATTATCCTATGCATATCCCCTAGGAGTGTCATAACCTAGAGTGTATCAAGGCCCGTTTTCGTTCACTAGTTCCCATTCGAGTCTAGCTTAAAGTGGTGTTTTAGGGGTTTACACCTAGGTACATCTGTGCCAGAGCCGCCTCCACCTACTCGTATCCAGACAGAGATGTATTGCTCAGAAAACTAAAAATATCTCTATAATAACAAAATTCAAGGAAGTTCTTCTATAATAATCCTCACAGTCCATATTAGGTCTATGTGCTCTAATCAGAGTTTATCTAAATCTAGCTTACAAGGTTTTTACTAAAATTTCTATGATACCAACTGTAATGCCCCAACCCCCATTTCATAGAGTCGGCGAATTATTACATAACATTGGCATGATCACAAAAGATCATGTCTTGAAAGACCGATTAGTTTAGTAGCCTTGGAATCACTAGATACATTCATAACGTTTACATTACATCATAAAGTGAAAAACTACAAAAACATCTTGTCTCCATTGACCAAACTCATATCCCCTCATACTATCCATACAGGTCATTTATAAAATACTTCTTCACATCCTGGGAAAAATAAAACATAGAAAGGGGCGAACTCAGATGCCCAGTAAGTATAACGATATAGCGGAAACTTTCATAAATAAGCATAAACATTTAAAGCCATGTATAACTAAAACAAAAGAATTTTAAACTTGAACTTCAGCATAATATGGCAGAAATAAAGTGAAATAATTTCATTTACTTATTAATATTGATATTCTACTAATCTAATAATCGCATGAAAAATTAATAACCACTTTCATAATGATGGAATGCATAATACCAGGCTATCATAACCACATAGTCAAGTACTTGTGCCAAGACTACCAATATGATTTTTTCAAGGCCTTGTTCCAAGACACTAGTTTGTCTCATGAGACCTACCGATACATCTAAGAGCAATAGAGGACACCACCCATCACTTAATAAGTCCAATACACTCCTCATATGAACAGTTTTAACCATAACATAAACATTCGTATTAAAACTAACACACGAAATGTCGATACTTTATCCATAAACCCTGAATGGTATAAAAATAATACAGCCACAGTCAAACATATCACAAAACCTTCAATACTATATGGAAGTTTTGTATCATAATAAATCAACTTCAAATAAGCTTAAAATCCAACAATGGATGTGGACATAAATGATATCAAAACAATTTGAGAGAAATATGTCATTTTTTAAAAACATTTAAAAGTCCCATAATTATAAAATAAAACATTAATTTAAAAATATACTTATAAGATTTTAAGGGAGGCTTCAATGATTTTATAATAGTGGAAAATAGCCTCACCTTCCATATAAGTTAAAAAATGAAATTCTTACCTTAATTCTGTCGAAAAGGTTAAATATGACCTCATTTGGAAAATGACAGAAATATTCCTTTATAAACATCATATAAAAAGTCTACACAGGTATAAATTACTTTTACCAATAGTATATAAAATAGTAAGAATGATTTTAAATACATTTTTATGAATCGTGGATGTGGATGATAAAGAGGTCCCATTAGATAATTACGTATAAACTCCCTCAGATAATGAAGAGATTGTGAAATAAACCCTTTCCTTGTAATTTTCCTTGGTTGAGGGTAGATTAACCTCCTTTATAATGGTGAAATAGTTTTTATTAAATTATACAAGAATCATATACATTAATATGTTATCATATATGATCTTCTAACATTTATTTATATATAATATCTTAGTATTATCGTCATTTCGAGAGTTAACTTACTCATTTTCTTTTATATGTTTTGTTACATAAGTCATGTTTGTTATGAATAGGTTGTATCTTATTCATATCCATAATGATATCAAGTCCTTAAACATTATTTTTAGTCATCAAATGATAATTAAACTTAAATGGATACTATGGGGAATTAATCTCCTCGTGTTCGTGGAGACAGTAGTCCGTATGTATACAAAAATGACAATATCATTATTTTCATATTCAAGTAATATATAATTGGATAGTATATCATATATACAGAATCATTATAATTTTATATTTATTATTTACTTCAATAACACATCATTATCATACCCATCCAAATAATAATGTTTTGAATAACAATTACACTACGACATGGAGACGATATGCCATATGTACACAAATATGGTGACATGTAATTCAAAGGATGGATTGAATATTAAAAATGGTTGTAACATATTTATAATAACAACACAATATATAGAAGATTCTGGAGTTATTATTTTAGAATTTAAATAACAAAGAAAGAAGAAGTTGAAGAAGAAATGAACTTAAATGCGGGTGGTGAAAGCATTACCTCTTCTTCGGGTTTTTCCTTTTGATTTGATCAAAAGGGATCCTTAGAATGGATTTCTGATCAAACTAAGGCTACTAGGTTGAAGTTAGGGATGTTTATAGAATATTTGGGCAGGTTTTGGCCGAACCAAAATACTTTTATGATATAAATTTTAGAGAATGGGGAGTTCCTTTTTATAAGAGGGTTGAGGGGCATCTTAGGAAAAATATAAAATATTATTTTATAATAAATTCATATTCAGTTTATAATGGATCCAAAGTGACTTCTGTCGAGGCTAATGTGGGGATGGGTAGAAATCATTTCAACCAGTAGATTTTATACTGGTTTGGGTCACTTTATTAACCTTATCGTTTATATTTAACTCTTAGTTAAATAGTTTAACATTTACCATGTCTCTTTGTATTTTTATATTATATGGTTAATAAACATACTATTACAAGCCAAGTGAACCCCAAGTGGTTCATTATTAATATATATAACCTTATCTATGTTATTTTTCCAATCCATAGATTTTTTGGAATATAATATCAATTCATAATATGATATTTTTTTAAATACTCTTTTATGTCAATTTTGACACTATTTGGTATTTTGTTTTTTATAAATTCATAACAGCATGATCACATAGAAAAAAATTCAACTAACTGACCCTAATATGTCATATTAACCTATAGAATTATTGGAATTCATAAAAAGTATCAAATTACATTTATTTGGATTTTTATAATATCAATTATTTTAATATTTCATTAATTAGGTAATTACTTGTGTCATAAATAAATTAAAATTATATAAGGTCTACATATTATAAATAAAATACAATTATGTAGGAAATATATATAGCTTTCTAATTTATATTTATAATTTAATTTATCTTATGTATAACCCTATTTTAAAATTTTTTAGTTATTAAACATTGATTTTGACTCTTTTAATCCTCTTTGAATTAAATAATAATAATGTCTTAATCTTATCTAAGTGGACCAAAAAGGATCACATTTTATTCCAAAGATTGTTTTTTTTGAATTATTCTTATCCAAGAGAATTAGTACATGTGTTAGGGTAATCATAATATATTTTTTACCCTTAATTACCTTATTTACTTTTAACCGTGGTAAATAAATGAAAAAACATACTATTCACCAAAAAATATGTTTATCTTATTGAACCACATTTTACTCCTTGATATTAACCGTGTGATTCATATTTTCGATATTCCACTCACAAAATCATTAAAATTAAGTTTTATGTGAATTTTAAAATTTTCCTAGGAGATGGGTAAAAGACGGTGAAAGTTCAATAAAATTTTTATATATCAAAAATTATTATAAACTGACTCCAATTGATTAAATTAAACTTATATAAGAATTATGTATCTATTTTGACATAAAATAAATTTACTTAAAATAAATAATTATTTAAATAAATTTTTTTTTTAAACAATAACTTAGTGTTTTTTAACTATTCATCAAAAATGAATGTTTTCAGAAAAATACCAAAATTTCACCCAAGGCTAATTACAATATTTCAAATCCAAAAATGAAGTCCATATTAAAAGATAAAATTTATATAATTTCAAAAACTGGGTATTACTATTCATAACGGCTGGTTTGATTGGTTGTGGTGTGTTGGATTTTGAAGTTGCGTACAACACATGCTACAGTATTAAATAAAAGAGAAGCGTATTGTGGAAGCTTGGGGTGTTACACTATCCCCTCTTTCTAATAAATTTTTCCTCAAAATTTCTAGGATATTACTGCATAAAAAGACTTGGGTGGTTCTTCATTATAAGTTCCACGGGTTCCCACGTTGCTTCTTTCATCTTATGGTTTCTCCACATAACTTTTACCAAACGAGTCGTCCGGTTTCTCAACACATGTTCTCTGGTATCAAGATTCCTAATGGTATCTTCACAATAAGACAGATAGGGTTCTAGTTCTACATCATCATAGGTGAGTACATGTGTTGGGTAGGGGATGTATTTTCTCAACAGTGGTACGTTGAACACATCATGAACTTTGGAGAGATTTGGCGGCATTTCCAAACGATAAGCTACAGACCCAATTCATTCTAGAATTTCGATTGTTCCTGTGTACCTGGGGCTCAATTTAACTTTTTTACTGAAGAGTACCACTGCCAACTCAACATCATGGGGAACATAGTTCTTCTCTTGCAACAATAGCTATCATGCACCATAAGAAATCACTGTTTGTCTACTCGTCAAGGCATATATAGGTTTGGTCCAAGAGGCATCATAGAAAACTACATAATCAACACCCACTTCTAGAAATCTCAAGATTGGTGCCCTCGTCACACTCTTTCTTAACAGCTCAAAAAACTGCTATAATTTTTCCATTCATATTAAATGATTTCCCTATGAGGTCAGGGCTATCACCACTGCAGATATCTAGGAGAAATCAATGGTAAATCTCCTGTACTATCCCGCCAACCCACGAAATATACAAACCTCTATCACATATATGAGTGAATCCCATGCCTACAATGCCTTGATCAGGGCCAGGACCACTGCTACTCCTTCTGTTGAAATAATGTATCCTAGAAAGTCGAGCCTCTATATTAATAATTGGAACTTCACGAGTATCCCATAAAGCTGGTTCTCTCTTAGTAAATCTAGAACCACATACAACTGTCTGCATGCTCCTTCTCAGATGCGCATTACACATGGATGTTAACGATTAAGTTCACTATGAAACGATCTCAGTATAAGGGGATGATCAGCTTCATGAGAACCATGAACACTACCGAGGTGTTTTTTATGCCAAAATGTATCACCATGTACTCATAATGACTGTAGTGGAACCTGAATGTCATCTTATACATATACATATATATATATATATATATATTTCTAGTACTCGTAAATGATGGTAACTAGATCAATGATCAACATTCGAGAACCACACTAACCTTCTTTGCTGATCCAATAGGTATTTGATATGGGGATTTGGATACTTGTTCGTTAAAATTACCTGATTCTAGTTCCGGTAATTGACAAAAAACCTCAATCTTATGTCTGCATTCTCGGTAAACAAAACTCGGGATGCCTTGTATGAAACACTATGTCCTAATAAACCCTTCTTCTACAAATCCTTCAGTTGTGCCCTCATCTGGTAAAGCACTGTCGGAGACATCCCATATACTAGTGAGAATATCATTGTTTTCCTGGGGTTTAAGTCGATGTAGAAGTAAATCTCATGGAGGGGAGGTAATTCTGGTAGATCTTCTGGAAATACATACTCGTACTCTACCAAGACATCTAGGAACTTAAATATCACAACATCTATAGAACCTAGGGTAATGGTTGACAACCCATGAGTGATCTGTTTCACCATCATATGTATGAGTGCATTTTGTGCTACCTGGGTTTCATTTTCCTCACCAAAGGAAACCCCTATTCCAACATAGTAGATACACTACACTATTCACCTAATGCAGTCAACTAGGGCATGGACTGAAGATAACCAATCCATTCTGAGAATGATATCAGAAGTCTTTGATGCTTCCACCAAGAGGTTCCAACCCAAACTCTCTACTCCAAGGGTAAGATCACACTATCGGAAATGATTACATATCATAGTGTCTCATCTTGTAGGTGTCTCTAAGGGTATGGTTTGTGTTAATGCCTCAACCATAATCTCAATGTTTCTCACAAAACATGTTTGGAGGAATGAATGAGTGGGAATTGTGTCTATATGTTTAAATGTGATGGTATTTTAGACACATATCATATCTATGTACATCTCTGGAGTACATGTACTGTATAAAATTACCATATGTAGTTTTACCCCAATATCCCCAATCTCCCTAAGCCTGGTGCGTACCTCCTAAGGGTGGTGGTGAAAGTAGTTCAAAGCATCTGCTGACTACTACAACTTTCCATACTCCTCAACAATGGATTCCACCTTTATGGATGGCATGCTCTACTCTATTCTAATTCCTTGTTTTTCAATAAATCATGTACATGTCAGTAGCTTGACGGGTTAGATAGTCTCTAGCAACATTACTCCTACCATCGTAAGAGTAGAATCAAGTCTCGCTTGTCTGACTGAATCCATCTTGGGAGTCTGGGATCACATATCCTCTGTATTGGGTTCTCCTCTAACACCTCCCACATCCATATCCCTATTCCTGACATTGTCTCCCTAATTTTTAGGTCTCTGTACATGCTAGCATGCAGCTGACTGCCACTATCTATCTCTGCATTGCCAAGAATCTCTCAACCACGAATGCTCGCTCGATCACTCCTTTATAAGAAGAAATGAATAGTGTCACTACACATTCATGGTTGTAACATCAAAGACCCAGATCAAAGGTCAGATCATGGAGGTATTGATCCCAAACCATGTCCATCGAGTACCTCATGAGGTAGGTGAACCTCGATGAATTGTCATCCACTATTAAACTACCCTACTTGAGCTGATGATGCTCCTAGATAGACACTTCTCTCTGCATAACAAGAGAGAAGTCCTTCTTAAAGAGTCATTCAAACTCCATCAAGAAAATTATCTTGTCATCATGATTATGCATGATCCAACACCGTCATCGTCCCACTGAAACCTGAATACAGAATGCTTATAGGATCACCATCTGGTCTTCATGTGTTCTCACAAGATAGGAATATCTAGTCACCACCCAAATATAGTCCTAAACCACATAACGGTCCAGCTCGCCTCGAAACATGAGGGGTCTCAATCATTGAAACTCAAAGAGCATGGTCAGTCTATGCTCCTCATTTTCTAGTACTGGAGGTACCGTGTGTTATTCCATAGGTTGTGGTATTTCTGGGGCACCGCATAGAGGAAATCCTTTGGAATTGGCCCCTAAATCAAAGTCTCATCACTGAGGGGGAAATCTTCACGATCAATTCAATGAATCCCAGTGGGTATGCTTCATGGAATAATCATGTAAAGAAACAAGATGTACTAGGTTCAAAGAGTATATCAGGATACCTAACACAAAAAAGAGATGGAAAATGAAATTCACTCATATATAATGCATATACCATTATTTTGTTTCCTTGAAAATAGTGTTTTCATGTACTAAGTCATAATGAAGGATATAAGAGTCCTGGTGTTTGGATATGTCTGTCACCCCTACCAACACTGGATTCCATGGCATGAAAGCCGAGCTCAGAAAACATGACACTAATTTGCAAAACAATTCTCACATACTCTTGGTCCCATGGTAGAAATGAAAACCTATGATACCACTCTGTCACAACTCATCTAGGCGGGGTCCATGCCACAACTCCCCAATCCAGCCACCAATAGGTTGGGGGCTAGTGCCTAGCATATAGTAGGAATATCACTAACATTGTAGGCATTGGCTATGTACATTTACACATGCACACATCTTTAAGCCCCTGAATTCAGAAATGTAAAAAACTACTAAAGAACAAAATGTAAGCATACAATTAAACCCAACCAACAGTGTAAAATAGATTGTAATGTGAAGAATGTAAATTCAGAAAGATTATAAGACACCCAAAAGGAATATTATTCAAACAAAAAATTCAATCATTGAAGTAAAAAATATGTACTGGGACAACGGATCGTAGCCATAGGAGTACATCAGCCTGTAGTGGAACTCAAACAGCTTGGTCCAGTCCCGGTCCACCCTGGACTCCATCAAAATGGTTCTCATCATCAAAAAACACAAAACATGTGGGAAAATCCCATGAAATGTGAGTATAATAGTACTTAGTAGAGGACCCCTAAAACAAAAAAGAATTATAAAAAGTAAGTTAACATTCATCTCTACCAAAAATATGTCTAAATAATATATAATAATAAGAGTATATCTATACATACATGAAACCTATACCCATAGTCTAGAGGTAAGTCACAATGACTGCATATCCATGCTAGGGATTCATTTCAACGGTTCTATATATCACACATCTTGAAGGAATCAATTCATGAGTCTAATATCTATGATGATATTTGTCCAAGAAGTACGTTCAATGAGAAGTGTCACGGGATAAAAATATTCCCTAATAGAACAAATGAGAGAACAAATTCAATCATTTTGTGAGAACCCACTCATGAGTGGCGGGAAATGTCATGATATAATGATGTGGATCACAGAATTGAACTTGAAGTATATGATTACTCATCTGGATTCACCTGGAATGTTGAGGATACGTATCTTATAGGATTGGTAACTTCGATACCAAAGTTGACCTTGGTAAAATAATGAGCAGAGGACTTGATTTGGGCCTCTCAGAGGGATTCTAACTATATCATAAAAGACCTACTGAATGGATCATACTACTATGGATGGAAGAATACCAGATCATTAGGGGAACGAGAAATGTTTTGCTAACCCAAATAGAAAATATACAAGGAATGGTAGAAAAGAAATTCATGCCAAGTACTGAAAGGTAAACAGTGTGTAGAATGGTCAAATTACATGTCTTATGACTCCAAGTTCTGCCTGTGTACAATGGAATGTGTCTAATATCATGTCTTGTAAAGAAAGATACACACAGAATGCAAGAATGTCACATAATGTGTCCTATAATCTGGGGGATTATCTATGTACGTTGGTCATGTGCCTCTACACAACATTAACCCATGTCTACCAACTCATGTACCAGTACACAGGGTACCCAAGTAACATGCATTATCAGGACGTGTGGTTGATTACATGTTGTGTACTCTACCCCGTATCCATGTATCATTTGAGATACACAAAAAGTCTCACATATTGACCCAGAGGCCTTGTGATAGTTGTCACATGTCATTTCAACACTTCCTGCACTACGAGACACTAGCCACCACTGATTCATCCCCATACTCTATGTTCTACAGAGAACACGTAGTGTTCTTTGCAATATTTCAGAAATGATTTTCCTCATCACCACACCTTAGGTGATTCTCCAACCATCAATACGGTTTTCCTATCACCATGAAACTCACGGTTTGAGGTCTCCTGGACACCGCAAATCTAATTCTGCAAGTTTTGGGCCTTTGATCAGCCCCAAAAACATGTTTTGATCAACCTGCAGAAAGAACCATAGAAGAACAATTTCTATTGAACCAATTTGGTTCATCTTCATCCATCATTTTCATGCCTCCTTTATGTCATCACAATTTCGCATCAGAAATTTAGTATCATTTCATTGTGAAATAGAGGCACTGAGATCTGTTGTTCATAAAATCATGAATAACAAAAATAAATAAGGGTAAGTGGGGAAGAATAAATCCACACAATGAACTGAGGAGAAATCCTTTTTCATCCTTCACCAGGGAATCAATCAGTTCCCATTAGTAAGACCAGATATAACAAATAAAAATAAACAAAACATGCATGGAATATTTCCCCAAAAATAAACCTGATAATGGACCCTCCGACAACAACGAAGGATCTGTAGGTCACCTTATTCATGGGATGATCCACATTTATATTTTGAATCATTGAATATGGATGTGAATTAAAATAAAAATCCCGACCTTGATTGTCATCAAATTTGGAGTGCGGACATTGGCTGAGAATTGATCTCACTATGAAATGATATATACGTCATCTTTCGTCGCTCATTTGGAATTCTCTATGGTGGCTCCTCTCCAATGATCCCCAAGATTTCAGGGAATGATTCCTTGGTTATGAGAATATCTCTATGCTCCTATTTATTTTAAACCACATAACATGTTTATAAATTATGGAAATGTTAAAATAAAATAAACTATTAAATTTATTCTCTTTCCTCTAAAACATCAAAAATTTATCTTTTATAGACAAAACCTTCCAACTAATGTCCATACATACCCTTGATAAAGTTTATTCATTAAATGAAACAATTACCTCATATTTCTAGTCTTGGAACCCATTTAATATTAGTTCAACATTTTTTGGAAAATTATTCGGGTGCACAATTTAATAGTTTATTTATTTCAAACATTTATTCCAATAACTTTGGTCCTCAAAATAACACGATTTTGAATAGATTTCTCTCGTAATAATTCAATATAATATTTAAAAATAATACACAAAAACAAAGATATTATACCCACAATCAATGGTGTCTAATGTGAAAAATTCATGAGCATTGAACATAACATTTTTGCATTTTATATTTATAATAAGGATGAATTAAATGTACAGGAGTACTAGGAAATAAAATATGCTTTTCCAATGTTTTTAATGACTTTGTGACATTGGAATAATAATTTAGTTGTAAACCCCATGGATATATTTCTAAGAATCCAAGTAAAAGTATCCTGATGAATCTAAGGAAAGGAATTCGAGAATCACAAAATATTGGAACCAAATGATTCTATTGAGTAAATATATGGAATTGTACACTACCAAGGTGTATTTAACTGAGTATGATAAAAAATTCAAAGGTATTCTTGTGATAAATTGGATTACAACACAAGGAGGTAATATGAGGAATCAGGTGTTTGTGGACATCAAACTGAATCCAGTGAGATTATCCAAGTAATTATAATGTTTTTGAAAGTTGCAGGTGATTTATTCTCAAATGCCAATGAATTCACTAAAAATGATGTCAATTGGATCCTAGTGTTATTTACCCTTGGAATTTTCATCCAAAAATCATTGGGTGTCAATCATTTTTGAACATTTAATTTAAAATAAGAATATATTCCTTACCCATAGAAGGAATCACTATAACCAAAACTAGACTCAATATTTTAGTAAGCTCAATGTTGTTATGTTATAATAATGAGAACTAGTTTATCATGTAGTGAATTGTCTCAAGGTTGTTCATAAATTTTATAAAAAAACACCCATTACATGAATTTTTTTTGTATCTTTATACACATTCCACAAATTACATTATATTAATGTATATCACAAGTTCACCAGCATTGTAACTTTAATATATTTTAGTTAAAGAAATCATAAAAATATTTTATAATACCAATAGAATTCTATAGGGGAAATTATATGCTTTACGGTATAAAATGTAGGTACAAGTCAAATAATAAAATCATATTCTTTATTGAAAATAAAAAAATGATAGGTTTCATAATGTTTTTTGTAAATAAATTATCTTTTACCAATTAAAATAGTCTAAAAATTAATAGAGATACAATAAAAGAAAATGATATTAGATCCATAATTTTCTCAATACACACTATGTTCATAAGACATGTCTAAAAAAACAAAACACCTCTTATGGTCCACTCAAGAGTATTACCAAGAATGTTTCAATCCCAACAAAATATAAGGGTTAGTTGGATACATGTTGAAAAATTGTGGTTATTAATAATTATAATACCAAAAATAGCCAAATATAGTAATTTGTTACCCCTAATTATTGTTTTTAAGGAATAAATCTCCAAATGCACTATAATCGATGGTTTTGATACTTGGAAAAAATCAGTTGGATCATATATGTTTTAATCCAATTATACAATATTTGGCATATTGGTACTTTAAAAAAACCCTTTTCATGGGAGTTAAGCCACACTCACCTTAATGGTTGGTCTATTTTGAGGTTCTCAATCTCTAACGGTTTAATATAAGGATAGACTACATTTATGTCGAGCCTTATAATATGTTTGAAAATTATTATGTAAATAGGAAACACTATTAATTCTTAATGTGTGTCATGATGACACATTTTATTAATCTAAAAAATTTGAGGGAAATCCATATATTCCACTTACCTATTCTATTTAATATTCACTCATTATATTTCGACCTTCGATTCAAGCCAAAACTAGAGTAAATAAGAAAACAGAAAAACACCATGTAAAAATGGATTACACAACATAATAAATCATAGGAAACTATAAATTGAAATGAAAATATATGAAAAGAAGATAATGTGGGGATATATATACCTAAAAATATTTAGTGTAAGAAGAAACATGTGATTCAGTCCATTAATGAAGGAGAATAAACCAAAAGGAGAGGGGAGTGGAGAGGGGTGTGTGGTGGAGGACGTTGTGGTAATGTGGGTGGAAATGGGTTATAATCCATTTAACTTCATTGGTCATAATACTCATTTTTTCCATTTCATGAGGCACTTCATTTGGTCTCACAGCTAGGAATGTCATGTGCATGCCATGCAAACTCATAGTTTAAGCACCATCTATATCACATGGTTGAGGTGCACAATTTATCAACCAGAAAACAACCATGGGAATGATTCATAAATTTTATTATAAACATTAATTATCATAAATTCCACCATTATTAGTAATTTTAATCTATATTCCTATATAAAATAGGTTTATGGTTTTGGTAAATAGTTACGATTTGTCATGTGCTAACTGTGTTCCCTGGGTAACATTCTTTTGAAAAATAAATTTTTAAGGACAAAAAATCTGGATGCATATATTGGGAAAATATGTATATATTGTGGCCTATTAAAAATTTGAAAAACAACACATTAATAGATTAATGTCATAGAAATAAATTTTGAATCTTTTTTGATTTGTTATCCCATCAGAAAAATGAATAGATGAAATTCCACTTTATTTTTCATCCCATTAAAAACATGAAATCATAAAGTTATGTTATTTCATTATTTTCAGGATATAATAGATACCCATATGAATATCACATTTTGTAATATAATAAAATTATCAGGTATATTAAATGAATATCATCATACAAACAGATGTATAATAAATTTTTTTACAATTACCATCTTGGATACAGTAATGCTAATTGGACAAGGGATTGTAATGACAGAATGTCAAAATATATAAGAAGCTTTTCCTGGGATAAATTTTTATGATAATGAATAGTAGGAAAAAAACCTCTTTTACTTTGAGTGTAGTATAAAAAAACATGTAATCAGTACCCAAACCTATATATAAATGATTTGAACGAAATTTAATCATTATAATTTGAGGGATGTTTTTATAAAACCATTGAATAACAATATTTTAATAAATTTGACATTGATCAATCAAAAAATCATTTTTATTATAAAATATCATATCATAATGTTTTTAATTATCAATTCATAATATTTTAATTTTCTTGTGGAGTTGTAATTATGATGCACATTTCTATAAAATATCAAATTGTTGATGTTTTTTGAATATTATTCCGATTGAATTATTTAAAAATAAGGATCCAAATTCATTTTTAGCTTCCACTAAAATATTCCAAATTTTCTTAAAGGATACCACTATATGTTCAATGGGTTATGTTTTAAAAGGGATATAATAATTACAACTTCGATACAAGTAAAACATTTTCTTGAATGATTATAAATATATAGTTATAATAAAATCAGGAATTGGATTGTATTGAGAGGTATTTTATCTTCACATGTAGAAAAAATATTTATTTTCACTTAGGGATGTAGTTCACTCAAAAAAATTCTTTATCTAGTAGTTTTTTGTTATGATATTCTCTATGACAATGGTTGATGTTTGATAAAATTTAAAAAATTTAGAGAAAGATATTTATAAATGAAATGTTAAAACATTTGTTACAAATCATGCCAAAAATAAAAATGGTGTTTTGATGAGAAATTGAAATTTTTTTAAAAAAATATTCTTATTTTTTAAAACACACTTTTTATGAATATTTTTTTTCAATATGTGATAAATATTTATTAAAATTTAGAAGATGATTCAATTATGATGTGTTTGAGAAGGTAAAGTATGTTTTTCCTTAAATATTTTTGTTAAAAATCATTTATCTTAATGAATATATGTTATTTTTAGACACCCAACATCATGAAGAAATTCATGATCCAAAAATAAGTTCATACATGATAGTAAAAGTGAATAAAAGTGCATTAATATAATGATTGAAATTGGATATCGTTTTGAAAAAAAATATTAGTATAATGATATTAATGGCACCGAATATAGGTCACTAGATGCAACATAGCTGACATAGCAGACTATATAAATAATTAAAAAATACAATGAATCGATAAAATATGATGTTTTTTGATAGACTATTTTTATGAATACAGTGTTAATATGTCAATAAAAGATCCTTTTAATAGTCTACCCCTTGATATGTGATGGTATGTGATGATTTGTGTAGGATATGTAAATGTAAATCAGTGTTTTCATTAGAAACATAAATATATAAAAATCCTGACATACTATTTTATTCTAATAATTTTTTTATCTATTGAAGATATATTTTCAATGATATATGGTAATTGAAATCATAGAATAGCCGAACAAAAAAGAATAATTCCAAGAAAGATGTATTTTGAATTTTTATCATTATTATCCATTAATAAATGAATCAATATTACCACAAACTGGTAGAAAAAGTTTCATTACAATGAATTTCTATGTCATTAAATTGGAAATAATTTCATCAAAAGTAATATAAAGTTCATGGTCTCAATGTTATACAGTACACTTGTAGAGGAAGTTCATCTAATCGAGTCCATCAGATGAATATCCACCAGATAAATATCAATTAAGAATTGAATCATTGGAAATAAATCATAATATATCGTATAAAAATATCCGAGTTGTTTTTTATGGTGTAGATCTTCAGTTGAGGTAGAATGATAAAAGAGAAATAATATTGTTTTGATCCATAAAAATGTTCTTAATGAAGTCAATTGACATGAATATTAAAGAAATAAATTTTCATGTAGATTTCCATATATTTGTAGATCCTCTTTACATTGATGATGGTGTATTGATCCTTCAACATTTAATATATCTATGATAAGGGTGATATCCAATTTTCCATAGCATTATGTTTACGGATGTTCAGAGGAGGTTGGAGAAGTTGAGTTTTCATGAATCTTGGGAAATTTTCAAGAATACTCTAGAATGACTGAGACGTATTATAATAATCTTTGTTATAAATGTGTTTTATTATTACATTTTTCAGTGAGTAGGAAATTAATATGGGGACATTTTCCTTTTTGGGAGTTCCTATAAAAAGTGGGTTCATGTATAACCTTATAAACTCTGGTTAACTATGAGAAAAAAGATGAAAAGATAATGTTTATTATAAATAATTGTTTTCAACTATATTTGTTGATGAAAAGAGAATAATTCTCAGATTCATCAGATATATGTCTCAATTATGATACACCAAACAGAGTATCAATTTAGAGTTATGAAACATAGTTTTACTAAAAATTTGTAAAAGATGGGGCATTGGAAAGAGTAATCAGATAGGGATTACAAATAGTTTGTGAGGTATTTATGTGTTTTCATTAGATAGGAAAAAAATTAGAAAAGAGGCACAATATCAATTAGGCTCACTGGATAGGGAACATCATATAGAGGTTGGGAGCACTAGATGAACACTTACCAAACTAAGGAAATCAAACCGACTATTTTTAGATCATATTGATTTTATTTTTATAAAACTATTCTTATACTTTTTTAGGATTAATTTAAATAAAAAATATATATATAAATAATTTTTTTGGTATAATAATACATTTCTAGATATATAATTAGTCTAAAGGGTGTGGTCTCATTTTATTAACTTTTATATTATAGTTTATTTCATGTAAAAATTAATTTTTACATGGAAAAAAATATACACTCAAACTAGGGGCACCATGTACATATATTGTTCCTTTACTTAATTTCATCTCACTTAATAATTTTGAGGTTTATATATTTTGTTGATATTGTAATAAATATATGAAGTTGTAGTTTTTAATTTCATATAATTAAAATTTTTAAAGGATCAACACTGATTCACCCCCTCCCCCACAGTGGTTCCCACGATCATATGGATCATAGTTATTTATAATGATGTCATTAAATCCATATGGGAAGAATGGTGTGGGTGAAAGGGGTATTATTAGGATAAATATTCGATTTTAATATTAATTTAATACTTTCATTTAGATCTTGTATCATCTCTTAAAGTATAAATTCGAAATGAAGATCTTTGTGTAATTTATTATTGGTAATGCATTCCAGACGTGCAAATTGGGTATTTAAAAAATGAATTGGGTATCATTTCATGATAATTTTATACGTGTCATGAATTTTGTGAATATGACATCCTTTTATAATTGAAAAAGATTGATAAATCACTGGATGAAAATTTTAGGTATCATGTAATAATGGAATTCCACAAGAGTTGTGTGAGTGAAGTGGAAAAATATATGTGTGTCATGTAGGTATGAATTTTTTTTCAAACAACATAAATTTATAATATCTACATGTATTTTTTATTTTATAAAATTCCATCATCATTAGATTACCCCATGATTACACTTATTAATCTTGATTTAAATTTGACCATGGTAATTATTTTATCACTAAAAATATAATAAGACTCTGCATATCAAATTTTATCATGATTAATATTAATATTGACTCTATTTAATCTAATACAATTTCAAAATATAACATTATTAACATCAAATTAAACCATATTTTGTGATGGGAGAAAATTAGAAAACAATTATATTTAATCATTAAGATTTCTTAGACATATATAATTTTTGTTACCACCTAAGTTATTTCGAATTATTTTTTAAATATTATTATATATAATATTTGGTTCTCAATTTTAAATATATCCACTTAATTTTAAAAAATACAAAATATTTATAAAAGTATCATTCATAAAAAAAATAACAATTTTACCATGGTAACTATTCTTTTTTTAACTTAATTTATTAATAAAAATTAAATTTAACTTATTCAATAATAATAACATTTTTTTAAAAATATATAAATAATTTCATAAAATAAAAAATCAATAAGATATGTATTTTATTATTAATAATTTCATAGAAATCAGTTTTTATAAATGATGTCTTTTTATTATATAAATTATGTGTAATATCCAATTTTTATGGTTATTATATGGGAATAATCACTTCAAGAACATTAATTCGTCTGTTTCTGAAGTATGAGGTTCTTGGATGAATATTGATATAGGATTAGTGCATTTAGTGTGTTGAACTCTTGATATATGAGGATTTCATGGTATTATGATTCATTCAAGATGTGTGAGATGGTTTCTTGGTCTGAATAATCAATAAATGCATGGGAAAGGGAAGATCATGGGGTGTGATTCATGATGAGAACCATTGGTTCATGAGATAAATCGACAAGGGGGTATAATTTTGTTAATTTGAATTCAAAAATCACATCGTATGAATATGTAGTTCATTACTTGAATTGATCCATAGGTATTATGATATTATAAACTTTTCTTTCAAGAAGCCATAAAATTGAGCATTTCATGATGTGAAAGACCTATTCACACCATTAATTTGAATATACCAAAGTACCTCAAAATACATCAAACCCATAGATTTCTCTCCAAACACTATGAATTCTCCCCAAACCTAGGTAATCATAGTTTTTATTTCATGTATTTTTTAATTCATTGGGATTGGGATGACCTCATATTTCTATTATCAATCTATGGTGATGTAAAGATTTTATTCCCTTTTTACATGATGGTTTCTTCTATGTATGTTTTTTCCCTCTATTGATACCTTTAGATGTTATGGAAATTAAAATATTTTTTTCAAATGTTTTTTTTGTATTTGTAGAAATGGACATGTTATAGAGTTAATAGGGGTCATCAATTCATTGTGAAAGAGGTGATTAGATAATCATTATTTTTTTAGGTTCTAATTTGAAAATACAAGAAAAAGTTATTGTAGGGAATTCATTATATATTCCATATTTCAAATTTAATTTGGGTTTTTCTATTTATTTAACTAATTGGAAATTATTTTTATAAATAATATTTAATATTAAACCGTAGGTAAATAATATTCTGGTTTTGGTTCATAGTAGTAACAAGGAATTTTTTCATGTTAACAATTTTCCAATTGATTTCTAGAGAGTGTGTTATTTTTTATTCTATGTTTTTAATTTCTATTTGGATTATAAATCGGATAAATAATGTATATAAATTTATTTATTTTGGATGAATTATAATGGAATATTTTTAATTGTTATCTTTTTCATTATAAATAGTAGAAATTGTAGAGATGACTGAAGAAAGTAAAAAATAACATATACCTCATGAAAAATGGTTCGTTATGTTTTCTATGATCACAACCTATGTTAAATTTATCAATCAATTGAATAATTTATTTTTTTTGATAAGGATTTTTCTTTTGGTTCAATCATGTTTATTATATTATGCTATTTAGAAGCTTTGGTTTATGGTTCTAGAAGCCCTTTTAACTATCTGTAGTTTCCTTTATTCCTTCAGTTATTTATCTAGGTGAAGAGTTTTCCTATATAATTGGATGTTATTGTGTTTGATTCTAGTGTATTGAAATAAGTTGGGTTATACAAGGTTTTTGTCAAGAGTTCTCACTTTTTATGGTTGGAAGGAAGGTGATATTCCTTTTGATAATAAGGATGGAACTGAGGATGATATAGTTATTTAATGATGTGATTACACTTCATTTTTGTGCTGGAAGATGGGTTTCATTCTCTATAAGAATACAATTTCAAATAATGATGGAAGTGTTTAATTTTTTGACTTTATTTTCAGCACTACAATACCTAGATATATGTTCATGGAAAATGATAATTTTATGGTATCATAAGATACACCATAGGGTTCTTGGAATTATGTAATGGTAAAGAATTTTAATAGATTTAACCATTGTTGTTTTGTGGTTTGATGATTGAATCAGAACAATCCTATAGTAAATATGATAATGTGTAATTTCCTACTAAATAAATAATTGATAGTCTCTTTAAAATTGGTTTTTGTAACACCCAATCATTTTATGGAATGTCTCTTTTAAAATTTTTATTCTTTAATAGTAAATGTTACACAAAACACTAAGATTAAAAAAATAATTTTTTAATTTTTATAGTAATAAAATATCCATTAGAATGGACGGAAGGAAATATATTACCTATATTATAAAAATTTAGTTTACAGATGATTATAATATAAATTCATTAAGAATGAAAACCAAAACCATATGAACATAAATATGTGTTTTTATTAAAAACAATAACCACTAGTTATTTTTATCTAAATAAATTAACAAGTATTACATAATGATATTAATGATATCTCTAGGTTTCATATTTAATTAATTTTTTTTTAAATTCAACCAATCTGTTTTCTAGGATTAATATAAGAATAAATCCCATTTTTTTCATAAAAATATTAAAATTTTAAAAGGAAATTTTAACACCTTTTACCAGAGAAATTTTTTAAATTATAAATTTTGAAAATATTATAAATTATATTCGAAAAAAATTATTCTTATAATATTAGTTTTAATGTTATCTTCAGGTCAGTTTTTGGTATTATTGAAATAAAATATTTCATTTATAGTGAATCGTGAAAATACTAGTTTTTATAAAATTGTCAATTTTATTATGTCGTTTCCTCTTTAATGAATGAATTTGATCTCAATGAAACATAATAATTACTTAGTTATATATATCCTAATCCATTTGATTTTAATCATCCCTATGTCTTATTTTGGTATAAGTGTCTTTTTGGCTTAAAATACATTTTTCAATACAATTGTTTTTTATTGCAATTTGCGGGGATACATTTAAATTTAATTATAAAACATGTGGTTTTTAATATTTATTTTTTTTGAAATATTTGTATTAAAAATCATATTTATTAAATAGGTCCGTTTTATTTTTTCTCAGTTTGAATAGAAACGTTCATAATTCTTGTTACCACGGTAAAGGATAATTTTAGAAATTTAAGTTAATAAAATTATGATATGGATTATAGAATCACACTAAAAAATTTCAAATTTTATAGTGTGATTTTTATTCCACCTGTAAAATGTAAGGATTTAATTTCAGTTAAATATACAATTTTTCCCATGAAAATGTGTTTGATTTTATTTAAATTAATAAACCATAATGATTGGGGATGGAGAATGTTGCGGAACCCATCCCTAGGATGCTTTCCATCTTCCAGTGACGATGTCGGTCCTCACGCTAGCCCCTCCTCCCTCGGTGGGGGATGGAGGTGTGTTGCCCTTTGGGAGAGGAGAGACAAAATTTCGTCCATTTTCTAACCCCGATTTCCTTCCCCCATTTCTGAAAGCTACTTTAAGCCCTAATGTTCCTGATCTCATTAATGTCCTCCCTAATATTCATATTTTGACCTCTGACTGAAAGTTATTTTTTTTATTATGAAAACCATAAAACCCGGAGATACACGTCACGGAGGACGGAAATAATGAAGGCAAAGTGAGTCATTCTGGATCACATTGACATATTCAAACGGAAGAGAATTAAGACTATCATAAACTATCAAAGTCTCCTCTGGCAAACCCCCCCCCCCCCCGAGCCATCGCATCCGCCGCAAATTTGGATTCCATTACACTATGATGGAACATCCTTCTCTGGTTTGTCTCCACTTTTCATTTTCTATAAATATACACCAGATCCCAAGCGATGTCACATTTGCCCTGAAGAGATCTGATTAGAACCTCTGAATCAGATTCTACCTTCGTCACTCGAAGTCCTCTCCTCCTGCAAAGAGTCACACCCGAGAGTATGCCTCTAAAATCTGCACCCATAGAAGTACCAGGTCCATAATAAGCATTGAAAGCAATGTGAACTGAACCCGAACAATCCCGGAGAACACCACCGCCCCTCATGATTCCTCCCAAACATGAACCATCCACATTCAGTTTCAACCCATGAGCCGGAGGCTGCCACCTTACCCATCCCCCTCTCTGCACGATCTGTGTACACTATCTTTTAACGAGGTTTCCCAGCATACCTGCATGCACTCCATTCTTTAAAAGGGAGGACAGTTCCACGATGATAGATCTCATCCGGACCTAGAGATCTAATAGAGATCTCTTGCCACCCAACCGTACCTGGTTTCGTTCTTCCAAAATTGTCCAGCATATAGATATCAGAATTATAATACCTGTTGTACGCTCCCTTGTTCTGTTACCAACAATAGAAAATCATGTCACAAGATTCTCTCAAACCGAAAGACACTCTCCAGAAGGAAACATGTATTGAGGAAACTAAGACCAAAGTAACGTTGCCCATCGGCCCTGAAAAAACAAATGCATTGTTGATTCTGAGCTCGACCTCTCACAACAGTAGCAGCACGATTCCATACAGACCCCTCTACTCTGAATATTTTTCTCTGTGGGTACAGCTCGGTTTTGGATCCGCCACACCAAAAAATTCATTCTCGTTGGGATTGCATTACACCAAGTGACCACATCCCCTGTCACCCCATTCACATTCCTCTGGGTAATTCTCCTGTTACCATTCAAACTAAAACGCCCCGACCCAACTTCTGTAAAACAACATATGTCTAGTTACTCGCTCATAACAACACTGTAAAAGAGATTCGGTTGCGAAGGGTTAAGTTTTTCATGTATAAACCCATACCTCTCACATGCCTCCCTAAAAGAGATTTCAGGAAGAGGACATCCCTCATACCGAAGCCTCTCCTCCGTCCATGTATCCTCCCAGAAGCTGATCTCCCTACGGCCAATCACCCATCTAGTGTAGCCATAAAGCACCTCTAGATGTGAGACCATGTACTTGGAGAGGCCCGTCACACCGCGCATGCAAAAATCTCTCTTCCAACCATATCTTGCTCTGAAAAACATTGCCCAGAGGGATTTACCGGCAATCACCTCCCAAGCTAATCTTTCTTGCAGCCCCCGAATAGATTCAAGAATATCACGAAGACCTACCCCACCCTCTTCCACTGGTAGATCCATCCTCTTCCAAGATGCCCAGTGGCATTTCCCTTCCCTTTTCGCATCCAAGAGGAATGACGTGAGAATATGCTCAATCCTCTCCACCGTGCCCTTCGGGGGATTGATAACTGCAAAGACATGCATAGGTATAGACAGAAGGAAACTATTGATAAGCATGATCCTACCCCCAAAGGAGAAATCTTGTTCTTCCAGTTGAATATCCTTCCCAAGATGCGATCCACGATCCCATTGAAGTGATTCTTCAAAATCCTTCCACTCGATATAGGGACTCCTAGATAGATAATAGGTAGCTGCCTCTGTCCATAGCCTAGGATATCCTGTATAAGTCTGCACCGTCTTCCCGTGCATTTGTTGGAAATGAACAAGTGGCTCTTCGATTGGTTGATCGACTATCCACTTAGTTTCCCATAGTCAGTCATAATCCCCTTAAGAGCATTCAATGATATTCTCCCTCCATTCAGGAATAACAGAATATCATCGGAAAGCATCAGATGAGAAAAACTCTTTGAATTCCTTCTTCCGCAAAAGAGACTCAAACTTCTATATTCCATGCTCATCTTCAGGTTCCTGGATAAAGCGTCTTGGGCGAGAAAAAAAATGATAGGAGAGAGCGGGTCCCCTAGTCGAACTCCCCTCACGAATTTGGAGAAACCAAAACATTTCCCTAGGATGGAGATAGAAATACAAGGAGAAGAAAAGCATCTGAAACAAAGATCACAAAATCACTCCTGGAATCCAAAACCCCTCATGACTCGTAAAATGAAGCTCCACTCCAGATTGTCATAGGCTTTATTCATGTCCTCTTTCTAAATGATATTGGAACCAACAGTCCGTTTGTTCAAATCATGCACCAGCTCACTTTCAATTCCTACTACCCCTTGTATACTTCTCCCAAGGATAAAATCGGGTTGTTCCTCAGAAATTATCTTGGAGATCCCCTTGGCCAATTTCCTGCCGGTGACTGTAGCCAAAATTTTTAATGAGACGTTACACAGACAAATCGGTCCGAAGTGGCTAACAATCGAGGGGTCTTTGGTCTTTGGCACCAGCACCACCCTTGAGGAATATATCCCCATACATAAGGGATCCCCCGAAAGAAGTCTCGGATAGCCTCCACCACACATGGCCCCAAAAACTCCCAAGCGGAACTGAATAAAGAAGCCGAGAATCCATCAGGTCCGGGTGCACTCTCTTTCGGCATGCTTCCTAGAGCCTCTCTAATCTCCATTTCTTGAGGAATAGTGGACATGCACTCATTCTCGGAATGAGTTATCATCAGAGGTAAACACTCCAAAATGTTAGAGTCCCCTAAGGACTCTTTGTTGATTGCATAAGAATTCTTATCTACCCATTAACCCTTGATGTGTTTTAAAGCGACTTTGCCGGCCACCACAACGTCTAAGGTGAAAGCTCCATCCTCCCCTTTAATATTAATCTTCATGTTTCTCCTCTCTTTGATACATGACTGAAAGAAAGCGCTATTACAATCTCCCTCCCTATGCCACCTCACATAGGATAGTTGCAAGAAGATTCTCACCATCTCTAACAATTTCTCAGCCAGCACCACATTTTTATCACAAAGTATAGTGAAAATGTTCTCATCCTAGGAACCCTGCAGAGCTTCCTCTAACCTGCTAACCTCCTCTTGTAAGCTGGTCACCCCATTATGAAAATCATGTTTCTCCACCACCCACTGTCTGATGCTCTGTTTGAGCCTTTTGAGGCGATTTACCAGTCCTCCCAAAGACCCCTCCCCCGCTTCCTCCATCCAAGACGCCCTCACCATCTGCATGAAATCAGTGTCTTTATGCCATTTACTCTAATAATAAAAACCCTTGCCAACCACAGCTTCACGTTTAATTTCTAGAAACAGTGGAGCGTGGTCTAATAAAATACATGGAAGGTGAGTAACCAACGTTTTTGAGAACATATCCAGTCCATGTAAGTTGGTAAGCCATCTGTCCACCCGACCCCATATCCAGTTCTGGACTTTACGGTTGTTACACCATGTAAAATTCGACCCTCCAAAGCCTAAATCCAGCAAACCTGCATGCAGTAAGCATTCCTTGAAATTCATCATTCCATCCAGATTACATCCCCTTCCTCCTCTCTTCTCAGAAACATCCACAATAGTGTTGAAGTCACCTCCCATGAACCACATCAAAGGGGCAGATTGAGCCGACTTTAAATGAGTCCATAGCTCCCTCCTTTACATCGCCTTATCGATCGCATAAACAAACGAAAAGAGAAGGGAAAATCCACTCGCCTAGATCTTCATGTCAATGCACTGAGGCGTGACACTAACAACCTCTACAGAAATATCATTCTTCCATCCAACCCAAATCTGAGAGTTAACAGGTCCACCATGAAAACAGTCCAAGAAACCCATTCTCTTTACTATCCAATGAAGTTTGCATGCATCCTGCATCGGCTCCAAAATTGGAATCAAGGATTATTTGTCTTTCCTACTCTCCAAAGATATAAATGCCTTCTTATCCTGGGCACCTAGACCACGAACGTTCAAAATAATGGAGGAAAACATCACTGTACAAACTTACGAGTTCTCTGAACCGTTGAAAGGTCCTGACTGGGGTGCACCAACACACCCTTCCCCATGGACCTTGAGCAGGTGATAGGCCCCGACAAGCCATCCATTCCATTACTTTGTTTCACTGATAAAACACCTTCATTACTCAGAACATCCAACTCTTCCAACTGTGGTCTCCTTCCTTCCTGGCCACGAGGAAAATCCGCACCCATCTCTCCCTGGAACAAAGACAACAACACTCTTCTCTATGGAGACCAACAGGAGGTCTTCACATCGTTCTCTACACCACTGTTCGCACAAAACATCTCCAAATGTTTTTCCGAAGAAACCAAGAGCTTGTTTACTAGATAGTTCTGAATAACCCTAGGTGATTGTTGCGATGAAAATCCGATTGAAGAAGGAGGGGGAGAAAGCAGTCTAGCCGGACTTCCCATCGAGAAAGGTATCCTAACCTCCAACTCCCTCTGAGACATGTCTTTTCCTCCACTGGTTGAATCCATCCATTGCGAAACCTAACCCGGAGAACAAGAGATGAGATCCATACTCCCAGAAGGGAAATCTGGCCACAACCCGATGATGTCAGACGGTGTTTCCCCAGTTGTCTTTCCTAACTCACCAACTCCGCTGGGTAAATTCCAATTTGAAACCTCTCGGGGAATAACAGACGTATCCAGCACCCCACACCCACCCAACACCAATGGGTCCTGACCCATTTCCCCAACCAGATAGCTACCATAAGTCTTCGGCTCCTCCCTCCGATGCCGGCAGCTCTTCCCATCATGACCTTGCAAGACACAGAGCATAAAGAAATGATGAAACTGCCGATAAAATAACTTCTGCTTCCAACAAAACCCATCCTCAGATTCAAGCTGCACCATGGAAGGCCTCTTCAATGTCAAGTCCATTTCAATATAGATCTGAGGGCTTGCTGCTGCCTTGATCATCCTAGTGTCATCATCCGCACATTAAAAGGAACCAAACGAGTTACCAACTTCCTTCAGAATCGTCAGGTTCTGAAAGGGAAGAGGGAGGCCTGGTAACGATAACCACACCGCTTCATATGAGGATTCCCGCCCACGGTGGCAGTCCCAGGACCACCTGGACAACAAGAACCACAAAGCGCAACACCTTCTAACTCCCCATGCCCACGCTTTCATGAATTCCTCCATCGAGGCAAGATGGACATAGAAGGTGACCCTCGACAAGTTTGAAACCACTTTCTGCTGGGATAGCCCCCAAGAATGAAAAAAGATACGGAAAAAACCAAGGGATGTCTTGGAGCGTCAAAAATGCACCACCAATGCCAGCACATGAAATGCTGCCTCCTCCTGAAGCTCCCTGGACGAAAAGCTCACCATAGGGATCTCCGAAATCCTCATAGGAACCTTTGGCTCCACCACAATTAGAGGGACCTCCAAACAAGCCAAGCGCACCGAAGAAGGACACGCAATACCACCGCGAGAGATACCCTTACACAACACTTCTTTGATGGAAGCCCCATAAGGAGCTCCAACCCCAGCCCTTCCAACAAGAGCCACCGAATCCACTGAAGGAACTGTTGTCGAACCCTCGCCGTCGTGAAGCTGAGCAGGAGCCATTGAACTCTGAATTCTCTGATCATCTTCCCTCCTAAACCTCACTTTGGTTTCTCTATTCAAGTTTAGGAGACATTTAGTTGATGTGTATGATAATTTTATCTTCATCTCATGGGATCTCCAGGAAAGGGCGATTTTCAGATTTCTTGACAACCGCCACATCATGATTCCATTTGAATCGGAAGTAGACCACATCAAGGCATGGTCTATCGCATCGCGTAATGTCAATGGGTCCCGGTTCTTCCTCTTCCGATGGTCTTTTGAATTCCATATGAATCTTGATTCCCCATCTTCTTCGGTTTGGGTTAGTTTTCCCAATCTCTCTTTACCGTTTCAAAATACTTCTGTTATGTGCGTGATAAGTAATCTCATAGGTAGATTTTTGTGTTCGGATAGCCACACCGATGATTTTGTCACCTGGTCGGTCCAAGGGTATGCATGGAATTAGATACATCTCAAAAGACTTTTGATTATGTTTGGATTACTATTGGCTAGGATTATATGTGAAAACAATGGGTTATATACCAGAGTTAGACAAACATCTACTCCTCATGCGGTCATTTTGGATCGTGCTTTGGAGGTCTGTCGTAAAGGTCTTCCACTGTAGGGAATCCAGTCTACAGCTAAGAAGGAGGATATTGTGAAAGGTAAGGCTCATGTAGCTAGTGTGGAAACCGGCCCATCACCGACGAAAATCGGTGGAGACAGTGGTAGGAAATTCAACTCTAAGTAGCTGGTAGAGATGGAACAACTAAAAGAAGATTGCAACAGGTTAGTCGAGGTTACAAATGGGTTGGAATTGAAGAGGAATGCTAGGGAGATCCTGACTGAATTTGGAGAACGATCTGAAGCCATGGAAGGTTCACTGTAGCAGGCTAAGGTGCAATTTTTGACCTAGGTGGTGGGGAAAAAGGACACAATGGAGCATGAGGCATGTGGGGAATTGGATTGTCATGCTGAGACTTCTGGGGCAGATATCGGTGTCTCTCGGAGGGGAGTGGGAGGTGAAATGGAGGTCATGCATAAAAGTGATGGTGAATTCTCCCAGTGTAATGTTGCTCGGAATGATAGTAGGCAAACAGTGGGTGAGCCCCACGTGGTAGATGCTAAGGTGGACACTAGTAGAGCAGTTTTTGGAGAGATGGTCAGAGGCAGTGTGGACATACACAAGGATACGCAGGGGCCTTCACTTTATGAGGAGGTCCATAATCTATCTGGTAAGGAAGGGAGCTATTTTTCAGGGAACCAATATGATATTCTGGTGAACAATATCTTTGATGGCCTTGGTACATTTGGGGAGTGTGTGGAGGGGACCATTGAAGGTGGTTGGAGTAATTCTGCCGGGGAAACTAGCCCAAGGAGTAATAGATGTAACAGGGGGAGGAAGGGCAAGAGGTAATAATCCACCCTACCGCCCCCTTGAAGACTCGGTCAGGAAAAAAGAAAATGGAAGAGAAGGTGGAAAGTGAGGCCATGTGCTGGGATCCACCTAGCCAACCTGATCATTCCTTGGATCTGCTTCTCTGTTCAGAGGATGAGTTGATAGAGCAGGTGTTGTTTCTCAATGCCTTAGAAGAGGAAGCATCCAAGATGATGGTTCGTAACATTGGAATGAATATATGTGAGGATAAATATTCTTAGGTTGACAAACAGGACATGATACTGGTTGGGGGTTTCAATAAGTGATTGATCGGCTTGAAGGGTATATAGTGGTCTAGGATAAACTGACCTCTACAATGGAGGTTCTTTTATGTGACGATCCACACACTCAGGTAACATTTATTTGCTGGAATTTTTTCAGGGATATGGATGCTGTAAGAATTATACTTTTCTTTAATGATGCTGCTTTAACATTATCTATTTAATACTTGGTTTTCCCTCTCACCTTCATTGTTCCTGTAATGTGGATTACTCTCAGATTGTGCTACTGTGGATGTTTTTGTGTTTAGTTTTCTTCTTGTTACACGGATCTGCATCAGATGAGGTTTAGACCATTAGGCCACCACTTCTGGGTGACACATGGAGTGGAAGACTGAGAGGGTATTCCCTGGCCATCAGTTCCATGCATGTTCATCCTTGCACGAGACTGGTTGCCGAGTACCCATGCTTGGTGGGGGCCTAATCTCTAGGTAGCTGATGTGGTGAGACAGGACATGTGTTGTTTGGGTTCTTTTTTTGTTCTTCTGATTTTTGTTGTTGGACTCGGTGGTTCACACATTTCCATTATAATTGATTCAATAATCAAATAAAAAATAATTTTTAATCAGTAATGAAAAATACAAAATATCACATTCCAAATATTACACATTTCTCATGATTCCAAATTTTGAAACATATATTCTATAATATATTATAAGTATATATTTTTAAATTAATAATTTATTTCTTGGTATAAATTTAATTATGATTTTTGAGTACACTTGGATGTGGTTATGATATTTTTAATATTTTATTTAACGATAAGACAAAGATGACACATTCATATTTCAATAAATAAATTATTAATAGCATTCTGTTTTTCAAAAGTTTTCTTCAACTATAGATATTATTTGTAAATATTGAATAATTGTAAACATCTTTGTTTATTATTTTTAGCATTCCATCACAAATAAATGCCTAAAATAATGATACAATGATGATGAAGTAATTTTTTTGATAAAACAAAAAAATAAATTAAATAAAAAATTTAAAAATAAATATAATTTAACTTCTCTAAGGTGATATAAAAAAATTAGATCATTATGACATATTAAGGGTTAATTATTGGTTTTATTTTTTATTTTATGTTTCTATATTCTTTTCTATAAGTCCAATGTATTGAATAACATAAAAATTAAAACTAAAGATATTTTATCTAAATAATATTAGAGTAATTTTTTTAAAAATTATCAATAATATCAAATAATAAATCATGATAAATATATTGTCTATATTTTCATATCTATTTTATTTATGTCCATGTTAAATTTTTATTATAAAAAATTAATTCATTTTTATATTAATTAAATTGTGACCATAAAAAAATTAAATTGTATGCACTAAAGTTAATCAAAATGAAAATTGTTTAATGTAAAATCAAAACATGTAAAAATTTTATTGGATGATGATATTAAAATATTGTATCATATTATATTACAATACTTATATATTTTCTTGTATTTGGATGAAAAATGAATTTATTATATTTTATTATTGGAAGGATTTCTAAGGGTGTCCCTCACCTCTATTATATAAGTGAACACTTTCCTTCATTTCATCTCACTACCATGAGCCTTCTAGTTTGACTAAAATAATACATTTTCTATTCTAAAAATCATTTTAAATGTTTTTTCATAATCATACATCAAAAATATGAACCATAGATCACATAAAGAGATATTTATATCTCGTTTTTCATAGAAGAGGTAATCATCCTTACCCACAAATCCATCATTATTTATTCTTATACACCCTATTTAGGGTTTTTCCTAGATTAATTAATAAATCCAATATCATATATATTAGGAGATTTTAATATTATTTTAGGACAACTATATTCTACCATTTATCCATGTTATGAAAAATCAAAGCATTGCTTTTATTTGAATATTCCTTACCATTTAAACTTTGTGGTGTAATTTGTTTTCACCACCACATTACATGGATGGGTATAAATGTGGAAAATATAAATAAATATATTTTTATATATGATATTTATGATATTATATTGTTTATCTAAAAATTAATTTACAATTCACTTTTTACCATTTCACTACTTAGGGATAATGTTGTCCCTTGTGTGTATGTATAGCCTACCATCTCCATGAATTGATGCAATTCATTTTCCATGTTTACTAGTAAATAAAGATTACAAAAAAATATATAATAAATAAATATGATGTCAATGAAATTAATATCATTTTTGAGATGATAATAATATATCCTATACTTATGAACTAGAAGGTATATGACAAAACATGTATTGAAAAATGAAGCAGTTAACACATGAAACAAGGTTAATAATGCCATATTATTAACCAACAAGTAATAAAATGATATAATAATATAATAAATGATATCATCAATAAAATTTTGTTAAATCATAAATTAATAACATTCTTTAATTCATTATAATTTAGGTTATATCATGATCATTTAATGGATATAGAAAAGGTAAGGATTAATTATATACGATTAAATTAGGTGACACGATTGACTATTCCAAAATTTATCTCATAGGTATGGTGTATATACTTCATATTAATATATTATTTCATATATCAAATTATATTCATGATATTAAATGTTTCTTTTGATAATTATTAGATTTAATGAGAATACGATTCGACTGATTTTCAATTGTAAGTTAATATATTTCCCAATTTTCATAAAATGGGTTAAACTTTTATTTCAATTTTATTATTTCGTAAACCATATACCATTTTTATATAAATTAGTTACCTGGATAGTTATTTTATAAACATGTTAATTATTGATTAATCAGTATTTTTTATTTAATATGGATATTTGATGATAATTACCATTATTTATATATTAATTTGATTATTTGATAGATGGAGAATGATTTGGACTCGTATAACATAGGTTTTAGGCTGATTAATGAATTCCCTATGGTTGGGGCACCAGTTAATGCTGGCCCTAATGGTTGAGGACGAGTTAATGTATGGACCACAATGCATCTGTAGTTTATTAGGATGAAATCTGTTGGCGAAAAACATTTCTTATTTGTTCCCATGAAGAATACGATATGTTCTACCCACACACATTCATTTTATTGTGAATGGTCTTGATGTTATTGTCGTTCACGTGTTAGATACATGTCATCTAAGAATTAAAAATTTCTGGAATTTTGAATTTAGTAATTATTACCTATAGTATTTCCACTATGACAAAATATATGTATACATTTCATTGTATTGATTAAATGTGATGTTTTCTTGGTTATTTAGATTTCTATATTTGATTATAATAATTGATTAAAGTTATCTTATATTATAATGAACCATTATAATGAATATTAGTTCATCCCTTTAGTATAAATATTTTTTCCTAGGTATCCCAGAATATTGTTGTGAATGATATATAGGCTTGTGATAAGGATAATAATGTTGTTCGAAAAGAAAATAAATGTAAAGACCCAGAAATCGTGTTGAATTGTTTTTAAATACATGGGATTTTTACGAATCAGAGAAATTTTACGGTGCATGATTCTGATGCCCAGTGTGACCAGAATCAATTTCTAATGTTTTTTTGGGTAGGTTCAGTAAACGTACGAGCGGGTATTTATAACATTTGAACCGGTGCTCATAATTGAAATCCGAGAGCACCATTGAACTCCCAGTGCCAGTATTCACTTAAGAATACTTTCACCTCAATGGTAGTTATTCGATAATGAAATTTAGTTTTTGGGTTATTATGAATAAAACATAATAAAAATAAAATTGTGTCTTTATTTTTAATCTTGTTGGTTAAAACATCCAAGAGGAGGTTGGAGGTGGGTGACCGCCACACCTTTACCTCCCATTGGAGGTTTTGGTGATTGGGCCCACCGATGATCTAAATCCCCTCTAAATGTGGAGTTAATGTGGTGGGGACCACTTAAGACCAAATAAAGTCTTGAACTCTCCTCATTAATGAAGGGGAGCCTCTTGATCTCCTCTACACTTAATGGTTCCAACCCACCCCATTTAATTAATTAAGCTACATCATTAAATTAAATGCATCTTTTTGAATTTATTTCCCAAAAAATAATAGATATTATAATCTATTATTTCGCATGCCTTTTCACATTGGTCCTTTGGGAGAGGAGAGCTTGGTAGAAGAAGAACTCTCCAACGAATAACGACCATCAAAGAATGTAGAATGCTTCATTCTCCAACGATGGACCGCTTCTTCTGTCTTCATCCGGGGAAAGAGGTGAATTGTCATCCTTGAAGAACACCGACAACGACATCCTCGACTTCTTCATCTTCTTTTCAAATGTCAACAAATCTACTACCACCATTCTACAACATCATCAACAAACAAAGAATCCAAGGTAGGGGTGTGTTTTGATTTGAGAATCATTGATTATTCCTTGCATGATTGTATCTCTTAACCCGCTTGCCACCAAACTAACATAGAAGGATTCAGACAAATGAACATTTCCTGATTCCTCCGCCATTCTTGTGAATGTTTGGGGTGTTCTTCATGTTCATAATGTGTGAAGAAAAACAGATCGATGTGAGACTATTGTATGACAAAACGATCCCAAATTGATGACCCAACATGAGAATGATCGATCAGAGGTTCAACGATGATAGCGGGCAATAGATCGAACCAGAATGGTAAGGACCTTTCCTCGACCTTTCATCGAGTGGGAGAATTAAGTTTTGTTTTCAGAGCTGATCGGAGGCCCGAGAATACCGGAGATGAGTACAAGACATCAGGGTGACCTAGTGTCTGATGTTCTGTGACAAACAGACCATAAAATGAAGATCATACTTCATGGGAGGCGCATTGGTCGAAGGCGCTATTTCTAAAAAAAATTCAGAATACACTGTGTGTACTTTTTCCGAACACGTCGTGTGGTATGGTAGTTCTATGGCTTGAGATTTGAATGTTAGACATGTAACACATGGCATTTGACCCCGGTCATACATTGTGTATTCCCCACATAGATTGGATGAAGCGGTTTCACGAGATATGGCATGTAGTCTAGGAAATACATGGACACAGGAAAAATTACATGACCAAGAGACACTGAGTGTACTCTCTACGTAGATTGGATGAAGAGACTTCGTGAGACTCGTTGTGAAAATCGGGGTTACATAGACACGAGGTAGAGTAAACGGGCATGTACTCCACCACACGGCTAGGAAATGCCAGTGACACAGGCTTCCCCATGTATTAGATACACGGGTTGGCGAACATGGGTTGAGGTCGTGTACATGGATATGGCCAACGTAAAGGGAGTAGACACCAGTTTCATAGAAACAGTGTGTAACTATACCACATGATGTGTACTTACTTTTCATCATGACTAGCGTTACGACATGGGCGGTTGTACACGGGCAGTGCCTGAGGTCTGAAGACACAACATCTGCCATTCCAAACTCGTTGTGTACTTTCTGGAAAATGTCTTGGTCATATCGTCTAAGTTTATTGGACACGTATTGCTTGGATTTTACCCCTGTGACAGGGAATTCCTTTGGGATACTTCTTCATTGGACATCGTGGAAGTTGACGTATCGATACTTGGCATGAATTGAAGACCCTCCCAGAATCAAGCATTCTTTGTGGAAACCCAGTGGTTGGATGTACTCTAATGATTGTTCCAAGATCATGGGTTGGTATGACAATTCTAACTTCTATTCCTGGATCATGTGTTGGTCCATCAGAAAAGTTGGACCTGGACCATGTGTTGGTACGACATCTTTGACAACTATTCTGGGATAATGTGTTAGTACTACAATTCTATGTTTGGTTCCTGGATCAGGTGTTGGTATGACAGAATAGCTGGAACTAAATCATGTGTTGGTCCGACAGCTCAGATGACTGTTCCTAGTTCATGTGTTGGTCCGACATATATGACTTCTATTCATGGATCATGTGTTGGTCTGACATAATAGCTGGTCAATGATCATGTGTTGGTCTGGCATCTCTGATGATTCAGTGGCTATATCTGATCATCTATATCTTTCTATATATGCTTTATACTTATGTGAGCTGAGTCTGTAACTTCTGTGTTTTCCACATGATTGAGATGTGTTACATGATAACATTGGTATATGTATGGTAATATACCTTAGTAATAGATATCCATTGGTTTCATACTCTGCGGTTTGTCCCTGGTGTATTTTTAAAGACCTTGGAGTTCTCGGGGTCCCTATTGAGTATCGTTGTACTCACCCCTACATAGGCTATGACCGCACCTCGTTGTGTTGGATGCAGACGACATACATCGCTGACCGAGGCTGGGTGTACAAGGACTGGATGGTACTCGGAGGAGGACCTTACAACGATTCGGTACATAGAGGAGACTAACAGACATGGAGGGATGAGGAGGCTATCTGTAACTACCCTTTAGGTAGGATCTATGGTGGACGTTCCAGGAGCTTCATTTCACCTTTCAGTTGTTTACCTTTATTCATTTGTAATTTTATTTCAGTTTCCATGTATGTTATATTTGGGCTTGTATTTCTGGCCCTTTACTTTTCAGCACTCCTTTTGTATATAGTTTTACTTAGTGTTATGCATCTAGCTTAATCTGTTGTGTGTGTTTCTAGATTAAAAAGGAAATGCCTTCCTAGTTTTAGTAATTTACACCTTTGGTGCTAGTCACCAGCCCCTGGCCTATGGAAGGTAGGCTTGGGGTAGTCATGACACGGGCCTCGGGGAATGTGTCTTGAAAAATTGGTATCCTAGGAGTCGGTTCTACCGAAGAACTCAGGACTATGATGTTTCTTTTCTTTGAAGAAATAGTGTTAAGGGTACTGATTGTCATTTTCAGTTCAAGCAGTCCAGTGTTGGTGCGGCGGCTGACGTATCCATAACCGGGACCCTGACATCTGATTTCCGACTCAGTGCATGAAAACACTGATTGCGTGAGTGTTTTAAAGAGTTTTCTTTGTGATATCTTGAGTTAGATCACTAGGTACAACTTATTGATCGTGGCGCAACTGATTATTTTCAAGAGCCCACCACGCATCCATCCAACCATGGTTCAGAGAGATATACGAAATGGTAGCCCACCGAGTAATGAGGCTTCGATGCAGGGCCCCATCACAATGGAGGCACCAGCGGTACCACTGCCCGTTGGGCCACGGATACCACCAGCCCCAGCAGTATAGATTGCACGCATCTTGAACGCATTGCACGAGTTCCAGCGCCAGAGGCCGCCCAGTATAAGGGGAGAGACGGACCCGCAGGTAGTTGAGGATTGGCTGGACACTATGGGTAGAGTCTTCAGACTGGAAGGGACACCATCCGACCTTATGGTTTTCCTTTCCATGAGTATCCTACCGGAAGAATCAGTTAGATGGTAGAGCCTGATTCTCCAGGTGAATGACAAGACAACACTACTCTTGGATGACTTTGAGTGCCTATTTTAGGAAGAGTTTGTCTCAGCCACCCTATGTGTGGTGCAGATACAGGAGATAATTCATCTGCAGTAGGGCATCTTGACAATGGCACAGTACTGAGCGAGGTTCACTGACCTCTCATGCAACTCCATCAATATGGTGAAGGAACCATTATTCAGGGTCCAAACCTTTGAGAATGGGCTCTAGTGAGAGATCAGAGCTTTGATGATCTCCCTCAGCATCCCGACGCAGGAAGGGGTGTTGGAGCGATCTCTCTTAGTGGAGAGTTTCTTTGCTTAGTATTCACCAGCAGTGAGACCGACCACCAGGCATCACATAGTAGAGTCCTCTAAATCTAGCAGCAGACAGATGTTGTAGAGGTCCAAGTAGACCATACCATCTGATGGATGATCTTAGGACTTAACTTCAGTTGTGTGAGGCATGCATGATAGCTTCAGTCATGTCAGGAGTGGGAAATGTTACTCTTGCAGCGGGAAGGGTCACATGGACCATGACTGTCTGACCCGCCATTTTGATGATCACTAGAATGTTAAGGGACCTCCCAGGTAGAGGATGAGGTTCGATCGAGGCGGTCAGTAGGGAGAATTCCGACGTGGAAGAGGATATGGTTTTGTAGCTGGTGGATGATGAAGTTTCTATGTGTTAGCACCACCACCACCACCAAGAGGTCCACCCCGACTGCCGGGAGCTGGTAGATAGGGAATATCTCAGCTTCAAGAAGCTGAGGATTACGATCACGGAGCTCTGGAGATGATTTGAGTTATGAACTGTGTCTACTCCACCTTAGCTGCAGTTCTTATAGACACAGGTTCCAGTCACTCATTCATTTCTCCTGCCCTCATTCAGAGCATGGAGATTCTGACAGATCTATTGGCTCGATCCTTATAGATAGATATTCTTACTATCACAAACTATAGGATTACTCACTAGTTCCGGAAGTGTGAGCTTACTCTATTAGGTGAGAGATTTAGCTGGGATTTCCTCATAGTGGCATCAAGGCCTTACGATGTCATCTTGGGTATGGACTAGTTATCTATACTCCAGGCTTAGATCGATTGTATTAGGTGCAAAGTGAAGTGTGTCTGCACATATGGGACAAGGTTCACCTTCACCTATGATATGGGTTCCTTTGGAAAACATGATATACTTACTCAGAGGTGGGTACAACCGATCACTCTTCGTTTCACCTTCCTAACCCTCTGAGCAGTTGATGTGGAGAGTCCGAGCTATCCTGTTGTGGTGGACCAGTACACTGATGTTTTCCTTGAAAATTTTCATGGACTACCTCTTCATAGAGTGGTGGACTTCTACAATGACATGTACCCTGGGAAGAAATCGATATCTACTCTATAATATCATATGGCTCCCGTGGAACATCGTGAGCTATGGGTACAACTGGAGGACTTATAGGGGAAGGGATACATCAGGCGCCGTGTTTCTCCCTAGTCAGCCATGATTTTGTTGACCCAGAAGGCGGACGGGAGCATGAGGCTCTGTGTTGACTACCTTCACCTGAATCAAGTGAACGTGAAGAAAACGTACCCATTCCTGATGATAGATGACCTCTTTGATCAGCTGATGGGAGCACGATGGTTCTCGAAGATAGACCTCATATCAGTCTATCACCAAAATAGATTTTGAGACGAGGACGTGCAGAAGAGGGCCTTCAGGGGTCGATACGGCCACAACGAGTTCTTGGTTATTCCATTTGGTGTAACCAAAGCTCTATTAGTGTCCATGGGACTCATGATCAGGATCTTCCAGCCGTGCCTCGATCGCTTTATCGTAGTGTTAATCGATGACATTATGATCTACTTGACTAATGAGGAGGAGAATGCCTACCATTTTCGGATAGTAATGGACACACTCTAAGAGATCCAGTATTATGGTATGCTCTTGAACTGATTGTTTTGGATTCTAGTGGTTCACTTCTTGGAACACTTCATCTATGATGCTGGAATTTTAGTTGATCCAGTGATGATTAATGCGGTACATTCTTGGGAGCCACCCAGGAGTGTGACAAAGGTACAATGTTTCCTGGGTGTGGATAGATATTACCAATGGTTTGTACCAGACTTCTCTAGAGTGGAAGAACTACTATCAGACAGAACGAAAAAGTGGAAAAACTCTGTGTGGTTGGAGTGATTCCAGCAGATCTATTAGGAACTGAGGAAGAGGAAGACTAGTGCCCCCATCCTGAGACTTCCATATGAAGGTGTAGGGTACATAGTCTACTGCGATGCATCCGGGACAAGAATCACATGTGTCCTGATGCAGGAGCGAGCAGTGACCGAATATGGTTCTCAGTAGCTGAGATATAAAATTCAGAACAACGCTACCACTGACCTAGAGTTATCAGCAGTGGTATTCACCTTGAATATGTGGAGGCAATATCTTATGGGTGAATTTTTTACCGTATAATCTGATCTCTATAGTCTCGGATATATCTTCTTTCAGAAGGACCTGAACCAGTGATAGATACATTGGCTTGAGTTTCTCTAGGACTATGACTTCAAGATAGTCTATACTCCTAAAAATGAGAACATTGTTGTGGATGCGATCAGCAGGAGATCTGTAATACATCTACTAGGAGAGGTGATAAATTAGTTGACTACTTTACAGATTTATTATGTGGACTGAGATAGATCATCATTACATTCACTCATCCACTTCTTCAGCGAGCCAGGAGAGGCACAACATGGGGATGCTGACTATGAGACACGACATGCACATATATCCACAGGGAAGGAAACTGATTTATTTTCTAAAGTTGGGAGCACATCATCATCTACAGAGGACGTACTATGGTGCTAGGGTCACTTCAGGAGGAGCTGTTGAGAGTGTTCCACACAACCCTTCTAGCGGTACATCCTGGAGTGTTGAAGATGTACCGGGACCTTTGGCGACAGTTCTAGTGTACATGTATGAGGAAGGCAGTAGTAAAGTTTGTCTCTCGATGCCTCACTTGTGAGCCAGTGAAGGCGGAGCACCAGGTACCGGCTGGAGTTGTCCAACCTTTAGATGTATGAGAGTTGAAGAGGAATGGGATATCCATGTATTTTGTGATGGGTCTTACATGTAAAAGCAGAGGTCATGACTTGATTTGGGTGATCTTTGAATGACTCACAATGTCGGCCAACTTCCTACCGATCAGAGAACAGGGGACAATAGAGTACTTGGGACGCCTCTACGTGCAGATGATTGTGAGGAAACATAGAGTACAATCATCTATTATCTCTGATCATGATGCACAGTTTACTTCCTGACTGTGGAAGGGGTTGCAGGGGGCTTTCGGGATGCAGCTTCATCTGATCACTAACTTCTATCCTCAGACATATGGCCAGACTGAGAGGATCATTCACACTCTCAAGGACATGCTTCGTGCATTCTTCCTCGACTTTGATCGCAGCTTGGAGGACCACTTACCATGGGTGGAGTTTGAATACATCAACAACTATAACTCCACCATTGAGATGGAACCTTTTTAGAACTTTTATGGTCGACCATGAAAATCAGCACTATGATGGATATACCAGGGAGAGTCAACACTAGTGGGACCAGAGATGGTACCAGATACCATAGAGAAGATGCAGATAATCCTGGAGTAGATGAAGACTACACAGTGCAGACAGAAGATATATGCTGACAGTAGACAGAGGCCTCTAGAGTTCAAGGATGACGACCACGTCATTTTATGGGTCTCACCGAGATGAGGACTATGGAAATTTGGAAGAGGCGGAAAGTTATCTCCAAGATTAATTGGAACATTTCATGTCCTCAGCAGAGTAGGAATGGTGGCTTACCACTTAACTCTTCCACCTCAATTGCATCGGGTTCACGATGACTTCCACGTATCTTAGCTACGAAGACACATGCATGACCCTTCACACATCCTCGACCATGGGGTGATGGACATCGATGATGGGGTGTCTTTCACGGAGGTTCAATTAGAGATTGAGGATCGACATGAGGAGTTTTTATGTGGATGGTTGATTTCTATGTTGCACGTCCGTTGGTAGCAAGGGAACCTCCAAGAGAGCACATGGGAGTGGGAGGCTCAGATACAAGCTCAGTACCCCCATTTGTACACTTAGTTCAAGTGGTTGCTTACGGGGATGTATAGCCCTGATGTGGGGAGAATATAAAGACCCAGAAAACTCGTGGATTTTTTTTAAATACATGGGATTTTCACGAATCTGCGAAAGTTTACGGAGTGTGATTCTGATGCCCAATGTGCCTGGAATCAATTTCTTGTGTTTTGTTCTGGTACATTCAGTAAACATATGAGTGGATATTTATGTCATTTGAAAAGGTGCTCGGAATTGAAATCTGAGGGAACCATTGAACTCTCAATGCCAGTATTTTCTTAAGAAGACCTTCACCTCGATGATAATAGTTTGTGAATAAATGTTAGTTTTGGGGTTTTTATGAGTAAACTTAATAAAAATAAAGTTGTGGTTTAATTTTTATTCTTGTTGGTTAAAACCACCAATAGGAGGTTGGTGGGGGGGCACCACATCTTCACCTCCCATGAGAGGCTATGGTGGTGGGGCCCACCTGAGGTCTAAAACCTCTATTCATGTGAAATTAATGTGGTGGGGACCACCTGAGACCACTTAAAGTCTAGAACTCCACTAATTAATGAAGGGGAGCCTCTTGATCTCCTCCACACATAATGGTGCCAACCCACCCCCATTTAATTGATTAATCCACATCAATAAATTAAATTCCTCCTTTTTAATTTCATGCCAACGTAATAATAGATATGATAATCAATTATTTGGAACATCTTTTCACCTTGGACATTTGGGAGGGGAGATCTTGAGAGAGGAAGACCTCTCCAACCAAGAACGACCATCGAAGAATGAATAACTCTTCATCCACTGACGATGGGCACATTCTTCCTTCATCAACCAGGGAAAGGGGGTAATTGTCGTCCTTGAAGAATGTCGTTGACTATATCCTAGACTTCTTCATATTATTTTGTGACGTCAACGAATTGACGTTCGACTTTTATCGACCTCGTCGACGAACAAAGAATCTGAGGTAGTGGTGTGGTTTGACATGAGCATCGTTGGTTCTTACATCTGTGATTGTTTCTATTGACCTCCTTGCTACCAAACAAACGCGGAAGGACCGAGCCAAATTAAAATGGCCCAATCCCTCTGTCGTTCTTGTGAATGTTTGGGGTGTTCTTCGCGATCATCATGGGTGAAGAGAAATGGATTGTTGCAAGACTGTTTTGTGACAAAACGATCCCAAATTGAAGAACCAACATCACATCGACCTAGCAGTGTTGTGACGACGATAGCGGGTGACAGATCGGAACGGAACGGGAAGGACCATTCCTCGACCTTTCTTCAAGAGAAATAATCACGTGGTGTTTTTGGAGATAATCAGAGGCCCAAAAACACCAGAGACGAGTAAAGGACATCAGGGAAACCTAGTGTCTGATGTTTCGTGACGAATGGACCGTCAGAACGAAGAACATACATCACAAGAGGAACACTGGCCGGAGGCACCATTTATGGAAAATTTCAGAATACACGGTGTGTACCTCTGACGAACATTCCATGTGGTATGAGTATTCTGTGGCTTGAGATATGGATGTTGGACAAGTAACACACAGTGTGTGCCCCCGGTCACACAATGTGTATTCTCTTCACATATTGGCAGAAGTTGTTTCGCGATACAAGGCGTGTAGTCTGGGAAATAAACAAACACGGGAAAAGTTACACGACCAAGAGACACGACATGTAATCACTACATATTGGCAGATTCCGATTCACGAGACACAATGTGTATCTCAGGGTTATAGAGACACGAGGTGGAGTACACGGGCATGTACTCCACCACACGGACATGCAAGGCTAGTGACACGGGCTACCCCGTGTATTAGATACACAGGTTGGAGAACACGGGTTGTGGCTGTGCACGGGCACAGGGCCATAGTACATGGAGCCGACACTAGTTTCGTAGACAAGGTGTGTAACCATACCACATGTTGTGTACTTATTACACGACTAACATTACGACATGATCCATTGTACACAGGCAGTACCCAAGGTCTGAAGACACGACATGTGCCCTTCCAAACATGTCGTGTACTTTTTGGAAAATGTCTTGGACATGTATTGCTTGAATTTTCTCCCTGTGATGTGGCAGACCTTTGGGATACTTCTTTGTGGGACTTGGTGGCAGTTGACGTGTCGACACTTGACTTGAGGAGCAGACCCTCCTAGAATAAAGCATGCTTTGTGGAAACACGGTTGCTTTCTGTACTCTAACGACTGTTCCTGGATCATGTGTTGGTCTGAAAGTTTTAACTTTAGTTCCTAGATAACGTGTTGGTCCAACAGAATAGATGGAACTGGATCATTTGTTGGTCAGACAGCTCTGCAAACTGTTCTTGGATCATGTGTCTGTCTGAGAGTTATGACTTCTATTCCTGGATCATGTGTTGGTCGGATAGAATAGCTGGACCTAGATCATCTTTTTTTCCCACAGTGCTGACAAATATTCCTTGATCATGTGTTGGTCTGATAGTTCCAACATCTGTTCCTTGAACATCTGCTTGTCCAACAGAATAGCTGGTCCTGGATCATGTGTTGGTCCGACAGCTCTGACGATTTAGTGGCTATATCTGGTCATCTCTATCTCTCTATATAAGTATTATACCAGTGTGAGCTGAGTTAGTGACTTATATGTTTTCCTCATGATTGATATGGGCTAATTGATATCATAGGTATATGTATGGAAATATACCTATGTAATGGTTATCCGTTGATTTCATACTCTGTGGTTTATCCTTGGTTGATTTTGAGAGACCTTGGTGGTCTCGGGGTCCCTACTGAGTATCATTATACTCACCCCTTCACGGGATATTCCCGCACCTCATTATGTTGGATGCAGACGATAGACACCGTTGACCGAGGCTGAGTGTACAAGGACTGGATGGGACTCAGAGGAGGACCTTACGGTGAGTCGGTACACGAAGGAGACTCATGGATGTGGAGCGCTAAGGAGGATATTTGTACCTACCCTTCAAGTAGGATCTGTGGTGGACATTCCTGAAGATGCTTTTCACCTTTCATTTGTTTACATTTCTTCATTTGTATTGTTTTCAATTTCCTTTTAATTTACATTTGGGCTTGTATTTTCAGCCCTTTACTTTTCAGCACTCCTTTTCTATACAGTTTTTCTTAGTTTTTTTCATCAAGATTACTCTGTTCTGTGTGTTTATTGTTTATAAAGGAAATTCCTTCCATATTATTGGGATTTACACCTTTGGTGCTAGTCTCCAGCCCCTAACCTATGGAAGGAGGGCTTCAAGTTGTCACGGTACGGGCCCCGGGGGACGGGTCGTGACAATAAATTTTATATTTTATGCCTAAAATGTAATATTAATTTAAAATATACATCTAAATTACCATGACTAGTAAACCATTCATTCCTTTGGGATGTTATTTCTTTTATATTTTGATAATTTAATAATCTAAAGCACTTGCTCCAAGATACTTGGGTCACAATCATTACAGTTGGTATAATATAATGTTTAGTAGAAACATTCAGAACTAGATTTTTGAAATATGAAATTAGAGAACACAACTCTAAAATAGAATTCGAGGAAACTATAGAAGATCCATTAGGGTACAATGGGTCCATACCCACACATGCATGTGTAAAATTAAAAATAATTGCTGGGAGATAGTGGTTTATTAAAACTGTTTGGCTAAAATCATCTGTATACATTACTGATTTAGAGTTTTATCGAGCACCCTCCTGATTCCCCCCCCCCCATGTGAACCCTCCCCGACCTACACCTCTAGGAACTCTCCTCCCCTCCCCAACCTCGACCTACTTGACCTACCAGCCTACGTCGGTGCCTCCTGGCCACCATCCCCTCTCTTCTCCTTCTCCTCCGGTGAGGTTCCCCCTCCCTTATCAGCTCCCTCTCTGACAACAATGTCCCCCTCCCCTCTAGTATCTTGGCTCCCCCACCTCCAGCGATGTTCCTACCTCCCCTATCATCTCTCTCTCTTAGAAATATCCCTTCTCCCCTCTTACCTACCTCTCTACCAACAACATCCTTCGTCCCCCTCTTCAGTTGTGATTGAGACCCCCCCCCCCAATGCCGAACACCCCATGTGATGTCCCCTTTTCTTGGATCCTTCTCCTCCTGGAATTTATCCAATATATATTGAGGTTTCATGATTGTTACTTCCTGTTAAGAAATCATCTTCTTCAATTCTTCAATTTCATAGTGTTTTACTCTATCCAGTTGCACAGTTTCATTCGGTTGCACCCTAGGGGTTTGAGTTTCCCTAATTTTAACTTTGATACTAATCTATAAGGGACATAATTATTCTCCCAGGTCCCCCCAGGCATGATTTGGAATCAACTACCAAAGTCAAATCAGTTTGGATAGTCTTGGTTCATATAACACTAGTTTAGGTTGGTTTATTGATATCTCTTGTTTGGCCAAATTTGATTTGGAGATTTTAGTGACGTATGTGTCTATAAAAAACCAATATCAGGTATGAATTGCATGAATAAGTCTAATTTACATCTTATCTGTCTATTTGTTTGTGTTTGTAGCTCATATAATGTGCATATGTTCAAGATTCACCATTTTTTATAATAATCTCAGGTTTGTTTATTGATGGGAGAGTGGGGATATTCTGAGAAACGTGATATTATATGATTGATATATGGGTATAATTGTTTTCTATTCTATTTTGATATGTGCTATTATATTTTTAAACTCCTCCTAGTGTATGTTTGATTATACTTTCATTGAATCTTATTTTTATGATTAATTTTTAAATTTAGATTTTATGTTAATTATTTTAATATGATTTGGGTAATTTATCATTTTTTCATCTATTTATTTAAGGTTTCATGGAAGTCCAATGTATCGGGGACTCATTCGAGATTCGCAAAAACCAATTCATTTCATTTAACATATTCTTGAGGATGAAATAAAAAAATTTAAATAAAACCAACTTAAACTCATTAAAATTGAATTGAATGAAATAATACATAATATAAGTTGTAAAAATCAAAATTATCTGAATTTTATTAATCGATGAAGAGTAAAACAGAAAATTTTGAAATGAGTCTGCAATAAATTTAATTATCCTTTACTGAACAAATAAATTAAAACTATACATATATAAAATATGATATCATGTTGTGTTAAATAGAATCATACATATTCAGTGACCTGCCTCAATTTGGATGACATCAAACATAACAAACCCAGATGAACCATGGGAAACAATACCAAATAAGACTATGAGGTGTAAATTAAAAATTAGTTGAACTAAATAAAGTGTAACCATAAAATCCAAAAATATATTGGATAAAACCAATTAAAAAATAGGCTGAAACATTTAAAATAGGTGAACCTTAATAGTAAAAATTTAAATCAGGTCAACCAAAATAGGTCTAGAATGATCATAATCCAGAAAATATAATTCAAATAGAAAAAAAGTAATGAAAATAAATTGGACCAATTAGAACTAATCTAACTTGAAATAATCTTATATTACATATTTTTGTATCAAACTGTCCCAAATATAATAAATTAAAACCTATATGACTACATACACCAAGAACTAAACTAAATTGAACCAATCTGATATATACCTAATCTAATATAACTGAATTGATTAGAACCTAAATGAATGATATTTTTTAGTGTAATATAAACAATCAATAAAAAATAAATATAATGAAAATGTCTTGAAATAAGTTGTATAGAAGAAAACCACACTAAGTTGAAACTCGAGACAAACTAATTTGCAGAACTAAAACATGCACTGGTAGTTTGATTAATATTGTGATGAAGATAATATTTACCATTCCAAAAATGATTGATGATTAAGATCCCGCTTATTAAAATACCCTTGACTAGAAAAATATCCTATAGGGGATCCATTAATCATGATAAATAGTACATAGATAGATGAAATATATCTAAAACATTCACTGGATAATATTCTATCAAATGCTCCCATCCTTTCATTTCAATTCAATACAAAGAGAGGCAAGAATGATTGAGGTAATAAGTTTAATCCCCTAGAAGAGAACCAAATGAAGCACAAAATAGGGGATGATCCTCTTCTAAATGATTTTTTTATAATTATTGTGGGACAAATATTTCTAAAACATTATCAACTCTGTAATAAAATAAAGAATCATAAATCAGATTTATCTATACATATTTATTTAGTATTTTAAAAAATTTTACGACCTATTGTGATGATTGGAAGCACCTTTATCAATATTTCTAATATAGACATTTCATATGTTTGTTAATATAAACATCATTTCATAAATCAACATAATGGGTTTTATATTTACTTATGTTACCTCAACTATTATTAAGAAACATTCTATCCTTATTGACCTTTCATTTATCTCATATACTAGTTTTAATATTTTCTCATTGAATTTCTTATACAACACTTCAAAAATTACACTTGAATCACAATAATAGTTTTATCTAATTTCTCATACTAGACATGAATAATCCCAGAATATTGAGATTTAATAACACCTATATCTATATAGACTACTGTAATAACAAGTCTCTTCTTAAAATTGAACTATTGTTATATAGAAAACACCGTTTATAGGATCTCATAAAAACCCATGGGAGTCTATTTTGTACTTTTAAACTAGGATATGTAGAAATTAATTGGTTTGTATACTGATATAGAACTATCTTTTGAAAAAATCATGATGTTAAAAATAGTGGTATTGAATATAAGTTTTCATTAGAGGTTGAGGTCCACATATACTGTAACATATAGAATTTTCATATATTCTCTTGGAATGAAGCCATATTGAGAGGCTCAAGGATTGAGACATGAACTCAAAATTCATTAAAATATTTCACAATGATACGAAGGTTAAAATTCCTATATCATCAACTTTCATATATGGTTATTTTTTCTCAAATAATAGAAAATTTTCATCTATTCTTGACAGATCATTTTACATGCATGTTTACTAATTTTACTGATTACAAAGACAAAATTAAATAGATTGTGGTTATTCCACATTTTGAATTATATTTTCAAAACTGTAAACTCATGGATCCATCATTTAATTATTGGTTTAAGGATACCCTCCCCAATCAAGACATCAACCATGATATTTATGGTTTCATTAATATAATATTCATGAGTTAGTGGTATTTTCATGAGTTAGTATATGTTGAAAATTCTAATGTATAAATTTTTTTGGTGGAATTTTTATCACATCATACATTCATATGGGTTCTAATTCTCAAATTATTATTATTATCACATAATTTAAAAAAGAATGTCATGTAAAACATTTCAAGACCATACCTAAGGGTTTCTAATTATGAAATTCTCAAATTATTGTGCTTATCCCAAATATTAATGTATTGTAAACAGTTTTAAGATACATGATCCCAACTAAAATTAACTAAACTGAACTAAACCTAAACAATATTAAACAAATGTAATCAAACTGAATCAATTAGTACCCAAATGAATGAAATTTTCAAAACTAATATAAACAAAAAAAGACAAACTAAATCTAATTAATATCTTCCAAAATACATGTATCTAACAAAACCAAACTAAAATTAAACATGAGATAAACTGATTATATACCATTAATAAAATGAGTAATTATTAATTAATAAGAATGTACAATTTGATGGTATAACTTGAAAATATAGATTGGTTTCCCCCATGCTTGAAGAATCATGTATTAACCCATGTGGTGTTTTGGTTCTTATATATTGGCTGATGGCACGTATATTCATGAGATACATGTATGTTTTGTTTTGTTTTTTTATATCTCATTGGTCACTTAAGATTTTACAACATTCTACGTAAGAAGGGTAGTGATTCTATCCTTACTAGTTTACATAGATCACATGTATATTGTAATACCATGATGTGTGGGTGCGAGGAAATAATGAAATCAAGAGTATCTATGGGGTCTCCAATGATATGGAATTATTTTTCTAAACCATTTTGTGGGAAAATTTCGAGATTATATTAGAGTCATTAAATAACTACACGTGTCTCTATGATATAGCATAAATAACCACAAATATCCCCAAGTGTCTCCATACATCGTATCATCCTTGCATGGGTTTTCCACTCACCCAATCCTATAAAACAGAACCTAGTATATCCTCTTATCCACAAAGTCTAGACATATATCTCGAGGATTATCCCATTCCTGTATGAATATCTCATTAAAAGTCTAGAAAACGATGATTATTCACCTCATGATTTTCCTAGTCACAAAATCAGACCATGTCGACCCCATCTAAATTAATATATCATCAAAATGAGAATCCTCTAGGGTCCCTCCGACCCGTCCTAGTTTCTACTCAGTAACCATAATCCTCATCCCACACACTATTGTTTTCTCTCGTCTTGTTGACCATTCATTATTTATATTCTCAATAATCCGGTCAAGAACCTCATCAAAATCATGTATTATAACCCAACCCCACTAACTAGGTTCCATCCTAAACTAAATAACACCTAGCCTATAATCATTATAATGATAATTTGTCAGAAAATACCCAATACCCACACTATCAACTCATCCTTCATCTCCTTAGTCGAACTCTTAATTCTTTAAAATGAGTAAAAACATTCATAAAACATATTATAGACTCAAAGGGACCATCCCACTCTAATAACCCAACATGATTTTAATCCATCCTCAAAATTATTTCATCATCAAATGCTAGATCATGCAATTGTCACGCCTATCACTAAACGTCCAAATCCTTGTAGGAATATTTTTCTTTATATAAACCCTCATCAAGTCTATCCACATATCATCCCAAATATAATTCATTTGTAATACCACTCATATCCCAATCAATATCTTATCCACTTGGAGACCTAGTGATAAGGTGATTTCGTTTCCAATAAATCACTAAAGAACCTTCTCTATACAAAGGTAGTTTGTGAACACCATATCTATAGGTCTACTATGTTAATATGTTTCCTTTAATTTATCGTCCACAGATTCCATGACTCCGATGGAACATATTTATAATAAATCCCTTCTAAATCTATCACCGAATAATCATGTTAGTGTTTAAGAATCTATAGAGGCTCTTAATACTTTCTTCATAGACCTGGGATTGAAATGTTTTTCGCTGTTTATATGTCAAAATTAGAGAGGAATCTACACATTATTGATAATTTCCCATGATTCCCATGATAAAAGTGGGTTGCTAGGAATAGAAAATAATGTTAGTATATTCTCATAAGACTCTATGAGATCTATTATCTTTTACCCTCGATGTGATACAGATTAGCATAATTAATCAATTCATGTAGTTCCCACCTCTACAGCCTATCATAGTGCCTCTACCATTGTAGTAACATCATGTTAGGACTACTATACCACATAATGGATCCTAGATTGTTCTGCTAATATATTATTTTTAATAATAAACATGTAGAATATGAAGAAAAACACATATTGAATCCTATCAATATCACCACTCTATATATTTAATGAAATTTCATGAGTCACTAATTCTATTTTATGCTAAGATAATTTTTCAACAACATTATTTTGATGTTGTACAACCAAACATGAAACATACTCTACTGGTAGATTCAATTCAAATACAATATTCTCTACCCTAATGGTGACCACATCCTTCACCCAGGCATGTAATTCTTGATATTAAAACCCACTGGATCATAGGGTTCTGAACATGTACCAGAAGTGGTCGAAATGTTCCTTCAAATCTTTAAAGGTCCACTCTATGATCATTATTTATATATCTCCCCACAATTTTTGCCTAATTATTTGATAGAAATATATAGTACTATAGACCTTATAGTATGAATAGTGAGGGAACACAAATGTTTTCAAGAACAAGGTGGTGAGTGATTGGCTTGTACTCACATCCCATGGGAATCATGGTGTATAATTGGATTCTATGAGAAGAGATACTGAGGCAAAAGGATCTGGGATCTATGATCCTTGAGGAGGAATTTCCATAATTAGTCACATAAGTCATGTTAGTCAATGTACATAAATTATGTTGTTAAAAGAATAAAAATTATGTAAAATGTTGTTTATTAATCATTTTCAGTTAATGTAGTAGCTAGTATTTTAACCACAACCTTGATCCAAGGGATGATAGAAATGTGTTCATATTCTACACATCATAAATGCATTGAATATTCTCATTCCACTAACATAATATGTTCAATGATAATTTGAGGGACACTGCCACCCTAAAGGAGTGGAAGCATAAAAAAAATCAGAACATTTTATACATACCAAATATTATATTCAATTTCAGGTTAAATGCTTACTATCTCCCAGTGATGCGTCCATCCTAGCAAGGTATGTTGGAGAATAGTTACCCATATCTGCAGATTCATAGAGTGGTCATAGTCATGTCAAATAAAAATGTATGGGGATTATTGCACCGATATTAGGCACCAGGTTCAACCCTTCTTGGACCTCAGTAATTTTCTAATCTCCTTGGACCATATGCATGCCTAGGGGATGCTGATGGGATGGAAGGTGTATCTTTCTAGGATATATAAGTTTTTTCCACTATATAACATCAAGATAATGGACACCGTTAATAAATTTTAGGAAAAGATACTTAATAAATTTTATGATTAAATTCCAAAAATGAACTACTTGACGGTTTTGGGTGAGTTTTCTTTGATGACTACCTCACAAAATTCATCTTCTATGTTTTATTTATGGGAAGTCATTCAAAAGGGATGACATTTTATGTTTTGGAGGTGGAACCAGTGGAAGTATACATCTCCTTCATTGTCACGACCCCCCCCCCAAAGGTATACCTCTCCTGGGTTGGCAATGAGAGAAGGGTGATAATGCCCTCTCAAATCACGTCTCTAGTAGGCACCGGGTTGGAAACTAGCACCGAGGGTATCGTAAACACACATATGGTAGGAATTACTCGCTAAGAGAACTCATTATAAAGAGAGTGATATGACAGACACCAACTTACTCCAACTCCAATAGTCATATAAATGAAATCCCATGTACACATATGTAATTTCATGCAAAACAACTACATGTAAAAGGGATAATCTATAAGTTCCCAAAAGAAAGTGAAAACAATAAAAACCATGAAACCCAAATAGCTCCTGAAACCCCAAGCTAGTAGAGAGAGTCATGATCTCCAACCTTCACCATGTGATCCAAAAAAGAGTTTATATATACATAGGGTGAGTATAACAGTATTCTCAGTTGGATCCTCCCCAGAGCCTCTCCTATAAATGTAAAGAACGCATTCTAAACTCGAGTGAACAAAAAGTGATACTAACTCATCACCTAAACTGGTATACTATGTTCCCAGTCTCACCATGTAAACTCTTACGAAGTATCACATAAAAGAGTATATAATATAATAATTAATAACAAGGGTACCCTTCTACTACTTCCCCAATTGTTTTCCACTTTTCCCCAATGTCACAAGTCCTAGGCATCTCTCTTCATAAAGTATTGCCCACATAAACAAGGGAAAAGAACCACAAAATTAACCTCGTGCAACCAAACCACCTAGTACACTTAAAAAAGTGACCGAGTAGTTTTTGGGATCCACCACAGCTCTCATAATGTGTATCATACATTGGTATTATTCATCAAGCCAATACAGCCCAGACATATAGTATGGATCCTCAAGCCATCACAGCCTATACACGTTACACCTATAGTTGTCCATAGTTGACTATATCGATAATATATGTATGTGAATAACCACAAGCCATTACAACCCTCTATACACATTTATGGTGAAAATTAACAGTTGTGTCTACCAGCACATGTAACTACCAAGAGAAGAGAGTGGGGCCAAAGGGGGTAGTGTGCCATCCATCCTTTCGCCGGAATGTGGTGGAAAACATCCCATAGGGCTCATAATCTCTTGTGTTTATGTTTACCTAACTTAAACTGTGGAGTATCATATTGGAACACAAAAATTGAAAAATATACTATATATCACAACCACAATATGGGCATAACATAGTCTTAGACTCAACTATAACTAACATCTCATGGAGTCCCAACTGCCACGTCTAAGACTATGTTTTTGATAAGCCCCAAACCATTTAACGAGCTTTATTAAATTACTTCATTCCATTTTTATCTGTTTCAAATTACGTTAATTGATTTTTTTAAAAATAATTTACCATTAACAATTTTCACATTATATTTCATCATCATCTAACCCAAAGTCCATTGTCCTCAGCATTGCATCCTATAATACTCCAACCCCATGGGTTAACATCATTTATTGAATTATTTATTTACAACATAACTTTCCGATATTCCCTGGAATTCTATAAAAACCTTTTTTGGTACTAAAAACAAGGGGGATTAACCTGGTGAGTATATGAACTACCCGTCTAGTATTCGCTACTTATAGCTATACTGTAGAACCATCCCCCCTTGAGAATCTAAATAAGGGAAGCAAGTGGCATACCCTACACGTCTTCTCCCCTTTCCAAATAAGTGTATGCATGAACAACTGTCTTGTGTAGGTTGTAATGTAATGTAGTTAAACAACTAATGAGAATCAGAAAGATTCCAAACATTCACATCCAACTCGTTTCATCATCCCTGATTTCCTCCCCGAAACCCACAAGCATAAACTGATGCAGCTCACCACTCTAGGCGTCAACTGCTACCACAACCAGTAGTCCACCATGCCCTCACATTTCACAATAGCCGTCAAGTATCACATCATAACACATGTAACAATAAAACAAACATCATATAAATTGGGATCTCTTCCCTTAAACAAGCGAGAGGGTAACACAGAACCCTATAGAGGATTATCTTTTATCTAACAACCAGTTATATAATCCATCTTGAATTAACCAGTTTATTATTCGTAGGTTCCAAATTTAGGAAACCTGAACAGTAAGATATCCCATGTTGATTAAACCTGCATACTATATCAATTTGATTCACATCAAATTACAACAACAATAATTAGATTTATTCATATGCTTCTTTATCTTTAGCCAAACCATTATCAACTAATTCCGTCTTTAAATTCATTACCATTTTCCACCAAGACTGTAATGATATACAATGTAATCATATATATCACAGTATCTTGAAAAACAAGAGGCAATAAAATACGTTTGTTATCAATTTATTTATCTGTTTATAATATTTATTATTTCAATTCAATTGTGATCCAGTGGGATAAAACATGATAACTCTATAGTTTCACATAAAAGAAAAGAGAAGGAAAAATCCCATACAACAAATGGTTATTGAGGTTCATTACACGAGAACGATCCAAAAAACAGGTTATAATCTCCTCCCCATGTGACAATTGTGTCCCCCCAATGATGTAGAGATACCACCACACTGGTCAACAGCCATAAAATTCCCATTAGGAACACAGACATAGAATTCCATAAATGGGAAAGGATAAATAAAAGGAGAAGACCCAAAAAAAGATTATGATAGATCATACCTTATTTTAAAGATTGATTGATAATACATGGTTGCATCAAAAATAGTGGGGGGCCAATAAAATGAAAAAATTTTGATTGACAAACTCTTAAATGATGGAATGAGAGGTTCATGTTTCTCACAGGTGAGAACAAAGTGGAAGAATTACGGAGGAAGATATCTCATACCTTTATAGGATTTAACAGATCAACGAATTGAGATACACTAGATTTTCAATTAAAAGATGATCGCATTAAACCACACGGTTTGACCATGTTAAATCATCCCGAGACATAAGACAAATTAATATAGGGGTTATGGCCTTATAATCGGCCATAGAGTCCATCCAACGATTATTTAAATGCATTTTATGTCAAAGTAAATGTCAAAGGGAAGAATCTGTAAGAAGTTGGAAACACTATTCATGAACATGAAGTAATTAAAAGGAAATATGCTATCATTGAAACCTCACCATTCTGGAAACAATGTTCATGAAATAAAAATTTAAAAAAGGAAAGAGGATACCATTGGAACCTCACCATTATAGAAACACTATTCATGAACTCATAATTTGGCAATTAAAAGAGGCTACTGTTAGAACCTCGCCATTCTAGAAACACTGATCATAAAGTCAAATTTGGGAAAATGAAAGAGACTACCGTTGGAACCTCACCATTTTGGAAACACTATTCATGAACTCCAAATTAGGAAAATGAATGAGGATAATCTTGGAACCTCACTGTTCTTGAAACACCGTTCATGATCTCCAAATTTGGCTAGGAAAAAATGCAACCAATGGAACCTCACTATTCTGGAAACATAGTTCATGAACTTGAAATTTGGAAATGGAAAGAGGATAAAGTTGTAACCTCAGTATTCTGGAACATTGTTCATGACCTAATAATTTGGAAACGGAAAGAGGCTAGAGTTGGAACCTCACCATCAGAGAAAAGTATTCAAGAACCTGAAATTGGGTAAAAGAAAGAGGCTACCATTGGAAGCTCAGCATTTTGGAAACACAATTCAGGAACATAAAATTTTCCAAATGAATGAGTCTACCATTGGACCTCATAATTTCTCTATTCGCATAAGCCTACTACTGACAATGTTAAAAAAAGTTTTCCATTCCACTGTTCACCTAAGGTTACCATTGGAACTCTTTAGATAAGGCTACCAATCACCCAATTCACATAAGGCTACCGATGACCCTGTTCACATAAGGTTACCATTTCACTGTTAACATAAGGCTACCAGTTATAGTTTTCACATAAGGATACCATTGCACTATTCACCTAATGAAACTGATGACACTCTTCACATAAGGATACCAATGCACTGTTCACCTGAGGCAACTGATGACATAGTTCACATAATCCTACCATTTCATTATTGACCTAAGGGTACAGATGATAATGTTCTCATAAAGCTAAGATTTCAATGTCCACCTAAGGATACTGATTATACTTCTCACATAAGCCTTCCGTTGCACTATTCACCTAAGGCATCCGATGACACTGATCACAGAAGTTGAAATTTAGAAAAGTGTTGGGGATAAGTCACCTTGACCTCCCAAAACACATCAGATGCCGGATTTATGCAATGGAATAAACCATAGAATTACGAGCCATTACATCAGATACCTCTCAAAAAAAATTCATCCTCGAGAATTAAAAACTAACTTGAAAGGAAATAAAAAATAATTATAAACAATAACCCCTCGAGATACCTCTCAAAATAGAGAAAGACAGAAGAATCAATCTAAGAAAGTAATCTAATAAACACGAATGGTCTATAACCACAATGGGTACATTGATACAATAAAATTGATAAATATAAAAAAAAACTCTAGGTATTGAGCATGTATATATGACTAACGTACCCAGGTACACTCCTACATTACATTGTGTCACCACTAGAAACGAAAAAATGGAATAGAATGCTCATACAACACCTTTTATTTGCGGTCATGGATTTCCAAAAGTAAATCCTCAAAGGTCGCATCATAATCAACATTAATCTATCCCCAATCGATTACATGAGAGTCGTTATGAAGATAATGACTATGATGTGATACAAAAAAAATATCATGTATTTGTCTCAACTACGAGGGAAGTGCTACTCAATACGCCACAACTCCAACTTGATCTAACACCTAAAAAGGCCCCACAAACTGGGGAGAAAGCTTACTCCCATGACCAAACACTTTCTTCCCACGATTTGGAGTCACCTTCAAAATCACATGATCCCCAAAATAAAACACTATGGGTATTATCCTAGTATCGGAATACAATTTATGATAATGCTTCGCTGCTTTCAACCTCCCATGAATCACCTAAACCATCTCTGTTGTAATCTCTACTAGTTCTGGTCTGATAATTTTTAATCTCCGAACCTAGTATAACACAATAGATAATGGAAAGTTCGGCCATACCAGGCTTCAAACGGTGCCATAATGATGGTGGATTGAAAACTATTATTGTTTGCGAACTCCACCAAGGGTAAGTGTCTCATCCACAAACCTCCAAAATCCATAACACATAATCGCATAATGTCTTCCTGTGTTTGGATGGTTCCTCTATCTGAGCATCCGTTTGCAAGTGAAAAGTAGTGCCAAGTCCTAGTAATGAACCAAAAGAAATCTAGAGACCTCTCCAAACCCTAGAGGTAAAATGAGGATCTTGATAGGAAATTATCTTCCTCGAAACTACGTGGAGTCTCACACCTCCTCCAAATACTAACACAACAAAATATCCACTTAGATCGACACCATTATTACTATGAACTACTCTCATATTATTAAATGATCCACTACCACACAAATAAAATCATGTCCTCCCAATGCTCGAGGTAAACTAGTAAGGATCATTATTTATTCATTAAATCTATTCATTGAAATATGAGGAATTCATTGGATTCATATGACATGGTTTTCAGACCATCTAATGAAATACCTATTGGATAAAGATCGATTAAGGTAATACCTATTGGTTTGCTACAAGTTAAATAAAGCCCCATGATGCATTAGTAGTCTCATGAGATGAAATCAGTTAGTCAATAACCCTTCACAACTGTTTCCAAGAAGAATCAGATAGGTTTCATCCCATAGCTATAATCTATCTTGTGGAAACACATGATGTTATTGTGGTTCTTGTTCAATATACATGATGTCCAATAATTAATAATTTTGTATATTTATAAATCATTTATTATTATATATATTATTTTCACCATGAGAAAATATATTACTTTATTACATTATTTTGATTAAATGGATTGTGTGCTTAGTTATTGACATTAGAATATAGATTATACATATATATTCAAGTTTGATTCCCCTGTAAATATCTCTTAATTATAAATTTAGACTATCATTTTATTATATTTTAATTTAGGTATCCAAGATGTTCATTATGATTGATATTCAGGTTTACTCTAATAAGAATAATTATGTTTTGAAAAAAGAGGTTGTATTTTATGTCGAAAATGTATTGTATTTTTAAAATTTTAATATAATTTACCAAGAATACTAAAATATTCATTCCTATGAGATGTTATTTCTTGTATCTAATCCCAATGTACTAATTTTTTGCACCTAATCTAGGATATAGTGGTGAGGGTCTTTAAATTTTCTTTATTTTAGATATCGAGTCCTTATCGTTTGCAGGTGATTGTCTAAGAGAAGATAAATGTTGGTAATGTTATGGGTAGGTAGTTTAAATTATTTTGGTTATTATATATATATATATCTTCTAATTTAATGTGATTCTATAAGCTACCCAACCCATATAGGTAGAGAGGTTGGAAACTATTTCCCTCTGGGTGTCTTTTCCCTAACATCTCATTTAGAGAGGATGGATGGATGACTAAACCCTATTTAATTCTATCATCTCCTCATATTATTATTTATTGGTATTCATATTTGTTAATTATTTCCTATATTTTTGTAGAGGAATTCAATAGCATGCGGTTAATTCCCACACATGTATCATTAAGTAAAGGATCATATATATTTTAATATGTATATCTTATATGGGTTCGGATGGAATGATGTATAATACATTATGAATAACATATTTTTCCTTACAAAAAAATTGGTTAATATATTGATATGAAATTTTGATGATGGAATAATGTGACAACCAATTTTAGGTTTCTATACAATTTTATTTTGTGTATGTGGATTATTCAGCAGGAGATAGCTATGGACTTTCCAAATCATTGTGATAATGGAAAACCTATAGGGAAGTGGTACCAATGGACCATTAATTTTATATTTTATTTCATATTATATTTTTAATTGTATATGATACTTTTTGAGAGATCAATAGTATAGCTGGGAACATAAGATACTTGATTATGCGGGGATTTAGTTTCATTATTTTCTTCGGTATTATGTGTCTTCTATCTTACATTTTCACAAGAGGATCCATGGCGGATCACATTGAGTACACCTATTAGGATCCCCCAATATATATAATTATATTTTAAGGAATATTATATATGGTTGGTTATTGGGTTAGACACTACTAACATGGGATTTTTTTGGAATTTTTAGCACTTTGAGTTTTCTACCAAGGATTTTCTTTTGTTACTGTTGGTTTTTTTTTCTGGTTTACCTAGTAATAAAAAATCAAATTGTTTTTTTGTATCTTTTAGCATGGTTAATTTATTATACATAAGTATTTGTTTTCTGTTCAAATTGTATATCTCATTCATCATATTATACATACTGGGAGATTCATCCCATTTGTGTGTATGATATACCATCTAGGATTGTTTCCAACTCATATCCTATTGGAAGTCAACTCCGGGCATCATCATCCATCATCTTTCATTATCGGTATATTATGGGTGTCTTTTGATGAGGAGGTCATGGATATTATATAATTTCATGATATAAAGTTTTTAATTATAGAACAAATAACATTTATGTGGATTTAAAATTAATCCACTTTTGAATATCACCATTAAAGTGTTCGATAAAAAGAAATGATTGATAATAGTTTTAAAATTTGAACGAAATACACAAATGTTCTAAAATGTCAAAAAACAGTTTTTTTATTCAAAATGATATTTTAAAATAAATTCTTTTACTAAAAAAATAAATCATTAGTCAATTAAATGGTTTTATTATTTTCTATTTCATTCTCATATATTTATAAAGTAATAACATTTATAATTTTGGTAAATACAATTACATTCACTATCCATATAAAATTATATTTTTTCATAAAAATTACATATTATTTTAATATGTATGTGATTAATTTTTTTAGGAAATTATTTTTATAATTTTACATTTAAAAAATTAATATATTTATCTTTTAGATGAAAATAAATTTAACTTTTACTCAATATATTCCATTTATTTCATTATGCATTTTTAATCTTATTTTAGAAGATATGCTATTAAATTAAAATATTTTTATTCACTTGATGTTATATTATTATAAAATATTATAAATAATTTTCAACTGACATGTTAAATCTGATTTTATATTAATTATTCGTGTCAATTATGTTTTCACACACAATACTTATTTAAGGAAAATACAATGTGAAATCTCAAGGTATTAAACTATCCCAATTAAATAAATTGCACCAAAAAATTTTAATTATTACTTGTTTAAAAATGAAATATATTCCATGACTCATGAATTGACTTTCAATGTTGTTTAATCCATATTATCTTATTTTCAATCACTCAACTCATTTATTCCTGTATAAAAAGAAGATAATAATTTTGGAGATTTTCTATAACCATTATGGAATACAAACCAATATATTTTTGTTAAATTTTCAATGGGATTTTATTTTCATCTTTGTACTAATTGGTGATAATGGATCGATTATAAAATTTATTTTCCATTCCGGAAAATTATTAATGTTAAGAGATCTAATACATTACTAATATCAAATAATACTTGAAAATGATAAAAATACGTATAGGAAGATATTATATATTTCTTGGTTGTTATATTATTTAGATACATTAATAATTCCACTACAAATTTTTACATATAACTCAACTTCTACACATCGGTCTGGTGATTTTATTTTCATAGAAAACGTACAAGGTAGAATGGAGTTTTTTTGAACATGACGTACGTAAAACAACCATAGTTCATATGTGGATGATTGGTGGATCTGACTCAATATATAATTCATGACATAATTCAATAGTTTTTTTAATAGGATATACCATATTCCCATAGACTTATAAGATTCATATTCCATCCTTTATGGTTACCCCTTGAATTAATTATTCTTCATGGATAATACCCAAGTTCCCCACAATTATTACATTGAATGATTATTGGTACCTTTAGGAAAACTCGTTTTCCTTTATCTATGTCTACTGAGACCATCAGTTTTTATTTATAAATATTTCTTTTATATCCTCCCTTTCAATACATAAAATATTATTTAATTCAATGAATACATTTCCTTTGGTGAATCTTCCCATATTTTTGACATCAAGGAAATTTAATCTTCACTCCTTCATCATTTTGGTCTCTCGAACATCCATTAGACTTTATTTTAAATTTTTTTGGTTTTTTTCAGAATTCAAATATGCTTATGATGTGAATAATGAATCTTAATATATGGTTTTTAATACTCATAATGTTTTTATCTTCAAATCCTATCCCATTAGATTGAATGAAGTGAAAAACTCTACATTACCTATGGAATATATTGTTAACATATGTCATTTAGGATTTATTCATTTCCAAATCCAAAATAGGATAATGTGACAAAAGGACAATTAACATCATCATAATATTATCATATATGATATCATGAAAATTTATGCTCTAGATGTCATAGTCTTGAAAAACATCAAATTAGAATTTATTTTATCCTAAATTACACTTGGTTCATTCTAGAATTTCTTTTATTGGGGACTTTAACATATTTTCTACTAATTTCAAGCCATAATACATCCATTATAAAGACTTGTAATGAGAATCTTATAATCCTAAGGATATCCCCAATAAGTTTCAAACCATTTGAGTAGTTACACCTTTTTTTATGAACTGGTTTATGATTATGTTAATACCCAACATGCATTTTAAAGGATAATACTTCTAGGAACATCTATAAAAGAGATTATCAACATGTAGTATCAAGAAAGGTATGTTATATCAATTAAATCCTCAGAATATCTATATTCTATAAATTTTTTATATTTTATTATATGTAGACAAACCCCTTATAGTTTTTAATGTTATACTACCATAATAATCACAACATCACAAATTAACTTTACTAAACTAAATTGTTATCTACTCATTGAAATTATGATCAATCTTACATTATCAACACATAAATTTTACTAAACTTAAATCATATTCTGCAGAGTTATCTAAACCCATCATTGACATTATATGATGAAACCCATGGTAAACGTAACATAAAAAATTATTTAATTTCAAAATTTTATTAATAAATTCAAAAAATAGTCACAGAATATGTTGACTAATATTTTTTTTCATGTGTCATTTTTTCTTATATTTTTACATATAATTTAATGTAATATCTATGTTTTTATTATCCTGAATATTTTTTAGATGAATAATTTTCATATTTGTTAATGTTGTGTAAAATTATAAAAATTAAATAATTTATTTTTGATGTGTTTGTTATATAGGTCATTCGCTTCATTTTAATTTGTAGAAGAATGTGTATAAATTGTAAAACATTTTTTATTATTTTTTATACTTAAATTATTAGTTGAAATGATTTAATTTTATTCACTTATATAAATTATATTTTTATTTTAAAATAATAATTTTAAATGTTATAATATATTCTATGTTTTTGATAAATTTTTTAAAAATTATTCATTTAACTTTGTATTTAATTATATAATTTTTCTGGGAATTTTTTTATTTTTATTTTATTTTTTTCATTTCGTTTCATGGTGCAATAGGTCAATATACCACATCAAAAATATCTATGTGTTAATGCAACTGAAATTTGAATAAGTAAACCTATCATGCAATCACTTCTATTTACAATGTGTCCAGAAAATTAATGACCACATAATGGAAGTCGAATTGAATATATTCTGACTAACTTACTGCATGAGGAATTTCCAATGTATCCACACAATAATTTATAAATATAACATGGTTACATAATTTATCATCAGTTTAGTATTAAAACCTACCATGCCAACAGAAATGGACTGATTGTATAAAAACTCATTAACCTATCATGAGAAGCTAAGTGGTTTGTATAGTGACTAGGAATCCATCTTGTACAATTTTTTAGATGTGAAGAAATCCTACCATAATTTATCCAATATTTCTAGAAGATAAATCCTATATTAAATATAAAAATATTTAAATAAAGATTCGAAGAGATGACTGATATGTTGTTATAGATGAATATAGGGTCAACTGTCATATCAAATGAACATAGACCTCAAACAATGATCCAAATTCTCATCTAAGGGGTTTTAAAAATCATGTAGTATAGATATTGACTGGTTTTAAATAAATTTTTATTGAGAAATACATACCAATTATTAATAAAACCAACATCATGAGAATTTGTACTATAATTGACGATGAAGACATAGAAACTGAGAGGTTATCTTTGAAAAAAATGGGTGAATTTGTCTTGTGTGAATTGTCTAGATTTTTATGGTGTAACACACACTACATAGAATTGATTTCAATTAATTACTAAATGAGGAATGAGATATTTTTTTAGATATTGGTACGTTTTAAATGATAGTTTGATGTATTTTTTTAATCATTTTACCATTTCCTATGGTGGGTGCTGGATCAAAACAGATGGTATTCCTTTCCTAATCACAGCTATGTGAAACCAAACATTAAAATGTTTCTTTTTGAACATGTTGATCTGATTGAGTTAATATTATATGGGATAATCCATAGATTATTTTTTTTATAGAATGGAATTCAAAATAAAATCTTTACATGGTTTTTATATTCTTGTTTTTAGTAATGAATATGGTGGGGACACTAGATTTTCCCATGGATGTGTGTCCATCATTATTTATAGGTTAAAACTATATGTTTGATCGAATGTACCAATGATAATCAGACACTAAACATGAAATATTCATATTTAATTTATCTACAACCTTCTATAGGGAGTATTGTGTGATGTTTGTATGGTTGCTTGAGATCATCAACTATCGTGGTGATTCATTGAAGAAGTTTCCACATTGATTTCTATGATGCATCAACATTTGAAGAACCTAATATATTTTATTTTATGAGGCTTAAATTAATTGTTTTTGAATATTTTTAGACAATTTTAGACCGATTAAATTATCACCTCGACATTGATATGACTATTCATGGACAATTACAATTCATCTATGCTTTATGAAGCATGAGAATTTGTACAACACAAAAATTAAAAAACATAACAAAATAATGAGGATTACATGGAGGAATAATTTATTGTAATGAAATGTAGATTATAATTTTGTCATGTGAAGTCAATGATAATTCTTGAAATTCACAACTTGTGTGGTGATTGACATCATTAAAAATTATATGATTCATATCAAACCTTATGGAATTTGATTTATATGACATTGGGTAATGAATTAAATCTAAATTTCATCTATGTTTCATATTGAAGGTATAATAAAATTCATGTAGAATTTTCATAGTAGTTATAAAATAGAAAATACACTTATTTTTCTATCCTAAGAAACACATTATATCAATTTCTCAGGTACTAAAAACTGGACAACAGGCTGAGCAATTTTTCCTGAATGATGGAGAATTAATTCCAAGGAATATTTTCAAATATAGTGAGAAATCATAAAAAAGTAAATAATCATTTCATTATATAACACAAATTTTTTAGTATATGATATGTCTTAGAGTATGTCCAAGATTGGGTATTGAGAAAAAAATTCATTATAGAAATTTTGTCTTCAATTCCTATTCAAATATTTATTTTTGATCTATTGTTGTGTAACTAAATGTATGAAGTAATTCAATCTATGGAAAATTGAAATATATAATTCCATTGTGAAATATTTTTCATAATTTTTTAAGAAAATTAATTATTTAATTTTATTTATGTTCAATAATGAGGGTCTTTTCATGATATTCAATAACCAATATGTGGTAGGTGTAAATAAATTGACCTTTGATCATCAATCAGGGCAATGAAAATTATTAAATTAAGATATTTAAGTTCTCCATAATTAATTGATTAATTCAATTTTTTGTATTGATATATCAAAACTATCTTAATATCATTGTGTTTGTAATGCTCAATGAAGCTATTTCTTCTTGAATTTTCACAATTTATCTATGAACTGAATAACTTTAATTAACGCGTTTCGAACTAGAGAATGTTAAAAATAAGTTAAAAATAGTTCAAAATCCTAAATATCATTAATTATTTCAATTCACACTCTTTTGTTTCCTTTAACTACATCTATGTATTCTTTATCACATTCGCTTCACTCCATGATTTTATAGTTTTTTAGTTTTTGGTGTTTTTTATGGTTTTTACTTTTTGTTTACTCGTGCCATCACCATTCACATTAATTGTGGTATCAAGACCAATAATCATCACCATAGTAATTGTTTTTAGTTTAAGTGATTCATAAATAATTAATATTACTTGATTCTAGTCAATGACTTATTTTCATTATCAAATATAATTCCAAACCCATTCTGAGCCCCATTCTAATTCTCTTTAGTTATAGGGATATATAAATAATTAATTTTACATGGTATAAGACAATATCCTAGAACCACCATAAAAATTTGGCATCCTTTCCATGGAAGGGATGAATATAATAATAAAACACTGAAAAAAGAAAGAAAAAACAATTTAATAAAACTAAATATATGAAAAAATTCCACAAAAAATCATATATAAAAAATAATAAAAAAAAATAATACAAAAAATGTGTTAAATTTTTTTAAAACTGATTATGTTGGAATGAATGATCTCTATTTATTATTATTTTTAATTAATAAAATATCTATATCATCTACAGAACATGAAACTACAATATTAGATATTATAACACACTATTTTATAATAAGAAGAAAGAGGAATCCAAAAATGGAAAATTGTGAAAAATCACATTTAAGGACAATAAATCAAGAAATGATTATTGAACTTCCCTTGATTAAATAATCAAAGATATATATGATTTTTTATTTCTAATTTCCTTCCATATCATTCAATCCGTAACACATATGGCAATTCCCTAGTTCTATGATCATGGAAATCAAATAATATTTCCCCTCTATGCGAGCCTCCTTCATTATTCTACCTACAAATGAATATTTACAGTTTATTATTGATTTATATTTTATTTTTTATAGTTTCATTTCATAGGATTGAGTTATGATGATTTTATAATTATATTTTCCCCTTCTATATCATGGGTTGGGCTATGACATTGTTCCAAAACATATTTGACGAAATATTAGAAACAAGTGATGAGATTTTTAAAGCAATTATTTTTATATGATATAATATGAGATTCATAATTGATATCAGTAATTTGATCAAACTATTTTTTAGGATTAGGGAGAGTTAATCCGAGATCTTGGAATAGGTTTAGATACTTACCCACATAGTTTCTGAACCACCAGTTTTTGACCCGTATTTTTAGGGATACCATTCATAATTACCATACCTCTTAGCATCAAATTCTAGTGGACCAATTGAGTATGGTCGGCATCTATAATTCAAATATATATAAGAACAAACAAAAATTTGATATATTGGTCTAAAATTTTCCAAAAAAGTACACAAGGAACAAATCCATTTATGTAGAAGAATCATGTACCCAATCTTGTGTAGCCAATAAAAAATCACATAGGGATATGTGTTCTTAGTGAGGGATGTATGAACATTATAGAAAATGTTTTCCAATATTTATTCTTAAAATAATATCTCATGATAGTGCATATTTTGTTGATTTTGGACATTGAAATGTAGGATTCATTTCCCCATTTTCAAATTTTATCAATTTTTTATATAAATATCTCCCTAATCAGTCGTGAAAAGAAGAATGTGTAATAAAAAATTCATCTACCTTAAATTTCCTACCACATCACAAAATATATTATAAAAAGAAATATGGGGAGTGATATTCAAAATATCATGGGGTAATTAATTGCTTATTTATTAGCTTTTGCGTGATATAGGTTTTTAAAAAAAGAATAGCCTCAGGGATTCACATATTGGAACATAAAATTCATGAAATGGTTAGAAATCATGATCGGAGAGATAATGCAAATTGTTAAACTTCAAATAAGTCACACATGAGGTAAAATAATATGGTTGTAACAACCATTGTTGGTATTCAAAATCATAAACCAGTTAAAAAAGGGATATGAAAGAAGAAATATGTGATCAATATTAAATTAAAAATAAAAATCTTCATATTTCTGAAAATAGAAATCTAGATGAATTGGATAAATATGTATAGAATGATGAAAATTTAAAAGAAAAATTTTATGTGCAAAACAAAATGATATTGGAACTTATTAAAGAAAGAAAAAAAGATCATATTTCAGGATGAGGTGAAAAATATACTAGAATTGAGGAATTATTCCCCACAGACTCCTTTTCAACAATTGACTCTAAAAATAATCAAATAGATTATATAAAAGTTATTCTAATTTCTAAGAGAATTTAATTAAGTATTACTTAGGTGGAAGACATAAATAAAATCCCATATTATCTAAAATTTATAAATTGAGTCATGTATAATAAAAGGGATTATGGTGATAGTTCAATAATTAATTTGAATTAGGATTTTACTTCTATTATTTTAATGACTAGTCTACCTAAATTGTGAGCCCCAAATCCTTTTACATTTCATGTAGAATCATATAAATTTGGTGGATTAGGTTCTTGTGTGACATATGTGCTAGAATAATCTCTAATCTCAACTCATTATATAAAAAATATTAGCCTGGGGATATTAAACCACCGTCTTTTCCACTAAAATTATCTAATTATTCTCTTAAATATCCTTATGGGGAAATAAATTACTTTTTAGTTGATGTAGGGTAAAAAATACTTTCACCTTAATAATTCCTTATTCTTGAGATAGGTTGTGATAATATAGTACCAGTAATTTTAGTATATCATTCATAACAACTATTGGGGGAGTTATATATGTGTAAAATGGTATGTTCACCCTTCAACCAGATGATGACCAAGAAGAATTTCAGGTTTTCAATGTGATACCACTTATAATTTATTGGAAGATTATTTTTATTAATAATGACTTGTTTAGATAAATATCATGGTGGAAAAACACAATTTTTTTGAGGACTTGAACATATAATTATTTAATGGGGATTTGGAATCAGGTTGTGCTAAAACTGATTATGTATAGGACTTGAATTGCTAGGGGACATGAGAGGAATATTAGTAGATAAATTGAAAAATAACCTGATGTGGTCTATATAATAAAAATGTATTAATTTGAGTGAGTTTATGATCCTTCTATTCTAATTTAACCACCATAGTCCTTACCCAACATAATTCTATGTATTATCCTTTACATCATGAGTTGGTATAAAAAGTGATTTATAGAGAAGATTAATAAATGATTAAAACTTTCATGTCCTTGAAGTTATAATATGATTTAATGATATATTTGATTTCAATAATCATAGATAATTATTAGGTAATATTGAGGATAGTTACCATATATCATATATGGGTGTTGAATGTGAGGGGACTATATTTAGTTGTTTACCCATTAAAAAAATTGCATCATTTTCTAAAAAACTATCATAAATGTGTGGGAACAATTCAAGAGAGAAGATGTTGAATTTTCAGAAAAATCATTAATTTTTATCTTCAATAATATGTTCTGTTAGTGTAGTTTTATGATTTTCATCCCCTAAGAATTCACAACAATTTATTGGTCATTTTTTTATTTATAGGTTAATTTTTGATATACTACGAATTATAATCATTTAAGTGATTATGGTGTACTTTTTGAATAAAATAGTATAATCATGTATAATGGTGACACATATCCATTAAAAAAATTATAGATATAAACATAAAGTGGATAAGTATAGATGAATACTTTAAATACAATTTTAATAGAAAAACCCATTATTTTATAGTTTTGTAGATATAATTTTTGTTGAAAAAAATTATTATCACACCATTGTGTGTCTCCATGTATTGGTAAACCAATGTTTCTATAAAATTTGATGTAAACTATTTCCTATTATTGGTTTTTTTGTATGATATTTTTGGTGTTCTTGATCATGTAAAATATGATATTTTGTAGGTTATGTTACAATGACTAGTGGTTTAACATCATGTAATGTGACTACAAGAAGAGGATAATAATGGTTGTTATATTTTTTATCCTGTGGCAGAATCATTTTGAATATCACGTCCACAAGATCATATAGTTGGAGAAAAAAATCACTAAAAACATTTTGTTATGTATAAATTTCAGAAACTCAATGGGAACTATTAATATTATTGTAACATTAATATGTAACCATAAATTTATTTTTATTAGATTAAATTTGTTGACACATATTTTGTAAAACAATAAGAAATTATAATAAAAATCATGGGAGTAAATTTTTAATTGATTTATTAATCTTTCAAAGCTACGTGTGGATTTATTAAATGACTACTAAAATTTTATTGTTAATATTATTCCATATATGAAGGCATCTATACTAAAACCATTTTGGTCACTGCAATTTTTCATATTTAACATTTTTTATAAATTTCACGCTGATAGTTGTCTCTCTTCCATATTAAATTCATGAAATCATTTGTAGCCTAAAAAAAATGAATTTTATTATATATTCTTATCCTATTATGAGTTGAACAACATAGCGAATTTACATTTTTTTGAGTGTGGTGTGGAAAAATGTTTTTGAACCTTCCTATAACCCTTTAGAACAAAAACATTTCTTTACATAATTGCTATTATTTAAAATAACATTTAATTTGTCTGATAACATAGATTCAGAAAATGGTAAAACTTTTAGTATTATGTTTGGAGGTGGGTATTTAATTTATTTAAAATATAATTCATTGACAACCCATAAATCCTTTAATTTATTTTAAAATATGTTTTCATTTTCAAGGATGACATAATAAATTTTAAGGATGAATTATTTTATATAAAAAATAATGTTCTAGAAACCACATTGAGGAGATTAAAAATTATTACCATATGGGTTTTTAGGTAAACCATCTTTCATACCCACTTAGAAAAAATGAGTTTCAATAAATCATGGAAAAATTATCTAGAATAATAAATGACTTTGAAAATTTTAATTTTAATTTATCTCATTAGAAATGTTTCCAAATGGATTATAGATTTAGAATAATACTCCATGTTTAACACCTTGTTAATTTATTTTTTTCTTTCATTGTTCATTAATATTTGGATGGGTTTTTAATTCCACCAATAAATTTTCACCATACCCAATTCAATGGTGTGTATAATTATTATGAGTTCCTAAATTATGTCATTTTACTATCTTAGAGGTGAACGTATGTTTGTATATTTTTATGGATACAAGTTGACATTTGTTAAAATTTGTCTATAATTTTAATTTAAAATATTTTTGTATAATAGAAACAAATAACTATTGAAATTTAATATTAAAGGAAAACCATACTCAAAATTTGAGGGAATCCATGGGGGAATGTAATTTTTACAATTAATTATTAGAGGCATTCAAAATTTTTAATCAAGTTAACAATTATATACTATTTAATGTCACCAAAGGATTGCATGTGGAATACAAATGTATTCAGTATAGTGGATTTTTATTTGTCCATTAATTCATATATTTTCTAATATTGATTAATGTAATTAATTTTTCATTATTATAAAATCATGTTTTTAATTGAATATTTTAATATCTTTAATTTGATGTTTAATTACATGAAATCATTATTTTTGGTTAAAATATTTATATAATTGCATAATATTATTTGTTAATTTATAAATGAATTTTTAAATATAATAAACGATGAATTTTTTATATTTTTATAGTTAAATTATTAGCTAACATGATTTAATTTTATTTATCAATTTCCATTTAAATTGTAAATCAAGATAATAATTGTAAATATTTGTATTTTGATTGTGAGATTTTTTGTGAGAGATTGAGAATTAATTTTGTAGCATATTTTGGATCTAGTGCCACATCATTAAATATCCATAATTCATTCATTTAAGTACAAAGAGTATGAAGCAGATGATAGACCTTTGAGTAGGTATATGAGTTAGAGATTATGAAAGGAATTATTCTCACCAGATAAGTTTTCTATTCTCTTACTCTTCACCTATATATTTGTATTATACTTATGTTAACTAAATATAATATGTAATTTATACTGGTATTAAATAAAATAATTATTTATTTTATTTTAAAAAAAATATCATTCACTAAAAATTATATTTTTGAGTCCCCTTTCTGATCAATTATGAGTATCATTTCATACTACTGATGAACTGATAGGTGATGGTAGTGAATCAATTGACCTCTGATCATCATCCAATGGATAAAGAATGTGAATATTAATGTATATCTTCTCCTTAAATTATATTTTTAATAATATTTTTAGAGTGATGTATTAATAGTGAAGAAGATCCCTGAGCTATGGAGATTTACTAATGAGAGAGTTCAGTGAATCTACATTATTTATACTTACTAAATTATTTTCACTTACATGAGTAGGATGACAGAATATTTATATTCTTCTCAAATTAATTCAAAAACCCTAATATCATTAATTTCATTATATATATCTATATTTGTTTCTTCTATTCACTGACTCTCAAAAATCCCAAACACATTTACTTCACAGCAAGATTTTCACTCTTTACCAGTTTGTTTTTCATGTTTTGAGTTCATTTTTTCTTTTTTTTCATGAAATAATTATTCACTATACCTGATGAATATATATTTATTTCTCTACAATATATAATTTGAGTTTATTTTTAGTTTTTTATGTATAATTAAATATAATTTATTATAGCAACTGACTAGAACTATTGTCACTTTAGTTTACACCTATACTCAACAACATGGTAGTCATATATAGTTATAGAATTTTTTAAATATTAAATTTTACAATGATCTAGTCAACACCCTATATCAACTATATCAATTTGAAATGTAATTGATGAAGGAATTATAATCCCAAAACATTTAAAATTATTTTAATATAAAAAATCATTCCAAATTAAATAAAAAAGTTCAAGATAGAATCAATTATATATTTGAAAAATCTAAAAAATCACCTATAAAAATCTTCTCAAAAATTTCAATAACATAATATGTGTACTTTTGTTGTTAACTATAATGAAAATTAGAATTTACAAATCTATTAAATCATCTAATGAATCTGAATCCCCAATATTATAAATTTAAAAACAAAATTATATACTTAGAAAATAAAATTTTTCAAAAAAGGAAAATTTAGTGAAATCAGATTTATAAAAAACTAAAAATAATGATATAAAAAATAGTGAATCCCGCTATTTTGAACATTAAGAAACCTTGGATATTTCTATTAAAGTTTCATACAATGTATAATAATCCTTCATGTAAAACATTCTACATACGTCTAAGAAAATTATAATCAAATTGTCACACCTATCTCTATTACCATCATTCACTAGTTATGTTGTGTAGGATTCATTAGATTTTATTAAACATTTATAATATTTTTTTCAATAGTTTCCTTTGTGAGGTTTTAGTGAGGATGTCCTTAGGGTTGGAGTTTTTCCCTTCGATCTCAAGGATATGGTTCTAGAAAATAGATAAAGATGTATTTGAAACCTTAGATGATAATTTCAATTAATTTATTTAAATATTCAATCCTAGGTACACTAAAACTAATTTTAGTCATTGGATCAATGATTTTCCTAGTATGAGTAAATTTTATACCTTAAATCATGTGATATTTTTTTATCCTTAATTAAATAGTGTCCCGTCAACATGGTGGTGACTCGTATTTTCATGAATAACTTTTATAATTCCATAACATTTATAATTATAATCTAGTGGATAAATATTTTATGGTTAAAATCTCATATTACACTTATAATTTTTTCATAAAAGTATTTTATAAATTGGCACAAAATTTAAAAAACAATTCGTTAAAGGAACCATTTATAGATGTGAAACTATTACCCAAGCTATTGTAGTTTACAAAAACTAACAAAATAAGCCATTCAATCATTGATGAATGTTTGGGAAATATAAAAATTGATGTACCAAATTTTACCTCCAAAAAAATATAATATGAGTTTATAGTTCATTGATTATCAAGATTGAAATTCATGTTTCATTGATTAATTCTCAAATTAGTTCAATGATGGATAGAAAAAAATTCCTAATCATACATGGAAAGAAAAAGGAGTAGAAAATTAGTTAGCTTTCCCAAATTACCAACAAAAACCCAAAACATATTATTCAATTGAATTTGGGGGAGAATCATAATAGCTTCAATAAGAAAATAATGTTATGTTATAGTAGGTTTTTTGTGTTATTGGTTCTTAAAAAAGGAACTCACTCTTGGAATTATTGTCGAAAACATAAAAATATTCAAGTGGATATTGATCTATATAAGGGATATAAAAGGAAACCTACTTGTATAACTAAGCCTAACCTTGAAGGATAATTATATCCATATAACTACAAGATTATGGTTGAAAGCTCGTAAAATTATTATAGAAAGTAATAAAAAGTGTGAAATGTTTTTCATGATAAAACTAAAAATAAAAATAGAAAAAATATAATTTGGGAAATATATACATATATAATTATAATTGGTTGAATAATGAACATCAAAATAAAAAATTTCAAGAAGAAAAAAAAATTATTGTGAAAAAATTATAAAATATTAGAAAATTTGGGGTTCACGTGTGAGGGGAAAAATATACAAAAGATGGAGAATTATTCCCCTCTAAAATTACTTTCAATATAGGATCACAAATAATTATGAACCACATTATGTCAAACTTCAGAAAGATATTAAGAGTTTTAATTTAAAAATACCATTTCAGAAAGTGTTAAATAAAACACCATATTATCTACACATTATTAGATTATTCATTGTTAATAAATTTTATTGGGGAGATTTCATCAAATTATTTCAATGAGGATTTTATTTCCAATGTTCAAAAACTATTCCTCAAATATTTAATGATCATGGATTCTTTTTTATTCATTGTAATGTAATAAAAAGTGAGGAAATTAGGTTTTCGTGTGAAATAAGTGTAAACATAATTATTATTCACCTAAATTGATTAAAATAATTGGCCATATTAATCTCAAAATGACATTTGTGTCACAGTAATTATTCGATATGTCTCTTAAATATCTTTATAGTCCAGAATATAACCTATTAGATGATGTAAGAGAATACTCTTTACCCATAAAATTCTATATTATTTATATGGAGTGTGATAATAATGTCCCAATAATTTTAGGAATGATATTATTATCCACTTATAGGGTTTCTATAGATGGGTTAAAGGGTATGATTACACTTTTTACTGGTGATGGCCAATAAGACATTCAACTATTCAAATAATCCCCACTTATTGTATGTTATAAGTTGATATATATTTAAATGTATGTGTTTAGTGCTAAAGTAAATATGAAAACCAATCATCCATTTTATTATATGATGAATGATTCAATTCATAGAATATTGATGAAAATGATTCTATATTGAATCATTAAAGGTTGGATGGATTGACATATATATAAAAATATACATTTATAAAGACCGTGAATTGATCCAACCAAACCCAATGGTTTTTTTCTTATTTTTTCTCATGTTGTTATCATAATTTCACAATACTATCCTTTTTGTGATCTAGAATCTACTTTATATAATTTAAAAACATGAACTACAAGTCTATTTTTTCAACCTCTTCATCTGAATATGAGTGATTAATGGATGAGGATATGTCTATGGTTACCCTATGGTTCTTAATGTTGAAAATTATTTTCCCAATATATAGAGTGTATCCAAGGTATATTATGATTAATTCATGTGGAAAATAGTTTTAACCCTATTTATATAAGCTATGTTTATGATAAATTTATTGAACATGAGTTTATGTAATTTTTAGATATACTTGAGAAAAGTTACCATATGTCATGTATGTGTGTTGACTATGAGATTACAACTTCAAGATCTGAAACCACTAATATAATTTTACCATCATTTGAACCATTTATAGTCTTACATGTGAGAGAACATTTTAGTAGTGAAGCTATTATATCATTGGAAATTTATGGATTGTTGTCTTCAATATTAGGTTCTTTCAGAAAAAATATTTTATTTGATGCTTCCAAGGATGAACATATTTTTTTTAAGTTTGGATAATCTGTAATTTGTTTTGTTAGATTTTTTTGAGTCTTGTTAATGGATTGATAATTCTATTCTTCCCAAAAAAATAATTAAATCCTGAATAATGATGATACATACCTATAAAATGATCATGTTAAAAAAAACTAAGTGGGTATGTTTGGATAATGGATTTAATACAATTTCCATATTGGATAAAATAAATGATTTTATAGTTTTAGCCTATACAGTTTGTTTAAATATATACTCTTCGATCTATTGTGTTCATCCATTAATCTTTTGACTATATTTTTTATAATTTTTTGTTTTACCTTTTCTCATATTAAGATTATTTTTGTTTGAATGTATAAGGACCCAACCATAAACATTACATAATCTTGAATTAAAAGAATAATTCACATTGAAAATATTTTCAGGTTCATAGTTCTTGAGAATTAGGCCATAACTATTAAATTAAATCTCAAAAATTATAATATATACACTTCTACTTAGTTTCAAGTATTTCATAAAATAAAATCTTTTGAAAAAAGGGCAATGTCTAGTTCCATGTTTTATACAACATGACTTTTCCTTGATCTCATCCTTTACCCTATTCATCTTTATGTCAAGTGAAAAACATTTCAAACCATGGGATGAGCTTAAAAATTTTGATAAGGGTTATAAAATAAAGAATGAAAACATTATTTCATCAATACATACATAACATAAGATCATTAACATACCTAATGAAATAATACGATTTACATAGTAAACACAAATCATAATGGTAACTTGCAGAATCCATAACATACTTACAGTGTATCTTTCATAGGTACAGAGAGAGTTATATTTTGAATACCCATAATATTATATTCCCTAAATCTCTTAGGATAAAAATTTAGGTTTACCTCCATCACATTACCCAATGAAATAGAGAGCTATCTCGAGTACAGCTGCCCTAAGTTTATCACAGAACGACTCGTATATGTAATTAATGACCAAGAACCATAACATAATAATAACACATAAAAAATTTAAAGTAAAGATAGCATTTACACATTTCAATCACAATATATCATTTTAAGATATTGAAATAATAAATGCTTATAAAAAACTATTTTCAATACCAAAATATGTAAAAAGGGTATAAAGTATTTATTTTCCTCAAAAAACATTACAGATTGTTAAGGAAGCCAAAGATCAAACAATACTTACGGTAGCGGAAAAGTCATTATCACCACTAATGTTAAAAAGAAATATTAATATTTGTTGTTTAGTAAAATGATCCATAGAAAAATATTCCCTTTGAATGAAATGTAATGTAAAATTTGTTTATACTGTGAATAAAAGAAATAAATGTATAAAACAAAATATGCCTCAAAGAAATGAGATTGAGACGAAGTCCCTTGCATCGATCATTTGGAAAATAAAATAGTTAAATTATTTGTATTTACTATAATTACAAAAACATAATTTATAAATACAATATAGGAAATAAAAATTTATATCTTACATAATAATAGAACAACATAATTTAAAATTATAAGATTAAAAAAAAGAATGGAAATTAGGTTAAGAAGTTTACATACCCTATTTCTGACGTGACCTGTTTTTACTTTAATATCCTGAATAATAAACATAAGTTAATTTCTAACTGCTTAAGATCCCTTTTCGAGTTTATTATTCCTTTTATATCACTTAGTACCATGTTATAAACATTATGTTTTAATTTACATTAATAACAATCATTTTGTCGATATTTGGTACTAGAGTCAAAAATGGACTTCTTATATTTAAAAGTTGTTAATGTGGTAAAACATTCATTATCTCTAAAATGATATTCATAATTTATATATCATATATATCATATATATCCAGTATATACATGTATTTATAATAGTACATAACATTTAGAGGTATGTAATAAAATGCATCGTTCATTGAGACAGTAAGTCATACGTACACATGGACGCAACCTTAATTTATATTTCTAATTTAAATGGAATTTAAAACTAATGATACATAGTAATATTATAATTATAGTATAATATCATTAACTCTATCCTTTATACATCCCATATATGTCATTAACGAGTCATATCACTTTGAGGGGGCGGTAGTCCGCATTTCCTAAAATAAAATTATCACGTTTACCCATAATTGAAACCATTAATGTATGATATAAATGAAAAATACAGAATCATAAAGAAAACGTAAACAGAATTGTTATCATATATAAATACAGTTCCATCTTAATTTCTACCATGAGAGACGATAGAAGATAATTGAACAATCATCATTTCATGAGGCGTTAGTTTACCATCCACAGAAATAGTATGTTCTTTACACATTAGATGCAGGTGTGTAATATTGTATTTAGAATCCTTCTCATAAAAACATACTAGTATATTGGTGATTTTGGTGTAGTTATAAATGAAAAGAATAAAAAGATTTTATGGTTGGTGAAGTAAATTAAAAGAAAAGAATTTAAGAGAAATTGTTACCTTTAATTCGGGTAACACCATTTGGTTTGAACAAGAATGTCTTCTTGAAGTCCATTCTGCCTATATTAAGGCTTATAGGATGAATAGAGGTATGTTGATATCTTATTTGGGCAGGATTTTGATGATCTAAGGGACTTGAGATTTGTGAGTAATGGGTTAGAGGTGAGGGATTTTTATAAGGGGGAGGAGTGGCTCCTTTAAAAAGTGTGAAAATATTATTTTATTATATAATGATTTTCAGTTTCAAAAGGTCCAAAAAATATTTACATCAAATATAAGATGACTCGTGGTCGAAATAAATTCATCCAATTAGAATTGGATAGGTTTGGGATATTATTTTAATCATTATAATATTATTTATTTAATTCATTTATTAATGAGGTTAACACCGCATCATTATTGTCTCATAAATAATTTTATTTATTTGATGTCTAAAAATTAAAAAACAGATACCATGATTTTGAAAATATTTTTATATTTTCAATGAATAATGTAGTCAAAGAGATAACTTATATAACCCCGTGTAAATATTGATTTACTAAAAGATATTTTTTTGTCATTTTTGACTTTACATTAAATTAATTAATATAATATGTCCTTATCACTCTTAAGTCGCTAAATGGGGTCGAAAAATAGAACAAAGGATTCCCATGGTCTTCCATGACTCATCAAATATGGTTAGAAAAGGTGTTATGGTAATTTTGTATTATTATGATATTTTCTTCCTTGAATTTCCCTATTTACCATTTACTGTGGTACATAAAAGTCAAAAGTTACTATTCATCAAAAAAATATTTTCATCTCATTGAACCAAATTTTACATAATTATAAGAATCATGTATGTCAGATTTTTGAAATTCAATTCACAGAAGCGGTATTATTTCATTTAAATGAAAATGTTAGATTTAACTACAACTTAATGGTTTCACCATTCATCAAAAATTGAAGTTTTTCAAAAAAAAATTACCATCATTTCAGCCTATTATATATATGATATTACGAATTAAAAAACAATTTCTATTATAAAAAATTCAATATATAGAATTTTCATTAATTATTTTAAAATTATTTCCTCTTTTCAAAACAAAAAACGTATTTTTATGAAATAATAATAATCAACAGATTGCTACTTGTTTATGTCCAATTTCAAATTTAAATTAATTAAAATTGACAAAATTCGATTAAATAGTAAAAAAATATTATAATCATACTTTAAAATAAATTATATACATAATCTATCCTTATAAATATATTAGATTCAATGGCAGTTTTAAATTAAAATACAATATTTTCACTATTAATTAAAAAATTAAGATTATCAGAAAAATACAAAAATTTCATACAAAGTTAATTTTGATGTCCCGATTATAAAGAATAATATTATTTTGTAAGAGAGAATATATATAAAAATGAAAAATACTATATTTAAAGAGGGTTCTCCATTAAAATCATGTAAAAAAATCTTTGTAAATAATATTTGAGTATTTGGGCTTAAAATTGTATTCATTCGCATTTTAGCATCTAAATTTTATTGGATAAATGTAAAAACATTTAACAAACATATATAATAATATTGTAGTTAGTTCTATTCATTCCTGTCAATACAATGTCTAGGTGTTAACTAGAATTTAATATAATAATATTATTTTATTTGTGTGAAATGTATCATTTCCAGGAAGCTCATTATTGCGTATCGGGTAAGCAATCAAACATAGAGTCATCTTTAAAGTAAATTAATATTTAATTCTCAAATATTAATAAATATGAAAATGTATTTTTTTTCTTTACCTGGGATGTCTCTCCCTTCCCCCTTTTGGAAATTACATCCTCGCAATATTATTCACCTAAAAATAAATGGGGGTATTTATCCCAAATAGCATTTTAGGATTACCATGTTACCTTTTCAACCATATGGGTTTTCCACAAAACCTTTACCGGGTGAAATTCTTTATTCCACAACACTTTCTCTCATCGGTCAAGAATATGGACCGGTTGTTCTTCAGAAGAGAGATTCTTTTTCAACTTAACTACCTCTAGGATAAAAACGTGAGATGGATCTGGCATATACATTCTGAACAATGAAACATGAAAAACATTGTGTTCTTAAAACAAACATGGACGTAAATCAATTCTATACGCAACTGATCCAACTTTCTATGGGATATTATAAGGTTCAACGATCCTCGGACTGAACATTCCCTTCTTACCAAAATGCTACACACTTTTCCATAGAGAAACTTTGAGAACGATATGATCACCTATCTCATAAAAAATATCCTACCTCCGGTTATCCACATAACGTTTCTTCCTACTATGAGATGTTTTCATATGCTTTTGAATCAACAGGTCCTTTTCTTCTATCGCTTCTTCCAATTTAGGTCCCATTTGCTTCTTTTCACCCACTTCATCCCAAAAATCTAGAGTTTGACAACACATCCCAAATAACCCTTCAAATGTAGCCATCTGTATACTAGAAAGAAAAATATTATTATAGGAATATTCATCCAAAGAGATATGATGGTCCCAAATTCCCTTGGAATCTAATGAACATGCATGTATAATATCCCACAAGGTCTGAATAGTTCATTCTTACTGCCCTTCGGATTACGGATGAAATGTTGTACTAAAATTTAATTCAGTACCCAAAGAATTGTGAAAGTCTTTCAAAAGTTAGATGTAAACTTGAGATCATGATCAGATATAATGTCTAGGGTAACTCCATTAAACCAAACTATCTCTTTAATATACAACCGAGAAAGTTGATCAAGAGGAAAAATATATTGAATAGGAAGTAAATGAGCAGATTTATTCAACCGATCAAAAATTACCCAGATTTCATTATTACCTCTAGATTTTTTCGGTAATCCCACAATGAAGTCCATTGATATATTTTCACATTTCCACTCTGGCCCCAGTAAAGAATGAAGCATCCTTTTTGGTAACTGCCGCTCTACATTATCCTAATGACAAGTCAAACACTTCATATTAAAATCAACAACATCTATTTTCATTCTATCCCACTAGTAACACTCTTGAAGATCTCTGTACATCTTAGTAAGACCAGGATGAACTGAAAATGTGGTACTATCAGCTTCACAAAACAACTCATTATTTAACCGTGAATCACAAGGAACAAATAATCTCTTTCTAAATCTCAAAACACAATCATTATCAATGTTATATTTGGGAATCCTGACCTTCTGAAACAACTCTACATATTTCTACAACTCACTGTCTTCCTTCTGAAGTTTCTTTATTCTGTCTAACAGAGATTATTTCACTGAAACCTAAAACAAAATATAAGAATTTCTAGCACCAACAACTTTTATTCCGAAGATCATCAAATTAAAAACCAAATTATCTTGTTCCAAACATATCATGGTTAATGAAGAATTACTTTTTCGACTCAATGCATCAGACACTTTTATTATCCTTTTCCAGATGTTAATGGATCGTGCAATCATAATATCTGATTAATTATAACCATCTGTTATGTCTTATGTTCTATTCATTCTGAGTTAATATATACTTAAAACATTTATTTTCAGTATATATTTCACATTTTAATCTATACAAATGATTACTCCAAAATATTAAATCAAATACAACAACAGCTAATTCCAAATCATGTGTAGGTTAATTTTATCATGAGGTTTCAACTGAAGTAAAGAATACACAATTACCTGATCATTCTGCATAAGGACACAACCAAGTCTTTTCCATGAAGCATCAATTTAAATAACAAACTCACCATTTCTAGAAGGTAGTACCAATACAATATCATTTATCAATCATCTTTTCAATTCATGAAAACTATCATTACATTCCTTTTTCCAACAAAACATAACACCTTTTCAAGTTAACTTATTTAGTGAGCTAGATAACCTTGAAACTTTTTAAAAAATCCTCCAGTAATAACCTGCCAAACCAAGGAAACTATAAATCTCGGTTATATTTGGGGGTCATGGCCATTCATCAATAAATTTTTTAGCATGATCAACAATTATTCCATTTTATTAGACAATGTGACCAATGAATGAAATTTGATGTAACCAAAACTCACACTTGCTAAATTTCCCAAATAATATCTTTTATTTTAATATTTTACAAGACAACCCATAAATGACTTTCATGATTCTATTCACGTTTAGAATATACCAAAATATAATCAATGGACACAACCACAAACTTATCATCTCACTCACGAAAAATTCTATTCATAAGATCCATGAACACAGTAGGAGTATTGGTTAAACCAAATTCAACAACTATAATTCATAATGGCCCTATCTTTTAAGAAACACGGTCTATGGAGTGTATACTTCTTTTAAATTCAACTGATGGTACCCCAACCTCATGTCAATCTTCGAAAAATACTGAGCTTCCTGAGCTGATCAAACAAATCATCAATATGAGGCAAAGGATACTTGTTCTTAAAAGTGAGGTTATTTCAGACTCTATAATCAATGCAAAGTCTCATTTAACCATCTTTAATTTTGACAAACTAGACAGGAGAACCTGCTGGAGATGTGCTAGGTTGAATGAAACCTTTATCTAATAACCCCTTCAATCGCTTATTTAACTCTAAAAGTTCAATTGGATCCATTCAATAAGGGGTTAGGAAATTTTATTATCATCAGGAACTAAGTCAATATTATATTCAACTTCCCAGACATGTATAATATGAGGAGACTCATCAGAAAAAACATCAAGGTACTCAGTTTCCACTGACACATCATTAATCTAAATAGTTCGTGTGTTTTCAACAATATGTGTATTGTAAAATTCATTTCCATATTTTACCAGTTTCTCAGCTTCCTAATATGTTATCAAAATTAATGGTATTCTTCTTTTACATAAAATTAAAATCATTCGGAAAAGCAGCCTTGTTAGCTCCACAATCAATCTTATCATGATAAATAGAAAGACAATCCATACCCAAAGTAACATCATAATCTATTAGAGGAAAAATAATAAGGTTTATAGGTAAATTTTTTCCACTCACATGGAAATGAATGTTCTTATAATTTCTTTTTTTCTCGACATTACCTCTAGGAATTTTTACCATAAGTTAAGGATTCATATATTGATTTGGAATTCCCAATCCACTAAGAAACTTTTCAGAACTGAATAAATGTGTAGACCCCAAATCAAACAACACATTGGATTAATATGAACAATCAAATAGTGTAACTGATACTACTTAATTTGATTTCCCAACATCTACTGAAGTAGTTGCAAAAGACATCACAACCCTTTTCTTCTTGTATTATTCTTTCTTTCCCATAGTTGATTTCTTTTTTGGATACTCATTTGTATAATGACCCATTTCATTGCACTAAAATAATTTTTGTGATTATAAATCGGATTTTTTATTACCATTACCCAACTCTTTTTTTTGAAATTATGAGATATATGTCCCTTTTTACCACAATGGTAGCATTGACCAGAATTCATAAGGCATTCCCTAATATGTATTTTAACACAATTTTCCCAAATTGTAAACTTATGTTTCATACCAAGAAACTTTTTTGAAGAGTTCTTCCCTTTCATCTTCCACCTAGACCTCTTATTCTGTTATTTTTCAAAGAACACCTCATCATTAGAAAACTCAATTTCCACCTTCTCCGCACAACAAACATGTTTTTAATAACATTTGAACTCACAAGAAGCTAAATCCCATCAACACATTGTCTTAATTCTTGAGTAAAAAAACGTTGATATTATTATCAATATTTAAAATTAAATTTAGAGCATACCTTACCAGTTCAGTGAATTTTACTTCATAAGCAGCCATTTAGTCACCCTCCTACCTCAATTTTCGGAATTGTTTTCCATCCTATGATTAACCACCTTAGGAAAATATTTCTTAGGAAACATAGCGTTGAATTCATCACAATCAACAGAATCAATCTCTTCATTATCCCTGATATGTTTTACCATCAACCACAACTGATCAGCTTCAACTTCAAAAAAATTAACAACGAGACTAGCCTTTGGATGTTCTAAACACCCCATAACTTTAGAAATCTTCTCTAGTGATTTATTCCACCTATCTACTAGGATGGGGTCATATGATCTGCTGAATGATGGTGGATGATACCTCATGAAATGCTCCACTACTAACATGTTCGACTGTGGTTGATCTAGCTGATCCCATGCATGGATACACCCACCATTTATATCCTGAGTCAAATGCGCCATCACTACAACAAACTATCCAATTCTAATTCTGACCATCTCAGGTTGTTGATATAGAAGTTTGTATTCCTTTAGATTTTGTCACAACATAACATCCCAATTTCCTCTATGGAATACCATTATGAACATAGAGATAACTTAGGCATAGAAACCTGGTAATCTGTAAATGCTATAATTTCAATATTAACATAAATAAATTTAGGGATATTAATTTATCAAATCCCTAACTCCTAATGTTTTCTAGACTGATCTCTCATACAATCTATAAGGACCCGACCTTAAAAATTAAATAATATTTAATGAAAATAATAATTCACATTAAGGATCTTTTCAGGATAATAGTTTTAGATAATTAGTCCATAACTGTTACATTATATCTAAAATATTACATGGTAAACTCTACAACTCAGTATCAATTTATTTCATAAAATAAAAATTGATGAATAAAAGATTCATGTCTAGTCACATGATTTTGATAGCATGACTTTTTCTTGAACTCATCCTTAACCCTTTTAATCATTATGTCATGTGAAAAACATTTCAAAACTTGTGATGAACATAAAATTATTAGAAAGAGTTATAAAATAATGAATGAAATCATTAGTTCTTCAATACATACATAACATAAGATCATTAACATACCTCATGAAATCATAAGATTTACATAGTAAACAAAAATCGTAAAGGTAACTTGTGGCATCTATAACATACATACATTGAAGCTTTCACTACTATATACAGAGTTACATTTCGATTACCCATCATAGTATATTCTATAAATATTTTAGCAGAAAAATTCACATTTACCTCTATCACCATACCCTGTGTGGTCAAGAGCTATCTCGGGCTCACCCTCCCTTGGTTTATCATCGAACCACCTTTATATGTAATCAATGCCCATGAACCATAAAAAATTCTTAACACATAAAACTAAAATAAAAGAATTATAACATTTCCACATTGTTATTACAATATATCATTTCAAGATATTGAAATAATAAATGCTTTCTCAAAACCATTTTTAGTACCTAAATATGTAAAAATGGTATATGGTATTTATTTTCCATAAAAAAACATAATGTGTTGCTAAGGATGACAAAGAAAAAACAATACTCCCAGTGGTGGAATGGTCGTTGTCACTGATCATGAAAAAATTAAACATTATTTTCTTCCATTTAGTAAAATGCTTCGTAGAAAAATAGTCCCTTTGAAAATAATAAATTTTCAAAGGTGTTTGTACAACATATAAAATAATTTCATGTATAAAACAAAATATTACCCAATTAAAGGAGATTTAGAAGAAGTCCCATGCAAATTTAATTTTGTAAATAAGATTGATCCATTATGAGTATTTATAATAAGTACACATACAGAATGTATAAATACTATATAATTCATCAAAAGTTATTTCTTACATAATAATTGCACAAAAATAATTTAAAATTAGAAGATTAACCCAATGAATTTAAATTGGGGTAAGAAGTTCCCTTAACTCATGTCTGACTTGACACATTCATTCATTAATGTCCTTAATAATAAAACAAAGTTAATTTACAATTTCATAAAATACATTTTCATGTTTATTATTCTTTTTATATAACATATTCCCATGTTATATTGATTATGTAATCATTTATGATAATAATGGTCATTTAGTCAATATTTGGAAGTTGAGCCAAAAATGGACTTCTTCTAATTACAAATTGTTCATGTGGTCAAAATTTCATTATATCCAGAATGATATCAATGATATAGATATCATATATATCATATATATCTAGTATATACATGTATTTAAAATAGTATATAACAATTATAGGTAAGAAATGAAATGCACCATTCATGGAGACGGTAAGTCATACGTACGCATGAACGCTACATTCACTTATATTTATTATTTTAATGAAAATAAAACAAAATTATACATATTTATATTATAATTACAGGAAAATATCATCTATAATATCATTAACTCCATCCTTTATATGTCCCACATATGGCATTAACAAGTCATATCACTTTGAGGGGGTGGTAGTCTTCATATCCTAAAATGAAATTATAGTGTTTACCCATAATGGAAACCATAAAGTTATAATATAAATCAAAAATATAGATGAATAAATAAAAAATAAACATAATATGTAGAATATATAAATACATTGTCATCTTAATGGACACCATGAGTGGCGGTCTAAGATAGTTTAATAATCATTGTTTTGTGAGGCGTTAGATTGTAATCCACATAAACAGTATGTTTTTACCCATTAGATGGAGTTGTGTGTATGTGTTTTTGGAATCCATAATGTAACAACTTTAAATTATATTAAGGAAAAAAGAGTTTTTATAAAATAAAAAAATAAAAACAGTTTAGGGGTTGGAGAATTAATAAAAAAGAATAGAATTTAAGAGGAAATGTTACCTTTAATTCGGGTAACTCCTTTGGGTTTGAACTAAAAAGACTTCTGGAAGTGCCTTCTTCATATGTTAATGATTATAGGAGAAAGAGAGAGTTTTTTAGAGCTTATTTGGTTAGGGTTCAGATGCGACAAGGGGATTGAGATGTGTGAGTAATGGGTTAGAGTTGAAAGCTTTTTATAAGAGGGGGGTAGGGCTCTTTAGGAAAGTGTGAAAATATTATTTTGTTATATAATGATTCGCATTTTCTAAAGGTCCAAAACATATTAATGTTTAAGATAAGATGACTCATGGTTGAATTAAAATCATTAAATAATAATTTTATAGGTTTTGGATATTATTTTAATCATAATATTATTATTTATTTAAATAACTTATTAATGAGGTAATCACAACATCATTATTTTGTCATAAATAATTTTATTCATTTGATTTATAAAAATTATAAAAAAATAACATGATGTTGGAAATATTTTTAGATTACTAAATAAAATTTATTGTAGAAGGAATAACTAATATATCACTATGTAAAAATTTATTTACTGAAAGATATTTGCTTCTGTCCTTTTTTTCATTAATTTAATTTAATTAATATAAAGTACAATTATCAATATTAAGTGGATCCATGGGTCCCCAAATAGACCCAAGGATACCCATGGTGGGACATGACTCATAAAATAACGTTATTATAAGTTTTATGGTAATTTTGGATTATTATGATATTATTTTTACCTTGAATTACCTTATTTACCATTAACTGCAGTAAAGAAAAGTCAAAGGTTACTATTCACCAAAAAATATTTTCATCTTATTGGAAAAAATGTTACTTACTAGTAACTACCATGCATTTCTTATTTTCAAAATTCAATTTTCAGAAGCAGTAAAATTTTATTTAAATGAAATATTCAGTTTTTAACTACTACTTAGTGGTTTCACTATTCACCAAAAATTGATGTTTTTCAAAAAAATAGAAAAAATTAAGCTTAAGATATATTTGATTTTACGAATTAAAAAATGATGTCAATTTTACCAAATTCAATAAATATAATTTTCATTATTTAGTTAAAAATCAATTCTCATTATCGAAACAAAATGTTCGTTTTTAAGAAATAATAAAATTCAAAAGGTTGACACTTTTTTATGTAAAATTTCAAAGTGAAATTATTTCCAATGACCAAAATTGGATTAAATAGTAATTATATAATATAATTACAATTTATAACCAATTAAAAATATAATCTAACGATATGAATATATTATATTAAAAGGCGGTTCTGAATTAAAATACAATATTTTCATTATTCATTAAAATATAAACAATATAAAAAAATACTAAAATTTCTTCCAAAGTAAATTTTGGGGTCCCGAATATAAAGAAGAATATTATTATGTCAAATAAAATATATTAAATTTAAAAAATATATTTAAGGAGGGTTCTCTATAAAAAGGTAGTAAATCGACCTTGTTAAAAAAATATTATAGTATTCGTTCTAAAAAATTGATTGAATCACATTTTAAGCCTCTTTATTTTATTCGATAAATGTAAAAACATTTAACAAAAATTTATAATAATATTGTAGTTATTTCTATTCATTCCCATTAATACAATGGCTAGGTGTTATCTATAGTCAAATATAATATTATTATAATATTAGTGTGCTACGTAAGATTTCAAAGAAACTTGGTGTAGAATATCGGGTAAGACATCAAAAATAGAATAATCTTTAAAGTAAATTTAGTATTTAATTCAAAAATATTAATAAAAATGAAAATGTATTTTTCTTTATTTACCTAGGATGTTCCATAATGTGTCAATGTTGACTGACCATGAGGTAATGTGTTGTGTAGTATGCAAGTTACCTAGACCAGTGGTTGTCTGGTTGGTCAAGTGACACGTAGAAGTGGGCATGGCTGGAAGTGATATTTTCATACTAGTGGAAGTTCCATTTTGAACATATAGTAAAAAAATTATTCTAAATAGAAAAAACTACAATTAAATCACTCAAAAAAATCTAGTTATTTTAAATTATGGAAATTCATTGTGATTTATTCATTTTCTTGGAACACTTACTTAAAACTAGTGAATTGTTTCATTGTATTAAGTGGAAGATTTTATTTTTATCTAAAATAATGATAAATTCTTCTATATTTCAATTAATTAATTATTTTAATTTTATTATTAATATTGTTAAATATTATTCTATTTTTGTTGATTAGAAATCCTAAAATTTAATGCTAATGTTATTTATTACATGTTTGAATCTATGCTAAATCCTTTATGGTCAAAATAATTTTTCATATTACTCTTGTTTTTATAAAATTCCATTATAAATTTTTATCCTCCAAGGAAATATATTATTTTCATTGGTAATATGAAAAAAAAATTCAATACCTAACCATCTAATAATTGACCAATATGGACCTTTGTGCTGGTTTATTTTTATGTGAGTTTATTGTGATAAAATGATTTTCAACTTTCCCCTTTCCCATTATAATAAAAACTTTTATTTTAATCATTATTAAATATTTTTGAACTAATATTTTAATATCTTCTCCTTCCTTGAATTATATAATGGTGGAATTTTGGAGTCTTCTGTGTGGAAGAGGAGAACTAATTGAGCATGACATTAAAGTGGGAACCCATGAAACCCATTCAATTATTTAAATTTTATTCCTTACAATTATCATTTATGAATTTTAAATGGATGATAATTATTCATAAAATAGAAGGTTGAGATGTCAATTTGAGAAAATTAAACATTGTTACATTATGGGATGAATTGGTTAAATCAATTTTTTCAACCTATTATAAACAATTATTTTTTTAATCTAGGTAAAATCATGTACATTTATCATCAAATTTTATCATATTAATAATAATATAACATATAATATATGCATCCAAATGAATTAATAATGGAAAAACTATTCTATGTTGAACATAATATTATTTACAATTTTTCTTTCATTATTCATTGACTATTAGACGAGATATTTATTTCACTATTAAATTATCAGTCTACCCCATTGAATATTGTAATAAATTCTCATGAGTTCATAAATTACAAATATTTTTTAACTTAGTGTTAATTAAAATTTTTGAAATTTGTTTGGATACAAACTATTGTTTTGGAAATTCTATTTAAAATTCTCAATTTAAATATATTTTTAAAAAATAGTAACAAATTTTTCACTAATGAAATTTAATTTGAGACGGTATCCATTCATTTTTCAGAGATAATCCACAATAGAAATCATTTCTGAAAAGAAATGTTAATTATAATTACAATTTTTTGATTTTAAGATTTATTATATACAATTTAATGTTACTATATGATTTTTTAGGAAAATAAATGTTCTAAGTGTGGTGGTATTTTATGTAGAATTTAATTTTTATATATTTCATATTTTTAATCATAAATAATTTGTCATCAAAATAATTTTTTAAATTTAAAAATTTAAAATTTTGTCAATTTGGTGTTAAATTATTAATACGATTATGGTTATTTAAGAATAATTACTTAATTAGTTTTTTTAAATTTTTAATGAATGAGAGAATATTGAAAATCCTGATGTTTATTCTTGTTATAATTCTTAATTATCAGTTGAAATTATTTTATTTTAATTCTTTATTTATATTTTAATTATATTTTGAAAATATAATATAAAAAATTTTAATTTTTTTAATGTTTTTAATAAATTTAGAATTTATTTTTATTGTTATTTTATATAAATAATTTTTCTTAGTATTTATTTTATTTTATTTTCATGTTTTTTTAATATTTATCATGATTTTAATTTCTATTTTTGCTTTTTCAGTATTTAATTTTTAGGTGTAGTGGGTCAAGTGACATAAGAGAAATTTTTTGGGACTGTGCATATGAAAATTGGAAAAGGAAAACAGACATACTATCACTTTAACATTCCATGTGTGTAATATTTATCTCCTCACATGATTATATTAAATTTAGTTTTATTCAACTTAACATAATACATGAGTAATCTTTAATGTGGTCACATGATAAATTTTGATGTGGATGATGTCACTTGACTGACCATGTGTTGGTGAATCAACCCTTCCCTATGTAAGGAAGTGAACTATACTCTTTATAATTCTTTATTCTTCAGTAAGAAGTTATGCGTTCAATATAGTGATAATGAATCCCTTTACAAATAACCACATTATAAAAAAATGATCTTTACACATATTTTAAACCAGATCGCACCTAGTCCCAATAGACATGAATTTAAATGAATATTTGAAAAATTGAAATAAAAGTGGTTATGTATGAAAGTAAGAATGAGTGTCAGCTCAGGTGAAAGAATATTTCAAACAATGATCCAATTTTCCACCTTTGTGGTTTTCTTCATCTTGAAGATCCATGACCGACTAGGATAAAGATAATGTAGCATGGGGGAGACCTACTAGTTCTAACCAAATCCAAAATCAAGAGAATATAACCAACCATTATTTATCGAATCATGGAGAACCATAACCACGATTGGATTAGGGATAGCCGAATTTTCATTGAAAATTTTATTGGTATTTTTGAAGTGTTTTACACAATATGTACTATTGAGCCTAATTATTTTCGAAAGGAAGTTTCATTGATAATTTTGGATATTGAAATTATTGGATCAAAATTTGAATGTTAATAGTTTATGGTTTACTGTTGTTACTGAGCTTAGGTATCGGAAAAAACCAACCATAGTTCATGATCAATTAGCGATACGTGAATATAAACTCCACTATTTTTTGTTTCAATCTTGTCTATATGACTAGGAAAAAGTGGAATGGGTTTTGATATGGATGATGTTGTTTTGTGGATTGGAATTCGAAATCAAATCATGGGTTTATGGTTTTATTGTTTTTTCAGATCAATGAAGTGGTTGGAATATTTGAGCTCCCCATTGTTGTTGATATAATTTTAATTATAGGTGTACATTTCATGTATGACCATATTTTCTGATGTTGTTTTAATTTTTAACATTTATTTTCTTGATTTTGATTTGTTATTTCATATTCATTGGTGTTTTATGTCATGTTTTTTTGGCACGAATATATCATTTGATAATGTGGAGTTTTATTTAATATTTTTTACAAAGAAACCTATTTTAAATCTTCATATGAATAATATGTGTTATGTCATTGTATGGGGCTGAGATGCTTGGGTTTTTAGAGACACTTAGATTCCTTGAGTTCAAACTAGCGGTCTCCCCAATATTGAGACAATTGGTCATGGACCATAATTGATCAAATTACTTAAATAATATTTTTAATATATATTATCCTATAATAAATGAAGATGATTGAAGAATAATGTTGACTAGAAGGATGAATTTATGATATTGACATGATTTTTAGTAGTACCATGTACAATCAGTTATTCTCTAAGAAATTTATCTTCATTGATATTGATAGAAGTCATTATAATTTTCAGAGTTTTTAGATAACATAATCAAATTTTTATTCCAAGACATTAAAGGGTTAATTTAATATATATCACATATATTTTTGAATTAGAATCTAATAGGAGCAACAAAGGGGCTATCATAGAATTTAAAATCCAAAATTACATGTTTCTATCGTAGGAAACCAAGAATAAGGACCAGACATGTTCATCCAATGTGATAGATTACAATGATATTTTATCCAATATTTTGATTGCTTATTGTAAATTATATTTTTAGAGGTAGAGTGAAATCATAAAAAATACAGTATTCATTCATCATAGATGATAGATGAGGAATTATTTGAAAATTTTTAGAGTAGGTCTATGAGAAAGATATTGAGGAAGGATTTGTTCTAGTTATAGAAGTTTTCTATTCTCTACCTATACAATTATTTATTTCTATTTCTATGTGGAGTAGCTACATATATTCTGGATTTTTGAATATTATGAATTGAAATATGTAAATCAATTATTTTTTTTCAAAACAAATTTCAATGAAAATGAATTTTAGCCTTAACATTTTTATTAATTATGAGTATCATTTCATGATACTAAAGAAAAATTGGGTAATTTTAGTGAATCAATTAACCTTTGATCATCGACTGAATTACCTAAACCTGAAATATAATGATGTTTCTGATGTCTATAATTAATTTATTAATTAACATTTTTATATTTATAGATCAATACTAAATCACATTCACTAAGAAATGAATGTATACATAAGAAATAGTTCAATTAATATTTACATTTTTTCTACACAATAAACTAATTTTATTGACATGAGTAGAATAAGATAATATTTAAAATCGTTTCTAAATAGTTAAAATTTATTAATATCATGAATTTTTAGAATCCTTCTTTTTTTCCTTGTGTTGACTATGCACATTCCTTATCACATTTATATCACATCGTGATTAAATTTTTTACTATTTTGTTTTGGGGGTTGTTTTTTTATTGTTCATGAATTCACCATCCTGCTTCAATATGTAATCCAAACACATAATCAACACCATACTAATATGGGTAGTTTTAAGGTTTTATGAATAATTAATTTCACATGGTGTGAGTCAAAAACCTATCACCACCATCAAATTTATTTCGACACCCATACTCACATCAATACTAATTATAGGTAGTTTAGGGTTTTATAAAAATTTATTTTAACTTTGTGCTTACCGATGACATATTGGAACCTTAATTTTGTTTCGAATAGATTATATATATGAAAATATTATTTTACATCACATTTATCTATTTTCATGATCTAATATAAAAATAATTAGATATAAAAATTGATATAATTATCTTCATAAACTGGTTATTAGAATGAAATGAAAGCGGTGAGTACATATAGATAATAAGGGAAGAATATCATCACAAATTGTAATTATAAATAAGGAATATAACATGATATAGTGGATAAATATATTATTAACAAATAAGACCAAAAAGGATAATCATAAATATGTTAGATCAATATATGATTACAAAATGATTGTTATGGTGTCATAGCATTTATGACATATCTCAAAATATATCACAAAAATCATATAACATTTGAGCATGAATTGGACGTGCTAAAAAATTAAAAAAATAAGGTGCAGTCATAAAAACATGTAATTTATTTTAAATTAAATGAATCATGAAAATGTGGCATGAGATGATAAAAAACATGTATATATTTCACATCCATAATGATATGAAAAACATTGTGATATTTTTCATTATTCCAACTCGTATGTGAAGAAAATCATTATGTCCATGCCTAAAAATTTTAACAATCCTATCATATCCATGCTTTAGTAAACAAATGTATTGTGTTGAACCATAACACTATTATGAGATATAAACATAAAACATTGAATTAGAGGGTGATATAGGACCCCATGTATCATCATCAATAAACATGTGGTCCACATAAAATAAATCATAATCATATCGTAATGAACCCACTGAAAAATAATTGTTTCTCTGAAAATTTCAAAAATATCACAAAACATGAACTTTTTAAATCATAATATATCAAACAATTCACTATTTAAATAGATTCATATGATAATAAAATATATAGTTTGAAAAAAACTACATCATGAGAGATAAACCCACCAGATAAAATACAAGTGAAATGAAAAATCATTCACACAACCTTTTATACATTGTCTTAAAAGATAAAGTATATATTAATTTAAAAAACATAAGTAGGAATATATAGCATTTTAAAAGATTATTTTATGGTTTGTAGGTATAATATAAATGAAAATAAATAAAAAATAGCTAATACAATTGGAGTGGTGAATAATGAGTAATATTCTATAACTAACATTTTTATCCCATTTTTTTATAAACTGCATCTGAGAAACATTGAAAGAAAATAATTTTATAATAGGTGTAGATACAAATTTTGAGACAATATAAGTTTATACATACATGTATTTCCCCAATGAAAAGTCTCTTGATATAAAAAATAGTTACATAGAAGATATGATACATTGGAAAGAATGAGAATCATTCATCAAAAAGTTATACTTTTATTTTAAAGGTGTTGTAAAAAACTGGATGTTTATGAAGATATTAAATTTTGACGAGAAAGAAATTACATAATATATAGATCAATATTAGGATAAAATAAAACATAAGGTATATAAACAATAAGGGATCTGAACCATGTATTTATAAATTTAGTGGTTAAATCCATGATATCATTTTTAATGTTTGACTCAAGATGTTATGAGTAAAATAAGATAGAATATAACAATGAATATCATGAAAAAAACGTTAACTATGAAAAAAATTAAATGGATAGTAGATAAAACCTTCTAAAAAATATGTTTTTATTAGAAGAAATATGTCTCAAGATGTGAAAATTAGAGACATGAATCTCTTACCTTGAATTCATTTTTAATTGACTGCTCTATAAAGTACAGTACAACAAATATAACATTATTAATCTTTAATTTCATTAACTAATTCACAATCATATCATTTTATAAACACTATTTATAATTAGTCTCAATATGTATTTCATTATTTATTGTCTATTTTTAATATGAGTTGTGAATAATCTTGATTGTCTTGGAATGCTTCATAAATAGTGGTGTTGTTCCTCAATCTTCCCAAAATTTTAATCATTCCCACATTATAAAAGGTATTGTAGTTTATGATTAAGATATGGTTCATATTATGTAAATTGATGGTAATTGTTTTTATTTTCCAAAACAAATTAATGGATGATAATGAATTAATGAGTTAAATGTCGATATTACCCATCCAACACACACAAAAATCATTAATTTATTATTATTATCATTGAATATTAAGTTTTTAGTTTCATACATATTATAACTATATACTAATTCTCTTATCGGTTGTTTAACCGACCAAATACGAAAATTACACAATCATTGTGTGATTATGAATAAAAAGTTATCCTTTTATTATAATATCACTATCACAAAATTATAATTAAATCATTTAAATTCTATTAAGGTATAGAATCATGATTGGTATGTTTTATAAGAATAATTAAAATGATAAATATATCCTCATTTATAAATAATTTATTTTCTCACCTGGGATATTTGTTTGAGGTAGTTCTTTTACAATAACCATTTGTTACTAATATTACATATAAAATGACAAGAATATATTTCTAGAATATAAATAATTGTATTAAAAAATATCTATTCAGTAAACCCATTTATTGAGGAATAAATGAATATTTGGGGATGAAAAAATTTAATGTACATGGAGGTGGAATTTCACTGACCCTGATGAGTGATATTTATATTTTTTGACTAAATGAGAGGTGAATAAAAAAAATTTATTCCTTTAAAAAAATAATATTTTAACATATTATTTATACTAATTTTTTTTATAAATATGAATAGAAATTGTTTATATTAATGGTTAGTTAAATTATAAATTTTTTGTGTTAAAAGTATGTAATATTTATGTTGATAATTTGGATCTTCTCATAAATATTCCTTTTGAAATGAGGGAAAAAGGTTCTTCTTTGAGGAAATAGGATAAAAAAATTTATACTTACAATATAATAAGTGAATTTGGTATAGTTTCATGGGATCTTTGAACAAATGGTGTGGCATGAAATGGGTGAAATTGAGCTACTTTTATAGGTGGAAAAGGGGGGAAATCCTTGGAAACAGAATGTCAATTAAGGGGTAAGAATTGAATTGAGAGTGTTTGGTGGTAAAATATTTCTCAGACATGTTGTTATTAATTTACAACCTAATAATGTTATTGTAGACTATCTATGTGGAAACTTTATTTTATATAATTCAAGAATCCTTAGATTAAACCTTTTAACACTTCATAATCATGAATAATATTTTACCTTAGTAATATTTTAATACCTAAAAAATATAATAAGAAACTTCATTGAAAAATATGACATTATTAATAAAAATTTTGACTCCATTTAAAATATATTAATTTATAAATAATATAAAATTAAATTTTAAATAAAAATATAATATTTGTTGAAAATTGTTTTCTTGAAGATTATTATTTTAATCAGTATTTATTCTTAATAATATTTTAAATTAACTATTAATTAAAAGATAATTATTTATTTTATATATATTATTATGAATTAAATAACAGTTTTAATTTAAATTAGATCATTTAAATTTTAAAAACCCCATTATTTTTAAAAATAACATTCTTTGAAACATAACAGATATAATGTTGTAACTATTATTTATCTTGGTCACATAACTTTATACCTAAAAATTTAATAGAAACTTCCAAATAATAATAAAATAATAATTTATAATATAAAAATAAAATAATTAAATAAAATATCTAAATTTTAAAATAATTATTTTTAATTTTCGCGTAAATAAAATATTTTTGGAGAAATTATTTTTTTGTTTAAATATTATGTTTATCATAAAGTTACCATTTTGTTTAATTTCATGATGGAAATTAGTTCATTATAAAAAAAATATGATTTATGTTTGTTCCAAATTAGTCAATATCTCAATATTATCATTATGAAGTTTAATTAAAAAAAAGATAATAAGTTGTTTTTAAATTAGAATAAAATGTTTTTTATGTTCTAAAATGTCGAATATCTGTTTTATAAGTTCAAAATTCAATTTTGAGAAATATATTTTCAATCATTCAATAAATACTTAATTAATAAATGTTTTTACAAAATTTTAGGTCATATTCATATATTTATTTTTTCATAAAAATTATACTTATGGTAAAAACTATAATATTCACTTTAATCATCAAAATCAATTAATTTTGAAAAATATGGAAAATTCATATGAAATCATTTTGATATGCTAAAGTCAAAAATGAAATTAATTTCAAAATACTGAACTTCTAAAATATAAAATTTAGTTGATTGATAAAACGAAAGAAATATTTTTATTGCAAAATTACATTTTAAACATTATGTACTTATAATCCTTTTTTTATTTCATGTTGATTAAAATATTTTCATTTTCAAAAGAAATTATTGTTTCTAATTTTTATTAATAATATTTTTCTAATATTTCTTGTCTCATTTCAGTTTATTGTGGCATTCGAATAAGGAAATCGATCATCATATTTATTAAAGGAAGACACTCAGTTAAATATGAGGTCATTATTATAAAAATATTCAAGCAATGTTAATGAAAATTTTAAAATAAATCTATAATGAGATGAAGATTAATTCCAAAAAACTCTCTAAAGGACTGTTATTCTTAACACAACTCAATATGAGGATGAAATTTCATTGAGAACATAATATCTACAAATTCATCCATTTATGTTTTTCTATTGTAGTTGAAATAGAAAAACAAACCTTCAATTAGTCAATAGTTATTTCATAAAGTATTTTAAAAAATTATTATATTGAAAAAAGGAAAGTGAGTACTCTAGTGAAAAATACAATAGACCTAAATGATTTGAAACCATTCATGAATATAAAAGATAAATATGAATTCATCCCATCTAATTCCCTTAATCAACTAAATCACACATTACAATAGGAATTTTTTTCAAAGAAGTCATTTTCTTACTATAATACATAAATTAAATTTGAATATAATCAAAATATTCCCTTTGGAGATGGGCGTCTTACTCCACCCCAAACTCATATGATCATTTCTCTCAGGTAAATCCTCATATAGTCTATCTCTTCTTTATCTTATATAGTGTTTATCCTCCCAATCATGTTTCAACATTACTCACATCCATTCATTATTCATTTGTCCTGCTCATTTGTAGAAATTATTCATTCACCATCTACAGTCTCAAGATCCTGGTCAATTAATCTAAAAATCATAAGCATTACAGTGTGGAGCACCTATCACTACTCACATCCATCATCATATGTGATTTAACTGAAACTCTTCTGATTATTACATCCCACATATATAACTTTATTTAGCTTATGTGAAATTTACCTAGATGATTTCTCATATTAGTTCATTATTCCATAATCATTAGTATTATCTAGAAGATTTCAATGCACATTTCGTTTTAGAGATTGACACCACATTTCTCTGGGTTCAAGTTGCTTCTATTTTCCATTTATAATTTTAGGGATCACACATGGCTTCTATTTAAATATATAATTAAACATTATATTTTCAAACAATAATAAATATATCATTCTATTAAATTTTAAATCCAGAACCATAATATATATGTTCTCAAATATAAATCAATGTATAGTTAAAGGATTATTTTTATCATTGAAACATAAAACATTTACATAAAATATAAAAAGAATAAATATTTTATCATTGTAAAATATAAAAACATGTCTAATATATATAGTGGTTTTACAAGGTTTTACACTACCTCAAGTGCACCCTGTCATATGCTATAGGATCCCGAATATTATTAAGGGTATATGATTTTGTTCAGGTAAGAATATAACCTCATATAATCATAGAAAAAATATATGAAAATAAATATATCCTCTAAAATAATAAATAAGCATCATATTTCCTAGATGTATTAATTAAACTAATTCCATAAATAACAATAATGAGATGAATCATACATGAATACCCCGAATAGAAATCCCTATTGATTATTCCCAATAAAAAATTAAAGTTGTCAAAAAATAAATTAAGGCTCTACCATATCCTCATCATCTACATAATTTTAGTAACCATTCCCATATTATATATCCTACTTAGATAAGATACTAAAAGTGTATTCATAACTCGATCGTACGAACTTTGAAGGATACTGTGATTCCAATGTGAAATGGTCTCCCGAGTAGTGTGTGAGTACACAATTAGTAGGGAACCAACCATACTCTCCCTTAAATATCCAACAAATTCATTAATATTTTCAAGTAAAATATTCGATTGAATATTTATTTATATAACCGAATAATAATCCAAGAAAAACTAAAAAAATTCATTAAATTGGTGAATAATGACACTCAGGATTGAAATTACCAATTGTATTTACTGTCATATATATTTAGCCATAGTAAAATAATAATTTATAAATAAAATTTAATCTTGCATATCTAATTACTAAATATGTGGTATCTCAAATATATATTAATAAAGGTAAATTTTAATCCTTTTAATCACCTGAATTTCCGAAGTAATTTCATAATAACATGAAATTTTAATCCTGAGAATCACATAAAGGTCCCTAATTTATTATAAAATAAAGTGTAGTCCCATATCATTATGCCACATCAAGGGCCACAAATAATTACAAAGTTAATTGATATAATAGAACCATGATATGTTATAATGTTACACCAAAAATTTTAATTACTATGTTTATTCATGATCCTTATAATGAAATTAAGGACCTAAAATTTATTAATAACCATGGAAATATCAGATCAATAGAAAAATTCTTGGTTCCAAAACAAATAAAATCATCATAAGGGTATAGATATTTCTTGGAATTATGTAATAACCCCCCAAAATAACAATCGTCATCATCATATTTAATCAATTTCATGAATTAATTATTCTAAATATAATTCATGTATTTGATCTTTTGTTGTGGCTTAAGGATCCCCAGAAAAACATTTAATCAATAAACCATAATTCTGCATTGAAAACTCTCATCACTCATGGTAATATATCCCTTAGGCTCATCCCAAACATAAATTAGTCACTCTAGACTCTTAATCTCACATGTTCTAGTCCTTATTCTTATACGGCACCCAAGGATTAAACAAATTAGTCCATCGTCACATCCAACCAAGGATATACTAAGGAACATATCATGGTATTCAATGTTCATTCATTTTTTTGGTCATATCATCTCTCCTGATAGATCTAACATACCTCATTGTCCTATATGGAGATCGATGACTAATAATACTAATTTTTTATTCATCCCCATCCATGGTTTTTTTATTCACCTATAAAATAAAATATGTTCATATAATTATCTAATTGGTTCCTCTCTTGGGATCACATAATACAAGATACGTAATTAAACATATTCTCCCAACCATCAGTGGCTAAGATGTCCAGTTAGTGCACGATGTTTATATGTTGCACTAAACATATTATGTATTCTATACTTATCAAATCTATTTTATTTTTAAGAAATTAATAATAAATGAATTAATTATGTCAAGGTTCATTTAACCAACATTGAGGGACCACAAATCACATTTCGTATTAAAAAACAAATAAACAACACATGTCAAAGGGTAATTATTAGGGAAACCTACCTTAAAACAGCGCCCAAATTACATTTTAAATAACTGCATGAAAACTCCATTCATAAGCTACACCAAGTCAATGATGTCATATTTTTAATAAATCCATGTCAAAAAACAAATTGAGGGATCACATGAAATTTTTGTTTTCATTCTAGGGTAAAAATTTAAATATGACACTATTAACATTTCAAATTGAATCAAACTAATTCAAACATTGAAATTAAAATTATTTTAGGGAATTTATTCCATCAAAAAATTTATATAAATCATATGGATAGTGTCACGATACATTTATTATGTATGATAAGAAGAATCCAAAAATTAAACAACCATACCACTGATCAATCTTACCAAATTTTTCATAAATTCCCAAGAAAAAGTATATGGACTCCTAATTCAATAAAACAAATATTAAACATATTGAAATTATCCTCCAAAAACACCATATATCCAACCCTATCCAATTCCCCATCATAATTGGATGATTTCACCATGATCTAGTGAAATTACAATCAACAACATGTCCATGAATGAAGGAAAATATACAGACTATTAAATAATAGAAAAATATAGAATGATTCAATTATTTGTTGATGAAATTATCTCAAAATTGTTATCCATATCAAACCATTTCAATGGAATCCAATGTAGGAATGAGATAGAGTGAAACTAGTTTAATGGAAGTCGGCAAGAAACCACAACCTTCTAAATCTAAAGGGGGTTTCAAAACTACAAATAGGGCTTATAATAGTGCTAAAAACTGCCTTTAACAGCACTAAAAAGTGTTGTTAATCTCGGGGATGATAAAGGGGGGTCCCCTTTAATAGCCCTAAAAATAGCGCTGATAAATGGGGACCTTTATCAGTGCTAAAAAAGAACTGACTAAAGTGCTTCTTTATCAGTTTCTTAGCGTTGAAAAATGTAGTCTTTATCAGTGCTATTTTCAGTGTTGATAAATTTATAATATATCAACACTCAAAATAGTGCGGATAAACACTACCTTTATCAGTGCTATTTTGAACAGTGATAAAAACTACGTTTATCAGCACTCAAAATACCACTGATATATTATCCATTTATTAGCGCTATACAAGCGCTAATAAAGGCAAAAGATCCTGTGAAAATCCAAAACATGCACAGAACCTACACACATGAAAGCACTTGCACACATCACACACACCACCCACACACAAAGTAGTGAAGAACAAAAATGCTACATACATTTACTTGAAATCATGAGTACAAAACAACACACTGCTATATACATTTCAAACAATGATTAATTTGGTTACAATTACATGTATCCCTCAAACAGTTAAAAACATTGATGTTTCATATTTTTTGCATCCATCCGCTCTAAAAAATTGTCATCTCTGGCGGCGGTTTCCGAACAAATCATTTGAACTCAGGAAAAAGATTTCACACACATAAGAAAACAAATATTATATTAGTAATACAATAATGAAATAAATTAAACATTAATACAAAAGATTAAATTAATAAAATTTCAATTGTTACCTGTTAAAACATTTATTTTCATTAGTTCATAGGTCTAGGATAGATGACTATAAAGTGAGGGTTCCTTCCCCATTGTGATGTGATGACCTGGGTAGGAAAATATTTGTGGGATGGTCTGTGGATTGTGGGGAATTTCATGAGGATTTCAGGCTATGATGACACATAGGGGACCCAAGATCATTAACAAAATATATGCTCTCATGTTAGTCTATATAATAAATGAAAAACACTCATGAAACGAGACCCTTATTTACTCAGATTTCTAGAAAACTACCAGGATGCCTAGATAGTATAAGAGGACTCACTCTAGTTATACCTAGTAGATTGTTTCATCCTTATTTTAGCTAATCTTGGGGTATGTACATCCTATTTGATTCAAAAACAGATTCTATTCCAAAAGAGATTGCATAAAAATAGTGGTGGATACTAGGGGAGAAGTCCTACAAAAGAAATACACTAATGAATGCCTATAAAATTTAGGATAGAGAAAGAAGTACCATGACTCTTACACAATCGTTTCAGTACTCAGATCGGTGGGTAGGGAAAGACCTCCATAGCGATATACCTAGATATTAGGAAGGGAATCACTTAGCACACATACAGGATTCACCTCACTCTATTCCAAACTAGTGGCATGGGAGGGAGGACTTGGGGAGCTCAGTTGGGATTAGAGGGGAAATACGTCTTCTGGTAAACCAATAGTTATGGACTTAGATATAATTCTTGTACTTATATTGATATTTCCCTCCGGAAGAGACTCCTTGTAAATATACTCAATCAGGATACCCATCTAGAAAATGACTCCATTTATGCCTTTTGAAAGACCTACCCCTTATAGATGGAAGAGGTCTTTCAGCACCTGATTGTAGAGCAACCATATGAGGGTCTGAAGGATAGAAACCTTTTTAATCATATTATAGGATGTAAAAACTACCAATCCTAATGAGGATATAAAAAATTATATTTTCAATGTATAACAGAGACCTTCAGGAACTACAAAAGAGAAGGAGACTAGAGGGAGGATGATAGGTTGCTGTTTTTGATCACTTCTAGGTAGAAAATAAACAAAGACACTAGTCCTCAAGATATTTATCTTGTAATTAATGTGTGTTTATGTTAAAAATAATCTAATAATATGTGATATAGAATGGTGTTTTAAATAGAATTATACTAGTGAGGCAAAAAACAAAAAATAACCAATTAACCAAGAGACACTATTAGGTCAATGCCCATACCTCAACCAAAAGTCCAATAAACTATTTTCAGTTCATACCAACCAAAATTGAGTTCTTGATCACATGTATTATTGTCCAAAAACATTAAATTACATAATTAGTTAATTTTAACCAAAAATACAGCATGGTATAATAGTTACCAAACTCATCGTGTCTTCCAACAATGCCAGAATGCTAAGAAACTAGGTGAGATCCCCTCCTGACGCCCCGCTAAGCCTATAAAACACTAAATCCCTAATCTATATTACAAAATTTTTTACAAATTAATCCTAAATTTTTGACAAATTAAGCCTAAATTTTTGAAAACCCATAAATAAATTATCCATAAAATATAATCTGCGTCAAATAATGATTCATTACTAGTTTATGATATTATTTTACATTCTCTAAGAGTCATATATAAATGTCCCACAGAGAAAAATGATTTATCCATACTATGGTATAATAATTACTCCTAAACCCCTAAAAATTGAATGAAAATCTTTGAGAAAGAAGTTATAGAAGCAAAGAAGATGTAGGAGAAGATACCACATTGATTTGAAATGACAAACAACAGGTAATCCACTTAGGTGTAAGTTGAAGGAAGGAGGTGAATGGGGTTTGGGCACCCCCTAAGAACTTGGTTCCCAAACGAAGAAACCTGAGGAGGTTTATACTTTATAAACCCATCACCCACATAATAGTATGTTTTAAATCATGTTACATGAAATTAACCAAGTGGTGACATCGCTATTTTTTGGGTCCAAAAACATGCATCACCCCTTTTCCCCATTCACGACCATTATCACCCTATTAAATGAATTCATGTTGTGAATTACCCTTTCACACTATGAGTAGCCTAATGCTACTACATTTCAATAGAATGACTACCCATATCATCCTTGATATCCCCCAAAAACCCGATGACATCCCTCTAGCAACAATACATGTCTGAAACACATATTAGAGACATTAAGAGACTTAATAACCAATCCCGAGACCTGGTTCAAAAATTGAAACCATCAGTAAATGAAAATTCAATTTCCCTAGGTAATTTCTAACCCACAATGATGTGGGTCATTACATGCTTGGGTTATAAACAAGACTGTTCTTTTATCCATAGTTCTACAGAGTATCATGGCCACCTCACATTAAATATAATGCATGAGAAAACTAGTGAATGAAATTCAGTCTCAAATTCAATTATTTTAAATAGGGTACTCAATATCATATTCTGAAATCTGGTTCAATGTACACACATTACCCCTCAATCATAATTGGATTAAATAGATATTATTTAGTGACTTAGTTTATTTTAATGATCACTTCATCAACAAAGACATAGATTAGTGTTTGTCCACACTCTAAGGAATAACATATTCAACTTGCTCATGATTTTGTTTTGAATCTTATTTCGAGCAACAATAGGTCCATCTTGAAGGTCAACAACAGAGACCTATCAACCTCGCCTTCCATCAATAGGTGCTGAAATAGGGTTTTTACACTATGTAAGAGTTTAATGTCCTTTATTTCTATTGTTTCTATCTATGTAGACAAGCCCTATGTATGTATGGAGTGACATGGGTATCTCTATTAGGAGATTATCTCCAAAGGGAAGAAACTCCCTGAGATATTTAAGAAGTGAACCACCTCGATCATAATAAATGATTTATGATGGTTCAAACCATTTGCTTAAAGGCACAAAATTCCTGGATGATATATCCATACATCTAGCCCCCCTGTCTCATGTTGGACTTGAGTCACCTCCCCTTCACTGTGTTCCTCGAAGCGATCCCCATCAGCAACCATCACCGGCCCTTCCAAGTCATTCACCCTGCCAAAAATCGCCACAGTTCCATGGCCATCCCCAACCAAATCTCTACTGACCTCCTCTCCTCCCTCTGATCATCCACCACTGTAGGTTGAGCCTCCATTCCACTTTTTTCTAGACTTTCTTTCTCTAGAACAGGTACCTCCCTCACACCAACCTCCAACACCTTACTCAGGACATCTCCTTCTCCTCGAACAGATCCAAGACCAGCCACAACCTTTATTGCACATTCCTCAAACAATTTTCATTCTATTTCCCTCCCTTATTGAAAACCACCCTTGAATGACCCATGAGGTGACAAAAAGAACAATAATCCATCCATTCGTCATAAACCACCTATTTTTTCCACCTATACTCATCCAATTTTAATCCATACGTGATCAAAAGTTATCCGGGAAGCATCCAATTCCACACATCGGGTATTCGGGTTTTTTCCAGATTCTCAAATACTATCTCTGCATGTTGAATCGGATCCCCTACTTTAATTTCATCAATAATTATATGTATTCCCTATATCAAACTTAAAATGGTGGATATAGACCATATTTGTTTTTTCCATCAATCGTTTGTTGGAAAATGGATTTTGTTGATCCTCAGTGGTTTCGTCGTTCACCCCAAACGCACTACACACCATCATGCCTTACTTTAATATTGATTTGTTCAAAGATCAATAATATGAATCTGGGGATATAAAACATTGAGTAATAAATTAATATTTCAATACATCAGATCATTTTGAATCCACAATTGGTACATATCCATATAAGGGATCGATCTTCTCAATCTATTTAATTAAAATGGATGTAAACATAAAATTTATGATTTCTACTCAGATATTGGAACATTTTTCATAAAAAATCCTGCTATCTAATGATTAAAGGAAGTCATTGTGTTTATTGTCGCTCGATCTGTTCTAATATTTCATTTCTTCATCATCCAAGGTTATTCATTATAGAGAGTTGGAGGATGATCATTGATCATATATAGAAAACATAAGTAGTAGGAATTCGCCTTTATCCTATTTGTGTACAATCTTCCATTAGGTATGCTTCCCATTCATTTCTAAACACATCTATATCATCTTCTAAATATGTGTCTTTCCAACAGTCATGGTAGTACTATAAAAAATAAATACCCACAGGATTAATAAATTTTATAAATTAACTCATAATTATTTTCAAAAATACCTCGCGAGGGATACTAGTTTGTTGATGAAATACAATCACTTTCATAAATTTAAAAACATAATAACCACATTCCTTTCCATTTGTTTGTTTTAGACACTGCAGAAACATCGAAAAAAATAAGTAATTTGTTTTCATATGTGTTTGGATAGTGCAATGTTATTATATATACTAGGATACTTTTCCAGTTGTAGATCTTGTAGGCGTTCTTTCCCTTAGGCCCCGGATTCATTCCATGCATTAGAAAATATTGATGCACCACCCTATCATAACATAATCCTCATTAAAATTTAACATAAAATATATAACATGATGTTTAGTTTTAAAATGTTGCATCTAGTGTATTACAAATTAACAAACGCCATCATGCATGGTCAGTTTGTTGGATATCCATGCATTGAATCTAGAAAATAAATCTTTAGAGTATCCAAATTGAATACAATCGGCATCCAATGGATCCTAAAAATACAAAAAGGAATAAGTAAAAAAAGAAATGAAAATATAGTTGATGTTATTAAATTGTAGAGTTTTACCCCTGCATCGTTGGTATTAAAAAAATTCTGTCATCCGTAATTTTGTTTTCAAATGATTTGAGCAGGGATGAAATTATTGGAGTTTCTTTATCAAAATCTATTTCGTCTTTTGAAGAGGTGATATGAGGAAAAACGAGTACAAAATTTTTTTCACGGGGAAATCCCTTCAATAGTTTTTCCTATATACGCCTGCGAAAAATATTAAATGTATTTTTTCAAAATTATCAGAGTATATCATCTTTTGTAATATAAAATCATGAAAACATACCACATGTATACATTTACATCTGAGGCACCAAGCCATTAATACTTGCAAAGTTCATTAACATTTTCCTCACTAATGAAATATGATTTTTCCACTCCATACATATTTTTTTTCAAAAACAACTGTGTGAGTATTGCCATATTTCAACTTTGTATTCAAATGAACGTACAATGATATTAACTATGGATATAGAACGGGAGGGGTGAAGGTGCTCTCAGTAGACCGTTTCAATCTGTTAATTAATCCTTTAGATAGTTTTGAGTTGATATTTTGTTTCACCCCATAGTCTTTATCATTCTATAATAACATTCATCAGTTCAGACCTTTTTTCATTAAATGTCAATGTTCCAGCTTGAAAAATCAATTGTAAATAGATACCTTTTTGTCGGCATGTTTTTTTACAAGAATGGTCGGCCATGCGATGAATGTTACAACAGCTTGTTCAATCGTATTTCTATCGTCATCGTCATTTGGAACATGTATGTTGGCACTCGGCTCATTAGCTATGTTAATTGACATTCAGAGATGAACTTTTGGAAGTTGTCTTTTGTGTAGCATTTCATTTTGCGTATTGAACACCATAGCCCTCACTACAAGGTGATAGGTGGGAGTTGATAGATATAACACACAATAATTTTCACCCAATATAATATTAGAACAGAAAAGGTATCAGTGTCTATGTAAATCACATTTCACAGAAACAATTATTAAAACAATGATTACCTCATCTAAGTCATGTTTTTTAGGGGAATGGCTCACCTAAAAGATGGTGGGAGGTGGGGCAGGATCATCATGCATGGGTTTTTGTTGATTTTTTTCTTCTCTTTGCCTCTTCCCCATTAATTTTTCTATCATCTCTCTCTGTTATTGTAATTCTTCTTGGAAAATAGATAATTGTTCTTGCATATTTTAGAATTTTTTTCATTTTGATCCTCTGCTTGTTTTTGTTTTTGAAAATATGTTTGAGGTGTCACCCCAAAACTCGCACCTCTGACGCGACCGTACTATTCTGGCTGATTCAAGGATACTAAAAGTATGTCTTCATCTGGTGCAGTTGTTGTTGATTCTTGTGACTATATCTGATATAAAATATAGATAAATAAGTAGTTATTGTAATTTAATAGAAATTTTAAGAAAATAAAATTTACATTATGTCATACTTACACATGTTTCCCACGCTTTTTGTGTATTTTCATCTATCAGTATCCCCTCTTTATTTACACGATCCTCCTTCCATAGCACATGGAGTGCGATGGATATGGATTTTGATTTCCATTCATCAGTCTGCATATAAATAGAGAATCATGTTTATGTTGTTGGTTTATGTCACATACAAGTAGTATGGTAGATTTAAAAGACGTACCAATGTTTTCTCAAGTGCAGCGTACCCCATCCTTTCTTTATGGTAAGGGTACACTGGTTCTGTTGCATGTCTATCATTTTCAGCACTCAATTTCTAGTTTATAAATAAAAAACTGTCAATCAGAGTGATGAATACAAGAAATCTTCAAAAAACGTATTACCCCACACAATTTACCTGAAATGTTTCCTCCCCACGATGGTTGCTAAATGCATCCCACGCTCCATGGGATATCAAGTGTGCGTAAAGAGGATGTGGGTTTGGCTTGATTTTCCTTCTGTATCTTTAAGATGATATTTCATTAAAATTGTGCGGAATCCTCTATGAATCCTTCCTACAACTCTTAATGCATATTCCATGTGCGAGGCATCTACTATAAATGCACTCTGCAATAGATGATGAATATTATGTCAATGTTTTGGTATTTTTTTTATTTTAATAAATTAAAAAAAAATATCATAATGTTACAATAATCTCTTCCCACATTAGTGTCTTCATCCCGGTGACAACATGGTGCTACGACTATACATTAATCGGCACGCGTTTCTGAGTGACGATTCCAATGTAGCTACTAAGGATGGCTCTGTTGGGGTTAACATGTTGGCCTCTCTTATTCCATCCCACCTCAAATTTGATGCCTTTTTATTTTGCCTTAAGTATTTTGGATAACAGTGTCAAACTACGATTCTATTATTTTTCTCATTGAGGGTTTCTTTTCCTACCATTTCCATAGAAGTGGCATCAATATGTTCCCCCGAAGCGCTGGCAACGGCATTGGGACCAGTAGCAACAGGTTGAGGAACCTGTTGTACCACAGAAATGGGACCAACAACAACAGGTTGAAAAAACTGTTGTTGCTCTGTACTGGGACCACCAGTATCTGGTTGAGAAACTTGTTGTCACTCTGCAGTGGGACCACCAGCTACTGGTTGAGAGACCTATTGTTGCTCTGCACTAGGACCACCAGTAGGTGGTTGAGAGACCTTTTGTGCCTCGGGTTTGGGATTATCAGCAGGTAAAGAAGTCATTATCTACAGAAGTGGTTTAACATTTTATTTAGATTACATAAAAGCAGTAGAAGACAGATAATAACATAACATAACAAAATTTTTATTACAATAAAAAAAATATCATGATTATTGTACTCTCTTTTTTTCTTTAAATAATGAAAAGATTTGACTCCTCTATCGACTAAGTAAATCACTTCATTGTGGTCTCCTATAATATAAAAAACTCTTTCTACATTGGGACCGCTGCGAAATGATTGTGATGTCCCAATAAAAGGGTCAACCTTCATTGAACTTTCATCTGACCCTTCAGTTGTTTTGGTCAATAACAGAACAACTGACCAATTTCTGTTTGCAGGGTCTGGAGCATAAAATACTTGTACTTCCTGTGATGCCATTATAAATGGTTTTTCCTTCTCCCCACCCTTACTGAAATCAACTTTCACAAATCCTAATTCATCTATTTTAACATCACACCTATTATCAACCCACTTGCATTGATAAATTGGCACATTGAATATCGTATAATCCAACTCCCATATTCGTTTGATGATGCCAAAGTACGAAAAATTCACATAAATTGGATTTTTATCCTTTGCACCGGAAACATGCATCGCCTAAGCCACATGTGTTACCCCACTATTCTTAATGGTACTGTTTTTATCATGTTCATTAGTATATAATGTATAACCATTATCTGCATAAGCATTATAAGATAATATGCACACACTTTCTTTTCCAGCTAGCCATCGTAGTCTTTCTGAAATTGAGTATAGATTTTCATCAAACTGATTAAAAATATGGTCTCAAAACCATTCTATAAAATGTCGATTATGTGTATCTGATATCCATTTTTCAGCCCTAGAAGGATTCAAACGCCTACGATTTTTTTGTGGGTTTGAACAAATGGGTCAACATCAAAACTGTTATACAAAACGTAAAGGTGGGCCTACTCCTGATCTGTAATATTGATTGTGACAACCTCTATTCCGGAAATTCCTTCACCCTAAAGTCGCTCAGTGTGATGAGATTTCGGTAGGCCAACGATTTCCAAACCAGACAGGTATTCGGTACAAAATTCAACATCTTTCTCAACAATATATTTCTCTACAATACAACCCTCTGAACGACTTCGGATTTTGACATTCCATTTTCAAAATCTTCATATACAATTCAATGGGGTACATCCATCTATAATGTACAGGACCACATAGTCAAATTACTCTCACCAAATGAACCATCAAATGAACCATCATATCGAAAAATGTCGCTGGGAAGAACATTTCAAATTCACATAATATGACGGAAATTTCTCTTTCCATAGTTGGCAATTTCACCGGGTCTATAACTTGGCTGCATATAGCTTTGATGAAGAAACAGAGCTTTTTTAATGTATGATGGACCTTCTTGGAAAAAATGCAACGTAATGCTATAGGAATTAGATCTTTCATCAAAACATGGTAGTCATGTGATTTCAGACACATTAATTTTAAATATCACATTGACATGATGTTCTTGATATTTGATGAATACCCCTCTGGAACCTTTATGTCATTCAAGAAGATGAAAAACTGATATCTCTCTTACCTGGAAAGAGTGTAAGAAGCATCAGGAAGAAATGTTCGTTTTTCACCCTTCACTGGTGCCAACTCTTCTCATATTCTCATATCAACCATGTCCAATCTATCCTTAATTCCATCCATTGTTTTTCTGGGTTCATTTAGCAACGTTCCGATGACATTATCACATACATTTTTTTCAACATACCTAACATCAAGAAAATGTCTAATATATAGACAATTCTAGTATGGTAATTCAAAAAAACTGATCTCTTTTTCCAAAAAGTTATTGTAATGTTTTTCGAAAACTGTTTACCGAAAGTAGTGTCCAAATATTTTACATTCTCAAAAAATTGATCACCCGTTAGTGGTGACGGTTTTTAAATTCTTCAAACTTCCATCAAATGATGTCATCCATGATCGGTACTTATGTCGTTGGGGTAGAAATCTATGATGTCCTAGAAACACAGTTTTCGATGAATGTTTTAACGGAATTTACTTTTTACCTTTTTCACAAACGGGACACCCTTGACTTCCTTTAATGCAATATCCTGATAAATTTAAATAAGCAAGAAAGTCATTTATCATACCGTAAAACATGTCTTTGAAAGTGAAATATTCATTTTTGTAAGCATCATACAACATAACACATGAATCCCACAATATTTTCAAATCCTTGATCAATGGGGCCAGATAAACATCAATATCATTACCCAGTTGTTTTGGTCCTGATATAATCATAGATAACATGATGTATTTTCGTTTCATGCATAACCACGATGGTAAGTTATAGTTTACCAACATAACCTGCCATGTTCTGTGACTTCTTCTTTGAAAACCAAAATGATTCACCCCATCTGTAGATAATTCTAGATGAAGGATTATCGGCTCCTTACCAAATTCAGGATACTCGTAATCGATTTTCTTCTACTGAGGAGAGTCTGTCAGGTGACGTAGTTTCCCATCATTAATTCTTGTATCTGCATTCGATGTCAATTGTCATGCCGTCTCCTTACTTCCATATAGGTTCCTAATCCTAGGATTTATTGGAATGTACCATAAAACATTCGTAGGACTAGAATCTTCTTTCTTGTATCGAGAATCACCACACTTTGGCAATTATTTAAATGATTTTTTGTCCTTGCGAAAAAATATACAGTCATTCGGGCGGACATGTATTCTTTCAGAGATCATACCCATCGATCGTAGCATTCCTTTGGCATCGTATGTTCGGCTTGGGAGTTCATTATCTTCTGGGTGCAAGTCATTCAGGAGAGCATGTAGTTTCGTAAAACTGGTGTCACTCGACCCATTTCCTGCTTTCAAATTATACATCTTCAATATGGTTTACAATGATGTATATTTAGTGAAACCAGCATACAATGGCATTTTTGCACAACTCATTAACTTCTCAAACAATTTTGGGCAATCACGGAGTTCATCTTCATCTGTCCTTGTCATTTCCTAAATACAATCTTCATCATCACTCACATCTATAATCACACCTTCCAGACGATCTTCTTCACTATTAATGCTTCTAATAATTTCATATTATCTATAAAATGTCGTGTAATCTAAGCCACTACCTACATACGTTTTTCCCCATGTTTATTCCAACATTTATAAGTTTGATCTATTCCATGACAGATAAGGTGTTCCTCCAACTCCACTAGAATAATTTATCTTGAATAACTACAGTGTAAACCGGGAAAAAGGATTTTAGAAGGGTCACATGCATGATATTCTGCAAACATCATATACTCTTTCACGTTATCTTCATACTCTTTGGTCAACCGATTGGTATTCATCCATTCTTTATTCATTTTCATCGTCTTTATGGGTTCGATCTCGAACATGACTAATATTATATATTAATTAATCAGGTATCATTTTTTGGGTTTTATGAAAATAAATCATGGTTCAAATGCCTCTAAAATCATATAAAATCCATATACAAGGTGTGTCCAGTAGGGTGAACATTGTGTATGGATAAGAAACATGATTTAATCTGACATAAATCAAAATTATTCCAAGTTAGTCTTATAAAGACTGAATGACGCCTTTGAAAATACATGACATATAAAACAACATATGATAAAGGCATTTACTTTAGATACATATTGAGTCACCTCACCATCTATGCATTACATTTTTGTGGAATAACGGTGTGTAGTCCTTACATGACCACTAGGGGTGTATAGTATATACACATCAAGTATATGTGGTATCTATACATGGTGTGAGTGAAGTAAAACACATATCATATGGTTCTACAATTATTTCATGGAATGTACATGGTTTCATGTGGAAGTATATGACTTGGAGATACATTGTCTGTGACCTAGGTTCCCATGACATGTAACAATTAAAATGAAACCTACTCTATGTTTGAGTCAGAAGATTAGTCATGTGGTGTAAATTTTGGAGATAAATTTTGTGTGGCAATAAAATCAATATGAAATCCATATATGGTGAAGCAAGTTCCATTTAACAAGACTACATACCATGTATTTTAAAGTGTCTCATAGATTCTTCTAGAAGTGGTTTTCTAGGATTCAGTGGAATTGCACTTGTAACAAAGTGGTGGTGCCATTGAAATGGGTAATGTTTGGATTGATATTTAATGGTGTAAGAACTTTAACATGGGAAAAAGGCATATAAATCATGCCAACAACCGCAACAGCATAAAAAACATAATCATTATCACAATCGTAACACCATACAAACCAAAAAATCACAATTTTAGATTTCACAAAGCATCCGTTATTCAATTTTGTTTGTTAGTTCAGGGGTTATCACTGAAGTTATACCATCCTAGGGTGTTCATTCATATGTCAATTATACGTAAATTACAAATTTTTATATTCCAATGTTCAACAAGAACCAACCAGCATTTAATTCATTTAGAGTGCAAACAAGGACCACCATCGACCACGATTTTCAGCGGGGCATTTAGCCCATACATTTCACATTACAACCATCAATATCGAATAGTAATAAAATGAGAACAAGAGGAAACCAATGAGTAAAAGGAGAAAACTCACCGCAAAGGTGTCGTTAGGAACACGGTAGAGGAGCGTTCGTGGTATTGGAGAGGTGCACAGTAGAGGAGATTTCTAACTGAAAAGAAAACATAAAATCAGGGAAACCCATGAGAATAAAATAATCTAAAACCGAGTCCACCATTTTCAACATCCCACAAACCCCAAAAATCCACTAAAACTGAAATCAAACCACACTATTGTTAAACACACCCTAGGATAATGAGAAATTATAGAACCCACCTTCGATAGAATGAGTTCAACAGACATTTAAAATAGAAAATATGAACATACAATGGGTAGGACCTGCCCAATAGGTCCTCCTTACTGGGCATAATCCCCATGTTTATTCTAGATAGTATATCCCAAATGAGTAAGCCCTGATCAATCCTCTGCTGTCACACCTTTCCCGACATTCCCTATCCTTATGATGGTCATTATTAAGAACACCATAATCCCACCCTGGTGTTGGTTTTTATCCTTAGATAATGGAATGTCTCAACCAATTTGTTTGACATAATTACATAAAACATCACCCTTTAATGAAATTCTCCCACCACAATCTAATGGATTCTTGACCCTTTCATGTTCTACAAGTAATTCAATAGCATCAAAAATATACACTATATAAAGGAATAAAATGGAATATCAAGAATAGTTCACAAGGGGATATAAACTAACCATTAGATCATATATAAAGAGTGAGTTTCAAGGTCTACTCACACTCTTGCAAGAAAAAACATAATGGAAGGGAATCAAGCGTAAACCATTACATTAACATTAAAGGAACTCACAACCAATGGGATAAAAATAAACTCCCATCAACCCTAACATACTAGTCTAGTCAAGATCAACCATCAACATACTATTCATCACATCCTCATAAAAAGATAGATTCAGTAATAAAACTTAAGAAAAAAAACATATCGAATACACATATTAAAACATCAAATATTCATATTCTCATTTGAACCAATCCTTGGTGAAAACTAAAATATCTTAGAAAAATTGTTGACATACATCATAATGGTCATATTAACCTGTTCGACTTTCAAAATATCCATAGCCTTTTCTATAACTAAAAATTGGTGAAGGGTTTTTTTCTTTTGAAAATAAATCTATGATCTGACCACCCAAATCCCGCATGCTAGTTTTTCATAACAACCAAATCCCACCATCTACTATAAGTGCCTTCTAACAAAAAGGCGGGAAATTTCACCTTAAGAAAATATTGAAACTACAAGTACTCATACATAAGCATTAATATTCTACAAAAATACACATTAATTTGAGGATCATTATAATCGTGTAAATAGTGTATTAATGAAGGGTAAATCATAGGAAATATTCCAAGATTCATCACCTCAATGTTCCAAAATTGGTGACTCATTGTGAAGGTGTGACATTGATTATACCAATGTTTAGACAACATAGACAATAATCTCAATAAGATGATGGTCTATATGATTATTATCTCACTATGTGACATGAAAATATTATTCACAGAGAATATTCATGGGTCTTATTAGAGAAATGTTGCAAAAAACATTAGAAAAATCATTGGTGACATCAAAATATTCTTCAGATTAACAACTCAGACTAAAGAAATGGTAAAATAAATCACATTACATAACAAAACCAGATTTGGATTATTAATCTATCAAAGTAAAAAATATTGGATATTTATAAAATTATATCATATTATTTCTACAGTTTCCATTCCCAAACAACCCTAGTGAATTAAGGATCATTATGATGAAACCTGGATAAATAGTTGCTAAAAATTACCTCATATACCCCCACAAGATATCCAAAATTGTGTACTGAATTTAATGTAAGATGTTTAACCTACACCTCTATTACAAATTCTTCACAGAATAGCTCTGATACCCTGGTTCTTATATACCTTATTTGGAAATAACAAATAATTGTGGGTTTCAGCATGTGTTTCATAACTGATTACATAATAATCAAAAAATCACACGTTCAATTCAAGCAGAAGAAAATAAATTTACCTAAAACGAATGTCAACAATGGTAGTGGTGGCGGCGGAGGCAGCGCCAGAGGCGGAGAAAGTGATGGTGGCCGAGGCCACAACAAAAGCAGAGGCAGCGGCGGTCGTGTCAGTGGGGGTAGAGTTAGCGGCAGAGGCGGCAGAGGCAACGACGGTCGTGGCAGCAGGGGTGGGGACGGAGGCGGCGACAGCGGAGTAGGAGGAGGAAGAGGACGACGACGACGATGACGATGAGGTCATGGCGGATGAAGTGTCTGGTTTTTTCTTTTTCGAATGCTTAACCTCGTGCGAGCAATGAGGTCCTGTTACGGTTATTAAAAAAAACCAATGGAACCTATATTATCACTTGTTAATTGCACTGGTAAAGGTATGTTTTATCAGTGCTAAAACAAAAGAACTTATGAAACACTCATTTTTAAGCGCTTTTTTAACACTGATAATGAGATAACTATATCAGCACTAAAAAAGTGCTGATAAATGTTACCTTTTATCAGAACATTTAGCTAGCGTTGATAAAAGCATACCCCTTTATCAACACTTTTAATTTAGCGCTGATAAAAGGAAGTGATTCCCTTCCCCCATTTGGTGGTAGTGTTTTATAAAATAATACGATATTAACCCTTCAGAAAACTCCATGAATCCCCAAGAAGTTGACCAGCGAGCCCAATCAGTTGATTGAGATGTTACTAAATCCACTAGTTATTTGGCATGATCTCACCAACTATCCAGTGAGTGTTGCATGTATCCTAATCTAATTCCCAATGAAACATCCAAAGGAAGGTATCTTACATGCAAGACAATTGAAATTATATTAGTTTGTCCCCTTTCATGACTCTCCCAATCATCTTAACTCCCTCTCCATCCTCAACTCACTTCAAAAAGAACCACATAATGATACATGATCTCTTTGAATAAAATATTCGGTTCTTTCTATCAAAATAGACCCTCCACTAAATAAAAAATTAAAATCACTTCTGAATTGATTCTTTATTTTTGGACACATTATGTTACAACCTCCTCCCCATAAAATTTCCTTCCCTAAAATACTAATTAGCTATCCAACTGTAAATTATGACCAAAATTTATTACTAATTAGAAATCAATAAGATGTGTTCAATATCCCAATGCCAAATGTTCATTCACGGTTTCATTATGAATATAATGTACTATAATTACAAAACCTGGTCCAGCATTCATTACCACATCTAAAACACCATGAGAATAATTAACCAATCTCATATATTACAAGGAACTATGGTGTATTCTATCATTTATCCCCTAGATATTGGTGCTCCCCACCACTGACATTTTCTCATATAGCCAGTTTTGATACATGAGATTCTTGATCCTTGGAAACGTGAATTGAAACAAAATTATATATCACAAAAACCAAATTAGTATTGGCTATTAATACCATCACTCAACCTTAGAAACAATATTGAAAAATTGGCATTGTTCATCTTCATGACTGAAACCATATCAAGATATCCACTATCTCCTAAGCACATGTCTTATACATATTATCTTTCCAATGATAGGCCCCATGATATTCTCAAAACACAATGAATATATATAATTCGATGTAATATAAAAAATTTCTAACTCACCACATAAAATATACTCAAAAGTACAAGTCATACCTACTCCAATAATCATTACAAAAAAAATACTTATTTTCACTTACTAATGATCAATTAAACAACTCCATCATGATGCCTTAAAATACAGAGCCATTTCTTCATTATCCAAACATTACCACTAAATTCTAAAAATGACTCTCAAGGTATCTCCCTAGGTAAATCCCCAATGCAAAATAAATCATCATTATGTGATGAGGGAACCAATTTGGAAGAAATTAAAATCCCCATCAGATATCCTATATTCCATTCATGATGATCTTTCTCCCATAATTGATATAATGATCCCTTACATGTTATTTTATCTAATTTCACTTCATTAAAACAAATTTGTAATGACCATTCCCCATCCCCCATCCTCAACTGATCAGAAATACCATATATTAATATCCTTCTCATCAATGAGATAAATCATGAAATATCAATTACACCATCTTTCTAACTCACAGATATGTTATAAATTGAATCTATAAAAAATTACCTATAACATGGGTCACATTACCATGTATCTAATGTAGCACTCCCTCCCATAAGGTTTCACTTATAGAACATTCTGAGAGAAAAGATATGGTTCAATTATTATATGCATTCTACTCTTCCTGATCCAGGATCATCAATTTTTTTTTTCAATATACCACATCATCCACATGTTATCCCTTACCAAAGAGGAAAAGATTCTCATTTCCTCACTAAAATAATTCATGTTGTGAACCATATCTCATGATGTAAACTGGTTTAGACTGAACACATTTTATTCTTAATCCATAAATACAAAAATCATCCCATTTAATTAAATCATCCTAGACCTATACACACCCCCATAAAAATAGGTAGTTTATAAAAGAATCAAATAATCCATGTTCCTGTGACATTTACAAATTGTTTCCTATTAAAATTTAAACTTTTCTTAAGTTGATATTGATGGAAAAAGTACCCATAAGGATTGGTTTGTTCATTGAGAGGGTAAGGTGTGAAATAGATACCATTTATTTTTATCTATTACATTATTAAAAAAAATTCTCCAATATTTCGTGAAAATAAAATCTATTGAAGAACAAAAAACAACTACAACTACATGATCCAATGTATGTGAAAGGTTCAATACTTTCTATGGGTGTTTATTATATGACATGGTATTGAAATAATCTAAGACTAAATAGGCACTATAACACAATATGTATATTATTTTATATATGTAGGGATTATGCATCACATTAATTTCAATAATGTCCAGTTATAGTGAATATTCAAATCATATTAATAATATGGTATGTAATATTTTGTAAAAACAATATGAACATTCATAAAAAAGTTTCAATATTTTTCACTATGCTATTTACAAAATTCATATTTCAATTGAAGAAAACAATTCTTATTATTTTTTATATGAGTTCATAGAATGATGAATGAATTTATTTAATAAAATTAATTTATGAACCATTCAATTTGGAGACTTCTCAATCATGTGGTAGATCATTCGGTACCCCCGATTTGGTCTCTATATGATACCTTATCTATCTGATTCCAAGAGATAAACTAACCCAACTATTACGACTATCTATAATCTTGTATAATCAAAAAAAGTTTCATTTGATAGATGTTTATTTGTAACCTATATATTTTATACCTTAATTTTGTGTTACCATGCATGATTCTTCCATATAATATCTTCCTAAATCTCTATTGGTCATCTCAATTGTTTAGCTATTCTCCCAGCATCAATAACAACAAAATAGTTCATCCTTTTTCAATTTATATAGTAATGAATCATCTATAGATTAAGGTATGATTGAAAAATTAAAATTATGTATTCATTTTTGAACATTAAATATCCTGATAAATTCATTCAACATTTAAAATCCTTCAAACATAAAATATTATATGATTTAATATAAATTCCTTGGAATCATTCCTTAATCCTAAAAATTATAATCTATTTGAAAATATTGAAATATCATCTTCAATCAAAATTTTCCATTCATGATTATTTATTAATTGATCAATCGACTCAACATAATTAATATTAATGTCTTTAAAAAACTTATTATGTTACACAAATTGTTGTATGGTTCTATATTATTGGAAATTATTTTTTCAGTAACATAATGAAATTTCACTTTTTCCTATCAGGCTTTTTCTGGTGTACATCACATTTTTCAATCCAAAATCCCTTAAATTTTTATTCTACATACCACTATTTGATTTATTGGAACTGTTTTACCATTGCACCCATACGTCCATCATTTGATAGACTATATTTAGAAACCTCTCTCTAACTATTGATAAATATTCTTTTAAATGTGGATATTCTCGAAATTATTTTCTATATGATGATATTTATAGTTTGACCTTTTCCAATTATTTAGAAACATTTATTGAATGATGTTTTTGAGTTATTTGACAACACTTTCACCATATAGAAATATATGTAAGATTGAATTGGCCTTGTAATGACAATTCAAAACACTTAGCACCACAATGTATGATCAAATTAATACTTTAAGAAAAAACGTAGATAGTTAATCTATTTATATAAACATTGTGATTATAAATTTTAATACAATGATTTAATATATTGATTTAAAATTATTAAATAAAACTTTTTGATAGAAATGTGGGTCAAACATGATAAATAGTTTCTTCCACACTATAAATTATTGAAATAGTCAATGGGACTTAGTCCATTCACCTAATCCATTAATTTTAAGAACATTATATCAAGAAAACATATTATAAATATTCATCATTTTCATATAATTTATGAATGTAAACAATGTACAATAATTAATAAATTATACTTTCTTCACAACCAAATCCTTCTTAACAAACTACCCCTCAAAACATATTGATCTAAATAATGATACACATATGTTTTTTTAACCAAGTAATATAAATCACTAAATATCTGGAAATTAATCATTGGATTATTTTCCAATAATTATTTTTCTCCGTGAGTAAAATTGGTGTTCGAAACAAGAACCATTGAACAACAACACCATTTTGTCTATTAACTGCCCTAGATTTTCGTAAAAAAATATTACATATATTTATATGAATATAAAATAAATAATAATTCTATCCATTATAGACCCATAAATGTTAGTATTTTTTATATTATATAAAATTTATTAGTATTTTATGAATGAACTTCATTATCTCCATAAAAAATCTTCCCTCACAACACTCTTTTTAGGTATACCCAACCAAAACATTTTTTCATCACCTTAGGAAGGACAACTAAGAAAGGGTGAGATAAGATTATCAGTATGGTTAAACATATAATATATACTTCTAAGATAATATGATTATATTATCATGAACATAATTTACAATGTTCATATCCCTTAGATCATAGATCATAAAGATGATTTTTCAAATAATGATTATAATTTCAGAATACATGAAGAATAAGAGTAAGAAATCATCACAAATCAATCATTAACCATGATACCATGTCACAAAAGAGTATAACAATCATAAATATTTTATATAATTTCATATTTCAATGTTAACTACCCTAGCCATCAATATAATGGATGAGGAAGCAAATATTTCTCATAATCGTTCATGATGCACCAATTTCCCATTGAAGATAACAACACACATATTTCCCATTATGGATCAATCACATAAAAAGTACCTACATTATTATCTTATTATATATATCATTATAAAATTTTTTATAGGGGTATATAGGTCCCACCTATCACATAACGACAAATATACAGATGTGTTCCACATGAACGAAAATCATTCATCATATCAAAACCCAGGAAATGAAATGGGTTTAAAAAATATAATTCAATCATTAAAAAAATAAAACATAGAAATAATAAGGATATTATCAATTAATAATAACCCATTTAAATAAAAATTTACATAATATAATGATATAATATAATAAATTCTTTTCCAAAAATCATTCGACATAATCTTGAATAAAATATCATTTACATTTTCGAAATCGTTAGTTATTTTAATAAGACAAACAATTATAAATGAATGACTATAATTTGAAAGTAACATTGGAAAATATAAAAGGATTTCACAATAAATTAAGGTTCTATTAAGGTAGAAACATATGATCATTTAGTTTATCTTCAAGAATTTTCTATTGACCTTTCTGAAATGAATCATTAAAAGTGGATTTTTAAATGAAGATCCCATAAAAATAAAAATTAACTAAATGATAAAATAAATTATGTATATCACCTATAAATTAAGAAAATATATTAAATACACTAATAATATATTCAAATTTAAATTCAAACATTTTTATATCATTACATATTCATTTAATTAGAAGCTTAACTCAACGAAATGGAAATTTATATATATATATATATATATATTAAATGATTATTCAATATCCTTGATTCCATTTATTATTTATAGCATATTTTCATTCATTCATTAATATATTATTTTTATAAATCACTATTCTAGGTGATAGCTTCTTCATTTTTCAAGCATGTTTCACTTCGACAATCATATTCCATATACATTTATATTGGTCATATAACTTCCATATTATAAATAATGTTATAAATATCATATAAAAATATTATATACATATTTATATTCATTCATTAAAAGTGAATCCCAAAAAATGTATTTTACTGTTCTCGAGCTAGTTGACTATATGTATGAATAAATGTTGTATTCATTTTTATACACTTATCAAATAAATATAGGAGAAATAATAATTCATATTTAGATATTAATTATTATATCACATATATATAAAAATTTATTTATTTATTATAAAAATTAAATCATACATAATACACATCAATATAATATGGGGATGAGATATGAATTGTATCCCAACATGGATATGGTAAACCATTCACATGGATGAGTGATACATTCACTTCTAGTTTTATAATATAGAGGGTCTATAATTTTGTTTTAATAATAATAATAAAATTTAAGAATACTTAATATTTTTAAATTTTTATTTTATTATAATTATCATATGTTAATGGGGGTAAATATGAGTAGAAAAGGAATGTTAGACCATTTACCTCTTATTTTAAACAATAATAGTAAATCTCCTTTAATGGGAACTTGGTGTAGACTTTGAGTTTACAAGAATGTCTAGAATATTGATATTGATGTGTAGAAGATGCATTTTCAGAGTATTTTAGATATATTGGGCTCATGGGGGTGAAAAAATGTGATGGAAGGATATCCCTATTAATATTGTGGTGAGTGGCTGTTTCACAACGAATTGGATGGAGTGGACCAATGCGCCCGAATGTGGATCTTATGGAGGGCTGATCTCTGCTCAATCGCTGAGGTCGGGTATATCGATCTTCATTGCAAAATTCCCAATGGTTCCATATCCAACGATATGTGGACCTACTTTCCAAAGGTAGGCGTTCGCTGGGTGATTTGGCCAGAGATGCTTGAGAACTCACATTGGTCAAGAGGATGGGAAGTGGGGCTCATCACACCCTTTTAGGGGGAATTATATCCTATTCTGGGACTCTCCTATAGATTTAAGACGTGTTCATATGTTCGCGAATCTTTGGTTTATACCCAAATATAGTATCCACAGATTACTCCTGGTTGGCAACGATCAAATAAACACAGGGATGCATAGTCATTTAGGACCGATGTTTACCATCCCTCATTGGATTAATGACTCCGAGAAGTTTGGACTCATTGAGATGACACGGACTTGAATCCTTATAACTGGACGCTTTGGAGTTTCATGTCATCCATGGGGGATAGAAAACTACTTGGGCATTTGGATAGAACCCATGATACGGGCTTCCTACATATCATCGTGAGACGAATCAGAATCCACGTAGTTCAGTACTGTAGTTTAACATCATGTGGGACGAAGGATCAGGGCTTACACTCTAAGGTGTCCAATAGAGTTTGTGAACCGATGTAAAGGGGTCGGAATGACCAGGTGGTGGGATTGAACCTCGTCTAGTGTTCCTACATACCATGACATGACATGGATTAATGTACTCGTTGTTCACATGGTTGGGGTTAGGGTTGGTGCTTACTCTAAGACCACGTGAGTCAGGATCGGTGTAAGAAACAAGAGGCAACAGAGACCTGACTGTCACGTCGCTAACGGTGCGTCCATGGGAAGCGGAGTGGGGCTTACACATGGAGAGGCCCAGAGAAATGGAGATTGGGAATTACTCCAGGATGGAGTCCCAATGGTGATAATGCCCAACGGGAGAGGGAAAGGGTACCAATGTGTCCATCTCTCTTCTTGGTCCATGGCACCGAGGATGTACGAAGGTGTATGTGTGCTACCTCTTGCAAGAAAGTCTACAATCTTACATGATGGAGGTTACCCTATTACTCTCAGAAGAGGGGAGAATTACTCACCACTGGTGTCGAAAGGAAATGCATGCGGGTTCCCCTACTACTGGAAAATGGAGAGGTATAAAGAGGACTCTTGGGCTCAGACCCCACACTACCATGGGAATGTGAACCTAGGAGTGTTTTGGGAACCTTCTCAAGGGCCCGAGAAACCCATTTTCTATCACCTATCATGCGTATGTGAACTCAACGTGGTGCGCTGATGCACATTGAGATTGCATCATACAGATCCAGTGGCTTCGGTAGAGGCCTTGGCTCGGGGCTGATGAATAGACCACTGAATGGATTGCGAAGAATCAGTCCGGATTGGAAGGATTTTATCTGACTCGGGGAATGAGAACACCAAAGGAGTTAGTGGGCCACATGGGTTCATGAGTATTGGTGCCCTTCACGTAGTGGGTGCTGCGTTTCTGGATAGGTCATCTGTGTACCAGGGTGGTACATGGACTAATAGGCATCCCATGTACTAGTATTGTACACCACTTCAGGTTCGGCCCACATACCAGGTTGGTACATAATGAACTCTGGCCGAGCAACGATGGCAAGGGGTGACTCCAATCAAGGTTTTGTCAGTCAGGGAATCAGCCACGTAGAAGGGTGCAACTCGGTGCGTCAGATCGAAAAAGGGGAATAGACTCCCTGGTCTATGGGGAGTACATTAGTGGACGGAACTGGCTTGCGGTCTTCTTTTTTTGGTATTTTGAGTTCGCAGTTCACCATGTTGTTATGCGTTTTTCTATCCCTTATTGATTTTTTTCTGTTTCATACCTGTTCTGGTTCACGAATTGGAACTTCGCTATTTGCGAAATCCTATGCTCCATCCTCCAAAATCCATCCACCTGAATCTGATCAATCCCTATCTTCTCCCCCTCGATCTCCTTTTATAAAGTTGGGAAAGAGATGTATATATGGTCATGTGTCACCTTTTGTGTAGGCACATGTCCGGAAACCTGGTTTACATATGACTTGGTCAATCAGCAACTCGTGGGGGCATTGAATGCTCGTTCCCTGCGAACCAACCTTGTTCGAGGAGTGCTTCGCAGCTGCACTGGGTTCCACCTCCGTTCCGCGAATGACGGCGTAAGCGGTCCGGGCCGGTTGAAGTGGTTCGTGGGTGGGGCGGTTTGTGAAGGTGGACCGGCCTTACGCCCATCCTACTTCGTGCCCGCGGAGGGTCCCTGCCTCTATTCCGCTAAGGACAGTGGACCGCGGAGGGGGCGGCTTGCTGAACTGGCCGCCTATCGTCAATATTGGACAAGTACACGGACCAGTTCTTCTTTTTTCCATACTTTATTGTTATCTATATTTTATCCCAATTACTTTAGGGAAATTGGGTAGAATCCTCTCGTTAATTACGGGGATTCTCATTCTCCTTTGTGGATCTTTCAAGACCCTACAAATGACCCCGATTGGAATGGGGTCTGATCAGAATGAAGAGGAGACTATTCCGATGTACAGTGGTCCTAAAATGTGGATAGTTTGTAGTAGAGGAGTGGAACCAGTAGGGGACCGGACCTATAAATATGGGGGGCCCTTCCCTTGGCTTTTACCGGATTCCTCGCGAAAACGGAGATCATTCTTCTCGTCTCTGTGTGATCGTAGCTTCGCGAAACCCCTCATCTGCGAACCATGTTCCATTTCTGCAAACCATTTCTCATTCGCGCATTCCTTAACCCATGGACCAATCTCCCTACCACGAACAAACACTTTTAATCAATTAAAAAGTAAGTTACAATGGGCCGCATTGGAACTCGCTACACGGTTTTGATGGTCCATGAATTGAAATCTTCCAGAATTTGAAAATTTCATAAGTATTCTGAACTTAAACATTTAACTCTGGGATTGAGATTCTACAGAGTAGCTTGGTTCACGGTTTTTTGGCCATTTCACTACGGGCCAGTGTACTGCGGACATCTTCCGTGTAGGGTTGGCTTGCAGGATGCAGCCATTGTGAACCACCTTTTGAGGCATGCTCGCGGGCCACATCATTAATGCTTCTTGACGGAGTCCTTTTCCATATAATTGGTATTTTTGTCCAGATTTTATTACTCTAGACTAACCATTTTCCTGGTTTTTATAATGCAGGGAGAAAATATGGTTCCTCCTCAGCCTACACCCATGCCTGATATTCTGCCTCTTCCAATTGGTCCAGGGAGACGTCTAGCTATGATTTATAGAGCTGAGAGCATCAAAGAGGACCCCAGCCATCTAATCATTCCTGATGATGGTGTTTTGAAAGAATTACTCTCCCTCGGACATCTGGGATATCCTCTATCGAGTTGTCTTCTTCTTTATGGTTTTGGCCTTCAAGACGAAGTCCATACCCCCAATGTCTTCTCATGTCTTTCGTCCCCTTTCTTGGAAGTGTTACCAAAGTGCACTCAAGAAAACCTAGCCTAGTCATGAGAGATGATCTCTGATTCAGAACCAAAAGACACTTTTATTTTGAGAGGCTCCATCTGGACTCAAAGTGATCAGTATACTCATGACTTCTCCTTAGAGACAATACTCAAGAGTTACCCCTCCTTGATCAACCTTTCCTGAGTGGATCCTGATGTAGGATAGATTCATAGGTGGGATCTTCAGTCTTGTGGGATTTTCTCAAATGACTAGGCATCGGCCTCCAGGGTCCTTTATCATTAACAGTAATTTCCTGAGTCACTAGAAGCGGTGAATCTATACTCCGTAGTGTGGGCTTCCCAGTTTTCTGTTTATCCACCATTTTTTATCCTTCATGACATGCTCAGTCGCTGGTGTTCATGTAATAATACTTTACACCTTTACCATGGGGAAGAAGGTATTAGTTTATGGGACATCTACCAATTGGGAGGGCCTCTAATCATTAGTGAGATGTATGATTAGTTTTTTCCGTCCCCTGACGCATGGGATGATGCCGAATGGGCGCCTTTGTTGGCGAGGGATCTGCTAGTAATGGCGGAGCAGTCACTGGGCCAACCATTGTGTACTCGCTCTCTTAATCCCTATAGAACCTGGATAAGGTAATTTATGAATACCGCGGGTCCTGTGAAAACGATCAAGTTCCCTATGACTCATCCTTCCCAACAATCATGATCTGTCCCAGGTTTCTATTGGGCGGTTTTAGAGGCGGGTGACTACCTTTCATGGGGTTATGAGGTGTTCCCCGGAGTGCCGCCTTTGCTTAGGATGGCTGGTCTTTTCACCATGTTTTTGAGAGGGTGGTTATTCCCATCTCGGGATATCAACCCAAGTGTTAGAGCTTGCACCCTGATGATGGCAGCTGAGCTGGCGGGAGGGCACCAGATGAATCTGGCAGTGCCCACATTGGCTCAAATTTACGAATTATTGAGCTACATGAAGGAGAGAGGGTCACCCAATCTTCTGAGTGGGCATTTCAATTTTTATATGGCTGGGTAGAAGATTATAGCTGCTGTTATGAGTATCATCACAACACAGTCATCCCACTTCCTACCTTTCGGCATACACTACATGATATAGCTCGTTTTCATCTGAAGTCAGTCAGTTCTGATGAAGTCATCATGCTTTTGAGTGACTTTTCCGAGTTTTCTTTAACTACCTACCCCACTCCTTCGAGTGTCATAGTTGACTACTTCAAGGGGATCTTAGAAGAGAATTAATACATGATTTCGCTCTGGGAAGGGTTTTTATCAGCGCGGACTGATGGGGTTTCTCTGTGTGAGTTTTACGCCCCACATCATTTTTCTCGATAGTTTGGATGTATGCAACTTCAGGCTTCCCTTCACCATCCTTGGGCCTGAGGAATGCATATGGAAACTCTCCATCAATGGTGGTTGATGTTGATACAGGAGGGATCTGGTCCTAGCATTCCCTTTCCTGGAATAAGAGCGTTTTCCAGCCTATCCTTTGAGTATGTGTTAATATTGATAAAGTATTATCCAGATGGGTTATTGGGGAAGGCTATCTGGAAATTTCTCAAATCAGGGGGTACTGCGGCTACTGTGCTTACAGCACCTTCCTCGTCAACATTGAGGGAGGAACAAAAGATGGTTCGCATGTCAATGCGGATCAGGTAATCTTTCTCTTTCAACCCCTCTGCGGCCGAAGTGTAGACAAATCCAATCCTTTTTTATGTAAATCAGGATGACCTAGTGACTTTGGGTCCCCATGATGTAATTCCCAAAGCTCCAACAGCCAATAGTAGACTTACAAGATCAAATCCCAAGATTGAACCAGGGATTGAGGAATTTGAACCTCCAGTCCTGGAACCATATTCTAGTGTGCACATGTCTACACTAACCGCAATGCCAGATTTCATTCCCGTTCTATCTAACAATGATACCAAAGACCCTCATGTCATGGCAGACCACCGAGCAGTGAACAGGTGGGCCAGGCCCCAGATCTGTGAGATCCTTCCCAAAACTCCTCTGACTGAGATGGAGAATAAATTAAATCTCTTCTAAAACTCTTACTAGGTTTGTGGTCAGGTGGGTTTGACTATCGACAACATCATTTTCTCACCTTCCAGGTTGTCATTTCCCGTAGGGAGGCTGCCGCTAGTGAACAGAAAATTTCTCACCTCGCTGCCTCTCATTGGTGGACCCGAGCCTTTGAGGAAGCCATGATGAATCTCCATCAGATGAGAGCACTAGAGGTGTGATCTCAAGATCAGGATACCACCCTATCTACTGAGTTTTACGAATGCGACACTCGATTAGCGATGCTGAGGGATCAGTTGTCATCTCTGACTGGTAACCTTGATGATACCAGGAAAGGGTTCAATGATCACCAAACGAAGGTGAGGCATAATCGTTCTGTGGCCGAGGATGAGGCCAGGGAGAAGGTCGTGCTGGAGAAAACATACAATAACCATCTCTACACAGTTTCTTATATGATGGAGAGAGAGAACAAATCTTTTTTTTGATCGTCGGAGCTATTTCTGTACATTCTATTTTACCTCTTTTGTTGTGGAAAAGGGGATCCTCCAGCTTTTGGACATCCTCCTTTTCTTTTTTTAAATGATATACATTTATTTTTACAATAACAACTATATTATAAATAACAACTCACAGAATTTGAATCTATCGTAATTCAAGAAAATGATAAAATAGAACGAGCTCTAATTTTTTCCTGGATCATGGGATCCTACGAGCAGAGTTTGGTTATTTCTAGAGTTTTGTAGAAAAACCCCACAAACTTTTGGCCTTTTTTTATTAATACCCTAATTTTTCTAGGTCCCATTTCATGTGAACCCAGTGGGTATGGCTCGAATTTTTCTTAGGTCTCCCTTTTCAGGTTTTCGGCCTAACGGGCTTTGCGCCTCTTTTGGTGAGCAGTTTAAAGTCCCACCGACAAGACTATGATTACTGATGATTTATGTCGAACATAGTTGACCAGAAATAGAGGGGGTGGGGCCTCAATGAGTTTTGGTTGATTAAAAGATGTCGCAATACCCTTCAGATGCATGTGGGGGAACATGTTTAGATTTGAATGGTATGCAGGGAATGTCTCAAGGCATGGGATCCATATCGGCCGGCAGAGGTAGGAAAAACATCTCCTACGGAGGAATTTCCATTATTAGATGGGCCAGGGGAAATTAATATGTAGATATTCTAAGGGCATGGTATTCATAGTCATGAAAAGGTGTCCTTAAGTCAATTGTTGTCCACACCTGATGTACAGAGGACTTCATGGATGTCCGGCTTATGGAAACCACCACGAGTGGCTTTGAGAATATGAAAACCACTAGAGTGGCTTGGAAAGGGTGTGTGTCGTCTAAAAGGGTTTGGGGACATCTGTATTAATCAGGAGTGTGGACGTAGGGTCCCTTTCCTATGCATTGAGTTAGCATAGAGGATAGTTGAAGATTTGCATAGTTTAAAGTCATGCAGCTGCGAAATTCTTTAAAATAGAATGGCTTCTCCTGGTTCTTGGTAATCTCATTAGATATGTTCTAGGGTATTCAGGCAGGGTTTAGAAAGAGGTTGGTAAACTATAGCTCCTAGGGTTTCTGAATCTCGAGATGGATATGGGGGATCAGAGGTCAAGTGGCGTACAAAGAGAAGCATTGCCTAAGGAAATCTTGCCTTTGGTAGATGGGACACGGGAAATCAATATGTAGAGCCATTGAGGGCATGGTATGCATAGTAATGCAAAGGTGTACTTAGGTCAATGATTGCATTCTCCTGATAGCCGGGAAACTTTATGGAAGTTGAGATTGGGGACTACCAGTGGTATCTTATAAGGGTTCTTCTATTTCTGAGTACAGAGTATGGTTTATGAGGAGAGGGTTCCTGGAAAAGGGAGAAACATCTGGGCTAAATATCCTGAGAATGGGTGTTGTCATCCCTTCTCATACTATTGTGAGACAGTGGTTTGTGCAGGTTTAGACCGTGCACTGAGGGATAGAAGAAATATTCCATTCTTTATTGAATCCATTACTGGTTTCGACCATGCAGTTTAACATCATGTGGAGAGGGTGGAGGTCATCTTAAATTCAATGCAGTTTAACGTTATGTTGGTAAGGAAGGGGAGAATTTTTTAAGATGTTGTGTTGTTTATCATCATGCAGCACGAACAACAAGCATTTTTTTAAACACATGAAAATTCTTGTAGTTGGGGGCATTTCCCAGGATGTTTAATGCTTGGTCTTTGCAGTTCGTGCCATGCGGCCACGATATGTTTCGTGCTGTTTCAATCATCACGCGGTAAGGACATAGTTGAAAATTCCACTCTTGATCAGAATGTAAGTGTGCTTGAATATCTTGACATGTCCAAGATGTGGAGAGGGGTTGATGGTGTAAATTTTGGTACCAGGGCTTCTTAAATTAGGAGAGATGATTTGGGGGCTCAGAGGCCAGTAAGCGTACGGGGATAGGAAGAGTGTCCCCTGAGGAAATATTGCCTTTGGTAGATATGCCAGGGGATATCAATATGTAGAACCGTTGGTGGCATGGTATGCATAGTCATGAAAAGGTGTCCACGTGTCGATAACATTCCACTTCTGATGGCCATGAATGATTATGAGGATCTGTGATTGACCATGCCATGAAGTCTGTCATTTGATAAGGAAATATATGGGCATGTCGGGGGTGTTTGTCCTTGGTTTCTATTAAAACTTGAAGTGTTTTCCGCACTGATTTATCTTGCACATGGGGTATACCTTTACCCCATGTAGTTTAATGTCGTGCGTTAAGGAAAAAGTACTCTAAGTTTAACGGTCGTAGAGTTCAGACCACTGGGGGACTATTGCTATAATTACCCGGAAGGCAATTGAGTCAGGTGGCTCTGGTATACATTGAAAAGTTTTGAGGGAATGATGGGGTAAACTATAACTCTGGGTTTTCCTAGATCATGATAAATGGTATGGGGGCTCTGAGGCCGATAACAATACGAGGATAAGAAGATTACCACCCAAAGAAATCTTTCCTTTGGTAGACGGGTTGTGGGCTATCAATATGCAGATCCACAGAGGGCATGGTATTCATAGTCTTGCAAAGGTGTCCATGGGTCGATAACATTCAAAATCTGATGGTCATTGATGATTATGAAAATCTGAGATTGCTCATAGTAAAGAGTTCGACATATGGGGATAATGGTGTCCATGCATGCAAGAAACATCTTCACCATAATTGCACGTTGGGTGAAAGTAGCCTAGCCCTAACTTGATGTTTGTATATGCAGATCTTCATGCTAACCACGGGCAGATAAATAGACTAACTAGGTAGGGATACCCTGACAACTTCTGGATGTGAGACGGGAATGAACTTATAAACCACTTCTCCATAAATTTTTGGATCAGGAGATATTATATGGGCGCTCTGAGGCTGGAAAACGTACAGATATAAAAAGGGTACCGCCTGAGGAAATCATTCCTTTGGTAGAAGGGCCAGGGGATATCAACATGAAGATCTGGTGAGGGAATGGTATGCATAGTCATGAAAAGGTTTCCATGGGTCGATAACTTTCCACTTCTATTGGCCATGAATGATTATGAAGATCCAAAATTATACGATTCATGGAGTCCGATGTATTGAGAGGATGAATACAAATCGTCAAGGAGTATTCACATATCGTTTTTCCGTATATCTTGGGTGGGATATGATAAAGACTGTGCAGTTTAACATCGTGTAGTGAGGATGAAGTCCGTGCATTTTTAACGTCGTGCAGTGCAGATGAAAGTGGAATGACGTGAAAAGGGGATTTCAAGCAGTTTAACATCATGTGGTGAGGACAAGGTATATATATACATGTGTTTTCATTTATGGGTGGCTGGGATTGGAGGTAAGAACTCGACGTCACTACCTATCCTACGAGGGTAGGAATCATGCATTATGATGTTCTTTTGGAGAATACACCTCATGCGGGTCTGGTCCGTATGGGGGAAAGGGGGTATTTTCAGCTTCATTTGGGTGGCTGGGCTAGTATTTGGAATTGTGGAGTCACTAAATATCTCGCGATGGAAAGAATCGAGCAGTATGTAGTTCTTTAGAAGATAATACACCTCGTGCAGGTCTGGTCCATACATGGGGGAAGAGGGCATTATTAATTTTATTTGGGGATGCCTGGGATAAGATGGGGGACCTTGGTGTCGCTACGTATCCTATGAAGGAAGGAATCAAGCCGTATGTATTTCTTTGAAATCCATGTAGCTTAACATCGTGTGGTGAGGATGAAGAATACACCTTGAGCATGTCTGGTCCTTATACGGGGGGAAATGGAATTTTCAATCCTTCTTATCTGTGCTGTTTAATGTCATGCAGTAAGGATGAAGAATACCCCCCTTGGAGGTCTAGTCCTTACATGGGGGAAAAAATTTTAACTTTATTTGGGGATGGCTGGGCTAGGATACAGAATCCTGGAATCACTACATTTCCAGAAAATTCATGAATCAAGCTGTACGTAGTTCTCTAAAAGATAATACACCCTGTGTAGGTCTGGTCCGTACACAGGGGAATAGGGCATTTTTAATTTTATTTGGGGATGGCTAGGCCAAGATGGGGATCCCTGGCGTCGCTATGTATCCTGCGATGGTATGAATCAAGCCATATGTAGTTTTATGAAAGGGATACACCCCGTTCAGGGCTGGTCCGTACACAGGGGAAGAGGGTATATATTTTTTTTTCATTTGGGGGAGGCTAGGACATGATGGGGGACCCTAGCATCGCTGTGTATCCTGTGAAGGAAGGAATCAAGCTGTATGTAGCTCTCTAAAATCCATGCAGTTTAATGTCGTTTGGTGAGGATGAAATTCTCTTAGTTTAGGGTCATAGAGTTTGGACCGTTGGGGCATGTCAGTCAACAACCTACAGCTCGGATGAGAAAAACTGCATTTGATTATGTGAAATACTTCTTCAAAAATCTCGCATTTGTAGGAGTGCTAGTGAATTTCCCATCAATGGAGATCAGGGAATATGCTCTATTGGAGTAGAACTTTTGTATAACATATGTTCCCTCCAACTTGGGCTCCATCTTTGGAGGTTTCTTTCTGGGTATCATTGGGTTCCGGAGGACCAACACCAATTCTCTTTCTAATAAAGAATGAAGACAAACTTCTTTATTGAAGGCTCGTGTGATTCAGTTCTGATATACCTACAGATGGGGCAATGTGTGCAACCGCCTCTCATCTAGTTGTTCCAATCCACCTAGCTGTTTTTCTAATTTTTCATCATTGGATAACTGATCACAAATGGCAACACGGAGCGAGGGCAATTGGAGCACAATGGGAAGGACCTCTTCTGTTTCTTATACTAATGAGTACGGAGTATCCTGAGTAGCATTGCAGATTGTGGTTCGATAACCCAACAATGCATGAAGGAGTTTATCCGGAGATGATTTCTTGTCTTCATCCACCATTATCTGGAGAATGTTTGACATGGTCTTGTTCAAATCCTTTATATGTCTGTTGGCTGGTGCATGGTAGCGGTATGAGTGGTTAGCCTGGATACCATATTCCTAGTATAGTTTCTCCAAATCAGTTGAGCAGAAGTTGGTGTTTTTATCCGTCAGTATGGTATGAGGGATGCCAAATATGGTGATGATATTGGGTTTCACAAATATGACAATATTTCTTGCCCTGAATTCCTTGAGGGATACAACTTTTTCCCACTTAGAAAAGAAGTCGGTTGTTGTGAGGATATACTTCAGTTGTTTGGCCATGGCGGGAGGATATGGTCCCACGACATCCATTCCCTAGAATAAAAATTGCTAGGAGTACTTGGTCTGATGAAGTAATTCTGGGGGATGGTGAATGAAGTTGGCATGAATTTAGTAGGAGTGAAATTATTCGTTAAAGTGATCGCAATATCATTCCACGTTGGTCCATTAGTACCCAAGTCTTCGAACCAGACGAGAAAGCTTAGACCCAGTATGTTGAGATCCACATACTCCGACATGCACTTCAGTCATGACGGCAACAGTTTCTTCTCTATCAATGAATCTGAGGAGGACTTCGTCGAGGCCTCGTTTTTAGAGGACCTCTTGTTAACACCTTACGCTGTATAGGACAATGTTAATTTTCCTTCCCTGTATTTGCTCTCGTTCAGCCCTGTCTGATGTAAGTTGTCACCTTTGAAGGTAGATTGCAATAGGGGACATCCAACCGGTGGAAGGAGCGTACGGATCATGGACATGACTGACTTAGTTGATTTATTCTATCTTATTATGAAAAAATAAGAAGACCATTCAACAATGAGAAATACAGATAATTGTTTCATCCCGGTTTGGGTTAGCTAGGTTTGTGGGCGCATTAGCTAATGCATCGTCCTACGCATTCTAAGAACGGGGAATATAGGTCAATTTTTCTTCTATGGATAATTACGCCATTAGCCCTCGGACATGGTCACATAGGGGAATCAAAACCTCTTTTCTAATATCATAGTCACCATTGACTTGTTTGATGACCAGTTCTGAGTCACCTTTTACCTTATGGTGTTGTACTTGTGCATGGAGATCGAGATCCAGGCTTGCAATTAGGGCTTGATACTCCGCCTCATTGTTCATACATACTTCTAACAAGAGAAAGGAATATGGAAAGACTACCTTTTCTGGGGACATCAGTGTTATCCCAAAACCGACCTTGTAAATTCTAGGATCCTCCATTATTTTCTCTGTTGGGCTTCAGAATTCGTCGTCGAAGTACATTTCCCATGTTGGGAGCTCCTCTTGAACTGAGAATGTGTCATCATTAGGCAACTCGACGTCTAGTGTAGTGGTCCCTGTCAAGGGGTGGTCTGCCAGAATATCTACTAACGCCTCACCTTTTTTGGCTTTCTGAGGCACAAAATGGATGTCAAACTATTACAGGAATGCTACCCATCAGGATAGGTGCCCGGTCAGCATTGGGCAGCTTAGGATGTACTTGAGCGGGTTACTACGTGAGACCTAATGGAATTCACGATGTTGCATATAATGTCGCAATTTTTGAACTACGAAGACAATGGACAAACAACTCTTCTCTATGTTTGAGTATTGAGTTTCAGAATCGTTTATCATTCGACTGAGGTAATATAGACTGTTTTTACTGCCGGTGTCATTTTTCTGCATGAGGAAGGCTCCCTGTGACTGCTCTAAGGCCTTCACGTATAGGATTAGAGGTCTCCCTTCAACTAGGGGCATGGGCACTGTCAGGCTTAAGAGGTACTTCTTTAGGCAGTCCAATTCCTCTTGGATGTCATCTGTCCATTGGTATGTAACCCAATTTTTCATTAACTTGGTAAAGGGAAAACATTTTCCCACCTAATTGGATATGAACGGCCTAATGTTGGCCAGGTGCCCTTAGAATCCTATCAACTCAGTGAGATTGAGAAGAGGTGGAAGGCCAAGGATAGCCTTTGTCTTTTCAGGTTCGACTTCGATGCCATGATGGCGTACGACGAAGCCAAGTAATTTCCATGAGGTAACCCCGAAGGCACATTTAAAGGGATTCATCATTAGGCTATATTGTTGAAGTTTGTTGAAGACGGTTTCAAGGTTTTATAGGTGACCTGAGCGCTATCTTGATTTGACCACCAAGTCTTCCACATAGCATTCGACGTATCTCCCCAAGAATGGTTTAAAGATATGATGCATGACGTGTTGAAATGTGGCGTCAGCGTTCTTGAGACCAAAACGCATGAACCTATAACAGAATATTCCTTGTGGGGATATGAAGTTAGTGGATTCTTTGTCTGCTTAGGCAATCCAGATTTGATTATACCCAGAATAACCATCCATGAAGGAGAGAGCCTCATACCCGGCTTTTCCATCCATTAATAACATGGTAATTAGGATCGGGAAATCATCTTTCAGGCAGTGCCAATTGAGATCTCTGAAATCGATGCAAAGGCGGATTTGTCGGTTCTTTTTCTTGACGGGGACAATGTTGGCTAGACAAGAAGGGTATTTGACATCCTGAATGAAGCCTTCTTTAATCATATTATCAAATTTAGCCTCTATTTTGGTGGCATGCAAGGGGTGTGTCCTTATGGTGGCTTGTTTATAGCCCCATTGATCTTCTGGTAGACCTAAGTTGTGCATTACCACTTTGGGATCGAGTCCCGAAATTTCCATGTAATTCCTAAAAAAAATCATCATTTTTCCTTAGTAAATATGTATATACCTCCTGCTCCTTGGGAGATATGGTTTAACTAATTAGAGTTGGCCTCTAGTCTTCCTTGGTACCTAGGTTTATTTCCCTGATCTTCTCCACAGTGGTAGAGATACTTTCCTCAAATGTGGGAGGTTCAACCTTGAGATCTTACTCCTCTTCTTCCCCAACATTCTCATCTTCTTGATCCGATGAGGGGAGGGTTCCCGACATGGGATCTTGGAGGTCTAGAGGCGAGGCATCGCAGGTGTCCCTACTCAAGTATTCTCCCCCAAATTGAGGGTCATCAATCATTTTAGCATTGTCATGTTCCAACGTTATGGTTGAAGTCATGAGGACGGTTGAATTTGTGTCTTAGCTTGAATTACAGCTTTCAAAATGGTTGATGGGAAGCACATAGTCTCCGCCGAGCTGCCTGAGGGGGTCAATCGGAACCATTTCCAGACCATTTAATGTGGAGATCCAGTCGATATCTCCAATAGAAGGCTTATTGTTTTTCTCATAAAACACGATATCATTGTAGTATAACTCAGAGAGATTTCAAGTGGCCTTGTCAGTGTGCAATGTACCACTTTGTCTATTGACCCAATTCTTGATACACAGGTGGTAGGATGGAGGAATGTATATTTTCCTATAGAGCCACGACCTTCTCAGAAGGTCATTGAATGTTATGTTCTGCCAGACCACCAGGAATTCTGAGTATGCCACAAGGTCACCAAATTGGGTTTTTAGCTTGATTTTTCCCATTGGCTTCTATTCACTCTTTTAGTAACTCAACAGAGTTTTGGGAGAGGGTACTAGGTCATCCTCACAGTAGCCCAACTTATGGAGTGTTCGTAGGGGAAGGAGGTTAACTCCAGAGCTATTGTCAATAAAGACTTTCCAGATATCTACATCATTTCGTTTTCTGGACACATATAGTGGTTTGATATTTCATTGAATGATGGAATCCTTATCCTGATCAGTGAAAGAAATCACAACATTGCATTCAGTCGGGCCAGTCTCAGTCTAGTAAATCTCGGTGGCAGCTACCTCAGCATGAAAATCCTGGGTGCTGAGCAAGGCTTCTATAAGCACCTCCTTGAGATCTATTGAAAATCTCAGGGCATCCAAGACTGATAGTTTGGTGGGTACAGATTCCAGCTTCTTAAGGATATCATAATTCTTCTCTAGCGGCCGGTGCTTCTCTGTTGGCGGTAGAGTTTTAGCAGTCATCTTGGGAGATGGAATATGTGACGAGGAGGGACTGGCCACGGGGTCAGATGTCGACGGTGTTCCCATATTTTAGGGACTTTACCCGGTCGGTCTGTTTGTTGCCACAAGGCAGCTAGACACTAGTCCCACCTCGGATGGGTACCACAAAATGACAAGGTCAGAGTGGACACGTGTGGAAGTGGAGGGATATTCATTCTCCTGTTGAGTCTGTTGAAAGTCTCTACCATTGGTTTCCGCGATATTAATGGTTTGGGCCAGGGTAAAACCATAGGGTTTGTTTCGGCCGCGACTGTGCCTCCCCTAATATCCCCTGCTTCATCGATTCCTCCTCCCGGCCCCTTGTGTTGGGAACTCGGGTTCGAACTCATACCCCTCGTCGAGGAAGGATTCCATTAGATGGATTACATTAATGGAACCAAAGATTAGATCCTCGTCGTGTGACAAGTCAACATGGTCAGTTGTCCCTGATGGCATCATTTGGTGGGATGGTGCCTGTGGTACTATGTTTGGGGACATAAAATCCGACAGTGTCCGGGCTAACTTTGGCCTCGTTGTGGACCACTCCTCTTGTGATTGTCTTCTCCCTCCTCGATCATGCCAGGATGACCAGCTCGTGGAGGGTTGTGAGGCCAATATTGTCGGATGTGCAGCATTAGGGGCTGTTGGCGGCAACACCTGCTGCCGTAGTTGAGCTCGGAGTATTCCCTGAGCTCCGTTGACAGTCTTCCAAGTCATCCTGTCATCAAATTTCTTCCCCTTCATGCTGGTGACTTCCTTCCTCCCCTCACCTTTGTCGGAGTAGGTGTTAGAAATATATGCCACATGTGATGGGGGTGGCCCCAACTCGACCTCCCCGGAGTCTACCATCATTCGCATGAGGTCTTTGAAGATGAAGTAATCCTGGATACTGTGCCCCATCATTCTATGGTAGGGAAAGTAATTAGGTATGTCATTTCAGATGACTTCTTCGGGATTCCTTGGCTCCCGGAGGTGGAGCAAGTTGCAATTCATGGTGGCAATGAAGTAGCCGCAGACATGGTCCTCTCGGAATGAGTATACTTTGTGTTCCCATTCCTCAAAATGCTTCCACTTCGATCCTATTTGATCGTCCCACTTGGTAGGAGGCATCAGTAGATATTCAGGGGACCCTTGACGATTTGGTGGAGGCCTAGGCATTGGAGCAGGCACAGGGGCTCGCTTGAGCGTGATAGAGGACGCTTCAGCTCTAACTGTTCTCATTGAAGGAGCATGTGAGGCTATTTGGTAGATCAGATTGGTCCGTTTTAGGGATTCTTCAATTACATGGGCAATGGAATAGAGATTTCATAAGCCAGTAGTGCACTATACTAGTATGAGTGGTGTTCACAGCACATCCCGAAGGTTATCGATGCATATGGTCAACATCTCATCTTGGGGCATTGGCCTATTCATAGGGTAGGTCAGACCCTTCCATCTAGCGATGAAATCCTATACCCTCTCTTTCTCCCTCAGTTTTCAATTCATGAGGTCACTGACCATTGTTTTAGGTAGCATTGAGATGAAGTGGAATAGGAACTGCTTCCGAAGATCTTCCCAGCTCTTTATAGATTGAGCTGGTAGATTCGTATACCAGACGAATGCAGATCCTTGCAGGGTCCACACGAAGCATCTGATTTTCATAGCTTCTTGTTGTTCCGAAGTTCCCATAATAGGGTTGCAAAAAGATGCGTAGTGCATCAAATGTTGTTCTAGATCTCATGATAAATTGAAAATAGGGAATACAGGGCTCCCAAAAATCTATGTAGGAGGCGTGTTTCTCACCCAATAAGGGTAGGGCTTTTTCTTCGGCTTTATCAGAGCGCGTCGACCTTCCATTGCTTCCAATCGAGCTGCTAGTACCTCCATGGTGCTGACGAGTCCCTGGATTACATTCTGTTGGGCCCGGGCTTGGGAAGGTGTAGCTAGAGACATTTCTTGAGAATCCAGCTCAGCCTTCACAAAGGGTGTGTCTGCTATTTTTGACACCTTTGGTGGGTTCAGGCGTACTCTCTCTAGTTGCTTACTGAGTGGATGGAAGTTTTGGTATTCACCAAAATACATTTTCAAGTAGTTGGATTTACCAGCCACCTCGTTGGGCGGGGCAAACCTGGGTCATTATGGTGCACATGATGGGAGTGCAAGGTGTGGTTCATCATGGTAAGCGCATTCAATAAGACAATTCCTATGGAGTAGCTCGACATTAAGCCACCTCAATTCTTTCATTTTCTCTTTTTGTCGAGTGAATCTATCTTCGAGCGTAAGTAGCTCATTTTATCGAGAGGAGGAGGCGGGTTAAGGGTAAAAAATCATTTGTTCTTATCCTTGTTGGAAGCTCATAGGGTATGAAAATTAGGGATAGCTAGAAGGGTGGCCATATTTAGGGCGGCCCACTAGTTCCGGGTGTGCACACCTGGTGGTTCATTGTGAGTCATAGCCTTACCAGAATCCTCATCTCCTGATCCATCCGGATTTCCATCATCTCTGGTGTCACCCGTGGGGCTAGCCTTGTGGCGTTGATGGATGCATATCGCGGGGTGGAGGAGATACCATCTTCCAAATGGGAAGAGGATCTCCCGTGCCTTTTACTAGCCCTCCCCTTCCTGTCTCAGGATTTCTTTCGGACTCCTTGACGAAGGGTGATGTAGAGAGTTCTTTGATTCGACCTTACGGTACGCCTCCCTTTGAAGGGGTTGGTGATTCAAAAGACTGGATATGGCAGGAACCTCTTCTTTTGACTGTCCTCCGTAGATGAGAAAATACAGAATCTTGTGGGGGAGGTTGTTGTTGAGTTGGTAAATGTGACCCCAGCCCTGAGGGCTAGGGATGGCTCCGTTCTCTAGATTTTTTGTCTCTTCCCATTTTTATTAGTCTTACGAAAGAATTTGTTGTTAAAAATTTCCCCAGCCAGGTAGGCTGGGGTTGACCCTAGATTGCGGCATTGCCTACAGCTATCGCTACTTGCCTAATCTTGTGTGCCCCCATTCGGAGGTCAACTAGATCTGATGCCGATTTCACCTGTTAATCAATCCCCTCTAGGGACGCAATCAATGACTATTGATTGGCCTCTCTTAGGTGTGAGGCCTGTTATATAATTTAGGTGGCCTGGTTTAGGAGTTCATGAATGTCTTATTTCCTTCGAGCCTGATGCTTCTGGGACTTACTCAAGGCATGTCTTTGCTGGGTTTGTCACCTTTCCCGGATAGGGAAACCACTCAATCTCTGTCTTGACGTGATGGCATTGCAAGATTTTATGTCGAACGTGTTGTTCTAGAAGAGGAGCGAAGTGAAATGTAGAGATCCATGTTCTCCCCATCCTCTGATATGGACTCACATTGGAGCGTCACCAATTAGGGGGTGCAACTAGTGCAGTGCATTGAGGCAGCATAACTCATTGTTTCCTTTGCACCTCTCAGGTCGCGGTTGTCATGCTGGGGGAAGAGCTTCCAGGTCGATGTGGTTCAAGAGTTCCCCTATTTCTTGACATGGTCTACATACCCATCAGAGGGAAGGATGCTTGATTTTATTTGGCATAGGGTTGTCCATATATTGGAGCGGTTGTCGTGTGCCCATTCTTCTGACAACTTTCTAGGTATGTCGAATTGGGAGGTGGTCGTGGCCCAAAACATAACTGGTATATCATCTATGGCCAGTCTTTTCCTCTGGTGAATCATTTCAAAATACTCCTCCGCTAGTGATTCCTCTACCTGGTCATCCAAACTAAGGCGCTCACTGATAGTGTGGTCAGAGGCAGTGGGGTCGGTAGGTGTTAAATTATCATGTGGGTGATTCTGAGGTGGTTCAGAAGATGAATGTGGCCCCAGACCATCTCTTGATTGAAGAAGGGTGTCGTTGGCGACTAGATAGGAATCTAACATGCTTGATCCCGTCCTTCTGAGTGCCTCGACATATGAGGGCTTTTCTGTGCTTGATTCAGCAGGGGGAGGACCTTCCTATCGATATGATATATCACTGCACGGAGGACCTTCACAATTACTTCCATCATGTTGAGGATGACAGTCCTGGTTTGGCGTTCGATGTATATCCTGGGGAGGACCTTCAAGACACACTATGACAAGGGGAGGACCTTCTTGTTGTGTGGGTCCATTGCAGGGAGAACCTTCACAATGGTGGTAGTTGTGGAGAGGAGAACCATCACAACTGCCCCAATGGCGAGGACTGCCATCACAGCTGCCGTAGAGAGAATGTTTTTGGGGTACACCCCAGGGAGGGCCTTTAGAATGTACCATAATGAGTGTAGGGCCTTCTGTTGCTTGACGTCCCTACTGGGAGGACCTCCATTATCATAGTGGTGAGGACTACCACCGTGACAAGATGTCTGGCTGAGCGGAGTGTCGTTTCAATGTAACCCCTAGGGAGGACCTTTAGTGTAGGCCACGACAAGGGGATGTCCTTCTTGTCATGTTGAGATGTCACTACAGGGAGGGCCTCTTCATTTGTGACTATGATAACGAGGACTACTATCATAAACCGTGGTCCCACTACATGGAGAGTGTTTGTAGTGTATACACTGGGGAGGACATTCAGAGTATACCACAATAAGTGGAGGTCCTTCTTGTTGTTCGATCTTCAGGTCATGCAGAGGGCTTCCATGACTCTTATCAAAAGAGAATATCTCTTGATCGATCATTATATGCCCATGGGGGAGGCCCCTGTGGGTGCTCTGGGGAGGACCTTCAAGGATGCTGGTAGCGACATTGCGGGGAGAACCTTCACAACTACTAATGCCACTCCCATAATATGGTAATGGGTGGGTAGGGTTCTGAGACATCGATATGTGTTTAGCAGCATTGGAAACCCCATCTTCCAACAGAGCAGAGTCATGAACACTCTCTTTATTTTCCGGCTGCCTTCGGCGTGTTCGAGGTGCTTTCTTGCGGGAAGTGGGGACCGTCTCCTGTTGATAACAACCTTCACATTTGGGTCCCTTTCCAATTGGGTCCTGTGATGCTTCCAGGACATGCTGACAAAAATATTTACTTTTATCACGGATATATTCCTGCTATGGAGCATCCACCTTGATGGACGGGTGTCCCCTAGTTGGAACGAGTGGAGCTGCTCGGTCCGGTTGACCATGTAATGCGGAATATGGTTGACGACCCTTCTGGGAAGAAGCAGGGATGAAGATCTGCTCCATGGTAGCTATCTCATCTATTAGATGAGTTGCATCAATTTGGGAGACATGCTCATGGGCCCGAGTCCTTGCTATTTCCACTGAAGCAATTGCATTCTCGAAAGTCTGCAAGATAAGATATGGGTTTGATACCTGATCCTCCATCATTGCAAAGATATGAAGAGAGACATCTTTGGCTAGAACGGGCATGACGGACCATTCTGGTATCAGAGTAGGAATATCGTGATCTGGTCCTGCAGTGGTCAGTGGGTACTGAAAATTATCCTATGTCGGGGAAGGTTAACGAATCTTCCCCTTTTCAAGGTTTTTCTGGTTTATCTCTCCATTTTCCGCCACATCGGGATGGCTGACATTACATGCATCTGCAGGGAGCTAGCCCTGCATATGTTGGTTCCCCACCGTATGGAGTCGGTGGGCTTTCTTGGAAGGGATACGTGCCTACCTATAAATTTCTGCCACATCCTGATGGTCATCTTTGTTGATCGCCACAATATTCGGATGGTAGGCATCAAGAGCATCTTCTAGGAAATGGTCCTGCAAGTGCTAGGTCATCACCACGTCTGGTTGGTGGGCTTCACGACCCTGGGCAGGGAAAGGTGTCTAACGGGTAGGTGATGTCATGTGTGAGTGACGGACTTGATGTAGCTCGGTGGGGATGCGCGCCTGCTCGTATGATGCCTCCATGTCTGGATGGTGGGATTTGGAGGAGCGGACATGTGTATGTGCCTATCCACAATACGTTTCCATGACTGGGCAGTATAGCTCCTCCTCGGGGACAAGGGTGATGACCGGTCTCTAGTTTTATGTTTTCCTCCCTCGACGGGCGGATCAAGGGGTCAGATCTCGGGGAGCGTGCGCCTGGTTCTCAGGGTGACCTCCTCCTTAGGGTAAGGATATTGAGTTGTGGTGTAACTGCGAAGATGTCTTCTGGCGGTGGCGTTAGAGGAGAACCATCGTTCAGCGGGGATGAAGTCCTAAGTGTCGACCTCATCTGCCTCCCTATGATAAGGGAGGTACGCATTGTCTCGTTCCAGGGATAGACTCCTGAAATGATTTGAGACAGCAACAGGAGAAATCTGGTTCTACTTTCGCGACTGCTGTTGGGAAGGTGACCAGTGGGTCTTAGTGGATTGGAGGGTCTGCATGGCCGCCTCCACCACCGAGAGAGTACCATTCAAGTGGTACTCTTAGATCTATGCATCTAAGACCCAACGTTGAATACGATGAGTCGGTGATGGGGTCCTTCGTTGGTGAGGAATTCCTGTCACTGAGTAGCTTGAAGTACATGTATGTGAGTTCCTCTGGGATTCCATTGGATCGAAGGGAGTTCTGAGTTGTACCTGTAAAATATTTTATCAAATAAAAACATAAAACCTATCAAAGCAGCATCTCATGATCCCATGCATAATTAATGACCTTTCTCGGCCCTCCTTGTATGTATAAGGGGGAACATAGTGGGATTAGGTTAAATGTATCCTGATTGGTTAAAGATTCACATTGGGTTCACCATGCATAATTAACTTCCTTCCAAAGGTAGGCGTTCACTGGGTGATTGGGCCAGTGATGCTTGAGAACTCACATTGGTCGATAGGATGGGAAGTCGGGCTCATCACACCCTTTTAGGGGGGAATTATTTCCTGTTTTTATAATCTCCTATATATTTAATACGTGTTCATATGTTCGCGAATATTTGGTTTATACCAATGTATAGTATCCACGGATTACTCCTGGTTGGAAATGGTCAGCTAAACGCAGGTATGAAGTGTAATTTTGTCCTGAGGTCTACCATCCCTCATTAGATTAATGACTCTGAGGAGTTTGGACTCATTGAGATGGAACTGACTTGAAGCCTTATAACTGGGTGATCTAGAGTTTCTTGTCATCCAGGGGGGATAGATAATGACATGAGCATTTGGATCGAACCTGTGATATGGGCTTCCTACGTATCCTCGTGAGAGGAATCAGAACCCACGTAGTTCTGTAGTGCGGTTTAATGTCATATAGGATGAAGGATCAGGGCTTACACTCTGAGGTGGCCCATAGTGTTGGTGAAACGACGTAAAGGGGTCAGAACAACAGGGTGGTGGGATTGAACCTCATGGAGGCTTCCTACGCACTATGCCTTGACAGGGATCAAAGTCCATGTAGTTTGCATGGTCAGGGTTGGGCTCAGTGATTAAACTAATCCCACGTGAGTCATGCTCAGTGTGAGAAACAAGAGGTTGCAGAGACCTGACTATCACGTCGTGAAAGGTGTGTCTGTGGGAAGCGGAGTGGAGATTATGCATGGAGTAGCCCAGAAAAATTGAGATTGGGAAATACTCCAGGATGGAGGCCCGATGGTGACAAATCCCAGCGGGAGAGGAAAAGGGTACCCCTGTCTCTATCTCCTCTCTTAGTCCTAGGCACCGGGGAAGTACTGAGTTGAATCGGTGCTACCTCTAGCATGAAAGGCTTGGTACATACACCGAAGAGGTTGCCCTGTCACTCTCAAAAGAGGGGAGAATTACTCATCACTGGCGTCGAAAGGAAACTCAAGCGGGGTCCCCTACTCTTGGAAAATGGAGAGGCAAAATGTGGACTCCCAGGCATAGACCCCACACTACCATGGGTATGTGAACCTAGGAGTGTCTGGGGGACCCACTCATGGTCCAGAGAAAGCCCTTTTCTCTCCACTATTGTGGGTATGTGAGCTCAAAGCGGCGTGCTGATGCGCCTAGAGATTGCATCATACGGATCTGGTGGCCTCGGTAGCAGCCTTGGCTTAGAGCTGATGAATAGACCAATGATGGGATAGCGAAGGATCCGGGCAGATTGGATGGAAATTTTTTGACTTGGGGAATGGGAACACTGAAGGAGTTAGTGGGCCACTTGGGTGCATGAGGAGTGGAGCCGTTCGTGTAGGGGTGTGCTACGCGGCTGGAGAGGTCATCTGCGTACCAGGGTGGTACGCGGACTGATAGGGATCCCACGTACCAAGGTGGTACATGGCTTCGGGTTCAACCCAAATACCAGGTTGGTACTCGGTGAAGTCCACGCGAGCAACAGTGGCCTGGGGAGATGCCGTTCGGGGCTTCGTCTGTCGGGGATTCTCCGGCATAGGAGGGTGTTACGCGGTGCATCGGATCGAAAAATGGGCATAGACTCTCTAGTCCACGGGGAGTACATCCGCGGAGGGGCCTGGCTCACGGTCTTCTTTTTTTATTATTTTAAGTTCATGGTACACCAAGTTTTTATGCGTTTTTATATCCCTTATTAATTCGTTTCCAGTTTCATACCTATTTTGATTCGCGAGTTGGAACAATGAAGTTTGCGAAATACTAATCTCCTTCCTCCGAAATCCTTCCACCCGAATCTGATTGAACACTCACTTCTCCCCCTTTATTTACTTTTATAGAGTGGGTAAAGAGATGTATCTATAGCCATGCGGTGCTTTTTTGGAGGCCCATGACCAGAAACCCGGTTTACGGATAAATTGGTCAATCCGCAACTCGTGGGGGCATTTAATGCTCCTTCCCTGCGAACCAAACTAGTTCGGGGAGTGCTTCACAGCCGCACAGGGTTCCGCCTCTCTTCCATGAACGACGACGTACACGGTCCAGGCCGGTTGATGCGGTTCATGGCTGGGGCGGTTCGTGACGGTGGACCAGCCTTGCGCCCATCCTTCTTCGTGCCCGCGGAGGGTCCCCGCCTCTATTCCGCGAACAATAGTGGTCCATGGAGGGGGCGGTTTGCTGAACTGGCCGCGTACCGTCTATATTGGACCTACACGTGGATTGGTTCTACTTTTTCCAACCTTTGAGTATTCTCCATATTTTTGTCCAATTCTTTGTGGGAAACTAGGTAGAATCCTCTCTTGAATTTAGGGGATTCTCATTCTCCTTTTCGGATCTTTCAGGACCTTATAGTGGAAATCTAGGAATTTATCACAATAATAATATATAATAAATAAATTTAATAGGAAAATGCATAAAAATAGCCTATAAATGTAAAGATGAGGAAATATTATACCGTATGATATCCCATGTAGATTTATGAAACATTATTATGAATTATATGAAATTTAATAAAATATTATATTCAGGAAATATCATTATTGTGAAATTTGTATCAATTCATTAATATGATATGAAATATATCACAACAAATAGTAAAAAATATTTAAAAAATATCCTATACATGTCCTTTTTAATATATAATTGGTGGATAAAATAAATTTTCCAAAATAATATTTATTTTAATATTTTTAATATCATTTATTTGATTATTTCCATTAACATATTAATTACTGAATCATTATTTTGTGATCTATTAATTTAAATACATAATTTATATGAAATTCAAATATATATTCAGGACTCAAGTAATTATTTTAGACATTAAAATGTAATTTACGTAAAAATATATCTTTTTTGAAACTATCTATTAAAAAATTTAGATTAATCAAAACCCATAGTGTGAACGGTTTGACATTATTTTTAAATTAAATACATAAAGAAGTAAATATGAATCAAGAGAACCAAAAAGTTACTAAATATTACCCATGGATGATTATTGTTGAAAAAAACTTATACAGTATGATTTATTCATGTTTTGGTTCATTAAATGTATCTTATAATGTTAATTAAATTCATTTTATTTATTTTTCTACAACTTGAACATGCACTATGTTTGTGTTCCATAGGCCTTAAGGATATTTATTTCAAATCAAAAAACTAAAAATAAATTTCAAAAATTAAAAAAATTATCTGGACCGAATATAATACTATATATTCATTCATTATGTATATTTACTCATATCCTTGTTAATAAAACTTATTTACTTTTTTATGTGGACATTTCTATCCTTACATAAGCCTTAAACTAGCGTTAGGATAAACTTTTTTTATATGTCTAAAAAATAGAAATTATAAGTCAAAGTAATCATTTATTAATTAAATTTAACAAAAAATTCTTGGAAATACTTTATTTATCTCAATTATTATCTATAAGAAAGAAAATATTAACTTTCGAATGTTGCGTGAGCGCCAGGTTGTAATTGATAATGAATTTTATAATTACCATGATATAATTTTTAATTTATATATTTTTCATTATACACGTGTTATATTTTTATTTTATTATCATACATGATTCTTTACGTATGTCTAACTACCTTTTTTATAAATCTTATGTTTTTAAGATATCACAATGGATATCATATCTCATAAAACACTGTAGTTTTATACTATTAACTTAAAAATTAATTTTTTTAGGAAATTATCAGAATTTTACAATAGAATAATTATAATTTATAATTTAAAAAATGAATTATTTTTTTTAAAAAATATTTTTTAAACACCCAAAAATTAATTACAGCATTTATTCATAAAAAAATAATTTATATTATTTAAGAACACATCTTTATTAGTAACAAAATGACATTACTAGAAAATATTCTATTATTTTATAATAATTTACTAGTTAATTTATATAGAGTAATACCTTTAAATTTATTTTATTACTCTTTGTATTCATAAAAATAATTACTAGGTCATAATGGTAACATATAAATAATACTATTTAGTTATTCCATTATACTGATTGGGGTGTATCTTATATGCTATTAAACATAGTAATTTCTCTTAAAATAAAAGGATGTTAATCTCTCCCGCACATAAATTAATTTGAGCATTGAATTTAATTCATAATAATTATTAAAATTATAAATTTACATCATAATAATATGTAAAAACTAGAATGCATAATCTTCTATATTTTTAATTGAAGATAATTACCTAGGATTTATAATGAAAATTTAGTCACGTAGATTTTCATTCTGAAATGAAAATTCCTAATTTCAAAAACACTTAGACTGTTTCTCTTATAAAAACTATGATGGACCTTGATATTTAAAAAAAATTACATCTATTTCGATGAATATTCAGTACAGAACAATTTAATCAAATCTAGAACCATACATGTTTATTTTCATTAGAGAATAAATATAAAATATTATTATTTTATGAAATATATTCAACATATCTCATTATTATCTTTTCTCAAAGTACTTCTCTAAGGCATTCCCTACATAAATCTTTCTTCATCTCCTGTGGAAGGAATCATAAGAAAGGGTGAGCATATATTCTCAATAGGGGTAACTGTATAAGATATCAATCTATGATCATATGGATTCATTATCATGAAATTAACAAATTAATAATGTATCCAACCCTTCATAGATCATAACCATGATTAATGGAATATACATTATCATTGCATAAAACATGAACCATAAGAGAACGAAATCATCATAAATAAATCATAAACCATATGCTCATTTTAAAGAAAAGAAAAATCATTATTAATATATAAATCCATGTAATATTTTATGTTGAAATACAAATATTATCAATGTAGTAGAATTGAACACACATATTTCCAATAATGGATGAAGACACACCTGTTTTCAATTGTAGATCAGGACACACTTATTCTCTATTATGGTTTTTTCCCTTCTGTGTGTTTCCCATTATTGACTTAATAGATATAAAATTTTACCCAATACATTGGATGTTGATACATGTCACCCCCATCACATAACCAACAATTCATATATTTTCCATGTGAACATAAATCATTCAAAATATCAATACCCATGAAAACAAATACGTTTAACAAACATAATTAAATCATAAAAATATACCAACCATAAAAAGAATATGGATACTACCTGTAACTCATAACACTGTTAATGTATAATTTGCATCCAATATTGTTATATTATACTGTAATTGTTTTGAAAGATCATTTCAAATAATAACTACTAAAATATACATTCTATTTTTTGATGTCATTATTAATTGTAATAATCCAAAAAACTATAAAAGATAAAATATTATTTTAAAAGAATATTTTAAACATTAAAAGTATTTCTTATTAGATTTAGGCTTCACGAATGTGTAAAAATATACACTCTATTTATGTTAAAAACATTTATTTTGAATTTTCTAAAAAGATTCATTAAACCAGGTTTTTAGAAATAAAGTCCTATACAAATTACATTAAAGTGAATGATAAAATTTATATCCATTATAAATAAACATAAAACAAGTTGAAATTCAATATGATATAATAAATAGTTATTTCACAAAAATTCCACCCATAGCCTAATCAGTGATGTAATAGTTTAACTAAATGAAATGAATTTTAGTAAACAATTCCCTTAACTAAATTAGTTTTTTCATTTTTCACATTCAAACATCCGATATAGAAAATATGATATTACTATAATTTATTAAATAATAATAATAAAATTTATTATTTATAACATATTATAACCCATCTATTAGTCATTTATTCTTAAAATCACGATCCTAATAGATAAATATATCTTTTTCAAGCGTGTTTCAGTATGACAATATTGGTCTATATGCTTTTATTATGGTCTCAAAATTTATAGATTTATAATCACAGTATATAAATAATATATATTAATAATTTACGTATTCATATTCTTTCATATAAAATATATATATAAATGAATTTCATCATCGATGGAGATGATAGGTTGTACGTATGAATGAAGGTTGTTTTTATTTTTCTCTATTTTTGGAATGAAAATGTGGGTAAATAATAATTAATATTTTTTGAATAATTATTATATATAATATATCATATATATTAATTATAATTATTATATTACCACTCCATAAAATATGGTGTGAAAATGTATTTTATCACTATGTGGTGACTGAAAGACATACGCAATCACAAGCGATACATTAACTTATTAACTGATGGGAAAAAGCGTGTATAATTGTGTATTAGTAATCTTCATAAAATTAATCATATTTAATATAATTAATTATTTATTTAATGATGAATATCTTATATTTATAAGAGGAAAATAAGATTATAAATCAATAGTGATATGTTATAGTGATTACCTATTCTTCGAAATGATTCTTTTAGATCTCCTCTAAATGGCACTGAGGTTGGAGTTTTGAGATGATTATCACCTACAGAATGTGTATATGTAACTATTAATTACTATTTAGTAGATTATGTTCAATATATAATGCTCAAGTTGGAGGAATGATATTAAGGAAATGATGTCTTTTTATAATTGAGGGGAGTGGCACATTAGAAATTTAAAAAAAATATTAAAATATAATAAGGCTATTCTTGAGACAAAAAATCATCATATCATCTAAATTTATAGGGGATGAATTTGTAGACCAAATATTATCCCATTTTTCATTATTTAATATTTTTTATTTTAAATAATTTTATATAAAATTTTATTCATTAAATAACATTATTTCCTATTATTCATTTCTACAAAATTAAAAAAATAAAAACAATAAAAAAATATATTTTATTATGTCATTGAAATTTTATAATACCCGATATATTATTTGAATGAGAGTAATTATCAAAAATGTATTTATTTTGTTAGTTATTATGTTATTTAATTTATTTTTCCATTAATTTAATAATTGATGTACCGTTGTTTGGTAATATTTTAGGGTAATTATTAAATTCCTAAATATAATAAATATAACACCATGATGTAGATATTTATATTATATTTAAAGAAACTATTTATGGTTGAGTATTTTTTTCTAGAAAAACTTTTATTAAAAATAATATACTAACTAAAACCCGAAGTGAGAACAATTTTACTTTATTTTCAAATAAAAATACTATTCGGGACATAATTTTAACCTATAAGATACCATAGTTCAAAAAATAGTACCATGGATTATTATGTTCCAAAATAACTCTTCCCAAAAAAAGTTATTATTTTTTGGGTAATTAATAGGATCTTATAATTTCAATAAAAATCTATTTTTCTAGCACGGACACCGTGTTATTATTTAATAGGACATAAATTTAGTTATCATATATATATATATATATTATAAATAAGGCGCCAAATTTATCTTTTTGGATTATTCACATGAACTGCATTGACACTGAAAATGTTTTTTAAATTTACCAAGAAATAATTTATAATTTATATGTAACATATTATTTTTGTAAGATATTTGTATTATAATATCATAAATATTTTTTGTCATAAGATTAAAATATTTATATATAATATTTATTTTTTAAGGTTATGAGAAATGATTTTTTTTTTATAAAAACAAATTTTGTTTACTAGTCACCAAAAATTACAGTTGTATCAAAAGTTTATCAGAATATCTCTATAGACTCATTTTGATATTACTATTTTAAATACTAATTTAAAATTTTTAATTAAATTTTTTAATACTATAAAAAATGAATTATTAAATTTATTCATAAAAATTAAAAGAAAATATTTTTTAAAAAAGTTATTTCCCAAGAATAAATTAACTTTACTAAAAATTTGTTAATTTTTTATAATAATTTACCAAAACATTTATATTGTGTCAAACTAATATATTTATTTTATAAATTAATAATTAAAATTCATACCCTTTAAATTAATGGTAAGGTTATAATGGTTATATAAGTAATAATATTTAGTTTTTCATTCAAGATCGATGTGGCGTATCAAGTACATTTCCAATATTTTAATTTTTTTATAATATCATGATGTTGTGTTCTACCCCTTGAATTCTCCAAATCATTCATAATAAATAGGTAAATTATTAATTTCCATATTTTTTCTTTGGAATAACTATAATTTATAAAATTATATATTTTTAAAGGAACATAATTTCATCGGAGTTCAAAAAAAAATTCAATCACTTAGATTTTTCGTCAAATGAAAACCCCTAATATCTAATATTATCTAGACCGTTTATTTTATTCCAACTATTATGGAAAATGATTTTCATAGAATATATTATATCAATTTTTAATATTATTCTATATAAAATAATTCTATTTACTCCAGAACCATAATGTTTTATAGAATTTAGATAATAGATATAAAATATTTTTATTTTACGAAGGGTCTTCAACATATTTTCTCTCATATTAGTCCTCCAAAGAATACTATACCTAAATATCACATTATAACTTTATAAAGGAAGAATAATAATTGGTGAGATCAGATTAATTATAAGGGTAAACAGTGAAGATATTCTTCCTCGATAATAATGATATGTGATCGTGAACATAGCTTACAATGTTTATTGCCAACCTATAAAAGATCATAAACAATATCCATGACACAAACAATAACATTAAGTAAAACATGAACGTTATGAGTGACTTGTCATTGTAAATCCATCATAACACATATGTGAATTTCCTAAATATTTTCACCATTATAAAAATTAAATTTCATATGTTCACATTAACAACCAAGACCATCAACCTAGTGGATCTATATATCACAATTTCCCATAGTGGATTTGGACACCCATGTTTTCCATTATAGAACATGATGCACCTCTTTCCCATTATGGATTAAGTCCATTTTATTATTTCCCATTACTATATTATGATATATAATTATTTAACCATTTAATTATTGGGAGATATAGGTCCCGCACATAACATAATGAAAACCATAAATATATGTTCCAATGAATATAAATCATTCATCATATCATAACCAAAGAAAAGAAACTAGTTTTTAAAAATATAATCACATGATAAACATAAAATAAACATAAAAAAGAATTTTATTATAAAGTAATGATAACACCATTAAATAATAATTAACATTAAAAAATTCTTTATATATGGATTTTTTTTGAAATATCATTTGAAATAAACATGAGGGAAATATCATTTCCATTTTTGAAATCATATTTTATAAAAATAAGATATTTAATTATAATGAAAATAATATTATTTGGAATAAACCATGTAAAAAATAAATGTTTTATCAATATATTATGCTATCAATAAAGGTTAGAAATCCATTCACGACATTTAATTTAAAAAACATTCCATTCGAATTTTGTAAAATCAAACATTAAATTGGGATTTTTAAAAGATAGTAGTTTATAAATAAAATTGATTGGAACATTAAAAAAATAATATCTATATCCACTATAAATTCAGATAAAATTATTTGAAAAATTATATAATATAATTTAAATTCACCTCACATATAATAATATGCTGACATAATTATTGAAGTTGATGTTTTACTCAAGGAAAAACATTAGATAAAATTATCATTACCTCAAGTTTTATCTTACTTTTTCATGTTCAAAACTCATGTATAATAAATTTATTTATAAATTTAATCCATAACATTAATTAAATTTATTATTGATACCATATATTCACCTTTTTAAAAAATGTTATAATTAAATAATAGTTCACTGTGTTAGCTACTTTAATTTTTATTCATGTTTCAGTTTTACAGTCATAATAATTTTACATTTATCTTGATATTATAATTTAAATATTTTTAGTCACCTTATAAACAAAAATATATCATATTTATATAAATATTTATAATCATTAAAATGAATTATAAACATAAAAGTGAATGTTATGATTCATGCAAATGGTAGGTCATACATATTTATGAACACTATTTTAATTTTTAAGATTTATAGAATAAAATAAGGGTAAATAATTATTTATATATCCAAACTAATTATTATATCATATATATCATATAATTTCATTAAACCCATTATAATACCAATCCATATATGAGGGTGATGAAAAATCAATTGTATAGCCACATGGAGATGGTAAGTCGTACATACACACGTGTGACAAATTCTATTATAATTTGTTGAGAAAAAATATTTATAATTGTGTTATCATACTCAAAATAATATTTTCACTTATTTAATATTATTAATTTATTATTATATAATAAATATAATATATTTATTTAAGGTAAAAATAGTAGAAAAAATTGATTGGATAGAGAAATTACTTCTTCTTCAAAATGGTTCTTTTAGATCACTTCTAATGGAATTTAGGGTTGGTATTTTGATATGTACAGAACCTCAATATTTTCATTAATAAATTTTACACATTAATTTTCAATAATAGTGTCGAGATTGAAGGCCAATAGTCATGGAATAAATTGAAAGGGGGTTTATTTTTATAATTAAGTTGAGGGGATATTTAAGAATTTCTCATAATATTAAAATATAATATGGTTATTCCATAGACCAAAAACATTTAAATATACTATAAATTTAGTTGGTATTCTATTTGGGAACATATATTTTCCCCTTCATCTTTAATTAATATTTTTATAGTTTTCTATAATTTCATAAAATATTACATTAATGAAATATCATTATTATCAATTTTTATACAATTTATTCCTTGGACATTAAAAAGAAAAATGTATTAAATTAGAAAGAAAATATATTATTATAAACTTGAATTTTCCTAATACTCTATATAAATAATTTATTATCAAAAGTATCTGAAATCATATTTATTTTAATATTTACAGAATCATTTATTTGATTTTCCATTAATCTAATAATTACTACATCATCGATCTGTAAGACTTCTGGGTGTATATTTAATTCCTATCAATTTAAAATTAATTACCATTTTCTTATAATTCTATTATATTTTTTATTAATATTTATGTTTGAAGAGATATTCTGGAAACCCATATATTAAAAAAAATTACTAATTAAAACCCATAGTGTGAAATGTTTGAATATCTTTTTTAAATGTAATACTATAAAGGATTTTTTCACATCCTATTGATCCACATGTTTCTAAATTAAACCAATGTATTATAATAATATAATTTAACTAATATTATAATATTTTATAAATTTTTTGGGTCATTTAATGGTTATTATAATTTAAATTTAAATCATTTTTTTGGTTTTTCCACTTCTTCTGCAAGCACTTCATTACTGTTGCCTTAACATTACAGTAAAATATTTGATATTTAATATTTTAGTAACATTACTACCAAATTATATTTTAAATAAGGATGTATAAAATCTTTTATATTATTTAATTGTTTATATTTATGCATATCCTTTCCTTAAAGACTTATTTAATTTATTAATTTCACATTTCTTTTTGTGCATATGCTTTGCACACGTGTTTTGATAATATTCCTATTATATATGTATATAATTAGAAAATATAAGTCAAAATAATAATTTATGTATAATTTTTAATAAAAGTGTCTTGGAAATAATTTAGTGTTCTCAAATATTTACAATAATGAACCAAATTTGACCTTTTTAACACAGTGTAGGAGTTGTGTGGGAACATAAAATGATTATTTTAATAACTATGATATAATATATAATTTATATATTTTGGGATATAATTTATGATATATGTGTTATATTATCTAAAGTTTTTATTTGAATAATATTAAAAAAATTACATAATAGTTTTGATCTAAAAATTTCCAAAAATATAACATATTTCATAAAAAACATAATTTTTTTCCCTTTAGAAATAATTTGTATTATTTGAAAATTTTCCAAATTTAACCATAAAATAGTTATTATATGATGATAATAAAAAATAATTTATTTTCTAAATCTATTTTTCTAAAACTTATGAAAAATAATTATATTATTTATTTATAAATATCAATAAATTAAGTTTCATAAGAAAACATATTTGTGTCGAAGAAAATGAATTTACTAGATAATATGATACAATTTTTTAATCATTTACCAAAATATTTATATTAATTAAGAAATTTATATTTATATTATAATTCTATAATCCATATTCTCACTCATCAAATTAAAAACCAGGTTAAAATTATCACATTTAAATTATAATATTTAGTTGTTCATTCCAGCTCAATGTGTTAGCTCTTGTACGCAATCCAACTTAGTCATCTATTTTAAATTCCAAAAATGTTGCATTTTCATAATGCATTGGTTAAATTTTTTTCCAAAAAGAACCATACCCATATATTCATAACACTATACTGTTACAAATTATTCTCGAAACCACCTTAAAAAATATTAAAATAGTTTATAGATTCTTCAATCATAGCATACAACATTTATAAATTACCAATAAATATATTATTTTCCTTGAAAAAATATTCCAATAGATTTATTTATGTTACATATTTTTCCCCCATGAAACCACTATAAAAAATGATAAGCGATGGGATAGAAATCACTTACACTATCCTTGAAGAGATTGAGGTTTTACTCTCATGATCAACCTTAGATTATGAAATATATCTTCTAGAAATTGGTCAGTGTATATATCTACTTCTCGCTCTAAGGTAAGAATAAAATACAACATCAATTAATTTCATTCCACATGATCTATAAAAATGATATACATAATAAAAATATACGTATATTAGTAACATTTAAAATGATTATTAGTAATATTGATGACACATTCATTATCACTACCCAAAGATGTGGTAGATTACAATTATCCAAAAAACTCCCTATTATGCATGTGGTTACATAGATGATGATGTTTGTTGGATGATATAGGCATGAAAATATATTGGGATTTTGAGCCATGTTATTGGCTTCATGCCCACTGGGCTTATTGATTATGTACTAAAGAAATAAGGCTTGATGAGTGGGAAATCCCTTTCGATTGGCTATGGAACTCCTTTCATGAATGTGTGTGTTATGTGTGTGTGTGTGTGTGTGTTTTAATGTAATTTTACCCCCAATAACCTAATAAATATATATATTATAGAATTATTTTTCTCAACCATATGATGAGATTTTTTAGGATCACATTCATACCTCTCACAATCTATAACAATATACATTATGTTTGATTTTGATGCTCTAATTTATTAAAGGCTTCCAATAAACATAATAAACATCACATGATCCACATTATCTAGTTTATAATCATTTTACAACTATATTCCCAAAAAAATGGGTCTATAAATAGTATTCGAGTTTTCCATGCTAAATTTGTTAAATGTTTTCTTATAATAAATTTCTTACAAAAGAAAGGTACACTTTTAATTATAGGATATTCATAATTGAATAATTTATTTCATTTCTCTAAGAATAGACATATAAAATATTATCTTCTTCTCATCAAAAAAATTAAAAATATTCTTCATAATTCCATGTTGATATCATATCATCAATATAAATAATCACAATGATGGAAACTTATTTATTTTATATTACGTATAGGTAGTAATCAACTAATTCATTCCATAAATACAACTTATTTCACAAAGTGTATAGCACAAATTTACTCATATCGTATAGAATTATTCAATCCATACAAATGTTTTTTAATCATTAATTCACAAATTTTATTTAAAAAAACATAAAATCACATGGTTAATCGACGTAAACATCTTCATCCAACTCATCATTAAGAAAATTTGACTTGACATCGATTTGGAATATCATATAAATTATTTGTAGATAAATGGGGGGATATATTAAGATAGATTCAAGTCAGGATATTGGAAATCAGGTATCCTAAAAATCATTTCCTTTATGTTTTTAGTAACCCTTATAAACCAATATTTCCTTTTTTTGTCAAATAACTAATTTAATTTAATTTGTTTTAGGAAAAAAAATCTTCTGATAAAATTTTTATTTTTCATCTTTATTTTTCATTCTCAAATCAAATTCATCTCAATTGGATATATTTATTCTTCATGGTATAAATACAATCTTTATTTGTGAAATATTATTCAACATTTGTTATACAATGAATTAAAAATATAGAGGCATGAGAAACTATCCCCTACGTTCATCAAGATTGAACCTAATTCCATTTATCTCAAATGAAGTTACAGAATCCTATATTATTTCTCATCCTTGTAAATGATGAATACACTTATCCATAATGAATAAAAGTAATTATATCAACATCTTCATCAAACATATATTATATATCATCACTTGTGATAGAAAAGTGTTTGTGTTTGTGAACATCTATAACTTCTTTCTCACATTTCCTAATATCTACATTGGAAACTGATGTTTTTTAAATCGAATTTCCATGAAATTAACATCCATATAATCTATATTTATTCAATTATACTTCTTATAAAACTTTTATTCTTTACTGCTTGATGTTATCTCATGAAAATAATCCCACACTTCATTAGTCAAACTTCCATATTTAAATAACATTCACTTCAATAATAAAACAACTTCCAAAAACACTTATGTATTTCAAGATTATGGATTCATTCTAGTACATCTCATATAGAGTCTTGTAAGAGTTTGTCCTATATAAATTCTGATTCTAAATCTGAATTAGTGCTCAAATTTTATTCATAAAAAAACTAAGACGTATCATTTTCAATCGACATTTTTGGTCCATATCAACCAAACATTTACTCATTATTTTAGAAAAACACAATTTTTCCTTTATATGTGGTAGTACATTCCGGATGGATGATAGTATTGTCATCATAGTCAATAAAAATCCTATTTTTATACACATTACCATTATCTATTCAATTTTTCTTCACATAATATAAAATTAAATTTTCATCACTTCTTCTGAAACACATAAATATATTTAGAGACTGTGATTTTTGTTTCATGTAACATGATAAAGCAAAAAAGTAAATAAAGTACATATCTATATTTTTTTCATTACATTACCATTGGAGAAAAACACTTGTTGAAATAATCTCTAATGGATTCATTGAATGTATCTCAACATTCACATGTATAGTGTTACAAATTTCCGCTTTCTGACATATCGAACAACATAGATATCTTCTTCTTCCCATGTCTGGAAAATCATGTATACATTAACTCTTAATTATCATGATATTTTACATTAAGATTATATGTATGAAACTCATAATCCCATACATGTTTTCTTCCATCACTCATAGATATTGTGATCCTTGTGTATAACTATCATGAAACAAGATTCTTTTTGTTCTTTTTCTGGTTAAAACAACTTTACCATCTTCAATCCTAATAAAATGTTGTTTATTACTAAAAAACATTGTTTAATTTTACAAAAACATATGAAACACCAAATATTTTTTGTTTCATTCAATAAATAAATAACATTCTTATGAAAATATATTATTATTTAATGATGTTAGTATATCCATCCTCTTTTATTCACTATGAATCATCACTTCCTAAATCAATATACCATCGTTATATTCATTCACACTTTTTAAAAAACAATTAATATCCTTTCCTATGTGTATAACTCCCACCATATAATATTCAAGGTCATTATCATTTTAAATCATTGAGAGAAATTGTAAAAAAATTATTCCTTTCATTTTTTGTCATTCTCATTTTGATTTTTAAATTTCTAATATAATATTTTTCAATGGTAACATTACTTGAAATACATCATCAATGTGTATAATCTAATCACATATTTCAAAAAATGATTCTAGTAGTCCAAATAGATTTTCAATTTTTAAGTGTACTTTCTTAGTTATTATTCATTGGATGGGTTAATTCCCCCTATAACTATTCCTTTTATATCTTCTAGGATCATTGTAACGTTAATGATTGAACCAAAAAATCTATTTTCTAAGACAAAAGCCTTCAGAATACCCTAAATATCCATATAGTGCATATTTTACTCTATAATAAACATGTGATTTAGAATTATGAACATATTTTTTATCATAATTCTAACTATCAAAATCCTCTTGATAAGATTTTTTATTTTCCTTAACAAAGTATCTATTTTAGGTTATTTTTTCAACAATATTTTCTCTCTCATACATATTAAAAATCGTAAATTTGATACTTTTAGCTGTATAAATGGTTTTTAACTCTCTTATTATTTTGAAAATATCGATCAATATTATTCAACTCTGAATCTGGCCATTGTAGATCTATCTCAATCCTACACATGTTATAATAGTAAATGAATTTCATAATATCATTTTATATGTTATTATTATGCAATCAAAATCAATAAATTTTCATTGAAAACGAAAATATTATTTCTCCTTCACCATTAGATTTTATTTAATCATTATATTGAGTTTTTTCTTTTTATTATGTAACTTATTTAGGTCGTCAAATTATTTTAGTAATATGGACTTATTATTAGTAATTAATTAAATCTATTTTTCCGAGAGTTAGCCTCAATTTAACTTAATATTCTCTATTAAAACATAACAATATTTTGGAGATATTTTCTCAATTATATTATTAGATAAAATCCTATATGATCCACCTCTTCTTTTATTACATAGATGCTTCTTTCATTGATAGAAATGTTATCACCATTCACTATTTTTGTATATTAGAATTCCTAGGAGAAACATCACTATATTTTTTATCTTCAACTTAACTATCATTGTCATATTAACATTTGGAATCAACATAATAATTTTAATATTTATATAACTTCAAATCAATTATAATAGAAAATAAAATTTTATTTTTTACCTTCTTATTTAGAGGTATTATTTGATTTTTACCTTCTTTATCAATTTTTCATCATTCTTTAACCATATATAGTTTGTCACAAAGATTCCAATGACATCACAATAAAATATTTTCAGTTGTAAAATTCCATTATAATTCCTTTTTCATATTTTTAACATTTCAATAAAACAAACACATGAGTTCATCTAAAAAAATCTTTCTTTATCAAGTTTTATAGTCACTATCTTCTTCTATGTGTACATTATTGTATTATCTTATATTAGTAGTATTGAATAAGATTTCTCAATCAAACAATTCAATACTCTTTACATCCTTTTTATTCTCATTTAATAAGTGATAAGAATACTATGTAAATCTTTGAGAAATTCAATGATGATGATATCTGTCATCTAAAGATGAATCAATGATTTCAAATTTATCAGGAATAATTGATAATGTATTTTGAAACTTTCTATAAGCTTCCAAAATCTTACCAAAACATATTATTGGTCATATAAGGTAATTATTATTTATAAAGAACACACTAATAAACTCATTTTCTTAAATTTTTATATCTTCAGAGATAAATATTCATATTGGAATCATGTATTTATTTAAATTCATATTTCCATCAATGAAAATTTTCAACTTGTTTCAGTTGAATTTAGATATTCCCATTTCATTGATCCTCTAAAAATCACTTTCAAAGAGTAATGATAGTATTTCATTTCATTTTCACCCATCATTCTATAAAATATTATTATCTATAATTATTAAGGGTACACCCTCAACATGAGGAGCGAAGCCATTTGTAGCTACATCATGAAATTTATATGCAATATATATAATATATGGAATATTTATTCCATCAATCTATGAATATTATTTACATTAAATATTCTAATAATATTTTAATTAATTTACATTTGAACATCCTTGATAATACTCCATTACTAAAAACATTATAAAAGAGACATCAAAGGAACATTCACATCAAATATGTATTCATCCCTCTTGAAATATCATATTAAATTTTCATATAACCATTATTATTAATGAATCATTTAACATATATTATAGAATAATAAAAACTAATTTCATCACAGAATACATGGTATAGTGCTAAAACCTTATCTGGGTCTTCACTAAATATAATTATCTATTTAGTAACAAATTTTTTTTTTCTTTACACACATTATCAATTATAAATAAAATTTGATTAAATATAAACCCATATATGTTTCTTCTACTTGGTGAACTTTATTTTCATAGAACAATTTTTTACACCTCCTAGGAACCTTGGTCTAGTGGAATCTATATAAAAGCATTTAACCGATGTTACATTATGTTTTTCCTTACATCTAGAGTATCCAATAGACATAATTTTCCTATTATATTATTAGGAAACGTTTTTATGACCATTCATTATTATTTATAAGCCTTTTTTGGAAAATTCATCAAAAATGAATAAAAAACATTGTGGTTCTTTTCACAAAAATTCACCATCTATAAAACTCATAATGATGGACATGGTTATGTATACTCTATCATGAATGAATACCTCCAAAAAGTCACATAAACTTTTATGTTAATCAAATTTATGTAGAATCATGAATAAAATCGTATAACGATAATTTTTGTACTTTCAAGATAACTAAATAGTCAATTAAATTATCTTTACTGAATATATCTATTTGATTAATCCATTTAAATAATTATTTAAACACTTAGTGTCACACTTTGTTTTATTACCTCATTATATAAGATTCTATCTATTTGACTCAGTTCTCTCACGTTCTGCATTACTATCTTGAATATTTTATAAAAAACATTTTATAAAGAAATATCTTTTTAAATTGATTTATATTTGTGATAAAAATTTATAATGCCTAATAAATCTCTATTTCTCCTTAACCATGCCCTTATCTATAAATATATGTAAAACAATATTTCATTCAAAAATGGTTATACCCTCCTATTCCATCTTTTTACAGAACATGAATCTTTGTAATGAGTCTTACATAATTGTGTATGGTCTTACATACCCGAACCAGTTACCATGCACTCAACAGGTCAGTCTGTTCGACTAAGTATATACCTTGGGAAAAATATTCAAAATTGGGAATCTTTATTGATGCACTTCTAGTGAATCAACCACTACTCAATATATGAGTAATTTTCGAATTTTAAATTATCTCTCTTCTCTTCCATTATACCCAAGGAGGAATTTCTTTATTAATCATGGCTATTGTTCTATAATTCCTACACTAGAATTCCCAATTCAATTAAATAACCAAGTAGCTTCTAGCATTCACATAATTACAAAAAATATCTCTTGTTATCAAATCAATATTATATAATACATTAAGCACCTTATATGGACTATTATTATAACCCAAAGAACCTAATAAATCTCTTATCCCTTATAGAACTTGTGTTCTTAGGTTATCCCCTCCCTCATGTTACAATCACATGACACAAATCAATAATATCATGGAAATATTTAATAATTCCCAATTATATAATATTGTTCACAAATATCTTGAGTAAAAATAATGACACTATTCTCAATATCTTAACCAATAGGAATCAAATCACATGGGTCAGTGCTAACAGGGAAAACATCTTTATTTCTATCTTTAACATTCTAGGGAAAAATAAGGTTCTAACTTCCAAATATAGTGCCTCTTCTATTATAATCATATCAATCATCCCGCACCAATTCTTCCACTTACAAGGGAACTAATTGTTATATATAGGACTAACCCATGAGAATAACAATATATAAATTAGTGTATTTATATAAAATGAAAAAATCATCTCATATAACATTTTATGATTAATAAAATATTATAGTCACATGGGTATTTCATTTTTGTTTACATAATCAGAATAATATTTACTAACATTGAGTTTATCACTAAAAAACTCAATACATATGTTATGCTATGAAGGTTGTCTATTAATATTTACTATGATAAACTGTATAACAATCCTTAATAAGAACCATGGAATATCCAAATTACTAATCATCCCAAGGAAATACATTATATTCTGAATGATTATATATCCATAAATAAGTGATACATAAATATCTATAATGTTGTGTTTATTGAACATTAAAAAGTTAGACAATCATTGTTAGTAATATCACACACAATTAGGATCACGTTGAGTTAATATAATGTTTTGAATATGATGCAAATGAGACATCAATTTATTTTTCTCATTAGTAAAAATTTTAGTGAATGGCCTCTCTCTTGAGGTTTTGGTCCAATAATTGAAAATAAATCACCAATCTGAACATCCTACACATCACACAGGATGAAATTAATCAACCATAACACCTAAAATATATAAAACCATCCCTATTCAACTAGTAATAACAACACTTTACTTGCAAAGATGATTTTATATACCAATCTAATATACATCATATGCTCTGAAAAATTTCTACACGTCATGTCTACAAACAACATAAATATTTACATACAATAAATTATTATCAAATACCACATTATAATATACCCTCCCTTGTCTACAATATGTTTAGTCTAGGCCATGTCTATACATGACCTCAAACATGCCTCCCTAGATTCCAAACTCCACTAACTATTAATGAGGATCAAATATGGGATTATAGGAAGACTATACCATCATATGAATGTATCCATAAGAGTGTAAATAAACAAATACCATACAAAATAATAAATAATGATCAAATTTTGGAGAACAAATAAATAAATAGAATCTATTAATAGTAAATAATAAAATATAACATATAATCATACCTTAACCTAAAAACCCACTAGTTGAGTAAAAAATAAAAAATAAAATAAAAAAATTCGATTACATTTATGCTCTACCACATCCCCATGAATCATATAATCATGTTTTCAAGTCTATTTGGAACTATCCTACATATTAAGGAATCATTGAGCCTCTTTTCACCCTTAATATGTAAACTATGATGGTTATATTGGTTCCTAAGTGTAATGGACACAGAAGTAGTGTTTGAGTACCTAACTCTATTAGGAACCACCAACATAGTCCCATTTAAAGATAGAAATTTTATTAATTTTTAAGATGGAATTATTAGAAGCACAAATATTTAAATTATATAAGAATAATAAAATAAGAAATAAATCCACCTTTAATCATTTGGTGAAGTGTGAAACTCATGATTGACTATACCAACTTAGGTTGGTATCTAAAATATCTATCCATTGTAAAATATTCATATAAATAAATTTATTGGTAAACCACATCCATGGATTAAGGCAAAGTTCCCCCAAATATATAATTATAATGGTCATAGCAGATACTTTTAATCACCACAATATCCTCTATCTATATCTCAAAAAGAGGGTCACTGTATCATTAAAACATATCAATGTTCCCCAATGATAGTAATCAAAATTTTAATTCTAGATACTATGAATCACACAAATTTATACAATCGATAACAAAAAAAATTACATACCATATCATTGGAATCACATCATGATAACCAAATAATTGTATTAAAAATAAACCATATGAGATCATTGAAATCACATCAATGACCCCTAAAATGGGAATGATAATTTTTGTACTAGAACATTGGAATCGCGTTATAGTTTCCTAAATATATATAATTATTATAATGGGTGTAACAATTCATTGGAATCACATCATGTTCCAACACCTATATAGTAATCATCATCATTATATTTATCTAATTTCATTAGTTAAGAACAAAACATTTAACTTGTGACTCAAATCTTATTCCACCCTAAGATCCACACCAAATAATTAATCATTAATTGAGACCTTTCCACATGAAACATCCATCACCTAAATTGAATCATCCATTGGCCTTAAACTAAACACAATGCTCCCACTCAGGCCTCCCTATCACACTAGGTCTAAAATTTGGTCAATAGAAAAAACCATGGCTAACATAACTTATCATTGTCCACTCCTAACATAGTGACATACTAAGGAACATGTCTAGTTGTTAAAACCCATTCAGTTTAGTCTTCTATCTTACATATTTGATGGCATTAAGGCACCAAATACTCCCATAAGGACAACTGGGTATTATTAACCTAATTAATGACTCGTTCGTAAACAAGGGTTCAATCATAACCTATTTGGTATACAATGTTAATATAATTTATTACACAGTTCCAATAATAGGTTTAGATATCATTTGGTATAACATAATAATTATTCCCAAACCATTGATTGTTTATAAGTCCAACTAGAGAACAAGGGTCCTCTATATCCCATTTAATTTTATGTATTCAATATATTAAAAATATTTTTAATTTAAATCATATCAATTTTTTAGTAAACAATATACTAATTCAATAATATAATTACTGTTGTTGAAAGAACATATATATCATGACATGTGAAAATAAAAAATAAATTCTATAATCCAAAGGGCAATTCCTAGGGAACATATATCTCAATACCATGCCACCCTTTTAATTTCATATCATAAAATGGAAACGTGATGAATGATCCAACATTAGACCTTCTAAACTGAACTAACCTCCACCAATCAATTTGAGGATTTATTTAATGTCAAGGATTCACAAATGATACATTATAATAAATAATAATTATATACAAATTTAAATAAATTATTTATTATTTATTAAAACTCAATGGTGATACCTACTCACCAGAACCACAAGAATCTATGTGTTGATGGTTCACAATTCCCCACAGGCCCCATTATAGTAAAATTCAACAATATGTGACCTCAGGAACATGAAAAATTTAATCCATATCTTTCAAAATCCCTTGATAGAAATTGGAAAGGGACTTACCAGTACTAGAACATAAATATATCGAATAAGGATAACATTTTCTGGCCTTCTCTATGAAATATGAGAAAATTCAAATATTAAAAGACCCATATAAAGGGAAATCTTTCCAAAAATCTAAAAAAGTATAAGAAAAACTATATAGTGAAATAATTCAATCCAAATGGAATGTGATGGATTGAAATAATTATCTAATAAAACACTACTTAAATTCCATGATAATTCCCCATAATTCTCTAATTTTTTCTATATGATCCAATAAAATCATCACTAAATCCCTAGATGAACTTGAATGATGAGTAATGAAAAAATAAAATAGGAAACAAATACAATTTATCGATGATTCTTCCACAAAATCTTCATGGAATCACCATTGGAATCACATTATATTAAAGGGAACCATGTGAGAATGATTAATAGGTGGGGAGTCTGAAGAATTTTCATATCCTATGTGCCTCTTAATTTTAAGTTCTATGGCTGTATTAGTATAGAAAAAATAGAATTCTTTTATAAAAACACATAGAACTCCCAATGATGAATCGTCCTAAGATCACTAGTTATCCAATGAGTCCAATAATGATTTTTCAGGTGAGTCTAGTCTATTGGTTATCCAGACTTAGAATTTTGAAATGACAATGAGCTAGCCAAGGTTATTGGGATATTGTCCAGCCTACTGGTGAGATGGAGATATCACATCTACTAGATGGTGTATTTTACAGTATACCAAAATCTCTTAGACATTTCAAATATTTTCTCCAAAATCATAGATTTGTCCTAAGACTCTACACATTTAAAAAACAACCTCTTAATGATGATAAAACTCTTACAATATCATTTTGTGTTCTACTTCCCAAAATAGATCATCCACTAAATTAAACATTCAGATAAATTCAAATTTTAACAATTTTTTTGACATTATTTTTTATAATAAATATTTAATAAATATTTAATAAATTATCATTTAATTTATTGTTCGAAATTAAAACTCAAAAAAACCCAAAAATAAATTTGGTATAATAATATCAAAATTTTCAACAATAAATTCAACCACACATAATATATACTTTTTCCACATGAAATCACATAACCAAAGTCAATATAAAATTACAATAAAGAAAATTTTATGTTCCATGGAGAATTGGATTTCAAAACAAATTCTTCCACAGAAGACCAAAAGTATAAAATATGATTTATTCTCTCAAAATAAAAATTATGATAATTATTTTTAGTTTACAAAAAATATTGACATTGATATTTTGGAAATGTTTTAAACATTCTTCAATTCCCTTATAACTATTCATTTATTATTCTCTTTTCTAAAACAGAACATACCCATATAATTTAATATAGTTTATATAGATCTAATTAGTGGGTGTGCATGGTTAATATATAAAAATAATGAATTATAAATCCAAATAGTAGTTTTTGATAAAACAATAATGATTTATGATGGATTTGGAGTTCATTTCATAGGCCATTCAAAAAAAATATTCTGAGTTTAAAGACTCAGGAAAATGTTCAATACCCGTGAAAATTATAATTCTTACTACCAAAGATAATCAAAACTCAATGATTTTAAATATTTAATTAAAAAGTATGCATCCAAAATAATTAATAGTGAAAAATAATAAATTAAGATCATAAAATTTAAAAAACATCATTTAAAGATCATAAAACCTTCCACCAACTAGAAATGAATAAGTAAACATTGAAAATTTTAAAAATTTAAAAATTTAGGGATTTGTGATGTATCATAAAATTAAGTAATGAAATGTTACATTAGTATTTCTCCCCCACATTTAAACCAAAAAAATTCTCCCTTACATTGAATCCTAATATTGAGGAAATAATTTCAAATAATTATCATTTCAAATATTTTTGGAAACTCAGTGGGGAAAATTGATATCAATGGGTTAACAGAGAAGTTGTAAAATAATTTTAAAAACAAAAAAAAATATCATGCATAGTATTTAAAATTTCCACTTTTTAAAAATGTAGTAATCAATTTTATGAATTCTGAAATATTGAACAAAGATTTTACAAAATATTTTAAAAAAGGTTATAAAAATCAGGGAATAATATGATTTCCAAAATCAAAGATAAAACTTTGGAATAAGAAACACACATACTTTACTAATATTACATCATAAAACCTAGAAATTTGAAATGTAATTTTACAAATTTGACATCAAAAAACTAGAAAAAATTTTTTAATAATTTTTGGAATATTTAAACGTTCAAAATTTATGTCATATACTGCCATGATAAATAATCTATATCTATTTTATTTCATTCAAAATAATCCTTTTATTTTAACTTTTAGAGTTATCCATTGATTTATATTCGTATAACCTACAAAATTTATAAATATTAACAATAAGATCTATTATATATTATTCAATGTAATATGAAACCAATGATTTAGTGAAATATGCAGTATAGTTTTTATCAAGCAAGTATATCATTTTTCACTTAAATAATAATATAAATTTCATGTATAAGATTTATTTCAATGGTAGATTTACTACATTCTTGTAGTTATTTAATACCTTCATATAGTTGATTAACTCGCTTCATGGTCACTTGAGACTTTTTATGTAGTCACTTTATCTGAACTATCAATTAAGGGACCACACATTATGTTCATCTCTAATTATAGTTGGTTATTTAACTTAATCTTAAATTCAAATCATGGTAATTCCTACCATTGTTCCATTAAAGTGTTAGGAATAGTAACATTCTATCCCTTTTTCAATTGTTTTAGTGGATCAAATTATTTCATGGTCACAAAACATTATGATATATTGAGAAATACCACTATTTGTTCACTTACCTCACATGGTTTGAAAAGTAGTATGATCACTTGACATCATGGCCTTTTGATACCTTCACTCTTAAAATTATAAATTATGTTTATTATTGATTATGGATTATAATGATAGTTTTATCCATTAATTTAGTCATTTTAGTGTAAGAATGAAACTAATTAGACACCTATATGTTCTAATATATTATTAGCTTTATATAAATAAATGTGTTTAATATCTTCCTTAAAATGAAACACCAAACATAATAGAAACCATGATTTATTCCGATTGAAAATAAATATTAAAGTATAATATTTAAAGACCTATCAATTTAATAAACAAGATCAAATAAGAGAATTTAAATTCTGAATTATATGTATATAGAAAATATATATTAATTATAATATGAACGAAATTAAATTAGTAAGATAATTTATTATTCAAGAAATTATTTTTCTTAAAAATAGTATGTCATAGGAAAAAAATCCATATTTCTAGAGAAAATATTATTAATAATAAATTATTTTTGATATTAATAATTTTTAACACCTATTTTGAAGATAGATGATATTAAATAAGAATAATAAAAGTTAATAATTGAAAATTTCACTTTCTGGTTTTTTTTTCAAATTCATTTAATGATTTCATTAAAAAAGAATTTTTATATTTCTGAATTTTAAATAAAATAAGAGATTTATTTATGAATTACACCTTTAAAAATTGAAATACTATGTATTTTCTTAATTTTTCTGAAATTGTTCGACTCCTGAGAGAAGAAAAGATTTACATGAAACTTGTAATTATTATGATTTTACCACTTTATATAAATAAACTATAAATTTATAATAACATATTATGTAATAAAAAATATAAAATTTATTTAAACTAATGTATTTTAATTATTATTTCATCTTAGAGAACCTATATTAATCGTTATTATAACTAATAAAATTGATACATTAATATAAAAAAATCATTATTTTCATGGAATCAATTATATTTCAAGGTATATTCAGTTTTTAAATAAAAAAAAGCATAATATACTTTATTTATTATATATAAAATCAATATATGTAATTTAAATCCATATCCAAGTCAATATATATATATAATTTGTAAAACAATTATAGCTCTACAAAAAGTTTTTCTATGATCATGTGTGTTCAGTTTATAAGTAAATATTTAAGTCGATAGAAATAGTATTTGATAAAATTATTTCTAAATTTGGAATTATATGTATAAAATTAGTTGAAATTTTCTCTCTTATTATTTTTCATTTTGATTAATAAATATAGTAAGATACTAATTACCAAGGTAAATATTAGTTCGAATAAAATGAAAAATTTAAATCAAAATCCATAAGTCACTCGAAATTTAACTAATAATGAGTTTTCCTTGATATTTTCAACCCATATTCAATTTCATATATTATGATGGTCATTTTTGGTCATTTTACACATTTATTGTGATACTATATTATTGAAAATATTAACTTTAGTCACAAAACTTCCCTTTCCAACACTTATCAATTGGAAACATCGTCCCCATTTGAAGATTGACTTAATATTTGAATTTTTCATTGAAACTATACCATTTTACCTAATCAATAATCTTATACAATGATCATAAGCCTTAGTTCACTCATATATTTCCTATTCCATTCAAAATGAAGGATATATTCAATAAAATCCTAGTCCCCAATAGAAGTATTATCAACTACTTGGTTTTCATCATAATTATATTCTAAGGAATTTTTCTTATCCAAAAATCATATTAATGTTATTGTAATTTATATTCTATATTATGTATATTATCATTAATAAATCAAATTACACATCCATTAGAAAAAACTAAACTATTGTTTGTTTGTTTTGTGGACTACCGCCTCCATAAAGTAACACATTACATATTCCTTCACCACATAACCAGGATGTATATAAGAATTTAATTAAAGGAAAAAATATTAGTTTTATGATATATTTCTTGTTTAATAAGTACAAATTATTGAACCCATTAATTATTTGATCGAAAAAATCATCGTAATTTAAATATATAAAATAAGTATCTTAATAGGTTATTCTTTTTGTTAAATTATAATTAGAATTCATATACATTAATTATTTATATAAATAATTATAATTATTATTTATATCAGTGATAAAAAATAAATAAGATCATTTTTTTACTTTTATAATGATATTACAACAAAACCACCAAATAATCATCTAATAATTCATGCTACCATCATGTTTGGGTCAGTTTATCCATAATAATTTTAAATAATATTAATTTATATATTCAATTAAAATAAGAACATAATAATTGGGAAAATATAATTTATATATTTTAAATAATTATTATTTTCTTTCTAGATAAGTTAAATAATGTTTTAATACATTAAATTTGAAAACAAACTTTGATTGTCAAAAAACACTAAAATATGATTATTATTGATTTCATATTGCGGGATAGATATAGAACCATTAATCAAAAAAATTGTGAAAATATAAAATAATTATAAATCATCCATATAAGCATCATTAATTACATATTAATGGTTTACATTAGAATAAGAAAAAAAAAGAAAAATCGTTATTATAAAACTAGCATATGGATCAGTAAATCATTTGGAATATCATATGAATTTTATATAAAATTATTAATTATGAAAATTATGAATGGAAGTGAATATCAGTATGGTTATGAATTAATTTATTAATTTAGATATGTTTTTTATAGGACTTTAAAGTAAATTTATTAATGATATTAACATTCTGTATGAGATTGAGACAAAATTTCTTTTTATTTATACATGTTTATGATGTACACCATGTTAATTTAATTTTTGTTTACATGCCACCAAATTTTTGTACAAAAAATGATTAAATTATATTTCATGTAATTAAAATTACCATTTATTATTAATATTATTTTGGAATTTTGGATCGAATATTTCAATGTTTGTATGATTTTTTTGACTCAAAGTCCTCTCAATGGGACATGTTTGGTATTATCTGGTCATATTAATTTTTTTTTCCATATAATTTATATTTACAATATAATATTATAAATAATATTTTAATAATTGTATTTAAGATTTAATTTCAATACCAATATTTCATGGTGTTTTTATCCGAATGATTATAAATTCATAAGGGTTTTCTTGGTCCCAATTAGGAATCTTTAAGATATACTCTATTTTTTCACGTTTTTTTATTTTAATGTTGTATTAACACACCATGAAATATATTTATCATAATATTAATATTTTGGGGTTTTTAATATTAAATTAATAAACCCATATTCAATGGGATAATGATTCAATTGTTTCCCCAATAATTAGAATATTATATATATATTAATTTTTATCTATTATGATATAATTATTCTTTGAACTTATTTTATATAATATGATACTATTATAAAAATTTATTTTATTATTTTGTAGTATAACATTTTTATAGAGTATATAATATTCTACAGCATAATCCCTCTAATAAATATTTCTCACAACATTGTTTAGGTTGAAACCATGCACTTTCTTTCTCTAGATGGCATCAGATCATGTTATTCTACTATCTTCATCGCATTGAAACCATTTCTATATATGGTGTGAACATCACATTTTACAAAATTCATATTGGATTTTGTTAGATATTAAAATTTTATTCTATTATCCGGGATAAAACAATTCTCATTCCAATTCAGATGATTATTGAAAATTTGAATATGTAATGTTTAAATATTAATTATCTTCCTTTTCATGTGTTGTAATATTATTATACATTTTATTTTAAAGGATAAAATTATTTAAATTATAATAGGAATTATTATTATAAATTTTACTTTTTTTTGTTTAATATTCTGCCTTTTATTATGGATGAGTAATTATCATGCTATCCATTTTATCTACAAAGTGAAAAACTTTGATATTCAGTATTTCTCATTACACAGATAGCTATGTATTAATTCTATAAGAAGTTCATTTTGAGAATGATAAAAATCATATTTATGAATATAATAGTGAATTGATTGGACATAAAAATGCTATTAGTGGGTCGTTGAATTATATATCCCCTTGATAGTTCAGTTTTCCAAATGAGAATAAATATGATGTGTTATTGTGTATGTGTCTTCCCATTACTGCAGAGTTTCTTAGTGTAATCCCTTGACTGTAGGATGTATTTTTTATAGTCTCAATCAAAATTAAATTTTCATTGAACAATTCCCTAGTAGTTGGTTTTAATGTCTAGAATTATTCATTTGTTTAATATGAGAACATCATTATTGATATCCATGTTTTCATTTTTTTCATAGATATAACATTGTCCTAGATTAATGTTGATTATTGAATAATATTTGTTATCTATTTATTCTATAATTTTATTTCCTTCTTTTCTTTAGTTATATGTTTCCATTAATGATAATTTGAGATCACCCCTCATAAGATTCAATTTACCATGGTCATATAGAAATGTAGTAAAAGTGACATATTTTGGTAGATATTAAGTGTGAAATAATTTTTGTCATACATTTAAGACTTATAATGAATCTATTTGATTTGACTATAATGTGAAAATTGTATATTTGAATAACCAATATGGGATTTATTAATTTATATTTTTCAAAATTATCTAAAACTAAAAAATATAATATAATAATTAGATATAAGTGATTTAATAATAATTTTTATTTTGTAATTATGGATGGCTATATCCCATATTTTATAGTTGATATAAAATAAATTATTATAATGTAAGTGATTATGGGAAAGAAATATGAGTTTTTCAATTATGAGTATCACTATTAGTATTAAAGAAATGGTTTATATATCTTTGGAAATTATGATATATGTTGAGGATAATTATGGGATTGAAAATCTATAGGTTTTATTATGATCAATGGCTTATGTAACAAATTCATATAAGTATACAATTTAATTTTAATGACATAATTCCTGTTTTATTTGAATGTTATAATAATAATACCATAGTAAAAACCATATAAATTTGTCTATGTATAGGATTTCGTCATTATATTTTGGAAAATATCAATTATGTGGTACTTTATAGCAATACATAATTATCTGGTGACAGAAAGTGGATACTAATGTGGAAAAAATTCACTGAGGTGCATTTATTGTGAAAAGGGTTTGATGAGAATTGTCTAAATCATCATTATGATTCAGGATTAGTGGATTTATGACTACAAACGTGTAAATAAACTCTCAAGGGATAGGTTCTGATAAATAATATCTCTTTATAAGCCACCATGGAATATTTTAGAATGATGTTAAATATCATTTTAATGATTCTAATAGAAAACAGACATGGATAGTAGTTTAATTATCATGGGAGTCTTAGGTTGATCACAGAGTATCATATATTAAAAAATCACTTCATAAGGGAGGAAATAATCATATTCATGTTTTCAAATTATATTATTGATATTAGAATAACTAATTTGGTTTTAGTATTTAGTTGATATAGGATAAGGAAAATGATTGAGGCATGTATATTCCTAAAAACCAAAATGTATAATAAATTAAAAAAAGATACTATATAAATGGTTAACAATTTTAGTATATTCTTAATGTGATGGATAAAGAAAAAACTCCTTATAATTACTTCATGGAATATCATAATTATAGAAAAGATATTTAAGATTAGAAGCTCTAATCTGTTGATGTCATTTTTAAAGAAGTGGGTAAGGATGAAATTTACAATGAAAATACCTTTAAGCTTCTCTTACATTCTATAGAAGATATTTTTGAGAAATTTGTCTTTACTAATGTTTCAAAATAATATTCAACTATAATTTTTGAAAGATCAATTTATGATTATCTAAATGAAGAGAAATATTTTCGAATCAAAATTTTGGATCATATTTTTATGACATAAATTCAATTAAGGGAAATAATGTTTAAAGAAGTGCATTCACCCATGAGAAAAGATGGCCTACCACATTAAAGAACTCATCATGGAAAATATTGACACGAATTAAGCCTCTGTAAAATAGAGATTATATTTATACAACAATTCCAAATCATTAAAAAAATGGAATGTCATAGTGTTTCTTACCCATATATACATTTTATGTTGTATGCAATTTTTTTTGTTTCCCGCATTCCGCTTAAAACTTTATTTTCCAATAAAAGTATAAATTTTCAGTTATTCACATTATGGTATATTCTAAGGGTTATTAAGGATTATGTGAAACATATAAATATCATTCATTACCAGTTTATCTTAATTGGTTTTAAATAATATATTTAATACTATAAATAAACTTTAAAATTGATTTAATAACAATTTTATATTTACTGGAACAATATTGGTGAAAACGAGATTGACATATGGATAAATATTATGTTTCATATGAAAATGCTAATGAAAAATTAAATGGTGGTATTATTTTGAATAAGTAATTGATATATTCTTTTGTAACCATGGGAATGGTAATTAAATTTTGATATTTTAGTAGTTGGTCATATATATTTTGGGAAAATGATATATAATAACTTATGGGTGACATTATGAACCTCTGTTTAGTAAAATATTAGGGTTAAATATATATATTATTATTTGTGGAATATATAATCTCATTTTCATTTACTATACTGTACATTAAAATATGTTTTGGTAAAGGTATTTTATTGAGATTTTTTTGTTATGGTATATACATACTTGGGTATATTATTTAATGAATGAATATTTTTTTCGAAGAAGATTGAGTTGGATATTAGGCGCATTAATTTAAATGATTTTTAGGGTTGGAATATTTTAAAATGGTTCATAGTAACTATGGTTCTATGTTTTAAGTATTAGGTTTATATTTATGTGATAAACCAATAAAAATTAACAAAGGATGAATGAAAAAAAGATATATGTTAAAATAAACATCATATATGCTTAACTATGTTTGATAAAAAAAATTCCTAACCACTATATGCTAACATAGTAGGGATATAAAGAGATATATCTTGAGGATAAATTTTCCTATAGTTATTTCTGATAATTAAATTACAATGATCTTCAAACATATAAAATATATTTGTTTTATTAATCGATGGAACTAGAATAAACTATGGGTGTGATGGATGGTGCATAGATTAACTTTGCAAAGAACCGATTAGAATGGGAGATATAGTTAGAAAACATGTGATTATGAAAAAATAGTTATCCTAAAAAATACCTAAAAATTTTGGCATAGTTGATGTCTCAACACTCTAATGATGAGAAAGATAAAACTCTTTAACGATCATGTAATGAACGTAATCATTTTTATATATGTTGGGGAAATTGAAAAGCACAGAAAAATATTTATTTAATTAGAAGGTAGTTGGGAGTAATATAAATCAATGTTCAAATAAATAGTCCAACAAGGTTGATAGTGCCCAAAAGCTTTGTGATAAGATAACATTATATAAAACATCTTCTAATTAATTAGATCGTGTGTTTTCAATATATATTTCTTATTGACATATTCCATGTATGTATGTATTTAATTCTTAAAGGATATTGATTTATGAAAAAATACTTGGGGTATTTTAATCTTGAAATTTTTTTAAATGAATTGAGATGATTTATTTTATATATATCCACATATTCCATACATATTTTAATAATATGTGAAATTAAGAAAGTTTCAACTCTCTATAAAAAGGATTCATAATAATATTTTCCCATAGATAAATATCATTAAACATCCTATGTAATTTTATTATCACATTTCTATGTATAATTAACTATGAGTTCCCTATATAATTTTTTACAAGACTAATTGCGGGGATGTAATTTATTTAAGAGGGGACATAACACACTAAAAATATAATATAAGATTACCATTAAATAAGTGAGTTTGTTCGATAGATTTCTCTATAGTAAATATTGAACATAAATGAAATAGTAACATATTAAGATAAAATATAAATAATTATGTTTAACCATCAAAAACATAGATTTTGAATTTATGTAAATTAAAGGGAGTTACCACATTATGAATAATATTTAAATAAAAAGTAATGTCTTAATAAACTATGATTGAAATTCAATTAGTAAGATCTTTTATTATTTGGAAAAGTTTTTTTCAAACAAATTTTATTTTTTGTTATACACATTTCTATTTGACGAAGAAATATGATTCACGGAAAATTATTATTGATATTAATAATTTTTAAAAATAGTTAAATTTCATGATGATATGATATACAAATAACAATATTTAAAATTTTAATATGTTATTTCTAAATCAAAAGTTAATTTTAGTAAAATTTTATGATTTTATTAATCAATTTAATAAGTAAATTTTATTATTTTAAATTACTATATAGGTTCTTGATTATGGAAATCCACATATTAAATTTGACTTAGTATTAATTTTAATGATATACTCGAAAATGTTATGTTTTAGTACAAAAAATATTTATTTCAAGAGACTTGTAATTTTTCAATATTACCATTATATATAAATGTCTTAGAAATTTATTAATAATTTTAAATAATAAAATATTAAATTTTTAAGAAAAATAATTATTTTAAAAAAATTATACATGAACAACCTTTGGAAAAAATTCATATAACCAATTAAAATTTCAGATTAATACCCAAACTATTTTCTTACATTTCATGTAATAATGTATTTTTCAAGAGAGATACAATTTTAGACTTCCATGGAAGCCTCAATTTCATTATTACTTTCATCAAGGAAATTTATATTATTAAAATAAATATCCAAGATAATATTTATATTTTTGTGTTTAAAAATATTAATTCTCTAAAGACTAGTTTTAAGAGATTAAATTTATTTAGATTAGTGTAAATATTTCACACATTTATATATTTTATTGGAATAAAAAGATAAAAAAATTATAAGTATAAAATTATTTTAAATGTTCAATATTCTCCACAATCATTAATATAATTTACTAATGTCGGAAATAAATTTCCATTATAAATCCTTATTTTGGTAAAGGGGAAAAACAAAAAACAATAATCTATAAATCACATAATTATCAATAATGGAGTTTTGGAATTGGGTTTTCCCCCATAATCTTCTTCCTCAATTATAATATCCATTTTTTTACTTTTACTCTTGAATAATGACTTTTCATTGTTGAAAATTTAAGTGTTACTACCAGAGCTACCCTTTCCATCAATTTATAAAAGGTAACATCATTACAAACTCAATAATCACTTATCAATAAAATTAACCATATATCGTAATCCAATTTACTCCCTTTATAATCCTATAATAGAAAAATAATTTCATGGTTACTCATATTTTTATTATTTACTTCAAATTCAAAAAAAACATCCTAGTAAAATCCAAGTCCCCAACTTGAGTAGTATCTGCTGAATAGTTCCATCTTAATTATATTCCTCCAAAAATATTATATATAAACAAATAAAATGATATTAGAATCAAGTATATATTATATTATTACTATAACAATTTTATTTTCATTATGTATTCATATGCATCATCCGTTAATAAAAATATTTGTGTTTTTTTATTGTGTGGAGTACTATATCCACGAACTAATGCATTTCATTTTCCATGAAATCATTACATGGATTTATATAATGTTTTTATAAAAGGATACATATATTTTTAATGATATCATTAATTTTATTTTAAAAAAATCAGAGAGCCAATTAATTATATGAGTAATAAATAGCTATTTTTAATTTATTTATTTAAAATAAGCATGTTAAGTATACAATATTTCACTCATATGATGTAAAAAAGATATATACGAAAATTGTTCAAATATATACTAATAATAATAATTTATCACACTATTAAGCACTAAATTATATCAGTATTCCCCTTGTATAATTATATTACAATGTGATTATGTCATAATCAATCATTAAACATAGGTACGTTCATGTTAGGGTTGGATTAACAACCTAATTTAATTGTACTATGAAATTATATCATGAATGACTTTGGGAAAAAAATAATTATAAAAATATTAAAAAACCATGTAATTTTTATTTTTATATTTTCGAAATCAATCTATAATTTATTAATTAATACACACACTTCGTTCATCAAGAATAACCAAAACATTCTTGTTATCAATTACCTCTCCAAGAATAGATGATAAAACACTAATGAAAGTATTATAGAACATCCCAAGTGACCATAAAACATCACTATAAGTATCCTTAATGAATTATTAAAATTTATTTTTTAATAATAATGAATACAGTTTCTCCTATTTTGAAACTTCTAAATTTGATTAATACCAGGAATGTTCGAAGCATGAGTTAAAACCCATTCTCCCCAAAATTTATAAATAAAAAGTAAAGGTCAAGTGATTACACAAGGTACAATGAGCTTGTACTAATAATAGAAAAATGAATAAAAATAAGGTGCCAAGAAAAACCTCTAAATCATCCGTGAGAGGGCCAAAAATCTCAGCAATGAATGATGCCCAACGATATGTCATTGCAGAACCATCAAAGCACCAACCCCCAATGTCCAGATTATCATTGAATTATTATTGCAAAAACTGATGGCCTGCAATTAGGATAGTTTTCCTGGAAAAATTGACAGCAACAACAAAATTTATCATTGTTCATATTCTTCATGAAAAGCCCCAAACCATTAATGCAAGGACATGGGATAGGCCCCAATTCCCAGGACCCCATTGAAAGGAGAAAGTCTATATAAGAATCAGAACCCCCCTGGGCTTCAAATCAGAAACCAGGTGGCAAGAGAAAATGATAAACAAAGCCTCACAAAGCAGCAATGAAACCATGATCAACACCAAAAACTGCCACCCAAGTCAGAAAATAAATACAGCACTCCTCAAAGAAAACAGGGCTCCAAAACACTGCAATGGTTGTGCTAAAATGACAAGCAGACCATGAGTGAAAAATCACTATTCCCAAAGAAAGCTAAAGATATTAAAAATCAGAGTATCGATCAAATTCAAGTTCCACTCTATCAAACATAATCTCTCTGATACTGAGATAATCATCAACATATATTTCATTGTTATAGTATCTTCCAAAAGAAAACATTTCATGTTCCTCAATCCGATGGTAGAAGTCCTCCTTTTATACTTCTTTAATCACCCAAGTGGAATTTCTAATCTTAATTATATCCTCTCAATCCTCAATCCAATAGTAGAAGGCCTATTTATATGATGAGGAGGAGCCCTCTTCGTTAGAGGGTTCTTATGCAGAAGGATTTTTGTTGGGCACTGGTTGTGAAGAACTGTTAATTTCTTCTATTCGAAGCCCTGAAGATCTCACTACCACAAAACTGGGCAAGGCTAGAACCACCCCATTATCAGTGCTTTTTTAGTGCTGATAAAGGGACTGCCTTTATCATCGCTCTTTTTAGTACCGCTGATAGGTGGACTTTTTTAGTTCTTTTTTTAAAAGTACTGATAAAGGGTTCTTCTTCAAAAAAATTTATTTAAAAATAATATATTAATATAAAAATATATCAATATAGTTATATTGATATAAATATAATATATAATTTTTAAATATATTTTAGATAAGTATAAATATACATTTACACATATTATAATTAATATATAAGATATCTAGTGAAAATGGATTATAAAAAAGTTAAACAAATATTTTTAATTAATAATTTGCTTAATATTATGGATTAATATTCATTTAAAAACAATTAGAAGATGAAAAAAATTTAAAAAATTTAAAAGAAGCTTCAAAATATGTTGAACACGCAACTCAAACTTTAAACGGCCATAAATTTTCATTTGGGTGTCTGTTTGTATAACCACCCATACCTTACATACATTGTTAGTACTTCAAAATTGGAGCACACTTATTACAACATATAAAAAAACAAGGAAAGCACCGTATAAGTATAGTGTCTTTAGAAACTAGGAAACATAAACAACTTGTTCATAAAGAATCTACATTGTCTCCCATTTATTTCATCATATCTATAGTCCCTTTTGGCATATCTTACTTAAAAACCTTCTTCCTGACCTGGGGAAAGAAAACATACAAAAGGGTGAGCTCAAATTCATAGTAAGGGTAAACAAAAGAAATATCAATCACATCATATTCATAAGAACATAACAATTTGGAAATCTTACCCTGCAAAAGAGATAAAAATTTCCTAACATGGGATAAATAATGGTAGTTAAATGTAATCACAATAATCATAAATTAAAACATGAAGATTTGTGGAATACACACATAATAATAGAGAATCATTTCCTATTAGTCAATACTCATTTCCGATACTATCTTAGTGGACAAAGTCCATTTCTGAACTGAGTTCATTCCTCATTTCAATCCTGTTTCACTGAACCGGTTTATCCGTCCGTTCCAACCATGTCTATCTCAAGAGATATAAAATCATTACCCAACTCATTGGAGGGAGATATAGGTCACACCCATCTCATAATGATACTATTCTTATGTGTGACACAAAATCATAAATCAGACATCATTTAATAACCCATGTAATAAAAATGGGATTCTTAAACATCGTGACATTATAAAAAAATTAATATAGGATAAAATAATTCATAAAAATAATTCCATCACAACATAATCAAATCAATGTAATAATACGGAATTAAACATAACCCTATATTATTTTTGATGGAAAATAATTTTGATAAAACACTTTAACTCCACTCTTGAGGAAAATATCCTTTCTACTCTAAAAACATTTTTCCTTTCATAAGATGACATAAAATTTTAAACTAAAATAAGTTGATCAAAAATAAACTTGAAAACTTGTAAAGGAAGCTTCTTGGAAATAATGTTTTAAAAAAAATTCATTCATGTCGTATAAGTTAAAAAACATTCTTCTCGTACTTTTGTCAGAAAAGTCAAAAAGTACCTCGTACGAAAAACGACAAAACATTCCTTTCATATCTTTTACTAAAAACTCATCGATGGGTAAAATTGGATTTAAACAATTGTACGTGTATGGAAATAATATTACATATTGAGGAAACATGGATTTGGATGATAAAATACACCCCAGTAATTTCCAATGTATAAGCAATCTCGGATAAAAATGAGATTGTGATATTTCCCTTACCTTAGGTTCGATTTGTGTCACAAGTGTCTGAACCTCCTGTATAATGATTTAAATAATGTCATTGACTTATTCCAGAATCATAATCATTGTTATTATATCATATATGGTCATATTTTTAGCTTATTATTAGTAATATTTAATTGTTACTTGTTATTCGGGTGTTTATTACTTTTTGTTCTTATGCATGTTTTGTCGAATACATTCGTATTCTTCTTTTTAAGTTATAGATACCTCATTTCCAGAATGGTATTAGTGTAATATATATCATATTTATTCACTCAATTCATTTATGTAATCATTCTTCAATGAAAATCATGTAGAATGAGACGCAACACATCGTGGAGACGGTATTCCGTACGTACGCACGAGCGATGATATCGTTCCCATGATCATGGAATTGTATTGGAGTGTATGTATACTATTTCAGAATCAATATCACTTTACAATAATCATATATATTCATTATTTACACCATTATACCCATCCATGTAAGGTGGTGGTGGAAAATAGATTACACCACGGCGTTGAGACGGTATTCCGTACGTACGCAGGCGCGATGATATCGTTTTCCGTAGGGTGGATAGATGGTGAAATAGAGTTGTTTCATACTTATAATAACATATCCGTATATGAGTGATATTTATGTTATTAATTCATAATGAAAAAACTAATGAAGAAGAAGTGGAATAAGAAATAAAGTTGAAAGAATTGGCAACAGACATTACCTCTTCTTCGAAGCGCTTCTTTGAGACCTCTTTTTAGGGCTCTAAAATTGGTCTTTGAAGAAGACCAGGACCGCTAAGATGTTTCTAGGGAAGTGGAGAGGAGAAATTGGAAGGGTTTTTCCTATCTTGAAGGCTCAATGTGGTGTGAGGAAGAGAGGGAGGAGGTGCCCTTTTATAAGGGAGGAGAGGGGAACCTTTGGAAAAACTAAAAATGTTATTTTATTATAAAGCCATATTTGGTTTTAAATAGCTCCAAATAGAACTATTTAGAAGCTATGGTGGGGATGGGTCGAAATCCTCTCATCCAATAGAATTTGGACAAGTTTAGTTTACTATTTTAACCTTATCATTTAGATTTAACTTTAAGTTAGATAATTTTACTTTTACTGTGCCTTTTTGGGTTCTTACACTATAAGGTTAATAAACTTACAATAACAAGACAAACGCACCCCAAGTTGATTATTATTAATATATATAACATTATCTAAGTCATTTGGAAGAACCATATATTTTTAGGAATAAAATAACAATTAATAATATAATATTTGTTTTAAAAAATATTTTATGTCAATTTTGACACTATTTAGTAATTGATTTTTGTGAAAATCATAACAGAATGATTAGTTTGAAAAAAGTTAATTAAATAAGTACTAACATTTCATATTAACCTATAAAATTAGTGTAATTCATAAAATGTCTCAAATTAAATTTATTTGTGTATTTATAACATCAATTATGTCAGTATTTTATTAATAAGATAATTACTGCATCATCTTTGTGTCATAAATAAATTAAATTATTTGATGTCTAAAAATTAAAAATAAAATACCATTATGTAGGAAATATTTTTATATTCCTAATGAATATTTATAGTCGAATTTATCTTATGTATAATCCTATATTAAAAATTATTCACTTATTAAATTTTGATTTTATCTATTTTAACCCTTCTTTAAAAAAATTGACAATAAATGTCCAAATCTAATCCAGGTGGGCCTAAATGGTCATATTTTATTCCTAAGGTTTTTTTGGTCGAATTAAACTCATCCAATAGAATTAGTACATGTGTTAGGGTAATAATAATATCATTTTTACCCTTAATTACCCTATTAAAATTTAACCGGGGTAAATAAAAGTAAAAAGTTACTATTCACCAAAATTTATTTTCATCTAATTGAACCACATTTTACTTACTGACATCAACCGTGTCTCTCGGATTTTTGAAATTTCACTCACAGAAGCGGTAAAATTATGTTTTATTTAAATTTTCAAATTCTCCTAGGAGGTGGGTAAAAGACGGTGAAAAATTCAATAAAATTTTTATATATCTAAAATTATTATAAAATTACTCCAATGCATTACATTGAACATATATAGGTATTATGTATCAATTTTGAGCTAAAATAATTTTAAATAAAATAAATAATTATTTAAATAAAAAGTCGGTTTTTAAATAGTAACCCAGTGTTTTCACTATTCATCAAAAATTGAAAGTTTCTAGAAAAAAACCAAAATTTCACCCAAGGATAATTTCAATATTCCGAATCCAAAAATGAAGTCCATTTTGAAAGATGAAATTTAAAAAATTCCAAAAAAGTGGTTATTACTATCCATAATGACTAGTTTTAATAATATTTTAATAGCATATCATTGTTTAGTGAAACTCGGTATTGCGTACGACGCAAGCTATCAAGGAAGGTCGTGATTGCGTTTAAAGCAAGCCAATATAGTGTTGTTTGTAGTGAAAGATTCATTTGATGATTTATATAAAATAAAATAAAATATTTCTTATAAAACTCTCTAGTGTTACATTGTACCCCCCTTAAAATGAATTTCGCCCTCGAAATTCATTACTTGTAACAAACAGATGAGGATACCTCTCCCCCATCATATCCTCAAGCTCCCATGTAGCTTCTTCTAATTGGTGGTTCCTCCATAAAACTTTCACCAAGCGAGTGGTCTTGTTCCATAGGACTGTTTCACTATGATCGAGAATCTCTATCAGTTGTTCTTCATAAGAAAGATCGTGTTCCAGTGGTATAACTTCTGCGCTGAGTACATGTGAAGAATCAGGTATTTACTTTCTCAGGAGAGATACGTGGAACACAATGTGAACTTGAGAGAGATTCGGTGGAAGGGACAATCGGTAAGCTACCTTCCCAACACGATCCAGTATTTCGAAAGGACTGATATACCAAGGGCTCAACATTCCCTTCTTTCCAAATCTCATTACTCTCTTCCAAGGATATATTCGTAAGAACACTTTATCACCCACTTCAAAATCTATGTCTTTTCGTCGGTTGTCGGCATAACTTTTTTGTCGACTCTGAGCTGCTCTTATGTGTTGTTGAATAGATCGGACCTTTTCTTCCATCTCATCAACAAGATGAGGTCCTAATAGCTTTCTTTCCCCAACTTCATCCCAGCAAGTTGGTGTCCTGCATTTCTTTGCATAGAGAGCTTCATAAGGAGCCATATGAATACTGAAGTGAACGATATTATTATAATAAAATTCCACCAAAGGTAGGTGTTGATCCCAACCACATTTGAAATCCAGAGATAAAGCTCTCAACATATCTTTTAGAGTTTGAATTGTCCTCTCAAACTGACCTTCTGTCTGAGGATGATAAGAAGTGCTGAAACTCACCTCGGTATCGAGAGTATGCTGAAGACTTTACTAGAACTTTGAGGTAAACCTCGGATCCCGATCAGATATAGTAGAAAGTGGTACTCCATGCAATCTTACAACTTCCTTTACATATATCCTGGAAAGCTGATCAAGAGAGAAATCCTCTCTAATAGCAATGAAGTGTGCAGACTTTGTAAGATGATCAACTATGACCCAGATAGCATTATTTCTTTTGGATGTTTTAGGAAGTCTTGTGAAAATGTCCACTGTGATGTTTTCCCATTTCCATTCGGGTATGGGTAATGGTTGTAGCATCCCCTTAGACTTCTGTATCTCAGCTTTATCTTGCTAACAAACCAAGTTCTGGGAGACATATTTAGCAACATCTATTTTCATGCCATCCCACCAGAAGTACTCTTCCAAGTCCCTATACATCTTTGTGCTTCTAGGATGAATAGAGAATGAAGAACTATGAGCCTCATCCAGCAGCTCCTTCTTTAATTTGGGGATGGGAGGAACACAAACCCGATTCCTGGACATTATTATCCCATCACAATCAAGGTTGAATTCAGGAAAATTTCTCACCTTCTTTTGTAACTCTACATCTTCTTTCTGTGCCTCTTTAATCTTAACATGTAAAGATATTTGAACATTCATTTGAGAAAGATATGATTTTTCCCCTTTCATTATAATTCCAAGATCAATCCTTTGTAAATCCATAAATATTGGATCTTTTGTGATCCTCATCATGGATAAAATGGCATGGTCTTGTCAACTTAATGCCTCTGCCACCTTTTTTGCTTTCCCAGGGTGGTAATGAATTGAGCAGTCGTAATCCTTAATCAGCTCCAAGCATCTTCTTTTGCGCATATTCAGCTCCTTTTGTGTGAAAATATAATTTAAACATTTATGATCAGTATAAACGTCACACCTTTCTCCATAAATTTGATGCCTCCAAATCTTTAATGAAAATATTACCACAGCTAACTCCAAATCATGAGTTGGGTAATTTTTCTAATGAATTTTCAACTGTCGTGAGGCATAAGCTATCATCATATCACTTTGCATAAGAACACACCCCAAACCCTTCTTGGATGCATCACTGTAGATCACAAACCATTCTCCACTACAAGGCAATGTGAGCACAGGTGCACTGGATAAACTTCTTTTCAACTCCTTAAAATTCTCTTCAAATTCCTTCATCCAAACAAACTTAAATCTTTTCCGAGTCAACCTGGTGAGTGGATTATATAATCGTGAAAAAACATTCACAAAACGTCGATAATATCCAGCCAAACCAAGAAAACTTGAGATCTCAGTTACTGTTGTTGGTCTCAACAATCTTTCGATAACCTCTGTTTTTGCTGGATCCACAGATATCCCCTCTTTTGATATTATGTGACACAAAAATGAAACTTTTTGAAGCCAAAATTCACACTTGGTAAATTTGGAATAATGCTTCTCCTTTCATAGGGTCTTCAATATAATTCTCAAGTGATCTTCATGTTATTCCTTTCCCTTTGAATATACAAGAATATCATATATAAAGACTACCAAAAACTGATCAAAGATAGTCTCTAAAGACTCTATTCATCATATCAATGAAGATAGCAGGGGCATTAGTAAGACCAAATGGCATCACTATAAATTCATAGTGTCCATACCTTGTACGGAAATCCGTCTTTGGTATATCCTCCCTTTTGACCCTTAAATGATGATACCCTGAATGAAGATCAATCTAGGAAAAGTATTGAGCTCCGCGTAGTTGGTCAAATAAGTCAACAATGTGCGGGAGAGGATATTAGTTCTTGATAGTGATCTTGTTAAGTTCTCGATAATCAATGAAGAGTCTCATTGATCCATCTTTCTTCTTAACAAACAGAATAGGTGCTCCCCAAGGTGATGCACTAGGGCGTATGAACCCCTTATCAAGATTCTATTGGAGTTGCTTCTTCAATTCTTGTAACTCAATTGGGGCCATTCTATAAGGTGTATTTGAAATAGGTAAAGCACCCTGTACGAGTTCTTTTGAAAACTCAACTTCACGATTTGGTGGAAGACTCGGCAATTCCTCTGGAAAGACATCATCAAACTCCCGTACAATGGGAATATTCTTATCTGTGAGTTTCTCACTAACCATTTGAGATAAATAACCTTCATTTAGTGGAATCAAGACCCATAAGATGGAATAGATTTCCACTGGAAGGTCATTTACATCCTTCCATCGATAGACGATCAAAGATTGTTCTGGAATATGAAATGTGACTTCCCTTATTTGGAAATTGATATGATCTCCATATAGAGAAAACCATTCCATTACATGAATCACATCAAATTCCACTATAGGAGGGATCACAAGATTTGCAGGAAGCACTTTCCCACAAACATCAATCGGAGAAGAATTATAAACTTTTTATGCGACTGTTGTGCCATTAGGGGTTGTCACATCTTACTCAACATCTAATTGTTGAGGTAATATGTGATACCCTTAGAAAATTCTTCAGAAATAAAGTAGTGTGTGGATCCAGAATCAAATAAAACATTTGCTACATTATAGTGGATGGTAAGTGTACCTTTCACCACTTCATTATTGTACTCCACATCGTTGATACAAATTGCATGTGACATTCCATTGTCTTTAGCCTTAAGTGTGTGTTGATGTTGATCATCATCAACAACCCTTGGATTATGGCATTGATTTTCATAATGCCCCATTTCCTTGAACTTGTAACATCGAAGGGTAGGAGGTTCACTCTGTGTGGCCTTTTCATTGTTCGCATCACTAGACATCTTCTTCCCATCACTACGGCATTCAAATTCCCGATGACCTTGCTTTACACATTTGAAACATTTACTTGTCCCATTAAGACAACTCCCTCCATGTTTCTTTTCACACTATGAGCATAAGGGAAAACTCATCTTCTTTTTAGTGTTCTCTTTAGATTTTCATTTGAATTCCATTTTCCTCCTCTTATAAAACCCATATGACTGATGGGTCACTCTAATCTCCATCTCAACTTTGAGAGCACATCGAACGATTTCCACATAGCTATTGAAGTCCCTTATGGATAATGCCCTTCAAAGAATTGGTTTTAAGTCACTAAAGATTCGATTGATCTTACTCTCATGTTGGATAAAAATACCAGAAAGCGTACCTTGCAAGTCTTTTAAAATTTTCTTCATAGGTACCAACAGATTGATCATTCTTTTGATTTAGTTCAAGAAACTCCTTCTCCATCTTTGTTCGGAGAATATGAGGGAAGTACTTATTGAAAAATAAGTTTTTGAACTCATCTCATTCCATGGAATCAATTTCATCTCTTGGCCTCGTATACTTGATAGGATTCCACCATTGATCATCATCACATTCCAAATGATACACTGCTAAGATAACTTTATCATGTTCAGAACATTGATGAACTAAAAATATCTTTTCAGTAGTACTGATCCATTGTTCAGCAACTAATGGATCAATAGACCCGCTGAATGAAGGTGGACACTTTCTCATGAAGGATTCAGTAGAATGTTGATCCTTCCTTTGCTCATTTGGAATTCCTTCATGATTCATATCTTGAGAAAATTGTGTGAGCATGGCTATAATATTTTTCATTCCAACTTGCATAATTTTTGGTTGCTCAGGGGGACAATAATTGCATTACCCATCGCATTCCGCATTAACATGGTTCTTTCAGGTTCTAGACATTGACTAAAACCAATAAGAATTGTGTGAGCAACACTAATTATAATAGGAAAACCACATAATCACCAATAAAATTTCACACTTAAGGTCTTATCCTAGGTTACGTATGGCCAATTCTGAAACACTAAGATTGTGTTCTATGCTTAGAATTATCCTAAGGATTATTAAAAAGGCTTTCACATCCTAGTTTCCAAAGGTTGACGATATCTTTCCACTGATACCAATTATAACGTTCTGGAATTACTTACAATGGACTATAATTGTTACCTATCAGGGAACTCCATGGGCAGCTACACCCCCTGTGCGGGACACACCACCATCCCCAATGGCAGCCATTTCCTCATGAAGCCATTGGTCGGAGATCCATGATTCGTCCAACTCTCACATGTGAGAGTTCCCAAGGATCGAATTCATTCCTACCTCCTTTTCCTCTGATACCAACTATAAGGACCCATAAGTTACATACATTGTTAGTACATCAAAATTGAAGCACACTTATTACAACATATAACAAAACCAGGAAAGGACCGTATATGTATAGTGTCTTTAGTATTGGGAAACATAAACAACTGGTTCATAAAGCATCTACATTGTCTCCCATTTATTCCATCATATCTATAGTCCCTTTTGGCATATATTACTTAATAACCTTCTTCCTGGCCTGGTTAAATAAATCATACAAAAGGGTGAGCTCAAATTCTTCGTAAGGGTAAACAAAAGAAATATCAATCACATCATATTCATAAGAATATATCATTTTGGAAATCTTACCCTGCAAAATAGATCAAAATTTCATAACATGGGATAAATCATGGTAGTGAAATGTAATCACAATAATAATGACATAAAACATGAAGCTTTGTGGAATACACACATAATCATAGAGAATCATTTCTTATTAGTCAAGACTCATTTCCAAGACTATCTTAGTAGACAAAGTCCATTTCTGAACCGAGTTCATTCCTCGTTTCAGTCTTGTTTCACTGAACCGGTTTAACCTGTCGTTCCAGCCATGTCTATCTCATGAGATATAAAATCTTTACCCAATGCATTGGAGGGAGATATAGGTCCCACCCATATCATAATGATACCATTCTTATGTGTTCCACAGAATCATAAATCATACATTATTGCATATCCCATGTAATAAAAATGGGATTCTTAACCATCATGACATCATACAACAATTAATATAGGATAAAGGAATTCATAAAAAAAATTCCATCACAACATAATCAAATCAATGTAATAATATGGATAGAAACAGATCCCTATATTATCTTAGATGGAAAATAATTTTGATAAAAACATGAACTCCATTCTTGAGGAAAATATCCTTTCTACTTTAAAAACATTTTTCCTTTCTTAACATGTCATACAATTTTAAACTAAAAGAAGTTTATTAAAAATAAACATGAAAACTTGTAAAGGAATATTCTTGGAAATAATTTTTTAAAATAATCCATTCATTCCGTATAAGTTAAAAAAACATTCTTCTCGTACTTTTGTCAAAAAAGTCAAAAAGTACCTCGTACGAAAAACGACAAAAGATTCGTTTCATATATTTTACTAAAAACTCACCGAAGGGTAAAAATGGATTTTAAAAATTGTAGGTTGATGGAAATAATATTACATATTGAGGAAACATGGATGTGGATGATAAAATACACCCCAATAAATTCCAAAGCATAAACAATCTCAGATAAAAATGAGATTTTGATATTTCCCTTACCTTAGGTCTAATTTGATTCGTAAGTGAATGAACCTCCTGTTTAATGATTTAAATAATGTCATTGACTTATTCCAAAATCATACTCATTGTTATGATATCATATATGGTCATATTCTTAGCTTAATATTAGTAATATTTCATTGCTACTTGTTATTCAGGTGTTTATTACTTTTTGTTCTTATGCGTGTTTTGTCGAATAAATTCTTATTCTACTTTTAGGATATAGATACCTCATTTCCAGAATGGTATTAGTGTAATATATAACATATTTATTCACTCAATTCATTTATGTAATCATTATGCAATGAAAATCATGTATAACGAGTCGCATCACATCGTGGAGACGGTATTCCGTACGTACGCACGAGCGATGATATCATTCCCATGATCGTGGAATTGTATTGGAGTGTATGTATACTATTTCAGAATCAATATAAATTTACAATAATAATATATATTCATTATTTACACCATTATACCCATCCAAGTAAGGTGGTGGTGGAAAATAGATTACACCACGGCGTGGAGACGATATTCCGTACGTACGCACGCGCGGTGATTTCATTTTCCGTAGGATGGATAGATGGTGAAATAGGGTTGTTCCATAGTTATAATAACATATCAATATATGAGTTATACTGATGTTATTAATTAATAATGAAACAACTAAACAAGGAGAAATGGAAGAAGAAATAAAGTTGAAAGAATCGGTAACGGACATTACCTCTTCTTTGAAGCGCTTCTTCGAGACCACCTTTTAGGGAACTAAAATTGATCTTTTAAGAAGACCAGGACCTCTAGGATGTTTTTAGAGAAGTGTAGAGGAGCAATTGGCAGGGTTTGGCCGATCTTGAAGGCTCAAAGTGGTGTGAGGAAGAGAGGGATGAGGTGCCCTTTTATAACGGAGGAGAGGGGCACCTTTGGAAAAACTAAAAATATTATTTTATTATAAAGTCATATTCGGTTTTAAATAGCTCCAAATTGATTTATTTAAAAGCTAAGGTGGGGATGGGTATAAATCCTCTCATCCAATAGAATTTGGACAAGATTAGTTTACTATTTTAACGTTATCATTTAGATTTAACTTTATGTTAGATAATTTTACTTTTACTGTGTCTTTTTGTGTTCTTACACTATAAGGTTAATAAACTAACTATAACAAGACACAAAACCCCAAGTTGTTTATTATTAATATATATAACATTATCCATGTCATTTTGCCGATTCTGAGATTTTTAGGAATAAAACAAGAATTAATAATATAATATTCTTTTAAAAACTATTTTATGTCAATTTTGATACAATTTAGTAATTGATTTTTGTGGAAATTATAACAGAATTATTAGTTCGAAAAAAGTTAATTAAATCAATACTAACATGTCATATTAACCTATAAAATTAGTGGAATTCATAAAAAGTCTCAAATAACATTTATTTGGGTATTTATAACATCAATTATGTCAATATTTCATTCATAAGATAATTAATGCATCATCTTTGAGTTATAAATATATTAAATTATTTAATGTCTAAAAATTACAAATAAAATAAAATTATGTAGGAAATCTTTTTAGATTCCTAATGAATATTGATAGTCTAATTTATCTTATGTATAATCCTATATTAAAAAATATTTACTTATTAAACATTGATTTTAACTATTTTAACCCTTCTTTAGAAATTAATAATAAATGTCCTAATCTAATCCAAGTGGGCCTAAATGGTCATAGTTTTTTTCTATGGTTTTTTTTAGTGGAATTACACTTATCCAATAGAATTAGAACATGTGTTAGGGTAATAATAATATCATTTTTACCCTTAATTACCTATTTACTTTTAATCGTGGTAAATAAAAGTAAAAAGTTACTATTCATCAAAAATTATTTTCATCTCATTGAACCACATTTTATTTACTGACATCAACTGTGTCTCTCTGATTTTTGAAATTCCACTCACAGAAGCGGTAAAATTATGTTTTCTGTAATTTTGCAAATTCTCCTAGGAGGTGGGTAAAAGACGGTAAAAAATTAAATAAAATTTTTATATATCTAAAATTATTATAAAATTACTCCAATGAATTATATTGAACTTATATAGGTATTATGTATCAATTTTGACCTAAAATAAATTTAAATAAAATAAATAATTATATAAATAAAAAGTTGGTTTTTAAATAGTAACCCAGTGTTTTCACTATTCATCAAAAATTAAAAGCTTCCAGAAAAATACCAAAATTTCACCCTAGGCTAATTTCGATATTCCGAATCAAAAAATGAAGTCCATTTTGAAAGATGAAATTTAAATAATTCTAAAAAGTGGTTATTACTATTCATAACGGCTAGTTTTAATATTATTTTAATAGCATATCGTTGTTTAATGAAACTTTGTATTGCGTACGACGCAAACTATCAAGGAAGGTCGTGATTGCGTGTAAAGAAATCCATGATAATGTTGTGTGTAGTGAAACATTCATTTTATGATTTATATAAAATAACAAATATATTTCTTATAAAAGTCTCAGGTGTTACAGTTTGAGCTCTACCACATAGAAAATCGAAGCCTGTGACGAGATATATGTCGCTACGATTTGGGTTGACCTTGGTCAAAGTTTTTTGAGGCCAAAAAAGGCCCAGAAGGCCTCCAAAAATGAGTTTTTTGTCGGGTGACCCAAGTTTTTTAACATTTTGTGGATTTTCAACCACGTTTAAGGGGGTATTATTGGCTTTTTTTGGTGGGGACTAAATTTATTCCAAGGTATTACATTTATATTGATATTATTTCTTTGAAATTTTATCATTTTTTATAATGCACTTCTATTTATAATCCAATATATAACTATATGTACATATTTTTTATATATTCACACCTAAAAATGAAATTTTTTAAATAAAAAATTAAACATATTTACATATAAAATATATTAGATTTATCTAAATAATAACTAATATCCATTTTATTTAAAATACCAATATATGAATATTTATATAACAATATATTAAAATAACTATATATATATATTAATATAACTATATATGTTAATATAACTATATATATATATTAATATAACTATAAATATATATATTAATATAACTATATATATTAATATAAATATATATTACTTTATGAATAAATATAACTAAATATATATATAAATAAATAGATATATCATAAATTAAAATAACAAATCAATATAGGGGAGTGGTAAAGGCTTTAGGCGCGCAGGGGGGAGGTCTCGTGATCCAATCTAGGTTGAGGCAGGGGCGCGCGCGCAAGGGTTATTTAGAGGGGCGTGCACTGATAAAGGGTGTAGGTGGTGCGTGCGGGCACTAGAGGTACGGGATAGCGCTGATAAAGGGGATTCAAGCACTGTAAAAATCACCCCTGAGATTGGTAGAATTTTTTTAATTTTTTTTTTATTTTTATCAGGGCTAAAAAAAGTGCAGATAAAAGGTGTCTTTTATCAGTGCTAAAATGAAAGCGCTAATAAAAAACCCTTTTATCAGAGATTTTTGGACAGCTGATAAAGGAGACCCCCCTTTATTTTCGCCGGCATTAATGGTGCTTTCTTAGTGCTGTTAAAGGCCTTTTTCAACACTGTTAGAAGCTGTATTTTTAGTAGTGTCTAGTGATAATAGTCCTCTCCAACTTATAGTTGTCAATTCATTTTCGATTATTATTAGGATATGGGGTGATAAAACCATCAAGATCAACAAAAGGTTTCTTACCTTTTTTAGTGCACGAGTGCAGATATTCCTGCTCAATTTTATATGCATGCTAATTATCATCAAGATTAGAATCATCAGAAACAGAGTGGGCCTCTTTCCCTATCTCATTAGTGGTTTAGGCAGCTCCTAATCTGTCAGTGAAAGGCTTAACATTATTGACCGAAGCCAAAAACCCAGAGAGAACATAATCATGTGAGCATGAAGGCTGTGCTGGGTAGGAATCTGGGACAGATGAAGACATAAGTGGGACCTTAGCATTAGAGGGTTCATCCTGTTCAACTGGAGGCCTCATGTATTTCTCAACATAGACATGTTTTCCTTCATTTATAAAAGGTTTATCAAACTTACGAGTGCTCAAAGGGTCCTTCCCAGAGCCATAATCTACAAAGGAGTGTCCAAGATGTATGCAATTAGAGTAGTAGCTCGGTAAGGATTCATAGACCACTTCTTGATAAAATCCACATCTCCATTCTGGATCCAGATAACTGCAGGCAGGTTCTACATAAGATCAACCTCAACAAACACGTTCTCAACTGATGGCCTTTTGAGGTTTCGAGTAGCAGAATCCAACTTAATGGGATTCCCTATAATTTTAGCAATTGGAAAAAGGGAAATCTGTTTGAGAAAATGCATCGGCAGACCTGGTAAACCTAACCAGATGGGGGAAATTGGGGATTCAATGTTGCAATCAAACATAGGGGAACATTTTAGGACTTTCATCGAGCAGCCCCTAAGCTCCATGAACCCCAAGATCAAAGCCGATATTAATCATTATCAAAGGAATTTCATATAGCAATATTCATCGAGTTGAGCAGGCCGATTTCAAAATCAACGAATCCAATGGATTTAATGCTTTCCATAGGATGATTAGAGAGGGACTACGCATAATGAATTTACCCATAAGAATAAATTTGAGATCAGAAGAGAGAAATTGAACATCCTCATTCGAAAATGCAATGGCCACATGACCTCTATTACAAAACTGCTTCGGTTGAAAAGAATCATCAAGAGGAAGATAAGAAATAGAATCAACAGATCTGATGTGATCTTCCCCAAAAACCACATTTTCAATGCTTTGGCATCAGCCGTGTTCTTCACCGTCGTTCCATGCTCATTTCCATCGTTTGTCTCACTCTTTCAGCCATTCCACCTCTCACTTCATATCTCTATAATTGATTAATAATAAAAACACCAGATGTGGAAAAATAGAAGAACTCATATATAAGAATACTTATTATAAGAAGTATGATCGAAAATATACATGAGTGATGTAATGAATTATTTTGTTATGATAGATTAAATTTTGATATAGGAGGTTAAATTACATCTATGGATATTTGCAACAGTTTGTAAGGGTTCTGTTCTAAATTTCATTTCATTGATATATTTTTATTTTATAAATTTTTTCTGTTTTTTTATATTGTACATAACTCCCAATTGTAACAAGTAAATAATAATTCTTTTAATATTTCTTGATATTTAATTTACATTTTAATTTAAAATTTCTAGAGGTATTTTGATTCTATTGTTCCCATGTTTTTAATGTATTTTTATATCAAATTGTTTTTGAAACATGTTCAAAATTAAGAAAAAAAATCATTTCTATAGTGTATATACTAATTATTTGATATATAATATCATTAATTATCTTTTAATTATAGAATATAATTTTCAGTTTCATTCCCTCCTCGTTCAATGGGTTTTGATTTGAATGTTTCAAAATCCATATGGCTTTTCTTGGTCTCAATTATAACCCTTTGAAATATAATCAATTTTGGGTACTAGGTTTTGATTGAATGGTTTATTAACTAACCATATATATATATATTTTTGTTAATATTTTTCTATTTTATTTGATTTACAATTCAAATAATTATACCTTATTCAATTCTCCAGTGATTTTATTCTTTCCCCAAAAGTGAGTACTTTTCATAACTAGTTTTTTATTCATTCAGTTATTATCATTCATTGAACTTATTTCATATAAGATTGGTACATTATGAAGATTTATTTTATTATGTTGTATTATATTATTCATTTAGGGGATATAAATTCCTACCACCTAAAACCATTTAAGAATATTATCTACTTCATGGGATATGTAGAAACTATCACCTCTCTTTCTCAGGATGTCTTATGATCATGTTGTTAAAATATTTTATTAACCATATACCAATTTTTATATTAGGAGTTAACATCTAATTTTCGATAAAATAAATTTAATGATGTTAAACTAGAAAGTATGTTAATTCATTTTCATGGGGAATATTATTATCATCCATTTTATATTATTATTAAAAAAATTAATATGTTTTAATTAACCAAATTACTTGTTCCTTTGGATTTTTTATGATAATGTAATAACTTCTGATGACATGGGGAAAATAATTTTTATTACAATATAAATTTTTATTATCACATTTATGATTTTTTTTTCATCACCCACATTATTTCTCTAGATTGATCATGATCATGGTGTAACTTTTATTAACATAAGAAAAGGTATTGTATTATTGTATTATTCATTACACATACATCCATGTTTTAAATTAATAAATCGTTTCTCATGGAATAGTAAGAATGGTATTGATGTTTCTTATGGTTAATTAATTCGGCGTAAACATGTTATGGGTGGGCTCTGTATTATATAGAACCTTGAATCATTAAAAATTCTCATTAAAAATATGTTTGGTTTTGGTGTATGCCTTTTCATTTGACATGATAGTTTCATGGAATTAGGTCATGGCCACATGATGTCTTGATTATAGTCTGGATGAAACATAATTTTTCTTAACACAATTCCTTTACAGAAGGTTATGATGTCTCATATTATGGATTCCATCTGTTTGAGATCAGGGTTATTTACATCCCTGTTTTAATTGGTTATAATGTATATAGAATCCCCCCAGTTTTCTTGTTGATTATCACTTCATTTTTACCTATTTTGTTAATATTATTTATTCCATGTTTGTTTCTTGATTTATTAAGTAATATATTTGCGTTACTAAAAATTTTATCTCACCACTTCTTATGTTTCCATTTCAATAGGTTATAGTTAAATGTAGTAAACGTGACATGTTTTGAAGGATTACACAAGTTAATGAAATTGTGGGTCATGTTTAAGACACATAATAAATGATATATTTTAATATATATAAAATTATAAAACTCCATTGGATAAAAAATATAGGATTACAGAGTTTATGTTTATTCTTAATTGTCTAAATCAATATTTTTGAAAATATCCTTCAAATGTAAGTGATAAAATAATCATTTCAATCTTGTATTAAGGATGGTTATATCCATGTTTTTACAGATTGTTTCAAAATAATTAATTTAAATTAATTATATATTGAACTATATCTATTATAAATGTATTCTGAGTCATAAATAAATGATATAAAATTATTTAAAAAATAATAATTGATAAAACTTTAAAAATTCTAGGTTACCACTCATATAGTGATATGTTTATAGTTCTCTCATTAAACATTCCCCTTAAATATATATATTTTCAATTGGTTTTTATGATTTAATGATGATTTTTATTTAACATTTCTTATTGAATCTATATCACGTTCTCTCGAGACATAAAAAATTCCCACATCTATCAATGTTAGCCCATATTAGTCTTACATTTCATGAATTATGATGTTTTACATTGTTAATTTTATTTATAATTTTTCAGAAAAAATATATATCTAAGATAGAACCACATTAAAATCATCAATATGGATATTATAATGCTCAATGTGATACTCCAAACTTGAAGAAAAAAGGGACTCAAAAACTTGTACATGAAAAAGTTCAACCTACATAAAATTTTCGTAAAACGAGACACATATAATAAGTAAATAAGAAACCTATAAAGGCTCCATCCTAAATAAATTGTACTCGTCTATTATAAAATTTATTTGAGGCATTTTACTTTAATAAAAAAGGTTATTTTTTCTAAATAATAATGATTATAATTATGCTCAAAATCAAACACAATGGTTAAAAATATCACATGATTAAAAAAACTTATTTATTTTGAAAAAAATTATTTTATATAGATTGTAACATATATTCCTACACAAATATTATATAAAACCAAAAATTAATCCATTGATGTAAAATACTATAAAGTAGGCTTAAAAAAATAAAAATCAATTCTATAGTGATCTTAATAAATGTTATGTGCTTTTTATAGTGTTTTCCCAAAAATTGTAGGTTGGGTTCTTCTCCCAATGACATGAGAAATAATTTCATCCTAAAATCATTGTTATAGTTTTATACATTTTATATTCTTATCAATGATTTCATAAATCCTTTTCTAAGGGATACTATTCCTTTCAAGTTCATGGGAGGTCTCAAAACACAACACAATTAAGAATAAAGTGTACATTTAATGATTCTTAAATAAATTCCTCAACAGGGCCCAAAAAATCAATTCTAAATGTAGTTATAAATACATCATAAAAATATTAATCAATATTCAACTAAACATAATATTATATTTTAGAATAATTTAAAACACTTCAAAATTATCAGAATCCTGATGTGTTAGTTTATCATGTTAGAAATATAAGTAGAACCACTAGTAATGAATAATAGCCTACTAAGAATTATTGAAAAAATTGAGTTACATTTCAAATCAAGAATTGGAAATTTAGTGGTCATGATTATCAGTGAATTATTTACAAATTGTTTATTCAATCATCAATTTAGAGAAGTGATTGACTTATCTACCCATTGAAGAGAAATAGTTGTTGGTTTCAGTTCCCTTGGACCGAGTAATTTAAATAGTGGGTAATGTATCTTATTGATACTGTAAAGACCCATAATTTCTGGGGAATTTTTTTTCTTAATTAAATGGTAATCTTACGAGTCTGTAGTTTCTGACGATGCTTGATTCCGAGAACCGGTGTGCCCGGAAACAATTACTGAAATTTTGATCTGGTATGTTCATTTAACGTATGAGCAGGTTCTTATAACTTTTGAATCGGTGCTCAGAATTGAAATTTGAGGGCACCGTTGAGCTCACAACGTTAGTGATTTCTTAGTGAGACCTTCACTAAAGTTTCGTTATAATGTGATTAGAAGATAGATTTTTAGGTTTTTAGTTAAATTGGATACAAATAAGTGTTAAACATTATTTTTATTCTATGGCGGTTAAAACCTCCAAGAGGAGGTTAATGGTGGGGCCCACCACACTATAACCTCCCATGAGAGGTTATGGTTGTGGGGCCCACCTGTACATAACCTTCTTTGGGAGAATTTATTTTGGTCGGGACCACATGAGAGATGAAACCCTTGGAACCCCCAATTAAGTGTGAAACCCTTGACTATCCCCACCATTTAATTTCCTACTCTCCACCCATTAATTGAATGAATGGTTTTATTTAATTCAAATGTTTTTTTAATTCATTTACCAAAAATTAAATAATGGGTTAGCTTAACCCATTATTTTGGTTGGAAATTCATTTCGGTGGAACATTGAGAGGGAACTTCATTCCTCTCAACCAAGAATGCGAAGAATCCTCCTTCCACCAAAGAATGACAAACACCTCCTTATTCCTTTTCGACTAGGGCAAGGAAGTGGAAGCACCACTGCTCGCGAAGAATGCCGATGAAGTTTCCTCCTCGGCCTCTGACCCTGGACACTTTCCGACGTCAATGAAATGCCACTGCCTTCCCGTGACTCCATCAAAGATCACCAAACTCGAGGTAGGGGATTGAGTTTCCTTGTTTCTGTTCCACACCATTCATATTCTAGTATATGTTATGCTGAGTGTTATCAACTGAACATGGGAGGTTCGGACTGCACCAACACGGCTGAAACTTTCCCTTTGATCTTGTTTGTTGTTGACGATGGAAGTGGAGAATAGCGGTCGGCGTCAGTCCGACCACGAGGAAACAGTCAACACAAGACCGTCGGGTCACCGGAAAAGTGTTGCACCGTCGTGCCACGTGGAGGAGATCTGGGTTGCGACGACGGGGGCACGTCACCATCACACCTCATGGAGGCCAATAGGAAGCCGCAACCTGGGCGGGCCGCGTCGGAGGAGCTCAACACCGTCTTGCCACACCATAGAAGACCCACGACCTTTGAGCGCGGTGGATAGGGGAGGGCGGCCAGCTGAGCTGGCTGCTGGTGCGTGCTACAGACGGAACCCAAAGGGTCCCACGATTACCGAAACAGGTTCTACGTTGTGGTCCTTTGAGATACTTCCACGTGATACTTTGTTACATTTGGAGTATTGACCAGTATCTCATGGATCAGATCCTCCTGAGACTGGCGTACAAAGTGTGGAGACCTAGTAGCTAACAGACCTGATGACTGTTTGAAGTATTCGATGTGGAGTGATTCGACTTTCCCATTGGGGAGGGCCCTAGATTTGGTGGTTGAACCATGGTGGAGGAGCACCCAGTATTTGGCAGTAGACCCATAGTGGATGGAGCACCCTGTATTTGGCAGGAGATGCGTGGTACTCGACTGGAGGAGTACCTCAGCAGTCCATGGTAAGTGAGAAGCGCATCAGTGTCGCGAAAGTCCCACTATACTCGATAGAGGATGATTTTTCCAGTATTCGTGGTTTTAATAATGAAAAATCCTAGTTTGATATGAGTCTATGTCCATTGTGTTTTCCACATGATTGAAATTAGATACTAGAAAACTTTTGTATATGTATGGGCATATACCTAAGTAGTGGTTATCCATTGATTCATATTTTTTGGTTTGTCCTTATTTGATTTTGTGAGACCTTGAGAATCTCAGGGTCCCTAATTGGTATCGGTATACTCACCCCTACACGTGTTATGCCCACACCTCATTGTGTTGGATGTAGACGACAGACAATGCTGACCGAGGCAGATTGTACGAGGACTGGACGGTACCCAGTGGTGGACCTCATGACGAGTCGGTACCCAGACAAGATGGACAGATGTGGAGCACTGAGGAGGGTATTTGTATATACCCTTCAGGTATGATCTGTGGTGGATGATCCAGGAGCTTCTAGACACCTTCCATCTAGATTGTCTTTTCCTTGTAATTTACTTCTAGGCTTGTATTTATGGCCCCTTTTACTTTCAGCACTACCTTTTACTATGTTTTACTTAGTGTTTTGCTTTCATTTTTGTACTCTGATTGTCTGGGATTACATTTTATACAGGAAATGCCTTCATAGCTTAGTGATTTATGCCTTTGGTTTAAGTTTCCAGCCCCTGGCCTATGGAAGTCGGGATTGGGGTAGTCACAGCACTGGCCCTGAGGAGGGGTCGTGACAAATTGGTATCAGAGGAGTTGGTTCTACTGCAGAAATTAAGACTCTGATATTAATTTTCTGTGAATCAATAATGCTATGGATACCGAGTGTGGTTTTCAGTTTAGGAAGTCCAATGTTGGTGCGGTGGATAACATATCCATACACGAGGACCCTGACTACTGATTTTTGACGTAGTACACGAAAACATTGATTTGCATGTGTGTTTCCAAATGTTTTCTTTAAGTCGACTCAAACCAGGTCAGCTCATCAGGTATAGTCTTTTGACCATGTCACATCTGTTTCTTTTAGGATGCCTCCCCAAAAACGACTAGTTAGATCCTCGAGAGTTGTATGCCCTGACATCCCACCGAGCGATGAGGCTTTAGTGCAGGGCCACTTTTTAGTTGAGGCACCAGTGGAGGCACCAAAGGTAACACCACCTATTCGGCCACTGATACCACCAAACCAAACAGCATACGATGCACACCACTTGAGCATTTTTCACGAGTTCCAGTGCTAGAGGCCACCCAGTTTCCAGGGAGAGACGAACCCACAGGCGGTTGAGTATTGGCTGGAGGCTCTGGCTAAAGACTTCAGGCTAGTAGGGACACCAGCTTACTTTATGGTGATCCTTACTATCAACCTCCTTCCGGAAGTAGCACACATATGGTGGCGCCTAATGCTCCAGGTACACGACGATGTGACACTTCTATTGCCAATCATTGAGAGCCTGTTCCGAGCAGAGTTTGTACCATCCACCCTTCGTGCGGTGCGGATACATGAGCTACTTCATCTGCACCAGGGCAGTATGATAGTAGTGCAGTGCTCAAGGAGGTTCACTGACCTCTCATGCTACTCAACGGATACGGTATAAGACCCCTTATTCAGGGTCCGGACCTTCAAGAAGGGGTTCTGGAGAGAGATAAGAGCTCAGATGATATCACTTAGCATCCCGACACAGGAGGGGTTGATAGAGAGATCCCTCCTTGTGGAGAGCTTCTTGGCTAAGCAGTATCTAGTAGTAATACACACCACTAGATGACAGGTAGCAGACTCTTCTATAGTTGGAAGTATATAGTTTACGCATAGGTACAAGAGTACCAGACCCACAAATGGTTGACCGCACGACTTAGGATCCGTTGTGCGGGCACCTAGAGTGGAGACAGAGCCAGAAATGCCTGGAGAAAACAGTGTTACTCCTACAGCGGGCTTAGTCACATGGCTCCAGACTGTCCGACCGGCCTTACTGATGATTAACAGACAGTTGAGGGACCTCCCAGTAAGAGGCAGAGGTTTGATTGAGGTTGTCCGTAGGGCAGAGGCAGACATGGAAGAGGAGATGGAAGTGCAGCTGGAGGATGATGACGATACGAGGTGCTACCACCACCACCACCATGAGGTCCAACCCAACCGTAGGGAGTGGGTGGATAGGGGATATATTAGCTTTAGGTATCTAAGACCTACGATCATGGCGCTCTGAGGATGATTCATGGTACGATATGCATCTACTCCACCTTAGTTGTAGTTCTTATAGACATAGGTGCCTGTTACTCATTCATTGTCATTGCCCTCGTTCGTAACTCGTAGATTCTGGCGGAGCTGTTGGCCTGATCCATATGGCTAGACACTCATACGGGAGCAGACTCGGTGATTATGCACTTGTTCCAGTGCTGAGAGATTACTATAGGAGGCGAGAGTGTTGGATAGGATGTCCTCATATCGGCATCGAGGCCTTATGACGTCATCTTGTGTATGGACTGGTTATCTAAAGTCCATGCTCAGATCAACTGAATTAGATGCAAATTCCAGTGTGTTTGCACGATTGGGACCAGATTTACCTTCACCAATGATAAGGGAACCTTTGCAGTGCAGGACAGACTTACTCGGAGGAGGGTGTAGCTGATCACCCACCAGTTGTCTTGCCTTACCCTCGGAGTAGTAAATGTGGAGAGTTTGAAATATCCTGTAGTGGTGGACCAGTATGCTGAAATTTTCCCTGACGATGTTCCAGAACTACCACCACGTAGAGTTGTGGATGTCTACATTGACATGTACCCTGGTATGACACCGATATCTACTCCAGCATATCATATGGCTCCCACTAAGCTTCATGAGCTATGGGTATATATGAATGACTTTCAAGGGAAGGGATTCATCCATACCTGTGTTTCTCCCTCGCTGCCCTGGTTATCTTCTCCAAGAAAAAGGATGGGATATTGAGGCTTTTTGTTGACTATCATCGCCTGAATTATGTGACTGTGAAGATCAAGTAACCTCTCTTGATGATTGACGGGCTCTCTAATCAGCTCAAGAAATCAAGATGGTTCTCAAAGATAGACCTCAGATCAGGCTATCACCAGCTCAGAGTTCGAGTTGAAGATGTGAAAAATTCGGACTTCAGGTTTCGGTAAGGCCACTATAAGTTCTAGGTTATGCCCTTCGGCCTAACCAATGCTCCAGCAGTGTTCATGAGCCTCATGAACAGGATCTTACAGCCTTACCTCGATCACTTTTTCATAGTCTTGATCTACTCGACTACTTAGGAGGATCATTTCTACCATTTACAGGCAGTATTGGACACACTCCGAGAGCACCAGCTTTATGGTACGCTCTTGATGTGCCAGTTTTGGATTTGATAGGATCACTTCTTTGGACACGTCATCTCGGAGTCTGGAGTTGTAGTGGATCCAGTAAAGATCGTGAGGGTTCTTGCGTGGGAGACACCATGGAGTGTGACAGAGGTACAGAGTTTCCTGGGATTGGCTGGAAACTAATGGAGATTCATTTCAGATTTTTTCAGGGTTGTAGAACCACTTTCATTCTTGACGAAAAAGGGGAAACCATTCGTGTGGTTGGAGAGATTTTATTAGATCTTTCAGGAGATGAGGAAAATGCTGACTAGTGCCCCTATATTGAGGCTTTAAGAGGAAGGCGAAGGGTATGTAGTCTACTGTGACGCATCAGGGACCGGACTTGGGTGTGTCCTGATGTAGTAGCGAGATGTGATCACGTATGGTTATAGTCAGCTAAGACAACATGTACAGAACTATAAGACCCATGACCAGGAGTTAGCAGCAGTGGTTTTCGCATTGAAGATGTGGTGGAACTATCTGATGGTTGATCCTTTTACCATGTACATTGATCACAAGAGTCTCAGGTATATCTTATATCAGATGGACCTAAACCTGGGACATCAGTGATGGATTGAGATCCTCCAGGACTATGACTTAGAGATAGTCTATACTCCTAGGAAGGGGAACATTGTTGCGGATGTGCTCAATAGGAGGACTGGTATACAACTTCTAGGAGAGGAGATAGAGAAGCTTGTTTCCTTACATATATCCTTTGTGGATGGGGATGGAGCAGATTATCATCAGTATCTTATAGTCACTCCTCCACTTCTTCAGCAAGTTAGGGAGGCGTGGTGTGGGGACACTGACTACAAGACGTGACATGCTCATATATCTACAGGGCATGTAGGTGATGGATTTTATAAAGTTGGGGAGCACATCATCCTCTTCAGAGTACGTACCATGGTACCAGTTGCACTTCAGGAGGAAGTGTTGACATAGTTACACAATTCCCCTCTAGAGGTACATCCAGGAGTGGAAAAGATGTACCAGGACCATCAACGACAGCATTGGTGTCCAGGTATGAAAAAGGAGGTAGCAGAGTTTTTCTCACGATGCCTCGCTTGTCAGCAAGTGAAGGTAGGTCACCAGGTACTATGAGGCTTGGTTCTGCCCTTAGAGGTCCCAGAGTGGAAGTGGGATGGTATATCCATGGACTTAGTGATGGGTCTTCTGCATACATCCAGGGGTTGCGACTCAATTTGGGTGATTTTTGACCAGCTCACCATGTCGGCCCACTTCCTATCGGTCAGAAAGAAGAGCTCAGTAGAGAGCTTGGGATGCCTCTATATGCAGGAGACTGTGCGTTTTCATGGAGTACCTTCTTCTATTGTCTCCGATCGTGACGCACGATTTACATCTCAGCTATGGAAGGGGTTGCAGGAAGCTTTCAGGACATAGTTTCTCTTGAGCACCGCCTTCCATCCTCCGACGGATGGTCAGACTGAGAGAACCATCCAGACCCATGAGGACATGCTCCGTGGATGTGTCCTCAACTTCAGTCACAGCTGGGAGGATCACCAACATTTGATATAGTATTCCAACAACAACAGATATCACTCCACCATCGGTATGGCACCTTATGAGGCCATGTACGGAGGACCCTGTAGATCGCCACTATGCTGGAAAGACCTAGGGGAGTCAGGACTAGTAGGACCAGAGATGGTACGGGCTACCACCGAGAAGGTGCAGATCATCAAAGAGCAGGTGAAGACTAAACATAACAGACATAAGTCATATGCTGACAGGAGACGGAGACCTCTGGAGTTCGAGGATGGTGATCAAGTCTTCCTACGGTTCTCACCACGACGAGGTATACGAATATTTGGCCACGGTGGAAAGTTATCTCCATGATTCATTGGACCTTTCCGGCTTCTCAACAGAGTAGGTGGGGTGGTTAACCATATATCTATTCCACCTCAGTTGCACTGGGTGCAAGACATCTTCCATGTATCTCATCTGAGGAGATACTTGCGTGACCCATTCCACATCATTGACCATAGGGAGCTGCACTTCGATGAAGGGGCAACCTTCACGGAGGTCCCTGTAGAGATTGATGATCAACAGGAGCGGGTCCTACGTGGATGGTCGATACCTCTAGTGTACATTCCCTATCAGCACAGGAACCTCCATGAGAGAACATGGGAGTGTGAGGCATAGATAGGTGCTTAGTACCCCCATTTGTTCCCTTAGTTCGAGTTGTAGTTTATGGGGACATAAATCCCTAAGGTGGGGAGAATGTAAAGACCCAGAATTTCTGCATATTTTTTTTCCTAAAATACATGGAAATTATACTTGTCCACAGTTTCTGATGGTGCTTGATTCTGAGTCTCGATGTTCCTGGAATCAATTATTGACATTGTTTTGGGTACGTTCATTAACTGGACGAGTTGGTTTTTATAAAATCTGAACTGGTTCTCAGAATTGAAATCTGAGGGCACCGTTGAGCTCGCAGCGTCGGTGATTGCATAGTAAGACCTTGATCGCAATTGCCTTCTAAAGAGATTAAATGTCAGATTTTGAGGTTTTTAGTTAAATAGAATAAAAATAAATGTTAAACTTTATTTTTATTCTATGGCTGTTAAAACCACCAAGAGGAGGTTAGTGGTGGGGGCCACCACACCATAACCTCCCATGAGAGGTTCTTGTGGTGGGTCCCACCTTCACAAAACCCCCTTTGCGAGGATGCCCTTTGGTGGCTACCACCCGAGATATGAAACCCTTGGAACCCCCAATTAAGTTTGATACCCTTGAACTTCCACACCATTTAATTGCCATCTCATGACCAATTAATTATGTGGATGGTTTCATCTAATTCAAATCTTTCTGAATTCATTTGCCAAAAATTAAATAATCGGTTAGCATAAACCATTATTTTGGTTTGAAATTCATTTGGGTGGAACCTTGAGAGGGAACTTCATCCTCTGAATAAAGAACGCGAAGAATTCTCCTTCCACTGAAGAATGACGAACACCAAAGTCTTCCTTTTTGACCAGGGCAAAGAAGTGGAAGCACCACTGCCCGTAAAGAATGCCAACGACGTTTCCTCCTCGACCTCTGACCCATGACACATCCTGACAACAACAAAACTTCTCTACCTTCCCGTGACTATGTCAACGATCACGGAAGACGAGGTAGGGGTTTGAGTTTCCTTGTTTTCATTCCACATCATTCAATATTTTGGTATACGTTATGCTGAATGTTATCAACATAACATTGGGTGTTCAGACTGCACCAACACAGCTGAACCTTTCCCTTTAATCTTGATTTTTTTTTACGACGAATGTGGACAATGGAGGCCAGCGTCGGGCCGACCGCAAGGAAGCTGGTGGCGTAAGACCGCTGGCTCACCAGAAAAGCACGGCACCATTGTGCCACGCGGAAGAGAGCTGGGTCGCGGCCAAGCCGGGTCGCGGTGAAGTTAGCGCGGCACCATTGCGCTGCATGGAGGGCAGCAGGAGAACGCGGCTAGGGAGGGCCGAGGTGGAGGGTTGTGAAACCGTCGCGCCGCACCGGTGGTGTAGGTCTTCTTCCAGGGCAGGCCGCAGCGGAAGAGCAGGCATGCAATGATGTCGCGTTGCGCCGTAGAAGGACCGCTGCCTTTGGCCACGGGGGACCGAGGTGGGCGGCCAGCTCAGCTGGCCCCTGGTTCACGCTATAGGCAGGTCCCAAACGATCCTGATTTTCCCTGAACTACCTCTAGGCACCAGTTCCATTTCGGACTGCAGGGGGGTGTCACCCCCTCCCACGTGTGGCCAGCTGGGCCACGCAGGCCAGTTGGTCTGGCCACGTGGCCAGCCTGTCGAGGCCTACCGGCCGGGCCCCACGGCTTGCCGGGCCGGGCCACGCGGGCGGCCAACTAGGTCGGGCCATGCCTTCTAGCCAGGCCACACCTTTGGGCCAGATCCATCCCGCGGACCGGGTTGGAACCCAGTCCGGCCCCGTCATACCCAAAAACACCTTTACGTCCATGACTCGGGCTATGAGTGTCTAATCAACGAACGGGCTGAGGAAATGGAAATCTTGGAATGAGACGATTCCTTTGGAATATCCCACTTGGGTTTTGGACATGGTTGGAGTACAATCGTGTTGGTTTCAACCTAAAAACCAAACAGGCACTTGGGACGGAGATGCCGATAACTCACAGGCTCAGCATCTCATTGACACGCCGTCTATTGTATTGAGACCCCAATGATGTGGCGGACCATTGAGATACTTCCACATGAGACTTTGTGACATTTTATGTATCGACCAGTAGCTCGTGTAGAAGATCCTCTCGGAGATGAGCGTACAGAGTACAGAGACCTAGTAGTTGACAGACCTGACGACTTGTTGACCGATTTGACTAAGAGTTATTCGACTAGCCTAGTAGGGAGCTCCTGGTTTTTGGCAGCATAACCATGGCGGTGGAGCGCCCGGTATTTGGTGGCAGACCCACGGTACTCGATAGCATGAGTACCTATATAGGCTATTAGGGGGAGCGCTCGTTATCTGGTGGAAGACCCACAGCGAACGGGGCGCCCAATATTTGGAAGCAGAACCGTGGTACTCGATAGGAGGAGTACCTCAGTAGTCCAATGTTAGTGAGAAGCACCTCGGTGTCGCGACAAGACTACTGTACTGGAAAGAGGAGGAGTTCTCTAGCAGCCGTGGTTTCGATAATAAAAAATCTTGGTTTGAGCTAATTCAATGAACTTTATGTTTTCCTCATGATTGAGATGGGTTACTTGATAACTTAGGTACATGTATGGGCATATATATAAGTAATGGTTATCTGTTGATTCATAATTTTTGGTTTATCCGTGTTGGATTTTGTGAGACCTTGAGGGTCTCGGAGTCCCTACTGAGTGTCTTTATACTCACCCCTGAATAGGTTATGCCCGCATCTCGTTGTGTTGTATGCAGGCGATAATGAATGATGACTAAGGCGGAGTGTTTGAGGACTGGACGGTACCCAGTGGTGGACCTCACGACGAGTCAGTATCCGGAGGTGGCGAACGAATGTGGAGCATTGAGGAGGATATCTGTACCTACCCTTCAGGGAGGATCCATGGTGGACAATCAATGAGCTTCTAGAAACCTTCCAACATTTTTTTCTTGTCCTTTCAATTTACTGTTGGGCTTGTACTTCTATCCCCTTTTACTTTCATCACTTCCTTTGTACTCTGTTTTACTTAGTGTTTTGTTTCCATGTGTGTACTATGATTGTGTTTGTTTGATTTTTATAAAGTAAATTCCTTCCCAGCTTAGGGATTTATGCCTTTGGTGATAGTCGCCAACCCCTAGCCTATGGAAGGCGGGCTTGGGGTTGTCACAACACGGACCCTGAGGACGGGTCATGACAGATATTTTATCATAGTCACACAAAAACGTTTTCTTCATAAATTATCTAATTCTATATGTTTTGACAAACCTGAAGTATCATTCAATTTAAGCGAAACCATTTGTAATAGGATATAAATACCCCCAAAAATAAGATTTTACATTTTCAATTCATCCTAATATGTTATGTTATACAAAATTCTTTATAAAATTCGGAAATATGATCGAATTTTTTATAATGATTTAGTAAAGGTAATGGAAAAATATAAAGTGTTAAATATTTAATAGAACATCGTTGAATATGGTATATCATTATTTTATATGGCTCATTAAGGAATGGAATTTGAGGGGCATAATTTTGTAAAAAAGGTTTATTTTTCACCATCCCCTTAAAACCTACATTCCTCTTACCCATGTTTAATTATTTGTAAATTCATTACCCATTATTATATAAATTTTTCAAGGGATGATTTATCAGTAAATTAATCATACATATTTATTTCTACTTTTAAAAAAAATTGAACATTAATTATCAATTTAGACCAATAAAATATTTCATTCTCACTATAATTTATAGAACAATTTTCATGCTAATTTAATTCAGAACTTATGTTAAATGTGAAAACATTTTTCTTGGTATACTTAACTATTTCATTATAATTTTTACCCTTATACAAAAAACTATGATCCATATCCATGTGGACTATTTGGGTTAGAATTGTTGGATTTTTAGGGTTCTATCATATTGATTAACTATCTAACAATCCCTCTAAATATTAATTAAAATTTGATGTCCCATATATGTTTCAAAATTGCTTCCAAGGATGGCTTGGTTTCCCAGGAGTATAGGAATTATTTTTCACCCCCTTTTTTATCTAATATAGGTTAGATTTATTATTGATTAAAATAACTTAATGAATCAAAATTTTTTCATTATTACCATATTATCTATCCTTTTAATCCAAAAAAGTGACATTCTCGTAAATATGAAAATATTAATCATTTTTAATATAAAAATTATGGGTATTACTATAAATCCTAGCTTTATTTTGCAGATCCCTTGGTATGTTATTATTTATTACAGAAACTTAAGGGTTTGTTTTACATCTATGAAAGTTCCTTTCATTTTAGAAAAAATTGAAATTTTTTTGAATTTATAAAAAATTAGTTTGAGAAATTTATCCTCCAATTATGAAAATATCTTCCTATGAACCTATCCATAATATTTGGATAGTAAGGATTATGACTCTAGATAAATATGTACATAATAATATAGTAAACTATCATTTGGTTCAGATATTATCTAACTATAACTCTAAATATATCCCATGATTCTTGAATGAGTTATCCTTCATCTATGTTATACCATTTGATTTTGTCCCTAATCTTAGTGGGGGCATGGGGTTTTTGATAAAACTTAATAACATGATAAGGGAAAAATATTGTCTCGTGTGTTAAATAATCTTTACCTATTTTATGAAGCTGGGTTATAGAATTATTTTTTAAAAAATTCAAACTCCCAAAATATATGATCCAACACACTAAGATCATAGAATATTTAAAACTGTAATGAAGTATAATAATATTGAATGAATTATCTTGAATCCACATCAGGAAAACTAAAAAAAAATATGATATCATATGAGGATGAGAATGATTAGTTTCATAGTTATAAAAACAAGGATACAAAAAAATACCATAAATTTTTATTGAATTAGAATGAATTTGAAAATATCTATGTCTATGTCTCTGTTCATTATGGCTTCTATGATTATGTGTAAGAAAATTTCGATTTTAATTTCAGTTTTCATCTCTTTGAATTTCTCGATTTTTTTCATCCCCATTTTTAAAAAGTGATTATTTTTATTTTAGGGATAAATAATTTATAATCGATTTATAATCTCTTGTTCTGATTTTTTTTATTTTAAATAGTCTTCTAATAATTAGTAAATAGTGGATTAAGAAAAATAGATTTTGAAATTTTTAATTTTGTATATATTTTCATATTTTCTATATATATATATATTATTTTTATATTTTTCTACAATAATTTTTATGAATTGGAGATAGGTTCTTTCCCTAATAATGGTTATAAACATTTAATATCTATGTTAGTTACTCATATAATATTTATTATAAAAAAATTAATGTCATAAACAGAATTGAAACCCACATTACTTCTTGAAATATCTAATTTCTTCCTCATTCTATTCTTTTACAGATTTCAAATAATGTTAAGGTATTTTTTGACCCAAAATATTTAGATGCAATGAAATAATAGTGATTCATGATTTAAAAAATGGGTCTTCCATGAAATACTAATGGTAAAGTATGGGATCCGCACTAGAAAGGATGATTATAACAAAAACGATAGTTTTATTCTTTCATCCATGTCTAGTAATGAAGTTCTTAGTGTGAACCATTGTGTCATAGCATGATCTGTGTTGCCCTATTTTTTCCGTATTTTAAAATTTGTATTGTTCAATTTTAAAACGATTTAAAGCCTGCATGCCCTAGTTTTAATTCATTTAGACCACATTTCATATGATTGGATATATTCAACATCATCCAATCATTGAGCCTCCAATAATTAATTTTAAGTGTGTTTCATCATGTATGTCTACTTTTTCTTCTTATTTTCCATTTAACATCCCTAATTCCCACATTATAAATTGAATTCAAATCATATTGAAACACTAGAGTTCTAGTGGTTTGAGAATGATGGGTTATAGTGGTTCTAATTGGGCTATTTTTTCATTTAATAGTTAACATGGTTATTCTCTTACATTATAGTTAATCCATCATATATTGTGGCATGATTTCACCCATTTTAGATTGGGTCCCGTTTTCCCAATATTAGTGTATTTTATATATTTTAGTTGAATCAAATTATGTGTATGACGATTTTTTAATAGTTTATTTTTCAATTAATTTTATCTATGACAATTTTTTGGGTATAAAAAACATTAATGTGGTATGTCGATTGGTAATTAAAATAATATTAATTATTTTACAAATTTTAAAAAAAATTTTGAATAAAGAATGTATTTTTTATGTCTTATAAAATTACTTAAATAATCATTTGTATTTATTGAGGGATTTATCCCCATTCGGGCGACAATGTATATAAATAAGGTTGATTGAATTTCTAAGAGGTATTTTAATGGGGAATTAATTATTTAAATGTTTTTATAATATGCATAAAATACAATGTATTAAAAACTTTGAACTGTTATAGATTTTTTATAATGATATGTCACTTCAATTGAAATTGTATTGAGTCCACTTTCAGATTGTAACATTTTTTTAAATGTATAAGTGTGTGATTTCATTGTGGAAACACCTTTTACTTCTTCAATTTATGAGTGATATTTTTACTTTATGGTGATTGAGTGATGGATCTAAAGGGTTTGTTTCTAGTGGTGGTGTTATACTAGAATGTGTGATTACTATTTATTTCTTTTGATGGTTGTGTGGATTTTTTTCTCAACGTAAATTTTTTAGTCATGGGAACCACAGTAACTAAATATGAATTAAAAATTATGGACACAATAGATATTCAAAAAATTCTTGTCTCCCTATAGTAAGTTTATAGTGATAGTGGGAAGTTCAACCTATTCTATGTTGGGTGTTGGTTAGTATAGTTTCTTGTGAAATGACACAACACAAGTTGGAATTTGGCCTATGTTCATTAAGGTTTAAGAATACCTAATTTTAAAACATAGGGAATATTCCATTACATATATTAATTTTATAGAAATTTTATAATAGTTAATTACATCTTTTATATGTATCAAATATTTTTTTAATGTGTTTCACCACAGGATATTTTCCTTTACATATTTTCCCTATTTTATTAATAAGGAATTTATATTTACATAGTAATATTTCCAAATGATGTGTTTGTAGATCTCTAAAATGATTATTATGTAGTTGTTAGTGTTGTTGACAATGGTTTTTAAAACTAAAGTAAGGTGATTTACCTAGTATATTTTATTTAAAACATGTGGTGCTAATTTTTGATAGATTATTTTATACTGTTTTTTTTGTTTTGGGAAATTATTTATCTAAGAAAAGGAATTGTTATTTAATTAATTTAATATGTTTGATAATAAAAATTATTAAACAATAATATATAAAACATATAGATATGTTTATTATTTATGAAATGGAAGAAAAAAAATTTGAAATCCTATTGAGAATTATTTTATCTCACCTTTAATAGACCACATAGTATCTACCTATCTTTTGATTCATTTTTAGCTGATGGGATTCACATTCATGGATTACCACTATAAATTATTCAGTATATAGTAGTGGTATGTGGTTAGTGAATGTGGGTCATTAATTCTCATTTTATTATTTTCGGTGTATTTTCATTTTGCATATTTATTTCTCTATTATGATTATTCATTTATATTTATTTTTTTATGCCATTTAGACATGATATACATTTTGTAATTATTTAACTTTCTTAATTACATCATTTAATGTTTCTATTTAATTTTTTTTATAAAATAAACTCCCAGTATTGGTCATATGATTATAATAAATGATTTAATGCCCATTGGGTTCGGTAATTCCCTTTGAGTGATGTTTCAGATCTAATTGTGTGCTCGGATCAATGGTTCCTTGGGATGGTTCAGGAAAAAATATTATTAGGGACATAGTTATATTGTGGGATACTGGGTTATAGAAAATACCATATTTTTCATTGTTTTTCCAATGTTTTAAAAAATACGGACAATGCAATATTATATGTCTAGATAATGAATGGGTTGTAAATCACTACATATCGTGATAATTCATGAGTTTGTTTGGGAAACTGGGGTTTTGATTTTTATGTTGGATTTCATTTTTTATTTTTCTATGAATATCTTATCCATTTTCAAGATGAATTATTATTATTTGGATATTTTAGGTGAGAATTAATGTAGAACCAATGTTTTAGGGGTAAATCGTGTAATCTATAAAACCATGTGTAACACGTGGGAATGTGGTTATAATATTATCATAGTGGATGATACATAGTTTTCACATAGTCGCCAAAACTATGTTTCCATATCATATATTCTTATGAAATCTGTTAAAATAATATTTGAAATAAATTTGTATATAAATTGTGTTTTCATGATTTAAATCAATCATTTTTAGAGAAATATTTAGAGTTTTCTATTGTGTTAATGGTATCTGATTGATTTGTAGAGTATTGTTTTTTAATGATTTGTTTCTGTGTTTGTCGAAGAGTGGATTGTGAGATAGAAAAGATTTTATTGAAATTTTTTTAATTAAAATTAATTTCTTATATTGTTTTTATGGTTTTACAAACTAATTTTGTTTTTGTTTAATATTATTAGTGACTTTCCCTCTGAAAATATAAATAAAGTGATTGGTTTTATAATAATAAAACTAAAAATGATAAAGAAAAGTAGATTCTTTGAATATTTTAAAGTAATATGAAATTTTATTTAGTATATTAATGTTTTAAATGGTTTATTTAGTGATACTTATTTTTAATGTCATGAATAAAACTAATTTTTTTTACTTAAAAAGTGTTTATGAAATTTGACTTGATTATTTTATTTTGGGGAGTTGTGTTTTTATTTATGTTCATTGGGATAACGATGAGACTATTTTTTTCCTTTGGAATGAGTTATTTGTGATCATGTATCATTTTTTAGATTACTCTAATGAAAATAATCCAAAACAATTAATAATGTTTTTTTCTATGAGGATAATCTGAATGGTCAAAACATCTGTCATTTGGAAAACAATCATTTGTTTCCATACACTACCTTATATCTAAATAGAGTGTAATATTAAATAAATTCCCTTTCATCCTAACAATGTTTAATGATTCATGGATCTTTTCCTCTCGTAATAATTACGGATCAAGGATTATTTTGATTTGTATGGTAAATATAATGTAGTGGGAAATCACCTAATTCTGTTTTTTATGTGTTAGTTTTCATTAAAAAAAATTTAGGTCAGTGTTAATTTAGTGGTTATATATTGATTAAATAATTCTTTGTAATCCTTATTCCCTCAATATTTTTTGAGTTGGGTTATCGAAATAGGATTTTGGTATACTTTTTAAGGTATATTTTATTATTTTTAGTTTTTTTACTCTTCCCAGTTTTAGATAGGGGTTGAGGTTCTCCATTGGTGGATGTTTCACTCTGAGTGTCTCTTTTAGATTTATAGATTCCGGATTTTTCGAGTAGTGACATTATATTTATTGTACATTTCATTTCAATTTTCCTGAGGGTTTTTTGACAAGTTGAATTTCATAGGTCATTCTGGTGTTTTTTGGATTTCTTTTGTTTTTGTGTGCTTGGATAGTGGTTAATTTGAGGATGATTTAAAAGAAATTTTTAAAAAAATTGACCATAAGGTTTATACTAGGGTGACTATGATCATATGGATATAGGTAAATAAAGGACATAGTAGTATTTGGTTTTACTTGATCGATTCATCATGGGGTATTGTTCAAGTTAGAAGCCTGAATTTATCTATTGGTTAAATTCACCTATGATTAGAACCCATCGAATATTTGTGAGTCTTTTTTGGGTTTTCCACTAATGATCTCCTATAGTTAATTTTTTTATTTAGTTCAAGTCATGTTTTTATTAGTTTAGTGAATGTGATTTTTATTTAGTGTATTTTCTTTCTATTGGAGTTCACATATCGTTTCCTCATTTTTTTGAAAACTATAAATTGTGGGAATACATATGGTGTGTCTCTGTAGCTTTAATTATTTACATGTTAGTTAGCTGTGAATTTATTCCTAGGGATATTTGGTGTTTATATTATTATTTAATTTTTGTGTTTTATGTGTTTTACTTATTATATTTTTTTGGTTTAAAATTAGTAGAGATGTTTTCATTTGTTTAGTTTCGTTATCTAACTCTCCCCAAGAAACCCACATCAAAGATCGAGATAGTCAGTTCTATTGCTTTATTTACATCTACTTGAATAATTTACATATTGGTTTACACATTAGAATGTTGGGGGGAATTATCACAACCATTTTGTTTCTTTCAATTAGTAAATTTATGATTATTTATTTCTCCTCGACTTTAAAGGTGTTCCAGTCACTTCATGGTCGTTTTGGTCCTATAGGAGATCGTGGGTAAGAAATATATGTTATTCACTACATAACCCCTATTTCATGATATGAAATTATTTGGATAAATTATGTCTCCCATTCAAAAATTCAGTCCATGGCATGAATCATCGGTAAAATCTATGAACTATATCATATATGGAAGTTCATGGAATCAATCTCTAAGTCTTATCATGATCCGTTCCACCCAATTGTTATTTTATTCTTTCAAAAATTAATTTTTTTAATTTAATTTATTTAACCCCACTTTTCATTCATTATTTTCATTCAGGAAGACCTAATTTCATTCTTGAGGTAATCTTCATCTCCCTTATTCTATTTTTTAGCCTCATAGACTTGATTTTATTTTACTTTCTTTGGGTAAAATTATTTTTTCTTCTTATTTTCATTTCATCTTCCCCCTTATCCCATTATAATTTTATTTCACTTCCTCTTGAAATCCTATAGGGCTGTTAGGTTGAAATTAGGTTTTATGTTTAATTCTAATTCATGTTTTTTTATTTTTTTTATTTTAGGGGTATTACATTTCTGTTTTTTAAATTTAATTCTGAATATGAAGTGTTCAATACCATTTCATGTCAGTTCAAATATTTGAAAGGTAGGTTTTTATGTTAAATCTATTTAAATGTTATAACATTATGTTCATGAAAATTTTAAATTTTTTAAATATTAAATTACATATATATATAGATATATCTGTGTGTGTGTGTGTCTGTTTGTGATTTTTTTCTATGTTTCAAAAATGGTATCAAATTTTCTAATAACTTTTCAATGAAATAGGGTTTAAGGATTTTCATTTTTTTCAAATGATGTTTGAATTCCAAAAGGCATAGAATTGTTTTAAAATATTTTTAAAGTAATAATATTATTTTTGAAGGTATTTGACCCTATTTTCATAAAAAATGGTTAATTAGGTGTTCCTGTATTTTTAAAATTAAAATCAGAAGCGTAATTAACATTATGAATGGTTCTATTTGAGGTTTTATTTTGGATTTTTTAATATATTTATTATTAAATTTTAAGCAATTCTCAAAATGAATTTTCACTCCATTTGGATTTTTAAAAAGTACAATTTGGATCTTTTCAAGGGTTTATAAATGTGTGAGAGAGAGAGACCCTCAAAGTGCACCTTCTTTTCAATTCCCATTATTTGTGGATCTTTTTGTATGAGGTGAATGGGTAATGGATCTAAAGGGTATTTTTCACGCATAGTTGTTTGAGGTCATTGTGTGATTGTTGTTTATTCTTTTGATTGGTTTTTATATTACTTGTTTACTCACCCACACTATTTATGATCATGGGAACCCATGTAACATGGTGGAATGTTTGTATTTTTTTCTACACTAGATTATCACACACTTCTAATACTTCATAATTATGTGATAGAGTTAGGGGAATGTTACCATGGTTCTGGGATGGATGAAGGCCAGTATGATGGATTGAATTTATAATAATCAAAGGTAAACTGAGGATCCCTATTTGTTAAGTTCTATAATTGATTCATTTTAAAATCTAGTGTAGTCCCCTAGTATAAGGACTTTAACTAAAACAATACATTATCTTGCGACATCAACTAGATTACACTTCTTCACAACATGATGTATAATTTCATATTAGAGTATTTGGTAGTTAGTAATAAACTCATACATATCAACCAATAAGCCTCTATTGTGGGTAAAATTGTCACAACCCATCCTCGGGGCCCGTGCTGTGACTAACCCAAGCCCGCCTTCCACAGGCCAGGGGCGGGCGACTAGAACCAAAGGCGTAAATCCCGGAAAAAGTGAAGGCATTGACTTTATCTAAGAAAACAAAAACTACAGAGTTCGCAAGCTGAAGTTAACACTATGTAAACTGAGTACAAAAGTAAGTGATGGAAAGTAAATGGGCCAGAATACTAACCCAACTGAAAGTAAAGTAAAATTGAAAGAAAGTACAGTAGTAGTAATGTAAATCAGGAACCATCGAGTCATCCTCCTGCTATCCCACCTGAAGGGTGGGTACATATGGTCTCCTCAGTTCCTCGGGTCCAGTCGTCCGCTCCGTATACGTCCCGCCTGTTAGTCCACCTACGGGTACCATCCTGCTCCAAAAACCTAAACCACGATCATTATTGTCCATCTTCTGCAACCAACACAACGTAGTGCGGGCATAGCCCATGCAAGGGTGAGTATATGATACTCCGTAGGGACCCCGAGACCCCCGAAGGTCTCCCAGAATACAAAAAAGGATAAATCACAAGGAAAGATACAAACACAAAGTATCAGCCAACCCTACTTAGGTATATGCCCATACATATACCTAATTTAACAATTCTAGTTCAGCTCCAACTCACGAGCCCAAGTACAACCCAGTCCACACAGGAACGCACAACCCATTCCACGCAGGAAAGCACAACAAAGTCAACATAGGAAAGCATAACCCAGTCCACACAGGAAAGCACAACCCCATCCACACAGGGAAGAACAAATCAGTCCACACAGAAAATCAAGTCAATCATATCGAAGATAATGATTGAAAATCAAGACTCATCTCCCATAGGTATACTACTTACGAAGAGGGGTGGTGATGATAGATGTAGTCTCTGAATCATCTCCCATGCCGAACCCACGTAGGATCCAAGTACAGAAGTCATCGCTGCCGAACCCATGTAGGATCCTAGTACAGTGACCATCACCACTGAGCCCACATAGGATCCATGTACAATCATCCTCGCTGACGAACCCACATAGGATCCATGTATAGCCGTCCTCATTGCCGAACCCACGTAGGATCCATGTACAGTCATCATTGTCGTTGCAGTCGCAACTAGCTCTAGGGTTCCAGCACACAGCACGCTCGATTCCGATAGGGTCCGCTCCACGAGCCAAGGGGTCGATACATAAACTTCCACAATGTCTAGAGTTGATGTATTCGAAAGTTCCATATCGTCAATAGGAACTGAATGCGACAGACAGCGCGTCAATCAGACGCCCGGTCTGAGAGTTATTGGCATTTTCGTCCCAGGGGCCCGGTTGGTCTTTTAGTTAAAACCAACCTGACCATATTCCAGTTGTGACCAAACCTCGAGCGGAGTAAGGAAAAGGAACCGTCTCACTAGGAGGAAAACAACGTGATCGACGACACGTCATTCGAACATCTGGTCGTTATGTTATAAGCGTTTCCGTTCCGAGAGCCCGGTTGGTTTCGTGTACGAACCAACCTGGCCGTACACAAACATTACCTAAAGGTTGAGTGTAATATACCAAAACGACCGCCTCGATCCAGGGATGTCAACAAAACTGACATTGCGTCAATCATAGGTCTGTAGCCCAAGATATGGGCATTTGAACAAATCTGTCCGAGAATAGGGGGTTTGGGCCCGGTCTGACCGGGGCCATTTGGGCACGGCCCGGCCCGACAGGCGCATCTCGGCCTGGAAGGGCGCAGCCCAGCCGCAGCAGGGCACAGCCCAGCCCACGGCATGGCGCAGCCTGCAGCTCGGATCGGAGGTCGGCCGCGGCTCGGCTCGCGGTCGAGTGGGTTGCGAAGGGGGGGGGGGCTGTTTCCGTAATAGCGGACCCTACAGGGACCTCCCTTTGTACCGGACAGGTGTTTCAACCCACGGTTTATGTGAAAAAACGGCTGGCCATTTAGGCCGGCTGGTTGGACTGTCGTGGGACCCTTCGGGGTCCCGCCTCCTAGAGCACTGGCGGTTGGCCGAGCCCGGCCGCCCCCTGCTGAAGACCGTTGTGGCCTTAGGTCGCGGCTTCCGTCCGACTGGAGCAGCGCGACAGCACCGCGGCCCTCCCCAGAAGTGGCGTCCCTCAGGTTCTCTTGTGCTGCCCGATGGCGCCGCGAACCATCACCACCACCGCGGCCCGCTCCGGCTGCAGTTCCTTCAACTTCACTGGCATGGCACAGCGACACTGCACACCACCACTACGGCCCACTCCGGTCGCGGTTCTCTTCGATCCCGCGCGGTGCTATGACACTGCGCCGCCTTCACCCAAATTTTCAACAAAATAAACAATAAAAATGGGTGGAGGATTGGCCAGGTTTGTAAGTTCCTATCTCCTCCCTTTATGATGATAACAAGATGTCATTATTTAATACACGAAAATCAATAAATAAACTAGTTCGAAGTTAACCCCTACCTCGCAAAGTAATTCGCGGTTGACAAGTGCTGCAAAATATGGCGTCATTTCCGTCGTCGATGGTGTGCACCCGAGGAAACATCGTGTACTCTTTTATCACGGAGAAAAGGAAAGAGGGCACGTCGATGGTGAACTCTTGCATCAGTGTCTCTTCACTTGTCGTGGAGGAGGAAGCGGATGGAGACACCGGATTCCCTAAGTCATTCTTCGTTGAAGAGATGTTGTTCATCGCGGGAGGATGAAGATAATCAAAAGAAACCAAAGCCCTCCCTTCCCTAATTCCCAACACAACAAAACTAACTCCAAAATAAAATAAGCTCCTCTTATTTTATTAAAACATACCAAGGGTTCAAATTATAAAATTCAAACACATAACTCACTTAATTGATTAAGTTTGTTTTTTCATGATTAAAGAGGAGAGAGGAGAGAGTTAAAAAATTTAAGGAAACCAACTTGAAGAGGGGGTTAGATGAGTTAAAGGAATGTGAAGGGGTGGGGCTCGTTTGGGCCCCACCTCAAAAATATCCTAACAAGCATAGTTAGGGGATTGAGGGTCCCACCCCATCTACCCCATGCAATATATAACCATTAGATAAAGAAAATAATGTTGTACCACAATTTTATTTACTTTACATTTAGTCCTAAATTTTTTACAAATCCTCCTGAGCAAACACACCTTTGAGAAATGTCATCTTAAGCAATTACTGGCGCTGTGGTTCCATCGGTTCCCTTGGATTTAAATTCCTAGCACTAGTTCCAAATATTGAAAAACCCGCTCGTTCGTTTACTGAACGTACCCAAGCTAAACTTCGGAAATTGATTCCGGGCACACCAGTCCTCAGATTCAAGTGCCGTTAAAAACTCTGTACTTGTAAAATCACAAATAATTTATGAAAAAAAATTCCCTTGAAATTTATGGGTCTTTACATTACTCCCATCTCAGGGATTTACGTCCCCATAAAGATATATAACAAACTATGGAAACAAATGATGGTACTGTGCACGTATCTGAACCTCCCGCCCCCATGTTCTCTCTTGGAGGTTCCCATGCTGCCACCTGATGCGCATAAGAGGAATCTACTGTCCACGTAGGACCCTCTCCTATCTATCCTTGATCTCCATCGAGACCACCAAAAAAGTTTCCCCGTCATCGATGTTCAACTCTCCATGATCAATGATATGTGTCAGGTCGTGCATGTATCACCTCAGCTGGGATACGTGGAAGACGTCGTGCACCCGGTGCAACTGAGGTGGAAGAGCCAGGAGATAAGCCACCTCGCCTATCCTGTTGAGAACCTATAATGGTTCGATGAAGCGTAGAGATAACGTGCCGCCCTAGCCAAATCTTCCTAATCCATTTCGAGTTGAGACCCGTAAGAAATCATGTTCGCCATCCTCGAACTCTAGTGGTATGCACCTTATATCAGCATAGGACTTTTGTCGGCTCTGAGCAGTCCTCATCCGCTCCTCGATGATCTGTACCTTCTCTGTCGTGGCCTGGACCATCTCTGGTCCTACAAGTGCTGACTCCCCCGGGCATGTCCAACACAGAGGTGATTTGCAAGATCGGTCGTACAATGACACATATGGTGCTGTCTCGATGGTGGAGTGGTGGATGTTGTTGTACGCAAACTCCACCAAAGGTAAATGATCCTCCCAGCTACGACCAAAGTCGAGGAAACATCCATGGAGAATATCCTCGAGTATCTGAATGGTCCTTTCTGGTGGGCCATCCGTCTGAGGGTGAAAGGTTGTGCTCAGGCATAGCTGCATCCCGAATGCCTCCTTCAACCCCTTCCAAAGCCGAGAAGTAATGCCAGCATCTCGATCGGAGACGATAGATGATGGTACACTAGGAAGCCATACAATCTCTTGTACGTAGAGGTGTCCCAAGCTCTCCAATGTGCCCTACTCTCTGATGGGTAAGAAGTGGGCCGACTTGGTGAGTCGGTCTACAATCACCCAAATGGAGTCGTGTCCTCTCGAAGAATGTGGAAGCTCTATCACGAAATCCATAGATATCTCGTCCCACTTCCACTCTGCGAACTCTAAGGGTTGTACCATGCCTGTTGGTTCCTGGTGCTCTGCCTTCACCTACTGGCAGGTGAGACATCGTTAAATGAACTCCGCCACAACCTTCTTCATACCCGGCCACCAGTGATGTCGTCTGAGATCCTGGTACATCTTTGCTACTCCAGGGTGTACCGCTAGATGGTAAGTGTGAAACTTCATCAGGACCTCCTTCTGTAATGCAACCAGTACCATGGTACGTCCTCTGAAAAGGATGACGTGCTCCCCACCTTCAGAAAATCCATCCGGTGCCAGTCCTAAGGATATCCGATCATGTCGTGCCTCATAGTCAATGTCCCCACGATGTGCCTCTCTGACATACTTAAGTAGTGGAGGAGTGATTGTGAGGGACAGTAGGAAGGTTGCTCTATCTCTATCCATGAAGGATATCTGTAAAGTGGCTAACTGCTCTGTCACCTTTCCATGTAGCTGAATGCCCGACCTCCGACTAAGAGCATAAACTACTACGTTCCCCTTCCCAGGAGTATAGACTATCTCAATGTCATAGTCCTAGAGGAACTCGAGCCATTGCCACTATCTCAGGTTCAGGTCATTCTGTGAGAAGATGTACCTGAGACTCTGGTGGTCAGAGTAGACTGTAAAGCACTCTCCCATCAGATAGTGCCACCACATCTTCAAGGCGAACACCACTGATGCTAAATCGAGGTCATGGGTAGCATAGTTCTACTCGTGTTGCATCAATTATCGTGATCTATAGGCGATCACTGCCCGCTCCGGCATCAGGACACTCCCGAGTCTGGTCCCTGATTCATCACAGTAAACTACATACCCTACTCCCTCCTCTGGTAGCCACAAGATGGGTGCACTAGTCAATCTATGTCTCAGCTCCTGGAAGCTCTGCTAACATATATCCAGCCACACAAAGGGTTTCCCAATCTTCGTCAAAGTTAAAAGTGGTGCTGCAACTTTGGATAAGTCTGGCACAAATATCCGATAGTACACAACCAAACCTAGGAAACTCCACACCTCTGTCACACTCCTGGGTGGCTCCCAAGCTAGCATCGCCTCGATCATCGCAGGGTCCACCGCAACTCCTGCCTAAAAGATGATGTGTCCCAAGAAGTGGACCTCTCGAATACATAACTAACACTTCGAGAGCTTACCATAAAGTTGGTTCCCTCAGTGTGTGTACAGTACAACCTGCAAGTGGTAGGAATACCCTCCATAGTAGTCTAGTAAATCAATATGTCATCGATGAAGACTATGAAAAATAAATCGAGGTAAGCCTAAAAGATCATGTTCATGAGGCACATGAACACTGCTGGAGAGTTGTTTGTGCCGAAAGGCATAACCAAGAACTCATAGTGGCCATACCGACACCTAAAGGCCATCTTCTTCACATCCTCATCTCAAACATTGAGCTAATGATATCCTGAACTAAGGTCTATCTTCGAGAACCATCGTGCTCCCTTGAGATGATCGAGGAGGAAATCAATCCTGAGACGTGGATACTTGTTCTTAATGGTCTCCTGGTTCAGGAGATGTTAGTCGACACATAGTCTCAAGCTTCTGTCCACCTTCTTGGAGAACAAAATCAGAGATGCCCAGGGTGAAACAATGGGTCGGATAAATCCATTTCCCTTCAAATCCTCCAGTTGTACCCGTATCTCTCGAAGCTTAGCGGGAGCCATCTAATATACTGGAGTAGATATCGGGGCTGTCCCAAGGTACATGTCAATATAAAAGTCTACCTCTCTACGAGGAGGTAGTCCTGGAACGTCATCAGGAAAAACGTCTACATACTGATCCACCACAATAGGAAAACTCGGACTTCACACATCAAGTGCTCCTAGGATGAGACTAGTCAAATGATGGGTGATCGGCAGTCCTCTCCTCTGCGTGAGTCCATCCTGCACTGCAATGTCTCCCTTATCACTGTTGAAGTTGAACCTTCTCCCATCGGAGCGGAAACATAGTACCTTTCCCCTAATACTGTCAATCTGAGCATGGATCGTAGATAACCAATCCATGCCCAAGATGATGTCGTAAGGACTCGATGCCACTACAGAAGATCTCAGCCGAAGCTCTCGCCTCCTACAGTATGCTCACACTGTCGGCACGAGTGCGTAATCGTCGAGTCTTCTCCAGTATGAGTCTCTAGACACAAGGATCGAGCCAATGGCTCTGTTGGAATCTCCGAGCTCCGAACAAGTGCAACAACAATGAAATAATGAATTGCTCATGTGTCTATAATAACTGCCACAATGGTGGAGTAGACAAAGATAGTACCTCGAATCATCTCAGGTTCATCGTGGTCGTAGGGATCCACTGACTGAAGCTGAGCCTTCCTCTGTCCGCCAGCTCCCTGTGGTCGGGGTGGAACTCCTGGTGGTGGTGGTTGTAGATCCTCAAAGCATCGCCCACCACCCACTGCTCGGCCAGCACCTCTGCCTCGTCCGACTTCTCCATGCGGACTACCATGGTCGAACCTATGCCTCTGCATGGGTGGTCCCTCAGTCCCTACTCGATGGTCCAGGCTCAGAAAAATGGATCCCGTACCATGTCGGTGGAATAGCACAAGTGGTCGGTAAACCTCATCAAGTACTGGGCTACTGTCATGTTGCCCTGTCGTAGCTGTAGTAACTCCTGGATGTGCACCGCACGGAGGGTGGCTGGGACGAACTCTGAGCGGAAATGACTCTCAAAATCCGACCAAAGGAGATATGCCTCGTCATGCACATGGAGAATCGGGCTCCACCATATACCTACTTTCGCATGCCGGAGACTCGCTGCAAGGATCACCATGAGGTTAGCCAGTGTCCCTACTAATATGAAGAGTCTGACAACAGCCTCCATCGAGCCCTCCACTACCTGAGGGTCAATGTCCCTGCGGAACCTGGGCAGTCTCTGACACTGAAACTCATGCAGTTCACTCAGGCGATGTGAACTCTCAACTTCTGGGGATTGGGGCATCGGTGGCTCGGCGGGTAGAGGAACCATCGATGCATCCGTTGTAATGGGGCTCTGCACTGAGGCCTCGTCACTCCGTGGGATGCCATCTCATAGAAAGCTCAGAACCCTATCTTTCTACCATCGTGGGGCCATCCTGAAAATAAACTGGTACGCCATGGTTAATACAATATACCTGGTGAGCTGACATAAAGTAATCACAATGAAAACATTGAAAAAAACATGCAATCAATTTTTTCGTGCACAGAGTAGGAAATCAGAAGTCAGGGTCCTGGTGTATGGATACGTCGGCCGCCTCACCAACACTAGACTCCCTGGACTGATAACCACACTCAATACCCTAAACACTATTCCTTCACATGGATGAAATTATCAGAGTCCTCAGTTCTGCGGTAGAACCGACTCCTCTGATACCAATTTGTCACGACCCGTCCTCAGGACCCATGCAATGACTACCCCTAACCTGCCTTTCCCTAGGCCAGGGTCTGGCTACTAGCACCAAAGGTGTAAATCCCGATAAATGGGAAGGCACTGCCTTTATATAAGAAAACAAACACCACAGAGTACGCAAACTGATGTAAACACTAAGTAAACTGAGTACAAGAGTAAGCGTTGGAATATAAATGGGCCAAAATACAAACCCTACTCAAAGTACAGTACAACTGAAATAAAGTACAACATCAGTAAAGTAAATCAGCAACCACTGAGTCGTCCTCTGGCTATCCCACCTGAAGGGTGGGTACAGATTGTCTCATCAGCTCCTCGAGTCCGATCGTCCACTCCGTGTATGTCCCACCTATTAGTCCACCTCCGGTTACCGTCCCGCTACACAAACTTAAATCCCGATCAGTGATGTCCATCGTCTGCAACCAACACAGCGTAGTTCGGGCATATCCCGTGTAGGGGTGAGTATACGATACTCAGTAGGGACCCCGAGAACCCCGATGGTATCCCAGAATCCACAAAGGTAAATCACAAGGAAAGATACAAACACGAAGTATCAACCATCTATAATTAGGCATATGACCATACATATACCTAAGTTAAAAATTTCAGTTCGTCTCCAACTGACGATCCCAATTACAACCCAGTCCACACAGGAAATAACAACCCAGTCCATATAGGAAAGTACAACCCAGTCCACACAAGAAAGCACAACCCAGACCACATAAGAAAGCACAAACCAGTCCACACAGGAAAGCACAACTTAGTCCACATAGGAAAGAAAGTCAATCATATCGAAGATAATCATTGAAAATCAAGACAAATCTCACACAGTTATACTACTCATGAAAAGGGGCGGAGATGATATATGTAGTCTCTGAATCATCTCCCATGCCGAACCCACATATGATCCAAGTATAGAAGTTGTCGCTGCCAAACCCACGTAGGATCCTAGTACAGTAACCATCACTGTCAAACCCACGTAGGATCCAAGTACAGTCATCCTCACTGTCGAACCCATGTAGGATCCAAGTACAGTCATCCTCGCTATCGAACCCATGTAGTATCCAAGTACAATCGTCATCGTCGTCGCAGTCACAGCCATCTCTAGGGTTCTCGCACACAGCACACTCGATTCCAGGAGCGTCTGCTACACAAGCCAAGGGATCGATACATCAATTGTCACGAAGTCTAGAGTTGATGTATCCCAATGTTCCGTCTCGTTAATAAGAACTCAATGCGATAGACGGCACATCAATCAGACGCCTGGTCTGAGAGTTTTGTGATTTTTCGTCCCAAGGGCCCTGTTGGTGTTTAAGTAAAAACCAACCCAACCATAATTCTGCTATGTCCAAACCACAAGTGAAGGAAGCCAAAAGAACCATCTCACTATGAAGAAAACAATGTGATCGACGTCACATGATTCGGATGTCCGGTCGTTAAGTTATAAGTGTTTCCACTCTGAGAGCCCGATTGGTTTCGTATACGAACCGACCTAGCCATACCCAAACTTTACCGAATGTTTGAGTGTAATATACCTAAATGTCCATATTGATCCAATGATCCCAATGCAACTGGCAATGTTTCGATCGGAGGTCTTTTTCCCATGATATGGGCATTTGAATGAATCTGTCTGAGAATAGGGGGTTCAGACCCGGTCCGACCCGGCCCGATATCCCCTGGGTCAGCCCGAACCGGGTCGACCTAACCCTGGTCTGGGTTCGGACCATTAGGGAACAGCCCAAACCAGCTGGGTGCGGCCCGCAACCCGGCTCAGAGGCCTGCCGCGGCTCGGCTCGCGGCCGAGCATGGTGCGATGGAGGGGGGACCCCCTGTTTCCATAATGGCAAACCCTATGGGTTCCGCCATTGGCACCGACTGGGGGATTCAACCCCCGATATATGCAGAAAAACGACCGGCCATTTAGGCTGGCCGATTGGATTTCCACGGGACCCTTCGGGGTCCTGCCTATTGGAGCACCGGCGGCCCGCCGAGCCCGGCTGCCCCCTGCGGAAGAACGCCGCGGCCTTAGGCCGTGGTTTCTGTCCAACCGGCACGGCGCGATGGTGTCGCGCTCCTCTACCGTGGCCCGCCCCAGCCGCGGCCTCACTCGGGTTCTCCGGTGCGGCGGGACGGATCCGCACACCATCACCACCACCACAGCCCGGTCCGACTGCAATTCCTTTGGCGTCAGCGGCACAGCACGGCGGTGCCGCGCACCACAACCGCGGCCCGCTCCGGCCTCGGTTCTCTTCGATCCCGCGCGGTGCTACGGGATCGTTCTGCCTTCGCCAAATTCTTCAAACAAAGATAAAAAATAAAAGGGATAGGAGGATCAACCATGTTTGTGCAGTCCGATCTCCTCCCATTATGATGATAACAAGTGATCATAATTTAATCCATGAAAATTGATACATAAACCTATTCAAAGGTAACCCTGACCTCACAAAGTAATTCGCAGTTGACAAGAGCCTCAAAATATGGCGTCGTTTCCGCCGTTGACGGTGTGCACCCGAGGAAATGCCTTCTTCTATTTTATCACGGATAAAAAGAAAGAGGGCACATCGATGGATAACTATTGCGTCGGTGTCTCTTCCGTTATCGTGGAGGAGGAAGGTGATGGAGAAACCGGAGTAGCTGAGACCTTATTCGTTGAAGAGATGATGTTCTTCGCGGGAGGATGAAGATCTTCAAAAGAAACCAATGCTCTCCCTTCCCCAATTCCCAACACAACAGAACTAACTCCAAAATAAAATAATCTCCTCTTATATTATTAAAACATGCCAAGGGTTCAAATAACAAAATTCAAACACATAACTCACTTAATTGATTAAGTGTGTGTTGGCATGATTAAAGAGAAGAGAGGGTAGAGTTACACAATTTATGGAAACCAACATAATGATGTGGGTTAGTGGAGTTAATGGAATGTGAAGGGGTGGGGCTCGTGTGGTCCCTACCACACAAATATCCTAACATGGGTAGTTAGGGGCATGTGGGTCCCACACCAAACACCCCATGTAGGATATAACTATTAGATAAAGAATATAAAATTGTACCACAATTTTATTTACTTTACATTTAGTCCTCAATTTTTAATAACTCCTCTCGAGCAAACACACCTATGGGAAAGTTCATCTTAAGCTATTACCGGCGCTACGGTTCCATCAGTGCCCTCATATTTCAATTCCAACCACGGGTTCAAAAGATAGAAAAACCTACTTGTTCGTTTACTGAACGTAACTAAGCTAAACTTTGGGAATTGATTTCGGGCACACCGGGCCTCAGAATCAAGTGTTGTCGGAAACTGCGTACACATAAAATCCCAAAGAATTTTAGAACAAAATTTTCTTTGAAATTTTCGTGTCTTTAAAAAAATTAAAACAATTGCAATTTATTCCAAAACATAAAATTCCTAACAGAAAACAACAACTTGATTTCATTGTCAAATATTCATAACATTTGACATGACATACTTCTTTCACTTACACATCCAGATAACAAGTGAAAAAACATTTAAAAAATGGTATACTAATAAAGAAATCTATAAGTGATATCAAAAGAAGGAAATAAACGATTTTTACATTAAAACATATAAGCATATGAAATCATTTTCATAATGACATACTTCTCACCCGTATATAATAACGTTATGATATTTGATATTTTCCAAAAAATACTAGAGAACATATATAAAACTATAAAGGTATATTTATACATTATTTACTTATATTGTATCCCTAATTTCTACATTATAATTTGAAACACTCATGAATATCATACAATGTAACCCTCATGGAAACCAAACTGTGTAACCATCGTAGTTACATTTAGAATAACAATATAGTTGAACTCCAACACGCACATACTCAATGAATTGTACGGATTTTTAGGTCCATAAATAATCATAATAAATTCCCAAAAACCATAACCTAGTCATAGAATATGAATAATTATATAGAAATATTTATTTTGAAATTCATAACATAGAATTTTAAATTAATAATTTTTAAGGAAAGTTCCATAAAATCATAAAATTGAAGGAATAATTAATTTAATGAAATGAATATGTGTATAAAAATTAAATAAAAATAATAAAACAAAATATTAGTTAACTTCATTACCCAATTGATCTTAATATCATATAATTAATATAATACAAGGTTAACCCAAAGAATGAAAATTGGGTTATGAATTCCAATTCTCTGTGTTCGTCTTACATAAAACATATATAATACTATATTATATTGTGTAAATGTAACACCCCCGGTAAATAAACGATAAGACATTTTCATATTTATTAATATTTCTTGAATTAAGTATTAAATTTACTTTAATGGGGATTGCTATGTTCAATGGAGAACCCTCTTTAAATATAGTTTTGGTCACTCTTATACATTATATTGGACCAAATAAAACTTTTCTTTAGAATCGGGACATCAATATTTACTTTGTGTAAATTTTTTGTATTCTCTGATAATGTTCTTTTTTTAATGAATAGTGAAAATGTTATATTTTAATTAAAAAACTATTTTAATCTTATTTATTTATGAGGATAGATTATATTTTTAATTGGTTTTAAATTGAAATTAGAATTTATTTTTACCATTTAATCCAATGGTGGTCATTGTAATTAATTTCACTTTGCAAATTGGACATAAACAAGTGTTAGTCTTTTGATAGACATTGTTTCTTAAAAAACATTCTATTTGTTTTGACAACAGGAATTAATTATAAAATTAATTAATGCAACTTATATGTTTTGAATTTTTCAAAATATACATCATTTTTGAATTCGGAATATCAAATATATCTTAAGGTGAATTTTTGGTGTTTTTCTAAAGAACTGCAATTTTTGATGAATAGTGAAACCACTAAGTGGTAGTTAAACAAACTGATTTATCATTTAAATGAATGTTTAATGCTTCTGGTTATTGAATTTCAAAAATCCGACATATATGGATATCATTATTATGTAAAATGTGGTTCAAAGGGATTAAAATATTTTTTGGTGAATAGTCACTTTTGAGTTTTCTTAACCGTGATTATAGGTAATTAGTGTAATTTAAGATAAAAATGTTATTATAGAAATATAAAATTATCAAGACACATGTCCTATCCTTATTTTATAGGTCATGGCCTACCAAGACAATCCATGGGTCAATTTGTGGGATCCCATGTGGCCACTTGAGTGAGATAATGACATTAATACCTTTTAGTTAAAGTAAAAATAACAATATCACAAACATGTATTGTTTTACTAAAAAAATTATTAAATGGGGTTATATAAGCTATATGTTTTACAATAAATATTCATCAGAAAGATAAAAATAATTCCTAAATCATGGTAATAATTTTATAATTTTAGGACATGAAAAAATTAAATTATTTATGACACAATGATGATGCAGTGTTTATGTCATTAATGAATGATTTAAATAAATATGTATATAATGTTTAAAATAATATCCAAAACTTGTCCAATTATTATTAGATGATTTTATTTCGAGCATGGAACACCTTATACTAAACTTTATTGATTTTTGGGAATTTATAAACCGAATTTCATTTTATATTAAAATAATAGTTTCAAAAGTTCCAAGAGAGCCCCTCCTCTCCCTTTTAAAAAGACCTCACTTCCTACCCATCTATCATACTTCTCAAGCCCTTTGTCTCATCCAACATCTACTCAAATAAGCTCCCAATATCCCTCTATTAATCCTACAAGCCTTACCATAGGCATAATTCTCTTCAAGAAAACCATTTGGTTCAAACCAATAGGAGTTACCCGATTTAAAGGTAAAGTATTCTCTAATGTTCTTTTGTTTTATATTGCTTCTCCAGCCCCCTAAACCCTTTTTATTACACTCTTTTGTTAGAAAAACAGTTTCTTCAATATACTAGGATGTTTTTATAACAATTATTTGATCTACACTTACACGCACCTACATCTAACGGCTAAATAACATACGGTTTCTGTGGATGGCGAATTTATGCCTCATGAAATGATGATTGTTCAATATTCTTTTAACACATTTAAAGGTGGCCATTAAGATGTCACTATGTTTATATATGATATTTATTATGTTTGGGTTTTCCTTATGAATCTGTATTTTTCATTTATGGCATACCTTTGTGTCTCTATTATGGGTAAACACGATAATTTCATTTTAAGAAGTGCAGACTACCGCCCCCTCAATGTGATTTGATTCTTTAATTCCCTATGTGGGACGTGTAAAGGAAGGAGTTAATTATATTATATATGATATTATAATGTAATTATAATATACATTTATATCATTATGATTCCATTCCATTAGATACGAAATAGAAATGAAAGTAGCGTTCATGCGTACGTACGGCTTACCGTCTTCATGAACGATGCATTTCATTTCTGACCTCTAAATTTTTTAAAAAGGTTGGGGATGAAGCATCATTTTTATTATTAAATCAAAGCAAAGACCTCTTTTAACTAGGTAGAGGGAAACCCATTACGTAGCCCGAAGGCCCAGAGGGCTTGTAGCCTATTACACAGCCCGTATACCCAAATTTTTGGCTCAATTCATATTCTGTGAATAGTAACCCCAACCTCTACAGTACTGCACAGTACCACCGCCTCTACAGTACCCTGCCACCGCTACAGTACCCACTGATGAATAGTGTCGCCGCTACTACAGTACTGCTACAGTGCTGCTATAGTAACCTGCGCCCAATGGATTTTGAACCCTCATTTTTCATGTAGGATTATGGGGTGTTTACCACTAATCCATTTCATACCTCAAAATGTTTTGTAATATTATAAATGAATGTATATACTGGATATATATGATATATATAATATCTACATCATGAACAACTTGTAATTATAAAGAGTTTCTTTTTTACTCAAGTACCAATAATCGTTAAAACGACCGTTATTAACATAAATAATTATATAGTGTTCATAACATGGTAACAAGTGATATAAAAGGAATAATGAACTTGTAAAAGGTTCTTAAGAAAGTACAAATTAACACAAGTTTATTATTCAAGTTATTAAAGAACGATCATGTCAATTCGGACACGAGGTAAGGGACTTCGTCTCAATATCCTTCCATTGAGGGATATTTTATTTTATACACAAATTTCATTTATATGGTGTATAAACCCCTTTTGACTTCTACTTTTATTCAAAAAGAATATTTTTATATGAAGCATTTTACAAAACAAAAAAATGAATATTTTTTTCTTACGTATGTGGCAACAACGAATTCTCTGCCGCCGTGACCATTATTTGAGTTTCGCTTCCTCTACAAGCCATAACTTTTTTAATGAAAAATAAATACCATGTTTTACTTTTCATTTATTTTGGTATTGAAAATGGTTTTGACAATATTTTTATTATATCAATTTGTTTTTGATATCTTATGATTGAAATGTTGAAATGTTATGTTTCCTTTCTTCATGTTTTATGTGATACGATTATGTTATGGTTCTTGGTAATTGTTTATGAAGACGGGTGGTTCTGTGATAATGTAAGGTCTGGTGAGCCCGTGATAGCTCTCCAATTCATTGGGTAACACAAAGGGGTTAAATGCTAAGGTTTCTCCGAAGAGATTTAGGGAATATACTTCGATGGGTATTCCAAACGTAACCATGAGGGTTACTCCCTACATATGAATGTTATGAATTCCTCAAGTTACTTTTATGTCTTATGATTTCTATAATTTATTCATGATTTGATGAGGTATGTTAAAGTACTTATGTTTTATGAGTAAAGTATGTTTTCATTGACTCTTATGTATACATGGACTAATGTATTCATTCAGTATTTTTATATACCTTACTGATGTCTTTATGCTCATCCCACATTTTTGAAATGTTTTTCACAGGTCAAGGGAAATTTACATGATGTGTTGATAGTGTCGATTAAGTTTCACGAAAGAATCCATGTTTTATTTTAAATATGTCTCCTTTGATGGGAAAAATGAATACAGTCTTTTATGTAACCACATTGTTTAAATATGGAATGTAATGCATGATTTATGATCTAATTCTCTAAAACTATAAACATGAAAAGATCCTCAATGTACATTCTTGAAATAACTCAAGACCAAGTAATTTTTAAGGCTGGGGCCTTATAGTTTGTATCAAAGGTCGGTATAAATAACTTTAGGAGTTATAATTATATTAAATGATTATACAAAAATATTTTTTTTATGGTCAAATTGAAATATTATAGAATTTTAATATTACCATGTTGCTTTATCTAAGACATGTTTGTTCAGAATGGTTTTCCGCCGAGGAAACAGGGAAGCATTTCTAGGAAGGCATACAGAAGGAAAAGACATTCCGAATCAGTATCTTGATATGGTCAGAATTGGAACTAAACAATTTGTTGCAGTAATGGAACATTTGACTCAAGTGATAAATGGTGGTGGTATCCATGCATGGGATAAGCGAGATAAACAGTATAAGAACATGTCAGTGGTGGAGCATTTCATGAGGCAACATCCCCCACCATTCAGAGGATCATCTGACCTTGTGCTAGCTGAAGGGTGGATTAAATCACTGAATAGGATTTTTGATGTCATGGAGTGTTCAGACAATCAAAAGGTTAGTCTTGCTATTTACCTTTTGGAGGGTGACGAAGATCAGTGGTGGAAGATGGTTAAAAATATCTGGGACGCTGATGGGATTGATGATCTTGATTGGGATGAATTCAAAGGTATTTTTCTTGAAAAATATTTTCCTATGTCTGTTCCACTTAGGATGGAAAAACAATTCTTGGAACTTAGGCAAGAGGAAGACTCAATGGCTGCTTATTAATAAAGGTTCACTTATTTGGCAAGGTATGCTCCAAATTTTATTCGAGACCCTGATAGTAAAATCCATCGTTTTTACTCAGTATTAAAGCAGAAATATCAAAGGTCATTAGCTTCTGATGAGTTCAAAAGTTATGAAATGATTTTTCAATGTGCTGAGAAGGTGGAAATGGATTTTTCCGATGATCAAGTGCTTTATAACAACCAACAAAAGAAGAGACCGAGGTGGAAGGAGAAAGGGAAGAATCCATCAAAAAGGTCTGATGGTAAGAAAACTGTGTTTTCATTTTGTCATACATGTTGTAAAAAGGATGATGGGGAATTTCTTTTGAATTCTAGAAAGTGCTACCGATGTGGTAAGATATGACATAAGGCTCTTGATTGCACTAGAAAATATCAGGGTGATGGTAAGACCAAAATGGATTTATAGTTAGTGAAATGTTTCAAGTGCAATGAGATGGGTCATTATGCAAACGAGTGTCCGACTAAGAGTTTGAATGATGGGAAGTAGTCAGACTACAAGTAGAAAGGTGTGGTGAGATCCATTGAAACTACATCAGTAGATGCTGGGCCATCAAATGAAGTGGTATCATGTACATTCTTTGTTTTTTCAGATCATACCAATGTGTTGTTTGATTCGGGGTCTACACATTTTTTCATCTCTGAAAAATTTTCTAGTAAATAGGGAATTCTATCACAAGAAATGACTCCGAAACTTTTGGTAAAAAAACCTGGGGGAAATGTTAAGGAAAACAGAATTTATAAGAATCTTCATATCCTTATCTGTGGAAAGAATCTACTTTAAAACCTTATTGTTTTACCTCTTGTAGAGTTTTATGTTATCCTGGGTATGGATTGGATCTCTTTTTACCATGTTAAGATTGACTGTAGAGATGAAGAAGTTTGTTTTAATAAAGACTTTCAGTTTATGTACAAGAATGAACCCTAACTATTGATAACATATCAAGAGGCTGAGAAACTTGTAAAATATGGAAATCAATGTTACCTTGCACATAATGTTGAAAACAAAGGAACCATTTAGATTAATGATGTGCTAGTGGTAAATGTGTATCTTTATGTTTTTCCGGATGAGTTTCCTGGAATAATACTAGATCAGGAAGTTGAATTTACCGTTGACTGAGTTCATGATTCTATGCCAATTTCAAAACCCCCTTATCGAATGGATCAAATTGAACATTTAGAGTTGAAGGAGAAATTGCAGGATTTGTTATAGAAAGGATTCATTCGACCTAGAACATCACCATGGGGTTCTCCTATCTTATTTGTTAAAAAGAAATATGGTTCAATGAGACTTTGAATTGATTATAGAGTATTGAATAACATCACTATAAACAAAAAATATCCTTTTCCTCATATCGATGATTTGTTTGATCAGCTCCAGGGGGCTCAGTATTTTTCAAATATTGACATGAGATCGGGGGTACCATCAGTTGAAGGTAAATGAAGCAGATTTTGTAAAGACTGTATTTCATACAAGACATGGCCATTATGAATTTGTATTTATGACTTTTTGGATGACCAATGCACCTACGGTATTCATGGACCTTATGAATTGAATTTTCCATGAGTTCTTGGATAAGTTTGTGGTTGTTTTCATTGATGATATTTTGGTGTTTTCAAAAAGTAAATAGGATCATGAATGTCATTTAATGGTTATTTTGAAAACCTTAAAAGAAATGAAATTGTATTGGAAATTCAGAAAATGTGAGTTTTGTTGCAACAAATTTCTTTCTTTGGTCACATTATTTCTAAAGATAGAATAACTGTTGATCCTGCAAAAACAAAGGTTTTTGAAGAATGGACAAGACCCACAAATTTAACCAAGATTCGTAGTTTTCATGGTTTGACAGGCTATTACTGAATGGTTTTTAGAAATTTTTCACGGTTATCTAGTCTAATGACTAAGCTAACTTAGAAGGGTGTTAAGTTTACTTGGACAAAGGAATGTGATGATTATTTTCTAGAATTGAAAAGAAGATTGGTGAATGCTCCAGTTTTGGAACAACCTTCCAAGGATGATGAGTTTGTTATCTACAGTGATGCTTCATTGAAAGGAATTGGTTGCATCCTAATGCATAATGATCAGGTAATTGATTATGCTTCACGATAGTTGAAAACTCATGAGGTAAATTAACCTACACATGATTTGGAATTAGCTACTATTGTTTTCCCTTTAAAAATTTGGAGGCATCATTTGTATGGTGTAAAGTGTGAAATATATACTGATTAAAAAAGTTTAAAGTATATATTCACTCCGAATGAGTTGAACATGAGACAGAGGAGATGACTGGAATTAATCAAGGAATATGATTAAAAAATTCATTACCATCTGAGAAAAGCAAATAAAGTGGCTGATGCTTTGAGTCAAAAAAGTAATGCTTTATTAACAATTTTGTGTTTGGAACATGATCCTTTTGTTAAGGATTTGATGAAATTTGGAATAGAAGTTGTTGGTGCTGTATTATCTTCTGTTTCGTTTCAGGTATCAGTGAAATCTTCTCTATCAGATAGAATTAAGCAAGCGCAGAAGAAAGACAATGAGTTGTAGGAAAAGGTAGAGTTGGTTCAGAAGGACAAGTTTCCTGAATTCAACATTGATAATGATTGTGTTTTGAGATTTGGGAAGAGAATGTGTGTGCCTTGTGAATCACCTTTGAAGAGAGAGTTGTTATGTGAAGCTCATAGTTCTCTGTTTTCAGTTCATCTAGGTAGTACTAAGATGTATAGAGATCTTCAGGAGTATTACTGGTGAGATGGAATGAAAAGAGATATTGATGATTTTACTATGATGTGTTTGACTTGTCAATAGGATAAAGCATAGCGGCAGTTACCAAAAGTGATGCTTCAGCCATTACCAGTGCCAGAGTGGAAATATGAGAATATCTCCATGGACTTTGTTGTGGGGTTACCAAAGACACCTCGAGGTAATAATTCAATCTAGGTTATTGTTGATCACTAGACTAAATATGCTCATTTCCTTGCTATAAGAGATACTTTTTCCCTATATCAACTTACCCGTTTATATTTTAAAGAGATAGTCAGCTGACATGGAGTTCCCCTCTCCATTGTATCTGATCGTGATCCCAGGATTACTTATAACTTTTGAAAAGGCCTTCAGAAGTCGTTGGATACTGAATTAAATTTCAGTACAGCTTTTCATCCTTAATTAGATGGGAAGTCAGAACAAATGATTCAGACTTTGTAGGATATGCAACATGCTTGTTTGATGGATTATCAGGGATGTTGGTACCAACATCATTCTTTGGTTGAGTTTTCTTATAATAACAGTTTTCATTCCAATATACAGATGGCACCATTTGAGGCATTATATGGGAAGCGGTGTCGAACTCTGGATTTTTGGGATGAAGTGGGTGAATGGAAGTTGATGGGACCATAATTGGTAGAAGAGTTGGCTGAAAAAGTTCAGCTGATAAAAAAACTCATGAGAACAGCTCAGACCGGGCATAAAAGTTATGCGGACTACGGGAGGAAGGATCTCTCTTTTGAGGTAGGTGATCATGTCTTCCTCAAAGTTTCACCAGTGAAAAGTGTGATGTGATTTGGTAAGAAAGGAAAGCTGAGTCCAAGGTTCATTGGACCATACAAAATTCTAGAGAGAGTTGGATCAGTTGTATACCGAGTGGGTTTACGTCTGAGTTTATCTCACATACACAATGTTTTTCATGTTTCAATGTTAAGGAATTACATACCAGATCCTTCTCAGGTTTTGAGTCTAGAGGTAGTTCAGCTCGAAGAGAATCTATATTTTGAGGAACAACCGATCCAGATTATTGACCCCAGGGAGAACGTATTGCGGAATAAGGTGATTCTTCAAGTAAAGGTTTTGTGGAAAAACCACACGATTGATGAGGCGACATGGGAATCTGAAAATTCTATGAGGGATAAATACCCTGATTTATTTAAGTGAATAAATTTCGAGGATGCAATTTACAAATGGGAGGAAGGATGTAACATCCCAGGTAAATAAAGAATAATACATTTTCATATTTATTAATATTTTTTGAATTATGTATTAAATTTACTTTAACAGGGATTGCTATGTTCAATGGATAACCCTATTTAAATATATTTTTGGTCACTCTTATACATTTTATTGGACCAAATAAATTTCCTCTTTAGAATCGGGATATCAAAATTTACTTTGTGTAAATTTTTGGTATTTTCTGATAATGTTCTTTTTTTTAATGAATTGTAAAAAATGTTGTATTTTAATTCCAAACCTATTTTAATGTAATTTATTTATGAGGATAGATTATCGTTTTAATTTGTTTTAAAGTTAAATTAGAATATATTTTTACCATTTAATCCAATGGTGGTCATTGTAATTAATTTGACATTGAAATTGGACATAAACAAGTGTTAGTCTTTTGATAGATATTGTTTCTTCAAAACACGCTATTTGTTTTGACCACGGGAATAAATTATATAATAAATTAATGAAACTTATATTTCTTTAATTTTTCAAAATAGATATCATTTTTGAATTCAGAATATCAAATATAGCTTGGGGTGAAATTTGGTTATTTTTCTGAAGAACTTCAGTTTATGAATAATAGTGAAACCACTAAGTGATAGTTAAACAAACTAATTTTTTGTTTAAATGAATGTTTACCGCTTATGTGTATTGAATTTCAAAAATCCGACATACATGGTTATCATTATTAAGTAAAATGTTGTTCAAAGGGATTAAAATATTTTTTGGTGAATATTAACTTTTGAGTATTGTTAACCGCGATTAGAGGTAATTAGTGCAATTTAAGATAAAAATGATATTATAAAATTATAAAAATATCATTAAACATGTCCTAAACTTATTGGATAGGTCATGGACGACCAATACAATCCAGGGGTGAATTTTTGGGACCCCATGGAGCCACTTGAGTGAGATAATGACATTAATACCTTTTATTTAAAGTAAAAATAAAAATATCACAAACATGTATTGTTTTACTAAATAATTATTACATGGGGTTATATAAGCTATATTTTTTTACTATAAATATTCATTATAATTATAAAAAGATTTAATATATCATGGTAATTGTTTTATAATTTTTAGACTTCAAAAAAATTAAATTATTTATGATACAATGATGATGCAGTGTTTAGGTCATTAATGAATGATTTAAATAAATAAGAAGATAATGTTTAAAATAATATCCAAAACATTTCCAATTATTATTGGATGATTTTATATCGAGCATGGACCACCTTATCATCGTCTTTAATTATTTTTGGATCTTTAAAAACCGAATTTCATTTTATAATAAGATAATAGTTTCAAGAGTTCCAAGAGAGCCCCTCCTCTCCCTTATAAAAAGTCCCCACATCCTACCCATCTCTCACACTTCTCAAGCCCTTTGTCTCGTCCAAACTCTACTAAAATAATCTCCCAATATATCTCTCTTCATCCTAGAAGCCATAAATTAGGAAGAAAGCACTTCAAGAAACCCTTTTGGTTCAATCCAAGAGGAGTTACCCGATTTAAAGGTAAATTCTTCTCTAATGTTCATTTGGTTTATTTTGCTTCTACAACCCCTTAACTCTTTTTATTCCATTCATTTTTAACAACCCCAGTATCTTCAATATACTAGGATGTTGTTATAATAAGGATTGGATCTACACATACACACACCTACGTCTAATGAAAAAATAACATAATGTGTCAATGGATAGTGAATTTCTGCTTCATGACACGATGATTGTTCAATATTCTTTTAACACCTTTAAAGGTGGCCAGTAAGATGTCACTATGTTTATATATAATATTTATTATGTTTATTTTTTCTTTATGCGTCATTATTTTTCATTTATGGCATACCTTTGAGGTTTCCATTATGGGTAAAAACGATAATTTCATTTTAGGATGTGTGGACTACCGGCCCCTCAAAGTGATTTGATTCGTTAATGCCATATGTGGGACGTATAAAATATAGAGTTAATGACATTATATATGATATTATACTGGAATTAAAATATACCTTTATATAATTATGATTTCATTCCATTAGATACGAAATTGAAATGAAAGTAGCGTTCATGCGTACATACAACTTATCGTCTCCATGAACGGTACATTTCATTTATTACCTCTTGATGTTTTTTAATATTATAAATGAATGTATATAATGTATATATATGATATATATAATATCTACATAATTAACAACTTGTAATTATAAATATTTAATTTTTGACTCAAGTACCAATGATCGTTAAAATGACCATTATTAACTTAAATAATTACATAGTGTTCATAAAAAGGTAACAAGAGATATAAAAGGAATAATGAACTTGAAAAAGGATCTCAAGAAAGTTGAAATTAACTCAAGTTTATTATTCATGAGATTAAAGAAGGATCGAGTCATGTCGGACACGAGGTAAGGGACTTCATCTCAATCTCCTTCCATTGAGGCATATTTTGTTGTATACAAAACTTTCATTTATACATTGTATAAACACCTTTTGACTTTAACTTTTATTCAAAAGGGATATTTTTTATACGAAGAGTTTTAATAAACAAAAAAAAATGTTTTTTTTTGTCTTACGTATGCGAAAACAATTAATTCTCCACCGTCGTGACCATTATTTGAGTTTTGGCTTCCTGTACAATCAATTACTTTTATTTAATGAAAAATAAATACCATGTTTTACTTTTCTATTATTTTGGTATTGAAAATGGTTTTGATAATGTTTTTATTATTTCAATGTGTTTTTGATATCTTGTGATTGAAATGTGGAATTGTTATGTTTCCTTTATGAATGTTTTATGGGATAGTATTATATTATGGTTCTTGGGCATTATTTATGATAACGGGTGGTTCTGTGATAAACTAAAGGCGGGTGATCCCATGAGAGCCCTCCAATGCATTGTGTAACACGAAGGGGTTAAATGAAAAGGTATCTCTGAAGAGATTTATGGAATATACTGTGATGGGTATTCCAAACGTAACAATGAGGGTTACTCCCTACGTAAGAATGTTATGAATGCCTCAAGTTTCCTTTATGTCTTATGATTTATATGATTTATTCATGATTTGATGAGGTAAGTTAAAGTGCTTATGTTTTATGAGTAAAGTATGATTTCATTTATTCTTATGTATACATGGACTAATGTTTTCATTCCGTATTTTTATATACCTTACTGATATTTTTATGTTAATCCCATGTTTTTGAAATGTTTTTCACAGGTCAAGGGAAAAGAACATGATGTGCTCATAGTGTCAAGAAAGTGTCATGAAAGAATCCGTGTTTTATTTTATATACATCTCCTTTGATGGGAAAAATGAATACAGTATTTTATGTAACTGTCTTGTTTAAATATGGAATGTAATGAATGATTTATGATCTAATTCTCTAAAACTCTAAACCTGAAAAGATCCTCAATGTGCATTCTTGAAATAACTCATGATTAAGTAATGTTTAAGGCTGGGGCCTTATATTAAAAGGGTGTTATTAATAATTTTCAAAATCATATTCATTTTTATAACACCTTATATGACCATTTTATAACATCATTTGACCTATTTGTTAATAATATTTGGTTATATATGTTGTTTCGGATGCGTTCTTTACATGGTATCCATGGTTGGTTCATAAAATATTTTTCTTGTGGAATTGGAGTGAAAATCTTTAAGTGGAATGAATTTTTATTAATATGTTTCTAGGATATTAAATTATTCAATAATTCATTTTGGATATGTGGTATGAGTATGAATCATTAGATAAATGAATAGTGATACTTGTATTGATTATTTTGGTGATTCTTGGATACTCAAAAACATGTTTAATAACATACCTTTTATATTTTGAAGATAATTTAATTGAAAAACAAAATAAATGACATATAAAAAAGTTTAAAATCTTATCCAACCATTAAAATGTTTTGACAACCATGTCTGAAGGATATATAGGAAATTGAAGTCATGTTGTCCACTATGTGGGTAAATCGACACATTGTGAATATTGTTTTTATTTCAAGTATAAGAGGAAGAGGATAGGAAGAAAAATGATGAATTATTCCATAAACATGATAAAATAAATCATATATATAATAATTTATTTTCAATGCCTCTTGGATGAAGGGAGTGGAATAGATTATAAAAAAATAAAATAATCATAAATAAAACACAAGAATATAAAAGAGGATCTTTACCTCTCGATCTCTTCTCATTGAGATCCTCATTAGAGAATTATTATTTGGCCTTTTGGTGAGTAAAAATGGTATTCGACGTAAGGAAGATATTTGAGAATGTTATTTGGAATAATTTAGACAATGATCAAAGCATTTGAGGTGTTATAGGAATAGGGTGGTGAGGGTGGTATTTAGAGTGAATGTGCGGGAGTTTTTAATAAATCTCAATGGACATCTCATTAGTGGGTTTTTAAAACCCATGGGATTTTCCATGTTTTTGTCCCATGTTATTGGACAAATGGGACACCTTATATCGTATTTTTATCTTAACAAGTTGACCAGAATAATAACATCATTATTACATCATTATGATGTTATTAAACACACGAAAGAAATAAAACGGTATTTTTTTACTATTCAATTATATTTCAACTATCATAGAAAAATAAAAAAATAACACACTAACCATTTTTAATGTATATAATTAAATAATGAACACCATTTTTTGAAAATTATGTTCTATATAATATTAATTTACTTTTAAAATAAAATCATAACTTATTTGAAAAAAAATATAATACTATAACTCATTTTATATAACCTAGAAAAATTAATCAAGATCTCCTTGTATTATAAATTTATGTACATAGAATAATAATATGATTTACTATTAATAAAGTTCATATTAATATACATATTAATATTCATATGGCTATATTACTATTCCCCAAAACAAGTTGGTTCTATCAGACTCCAAATAACTTACTCATCACTATAGCAGATTTCCATTTTCATAATTCGAATCATAAAAGATATAAAATTATGTTTAAGAGATATTTTATAATTATATTATTTAAAAATGTTTGAATATGTATTGAATACATGTTTCAAGCATTTCAATTTATTTTTAAAAATTTCAGGTGTAACATTTTCCCCAATTTCTTTATATTTCATCCTCACATTTTCATTTACTTATTAAACAATGAGGGTACCTTTCCCTCATATAATTTTTAGATTCTATAATTCTTCTTCAAGCATGTGGGTTCTCTAAAAATAACATTACCTAGTGGAATATCCTATTCTGCAATACATGTTCTCTTTGATAAATAATGTGAACATGATTATCTTCATAAGAAAGGTTCACTTCAATTTGAACGGTTTCTAAGCTCAAAACATGAGATGAATTTGGAACATGATTTCTCAATATCGAAACATGAAAATATTTTGTACATATGATAAAATTAGAGAAAAATGTACTTTATATAATATTGGCCAAACATTATCAAGGATATAATAATGTATAATAAATCATGGACATAATCTCCCATTAATAAAAAGACACACAACACTTTTACATTGTAAGATTATATAAAAAATATGATCACATACCTAAAAAGAAAAGTATTGTCACGACCCATCCTCGATGCCCGTGCCGTGCCTACCCCAAGCCTACCTTCCATAGGCCGGGGGCTGGAGAAAAGCATCAAATTCGTAAATACTGATAAAAAGGGAAGGACTTTCCTTTATGGAAAGTAAACAAACACAACCAGAGTATAAGAGGAAGCAAAAAACTAGGTAAAACTGAATAAAAAATAGTGATGAAAGTAAAGGGTGCCAGAAATAAAAGCCCAGCTGTAATGTACAAGGAAATAGACAAACCAACTAGAAGGTGAGAAGTATCTCTTGAATCGTCCACCACGGATCCTACCTAAAGGGTATGTAAAGATGTCGCAGCTCCTAGATCATCCATCGTGGATCCTACCTGAAGGGTAGGTACAGATAACTTCATCAGTGCCCTCGTCCATCAACCTCCTCCGGGTACCGACTCTTCATGTGGTCCACCTTTGGGTACTGACTCATCGTGAGGTCCACCTCCAGGTTCTGTCCAGTCCTCGTACACTCAGCCTCTGTCAGAGCTGTCGGTCGTCTGCATCCAACACAACAAGGTTCGGGAAAAGCCCATGTAGGGGTGATTATAACGATACTTAGTTGGGACCCTGATACACTCAAGGCCTCACTAAATCCAATAAGGATAAACCACATAGAAGGATCTCAACAGATAACCATTACATAGGTATATTCCCATTCACATACCTATGTTATCATGTAACCCATCTCAATCATGAGGATAACACAAAGGATATTGACTCAGTTCAAACCATGATTTTTATACGCGATTATGAAACACGGTTGCTGGAGGCCTCCTCCTCTGTAGAGTGCAGTAGTCATTTCACGACTCTGAGGTGCCACTCACTAACCTTAAACTACTGAGGTACTCCTCCTGTTGAGTACCATGGGTCTGCCACCTCACAAAGTAGTTCTCATCCACCATGTGTTTGCCACCGCACACAATAGTGCTCCCCCTCATAGCCTACAGAGGTACTCCTACTATCGAGTACCATGGGTCTTCCACCTCACAAATTATTTCTCCTTTTCAATGGGTCTTCCACATCACTAAGTAGTGCTTCCCAATAGGCTATACAAGTCACTCAGAATCAAATCGGACAAGCAGTCATTAGGTCTCAGCCAGCTACAAGGTCATCGTACTCCGTATGCTCGCCTCCAGGAAGATCCGCTCCACGAGCCACTGGTGAATACTCCAAGTATCACTAAGTCCCACAAATAAGTATCACAAATGACCGCCTCGTCATATATGTCTCAACGCAACCGATGACATGTCAATCGGACTCCCGGTCCGTGAGTTATTAGCTTCCTTGTTCTGGGGGCCCGGTTGGTTTCATGTACAAACCAACCCGACCATATCACAACTGTACCCCAAACTCCCATGGGGTACACACAAAGGAACCATTTCTCAATGAGATCACCAATTCCACTGATGGTTCGTTAAACGGACGTCCTATCTGAAAGTTATCGTCTTTTCCATTCCAGGGGCCCGGTTGGATTTCGGGTAAAATCCATCCCGGACATACTCCAACTGCACCCAAAACTCAGGTGGAGTATTCTAATAGAACCGTCTCATCAAGAGGAATCCCAAAAAGTCTACAGTGCGTCAATCGGACGTCCGTAGCTCATGTTATAATCATTTCCACTCCGAAGGTCGGATTGGTTTCGAGTTTAAACCAACCTGGTTGTATACAAACCTCTTGGAAACCTTGAGTTTAATATACCAAAACGACCATCTCAATCCAATTAATCTAACAAAACTAATGGTGCATCGATCGGAGGTACAAAACTTATGATATTGGCGTTTAACTGAAGACGGTCCGAAGATAGGGGGTCTGGGCAAGGTCCGACCCGACCCAACACCCCCAGGGGCGGCCCGAACTGGGTCCACCCGACCCGGGTATGGGTCCAGCCCAGTTGTGCATGGCGCGGCCCGGTTGGCAAGGCCCGACCCTATGATGGCAGCCCGGCCCGGCCGACGTGGTCCGGTCCACGTCACCCACGCGGTTGGCCGCGTGGATGGGCAACAAGGGGGGTTACACCCTCTGGTTCTTCAGAAATGGCCGGCCATTACGGCCGACCTTTGGTAACTGGGGGACCCCATTGGGTCCCGCATCTTGAAGGAACCGGAGGCCTTCACAGCCGGCCTCCCTTCCTAGTTCATCGTGGCCCACCCCGTCCGCGGTTCTTGTAGTTCCAACACAGTACGCCGGCGCTGCGCCCCTCCAATGCGACCCGTCACAGCCACGGCCTGGCTCAACTTCGTGAGACACGTTGGTGCCGCCCTTTTCCTGCGACCCTGAAATCATGCGCTGATGACCCTCTTGTGGTCGGACCGTCATTGTACTGTTCTTCGTAGTCCACCTCCATAGTCCAGAAACAACAACGAGATGGGAAGGGTCGGACCGTGTTCATGCGGTCTGAGCCCTTCCTCGTCAATATTGTATCATGCGGCCCACCGAAACTCAATAATTTGAACAAAGAAGATTAATGTAACCAAACATGAACATAACAACCCTTACCTCGTAAAACGACGTTAAACGATGGCGAGTCGCGGAAGACAGTGTCATTCTGTCAACATCGGGAAGAAAGGAGTCGAGGGTGGCGTCGACGTTCTTTGTCGGAGGATGAGGAAAACTCTCCAAGAGCTGGGAACCGTGCTTCGCTGCTAGCATTTCGCCGCTTGAAGAAGCCGTCGAGAACTCCTTCCCCTAGCCTCCATTATATAGGAGTGGTAGGGTTCATTGTTGGCACGCAAGTCATAAATGGAGGATTTATGATAGTGGGATCCACCAAATTAATCTGCTGCGGTGGCATATTAAAATGGGGAGGAAGTTAAAAAGGGGGGTGGTTAATGCATTGGTGGTCCCATCATTAAAAAGGGAGGTTTCACCATTCTCAATTAAGAGGGGGATTTAAACCAAGAGGCTCTCCCTCATAAATTAGGGGGTGTCAAGGAGTTATGATTCCCCTCCCATTAATAGGAGGCCTCGTGTGGTTTCCACCACAATCAACCTCACATGGGAGGTTGGATCTCGGTGGGCCCCACCACCATAACCTCTAATGGGGGGCTAGGGTGTGGCGGTCCCACCACCAACTCCCAAGTGAAGCTTCTAACCACTTTATCTGCACGGTATGTGTTTAACAAAATAAAATAAATTGTTCACTTATTTTATTATATTAACCCACGTAAAACCCCGAAAGCTAACATTCATACCCGATCATCTGCCATTGAGGTGAATGTTTTCTTACGTGAAAACCCACGCTGCGAGTTCAACGGCGCCCTAAAATTTCAATTCCGAGCACCGGTTCAAAATATAGAAAAACCTACTCATTCGTTCACTGAACGTACCCGAGCTAAACTTTGGAAATTGATTCTGGGCACACCAGACCTCGGAATTAAGTGCCGTCAAAAGCCACATACTCATAAAATTCCAAATAAGTTAATAAAAAAAATTACTTTAAATTTATGGGTATTTACATTACTCCCACCTCAGGGATTTACGTCCCTATAAAGCTAAATCATAAACTAGGGAAACCAAAGAGGGTACGAAGCACGTATTTGAGCCTCCCACTCCCATTTTTGCTCCTAGAGGTTCACGTCCTTCCAAATAATGGCCACAAGAGGAATCGACCATCCAAGTAGGACCCTCTTTTTTCGAACCTCGATCTCCACCGGGACCTCCGAAAAATTCTCCCCATCATCGAAGATATGAGACGAGTCGTGCACGTATCTCCTCAGCTGAGATACATGGAAGATGTCGTGCACCCAGTGAAACTATGGTGGAAAGGATAGGAATTAAGAAACCTCACTTACACTGATGAGTACCTAAAAAGGTCTGAAGAATCGTGGAGTTAACTTTCCGCCTCGGCCAAAACTTTGTAGACCTCATCATGGTGAGACCCGTAAGAAGACGTGGTCTCCACCCTTGAACTCCAGTGGTCTCGCCTCCTATCTTCATAGGACTTCTGAGAGAAGATGCACTTGAGACTAATGAGTTGGAGATAACCGTAAACCGTTCACTCAATGAACAATTGGTGAGACTAGCTAATTGTAAGAACTCATCTCCATCCTGCTTCATCTACATTATACCATTGAGCTGCAAAGATTTATCCTATACCGAAAAAATAAATCTGGTCTCATCCCCCCTGGATGAACCACGTTTTTTACCTAATACAGTCAATCCACACATGAACGGTACTATTTCATTCCATAGATGATGTCGTCAGGCCTTGACGATACTACAAAGAGATTCAATCGTTACTCTGACCTCCAAGGGTCGAGTTACACTGTCAGCATCAATGTGAGGTTATTGTGTCTCCTCCAGTAGTAATATTGCATGTGAGGGTTAAGTCAAAAGTTTTAACTGGAACCTCTTAGTATCAACCATACAAAAAGGACAGGAAGGTAAACATCACAATGATAAGAGTCTTTTATTACTGCAGCTCAAGTACATGATGCACAACAACCACAAACAACAACAACATGGAACTTAGACACCCAAGAACAAAAGGCCTCCATGCCTGGATCTAGTCTCTCTCTTGTCCACCTAATTTAGGAGCTCCATAGTCGTATTCTTCATCTGCTTGAAGCTGTGATCTCCCATGTGCACCTATTCCCTATGGTTGAGGTGGATCCCCTGGTGGTGGAGGTTGCGACACCTCGAAGCGTCGTCCACCTCCAGCTGCACGACCAGCTCCCCTGCATTGGTCTCCAGCTCCTTGCGGTCCACCTCGATCGAACCTCTTCCTATACCTGGGAGGTCCTTCATCTATATGTTGATCATCTGAGCGGTGGGTCAGATAGTCACGATCCATGTGACCATGTCCTCCGCATGTGTAAAACAGCATGGCAGTTCTGGATCTATCACTACCCTTGGTGCCTCACACTATCGATCCTGAGTCATACGGTTGGCCACCTGTACGTGTGGTCGTCTTAGTCCTCTACGTCATCTATCTACTGCTAGCTACAGAAGACTCCACTGCATGCCGGCTAGAAGTGGGTCCTGCTACTGGAGACTGCTCAGCAAGGAAACTCTCCACTAAGAGGGATCGCTCCAACACCCCCGTCTGTGTGGAGATGCGGTGGGAAACAACTGAAGCTCCAATCTCTCGCCGGAGCCCCTGCTCGATGGTCCAGGCCCGAAAGAACAGGTCACGTACCATGTTTGTGTAGTAGAACAAGAGGTCTGTGAACCTTGATGAGTACTATTATACTAACATGTTTCCTTACTACAGATGTAGTAGCTCATGTGTCTTCACCGCTCGAAGGGTGGCTGGTACAAATTCTTCCCGGAACAAGTTCTTGATGTTTTCCCATAATAGTTTCGCCTCGTCGTGCATCTGGAGCATCAGGCTCCACCATCTGCCTATTGCTTCCTATATGAGGCTAGCAACAAGGATCCCCATTAAGTCTGATGGAATCCCTACTATCCTGAAGACTCTCACCATAGCCTCCAGCCAATCCTATGCCACCTATGGGTTCGTCTCTCCCCGGAACTAGGGTGGCCTCTGGTGCTTGAACTCCTGCATTGTGCTCTAGCGGTGTGCATCACCTGCTGCTGTGGCTGGTGGCATCGGTAGCCTAATGAGTGGTAGTTTCACTAGATCCTCCGTTGGTTCCCCAACTGAAAGAGGGACCTATACTGAGGCCTCGACGCTCGGTGAGCTGTCAATATGTAAAACTCTCGGGGCTCTAACTGGTCATCTGCGGGGAGGAATCTTGAACAAAATAGACACGACATGGTCAAAAGATTATACCTGGTGAGATGAACTAGATTGAACTGACTTAAAAGACCTTTTGAAAACACACACGCAATCAGTGTTTTTTTGTACTGATTCGGAAATCAGTAGTCGGGGTCCTGGTGTACGGATATGTCAGTCGCCACACCAACACTAGACTCCCTGAACTAAAAGCCACAATCGATACCCTTAACACTATTTCTTCATAAAAAGAAAAATATCAGAGTTCTATGTTCTATGGTAGAACCAGCTCCTCTGATACCAATTTGTTAAAACCCATCCTCAGGGCCCATGTCGGGACAACCCACCGCCCACCATCCATAGGCCAGTGGCTGGCGACTAGCACCAAAGGCATAAATCCCGATAAAAAGGGAAGGCATTGCCTTTATGAAACGTTAACAAACACAACTAGAGTACAAGAGGAAGCAAAACACTATGTAAAACTGAATGAAAAAGTAGTTCTGAAAGTAAAGGGGGCCATAAATACAAGAACAACTGTAAAGTACAAGGAAAAAGACAAAAAAGTTGGAAGGTGACAAGCAGCTCTTGAATCGTCCACCACAGATCCTACCTGAAGGGTAGGTACAGATGTCGTAGCTCCTAGATCGTCGACCATAGATCCTAACAAAAGGGTAGGTATAGATTGCCTCCTCAGCGCCCTCATCCGTTAACCTCCTCTAGGTACCGAATCGTCGTGTGGTCCACCTCTGGGTACCGACTCATCGTGAGGTTCACCTCCAGGTTCTGTCCAGTCCTCATACACTAGGCCTCCATCAATGTTGTCTGTCATCTACATCCAACACAACGAGGTGCGGGCATAGCCCATGCATGGGTGATTATAACGATACTCAGTAGGGACCCTGAGACCCTCAAGGTCTCACTAAATACAAAAAGGATAAACCACAATTAATGATATCAAAAGATAACCTTTAATTAGGTATATGCCCATACATATACCTAGGTTATCAAGTAACCCATCTCAATCATGAGGAAAACAAAAAGGTCATCGACTCAGCTCAAACCAGGATTTTTATACACGATGATGAAACACGGCTGCTAGAGAACTCCTCCTCTGTAGAGCGCTATAGTCCTATCACGACTCCGAGGTTCCAATAACTAACCATATACTTCTAAGGTACTCCTCCTGTCGGGTACCACGAGTTTTCCACCTCCCAATGTAGTGCTCCTCCACCATGGGTCTGCCACTTCACATAGTAGTGCTCCCCCTCATAGCCTACAGAGGTACTCCTCCTATTGAGTACTGCATTTCTACCACCTCACAATGTATTGCTCATTTGCCATGGGTCTTCCACCTCACAAATTATTTCTCCCCACTGGGCTATACAAGTCACTTCGAATCAAATCGGAAAAGCAGTCATCAGGTCTTAGCCAGCTACAAGGCCACAATACTGTATATGCTCGCCTCCTGGAGGATCCCCTCCATGATCCATAGGTCAATACTCCAAGTATCATAAAGTACCACTAAAAAGTATCACAAAGGACCGCCTCATCAGAGGGGTCTCAACGCAACAGACGACGTGTCAATAGGACACTCGGTTCGGGAGTTATTAGCATCATTGTTCTGGGGGCCCGGTTGGTTTCATGTATGAACCAACCCGACCGTATAACAATTTTAACCTGAACTCCCATGGGGTATACACAAAGGAATCGTTTCTCAATGAGATCACCAACGCCGCTGAAGGTTCGTCAAAAAGATGTCCGGTCTGAAAGTTATCTGCTTTTCCGTTCCAGGGGCCCGGTTGGATTTCGGGTACAATCCAACCCGGAAAACATCCAACTGTGTACAAACCTCCGGTGATGTATTACAAAAGTACCATCTCATCAAGAGAAATCCAACAAAGTTGACGGTGCGTCAATCAGACATCCAGAGATCATGTTATAAGTGTTTCTGCTCCAAAGGCCCGGTTGGTTTCGAGTTCGAACCAAACCGGCCTTACCCAAAATTCGGTGAAACCGTGTGTGTAATATAACGAAACTACCATCTCAATCCGGGGAATCCTAAGAAACTGATGATGTGTCGATCGGATTTCCACAACTCATGTAATGGGCGTTTAACTGAAGACGGTCCGAAGATAGGGGTCTGGGCCTGGTCTAACCCGGTCGAACACCCCCTCGGTCGACCCGACCCTTGTCCAGGTCCGAGCCAGTTGGGCATGGCATGGCTCAGCTGGGGCGGCCCGGCCCGGCCGGCATAGCCCATCCTGGCGCTGGCGGCCTGGCCTGACCGAAGTGGCCCGGTCCACGTGACCCACTCGGTTGGCCGCGTGGCTGGGGGACCAGGGGGGTTCCACCCCCCGGTTCTTTGGAAACGGCCGTCCATTAAGGCCATCCTTTTGTAACCGTGTGACCCCCTCGAGTCCCGCCTCTTGAAGGCACCAGCAGCCAACACAGACGTCCGCCCTTCTCAGTCCGCCGTGGCTATGTTCAACCAGCGCGGCGCAACGACACCGCGCTCGACCACCGCAGCCCACCCCGGCCGCGTCCCCCTTGAAGCTCTGGCACCGCGCCCCTCCGCCCCCCCGGGCCGCAGTTCATGTAGTTCTGGCGCCACGCACCTCCGTTGTGACCCATCCTGGCCGTGGACTTGCTCAACTTCGTGTGTCACATTGCTACAACTCTTTTGCGACGCCCCGGAAATCATGCGCTAACGATCCGCTTGTGGTTGGCCCATTTTCGGACGGTTTTTCACCGTCCGCCCCTATCGTCCACAAACAAAAACGCGAGGGGAAGGGTTGGACCTTGTTCGTGTGGTCCAAGCCCTTCCTCGTCAAGATGGTATCAAGCGGCCTAAAGAAACTCAAGAATTTGAAGAATGAAGAGGAATAGAACTAAATATGAACATAACAACCCCTACCTCATAAAACAATGTTAAACGATGGCGAGTCGTGGAATATGGTTTCGTTCTGTCAACGTCGGAAAGGAAGGATCCGAGTGTGGCATCAGCGTTCTTCATTCTTCATTCTTCGATGCTAGAGGTGGAAATCTCTCCAAGTGTTAGGTGCCGTGCTTCACTGCTAGCGTTTCGCCTCTTGAAGAAGCCGTCCAGAACTCATTCCCCTAGCCTCCTTTATATAAGAGTGGGAGGGTTTGTCGTTGGCACGCAAGTCATAAATGGAGGATTTATGATAGAGGTCTCCACCAAGTTAATCTGCTATGGTGGCGCATTAAAATGGGGAGGAAGTCAAAAGGGGGGTGGTTAATTCTTGGGTGGTCCCCTCATTAAAAAGGGAGGTTTCACCTTCCTTAATTAAAAGGGGGATTTAAACCTAGAGTCTCTCCTTCATAAATGAGGGGGAGTCAAGGAGTTATGAATCCCCTCCCATTAATGGGAGGCCCCGTGTGTTTTCAACCACAATAAACCTCACATGGGAGGTTAGATCTCGGTGGGGTCCACCACCATAATCTCTCATGGGGGATAGGGTGTGGCAGTCCCACCTCCAACTCCCAAGTGGAGATTCTAACCACTTTATCCGCATGGTATGTGTTTAAAAAAATAAAATAAATTGTTCACTTATTTTATTTTATTAACCCACGTTAATCCCTAATAACTAACATTCATACCCGATCATCTATCGTCGATGTGAAAGTCTTCTTAGGTGAAAACCCACATTGTGGGTTCAACGATGCCCTCAGATTTTAATTCTGAGCACCGGTTCAAAAGATAGAAAAAACCGCTCGTTCGTTCACTGAACGTACCCAAGATAAGATTCGTAAATTGATTATGGGCACACCGGGCCTCAGAATCAAGTGCCGTCAAAATCCACAGACTCGTAAAATTCTAAAGAAATTATGAAAAAAAATTCCTTGAATTTTCAAGTTCTTTACAAGTATTAAATCCTTTTATTTGCATAAATTTTCAAACTTCTTTGACATGTCCTCATGTGTTGTCAGATCATCTTCACTTTCTTAGCCACATCCTCTACTAATTCTGGTACCATCACCATCCTTCCCTGATTTATTCCCAAATATCTAGAGTTCAAGACCGCTTCCCATATAATTCCACAAAAGGTTCAATATATGTACATGAATGAAAACAATTATTATATGAAATTCAACTAAACAAATATGTTGATCCCAAATTCCCTAGTAATCTATTGACCAATCTTGAATCATATCCTCTAATGTTCGAATAGTCTTTTCAAACATCCAATCTATTTGGGGATAAAAAGATGTATTCAAATGTAATTCTATTCCCAATGAAATCTAAAGTTGTTTCAAAAATATAGAAATAAACCATGGTTCACAGTAAGATACAATTGAAAGAGGAAATCCATTTAACCTGCAAATCCCTTTATGGTATAGTTGATAAAGATGTTCCAAATACATTTTATCTTGAATTGAAAGGAAACTGGAATATTTATTCGGTAGATCAACAAAATCCCAAATAACATTACTACCTCAATAATTCATTGGTAGTCCTACCATTAAGTCCAAGGATATATTTTTCCCATTTCTAATATGGAGCTAGAAAAGGCTGATGTATTCCCTCTGTGAAATGCCACTGTATTTTAACATCTTGAAATGTCAAAAATTTCTTTTAAAATATGAAATATTTATTTTCATTTCGTCCCACTATAAATACTTCTATAGGTCATTTCATATCTTTTTTTCTACATGGATTAAATAAAAATAGAGAACTATGAGATTCTTAAAAAAATAATTTCTTCAAATGAGAATTACAAGGCAAACACAATATCATTACAAATCATATAACACAATCCTTATCAATGTTAAATTCAATAAACATACCCATTTTAACCAATTATATATTTTTCTACAACTCCCAATGTTCCTTCTATTCTTTCATAATTCAATATGAAAAATACCTCTTTATAAAAACCTAAAACAAAATATTGGAATTTTTGGACCTAATAACTTCCAAGAATAAATTCATCAAATCATTAATCCAGGGGTCATGTTACAAATGTATCATGGTTAATGATGCATGGTTTTTTTGGCTCAAGGCATCTGCCACTTTGTTTTTCTATGCTAATTTTTTTTATCAGGAAATCATAATCCTTTATCAATTCAAGTCATATTTTCAACCTCATGTTTAATACATTTTGAGTTAATAAAATTTAAAAAAATAATTCAATCTATATTTCACATTTGGAACCATATACCTTATACCTCCACACTTTTAAATCTAAAAAACACACCTAATAATTCAAAATCATGTGTGGCATAATTTAACTAATGAAGTTTTAGTTGTTTTCAAGCTTAAGAAAATTACCTACTCATTTTTCATCAGAACACAACCATCTACATTTAATGAAGAATCACTGTTACTGAAAACATTACCATTTTTAGATGGTCGCATTCAAACTAGATGATTAACATATTTTATATTCAATTCCTGAAATAAAAAAATCACATTGGTTTTTCTTGATGAATTTAAACCCTTTTCATGTTAACTTAGCTATTATACTAGATAACCATGCAAATTCTCTAACAATCATCCAGTTATAATCATACAATCCAAGATAACCATGAATATAGATTAAATTTGTGTGTCATGGAAATTCGTAAACAACTTTATTTTTAGAAGGATCAATAGTTATTCCTTATGTAGAAAAAAGGATACCATGTAATGAAATTTTTAGAAACCAAATTAAAACATTATGATTTTATCAAATAGTTTCCTTTCATTTGTTGTTTTCAAATAAACCCTTTTATATTTTTCTTTCTCTTATTTAATTATAGAATATACTAGAATTTTATCAATAAGAAGAACCACAAACTTATCAAATAAATCCTGAACTATTATATTCATGATATCCAAGAATATCGTAGGTGAATTTGTTAACCCAAACAGCATAAATATAAATAAATAGTGACCATACATAGTTCATATAGCTGTTTGTGGAATGTCATACCCTTCACATTTATCTGACGGTACCTGAATCATATGTCAATCCTAACCAATTATTGATCTCCCTTGATTTTTTATACCGGTAATCAATATGAGGCATGTGATACTTATTCATAATGGTTGTAACATCTGAGGTAAATAAAGAAATAATGCATTCTATTTTTTATTAATATTTTCAGAATTAAATATTAATTTCACATTAAAGGGATTTCTATGTTCGATGGAATACCTGATACGAAACAACAGGTTTCTTTGAAATCATTCGTTTCACACTAATAATAAAAAATTATTATTTTAAATGGTAGTCAACTCCTAGCCGTTTTATTAGATTGAATGCACAAAACTAACTAAATAAGATTATACATGTTTGATAAATAAATGTTAGAGGCATAAAATTTTAATGAATCTAATTTTAAGCATACAATACTTTAAAAGGTCGATTTGCCACCATTTAATGGATAACCCTAATTAAATCTAGTTTTGGTCACTTTTATGTGTTTTATTTGAAAAAATTAAATTCTTCTTTCGATTCCAGACATCAAAATTTACTTTGGGTTAAATTTTGGTATTTTTTTGTAATGATCAATTTTTTATGAATAGTGAAAAATACTATATTTTTAATCAAAAGTGCATTTATATATAATTTATTTATATGGTTATATTATCATTTAAATTTTTCTAAAGTGTAATTAGATTATATATTTTCCAATTAATCCAATTTTGGTCATTGGAATTAATTTCACATTAAAATATGACATAAACATGTGTCGATCATTTGATAGTTATTGTTTCTTAAGAACACGTTATTTGTTTTGACAATGGGAATTAGTTTTAAATTAATTAATGCAACTTATATGTTTTGAATTTGGTAAAATATACATCATTTTTGAATTCGGAATATCATATATAGCTTAGGCTGATTTTTTTGAAATTTTCTTGAAAAACATCAATTTGTGAGGAATTGTAAAACGACTTAGTTGTAGTTCAAAAACTAACATTTTCATTAAAACGAAACTTTACCACTTCTGTGAATTGAAATTGAAAAATCCATCATACATGGTTGTTATTAGTAAGTAAAATGTGGTTCAATAAGATGAACATATTTTTTTGGTGAATAGTAACTTTTGACTTTTTTTACAGCGGTTAAAGGTAAATATGGTAATTCAAGGTAAAAAAATATTATAATAATTACAAATTATCTTAAAACATGTCATAACCTTATTGGTTGAGTCATTTATGAACAGGGGCATATTTGGGTCGATTTTGGGACCCCATTGAGCCACTTGGGTGTGATAATGAAACTTTAGATTAATTAACTTAAAGTAAATGAAAAAATTACAAATACCAATATCTTTTGGTAAATTATGTTTTACAAGGGGTTATATAAAATATTTTTTTGACTATAAATATTCATTGGTAAGATAAAAAGCTTTATTAAATGATGGTTTTTTTATAATTTTAGTCATCAAATAAATTAAATTATTTATGACACAATAATGATGTAGTATTTACCTCATTAATAAAAGATTTAGATAAATAAGGTTATAAATATTAAAAAATTATACAAAACCTGTCCATTTCTTATTGGATGATTTTATATCGACAATTAGTCATCTTATCTTCAACTTTAGTTATTTTTGGACCTTCACGAACTGAATATCATTATATAATAAAATAATATTTTCAAACATCCCTAAAGAGCCCCTCTTCCCCCTTATACTAATCCCTTACTTCTAACTCATTCCACACACCTCTCAAGCCCCTTGGACCATTCAAAACCTTCCCAAATAAGCTATCTGGTTACCTCTACTCCTCATAGAAGCCTTCAATTTTGCAGAAGGCACTTCAAGAAGTCATTTTGGTTCAAACCATAGGGAGTTACAAAAATTAAAGGTAGAAATTCCTCAAAACATCTTTTATTTTATTTTACTTATCCAACCCCTAAAATATTTATATTATTTTCTTTTATAACAACACATGTATCCTAAATATACTAGGATGTTGTTATGAGACAGAATTTAACTACACTAACACACACCTTCGTCTAATGGGTGTAGAACATACTATTTCTGTGGAAGGAAAACTAACGCCTCATGAATCGATGATTATTCGATTATCTGTAACCGCCATTCATGGTGGCCATTAAGATGAAAATATATTTATATATGATCTATATTATGTTTATTATTTCTTTATTATAATATATTTGTCATTTATATCTTACTTTGATGCTTTCCATTCTGGGTAAACAAAATAATTTCATTTGAGGAAATCCGGACTACCGCCCGTTCAAATTGATATGACTCGTTAATGCCTTATGTGGGACATATAAATGATGGATTTAATGATATTATCTATGATATTATTCTGGAATTATAATATAAGTATGTATCATTATGTTCTAATTCCATTATAAGAAGAAATAGAAATGAAAGTAGCGTTAATGCGTACGTATGGCTTACTGTCTTCATGAACAATGCATTTCATTTCACATCTCCAAATGTTATGTAATGTTGTAAATACATGTATATAATAGGTATATATTATATATATGATTTCTAAATCATGAATATCATTTTGGATATAATGAACTTTTGACCATGTGAACCACTTTTAATTTAATGAAGTCCAATTATGAATCATGCACCAAATATTGACAAAACAAATGTTGTTAACTTAAATGATTAAATAATCTATATAACATGGTAATAAGTGATATAAAAGGAATAATGAACATGAAAAGGGTTCTTAAGAATATAGAAATTATACCTAGTTTAATATTAATAAAAATTAAGAACGAACATGTCAAGTCGGACACGAGGTAAGGGACTTCGTCTCAATCTCCTTTCATTGAGGAATATTATGAAAACATATACATGCTTCTGTTACATGGTGTATAATAAAACCATTTTACTTTTAGTTTTATTCAAGGGGAATATTTTTTTCTACGAATCATTTTATTGAATGACAAACAAAATGTTTTTAGTATTTACGGTGACAATGACCTCTCTGTTTCACAAATCATTATTTGGCTTCCTCTATAAGACTTAATGTTTCCAAAAATGAAAAACAAATCCCTTAGTTTGTTTTTGGGTGTTTTGGAATTGATAAAAGTTTTTAATGGAATGATTATTTCAGTATCTTGAAATTATTTCTTCTGATTGCAAATTAAATGTTATTGGTGAAATGTATATAATTGGAATATTTTATGTGTTATGATTTTATAATATTGAATTGAAATTTGATAGGTGGATACTAGATAAACCAAATGACGGGTGGTGTTGTGATAAACCCGTATGGGAGGTTATGTTATAACCTCCAACGCATATGGTATGGAAGTTACCCATGTGGCTATTCCATTTAGTGATATGTGTGGAAGTCGACCTTATGTTTATTCCGTTTGATAATGTTTATGTCCCAAGATACCTTTATATGTTATGTGTTATTTATATGGGTTTTATGGTAATCTTTTGGTTACAAAATGGTATGTATTGACCTTTTATTCAATGAGGATTATTTAAAACTTCATAAAGGTGAAAATTGTTACTTATGATAATGTATTCATAGTTTACATGTTGTTTTGAAAAACTAATAGTTATCCTTCTTTGTGTATCCTTTACTGAGCTTTTTATGCTCAACCAATGTTTTAGAAATGTTTTTGATAGGACATAATGTGGAATAAGGACAAGGATGGGATCAATGAAATGTCATGCTCTCTAAAACACAGAACTAGACATGACTATTTTTTTCAAGAGTTTTTATTTTATGAAAAAAGTGGGAACTGAGTAGAAGTGTCTAACATGAAATTTTTGAGATGTAATGTAATAGTTATGGAATAATTCTATAAAACTCTAAACATGAGAATATCTTCAATTGGAATTATTCATTTAATTAAAGATTATGTAATGTTTAAGGCAGGTTCCCTATAGTAGGTATCTGAGTTTGGTTTAGGCAACATTAGGAGTTATGGTTTTTTTAATTTATATACATAAATTAATTTATGGTAATATTGAAATAATATAGCCTTTACAGATTACCATTCTATTCACCTAAGCAACTTCTTTGTTCAGAATGGTTTTACATATAGGAAATAGGATAGCTATGTTGGGACGACATCCAGAGGAAGACAACCTTCCAAATCTTCTACCTGAGATTTTCAGAATTAGAATTGAATAGTTTTTTGTAGTGATGGAATAGTTAACTTAGGTTATAAATGGTGGTTGTATCCATGCACAAGATCAAAATGATTAACCACATAGGAACATGTTAGTACTGGAGCATTTCATGAGGCATCATCCTCTATCATTCAGAATATCATCAGACCCTATGCTATCCGAAGAGTGGATTAATGCACTGGATAAAATTGTTGATGTCATGGTTTGTTAAGAACATCAAAAGGTTAGTCTCGCTGTTTATCATTTTGAACATGAATCTAATAAGTGGTGGATGATGGTGAAAAATATCAGGGATAATAAGGAGAATGATGCTAATGAATGAAATGAATTAAAATGTATGTTCCTTGAAAAATGCTTTCCTACAGTGGTTCGACAAAGTATGGAAAAACAATTCCTAGAATTGAGGCAGGAGGATGAATCACTGGCTTCTTAAGAAGAAAAATTCACTCGACTGGCGGGGTATGCTCTAAATTTCATCATAGATCATGATATTAAGATAAATCGATTTAATTCAGGACTGAAGCCGCAATATATAAGATCATAAGCCTCTCATGAGGTCAAATGTTATGAAAAGCTTGTTCAATGTGCAAAGAAGGTGGAAAGGATTTTGTCGATGATCAAGTGTTCTTTAAAAAACAGAAGAATAAGAGGTCCAATTGGTAGGCAACGGGAAAGAATTAATCAAAGATGCATGGAGGTAAGAAAACTAAATATCCATATTTTGAGAATTGTGGTAAAAAGCATCCAGGAGAATGTTTATCACTATGTGGGAAGTGATTCTGGTGTGTATAGTCTAGTCATATTGCTCATAACTATAAGGAAGATGATCAATCACCCAATGAAAATCCAGCAGCAAGATGTTTTAAGTGCAATGAATTGGGTCATTATGAAAATGAGTGTCCAAAGAAGAACTCAAATGAGGGAAATCAAGAACACTAAATGAAGAAAGGGGTGGTGAAATCCTTTGCAAGTACTTTAATAGATGATGGACCATCGAATGATGTTATATCAGGTACACTATTTGTTTGTTGATATAATACCAATGTGTTGTTTGATTCAAGGTCTACACACTCTTTCATTTATGATAAGTTTTCTAGTAAATTGGGAATTCCATCTCATGATATCAATACTGAACTTATGGTAAAAACACCTAGAGGAAATGTTGAGACAAAAAGAAATTATAAGAACCTTCATGTCCTTATGTGTGGAAATAATCTACCAGCAAACCATATTGTTTTGTATCTAGTAGGGTTTGATGTTATTTTGGGTATGAGTTGGATTTTTTATCATGCAAAGAATGACTGCAGAGGTAAAGATATTTGTTTTCAGAAATATTTTTACTTTGTGTACAAGAATGAACCCTTGATTTTGGTAACATATCATGATGTTGAGAAACTAGTAACAGATGGAAATGAATGTTATCTTTCACATATTGTTGAAAAAAGGAAATATTCAGATAAATGATGTGCCAGTGGTTAATGAGTTTCATTATGATTTTCCTGTTGAGCTTCCTAGTATTATACTTTATCTGGAAGTTGAATTTACTTTTGACTTAGTTCCTGATGCAAAACAAATTTTAATACCCCCTTATTGAATGGCTTAAATTGAACTTTTATATTTAAAGATGCAATTACAGGATTTATTAGATAATGGTTTCATTCGACCTACCACATCACCATGGGGTGCACATGTCTGATTTGATAAAAAGAAATATTGTTCTATGAGACTTTGCATTGATTATAGAGAACTAAATTACATTACTATTAAGAACAAGTATCCGTTGCTTCATATCGATGATTTGTTTTATCATCTCCAAGGATCTCAGTATTTTTTGAAGAATTATTTGAGGTTGGGGTACCATTAGTTGAAATTATAGGAAGTAGACATTCCGAAGACTGCATTTAGTACTAGATATGGCCATTATGAAATTGAAGTTATTCCTATTAGTTTAACCAATTCACCTGTTGTATTCATGGATCTTATGAATATAAATTTTTCTAAGTTCTTGGATTAGTTTTTGGTTGTGTTAATTGATGATATTTTGTTTTATTTCAAAAGTAAAGAGGAACATGATTGTCATTTATGGGTTGTCTTGCAATCCATAAAAGTAATGAAACTTTTTGAGAAATTAATAAAGTGTGAGTTTTTGTTATAGAAAATTTCTTTCCATGTTCACATTGTTTCAGAAAATTGTGTAACTATTGATTCTGAGAAAACAAAGGTTGTTGAAAAATGGCCACGATCCACAAATATAACTGATATTCATAGTTTTCTTGGTTTGGAAGGTTATTAACAGAAGATTATTGGGTAATTTTCACAGTTATCTAGCTCACTAACTATGCTAACTCGAAAAGGTTTTATGTTCATTTTGACAAAAATAATGTGACGGATGTTTTTAGGAATTGAAAAGATGATTGGTGAATGATCTAGTTTAGGCACTACCTTCAGAAATGGTGAGTATGTTATTTATAGTGATTCCGCGTTGAAAGGACTTGGATGTGTCCTTATGAAGAATTGTCAGGTAATTGCTTACAGTTTACTCTAGTTAAAACCTAATGAGTTTAATTACCCTACACATGATTTGGAATTATTTGCTGTTGTTTTTTGCTTCAAAAACATGGATGAATCATTTTTATGGAGTAAAATGTGAAATATATACTGACAAATAATGTTTGATGTATATATTAGCTCAAATGGAATTGAACATGAGGCATAGGATATGGTTGAAATTAATCAAGGATTACGATTTCATGATTAATTACCATCAATGAAAAGAAAATAATGTGGATGATGCGTTCAGTAAAAAATGTAATGATTCATTAACCATGATATGTTTTGAACAAGATACTTTTGTTTTTGATTTGAATAACATTGGCATAAGAGTTGTCGGTGCAGGAAATTATTCTGTTTTGTTTTAGGTGTTAGTGAAATCATCTCTATCACACATAATTGAGAAAGCGCAGAAGGAAGACAGTGAGTTACAGAAAAAGGTATACTTGGTTTTGAATGGTATGTTGCCTAATTTTAACATTGATAATAATTGTGTTTTGAGGTTTGGAAAAAGATTATGCATTCCTTGTGATTCACAGTTGAAGAATGAGTTGTTATGTGAAACTAATATTTCCCCATTTTCAGTTCATCCTTGTACTACAAAGATATACAGAAATCTTCGGAAGTATTACTAGTGGGATGGAATTAAAAGAGATATTGTCGATTTTACTGTGATGTGTTTCAATTGTCAACAGGTTAAAGCAGAGCAGTAGTTACAAAATGGGATTCTTCTGTCTTTATCGGTGCCAGAGTGGAAGTGGGAAAATATATCCATGTACATAGGTGTGGGATTACCGAATTCATCTCAAGGTAATAATGCAATCTAGATTATTATCGATCAGTTCAATAAATCTGCTCATTTTCTTCCTATTCGAGATACTTTGATTCTAAATCAACATTCTCATTTGTATGATAAAGATATCATCAGGTTTCATGGAGTTCACATCTCCATTGTATTTGATCATGATCCCAAGTTTACTTCATCCTTTTGGACATGCCTTTAGAATTCATTGGGTACTAAATTAAATATTAATAGAGATTTTCATACACAATCAGATGGGAAGTCAGAACGAACAATTCAGACCCTAGAGTATATGCTATGTGCTTGTTAACTATATTACCAGGGAAGTTGGGACCAACATCTTTCTTTGGTTGATTACTTTATAATAACAGTTTCCATTCAAGTATACAGATAGATCTATCAAGACCCGACCCTACCCGGGCTCGAGCCACAACTACCCCAAGCCCGCCTCCATAGGCCAGGGGCTGGCGACCAGCGCTAAAGGCACAACAACTCAGGGAGGCCTTTTCCTAAGTACATGTATGTACACACACTCAGCACACTCAATGCAAAAGTGCAGAGTAAAAGAAAAAACAAGTAAAGAATAAGGGAAACTGCTATATATAAACCACAAAGTGCATCGACCTCTACAAGTACAATGGAAGCTGAAGGTACACCGAAAAGGAAAAAGGGGCGAAACACGTGCCCAACCAAAATGTGCGACAACCTGTATCAAGTAAACAAAAGAAAACAGTTGGTAGGATTCTCGACATGGAACCCGACTCCAACCACGGCACGCGGTCCAAGATCCCAAGCTCCTAAGATCCTCTGACATCATGACCAAACCTGTCCGTCGTCTGCAAGGGCACACCAAGTGCGGGAAAAGCCCAAGCAGGGGTGAGTATAAAAATACTCAGTAGGATACCCCGAAGGCTCGAGGGAGCAACAAAGGAGGTACCGAAGGGTGAGTAGTAGAGCGAACATGAAAAGAAAAGGAGTACAACCGAGAGTACAGTAGAACACTAGTAGAGTGTCCATCTCAACCAAACAAAAGAAAGGAGGTAGACTAGTTCAGACAGAAGGAGAAGGAAATGGTGAGAAGATGAACTTCTCGTTGAGTCTTCGCTACCTATAGCAGGAGAGTAGACTTGTCCAACCACGAGAAGCTAGACATGGAAAGCATGTGGCATACTCCGTGCATCTTCGCCCCTCCTGGAAGGAGAGTAACCAAACCCATGAAGTGGGTACTGGAACAAGGTACATAAATATCCTTATGCTCATCAAGAATCCCGAACAACATCGTAAGGGGATCCCCGTCCCGTAGGTCAGCCTATGAAAACGAGTAGCCAACTGTCCCAGAAGTAAAATCCATCGATGCACAGCATACCACACGTCTGCCCCGAACCGCAAGCCAAGGGACTCAATCATCACACATCGACACTATCCTCTTTTGGCGGCACTGACTAGCCTGCACTACTTTAGATCGCGTCACAAGAACGTGTCTTGGTGGGGAATGTGCCCCTCGTACTTGAGAATTATAGGGAAAGTCAAACCACCCCTCGTCACTGCCCTGCAGTCTAGAGGTCTTCTCAATGTCAAAGTTGTTCCAACACTGACCCATACAACCAAGGGTCCTGCTCCGATAATCACGCACAAAATCCACAGACTAGCCTAGTAGAAAGGATTGAGTCTGGAATATCAATGGGTGTCCCACTGCCCTGCCCTGCTGGAGTGTAAACCATAATACATCATCAGGCGACCCACTGCCCAGCCCTGCTGGAGGGTAGACCGTAATACATCATCAGGCGACCCACTTCCCAGCCCTGCTGGAGGGTAGACCGTAATACATCATCATGCGACCCACTGCCCAGCCCCGTTGGAGGGTAGACTTGGAATAAGTCGACATGCGACCCACTGCCCATCATTGCTAGAGGGTAGACCTAGAACTAGACGACGAGCGATCCACTGCCCAACCCTACTGAAGGGTAGTCCCTAAGAGGTCGTCGGGTGACCCACTACCCAGTCTCTGCTGAAGGGTAGACCCCAAGTGAGAAACCCACTGCCCAGCCCTTGTGGAGGGTAGACCTGATGAAGCAGATGAGTGACCCACTACCCAGCCCCGCTGGAGGGTAAAACTCAGAACTGCTCTGTCCATCTCTATTGGAGGGTACAACACTGGCCAACAGAACATGGAGTGGGTATCGAGCAACCACCCAACTCCAGAACAACTCACCAAAAGAGGTTCCGTGCCTGTTCCATCACTGGGTGTCACTACCGCCGCTACCGGCCAATCCATTGAGAACGGAACTAAGGGAGACCACTCAAGCCTACTATTCAAACAAACGAGCACATGGCCAGGGGAAAAACTCCACCATTCTAGTCAAACAAACGATTGCAGAGGGACCCTCTACATCACGAGAGTTCAAAGTATGTAAAGAAAAACCCGACATGCACGTGGGTCCCACACAACGTGTGGCCCCATCTCAACCCAAATCAAGCGTACAAACGTTCTCAGGTACAATAATCTCCAAAGTGTACCTCCAAGAATTCCCGTATACTCCCAGAGTATACCACGTCTCCAGCCCTAAGGCTATCGTGCACACGACACCCAACGTCAACACGAAGGCTTGACGTAACATCTCCAACTTGTCGCCTCAATGACTGGGGAATGGCCCACCACATCTGTTCAAGCATCACTTCACTCACACGGGAGTGCACGCGATCAAACGCCAAGGTTCCGCTACAAACATAGTAGAAGAACCGCTCCTGGGGCACCTTCAAATTTCCATATTTAATAAGATCGCGTATAAGTCTCGGCACAACCAAACGGATCACGTCGTTGTAAACCTCGCACAAAAACACACAAGATAGAATAATCACTCGCCTCAAACGGATATCTGACAGAAAAGTTACCAACACCGCCTCACGCTCGAACGGCGTCCCGTGATCCTGAGCCTTAGCCCCAAAAACAGTCAGGCGCATCGCACCATTGCGATACCCTTGGGAAAACACGTCAAAAGCACTACTCACTTGAGTGAAACGCATATCTGGAAAAAAAGATGCATTTCGGCACACCTCACATGAGCGGCGCTTCGTGGGACCCGCAACCCGGTCCCGAAACACAACGAACGGATCGCATTGTTGCGATCCTCTCAAAAAAGTGCACAAGATGTACTATTAACTTGTCCAAAACGGTTGCCCGGTGATAAAGATGGAAAATCACCGTCGATGCCCAAACGACCCTCGTGGGCTACGCACCACTATGCTGAATTAGAGTAGGGGGATTTCCCCATTGCAATCCCCTCAGAAAAACATCCAGAAACAAATGCTCGCACGCCCTGAACGGATGTCCGATGAAAAAGTCGTGAAACGCTGCACACATCTCAGAAGACGGGTTGTGGGTCCCACACCTCAACATCTGCCTCAATGAATGAAACCACCCTAGAAAGCTCTGCCTCGATGCCCGGGTCCCAACGCCACTAACGGCGCTTAAATCGGACGTCGGACGCGTCCGCGCCGTCCAAACCATGTTTCCCCGAAAAAATGACAATCCCCTCGATGTACATGTCGTTCCACTGAGGCCCCTCGTTTCAGGAATTAAAAATTCCCGAAACGATCTAAAAAATTTCCTCCTCCTCGATACAGTTCCACCGCCACAAACGGCACTCAAAACGGACACCCGTAGCGGAAAATACAGGTGTCCGAAAACCGAGGGGGCAAGGCCCCTGGGGCTGGACCGGCCTGGAACGGCCGTTCCGCCCGGCCTAGGCCGACCCGCGGCATAGCTGGGCGTAGACCAGCCACGAGGGCCGGTCGCGGCAGCCATGTGAAGACCCGCACGGCGTGGGTCTTTGTCCCCGCATGGGGGTTGCGCGCCGCGATTCCGTGGTCGCCACTCCCTGGCGACCGCCGACTCACCGAGGCGCTCCGCCTGATCCCCAGCCTCCACCTGACGCAGCCCCCCCCCCCCCCCCCCCCCCGCCCTGATGACCATTGACCCCCCCTGATGCACAACCACCACCTCACGCCGCGACACCCGCAGACGCCCGCGGACACCCCCAGCACACGCTGCCGCTCGCCGTCGCCCCCAGCGCCCGCTGCCACTACTGCCGCACCGGAGCTCCCCGGACCACCGTGTTACCGCCGCAAAACCCCAAAACCCGCAAACATCGGTGGGTGTTTGCGATCACCTCCGAACTCGGATTTTCGATCTGAAAGAAGCGATGGGAAGAATAGAAAACGTACTATGCATCTATGGGAATTTTTCGAAGATTAAACATAAAATCGAAGCATAAAATTGAATTAAAAGGGCGGTTCAGAAATGAAAACGCAACAAAACCTCCTACATCGCTGGGCATCGCCCGGAGCTTCGCATCGATCTTCCGGCATCACCGCACCTCACCGGAGTCTCCTCGCAAGAGATGGAGGAGGAGAGGGGACGGGTTTCGCTAGGGGGTTCAATGGGGAGGAAGGGGAGGAGGGGAGAGTTTAAATAAATAAACTCTTTAATTAAAAGTCTCGAACCCTAAAACACCCGCGTCCAAACCTTCTGGCGCGGTCAAGATTAACCACCCCCTAGGGTAAAAACTACCTCCCAAACACAACGAAGGTCTCATAATTTTAATCCAAGAACCCGTATAAATGTTATTAAACATAGCGCCCGAAGCCGCCAAATTTTGAAAATTCCCCTGGGGCCATTTTTCACAAACGGCATGCGCAAGAAAAACTTATACCCATCCTTGGGTAAAAGGCACGCTCTGAACTCAATGGTGCCCTTGGTTTTCCAATCCGAGCCACCTTTAAAGAGTTACTTCAGTTTCACCATTAAATGATTAAATTAATTATTTAATTTATCCGTTTAAAGTCCTGAGAGCGAGCAAGGGGTCCAAACGTCCCGCGCTGACAAGTTTTATGTTGTTCCTAGGGTAAACACCCCATTTTGGACCCATCCGTACACTCGGATCCCTAATCCGGATCACCGTTTAGGAGTTATCTGATTTAATTGGCGTTTCCAGTGTGAATGCACTAAAAACATAATTCCGGCCACTCCGGGGCTCGGAATCGCACTCCGTTTGAAGGCGCTGCTCTGGAATATCATCAAAAATATTCCAAAGTCTTCTGCATCAAAAACTAGGTTCTTACATCATTCCCTATTTCAAGATTTTCATCCTCGAAAAGCAAAACTAGGGAGCAACACATGGTACTATGCTCACACCCAGCTCTTCCATACCCAGAAGAACTCTCGCACAGCTCTGCGCCACCGCACACAGACAAAAGGATTGATCTGTTCACGCGAGTTCGGCCCTTTCCGATGTCGTGCACCCACTCCAGACTTTGGGGTTAGGTCAAGGCGGTAGGGAACCTCATCATCCCTTTGCACGGTCTCAAACGGCCCGAAGGCTCTCAGGGGTAGATCACCCCCCCCCCCCCGATCGAACCTCTACGTCGCACGCTGTGACTAGAATCACTGCCCGCACATAGAACAAGGCTCGATGATTACATCCTTCATAATATACATATAGTGAAACACCCAAAGATATCTAGTCACACAAGGTTCCACAGTCGATGTCGCGCAACCAAGACTCTCGTACACGCTCGGAAAGAGGTGGAGTCGACACCATCGACTAAAGGAAAAGGTCTCACACCTTTTATCATACCAACACAGGGTTTCACCGACGCCCCACGCCACCCTGGTAATACCTCAAGCAGGGAGCGGGGAAAAAACAACTCTCACACAGAGTCTAACAATTCTACTACAAGAAGTAGAAGAGTCGCAAGGGGTACCTCTCATCACCTCATGCTCTGCCGGATCGTAGACATCCAAAGCTTGTGGCTGTCCGCGATCACAACTGTCAGCTCCCGGAGTCCGACGTGGACTGCCTAATGGTGATTGGAGGACCTCGTAAGGTCGTCCCCCACTACCAGATCCTCCCGCTCCTGTAGAGACCCGAAGCTTGACTTACATGAACATTACATTAATTTTACAGAATACTTAATACATAAAAAAAACAGACACACAAGGATCGTAATAGTTTAGTGCCTTTGGAAACTCGTAATATAGTCTTCTAATCGTGGTGAAAGATCTTCAATATCTCCATTAATGATCTCCCCTTTTATTCTTACCTAAAACCATTCTTTATATTCTGGGGAAAATAAATCATAAAAAGGGTGAGCTCAAATTTTCAGTAAGGGTATGCATGGATAAAATAAAACATACCATATACATTTGAATTTAAAAACATGAACATAATGTTTAAACATCAAAAGCCTGAGCAATGACATAAAACATGGAAGTACGTAAGGCATAGATCATAATAAAACATTAAGAATGGTACAATAGCATGGGAATAAAACATGTAATTGTGGAAACCATTAAGCACATGATACGATTTCCTTATTAGCCAAGGCATTATTGCCAAGACCATCTTTGTGGACAAATTCCCTTTCTGAATCGAGTTCACTCCTCGTTCCAGTCCTGTATTACTGAACCATTTTAACTTTCTGTTCCAGCCATGTCTGTCTCATGAGATACAAATTTTTACCCAATGCATTAGAGGGAGATATAGGTCCCACCCATCTCATACTGAAATGATTCTTTCGTGTGCCACAATATAAACATAAATCATTCATCATAACCGAAGAATAAAATGTGTTTCATAAACATCATTCCATCATAACGTAATCCATACAAAAAAATTGGATATCATTTCATCATTAGAAAAGTGAAACCATGTAAATCATTGAGACATGATACTTGAAACATACATATGTGAAATAATGTCATCTTAGATGAAAATGGTTTTGATACAACACTTGAAATTAATTCTTGAGGAAAATATATTTTTTTCATGAAAATCATTTTCTTTTCACAAAATGTCATGAAATTTTAAAAGAAAAGTATTTTGTTAAAAATATTCATGAAATATATTGGAGGAATCATTATTAAAATAAGGCTTTATAAACCCGTAAATAATCCTTTCAAGCTATATACGTTAAGAAAACATTCTTCTCATTCTTTTTTCAGAAAAGTTAAAAAGTACCTTGTAGGGTAAATAATAGAAAGATTCCTTCCAAACCATGGGGTAAATGTAAAATGGGTAAAACGAAATTAAACAAACATGAATACACATTTATAAAACATGGACATGGATGATAGAAATAACCCCAGTAAATACATACGAATAAGCAATCTCGGAGAAAGATGAGATTTGACCAATTATCCCTTACCATAGGTCTGATATGCTTCGAACGTATCCAATCCTACTGTATAATGATTTAAATAATGTCATTGACTTATTAAAAAATCATATTCATTGTTATGATATCATACATGTTTCACTTATGACTTTATATTACCCGTTCTTTTGTAAATTCCATGTTAAAGCAGCGTTTTGGGTAAAATCATTTCATTTAAAGTATGTGTTTTGACTTGTTGTTCTTGATATTATTACTTATATCCTGATTTACATATTTTCATATTGTAAAAAATGATTTATATATAATTTATATCCATCATATACATATATATTATAGATCGTTAAAAGGAATGAAATACACCGTTCATGGAGACGGTAGGCCGTACGTACGCATGAACGATGTTTTCGTTTCCCTTTTGAATTGAATGGAATTAAGTAAATGACATATATATATATATATATCCAGTATCATTATTATTTCATATATTTCATTATTATTCATTATATATACTTTTTTATCATTCTTGAATGGTTAACATGGATAATGAATCTCATCGCGTCGTAGAGACGGTAGTCCGTACATATGCACGAGCGATGATATCATTACCATAATTATTGAATATAACTGGAGTGGATGGTATAATATATCATAATCATTATGATGTTATAATAACCATATATAGTTATTCTTTACACCATTATACCCACCCATGTAAGATGTTGGTGGAAAAACATATTACACCACGGTGTGGAGACGATATTCCGTACGTATGAACGCGTGGTGATTTCGTTTTCCGTAGGATGGATAGAAGTTCAAATGGGGTTTTTTCATAATTATAATAACATATAAGTATATTAGTGATACTGATGTTATTAGTTCATAATTAAAAAACTAAATAAGAAGAAGTGAAAGAAGAAATAAAGTAGAAAGAATCGGTAACAGACATTACCTCTTCTTTGAATCGCCTCTTTGAGACCTCCTCTTAGGGAATTAAAATTGGTCTTTGAAGAAGACCAGGACCTATAGGATGTTTCTATGGAAGTGGGGAAGTGAAATGGGCAGAGTTTTTCCAAGCTTAAAGGCTAAAAATGGTGTGAGGAAGAGAGGGAGGAGGTGCCCTATTATAAGGGAGGAGAGGGGCACCTTTGGAAATCTTAAAAATATTAATTTATAATAAAACTAAACCCACATAAAAACCACAAAAAATGACTCATATTCTAAAATTAGATGTGATAGGGTTGTAATATAATCTAAGAATAAAATTTAGTCCTGTTAGGAAATTATTTTAAACATTATCAACTTGATTTATCCTTACTTAATCAATTTAATTTTATTTGTGGTAATAACATTCTAAATTTTAAATTATAACAAATAATTACTTATTTGTTGTGAATTGTCCATAATTGGATAAAATATAAAATTATAGACCATATAAATTTAAATTTATAATTTATATATATTTTTGTTATATTTAATCAATTTTAAAAGATGTTATTTTTATAAAATAACGATAGTGTCAATTTAGAAACTATTCATTTATTTGAATTTAAAAAAAAGATATATAGAAGATATGTTCTCACTAAAACCTTTAATAGATTTATAAAAGGTCATATGTATCTATAAAATTAATGGATCACATTAAATAGTTCATATAATATTTATTTTATTATTTTTAAAACCATTTATTTGGTTTATATCTTGATAAAATAATTACTACAACAATTTTTTATAATTATTTAATATACTTATTTGTTGCATAAAAATTAAAAATAAAATCCGATGATGAATATATATCTAATACCGTTCACAATAATACTTTTTATCGAATTTATCATCTTAAATTCATAATATTTAAATTGTTATATATATTAAATTATGAAGGTGACAACTTTGGCATCATTTAAAATAAAATAATATAATTGTCATAATGACTATTATAAGACAGAAAACGGTTATATATTAAGTTATTGGATGATTATGGTGTATATATACACTACCAATAAGTTTATTTCGGGTTTTTGGGACTTTTAATTGTTATTATTATTTCAATAAAAACTATATTACTTATTTTTCACTTAACAAATAATTTTTTCATCATTAATGTATCACAATTAATGACAACTATTTAATCCCTAAAAATTCTAAATAAAGTATCATGATGTAGAAAAATTTATTATATTTCTCAAGACTATTAAGGTTCTATGTTTTATTATGTTTTTCACTAAATTAAAATTATTAAACATATAAGATTTAATAGAGTGACATGTTGTCGCATTCTATTGTTTTAATAATAATTAAATTATTTTCATGGTCCAAAGTCCATAAAATGAATCTAATTCGACCCTTAGGTGATATTGGTATACGTTTAGCCATCAAATAGAATTTTGGCATGTGTTAGGGTAATTTTATAATATTATATTTACCCTAAATTACCCAATTTACCTTTAACCATGGTAAATAAAATTTACCGTAGTTACTATTCATAATTCCCAAAAATAAAAAGTAACCTATTAACATAACTTGGACCCTCTGATTTCAAATATGGAATCCATTTTTTTTCAAATTCAATATACATAAGTTTCATAAATTAAATTAAAATTAATCCCGTTGTCGAATGAAAACATGTTTTTGTTCAAAACATTGCAAAAGATTGATCTGATTTAGCCTACGAATTCAATGTAAAATCAATGCAAATGACATAAAGTATATTAAATGGTAAAAATATATTCTATTTCAACTTTAAAACCATTCAATATTATAATTTAACCATATAAATTATTGTGATCAAAAATGTTTTTTTAATTAAAAAATAACGTGTTTTTACTATTCATTAAAATATGAAAGTTATCAGAAAAATATCGAAACATTATCCAATGTAAATTTTTATATCCTGATTCAAAATAAGAATTTAACTTTGTCAAATTTGAACTTATAAACATGTCAACAACTAGATTTAATGTGGGTGCGCCATCAAAAGGCGGAAAAACAGCATTTTTGTAAAAATATATATTTTACCTGAAAAATTTATTTTGTTCTTATACCATGTTCTAGAAAATGTGTAAGATTAATAATAATGTTATAACATTCAAAATTTAGAAAATACTATTCATAACGGCTAGTTCATAATAATATTATAATAATATATCATTGTTTAGTAAAACCCAATATTGCGTACAACACACGATATCGAGGAAGGTCATGATTGCGTATAATGCAAGCCAAGTTAGGGTTGTGTGTTATGAAATACTCCTTTGTTGTTTCATATAACAGAATCCAACCATTATTCATTTTTACATTGAATATATATATATACACTCAAGGTTGTGTAGAATGACTATTATCAAATGAACATGAAATTGTGTGTATGACAATCTAAGAATAGTGTTGTGTATACTGAAAGCTAATACGGTGTTGTGTATAGCACAAGATAATCCTGTTGTAGCTTACAACACAAGACATCAATGAAATTAAAATAATATTTTTCATAAAATCTCGGGGTGTAACATTCTACCCCCCTTAAAATTAATTTCTCCCTCGAAATTCGTCAGGGTTATAAATCGTTTACTATTTATAGAAACCCACATCGAAAAAAGGAATACTAAAACATAATTTTAAAAACAAAAGTATGAAATGTAAAGATTACCCAAATTAACTCATCACTGGGTTTCCAAATATGAGAACATAGGTGAAAATGTGTATATGGAAGAAAAATATAACCATCAAGTTATGATGGATAGTGGTAGAGAACATGGATATGAAAAAGCCATCAATCACAAAGCCACAAATTTGTGATGATCTAAGGAACCATCTGATTCATCGGATATAAGGGCACTAGGACAACATTTTTGGTTTTCAAGATCATTTCCCTAAAGTTGTTGAAATTGGAATTAGAAGAAATACTTTCGTGATTTTGGTACAGTCTCACCATTGGTCGTTATTTGGACAATTTCCACTTCATCTCTTAAAGAAATGAAGTTGAATTTGTCATTCGTGACGTGTTAGCAGATCATGTGATAGAATGATGGGTCATTCCATCTGTCTCAAACAAAAGGATAGAAAAGTTATCAAAAATACATAAGTCTATCTATGGTTAGTTTAATCATATAAGATTCCAAAAATGAACTTATACTTCATATATCATACCACGTAATAAAATAAAACCAGTTTCTAATAAGAAGGAACTTCATGTAGGCCAGTGGTAGGTGATAAAGGCCAATCGCACTTTGGTTGTGGGTTCGATTCCCACAGCCTTGTCCGATATGATGGGTTGTCGCTCGTCCTGCAGGTTGCCCTTTTTTATAAAACTACTATAACATCCCATCAATAATATCAAAAAAAGTTCTATCCTTAAACAATAATAACTTATGTCCAACATAATCCATTCCAATATTTAGTCTTATCTAAAATACTTTTGTCCAAGATCATAGTATAAAGAAAATGATTACATGAAATTTCACATAACAATCACGTGAATTCCATCATTTATCCCCCATATATCATAAGATATATCTTGTTGGTCAGATTTCAAACATGTGAATACCTTAATCATGTATTCTCTTGAATAATGTATACCCATTGATCCTTAGTGAAAACATGAATGCAGTTAAATGTTAACACTTTCCACATACCAAAATCCTCAAAATTCTATATACTCAAACCATGATATCACTTAGTCCTTATATTAATCATGAGCTCTTGAATACTGTCAAATATTACATTTTCTCCTTATCCCTTCATTATGCGAATATCATCTGCTTTCCAAAATATTTGAATCACGTTTCATGGTTACCGGTACTATACAATTATTGAAAACCACAGTAGACTAATACAAAAAATATTCTAATACACCATAAATGTACCTCAACAACATTATTCTTGAATACCAATACATAAACACTTCAGTCCATCCTATTCAATGATTGTCCTGGAATAATTCCTTCCTTTATTTAGAAGTAACTTTTTATGTCAGGGCATTGAGTTGTGTAATGCCCATTTTCTCCACAAATAAGACATTGAACTCCATAACAGTCTGTCACTGTATGACCCTTTTCTCCACACAGATAACATCTTCCCCTCCATTAGAGGTATTCCTCAAGGTTCTTCTTCCCTTCTTTAGAAATCTCACTCTTCCTTTCTTTATGCTCCTCAACATGCGAACATGCATAAAAGTCTCCCTTCCTCTTATTTGATTAATTAGGCATACCACTAAATTTCTCCTTGTTAATCATATATCACGATGAATGATTCGGCGTAATCACAATATCTTTCTCTCTAGGAATTACACAATTTTGTTGCTCATAGTCACCATTTTTTCCATTGGATTCAATGTTAACTGAATTCCTTCTGGTTCCCTCCATTGACTAAAACAAAAAAAATTGTGAGAGGAAAAAATCATGCTAGGGAAAACAACATAGAAAAGGGGGAGTACCTTCAATATCTAAAAGCTTATGTTAAATTCTATGATCGTTACTGTTGTTCTAGGACTACATCCTATACGTATACTTATCCTTAGGGACATCCCTAGACATACCTTAGAAATATCTCTAGGGATCTCAGTAACATTTTCGCATCCTTGTTTCCAAAGGTTAACTAATCCTTTCCTCTGATACCAACTGTAGAGACCCGAAGCTTGATGTACATGGACATTACATTACTTTTGTGGAATAATTAATACATAACAAAAACAGACACACAAGGATCATAATAGTTTAGTGTCTTTGAAAACTCGGAATATAATCTTCTAATCGTGGTGAAAGATCTTCAACATCTCCATTAATGATATCCCCCTTTTTTATTTCCTAAAACCTTTATTTATATATTGGGGAAAATAAAACATAAAAAGGGTTAGCTCAAATTCTCATTAAGGGAAATCATGGATAAAATAAAATATAGCATATACATTTGAAATTAAAAACATGAACATAATGTTCAAACATCAAAAGCTTGAGCAATGACATAAAACATGGAAGTATGTAAGGTATATATCATAAATAAAAATTAATAATGATAAAATAGCATGGGAATAAAACATGTAATTGTGGAAAGCATTAAGCACATGATACAATTTCAATATTAGCCAAGGCATTGTTTCCAAGACCATCTTAGTGGACAAAGTCCCTTTTTGAATCGAGTTCACTCCTCGTTCCAGTCCTTTATTACTGAACCAGTTTAACTTTCTGTTCCAGCCATGTTTATCTCATGAGATATAAATATTTACCCAATTTATTAGAGGGAGATATAGGTCCCACCCATCTCATACTGAAATCATTTTTTCTTGTGCCACAATATAAACATAAATCATTCGTCATAACCCAAGAATAAAATGGGTTTCATAAACATCATTCCATCATAACATAATCCAGACAACAAAATTGGATATCATTTCATAATTAGAAAATTGATACCATGTAAACCATAGAGACATGATACTTGAAATGTACACATGTGAAATAATGTCATCATAGATGAAAATGGTTTCGATACAACACTTGAAATGAATTTTTGAGGAAAATATCATTTTTTCATGAAAATCATTTTCTTTTCAAAAAATGTCATGCAATTTTAAAAGAAAGGTATTTTTTTGAAAATGGATATGAAATATTTGGGATTAATATTTATGAATATAAGGCTTTATAAAACCTTAAAAAAATCCTTTCTTGTTGTATAAGTTAAAAAAACATTCTTCTTGTACTTTTGTCGGAAAAGTTAAAAAGTACCTTATAGGGTAAATAAAAGAAAGATTCCTTCCAAACCATGGGGTAAAAGTAAAATGGGTAAAAAGGACATTAAACATACATGAATGCACTTTTATAAAACATGGACTTGAATGATAGAAATAACCCCAGTAAATACTTACAAATAAGCAATCTCAGATAAAAATGAGATTTTAACATTTAACCCTTACCTAAGGTCTGATATGCTTCGTACGTATCCAAAAATCTTCTATAATGATTTAAATAATGTCATTGAATTATTATTGAATCATATTCATTGTTATGATATCATATATGTTTCACTTATGACTTTATATTACGAGTTGTTTTGTAAATTCCATGTTAACGCAGCGTTTTGGGTAAAATCATTTCATTTAAAGTATGTGTTTCGACTTGTCATTCTTGATATTATTACATATATCCTTATTTAAATAATTCCATAATGTAAAAAATGATTTATATATTATATATATTCATCATATACATATATATTATAGATCGATAAAAGGAATGAAATACACCGTTCATGGAGATGGTAGGCCGTACGTACGCATGAACGATGTTTTCGTTTCCCTTTTGAATTGAATGGAATTAAGTAAATGACATATATAAATATATATATACATAAATAAAGTATAATTATTATGTCATATATTTCATTATTATTCATTATATATACTTTATAATCATTCATGAATGGTTAACATGGAGAATGAATCTCATCGCGTCGTGGAGACGGTAGTCCGTACGTACGCACGAGCGATGATATTGTTCCCATAATTATTGAATATAATTTTAGTGGATGGTATAATATATCAGAATCAGTATGTTGTGATAATAACGATATATAGTTATTCTTTACATCATTATACCAATCCATGTAAGGTGTTGGTGGAAAAAAAGATTACACCACGGCGTGGAGACGGTATTCCGTAAGTACGCACGCGCGGTGATTTAGTTTTCCGTAGGATGGATAGAAGGTGAAATGGGGTTGTTTAATACTTATAATAACATATCAGTATATTAGTGATACTTATGTTATTACTTCATAATTAAACAACTAAATAAGAAGAAGTGGAAGAAGAAATAAAGTTGAAAGAATCGGTAACGGACATTACCTCTTCTTTAAAGCGCCTCTTTAGAACCTCCTCTTAGGGAATTAAAATTGGTCTTTGAAGAATACCAGGACCTCTAGGTTGTTTCCAAGGATGTGGGGAAGTGAAATGGGAAGAGGTTGACCGATCTTCAAGGCTCAAAATGGTGTGAGGAAGAGAGGGTGGAGGTGCCCTTTTATAAGGGAGGAGAGGGGCACCTTTGGAATCTTAAAAATATTAATTTTTAATTAACCTAACCCCACTTAAAAACATCCAAAAATGACACTATCAACTTGATTTTTCCTCCAAAAATGACATGTTAGGAAATTATTTTAAACTATATCAACTTGATTTAGCCTTACTTAATCAATTTAATTTTATTTGTGGTAATAACATTCTAAATATTAAATTATTAAAAATAATTACTTATTTGTTGTGAATTTTCCATAATTGGATAATTTATAAAATTTTAGACCATATAAATATAAATTTATAATTTTTATATATTCTTGTGATTTTTAAACAATTTTATAATATGTTATTTTTATAAAATTACAATAGTGTCAATTTTGACACAATTCATTTATTTGAATTTAAATAAAATATATACAAAATATATGTTCTAAATAAAAGCTTTAATAGATTTATAAAAGGTCATATGTATCTAGAAAATTAGTGTAGAACATTAAATAGTTCATATAATATTTATTTTATTATTTTTAAAACCATTTATTTGGATTATCTCTTATAAAATAATTAATACAACATTTTTGTATAAATATTTAATATACTTATTTGTTGCATAAAAATTAAAAATAAAATCATATGATGAAGATAAATTTATTACCTTTCACAATAATCCTTTTACTCGAATTTATCATATAAAAATCACAATATTTAAATTGATATATTTATTAAATTATGAAGGTGAAAACTTTGGGATCACTTAAAATAATATAATATAAGTGTCATAATCACTTTTATCAGACTCCAAACGGTTATATATTAGGTCATTGGATGATTATGGTGTAGATATACACTAAAAATAATATTTGGCCTGGTTTCTGGGTCTTTTAATGGGTATTATTATTTCAATAAAAACTATATTACTGATTTTTCACTTAACAAATAATTTTTTCATCATTAATGTATCATCATTAAAGACAATTATTTAATCCCTAGAAATTCTAAATAAATTTTCATGATGTAGATAATTTTATTATATTTTTGTAGACTACTCATGTTCGATGTTTTATGATGTTTATCACTAAATTAAAATTATTATACTTATAAGATTTAAGAGAGTGACATGTTGTCACTTTCTTTGGTTTTAATAATAATTAAATTATTTTCATGGATAAAAGTCCATAAAATGAATATAATCTGACCATTAGGTGATATGGGTATACTTTTATCCATCCAATTGAATTTTTTCATGTGTTAGGGAAATTTTATAATATTAAATTTACCCTTAATTACCTGATTTACCTTTAACCATGGTAAATAAAATTTACCGTAGTTACTGTTCATAATTCCAAAAAATAAAAAGTAACCTATTAAAATAATTTGGACCCAATGATTCCAAATATAGAATTAATTTTTTTCAAATTCAATACACAGCAGTTTCAGAAATTAAATTAAAATTAATCACGTTGTTGAATGAAAATGTGTTTTTGTTTAAGACATTGCAAAAGATTGAATTGATTTAACCTACGAATTCAATGTAAAATCAATGCTAATGACATAAATTATATTAAATGGTAAAAATATATTATATTTATACTCTAAAACAATTCAATATTATAATTTAACCATATAAATTATTACGATGAAAAAAGTTATTTTAAATTAAAATATAGCGTGTTTTTACTATTCATTAAAATATGAAAGTTATCAGAAAAATATCTAAACATTATCCAATGTAAATTTTTATATCCTGATTCAAATGAAGAATTTTATTTTGTCAAATTTAAACTTATAAACATGTAAACAACTAGATTTAAAGTGGGTGCGCCATTAAAAGGCAGCAAAACTGCATTTTTTTAAAAATACATATTTTACCTGAAAATTTTATTTTGTTCTTATACCATGTTCTTGAAAATGTGTAAGATGAATAGTAATGTTATAACATTAAAAATTTAGTAAATAATATTCATAACGGCTAGTTCATAATAATATTATAATAATATATCGTTGTTTAGTAAAACCCGGTATTGCGTACAACACATGCTATCGAGGAAAGTCGTGATTGCGTGTAATGCAAGCCAAGTTAGGGTTTCATGTTATGAAAGACTCTTTGTTGTTTCATATAACAGAATCCAACCATTTTTCATTTATAAGTGAATATATATATATATATACACTCAATGTTGCGTAGAATGACTGTTATCAAACGAACTTGAAATTGTGTGTAACACAATCTAAGATTAGTGTTGCGTATACTGCAAGCTAATACGGTGTTGCGTATAGCACAAGATAATCTTGTTATAGCTTACAACATGAGACATCAATGAAATAAAAAGAATATTTTTCATAAAATCTCGGGGTGTTATAGCTCCTCTTCCTGCACCACCTCTCTGGGTGCTACTCCGATCACAGCACTGCCTCTATCGTGGTGGTGCACCTACGGCCTGCCCGAAGCTCTCCGCATACCTGGTCGGGATGTCCCCTACCAAGTGACCTCGCCAGTCACAAGAAGAAAACAGACTCTCTCTAGGATTTCCTGGTGCCCTCCGACACCACTGTGGTGTACGACCATGGCTCGAAGCCTACTCACAAAAGGGTACCCTCGGCTGAGGCCCTGCACTTTTCCACCATAGTGGTATACGACCACGTCTCCGAAACCGGCAGGGGAAAGGCCGCTTGCATCGAGGTTCTGTCATCCGACGACTACTATCTACGGCAGACGTCTCGGCTCCATCATGCCCACTGCCACTACCAACCGCAAAACGTGACAGGAATCTCTCTGTCACCAACGCCTGCTCTAGCACCCGACATGTGTGGAAATTCCCAAGGGTACTATGACAGCAAAAATCTCTCTACGGAGACCCTACACAAACTTCCGCACTCAGAAGTTGTCATCATGGACCATGTCTGGGTAAAAGCGTGCACGATCTACAAAACTATCCGCGTACTCGGCAATCGTCATCCCTCGTTGCTAAAACTGCAGGATCTCCTGAATCCGAACGGATCACAAAAAGGGGGTGCAAAACTTATCATGGGACAACAACTGAAAGTCACCCCACGAAAGCGATGACTCGTCATAAAACTGAGTCACCAGACTCCACCAACGCCAAGATGCACCACGAAAAAGGTTGTCTACCAAAGCCACTCTCTGATCTGTCAGCGTCTGCACAAGCCTGAAAAGACTAACCACTATCTCTAGCCAAACCTCTGCTTCCTGAGGGTCTTGTTCACCGTTGAACCTCAGTGGTCTCTACCACTAGAACTCATGGTGTGCGCTCTACCTACGCTCAAGACCCGTCTGCTCTACTGAAGCTGTATGATGCTCAATAGGTGGGGTGCTACTACCGGCCCACCCGGAGAATGGGGCTCGCATGATGGGTTCTAGACTGTGGCCTCGTAGCTCATAGGGTCATCGTCACGAACCAAACCGGGTATCCTGGCTGGCTGTCCTCGCGAAGACATCCTGAATATTATCAAGGAGTGCCACGGTCAGATGAGCATATATGTATATAGCAATAACAACAACGATGGGGAGCTGACTCAAGAAGGAAAGTCAAGACTCAGTCCTATGTGATTCACAAACCAAATTTTTCCTACATCGAGTGTCTCAGCATGCCGAGTTGACAAGAGGGTTATCAGGGTCCTGGTGAATGGATATGTCGGCCGCCACACCATCACTATATTCCCTGGCCTGAGAGCCACTCTCGAGACACATTAACCTTTTTTCCATAAATCCCAACCAATTCCTTTTATTTTAGAGACATTCGAACAACGTCCCAAGGAACGAACCACCTATGATACCACTTTTCCCTGACCCGACCCTATCCGGGCTCGAGCCGCAACTACCCCAAGCCCGGCTCCATAGGCCAGGGGCTGGCGACCAGCGACGAAGGCACAACAACTCGGGGAGCCCTTTTCCTAAGTACATGTACACACACACACACAACACACTCAATGCAAAAGTGCAGAGTAAAAGAAAAGACAAGTAAAGAAAAAGGGAAACTGCTATACATAAACCACAAAGTGAATCGACCTCTACAAAGTACAAACGAAGCTGAAGGTACAGTGAAAAGTAAAAAGGGCTAAAACGCGTGCCCAACCAAAAAGTGCCACAAACCGGCATCAGGTAAGCAAAAGAAAACAACTGGTTGGATCCTCGACCTGGAACCCGACTCTGACCACCACACGTGGTCCATGATCCCAAGCTCCTAAGCTCCTCTGACGTCACGACCAACATGTCCGTCATCTTCTAGGGCACACCAAGTGTGGGAGAAGCCCAAGTAGGGGTGATTATAAAAAATACTTAGTAGGATACCCCAAAGGCTTGAGGGAGCATCAAAAGGAGGTACCGAAGGGTGAGCAGTAGAGCGAACATGAAAAGTAAAGGAGTACAACCGAGAGTGAAGTAGAACACTAGTATAGAGTCCAGCTCAACCCAACAAACGAAAGGAGGTAGACTCTTCTAGATACAAGGAGCTGGAAACGGAGAGAAGATGAACTATCCATCGATTCTTCGCAACCTATATAAGGGGAGTAGACTCGTCCAACCACGAGAAACTATATAAGGAAAGAACATGGCATTCCACGCGCATCTTCTCCCCTCCTGGAAGGAGAGTATCCAAACCCAAGAAGTGGGTACTGGAACAATATACTTACATATCCTTATGCCCAGCAAGAAGCCCAAACAATGTTGTAAGGGGATCTTCGTCTCGTAGCTCAGCCCAAGAAAACAAGTAGCCAACGGTCCCAGAACTAAACTCCATCGATGCCCAGCATACCGCACGTCTACCCCGAACCGCAAGCCAAGGGACTCAAACACCTCACTTCGACACTATCTGCTTTTGGCGGCACTGACTCACCCGCACGGTTTTAGATCATGTCACAAGAACACGTCTCGTTGGGGAAAGCGCCCCTCATACTTGATAATTCTAGGGAATGTCAAACAACACCTCGTCACTGCCCTGCAGTCGAGGGGTCTTCTCAAAGTCAAAGTCGTTCCAACACTGACCCGTACAACCACAGGTCCTGCTCAGGTAATCACGGAGGAAAGCCACATTCTAGCCTAGTAGAAAGGACTGAGTCTAGAATATCAACGGGTGTCCCACTGCCCAGCCCTACTGGAGGGTAATTCATAATATGATATCGGGTGCCCACTGCCCCGTCCTGCTGGGGGGTAAACCATAATACATCATCAGAAGACCCACTGCCCAGCCCTGCTAGAGGGTAGACCATAATACATAATTAGGCGACCCACTGCCCAGGCCCGCTGGTGGTTAGACCTGGAATAAGTCGACTAGCAACCCACTGCCCAGCCTTGCTGGAGGGTAGACCTAGAACTAGACGACGGGCGACCCACTACCCAGCCCTACTGGAGGGTAAACCCTAAGAGGTCGTCAGGTGACCCACTTCCCAGTCTCTGCTGGAGGGTATACCCTAAGAGCGTCGGGTGACCCACTGCCTAGTCTCTGCTGGGGGGGTATAATCTAATTGAGCAACCCACTACCTAGCCCTGTTGGATGGTAGACCTGAAGAAGCCGATGAGTAACACACTACGCAGCCCCGCTGGAGGGTAAAACATAGAACTGACCTAGCCATCTCTACTAGAGGGTACAAAACTGGACAACCGAACACGGAGTGTGTATCACGCAACCACCCAACTCTAGAACAACTCACCAAAAGTGGTCCAACACCTGTTCCATCATTGGGTGTCACAATCACCGCTACCGTCCGATTCATCGAGAACGAAACCAGGGGGAGGCCACTCAACCCTACTGGTCAAACAAACGAGCACATGGCCAGGGGAAAAACTCCACCCTGCTAGTCAAACAAACGAGCACAGAGAGACCCACTACGTCGCGAGAGGTCAAAGTACGTAAACCAAGACCTGGCACGCACGTGCGGCCCACACAATGTGTGGCCCCATCTCAACCCCAACCAAACGTACAAACGTTATCAGGTAAAAAAATCTCCAACATGTACCTCCAAGCATTCCCGTATACTCCCAGAGTATACCACGTCTCCATCCCTAAGGCTATCGTGCACAAGACACCCAACGTCAACGCGAAGGCATGACGTAACATCTCAAACTTGCCGCCTCAACGACTGGCGGACAACCCACCACATCTGTTCAAGCATCACATTACTCACACGATAGTGCACGTGATCACATGCCCAGGGTCCGCTACAAACACAGTAGAAGAACCTCCCCCGGGGCACCTTCAAATTTCCACATTTAATAAGATCATGTACAAGGATCCACAAAAACAAACGGACTACACTATTGTAAACCTTGCGGAAAAACACGCGAGATAGACTACTCACTCGCCCCAAACGGATATCCGGCGGAAAAGTTACCGACACTGCCTCATGCCCGAACGGCGTCCCGTGATCCTGAGCCTCGGCCCCGAAAACAGTCTGTCGCATCTCACCATTGCGATCCCCTCGGGAAAACACATCAAAAGCACTACTCACTTGAGTGCAACAGATATCTTCAGAAAAAGATGCATTCTGGCGCACCGCACACGAGCGGTGCTTCGTCGGACCCACAAACCGGTCCCAAAACACAACAAATGGATCACACCGTTGCGATCCTCTCGATATAGCAGACAAGATGGACTATTCACTTGTCCAAAACGGTCGCCCATTCATAAAGATGGAAAATCACCGTCGACGCCCAAACGGCCCTCGTAGGCCCCACACCATCGTGCCGAATTAGAGCAGGCGGATTTCCCCGTTGCAATCCCTTAGAAAAAACTTCCAGAAAGAATAAATTGTGGGATTTATTGATGCTAAGACAATTTCAAAACTCCCTTATCGAATGGCTCAAATTAAACTTTTAGGGATAAAGAAAAAATTGTGGGATTTATTAGATAATGGTTTCATTTGACCTATCACATCACCATGGGGTGCAACTATCTTATTTTTTTTAAAAAAATATGGTTCAATGAGACTTTTCATTGATTATATAGCATTAAATAACATCAATGTTAAGAACAATTATCGTTTTCCTCGTATTGTTGATTTTTTTGATCAGCTCCGGGTATCTCAGTATTTTTTAAAGATTCATTTGAGGTAAGGGTACCATCATTTGAAAGTAATAGATGCAGAAATTATGGAGACCATATTGTTTACTAGATATGTCCATTATGAATTTTTAGTAATGCCTTTTGGTTTAACCAATGAACCTGCTATATTCATGGATCATATGAATAGAATTTTCCGTGAGTTCTCGGATAAGTTTGTGGTTGTGTTCATAAGTGATATTTTGGTTTATTGCAAAAGTTAATAGGAACATGAATGTCATTTAAGGGTTGTCTTTCAAACCGTAAAAGAAAATAAATTTGTTGGGAATACAACATGTGTGAGTTTTGGTTACAGAAAATTTCTTTCCATGGTCATGTTGTTTCACAAAATGGAATAACTATTGATCCTACTAAAACAAAGGTTGTTGAAGAATGAAAATGACCCACAAACATAACCAAGATTCGTAGTTTTCTTGGTTTGGCAGGTTATTACCGAAGGATTGTTGAGAATTTTTCATGGTTACCAAGCCCACTGACTAAGTTAACTAAAAAGGTGTTATTTTCATTTGGACAAAATAATGTGATGATTGTTTTCTGGAATTGAAATGAAGATTGGTGAATGCTCCAGTTTTGGCACTGACCTCCAGAAATGATGAGTTTGTTAATTACAGTGATTCTTTGTTGAATGGATTTGGATGTGTCCTTTTTCAAAATTATCAAATAATTTCTTATGATTCACATCAGTTGAAACCTCATGAGTTAAATTACAATAGACATGATTTGGAATTATCTGTTGTTGTTTTTGATTTAAAAATTGGGAGGCATAATTTATTTGGAGTTAAATTTGAAAAATATACTGAACACAAAAGTATTAAGTATATATTCACTCAATAATAATTGAACATGAGACAGAGGAGATGGTTGGAATTAATCACAGATTATGATTGCACGGTTCATTACCATCCAAGAAAGGAAAATAAAGTGGTTGAAGCTTTAAGTCAAGAAATTAATGCTTCATTAACCATGATATGTTTGGAATGGGATCCTTTAGTTTTTGATCTAATGAACATTGGCATAGAAGTTGTTGGTGCAAGAAATTATTCCATTTTGTTTTAGGTGTTAGTGGAATCATCTTTATCAGACAGAAGTAAGCAAGCGTAGAAGGAAGGTAGTGAGTTACAAAAAAGGGATACTTGGTTCAAAAGCGTATTTTTCCTAATTTTAACATTGATAATGATTGTGTTTTGATGTTTAGAAAAAGATTATGCATGACTTGTGATTCACAGTTAATGAAGGAGTTATTATGTGATACTCATAGTTCCCAGTTTTCAGTTCATCCTGGAAGTAAAAAATAGACACAGATCATGGGAAGTACTACTGGTGAGATGGAATGAAAAGAGATATTGTTGACATTATTGTAAAGTGATTGACTTATCAGAAATTTAAAGTAGAGTGGAACTTACCAAAAGAGATGCTACAGTCTTTACAGGTGCCAAAGTAGATGTGGGAAAATATATCCATGGACTTCATTGTGGTATTACCGAAGACATCTCGAGGTAATAATGCAATATCAATTATTTTGATCGGTTGACTAAATCTGCTCATTTTCTTATTATTCAAGATACTTTTTCTCTAGATCAACATTCTCAGTTGTATGTTAATGTGATAGTTAGTTTGTATGGAGTTCCCCCTCTCCATTCTATTTGATCGTCATCCCAGGTGTAATTATAACTTTTGGAAAGGCCTTTAGATGTCATTGGGTACTCAATTAAATTTTTTACATCTTTTAATCCACAATCATATGGGGACTCAGAATGAACAATTTAGACCCTAGATGATATTCTACGTGTTTGTTAACTAGATTACCAGGGAATTTGGGACAAACATAATTCTTTGGGTAATTTGTTTTATATTAATAGTATTCATCCTAGTATACAGATGGCTCCATTTGTGGCATTATATTGATAACTTTGTTGAAATCTAGCATTTTGGGATGAAGTAGGTGAAAGGAAGCAGATGGAACCATAATTTGAAGAAGAGATGTCAGAAAAAGTTCAGTTGATAAAGAAGAACATCATAAGAGATTAGAGTAGACAGAAATATTATGTGGGTTACCAAAGGAAGGATATTTCTTTTGAGGTAGTTGATCATGTCTTTCTTAAGATTTGTCCATGGAATAGTGTGGTGTGTTTTGGTAGGAAAGAAAATTTGGTTCTGAGGTTCATTAGACCTTATGAAATCCTAGAGAATGTTGGTTCAGTTGCATACAGAGTGGATTTACATCTAAGTTTATATCAGGTACACAATGTTTTTTATGTTTCAATGTTGAGAATGTTTATGAAAAGAACCATCTAATGTTTTGAGTCCAGAGGCAGTTTAGTTGAAAGAGAATATCTCTTATGAGAAACAACCAGTCCAAATTCTTGACAGTAGAGATAAAGTGTTGAGGAATAAGGTAATTAAAAATTTAATGTTTTTGTTGAATAACCATATGGTTGAAGAGGCAATGTGGTAATCTAAAAATTCTATGAGAGATAAATTCCACCACTTATTAGAAAAATGAATAAAATTGCGAGGATGCAATTTCCAAAAGGGGGGAAGGATGTAACATTCTGGGTAAATAATGAAATAATACATTCTAATTTTTATTAAAATTTTGTGAATTAAATAATAATTTTACTTTAAAGGGGTTTCTATGTTCGATGGCGTACCTAATATGCAACAACAGGTTTCTTTGAAATCATACATTACACACTAAGAATATAATATTATTATTTTAATTATTAGTTAACTCATAGTCATTTTATTGTGGGGAATGAACAATACTAACAACAATATGATTATACATGTTCGTTAAATAAATGTTAGAGGCTTAAAATGGGAATGAATCTAATTTTAAGCATAATTTACTTTAAAATGTCTATTTACCACCTTTTGATGGATTACCCTTCTTAAATATAGTATTGGTCACGTTTATATATTCTATTTGAAAAAATAAAATTCTTTTTTAGAATCGGGACATCAATATGTACTTTGGGTAAAAATTTTGGTATTTTTCTGGAAAAGTTATGATTTTTATGAATAGTGAAAAATACTGTATTTTTATTCAAAATTTCCTTTAAATATAATTTATTTATTTAGTTATATTATATTTTAAATTGGTTTTAAAGTGTAATTAGATAATATTTTTACCAATTAATTCAATTTTGTTCAATGAAATTAATTTCACTCTTAAATTGGACATAAACAAGTGTTAATCATTTGATAGTTATTGTTTCTTAAAAACACGCTATTTGTTTTGACAACAGGAATATATTTTAAATTAATTAATGAAACCTCTATTTTTTTAATTTGGTAAAATAGAAATCATTTTTGAATTAAATATATCAAATATATCTTAGGCTTATTTTTTGGTATTTTTCTAAAAAACATCAAATTTTGATGAATAGTGAAACCACATAGTAGTTGTTCAAAAACTATCATTTTCATTTAAATAAAATTTTACCGCATCTATTAATTGAATTTAAAAAATAAAATGTACATGGTTTTTATTAGTAAGGAGAGTTTGGTTCAATTAGATGAAAATAATTTTTGGTTAAAAATATCTTTTCACTTTTTTTACCGCAGTAAAAGGTAAATTGGGTAATTCAAGGAAAAAATAATATTATAATAATACAAAATAACCATAACACTTGTCCAACCCTTATTGGATGAGTTATTTACGACCATGGTAATCTTATGGTTGATTGTGGGACCCCATTGAGCCACTTGGTAATGATAATGACACTTTAGATTAGTTAACATTATGTAAAGGAAAAAATGAAAAAATCAAATATCTTTCAGTAAATTAATTTTTACAAGGGGTCATATAAAATATTTTTTTAAACTATAAATGTTCATTGGAAATATAAAATTTTTTCCTACATTATGGTATTTTTACAATTTTTTACATCAAATAAATTAATTTATTTATGACACAATAATGATGCTGTATTCACCTCGTTAATAAATGATTTAATTAAATAATGTTATAAATATTAAAACAATATCCAAAACATGTCCAACTTTTATTGGATGATTTAATTTCGACCATTATTAATATTATATTCAACATTAATTAGTTTTGGACATTTATAATCCAAATACCATTATATAATAAAATAATAATTTTACTCTTTCATAAAGAGCCCCCCCCCCTTATAAAAGCCCCTCACATCTAACTCATTAAAAACACCTCTCAATCCCCTTTGTCTCATATAAACCCTTACCAAATAATCTCTAAATATCTATCTACTACTTCTAGAATCCTTACCTTAGGCAAAAGGAACTTCAAGATGTCCTTTTGGTTCAAACCAAGGGGAGTTACCGAAATTTAAGGTAACAATTCCACTTTACTTTTTTTTCATTTATTTTACATCTCCAACCCCTAAACACTTTTTATTTCATTATTTTATAACAAAAAACAGTATTCTAAATATACTATGATGTAGTTATGATATTTATTTTAACTACACTTACACACACATCCATCTAATGGGTGAAAAATATAGTGTTTCTATGGATGGAAAACTAACGCCTCACGAAATGATGATTGTTCGATTGTCTCCTTATGCCTCTCATGGTGCCATTAGGATGACACTATATTTATATATTATATATATTATGTTTATATTATTTTTTATTCTTTCATATTTTTGTTATATCATACATTTATGGTTTCCATTATGGGTGAGCATGATAATTTAATTTGATGAAGTGTGGACTACCGCCCCCTCAAAGTGATATGACTTGTTAATGTATTATGTGGGAAATATAAAAGATGTAGATAATGATATTATATATGATATTATAATGGAATTATAATATACCTATGTATGATTATGTTTTTATTACATTAAAAGAAGAAGTAGAAATGAAAGTAGCGTTCATGCATACGTATCGCTTACAGTCTCCATGAATGTTGCATTTCATTTCTTATCGCAAAATGTTATGTACTATTATAAATAAATGTATATAATGGATATATATGATATATATGATAACATAACCATGAATATCATTATGGATATAATGAAATTTTGACCATGTGAACCGCTTGTTAATATAAGATGTCCATTTTTGACTCACGAAACTAATATTGACAAAATGAACATTATTATCTTAAATGAGTACATAATGTTTATAAAATGGTAATAATTGATATAAATGGTAAAATGAACTAGAAAAAGGTTTTTTATCAAGTATAAATTAACTTTACTTTATTATTCAAAAAATTAAAGAATGACCGGGTCAAGTTGGACATAAGGTATGAGACTTCATCTCAATCTCCTTTCATTGAGGCATATTTCGATAATATATACCTTATTCTTTTACACAGTGCATAATAAAACCCTTGAATTTTACTTTCATTCAATGGGAATATTTTTTTCTACGATTCATTTTACTAAACGACAAACAGAATGTTTTTAACATTTGTAGAGACAATGACCTCTCTGCCACCGTAATCATTATTTGGCTTCCTCTATAATCCTTAATATAACATCCCGGGTAAATAAAGAAATTATGAATTCTATTTTTTATTAATATTTTGTGAATTCAATAATAATTATACTTTAAAGGGGTTGCTATGTTCGATGGTGTACCCGATACGCAACAACAGGATTATTTGAAATCTTATGTTGCATGCTAATTATATAATAATATTATTATAAATGGTTGTTTACTCCTAGCCATTGTATTGGAGGGAATGAAAAAATCTGACTACAATATCATTGTACATGTTTGATAAATAAAATTAAGAGCCTTAAAATGTGAATGAATCTAATTTTAAGCATTATTTACTTTAAAAGGTTGATTTCCCCCCATTAATGGCGAACCCTGTTTGAATCAAGTTTTTTTCACTTTTATATGTTCTATTTGACAAAATAAAATTATTCTTTAGATTCGGGACATTAATATTTAATTTGAGTATATTTTTTGTATTTTTCTAGTAAAGTTCATTTTTTAAGAAATGGTGAAAAATAATGTATTTTTATTCAAAAGTTCATTTTAATATAATTTATTTTAATGGATATATTATATTTTTATGTGGTTTTATAGTGTAATTAGATTATATTTTTACCAATTAATTCAGTGTCAGACATTGGAATCAATTTCACTTTAAAATTAGACATAAACAAGTGTCGATATTTTCATTCTTATTGTTTCGTTAAAACACGTTATTTTTTTTGACAACGTAAATTAGTTTTAAATTAATTAATGAAACATAAATTTTTTGAAGTTGAAAAATTAGACATCATTTTTGAATTTTGAATATCAAATATATCTTAGGCTGAATTTTTTGTAGTTTTTTGAAAAACATCAATTTCTTATGAATAGTGAAACCACTATGTAGTAGTTAAAAAATGATATTTTCATTTAAATACAATTTTACTACTTATGTGGATTGAATTTTGAAAATCTCACATACATGGTGGTTATTAGTAAGTAAAATTTGGTTCAATAAGATGAATTTTTTTTTGTGAATAGTAACTTTTGACATTTATTTATCGTGGTTAAAGTTTATTAGGGTAATTTAATGTAAAATAATATTATAATAATACAAAATTACATTAAAACATCTCCCAACCTTATTGGTTGAGTCATTTACGACCATGGGCATATTTTGGTAGATTTTGGGACCCCATTGTGCCACTTTGGAGGGATAATGACACTTTAGATTAATTAAATTAAAGTAATGGAAAAATGACAAAAACAAATATCTTTTAGTAAATTAGTATTTTCAAGGGGTTATATAAATTATATTTTAGACTATAAATATTCATTGGATAGCTAAACATATTTCCCAAATTATGGTATTTTTTTTATAATTTTTATACCTCAAATAAAATAAATTATTCATGACCCAATAATGATGTAGTATTTACTTAATTAATAAAATATTTAAATAAATAAGATTAAAAATGTTAAAAAAATATCTAAATCCTGTACAATTCTTATTGGATGACTTTATTTACACTATTAGTCATCTTATATTCTACTTTAATTATTTTTGGACCCTTATAAAGAGAATATCATTATATAATAAAATAATGTTTTCACACATCCCTAAGGAGACACTCCCACACCTTATAAAAAGATCACAATTCTAACCAATTCTTCCCAACTCTCAATCCCCATAGTTCATCCAAACCCTGACCAAATAATATCTTAATATCCCTCTACTAATCCTAGAATCTTTACCTTTGGAAGAAGGCACATAAAGAAGTCTTTTTTGTTCAAACTAAAGGGAGTTACCAAAATTAAAGGTATTGATTCCTCTTCACTTCTTTTCTATTATTTTACTTCTCCAACCCATAAACTATTTTAATTATTTATGTTTATAAAAATCAGTATCATAAATATACTAGTACATTTCTATTAGAATGATTTTAACTAAACATAAAAAAACCTCTATCTAATGGGGGAACAACATATTGTTTCTGTGGATGGCATACTAACGCCTCACAAAACGATGATTGTTCGATTATCTCTTACCACCTTTCATGGTGGAAATTAAGATAACACTATATTTATATATGATATATATTTTGTTTATTTTTCCTTTAGGATACTTAATTTTTCTTTTATATCATAACTTCATGTTTTCCATTATGGGTAAACAAAAAAATTTCATTTGAGGAAGTGCATACTACCGCCCCCTCAAAGTGATATTACTCATTAATTCCATATATGGGACATATAAATGATGGAATTAATGATATTATATATGATATTGTATTGGAATTATAAAATAATTATGTATAATTATGTTTTAATTCCATTAAAAGAAGAAATAGAAATGAAAGTAGCACTCACACATACGTACGACTTACCGTCTCCCTGAACGGTGCATTTCATTTCATATCTCCAAATGTTATGTACTATTATACATCTATATACTGGATATATAATATATATATGATATATAAATAATTAATATCATTAGGAATATAATTATCTTTTGACCATGTGAACAACTTGTAATTAATAGAAGTCCATTTTTGACTCAGGTACCAAATATTGAAAAAACGAATGTTATTAACTTAAATGATTACATGATGTTTATAACAAGGTAATAAGTGATTTAAAAAAAATAAACATGAAAAAGGTTCTCTAGTAAGTAGAAATTAAATTTAGTTTATTATTTAAGAGATTAAAGAATGAACGGGTGAAGTCGAACACGAGGTAAGGGACTTCATCACAATCTCCTTTCGTTGAGGCATATTTCGATAATATATACCTTCTTCTTTTACACAGTGTATAACAAAACTCTTTGAAATATATTTTTATTCAAAGGGAATCTTTTTTCTACGAATAATTTTACTAAATGAAAAACATAATGTTTTAATTTATTGCGGTGACAATGACCTCTCTTCCACCACAGTCACTAATTGGCTTCCTCTATAAGCCTTAATGTTTTCTAAAAAGAAAAAGAAAATACCTTATTCTGTTTTTGGGTGTTGGTCATATGGTTATTCCACATAAGAATGTTTATGTCCCATGTTACCTATATATGTTATGTTTTATTTATATGGGTTTTATAGTAACAATTTGTTTCTAAAAGGGTAATAAATGATCTATCATTTAGTGAAGAGTATTTGCTACTTCATAAAGGTTGAATGTATAACTTATGATAATGTATTCATGGTTTACTTGTTGATTTTAAAAACTAAGAGTTTTCTTTATTTGTGTATCCCTTACTGTTCTTTTTATCATCTTCCCAAGTTTTTGAAATGTTTTACATAGTACATAATGTGGAATAGGGTCCAGGATAGGATCACAGAAATGTTATGCAATTTAAAACATGGACCAACAGCTGAATTTTTTTCAATAGTTTTTATTTTATGAAAAAATGGAAATTTAGTTAATGTGTCTACCTTGTAATTTTTGAGATGTAATTTAATTGTTATGGACTAATTCTATAAAACTATAAACTTGAAAAGATCCTCAATGTGAATTGTTCATTTAATTCACGATTAAGTAATTTTTAAGGCTGAGTTCTAATAGTTTGTATCAAAGGTCGGTTTAGATAACTTCAAGAGTTAGGGTATTGTTAAATTAATATCCATAAATCAATATTTGTTAATATTGAAATGATATAGAATTTATAGATTACCATGTTACTTTTCCTATTCTATTTCAGTGTTCGGAATGGTTTTCTGTAGAGGAAATTGGGGACTTATATTGGGAGGAAATCAGGACGAAGAAAACCTTTCAAATCAGTAACCTGAGATGGTCGAAATCAGAACTAAACAGTTTGTTATAGTGATGAAATAGTTGAATCAGGATATAAATAGAGGTAGTATCCATGCATGAGATCAGCTAGATCAACCATAGAGGAACATGTCAGTAGTGGACTATTTCATGAGGCAACATCCCCCATCATTCAAGGGATCATCTGACATAGTTCTATCAGAAGGGTAGATTAAAGTACTGGAGAAATATTTTGATGTCATGGGTTGGTCAGAACATCAAAAGGTTAGTATCGATGTTTACCATTTTTTAGGTGAATCTTATCAGTGGTGGTCGATGGTGAAAAAAATAACAGGAATAGTGAGGAGATTGATGCTCTTGATCGGGATGAATTCAAAAGTATGTTTCTTGAAATTTTTTTACTAAGGTTGTTCATCTTTGGATGGAACAACAATTCCTAGAATTGAGGTAGGAGGATGACTTAGTGAATGGTTATGAAGCAAAATTCACTAAACATTCAAGGTATTCTCTAAATTTTATCTGAGATCTTGATAGTAAGATAAATAAATTTTACTTAGTACTGATGCCGAGATATCATAGAAAATTATCCTCTTATGAGTTCAAAAGTTATGAAAAACTTGTTTGATTTGTGGAGAAGGTGGAAATGGAGTTTGTCGATGATCAGTTGTTATTTAACAAATAATGGAATAAGAGGTCTAGATTGTATGAAAAGGGAAATAATTCATCAAATAAGCCTAGAGGTAAGAAAAGTAAATATCTATATTGTGAGATGTGCGGTAAAAAGAATCAAGTTTAATGTTTATCAAGGACTGGGAAGTGCTTCTGGTGTGGTCAGTTTGGTCATATTACTTGTAACTGTAAGAAATATGATCATGATTTCAATGAAAATCCAACGATAAGATGTATTAAGTGCAATAAAATGGGTAATTTTGCAAATGAGAGTCCAATGAAGAACTAAATTGAGGGAGAGAAACCAGACTACAAGAATAAAGGGGTGGTCAAGTCCTTTTCAACTACTTCAGTAGATGTTGGGCCATCCAATGAAGTTGTATCAGGTACACTTTTTGTTTGATCAGATTATGCCAATGTATTGTTTGATATAGGGTCTAAACATTCATTTATTTCTGAGAAGTTTTCTATTAAATTGGGAATTCCATCTTAATATATGAATAATGAATATATGGTAAAAACATCAGGGGGAATGTTGAGAAAAAAAATTTATAAGCACCCCCATGTCCTTATGTGAGGGAAAAATCTACCTACAAACCTTATTGTTTTGTATCTATTAGAGTTTGATGTAATTTTGGGCATGGATTGGATTTCTTTTCATCATGCTAAGATTGAATTCAAAGTTAAATAGGTTTCTTTTGTTAAATATTTTCAATTTGGGTACAAAAATGAACCCTTGATTTTGAAAACATATCAGAATGCTGAGAAACTAGTAAAAGATGAAAATGAATGATACCATGCATATATTATTGAAAACAAAGGATCTATCCTGATAAATGGTGTGATAGTGGTTTATTAGTATCTTGATATATTTCTTGATGAGTTTCTTTGTATTATACCTGACCAAAAAGTAGAATTTACTGTTGACTTATTTCATGATGCTAAGCCAAATTCAAAACCCCCTTATCAAATGGCTCAAGTTAAACTTTTAGAGTTAAAGAAGCAATTGCATGATTTATTAGATAAAGGTTCCATTCAACCTAGCACATCACCATAGAGTTATCTTATCTTATTTGTTAAATATAAAGATGGTCCAATGAGACTTTATATTGATTATAGAGCCTTGAATAACTTAACTGTTAAGAACAAGTATCGTTTTCCTCATATCAATGATTTTTTGGATCAGATCTAGGGAGCTCAGTATTTTTCGAAGATTGATTTGAGGTTTGGGTACCATCATTTGTATATAAATGAAATTAACATTCTAAAGACAGTATTTCAAACTAGATATGTTCATTATGAATTTGTAGTTATTCTTTTTGGTTTAACCAATTCACATACTGTATTCATGGATCTTAGGAATAGAATATTCCATGAGTCTTGGATATGTTTGGGGTTGTGTTCATTGATGATATTTTGGTTTATTAAAAAAGTAAATAGGAACAATAAAGTCATTTAATATTTATCTAACAAGCCTTAAAATAAAATAAAAAGTTTGTGAAATTTAGTAAGTGTGAGTTTTAGTTACATAATGTGTTTCCTTGGTCACATTGTTTTAGAAAATGGCATAACTATTGATCCTGAAAAACAATGGTTGTTGAATAACTGCCAAGACCCTCAAATATAACTGAGATTCGTAGTTGTTTTATTTTGGCAGGTTATTACTTGAAAATTGTGTTATAATTTGGCATGGTTATTTATCCCACTATCTTTTTTAACATGAAAAGGTGTTATGTTCATTTGGAAAAAAGTATGTGATGATTGTTTTCCAGAATTGAAAAGAAGATTGGTGAATGCTCCAGTTTTGGAACAGCCTGTTAGAAATGGTGAGTTTTTTATTTATAATGACGCTTCAATGAAAGGACTTGGATGGGTACTCATGAAGAATGGCTAGGTAATTGATTATGCTTCATGTTAGTTGAAACCTCGTGAGTTAAATTACCCTACACATGATTTGGAATTAGTTTTTGTTGTTTGTGCTTTAAAACTTTGGAGGCATCATTTGTATAGAGTGAAATGTGAAATATATTCTGACCAAAAAATTTTCAAATATATATTCACTCAAATAGAATTGAATATGACAGAGAGGAGATGGTCAGAATTAATCATGTATTATGATTTCACGATTCATTACCATCCGTGAAAGTAAAATGAAGTGGTTGATGCTTTGAGTGAAACAAGTAATGCTTCATTAACCATGATAAATTTTGAATGAGATCCTTTGGTAGTTGATTTGATAATCTTTCTCATAGAAGTTTTTAGTGCAGAAAATTATTCTGTATTGTTTTATGTGTCAGTGAAATCATCTATATCAAACAGAATAATACAAGTGCAGAATGAAGACAATGAGTTGCAGAAAGAGGTAGTGTTGGTGAAAAAGGGTAATTTACCTGATTTTAATAATGATACTGATTGTGTTTTGTGGTTTGGAAAAACATTATGTGTGCCTTTTGATTCCCTGTTATAGAATGAGTTGTTAGGTGAAGCTCATAGTTCCCCATTTTCAGTTCATACTAGTAGTAGAAAGATATACATAGATCTTTGGGAGTATTACTGGTGTGATGGAATGAAACGAGATATTGCTAATTTTACTGGGAAGTGTTTGAATTGTTAGTAGGTTATAACACATCAGTAGTTACCAAAAAGGATGCTTCAATCATTACCGGTGCTAGAGTGGAAATGGTAAAATGTATCCATGGACATTGTTATAGTATTACCAAAGACATCTTGAGGTAATAATGAAATATGGGACATTATTGATATGTTGACTAAATATTATCATTACCTTCCTATTCGAGATACTTTGCCTCTAGATTAAATTTCTCGGTTGTATGTTAAAGAGATAGTTAGGTTTCAAGGAGTTCCCCTATCCATTGTATCTTATCGTGATCCAGGATTACTTATAACTTTTGTAAAGGTTTTCAGATGTAGTTGGGAACTGATTTAAATTTTAGTACATATTTTCAACTGTAATTAGATGGGCAGTCAGAATGAAAAATTCAGATCTTGGAGGATATGCAACGTGCATGTTCACAAGATTACCAGGGATGTGTGGAACAACATCTTTCTATGGTTGAATTTTCTTATAATAACAGTTTTCATTCCAATATACATATGGCTCCATTTGAGGCATTATATGGAAAGCATTGTCGAAATTTAGCATTTTGGGATTTAGTAGGTGAAAGGAAGCTGATGGGACCAGAATTGGTAGAAGAGATGGTAGAAAAAGTTCAGTTGATTCAGAAGAACATGAGAATAACTTAGAGAAGTCAGAAAAGTTATGCAGATAACTGAAGAAAGAATCAATCATTTGAGGTATGTGATCATGTCCATCTTAAAGTTTCTCCATGGAAAAGGTTGATGAGTTTTGGTAAGAAGGGAAAGTTGAATCCGATGTTCATTGGACCTTATGAAATCCTGGAGAAAGTTGGATCAATTACATAAAAAGTGGATTTACCTCCATGTTTATCCCAGGTACACATTGTTTTTCATGCTTCAAAGTTGAGAAATTATATGCTGGATCCTTCTCTTATTTTGAGTCCAGAGGTAGTTCTATTATAATAGAATCTCTCTTATGGGGAACAAAAATTCCACGTTCATGACCTTAGAGAGAAAGTGTTGCAGAATAAATTAATTCACCAGGTAAAGGTTTTGTGGAAAAACCATATGGTTGATGATGAAAAATGGGAATCAGAAAATTCTATGAGGGATAAATACCACCACTTATTTGATAAGTGAATAAAATTGTGAGGACGTAATTTACCAAAGGGAGGAAGGATGAAACATCATGGGTAAATAAAGGATTAATACATTATTTTTTTAATATTTAATGAAATAAATATTACTTTTACATTAAATTTGTTTCTATGTTCGATTGTGTACCTGATACGCAACAAGGATTTTATTTTAAATTTTATGTTGCACACTAATAATATAACATTTTTATTTTAAATGGTAGTTAAATCCTAGAAATTTTATTGGATGGAATCAAAAAAACTAACAACAATATGATTATAAATGTTTGTTAAATAAAATTTAGAGGAATAAAATGTGAATGAATTTAATTTTAAGCATTATTTACATTAAAAGGTCAATTTACCACATTTTAAAATAGAACTATATTTAAATACAGGTTTGATCACATTTATATGTTCTATTTGACAAAATAAAATTCTTCTTTAAATTCGGGACATCAAAGTTTACTTTGGGTAAATTATTGGTATTTTTCTGGTAATGTTGTTTTTTTCTGAATAGTAAAAAATACTGTATTTTTATTCACAAGTGACTTTTAATATAATTTATTTATATGGTTATATTATATTTTTCAGTTAGTTTTAATGTTTAATTAGATTATATTTTTTCCAATTAGTCCAATTTTGGTAATTAGAATTAATTTCACATTGAAATTGGACATAAACAAGTGTCGATCATTGGATAGTTATTGTTTCTTAAAAACATGTTATTTATTTTGAAAATGACAAATAATTTTAATATAATTAATGAAAATTATATGGTTTTGACTTTTTATTATATAAATCATTTTTTAATTTTGAATATCAAATATAGCTTTGGTGGATTTTCAGGTAGTTTTCTAAAAAAACATCAATTTTTGATGAATAGTGACTCCACTATGTAGTAGTTAAAAACTGACATTTTCATTTAAATGAAATATTACCACTTCTGTGGATTAAAATTAAAAAATCCAACATACATGGTTGTTATTAGTAAGTAAAATTTGGTTTAATAAGATGAAATTGTTTTTGGTTAATATTAAATTTTGTTTTTTATTTACCGCGGTTAATGGTAAATAAGGTAATTCAAGGTAAAAATAATATTATAAAACTACAGAATTACCATAACACATGTAATAACCTTATTTATTGAGTAATTTACGACCATGAGCATATTGGGGTCTATTTTGGGACCCCATTTATCCACTTGGGATTGATAATGATATTTTAGATTAATTAACGTAATGTAAAGGCAAAAATGAAAAAAACAAATATCCTTTAGTAAATTAATTTTTACAAGTGGTTATATAGATTATATTTTTAACTATATATATTCATTGGAAAAATAAAAATATATCCTACATCATTGATGTTTGTTTATAATTTTTAGACATCATATAAATTATATTATTTATGAAACTATAATGATGGACTATTTACCTCATTAATAAAGGATTTTAATAAATAAGATTATAAATATAAAAAAAATATCCAAAACATTTCCAATTATTATTGGATGATTATATTTCGACCATGATACATTTTATATTCTAATTTAATTAGTTTTTAACCCTTATAAAACTAATATCATTATATATAAAAAATATTTTCAAACTTTCCGAAATAGACCCTCCTCCCCCGTATAAAAATCCTGTATTTCTAACCAATTACAAACACCTCTAAATAACCTTGGATCCTCCATCCTCTAACAAAATAATCTATAAAAATCACTATACTTCTTATATAAGCCTTACCTTAGGCATAAGGCACTTCAAGATGTCCATTAGGTTCAAACCAAAGGGAGTTACCCAAATTAAAGGTAACAATTCCTCTTAACTTTTTTTCTTTTATTTTACATATCCAACCAATGACCTCTTTTTATTCCTTTATTTTATAACAATACCCCTATCCTAAATATTCTAGTATGTTGTTACGAGAGTTATTTTAAATACACTTACACACACCTCCATCTAATGGGTGAAGAACATACTGTGTCTATGGATGGGAAACTAACGCTTCATGAAATGATGATTGTTCGATTATCTCCTACCGCCTCTCATGGAGGCCATTAAGATGAAACTATATTTATATATGATATATATTGTGTTTAATTTTTCTTTATTCTTCTGTGTTTTTCATTTATATCATACCTTTATGGTTTCCATTATGGGTGAACATGATAATTTCATTTTTTGAAGTGCAGACTACTGCCCACTCAATGTGATACTAGTCATTAATGCCATATGTGGGACGTATAAAGGAAGACGTTAGTGGTATTATATATGATATTATACTGGAATTAAAATATAATTATGTATAATTATGTTTTATTTCTATTAAAAGTAGAAATAAAAAGGAATGTAGCATTCATGCGTACATACGGCTTACCGTCTCCATAAACGGTGCATTTCATTTCTTACCTCCAATTGTTATGTACAATTGTAAATGTATATAATGTATATTAATGATATATATGATATATAAATAATTAATAACATTATGGATATAACTAAATTTCAACCATGTGAACAACTTGTAATTATAATATGTCCATTTTTTACTCAAGTACCAAATATCGACAAAATGAACGTTATTAACATAAATGATTACATAATGTTTATAACATGGTAATAAGTGATATAAAATGAATAATAAACTTAAAAATGGTTCTTAATAAATTATAAATTACTTTAGTTTATTATTCATGAGATTAAAGAACGAACGATTCAAGTCAGACACGAGGTAAGGTACATCGTCTCAATCTCCATTCATTAAGGCATATTTTGATAATATTTACCTTCTTCTTTTACACAGTGTATGATAAAGCCCTTTTAATTTTACTTTCATTCAAAGTGATTATTTTTTCTATGAAGCATTTTACTAAACTTCAAATGGAATGTTTTAAACGTTTGTGGCGATAATGACCTCTCTGCCGCCGTAATCTTTATTTGGATTCTACTATAAGCCATAATGTTTTCTAAAATGAAAAGGAAATCCTTTATTCTATTTTGGGTGTTTTTTATATTGAAAATGTATTTTGGAATTGATTTATTATTTCAATATCTTGAAATTATTTCTTTTTATTGAAAATTAAATTTTATTAGTGAAGTGTTTATATTTTCAATACATTTTGTGTTATGATTTTATAATGGTACTTGGACATTTGATGGGTGGTTATTTGATAATCCAAATGGTGGATGGTTCCATGATAAACCAGGATCGGTGGTTATATTATAACCCCCAATGCATTGGGTATGGAATTCGGCCGCATGGCTATCCTATTTAGTTATATGTGGGGATGTTGACCATATGGTTATTCCACTTATGAATGATTATATCCCAAGTTACATTAATATGTTATGTGTTGTTTATTTGGGGTTTATCGTAATATATGGGTTACAAAAGGGTAATAAATGATCTTTTATTCAGTGAAGAGTATTTACCAATTCTTAAAGGTTAAATGTATTACTTATGATAAGGTATTCAGGTTTTACTTGATGTTTTCAAAAACAAAGACGTTTCCTTATTTCTGTATCACATACTGATATTTTTTATGCTCGTCACAATTTTTTGAAATGACTTTTATTGGGAAAATAGTGGAATAGGGTCAAGTATGGGCTCAAATAAATTCCATGCTATCTAAAACATGGAACTAGTCACGACTTTTTTTTCAAGAGTTTTTATTTTATGAAAAAAAGGAAACTTAGTAGAAGTGTATTCCTTGTAATTTCAGAGATATAATGTAATAGTTCTGGCCTAATTCTCTAAAAATCTAAACATGAAAACATCCTCAATGTGAATTATTCAATTAATTCAAGATTATTTTATGTTTAAGGTCGGGTCGTTATACTTAATGAATACTAAAATGAAAAGGAAATCCCTTATTCTGTTTTTGTGTGTTTTGGTATGGAAAATCATTTTTTGAATGGATTGATTTTTTCAATATCTTGAAATTATTTCATGTGATTGAAAATTAAATGTTATCAGTGAAATGTTTATATTTGCAATATTTTATGTGTCAGGATTTTATAATTGTACTTGGAAATTAGACAGGTGGTTACGTGATAAACCAAATGATGGGTGGGGCCATGATAAACCAGGACTGGTGGTTACATTATAACCTCAAATGAGTTGGGTATAGAATCCATCCATATGGATATTCCATTTATTGATATGTATGGAAGTCGACGGTATGGTTTTTCCCTTTATGTATGTTTTTGTCCTAAGTTACCTTTATATGTTACGTGTTCTTTATTTGGGTTTATGGTAGTATTTTGGTTAAAAAAATGGTATGTGTTTATCTATTATTCAATGAAGAGTATTTACTAATTCATAAAGGTGAAAAGTTTTACTTATGATAAAGTATTCATGGTTTACTTGTTGTTTGGAAAAACTAACAGTTTGCCTTCTTTGTGTATCCTTTACTGCACTTTTTATGCCCATACTATGTTTTTTTAATGTTTTTCACATGACATAAAGTGAAATAGGGTCAAGGATGGGATTAAGGAAATGTCATGCAGTCTAAAACATAGAACTAGACACTACTCTTTATTTAAGATTTTTTAGTTTATGAAAAAATGGAAAATGAGTAGAAGTGTCTTCCCTGTAATTTTGAAGATGTAATGTAATTTTGATGGCCTAATTCCCTAAAACTATAAACATAAAAAGACACTCAATGTGAATTATTCATTTAATTAAATATTATGTAATTTTTAAGGCTGAGTACTTATAATGGAAATGTTCTTAAATGACTTATAATAAATGAAAAGTCAAATGGAAATATATTTCTTTATAAATAATAAAACATGAGCTTACCATGGTGACGTTCTAGGATGAATGAAGTTGTTATCATGAAAATACACCAATTATTTCCAAATTCAAGAAGATCCATTTTAGAAATTTGGTAAGGGTGAATTGAAATTGGATTAACATCGTGAACTAAGTAAATTTTGATTTCAACATCCCATTCCAATATGACACCAATAATTTCATCTGGTAAAACATCAAGGAATTATTTTACCACTGGAATATAATTAATATAAATAGTTACCTTATTTTCAAAAATATGGGCAAGATAAATTTCATTCCAATATTTAAAAAGTTTCTCATTTTCATGATATGATATCAAATATATGGGTTTGTTATTTTATACAAACAGAAACTCATTCCAAAAAACATCATTACCTCTACAATCAATCTTAGCATGATAAAAAATAAATCAAATCCCTATATAGAATGAAATAAAACACTATTATGGGAAAAAAATGTTTTTAGGTAATTTCATTACATATATTACAATATGAAGATTCTAAAAATTCCCTTATGATGTTTCATTTATCCATGTTGTTTTAACCATATGTTCTGGTCTAATTTATTGAGGAGATATTTCCAATTTACAAAAAAATTCATATAAATAAATGAATGTGTAGACCCTGTATAAAAAAACACTAGAAAAATATGAGTGAACAAAAAAAGTACATGATACCAATTCATTGGATGTTCCAACATCTACTGATGTATACTCAAAGGATATCACTGCACCATTCTGCATAATGTATGGATGCTTTCCATCACTCGTATCATTCATTGGGAAAGAATTTTTATAATGACCAATCTCACCACATTTGAAACACATTATAGTTTTCTATCATGAATAATCATTGGATCATTTTCATAAAAGTCTAAGGTCATATGTAGAAAGCTAACACATTAAAAAAAATTCCAAATTTTGGTAAGGCATTCCCTAGGGGGTATTTACCAAAATTTTCATAAACTATAAACAAAACATTCTTACCAACATATTTCATTGATTAAATTTTACCCATCTCATTCCATCTAGTCCTATTATTATCATTATTCATGTGATTAGAAGTTAAATCCATTTATACCATCTCGTCACATCGTACACGTTTCTTATAACATTTGAATTCTCAAGTGTCCAATTCCCTTCAATATCATGGTTTCAATTGTTTGAAAAAAATGTAGATTTTTCTATCAAGAACCCTAATAATATTTGAAGCATTCCATGAAAGTATGGTCAATATTTATTTATACACGGCTACTAAATCTTAACAATTTTTCCGCATGTTAAGAAATTTCATATCTCTCTAACGTTAAACCACCGTATATGAATATTTTTTAAGGAAATGAATTTTAAATTCATCCCACTATAACGATTGTATCTCCTCTAAATCATAGATATTTGTGACCGTTGACCACCACATGTCATTATCACACTCGAAACGATAAATGTCAACACTAGCCCTTTGATTATTTTAACATCCCATAACATCAAATGATTTTCAAGGGATTTCATCCATCCTTCATCTACTACTCGGTCAGAAGATCTACTGAATGAAGGAGGGTGTTTCCTCATAAAATGGTCCACTAACATCATGAACATTTATGGAAGCTCTGTTTTTTCTCTTTCATGGGTCCCACCACCATTTATTACAAGCATTATTTGAGCCATTACTATCTCAATATTCTCCCTTCCCATTCCAACCATTCTTAGTTATGGATTCACAATTATTTCAGCCACTCGGTTCTATCCAATCTCAGTGTCTCTATTTCTTTGGAGGAAAACCATTATGAATAGATATATCTTAGAAGAATAGATAGAGTATTTTTCTAAATGTTATACCATTTAAACATAGGAATATGGTAAAAAATTATTTATGGTACTCTATAAACAACATACCTACCCCTAATGTTATCTAAAATGTGCTCTGATACCCACTATAATGACTCGACCTTAATCATTACATAATATACCTATTTCAAATAGTTTTATCTTCTTTACATCCCCAAATAACTTTTAGGTTTATATTTTTAGATTTTTATAACAAGACTCATAAATATTATCCCATAGGCATCAAAAGTGGGTACCAATAAAACAATATCCAATTCTTCAAAAACATAAAATTATTACCAGAAAAAACAACATCATTTCTTTGAAAAATATTCCAAACCTTTAAATTGACTTCCTTCCTTCTCTTTCACATCATTATAAACTATGAAAAACATTTCTAAACATTGGATGAGCATAAAAAGCTCAAAAATGATGTCAATGGATGGAAATAAACCATTATTCCATGAAAACATATAAGCATATGAAGTCATTTTCATAAAGACATAATTCTAAACCATATATACTTACATTGGGAAACATTAATTTATCCATAAAAAATAATAGAACATATATAAAACTATAAAGTAATATTTGGGAATTACATACTCATATTGTAACCGTCACAACTAACTTATTTGTTTTCACCCTCATGGCTACCGTATACTGTAATCCCCACAACAACCTTATTGTGTAAACGTCGTTGTTACCCATAGAGTAACTGTATGACCATACTCCAAACTATAAATACCCATTGCATATGAGGGATATAATGGTTTTACCCTTCATCATAAATAGTTCCCAATAACCATAACATTATTATAGGGCATGAATACTTTCATAAGAACATTTCTTTTGAAATTTGTAAAATATAATTTTAAAGGAGGATTTTTAGAGGAATATCCCATAAAAATCATATAATATATGTGAGAATTAATATAATTAAAGTAATATTTCTATAAAATAAAAAAAACACATAATTAATCATAATATTAATTAAATAAAATACCAAAATTAACATAGTATCATATAATTAATGAAATACATGGTTAACCCAATGAATGAAAACTTGGTTGTGAATTCCATTACATCGGGATCGTCATACTTAAGACTGGTTTAAACATCATATATAATTGTTAAAAAAAAGTGTTATTTATATTTTAAAGAAACATATTCATTTTTAGAACTCTCTATGTGATCATTTTATAACATCATTTAACTGATTTATTAATAATATTTTGTTATTTCCAACGTTTCGGGTGTGTTTTTTACATGGTATCCATGGTCAGTTGATAAAGTATTTTCTTGTAAAAGGGTAGTGAAACACCATATGTTGAATGAGTTGTTATTACTATATTTATAGAATATTGAATGATCCCATAAATAATTTTGGTTATATGGTATTATGATAAATCACTAGTTAAATCATTAGTGATATTCGTTTAGATCAGTTTGGAGGTTCATTGATAATCACAATGTTGTTTCATCAAATTCCATTAATGTTATGCAGATAATTTATTTAAAAAACATAATACAAGTTATATAATAGACATTAAAATATTATTCAACAAATGTAATGGTTTTAAATATAGATTTGAGGTATTTAATAGAAATTGAAGACATGTGGTCAACTATATCGGTAAATCAACACATCATAGACAATGTTTTTATTTTTAGAATAAGAGAAATATTAGAGGAATAATGGTGATAAAATTTTACATAAACAAGATAAAATTATCGAATATATTTAATACTATAGATTCCATGCCTCTTAGATAAGGTGATTTGTAGAGGGTATAAGAATAGAAATGAATTGAAAAGAAAACACAACAAAATGAAAGAGGATCTTATATACTTGAACTATTTTTTTAAGAAGCATATTAAGACCATGGGGTTAGGAATTTTGGGGAGAAAATATTGTCATGGAAATGGGAAAGATCTGTGGTATGTTTATTGGGAAGAATTTATATAATGAACAAAATCTTGAGAGGCGTTGTAGGAAGATGGTTGTGAGGGTGGTATTTATAGTAAATGTGACAGAGTTTATAATTTATTTCAAAGAACCCCTCATTAGTGGTATTTGAATAACCATGTGATTTCCCAAGGTATTGGACACATGGGACACCATATAACATATTGTAATTTTCAAGAGTTGACCAGAATGAATTCATCACTATTACATCAATATGATGTCATTAAGCACCAGAAAACTTAAAACTATATTTTTTATAATTCACCCAAAATTCATCTGTCTCAAAAAAAATCCAAAAAAACACCCTAACCATTTTCAAACATTTATAATTCAAAAACTAACTCCATTTTTTGAAAATAATTTTCTAAATATTATTAAGTTAAATTTTAAAAAAAATCACAATTTATTCGAAAAAACAATTTTTATTAGTATTAACACATTTTATATCACATTGAAAAAATTATCAAGATCTTATTATCTTATATCATAAATAAAATTTAATATAATATTATTTAATATTCATAATGGTCATATTAATATTCATAAGGGTATGTTAATATTCACCAACAAAACAAGTTGGTTCTATCAGACTCCAAATAATATACTGATCACAATAGTAAATTCCGATTTTTTGAAATTCAAATCCTCGATGTGGAATTTTTTTAAAAGGTTGTTTATAACACTCTCCATAAATCAAAGTTTCATTATGTATTGAATCAATGTTTCATGAATTTTAATTTTTTATACCCTTGGGGTTTTACACCTACAGACATTTTCATTTTTAGGTGTATTTATGTTGGGGATTCCATTACCCTATTTATATCCCCTAATTATTTTATGTATGTGGAAACCCTGACCATTTTTATCTATTTCATGTTTTTTCATTGATTATGTAGTTCTATTAGGCATAATAATTGGGTTTTTAAAGGATTTAGAAATAATATTATATGTGGTTTAAAAATGTTGGTTTAAAAAAGATAGATGACTTTCCACTAGTGTGTGTGATATTAATGAAGGGATTTCAAAAAAATATTAAAATGAAAATTTTGGTGTGGTAATTTCTTAAATTCAATGTTTTTTCCTAGAAAGGATATGTTAATTATACATTTTTCTATTATTACTCTTGAAATAACTATTCTTCTACTATATTTTAAACTAGTACTAATGAAGTATATTTTTAATGTAATTTCACAATCTCTATATAGAAATCCAACCTAGCATTATTTCCTCACACTCTGAATACATTGATTAGTCTATGCACCTATTATGTTTTAAATTTTTATATTTTTATTACTGTTACATTAGAACCCTTGGTTATTTTTCAGTATTTTAAGGTGTAGTTTCTATATGTGGAAATTTATATGGGGACATAAAGAAGAAATTAGTTATAGATGGTTTTTTGTTGTGGATGTTGTTCGATTAGTAATTATTATGATTCAATGTTCAATTGTTCTTGATACTGGATCATGTGATTGTTAATTAATTTTTTATGATCGTATTGTATGTTTATCATTAATTTTTATGGGAAAAACTATTTCTAATAGTGTTTCAAGGATTCCTATGAATTAGATTCCAACTTGTAGGGATCAGAAACCCCTTCAGAGCAACTCACAGACAAACTCATGTTCACAATTTAAGGGTGCATCAAGCTTGTTCATGAAACTGTGGATGAAAACCAAATGAATTCTAGTTTTATATACAAAAAAATCTAATAATATACCAACGAAACATCTAAAAAAATGTAAAATTTCATTTGAGTTTTGATTGAATCTATAGTGTTGAACTGATTTGTTAATAATGGTGAAGTTAAAAAATAATGGGAAAATAGTAAGAGAGATGTGAGATGAATCGTTTATCAATATATAGAAACTATACTATAGAGAATTGGTATAAAATAAATATTATCATAAAATATAATTAACAAAAAAAATCATTAAGATATGTGAAGAGAGAATTGAAATACAGAACAAGCATTAAATGAATAAAATCAGCAAATAACTCATATAGGAACTCATATAGCTAAAAAACTATTGATGAGGGCATCTCATTATTGATAAAATCGTTACAACAAACTTTTAAAATGTTATAATTTAGTTTCAATTGCTACATAAAGGAGTCCTTTACCATTCACATTTAGATCATTTTTTGAGGAGAAACTTAGAAAAAGGGCAATTAGAGAAATCCAGATAAAATTCAATGTTAAATGTGATTTGAAAATATTTGTGGAGGTGAGTAAAAGTGTAAATAGAAACACAATATAAGAATACAATTTAGTAGATAAAGTAAGGTAAATGATACTATATAAAATTAATTCAAAAATGATATAGTAATATAACTAAACATAAATTTTTTTGATCTATGTCATGGAGAACTAGAAAACTAGTATTCATTAGATTGAAAACAATGATACAAAACATGATTCATAACTATGCCTAATAGAACCCTATATGAGGATGAATCTATATTGAGAAAATTAAACCTATAACCCTATCTATTCAAAGACTTCAGTTATAGCTGCAATTTAAAAAAATAAAACATTACTCTTCACCCGATGGTTGATTGAGTATAGTGAAAGAAATTATAATGAAGAAGATTAAATGATTAATCTAATGAGATTAAGGATCACTATTTTTGGAATCCATGAAATAAAAAATGATATAAATTTCAATTCATAAAATAAAATTCCCATAAACTAATAAGTTTCAATGGTATTTGTATCCAAACTAATTATTCAATGAATTCACCATCATAAATAATACATGAATTAAAGAGGAAGATAATGAGATGCTTCGTTAGAGAGATCGATCTCCTCCGTCATCTTCAACTCTTCCAAACGCTTCTTAGGGTGTGCTACATAGACTGCTCTATCTCATTTTTGTTGTGTGATATATGTATCCTCCAAGTCATGTAACAATTATTCTCGAGTCCCTTTATTATTCATGAGTTTTCTTTTAAGGAATTGAGTTAGATGATAGCCCTAGTATCAAGATATTAGTCATCATATCTGAACTCATCCCATATCTCATCTTACTGTTTGATTACCTTTTCTCACATCCTTCATTGCATGTCACTATAAGAAAACACCCCAACTAACTTTTCACCCTAATGTGTAGCTTTCTGCAGCTTGAGTGCGATGGACATGGATGATTTAAAATCTTAATTAATTCTTCAAACATCTCCAGTAAACACTCCAAGATTTAAATATACATTTCATCCTCGATCTGGAGTACACTTTTCGTTTTGTTCATACTTCCATGGATTTTAACTTATTATTTTAGGCCTCACATGTGGCTTCACAATATAGATTGAATAAACCATTAGATTTTAAAATATTAATAATTCAAAAATATATTTTAATTAAATTTCAGAATCATAGTAATTATGTTCTTAAAATAAATTTGATTAAAATTAAAATAAAACCTTTTCCATTTAGAAAGAAAAAAACATATCATTTACATAAAAATATTAAAAGAATAAATATTTCAGCATTATTTAATAGATAATAAAGAATTTTTCATATAAATCATAATTTGACATAAAAGAATGAATAAAAATCAAAAATAGATGTGATAAAATGTAATTAAGATATGATATTTTGTGACTGCATCTAAGACAAAAATTCATATTTAAAGTCAACCCATTATGATTAGAACTACTTTATGGATTTTATGAAGACAACAACTTCCAATAAAAATCAATAATAATATATCATACATTTCAATCTATTTTTATCACACATATTGATATCATGGGGGTGGGGGTATGAACCAATCATATTTCACTCCATGAGAAAACTAAACTTCACACATATTATGATTCAATTTATATTTCAACTAACTTGCGAAAAGATTACTCTTTATAGAAATATTTGACCATATATCCACATCTAATAATTCTACTAGATATTATTTTCCCAAAAAATAAATCATGATTATGTATAAATTGGTGGAATAAAAATATTAATTCATAACCCCAATAAAATGATATCAAGATAGATCATCTATAATGAAACTACACATTATATTTAGAAGTGACATAATTATTAAATTTACAATAATAATTTATGCTCATTCTGAATTGAATTTAGAATATCATTACTCCCCATCTCACAAAAGCCAAAAAAACAAATGAATAGTAAGTGAATACTAATTATTTAATAAATATAATTCCATTAACAAATAGTTTTGGTAATCTATATTGTTTCGAAACAAAAAAATGACTGCAAAAGAAATAAATTTTTACTGAATTTCTCTGTTAAATCAGTCATCATTAGATTATAAATGATTCACACACATAACCTACCTACTAACCTGGAAATGTTGCCTTCGTAAAACTAAATTCCACCTCACTCAACATATCAAAATATCAAATATCTATCGTCTCTCTACAAATATTTATCTAAAAAACAATTTCATGTTTTAGTAATGATAAAAAAATTAGTAAAAAAATGTGAAATCAAAGAATATGAAACCATCAAATAATGGTAATCATAAAATCATATAAAAATAAGAGAGAATACGGAATCAAAGAGGGTAAATTTGTAAAATGAAATAACATGATATCTTTTGTCCCCTCTTATTTACCCCCAAAATAATTTTACAATATCTTAATAATAGTAGTTTTCTGGCCTTGATTATGATAATAATCTTTAATAGGGAAATAGTGTAGGCTCATCATATTCAAGTCCAATAATTGATTACATTCCATCATAATGATTTATAAATCCTAGGAGATATAATAATTCCAGAACTATTTTACCATAATTAATAACTTTTTACATAATATATTATATATTTTATATTAACATTAAAATTAATATGAAAAATATAAATATGTTAGTATGATAGTGGAAAGGGTCTTTCAAAATATATCATTTCAATTTCTTGACTACAAATACCAAAATAGTTACGCTATCAAAACAACATGAGTACAGATCATGTATTGTATATTATATACAACATATTCCAACATAACAATACCCAAAATTAAATTGTGTTCTTATATGAGTTAATTAGTGGAAACTAAGAGTCCTTAAATAAGAATGTATCAGTCACAACAGTCAATGTTTTATTCCCAATCTTTCCAAAATGAACATTATCACAAATAACATTTCCACCTATTTTCAATAAAAAAACAACAAAAATTTTATCTAATTACAATATGACACCATAAATTCCCATAAAAATCCCTCCATATATCATGTATTATAAGTAATATTAACCCCCATGAAAACATATAATAGTTTAAGGGTTTTATTACTCAAATAAAAAGAATTTAACCTAGATTACATATTATGAGATTATCAAAAAATATAACAGTAGAAATAAATAATGATAAATATTATGAAATCTATTAATATGATAAAAAATAAATAATTCATGAATTTTATATATCACAAAAAATAAAATAAAATTGCATGTGTTAAAACCACTTATTAATAAAAATATTATCAAAAATAAAAAATATATTATAACTACGTGTTATATAAATCATTCATCAACTAAAAAAACATTTTATCAACATTTGATATTAATATATAGACTCTGGATAACATTAGAAACAATATATTTGGAATTTGTATTTAAATGTAGGGGTTATTATATAAACATACTCATTATACCATCTAATTCCACACAAAATTTAAATATTTATATTATTTAATTCATTAATTATATCACCACCTGAAATACATTATATATGGATATTTATTAAATTGTATTTAATTGAGTTTTTTTAAAAAAATTATATAATTAACTACATAACTATGGATTTTATTATTTTATGTATGACTCTATTGTATAATGATTGATGAACATAGATTGAATGTTTTTTTATTAAGAAAAATTGGATATGGTTGATCCATGAAATGGAAATGATAAAAATCAAGGGGTTTAAAAGGAGAAACAAGTATTTCTTATTCAATGACATAGATGAAGTTGTAAATTTTGATAGTTTAATAATTAAATAGATAATATAATATAAGAAATCCAAATACATTATCTTTAACTACATCAAAAATTTATCTTATGTTATTTTTTTCTTCTAGTTTTGGAAAAATCTTCCATACATGACAGGAAAATGTCATTAGTGATGATTAATAAGATTAATTGGGTAATACTAGTAGTTTTTTATTATAAATTCATGTTATCACAAGAGACCTAATAAAACCCTTTGATATACAAATGTATGTATTGTTATATGATATTATGATTTCTAGGAGACAATGAATATTAAACATGTATAGAATCATCTTATATGATATTCCATATTAACACATGTGGTTAAAGGGGGAAGGCGTAAATGATATTATTAGTGTCCTTTGATTAAGGAACATGAAAAACACTACACGAAACAAATAAGGAAAAGTAAATTTCAAATGTTTTGAAAGGAAATATATGAATTGGGGGTATAATAGACTATGGGAATCATATCTTATGACTATTATATATTAGAGAAAGAATATACCAAGTTATCTTGAAAATACCCACATTTAAATGTGATTCCCTATATCATAAAACAAAAAATTCCATCATTAACCACCATCCCATCCATGTTATGTCAACCAATGATCCATGACACCACATTAATATGTTAGGATCTTTATAGATGATTCATTAAGAAAAAAATGAAATTGGTAATTTGAAGGCCATTATTGCCAAATGTGATCTATGTGGAAACCATACACCAGTATGGAATAAAAATTAAAACATCATACTCATTTTTCAATATATATATAAGGTGAGAAATGAGATCATAATATAGGAAACGAAGTTTTATATTTTGACATTGAATTAAATACAAAACCATGATTAGTAAATAAGAAATGACAACCTTCAAATATACGTGGTATAATTAATTATAAGACTACATTATAAATAGAGTAATAATTTATCTAATGGATCCTAATAAAACATTGTAAATCGTGGTGCTTCCCTAGAGAACGAGGGTTCCCATCTAGGTGATTATGTTTGAGAACATCTTGGATGATTTTTAATATCTAAATCTCTATTTAGTAATTGATGTTATCATTGCTAGTGCATCTTATACTAGATGAACATAGTGGTCTAACCCATTATTGAAGAGATATGAGGGGGTAACACATCCTTTTTTTCATTAGTTACATATTTAATATTACTATTTTCAATTCATTTATATCAAAATAATGTGAGGATATATAATGGAAGAGAGGTAGATTAAAAAAATTTATAATCTGTAATTATTCTCCTCATTCCCTTTTTTATACTTATCAAACATCCTCAAATGAGACCACTAAAAAATTAGGGAGTTGGTTAGATTAAATTGGATGTAATGTAAGTAGTTGGATCCATGTATGGTTCGTACATACCATTGATTATCCAAATTATATTAACTATTAATCAAGGTGAGTTCTATGTGGTAATAATATTGGGTGTGTATGGAAATCCACTTCATATGGGGATGCTCTAAGACAGATATCACAATTGATAGAGGGGAATGATATTATCTGTGTTTTGTATCAATATATATATAATAAAATATGAAAAGGGGTGTGATGGGTGAATTTTATTGAATCTTTATACTATGTTAGAATGGGATTGGATATTTAAGAAATAGTGATAAATTAAATCATTGGTAATATCTTTTGGTTTACACTCAAATATATATGTTTTAATTATGTATTCCATTTTAACGTTAATTAAATATTTTCTAAATTTAAAAATATTTATCGGTGTTCATATTTAATCTAAATAGTAATTTCCTAAGTATAGTATTAACTAACATCATAGGGAACATAAGAAGAGTAGTTACCTTATTCAGAGACTGAAATATGGACATATTTTTACATGTATTCATTGGTTATTTTGAATTCTTTTTTTGGTTCCCACTACAATTGACCAATCACCATCACAATAGTATGATATGTTGTTTTAATATCATGCATGAATAAAACAAATATTTTAAAATTTGTATACATAGCACATGCCTCACAAATTAACACCAATAATGTATAATTTATATCTAAATTAGGTTTGGAAAAAATATCAACTTCAAATCCTTGAAACATACATTAATTAGTTCTAAATTATTTAAAAGGTTTACATGTCATAATACATTAGTCCATCACACCGTAATAATATATTCCCACTATAAAAAATTTATTATACAAAAAATAAAATAATGTTTATAATATAACACATTCCATCAAATATAGAATGTTTCCCTCCAGAAATAAGACTCACATGCTAGTGAAAACATCCCTAACATCTGGAATCCTATTAAAATAATATATTCATAAACAAACCATGAGAACATTATATCCAAAAACTATTTTTAGTGAAATAAATCCACATATCTAACTAGTGGGTGAGATAATTCATACAAATTTATAAATCTAGTTAACCTACTCATTTACATGATGATATGTCACACCAATGAACGTTTTTCAATATTGGTCAATGTGTTGAATGTGGCATTGTCAATTCTAAAATAAAAACACTATAAAATAATAATATTTTTAAATAATATTAATTCATATTTGATATATAACATAAAAAAATATTTTACACACCATTTCATCATCATATAGAAACTCATTATCTACATATTCATAGTTGTTACAAGGATAAAACACTCACATTATAAGGATCAGAAGATAACCAGCCATGTTTGATAGTTCAATTCAAATCCTTGTAGAGTTTTTTTATCACTATGATAAGTCCTCATTCTCTATATGATCATCTCTAGTGATGGAAATATATTTTTAACACCTTTATATTAAAAAATTCCTATTAATGATATGTAAAATTAGTTACCTACATAATTAGTTATCTTATCATGGGTATATGGTGAACCATTTTATCACAAATACTATATCATAGAATGAGACATTATATAACCTAACCTCTTGTAATATAGTACAAGAGAGATAATTAAATGGATTTAAAATTCTCTTCCACCACATATTATCATAACACTCGTGCCGAATGTCCAACTCAATCTTAATCATATTATAACTTCATAATTTAATATGTGAAAGTATAATTCTTTACCACTTTTCTTATATATAATTTTTATGATAATTACACTAGTATAACATCATTAACTATCCTATTTATTTTTATTTAGGATATAAAATATAAAACATTATTCCAATCTATTAATTCTCATAAGAGGATCACCACAACTTTTGTTTCTTAAAAACATTATTAAATCCACATATCATACTGATCCACTAATCAATAAAATCCTCTTTTGTTATAATAAAGAAAATGGTTGTCACCATATATTCCTAATCTATCATAATCATCAAAAAAATCCACTAGTTTACGTGCACACACACTCACATCCAAATGTTAATTTAGATATTTTTTCACTGTATGAGGTAAAATTTTCCCATATAAGGATCAATTGTATTCTATCATGAAAATGAATGAAAAAAGTGATTTTAATGTCTTCAATATGAGTTTATAAAAAAATTTTGTCCAATGATTGATTTTTCAAAAACTACAATAGTTTTTTTCATGAAAACATAACAACCCTGATCTATGTGGAAAAAAAGAAATATAAACTATTTATTTTTATCAAATATACACTAAGGAATATGAATATATTTTATATAATTTTTAGTTAAATAATTAAAAATTGATAAATAACTAGTTAGAAAGATGTTTATATTATTTTATTTACAAAAACCACGATACCTACACCCTACTCAACCACCTTGGTCCCCCTATCGTTGCCTATACCTACTAAAAACACAAGCTCCCTAAAGATTTAACACTTGATTCAATCATATATTTATATATGATTAAAATTTATATTAAATCCCCTTATCCATATAATGATTGATTTATTGTCTTCATTAACTATCCATGTACACTATTAGGGACTCTCAAATCATTAGTACACATCATCTGAACCCCCAACCCTAAAGGTATTACATGATATATCAATGTCCAAATATAGTGATAAAAGAAACAATCCAAAACAAAAAATCTACATGTAGTGGAAATAATAAAAGAAATGGGAAATATAAAAAAGTGTATCTCATTATGTATTAAAATAAATCCAAAATAGTGAGTTTTATAGAGACCCATACCTAAAAACCAAATTACTTTTACATCCATATTAATCATCATTGTGAAATTGAATCACCAGAAGAATTAGTAGGAACCGTTATTATATTAATACTATTTATCACATCTCAATGATTAATATACAGAATATAATTTTAGAGATATGTATATTATTATACATTAATGATAAGTGTTTGAAAAAAATCTCAATGAACTCCGTAAAATATAACTCCTTCATTAATGAAGAATCAATTTAATATCCATCCATTTAATATATGTTCAGAAGTGAAAAACAATTTTTCATACCATTATAATTATTGTAATGGATTATTATTTATTTACATTATTGTTAACCTCTTTTAATAATAACAATGACATATACACATCATCACATAATGAATTATATATATAATAAAACAGGATAATAAATATAAGAAATTGGTAAAATAATATCTATATCATTCTTCATTAACACCATGGCATATTAACACTATCCAAGATACAACACATTAAATTTCTATGTGACTCCCTCCATATCTATAATACCCGCATCCCATGATCCCATGTCCTATGTTATAAATAAATATTTTCAAACCAGATTCAGTACCAACAATATATTCACAGTCATAAATATACCATAATTACATAACAGAAAAGAAATATTATGTTACATACATTCTTAATATGCTTTTGGATTATATATTTAGACAATTAAGATAAAAATAACATATAAATATAATCTTCTTTGTATCAAATTGAAAATGTTACCATTATATAAAAAGTAAATAATCCTTTATGATTTAAAAATATCTTTCACAAAGTTTTCAAAAAGTTTTATTCTTTTAAACATGATACATGTACAACACTTCTTCATGACTAATGTAATGAAAACATAGGAAAGGGGTGAGGTAAAATGATTAGATAGGAAAAAATAAAACCGAATTTTTCAAGAAAATAACTATGGAATACATAATATGGTAGGAATAATAAATATATATAATTCTATAATCAATTGAATGTAAGATCATGTAATATCTATGAATATAAATGAAATCATAGAAAACAATAATAATATATCACATAATGAATGGAATGCATAATTTCATACATCAAAAACATTTTGTCAATGTCTACTTCTATGATAATATACTAATATGGATAGAGTTATAATCCAAAAACCAAGATTTTTTTTCTCATTAGATTCATTGATGCAAAAATGTACTATATAATTTGAGGCCCCACACATCACATTATTGAGTCCAATGCATTCACCATAAGTGTTAGTAATACATGTCATGGAATTACGTAAGGAACCAATGTGTGAATAAAATAATAGTTATCCATAAAAATAATAACCTTAAATTTTACTACATAGTAAACATGTTTTAGTAGTCTATAATCATCAAAAATTTTAACAGGTAACTTGAAAATAAATAAATTCTATTTTTAGGGTATGATCCTCTAATCTGAATGTTGAATAATGAAATGTTCACACCATATATGGTAATGAGTATACATTTAATTTGATGATGTATTCACGTTATCATAATACATACATAGAAATAAGTTGTATTCTAGAAAGACAACATAAACTGAGTTCAACAAATGAATCAAATATGGGGGTTGATAGAAATTAATAACACAAATGCAAATATATTTCTAAAAATATTATCATAAAAGAAGGGATCAATAATCAAAATATTTAATACCACAAGTTCTACCACTCAAATGATATATATATATATATATATCTGAGGATAAACAATGATAAATAATCCCCATTAGAAAAAATAATTTCTAAATTTTGAAGGTAAATTTAAGCATAACCCTAAAATTATTTTAACAAAACATTTGTGACATTAATGTAAACCACAAATTTTTGTGTCACTTTCAATCAAATATTTTGAAAAGGTCATGTGAAAGATTTTTAGAAAATATAATTTTAAAGATAATATCCAATAATGAATCCATGAATATAAATAATTATTATCTTGATGAAATGATGATATGAAGAGAAAACATATAAAAGTTTAAAACACCCCTTTTAAATTTTTTAAAAATAGCTTTGGTCAAAATTTACAATTATAAGATGATTAATTAAAAAATTGGTATAAAAATATAATATTTTAAAATATAGTTGGAGAAGTTACCATATAGTAAAAAATTTTGTTATAAGAACCAATGCATGGATGCAATAATTTTACAAACAAAATCTAACCTGTGGAAATGAGACATGAGTTATCAATATCTCTTGAAAGAAAAATACTCAATAAAGCAAGAAAGAAATTAAAAATTGGTATTTATATTATAATAATTTCAATAATTAATATTGTATATATTATAAAAAAAATTATAATTTACTCAACATATATTAAATATGTAAAAGGGAAATCAACATAACTTATTGAATAAAAATTGATTTATGAAAAAAAACATTACAAATTGGGTAACAACAGTGACAAATGGATTTGAGAAACATGGAATAATATTACACAGTATTTTCCATTATAATAATAAAGGAAAAATATTCATTCAAAATGAGTGAATAAACTATAAAAATGAAAACATGTTGAATTTTATAAACATATCTCAAGGAATTGATGTTTCGGTGAAAGAACCCTTGTTCCCTGAGTAAGATTTTAATCAAACCCATTGAATTTATTTCTTATAATTAAGCAAAAAATAAGATGATAGGAATATAAGTCATTATAGAGTATCTGAAATAGGTATTGTATACACTACATAAATGATACTAGGTTCATTAAACTAATCATTTTTGAGAGATATGAATTTGTGGTGAAAACTCATACCACATTCCTAATTCAATTTCTAATACCCCAAAAAAGATAAATTAATTATAAATTGTTAAGTATTAACATATATAGGGAAAATATTAATAAATATAACTATTTATACTTATCATTTATTTTCATTTTACATATATATTGTTTTTTTAAATGTTTTCCACATAGGGAAAAGTTACCCTTTTTTTCATTGAACTACTTTCATAAAAGTAGTGTTTGTGCGTATTAATTTTTAAAAATATCATCATTATAAGAACATATAGTGTACTATAATAGATGATAAATTACATAATGTAAAGATATAGTTTCATTTGATTGATGGTTTAGTTAAAATCCATGTAGCTGAAATCGACGATGGACATATTTTGGGGATTCATAATAAATGAAGAGTGATTCCATAATTAATGAGTTAAATGTTAATATATACATAATAGAACAAAAATAATTATTTCGATACTAATATAATATTATTCAAGTAAATAATTCATAATCTTCTTAAAATATATAAATTAATATATATTTTTATGTTTGTGGTTAAACTGAACCAAGCATGAACCTACCATTATTAAATAATAATTATGAGGTGGTTTATTTTTAAGATAATTATAACAAAAAAAATATAGAACTATTATTTATTTATTAGTGTTATATATTATAAATATACTTATTTATAATGTATGGATAATTTATAGAAATTTATAACATTAAATGATGTAATAATATATATCTCAGTACAGTTGTTTTTAATAATTTAATTAATGATAATAGTTTGTTTATGATATCCTTAATAGGATATGTAATTTATCCTAACATAAAAATAATAATAAAATAAATATATGACTCTCTTTTAATCCCATCATCATATACTTCTATTATTGGTGTAAATTAAAAGTATATTGCATCATTCAATAGAGGTGATAGTCTACATATACACATGGATGAAAATTTTGATTTCTATAGAATGAGGTTACTAAGTAATATAGTTAATCATTTTAGAATGTGAAATATCTCATCAGTAATATATATATATATATATATATATATATATATATATTATTCTAGATGTATACCCCCTTGTAATTTTTTGAAGGAAAGAAAACATGTTTTTTTGATGTAGTAGTCCACAAAAGGAATCAATAATGATTTTGGATTCCATAATTAAAAGGTGAAAGGTTTTTATTGATTGTATCATAATTATGATAATATATAACAATATTTATGATTTTTTTAATATAATTTTAATATGGTATAATGCAATTTTATAAAAAAATATTGCTATTTAATGAAATTGAAATGTCAATGGAGTGGTTGGAAACTTATAACCCACATATATGATTATCTTTTTTTCAATGGCGAAAAAGCATTTTATGGATGAAATTTTGAGAATAAAATGACATTTTTAGGGTAGATAATAAGGTTGAGGATGGTGTTTTGATGAATATTTGATGAAATAAAGTAGTTTTTGTTTGAGGGGTATTGATAAGAGGAGCACCTATTTTATAAGTTAAAAGGGATTAAATTTTTGTAAATACAAAATAATTGGAAGTAACTCTCAACAAAGGTGTCTCAAAAATTGATAAATAATAAATATTAGTGTAGATAAGTTTAATATGGTTCTCAGAAACCGATTACCTAACATGCTTTAAACATTTTTTTGTTATTCTCACTTTATTAAACACATGTTATTTACCCCTTTTGAGTTTTACCATGTAATCTTTTTTGAAACAATATAATCAATACATTATGAATAAAAACAAAATAGTCCATTCATATAACATATACCAACAAAATATAACATTTATATATATTTAATATAATAATACTTATAAAATTTATAAAGAATAATTTTAAAATAACAAATGTGTAATGCAATAAATATATTTTAAAAAAAAATATAATGAAAAAGTAATTTTAAAGAAAAATATATTCTTTAGAATATTAACCTTTCAAATTCAAAATTATAATTATTTATTAATTAAATTGGTATTATGAAATTATTCGGATGGATTATATTTTATCATCATTAGTCATAATTTTTCTGAAATTGAAACTCATATGGAACAAAATATAATATTAAAAAAATTATATTTTTTAGTATAAAAATATAAAATTGGTCATTTTTTCTATTCAAATAAAATTTCAGACTTTTTTAAATTAGAATTTATTTTTACTCAATTAATATTTCATTAATATTTAACCACTATTCACTAACAATAATTCAACAACAATGCATTATCATTCTAAACATTTTGTGTTTTTGTTTTAGGTTGGTGTTATGTGTGTATCATACTATAAAAAACATTGACTTATTTGAGTTAATTATATATATTAAAATTACAGGGTTTAAAAACCTGGTTTTTTCCCTAGTACATGTATTCAAAAATCTCAAACATTTATTAAACCACCTTTGAATATTTCAAAATAATGATACATCATTAAGAATACTATCATTTTCTTTTAATATGATTATCATATAAAATCTCACAAATATTTGGACCTAATATTTTCACCATAATTATTCCTCATTGAATTTCTATATATGTGTCCCTATAATAACTTATAGCACTGGAAATAATTATAAATTCCATAATATATTATTTTACACAATGACAAGACTCTGGAAAAATATTATTTTTACTCATTTTACAAAGGGATTTATCTTAAACACAATAAAACCCACTCATATCATTATAAAAACATATATACAAAAATATATATCTCTATTTATTATATTAATACTCATATAATACGTTACAAGACATTACGTATTTAGTAAAGAAGGAACATATCAATGTAGTATAAGTAATATTTTTTTGACAATTCTCTAAATTAAACTATTATGATCAACTGAATACATCACATAAAAGTCATATAAATAATTAAGATCATCACATATCACATTATTTTGAATGAAAATGAGTTTCATAAATTTAATTCAATAGAGTTACAATATATCGTACTTGTGTTATATACCCTTATTATTTAATCCAAAAAAAGTATGATATTACAAATTATTTAATAAGTAGAAAATTTATATGAAATATTAATATTTTCATATTAATCTAATAATATCAATAAAACTAAAAATACATTATATTGATCATTAATTAATTATAACTAAAAATAATTCTTTTAGGGGTTTCATTAGTCCATTACTTATGTAAAATGGTTTTCAGGTATAAATGTATGTTAAAAAGAATTATTATTATATAAAACTATAAAACATTTACATTAACATTCATTATCCCATTTATATTAAACCCAGATATATTATTTAACTATGATTATTATACTGTGAAAATAGATTTGATAATGAATACAACATATTCTCATATACAACCAACTAAAAAATATTTATATCACCCATCTCACTGATTTATGAAATGAGATAGTATCTGTTAAGAATAATTTTTGATGTATAGTGATTTTGGGTTTCGTAAGACCAAAAATAAATCCCTTATTATCATAGTAATACTCATTTATTCAATCAATTATCAGAATTACTCCGTGTTTATTGATGATATTAATGATCCAAATACTACCTTCATGATATCTAATGTAGAAAAATACTTTTATAAAACTATAAAGGAATTAATAGTGGGTTATATAGAAATTTATAGTTAATATAACCACCTTAAAATATGAATATGAAATCATATTACCATATTTATTGAAACCAAATTTTGTATATGTTGTATTTTTTTCTATTTAATTTATAATTGTAATTAACAATTGATATTAGATGTTATGAAAAAATATGAAGGGTAACAGAACTTATGGGTAAAGGAGGAAATAACTATTCCCAATTCCATTCCATTGATATAATAGTGGAGCTATCAAACCATACAATGTGAAATTATGATGCACATTTTGAATTTCATTACAAACTCGGAGCTTTTTCATTAGTAATTGACATGTTTTTACAAAAAATATCAAACAATGTTTCAAATTATAATATTAACATAGGAACATGATGCTAATTTTAAATGATAGATAAATGTATTTTTTTAGGAATGAAATAATGAATAAATACATTATGTTTTTAGTAAATGAGTATAGAATTTTTACCATGACTGGTAAAATTATATTTTAAAAAAAAAATCCCTCTGTAAAATTGGAGGACCCAATGTTGGACTACTGGAATTAATTTCATCATTAAAAAATCATTGTGTAAAACATTCACCTGTGAAGAGACACATAATTGGGAATTAAAATTTTTTCACCGAGATTTATATAATGAAACAAAAACAGGTATATGACCATGGGGGAAGTCATTTCACAAATATATATATTATATTCCATGGTTATTGGGAAAAATCATGGTCTGGCATTTATAAAGATCAAAAAAGGAATTTTGAATAGAGACCATTCTAGGGAGTTTCTGAACTATATGTAAAAACCAGTTTTACTTTAATTATTTTTTAACTATTTGGATATTTACAAAATTAAATCAGAATGGGTTTGAATAAACTCATAGTGGGAATTTAATGTAGATAATCCAATTTTCTATTTTTAAATATATAATATTTGTAAGTATATTTATTTATGAATTTAAAATTAAATTATTTGACATTATACTTATATAGTTTCTATGTATAAAAGAAAAAGGTTTCACACATCTAAAATATATTTATAGGATGTTTGAAGATCCTAGATCAAAGGATCCGTAGTTTAGAATATTTGATATCTTGTTTTGATTCATAAAGTGTGATATTTTTTAATTTAATTAAAGATGATTCATTGAATATTGTTCTAATACGAATATTTATGAAGATCTTGATTTTATTAATAGAAAAACATAGAAAATACCCATGTTTTCTTCTGTGTATTTTTTTAAAATCTTATAAAATATATAATTGGGTAAACTTTATCATTTTATCCTTCTTTAAAGAGGTGCATATATGAGTGGAAGATTCAATGGAATATGGATAAGGGGTGATATATTCCTAATTTTTAATTATATAACATTATACTTTATATATATTATCATTTCCATACACTACTAATATGTGATCATTTGATGTATCCCACTACGAGTGAAACAAGTTGCATAATTGTGCCCATGCTCTCATATATTTCTGTGTTCTATTGAAGAATGTGTTTAAATAAAATAAATGATATAAAGAATGTAACTTCCCAGGTAATTATATAATAAATATGTTGTTTTATATCATTCATGATTTACATAGTTATATTGTCTATAGAAATATTAATAAATTATTTATATCAAAAATGAAATAGTTTTATTAAAATCATTTATTATTATGTTTTATGCAATGGTTTAATTTTATAATTATACCGATTTAACATGAAAAACACAATATCACTTTCTATTAAATCATTTAAAAATTATCCAATAATTAATGATTGATAATTTCCTACAATTTTTTTAATGAATTGAATAATATGTTACTTTTTTAACATTATATTTATTTACATGTATTTGCAATGTCAAATTATATTTGTGATGAGTTAAAAAATTATATAATCTTTTTTGTATTAAAAATAAAAAATTTATAGGTTTTAAATGAATTTTATACTTTAATTGAGTATAAGACCTTTTTTATTTTTAAATATGGAATTTTCCTAAAAATATTTCTTTCTTAATGTTTTTTTGAATTAATTATAAATTAAATTATGGAACATACTTGAGAATAATATTAAAAAGATAGATTCTATATTTTTAATTGTTTTTTTAATTTTATTAAGAACTTACCTTTTATTTTTGGTCAGTATAAATTATAAAACTAGTAATTTTTTCTCATAATCAAGCATAAATCAAGTCATTAATGTTTAAAACAAAATTATGAAGAAACAAATGACCCTATAACTTTTATTAATTAAATGGGATGATTATACGTCATCCATAATCATACAATGGTCTAATATATGACATTTTCTTCCATTTATATGTTACCATGACATTTATATTATTTTTTGTAAAGAAAATGGAATAATGATATACTCTTGTTTTAATACCTATAATAATTTTAATAAGGGAATAATTAAAATATATGTTAATTTATAAATAATATTTTAGAATATAAATGAGTTTTCATCATCAAGGAAATTTATTTCATAGTTTTAGTCGAAAATGTTACCTTAAATTCTTACACAATACTGTCATGATAATAATTCATTTAACAGAAACACAAAACAAATCATTTTAATATATTTAATGATATATATTTTGAGATAATTAATGTGATGCATGAATTTTATTTATTAATTTAACATGTTATTTATATAATAACATTTTTAATATTTTATCTTGATTTATAAAATTCAATGTATTGAATAGTTGTGAAAATTGATATTAATGGTATTTTATAACAAATAATAAATTATTAAATGATATAAAACTTCAAAAAATTCTTGATTTGGCTGATTTATTAGGATATGGTTTATAATATCAATAATATTCCATTTATTGGATGTTTTTTCATTTATAGTTTGTATTATGACCCTTGAAGTCTAAATAAACATGTTGTCATAATGACTGTGAAACGAGTTAAAAACAAATTAAGGATAAAAATATGATCGAAACCTGTCCAATTTTTTAATTGGAGGATTAGTACTCATAATAATCATATAATATAATGTAAAAATGTCGTATCTATTTCTACGTCAAAATTTATTTATATTATTTAATATTTAAAAAAAATCAAACAATACACCCTCACACTCTCAAATAAAAGAGAAACTATTATTTTCATTTCATTACACATAAAAAACATTTGGTTACACAAATATCTACCCAAAAACCTTCCATAAATCCCTATATAAATCCTGAATTCTTTTTATCATAAAACTATTATATTAATTTATCTTATCTAAACTTTATGCGATTGTTCAAAGAATATGTATCATATTTAACAAAATGTGTTTGTTTTATTTCTTATTCGACATAGTTAATATATTATTTAACAACAATAAAATTATAAAACCATTATTTTCAATATAATTTGGTTTTTATATTAATTTTAGAACCTATATTCATATATTCTTCCATAAAATACTAAATTAAACTATCATTCAGGTGTACCATGAACTATCACCTCGCAAACTGATATAATTAATATTCCATCACTATTTCTAACAACTGGTTATAATTCTTGAATTAATATATATATATATGATATTAATTATATACTTTATATTATAAATGAAAATATATAATTTAATTTCTTAACATTCCAATCACTGAAAAACTATAATTTCATTCTTGCATAGGAGTAGACTACCACCTCCATGCAAAGATGTGATTCGTTCTTCTTCACCACATCATATGGGTGATATATATATATATATATGTACTTTTAATGAAATACATTTGTATTTATGATATAATAATAATTAAGAAAATATAAAATAACAGCTACCTTATTTTTATAAATGTTGTTGAAGATGGAAATGTAACTCATGCGTACGTATGGCATACTATTTCTTCAACTATTACAAAGTTCATTTCTCGTAAAAATAATTCAATATTGTTGTTAACATTATAATTTTTTATAAAAATTATTATTATTAAATCATAATTATTCTTTATATTATTTAATAAATACCACTATGACCATAGGTAACCTAACAAAGTCATTTTGGACTTATGAAATAAATATCTTCAAAATGATAGATAAAAACCTAAATTATTGAGTAATTGTACATAAAATGGTTTTAAGTAAATTAAAAGGAATAATAAAAATGAAAAATGTACTAATTAAATTAAATAATTATCATGATTTTATTATTTAAAAATATAATGAACATATATGACGAGTCATACTCAAGGTAAGGAATAGTTTTATATAAAATATAAGTTTAAATGTTATAATGATTTATGTTCCAAATATTTTCATTCATTTCATGTTTTAAAAATTATTTTTTGAATTTATTTATTTTAAAATAAAATAACTATAAATTTAATTTTATACATACTTATTTCAAATGCATTTAGAAATGAAAATTTTTAAAATAGATTTTACATTCTTTATAAAAGAGAAAAAAATGATATATTTAAACATATATTGTGATAAGTAATTTTCTCACTACTGTAACCATTATTTGAAATTGGGTACGAATAAAATATTTAATTTTTAATTCAATAACAAAAATCCTTTTTTCAATTTTACCTGGGTAATTTGGTATTGGAAATGGTGTTTTAAAATAAACATACGTTTTTATATTTGATATTCATTTAAAAACTAGTTTAAAAGGGTTATTATATGGTTTTATTCAAAATATTATCCTTGGGAATATTTTATAAATTGTTGGACATATTATAGCTAATTGGTATACTTGATACAACATAGAAGAATGGTTTAGTGATAATTTTGATCATATTTGATCCTGATATATGATATACGATATGTCCACCTAGATATAGATATAATGATTTGAGTAATTATTATATTGTCAAAAGAATTTTTTTTGAAATATGTATTATGTTTATTCTAATTACAAGTTTTTTTATGAGATTCAATATTATGTCGTTTTAAGAAAACAACATGAATAATTATGCCTGATAATGATTTTTCATAGAATTAATATGATTAATAAAGGTAAGATAATGATTATTTTAATGGTAAAATGACACTATTTCTTAATAAATTGTTATGTTTTCAATAAAATTGATTTCAAGGGTTTTCATGTTTTTCACTAGACTAACATATTTCTTATTTTTATGTCCCTTACTAACATGTTTTTTTATACAACATTTTAAAATGTATTTCTAAGGTGTTTAAGGATGAATAGGGTAAAGTATGAGGTCACGATCAAATTTTTGAATATATTAAATGAATGGAAAACTTGTTTCTTTTTAAATGTTTTGTTCGTTGGAAAAAAATAAATATTATTGATCATAATCCAAGTGGCTCTCGTATTGCTAACTTCTCCAAAAGACTCTCAATGCATGATTACGTGCATGTTGAACCATCCAATAATCATATCTGGATCTTCTGGCCTTCAGACATCTCAATTGATCTCATTCTCTCAGGTGACCAGCATGTTACCACCAAGGTCACTCATGAAAAAGGTATATTTTTGGATTCTTTCACCTACGAGAGTTAAGATGCCCGTCAACGAGAGGTTCTCTAGAAAGATCATTCTCCCTTAAATTCCGGAAGATACCCTTGGTTCCTTGGAGGTGACTTCAATGTCATCTTGACTCCAGAGGAAAAGTAATGGAGTGGCCCCTATATTAGGAATGCTAGAACAAACTTTTCTAAATTCATGGATGAAAATGGACTTTCCCACCTTTGATTTAGTGGTGACAGTTTCACGTGGTGCAATAACTAGCGAGGCCTTCACTAGTCGTGGAGTTGTATAGACCGGTACTTGGCCAACATTCACGCCATATTTCACTTCCCTGGTACCCAAGTCACACACATGGTGTGTGACCTCTCTGATCACTCCTCGATTCTCCTCAACATTTAAGCAGGTTAGATATCACATGAACACTTCCGTTAACTTCAGCATTGGGCCAGTTTTCCGGGTTTTCTCAAAGTGGTCATAGCGACATGGAACGCACCAGCTCGAGGGAGGTTATGGGTGGCCTCTCACAAAAAACACAAGGAACTAAAAGGTAATATTCATGACTGGTCCAGTCTACTCCGTCCGTTGGACAAGGATACAGTCGATGCCATACAAGGAATTTATCACCTTGAACAGAATCTGGAGGGCTCATGGGATGACCGGTCCTTCGAAAAGCTTTCCAGGAAAAAGGATTCTCTCTCTGATTTACTTCTTCTTCAAAAGCGGCTGGTCAGGGAGAGGGCGAGGATTATATGGCTAGAGGATGGTGAACGAAACACTTCTTTCTTCCACGAGTGCATCAAAGAATGGAAATATTGTGTTCTCCCCAATATATTGATGTCTGATGGATCATTCTCGAATAACAGTGAAGTGGTGGGGAGTCTCACTCACTCTCACATCAAAGATCTTCTTTCAGGTCTGAATCCTTACATGCTTGCCAGCTACCCAAGCAGATAAGCAGACTTCCTGGCTACCATTGCTTCCCAAGTTTCTCCCCCGACTAGTGCGGAAATGGAAGCCCACTCGAATGAAGCATAATTTTATGAGGAAATTATGCAGCTCAAAGCTGATAACTCTCCAGGTCCATTCAGTTTCTTTGGCTCCTTCTACAGAGATGCATGTGAGATTATTATAGATGACATCACTGCAATCATTCAGGACTTCTTCTGGGGCGGATGTCTCCCCCGAGTGTCATGCTCCACGTCCCTGGTCATTCTTCCCAAAATGAACCACCCCTCCTCTATTTATAACTCTCGTTATGTGAGCCTTTGTATCTTCCCCTGCAAGGTCCTGTCGACAATCCTTAATAACAGACTCAAGGCACACTTGCCCCGCTGGATCACTTTGGAACTGCACGGATTCATTAGAGGCCACACAATATATGGTGTTGTTTCCTTAGCGTGAGAAATGATCCACGACATCAATACCAAGGCGTATGGCTCCAACCTTGTTGTTAAGCGTGATATGAACAAATCCTTTGATCATGTTGAATGGAGTTTCATTAATAAGATCCCCTTAGGTATGGGATTCTTCTCCCCTGTCACTGATCTTTTCTTCCGGTGTTTTAGCTCTACACGGCTGGCCATTCACTTCATGGGAAATCTCACAGATTCTTCAAGGCTACAAAAGGTTTAAGGTAGGGAGGCCATCTCTCTCCGACCTTGATTATCCTCTCCCAGGAAATCCTCAGCCGGCTCAGTCATCAGAGCCTGTCCAGCAACATGATTCTCCCATGCAGGAGAAAGGGAACAACACCAGCCATCTCCTACCTCATGTTCGCAGATGATACCCTCATCTTCCGGAATTCCTCTTGGAAATCCATCCAAGGGCTCACCCACGTCTTGGAGGAGTATTGCCACTAGAGTGGGAAAGATATCAAAAAACAAAAAAGAATCTACTTCTTATCGTGAGGATGTGCCTCCTACGGTGCTGCCTCCATTTGCGGGCTTTGGGGAATTCAACATGGGTACTGGCCCATGAGGTATCTGGGTGCCCCTACCACTCCCTAACAACATCATATCCACGACTTTGACTTCATTGTGTGCTGGATCTCCGAGTGAATCCTCAACTACAAAAACAGGTTCCTCTCATTTTGATGTCGGATCACCCTGGTTAATATCAATCTTCTCAGCATGTCGGTTAATGCTCTCACTTATGTTAAAGTGTCCAAAGGAGTCATTTTAAAAATTAACAAGGTTCTTGCCCAGTTTATCTCAGACTCCTGGGAAGAGGGGAAACATGATTGGGTGTCTTGGATGAAAATGGCGAAGCACATCCAGGAAGGAGGGATTAGTGTTTGAAGTCTTGCTGATACCCTCCTTTGCCTCCAAGCTAAAATAGAATGAGAGCTTCAAAAATTTTGGAATTTTTGGGGTTAGACAATGGGTGTCCCCTTGACAGAATCCACACTAAGTAATAATTCATTCAGGTCCCCATTTATGTCAATGTTTCTCCCCCTATTCTCTGTCATTATCTCGCAAGCTAAATGGATCATTGGGGAATTCAATGTCTCCTTCTAGAATGATAATTGGTTGGGATATATCCTTTATTTTCTTTGATTTCTAGTGCCTAACATCACGTACAAGGAGGACACGTGATTCCATGATTTCATCGAGGTAGTTCTCAACAAAGATCAACTGAATTCTTTTCACCTCATTGATATCTCAGCAGAGCCAGACAATTTCATTTTCTCTCCCTCGCACGTAGGCACCTTCTCCTCCACGGACTATCACCATGATCATATGCCTTAACCTCAAGACATCCAATGAAACACCCTTCTCTAGAATAGGAAAATCCCTTCGAAATATAACTTTCTTACCTATAGGATCATGCATAATGTTGTCACAATAGATGAAAACATCAAAAAATGTGATTTCCCCTTTCCTTCTAGGTGCATATGATGCAAAGACCCCAGCGTGGAGAGTAGTGAACATCTGTTCATTGAAAGTTACTGGGCACGAGAAGTCTGGTATTCACTTTGTGTCTTTACCTCTATTTGTATTCGACCCCCGTTTGTTGCCCCCTTTCTCGCTCGTTGTTTTCGTGCCTCAGTTGATAATGGAATAGAATGCACTTCAAGATCTTTTATTTTTCATGCTGGCATGTGGTGTATTTGGAAGGTGTGGAACAAGGCCGTGTTTGAGGGTATTGGCTCATATGGGAAAGATATCTTCGCCCGTTCCCACATCCATCTTCATGATCTTACCAGATTCCTGGACAATTGGAGGGATGCACCCTCTATTCAAATTCTATTCCCATGTTCTCAAGCTAGCCTCCTTACTGGCTATCCATACAGTCATTATGTTAGATGGCAGCCTCCTCACTCCGGTCTGAAGCTCAATATGGATGGCTCCTGCATTTCAGGTGTCATGATATGCGGTGGTGTGTTCCGAGACTCCCGGGGTCACATGGTCTTGGCCTTCACTACCTTCTAGGGTTGTAGATCCTCTCTTCAATCGGAATCCCTCGCGTTTCTTTCTGGCCTCACTCTTTGCGGTCAAGGTGGTATCACCATTGAAGAAGCAGAGACAGACTCCCTAACTCTATTCAACTCATTATATGGAAATTACACTTCCCCATGGTCAATCTCTTACCCCATCAGGAAGTGACACGCCCTACTCTTTAGCAACACTCGACCGAGGAACACATGTCTTGAGGGAAACAAGGTTACAGACAACTTATCCAAGCTGTCGGTGTAGGGTTTTGGAACCACCTCCATTTACAACCCCCTTCAGTTGAACCCTGAGGGTGATTTTCTTATTAAAGGGGATTCCCTTGGTCTTCATTATTTCAGGCCCCCTTTTTCCTTCATTCTTTGTTGTCTTCCCTACTTTGTCTCCCTTCTTCTAAAAAAAGAATGTTGATGATGATGATGAATATTTTTTGGTATTTAAAAAAAATTTGTTTAGAATGATTTTCCATTGATTAATTATAGTTGTTGTTGTAGGAAGGAAGAAAGAGGATGGTATCCTTAAAAACATGATTCTTTAAATGGTAGTAATTGAAATTGATATGTTTTTTGTTGTTATAGATCAGTTTTTGTAATCTATAAATGATGTATGGATCCATTATATAGATCAATTAGATCTAAAATAGTGGAAGACGAATATATTAGATCACATAATGAAACAACACTCTCTAGAACTTGGTGGAACAGCAGATCCTACGGTGGATGAATAATGGATGAATGCCAAGTAGAGTATATTTGATGTCATAGGGTCATCATGAAAATAAATGTACCCCCAAAACATTAATCATTTTGAAGCTAATTATGAGTAACAATAGTTCATGGTTATGAATACAAAAGAGATATGTGCTATTGATTCTTTGTAATGGGATACATTTATCAGTCTATTCCCCAAATAATATTACCTTATAGTAGTTAAACTCATGATGGGGAGACAATTTAGTGAATTGAAAAAAAAGATTATTATTTGAAAGAAGTGTGTGTAGAAAATTTATCATTATTTTTTTATTATAGAGAATATATTATCTAGGATCTTAATAGTTCTATTAATTTGTTTTAATCAGGGACGAAACCTATATATCGAAGGAAATTAGCCTCTCATGAATTAATAACACATTAGAAACATCATTGGTGTTTCAATAAGAAATAAATAGTGTTATCTAATGATTATATATTCCATAAAAATAAGAATAAGAAATTGTATGGGTGGCTATAAATGGTGAATCATTCCTCAAATAAATCTATATATAATAAAAAACATGTTCTCAATCTATAATAAGTTTCATTAAATAAATATTGGTTAATTTATGGTGAATTTGTTAATGTTTTATCTGTATAAAAATCTTGGTCATAGGAATGGTCATTATAAATATTATTGTCATGAAAATCAAAGAATAAGATAACTGATACCAAACCATTAATGATATTTGTTAGTTGTAATGATTTGGTTAATTATGATAACATGTGTCTAATGTTAGTTACTCAGGATGTAAATCCTGAAGACTGAATATAGAATGATGGGGAAGAATATTTTACTACAACTATATTTATTTATTATCGATCTAATGAACTAATAATTTGTATATATATTATTAATTAAATGTATCAAAATACCCCATCTAACACTAGTTTATAAAATTCCTTAAGTTCGTGAAAAAGTTTCCAAGTAAATTTTCAACATTACTTATTGAAATTATAATATTAATTTTGGTGAAATCACTAGGTTGAAATATTAGAAAACCCAAGATTTATATGAATATTCATATTGTTATCATTGGAATGTTATTTCCTATAAATCATGTTTAACTTACCATGTCAGAGATTGATATTTTTTGGAATTGATTTGATATCTTCTTATCATGCTAATATGTATTTCAAAGATAAAAAAGTTTTGTTCAATAATTTATTACCTTTTATAAAAAACCATAAAACTAGGAAGCTGATTAGAAAATGAATTTATTGACACAAAAACATATTTTTGAGAGAGAGAGAAACTTTTCAGAATTGTGATGTACATGTAATAAATGAATATATGGTTGTTTTTTGTGAGGATTTATTCATTGAAATTTCTAATTGTGATGTTTAGTTTCCTGTTGATATAGTACCTCATGTTATTATAATTTCAAAACTAAATTATAGAATTTTCCAAGTATAACTGTTTTAATTTAAAAATAAATTACATAAGTTCTAATATAAAGGCTTTACTATTCTATGTAATTCATCTTGGGGTGCTTCTATTTTGTTTTTCCTAAAAAATGGTTTCATTATCCTTTTCTATGATTATAGATCCTTGAAAAACATCACTTTTATGAAAACGTTTTATTTTCCTCATATCATTGAATTTTTAGAATAATGGTCTAAGGCTAGGGTACCATCCGTGGAAGTTAACTGAGGGAGTACACATATGACTACATTTTGGACTTGATATGGGTTTTATGAGTTGGTAGTTATTCCCTTTGTGTTTTTTATTTCACTAGAAATTTTTTTGAATCTTTTAAATAGATTATTCATTGAATATTTCGATTATATTTAGGTTATTTATATTGATGATGTATTTTAATATTCATACAATCATGAGTATTAAGAATGAAACCTTAGTATTTTTTTGTAAATATTATAAAAAGAAAATATATATAAAAATTAGTATGTTTGAATTTTTGTTAGAAATAATTTATATCCTTGAATATATTATATCAATTTTGAGAATAACTATATAACCATACAAAAATATGCGTTTTTAATGAGTTTCCATGACCAATAAATTTCATAGAGATTCATTATTTTCATTATTAATAGTGCTACTAACACATGTTTGTTAATAATATTTCCTAGTTTTCTAGACCACAAAATAATTGAACATGATAATGAGTAAAATTAATTTACCCTAAATCAAGTGGTGTTTATATCCCATATCTATAAATAATACTGTTTAGTGATCTAGTTTTCTCCTTGTCCTCATGAAACAGAGAATTTTTCATGTACTGCGATGATTCATTTCAGGGACATAGATCTATCTAGATGTAGAATCATCATATTATTCTTTTACATTATATCAATTAAAACCTCATGAATTAAATTAGAATTTAAATGATATGGAATTATAAATTGTGGGATTTTCATTAAAAATTTTAAGAAATCATTTATATAGATCCCAATATGAAATATATACTGAAAAAAATTGAAGAATATATTCACTAAAAAAATAAAATTATATATAAAGAAGAAAACTAATTAAGGATAATGACTACATGATTAATTATCATATATGAAAAGAAAACAACACATTCAATGTACTGAGTCAAAAAAATAATGTTTCAAAAACAATGTTATGTTTAAAACATGAATCATTGGTTAATTATTTGATAAATTTTTTCAGTGAAGTTGGTGATATAGGAATATACTTGGTTTTGTTTTATTTATCATCACAATCATCTATTTAATATAGAATAATGGATGTTAATAATGAATTAAATGAGTTTTAAGGAAAGTAATAATTGGTAAAAAAGGTATGTTTACTAATTTTAATGTTAAAATATAATGTGTTTTATGATTTGGAATGTTATTATGTCTTATTTGGGATACCAATCTGAAGATGAGATTATTATGTGAATCTCATGTTCCCCATTTTTTTCATCATGGAATTACTAATCTGTATGGATTCCTTCAAAATTCTAAATGGTGGGATTGAATGAAAAGTGGAATTTTTGAATTTACCATGTAATGAAAAAAAATCAATAGGTTAAAAAAATAAAAATTATTAAATGGGATTCTTCATCCTTTTTCTAGTTCCAGAGTGAAAATAGTTAAATTTATCTGTGGATTTCATAATGGAATCACGATAAACATCTCAAGTTGATAATTTCATATTTGTAATTATTGATTGATTGACTAAATCAATGCATTTACATTTCATTCAAGATTCAATGTAACTAGATCAGTTTTCATGACTGTATCTTAAAGAGATCATTTGGTTACTATGAGTTCATATATCCAATATATATTGGATTGATCTAATGTTCTATTAATATTTTTGGAAATGAATTGAGAATTCGTTTGGTACTGAATTAAATTTTAATGCATATTTTTATCATTAATCTGATGGATAGTTTAAAATAATGACTCAAAATATAGAAGGCTTGATTCATTCTTTATTAAGGGATTACATTGGAATTTGTGTTATCAAATTTGATGTTTTTAGTTTTTTAATACTAAAATTTTTTATTCTAGTATACATATGACTTATTTTAAAGAATTATATGGAATTATATGTTAAAGAATGGATTTTGGGATGAGTAAGTATAATGTATGAAAATGGGATCAGGGTTTGTAGAGAAAATGGATTTTAATATTAATATGATTTAGCAGTACAAGAGGACTGCTCAGGACATGAGGAAAATTTATATGAATTAATAGATGGAGAATAATTCCATCAAAAGTATGTGATCATGATTTTTTAAAATAATATCGATGTAAAATCGTCATGTGTTTTTTTAATAAGGAGAAGTTGCATCCATGGTCCTTTGGCCCATATGAAATCCTGTAGATATATGGATCTGTTTCTCTATGGTTAAACATTCCTATGAGTTTATACTAGGAACACAATGTTTTTATTGCATCAATATTACGATTATATGTTTCGGAATTATGTCTTGATTTGATCCATGAATTAATTCTAATAGAAGATAACCTTTAACATAGTAAACATTGCAAGAAGATTATTCACCTTTCCAAGAAATTATAATAGAATATTTTTATTCACCAACACGCGTTTTTGTGAAAAACAATATGATAGAACATGTTGGCTAAGAATATGAAATCGAAATAAGGTAATGATATCCCCAATTTTTTTATAAGTGAAAAAATTGATATGTGTTAATTTAAAGAAGGGGAATAATGTAACAACACAAGTAATAATAGAGTAAATCATTTTTATATTTATAAAATTAATGAATTATATAGTTACCTTCATTATAAAAATAATAATTAAATTTTTATATCAAAAAGGGGAATAGATTATTGAACTATTTTAATATAAGATTTTATTTAATAGCTTAATTTTAAAAGATTATAATTTTAATTTGAAAAAAAAATCATTTTTTAAATCATCATGTAAATATTATCATTATAATAATTTTTTATAATGGTTTAAAATTTTTGATTTTCTTATGAATTGTAAAAATTAATTATTTAGTTTTTGAAAATTATTTTTATTTTCAAATATTTAGAATTTAAAATTAATTTTTTAATAATTATAAAATTTCATTAGTTTAATTTTATTTAAAATAATCTATTTTTGATTTTTTTTAAATGTATTTTATAATGGAATTCAGTATAATAAAATTCTACATTAAAATATAATTTTTCTAAAATCACATTTTGATCTCACTTTTTATGTTTAATTTAATATTAAATTCCACAACTTATTTTAATTCAATTTTTATAATTTTCTTCCACATTTTTAATGTTCTGGTCAAAACAATGATAAATATGACCCTTTTATTTTTGGTCAATGTGAATAGAAACTCGAGTAATTTTTTCACAACACTCACTGGTTAATAGTGTAATTAATGTTAAAAAAATAGAATGACTAAATAAAGGACATAAAACGTTCATTAATTATATTTTAGGAATATATATTATCCATAAAAATCTAATTTTTAAGAATATTTTATTTTCCATTTGAATGTAATTATGAATGTTATATTATTTTTTGTACATAAATGTAGAAAATGAAATCTCAATTTTGAAAATTATAATATTTTAAATGTGCGAATAACACAGTGATATGTTTGGTTATAAAAATTTCATGAATATAACAAATTTAACCTCATAATGAGAATTTATTATTAATTTTTAGTGTATAAATAATGTATTTAAATACTTACACAAACCCGACATCCTAATTATTATATTAATGGAAAAATAATATAATTAATATTAAAAATATTAAAATAAATATTGTTTTAGATAATTATTATAATCAATGAATTTTATAGATAAATATACTATCTTAGGTATGTAATTAAATATATGTTTTTTTCTAATTTCATTTTTTTACTTGATGTTTTTATTTCAAAATAATTAATAAGTCAAAAAATTGACATCAATTATATTTTATAATAAATAATACTTTATTAAATGATATATAATTTCTAAAAAACATATATGTTGAAAAATTATTAGGATATGGTTTATAATTTCATCATTGGACTATATATGGTCCTTTTATCATTTATACACTCACTTTTATGACCATTTAAGTATAAATATTCTTGTTGTTGTACCAACTATGAAAGTTTATAATAATGGGTTATAAATTGATAAGGCTAATTATAGGATACAAAATTGACCAAATATTGTTTTATGATATTATTTAAAATCATCCTCACATTATTATATAATATTATTATATCATGGAATTTTCCTATTAAAATTAATATATATTAATTTAATATTTTACTAAAATACAAAATTTCAAATCCCCAATATTATAAAGAGAATATATTATTCTCATTTAATCACATATAAAAAGTATTTTTATTCAAAAAATATCAACCAAAATAACATCCTTATATCCCTCATCACATTAAAAATGATTTTGTTTTTATAAGACCAACCTAAAATAGATTTTGGTTTAATCATTATGATATATTCCAAAGAAGTGATATCAATTTAACATGAGTGATTTTGTTTATTTTAACATTTTATTATTTTAAATATTCCATTACCATGATAACATAATAAAAACAGTACTTGGCATTTACATATGTGTTTTTATATTAATGAAACAACCAATATCTGTCTCCCATTACATCAAATTTAAACAAAACCAGTATTAACGTGTATACCGTACTACCACCTAATGATCCTAGGTAATGAATTTTCCATAAATATCTATCATAAATGAATATAATGATATAATTAATGTATATAAATATTATATTACTGGTATATATATAATTCTTAAAATATTATATATCATTTACTTTATTTCCCTTCGATTTAGTGAAAAATGATAATGTCATTCTTGTGTACATGTAGACTACCGCCTCCATGAGGTGATGTGCATCATTTTTCATCATGAAATCACAAGGATGATATATATGAGTGTTATAAAAAATGGTATTTATGAAAAATTATTATCTCTTGAAAGGTAAAACAAAACATTCCTTATTTTCATAAATATCATTGAAAAATGGAAATGTTACTCATGCATACGTAAAACCTAACATATCTATGATTTTAATGTAGATCATTTTTCATAACTGTATTTTGTGAATTTATTTGAGAAAATAAATTATTTATAATAATTAACATTATATAATTATAAATTTTTGGAATGGGATGGAATTCAAACTCTTTGACCATAGTAGGAATATTGAAGTCATTTTGTTCATATGAAGTGAATATCCTAAAAACATTTGACATAAAATTAAATGTTTATTCAATTTTATATGAAATGGTATTTAGTAAAGTAAAGGGAATAATTAGCATGAAAAATATTCTAAACCAATAAATAATTAATATAAAATTTTTATTGAAAATGTTAAATACCATACATGATGAGTTAGACATGAGGTTGAAGACACTTTAAATTAAAACATCATTTTAAATGTGAATAGGGTTATTTTGGAAATAATTGTCCTCCATGTCCATGTTTTTAATAAAAAATTTTCAATTCATTTATATAGAGATAAAATTACTATAGAGGTAATTTTATTCTTATTTCATTAAACAAATTTGAAAAAAGGAATCCTTCTACAAATTGTTTTTCTTTATTGTCAAAAGACAAAATGAATGTTCTATTTTAATTTATATGACAAAACTGACTTCCCCCCCCTAAAATTAATATTTTAATTTTGTATTACTTTATAATATTACATGTTTATTAAGAAACACTATATTTCTCATTTTATTTTATTTTTGTATTGATAATTTTTTTATACATGAAAATTTCTTTTTGATTCATATAATGTTTTGAGAATTTTTTTAAAATAATTTTTTAAAAAATGTATTCATTGTAGATTCCTTGAATGTTGTTTACTGAGTGTTGAAACCCATCATCGCTCTTGGGTGATCCTTATACATCATATATAAAGGTTTGATTCCCAATATTAATCACAGGTGATCCTGATATAGATTATATAATGGGAATCTTGAGAAATTTCTCAAATGATTTAGGTAATGATTAGGTTCTCTGGCGAATTATTTTTAAGGTAGGTTGTATAGTTATTCCAATTATAGGGTTTTTTGTATTATTTTAGGATGATGACGTCCCAAGGCCCCTATATGATTTTTCTATTCTTGACAATGAGATTTCTTGAATATATATTTATAAGATAATGATCTTTTTAACGTATAAATGATTATTTTTTAGATAATCAAGTATGTTTTTATGAAAAAAAATTCATTGGTTTTTATTTTTTTTAAATAATAACATACATTTTTTTTCTAATATTCATTACTATGATTAGTGTTCTCATACAATGTTTTCAAATGTTTTTCAAAGTTATTTAAGGATGTGTAGGGACATGGATGTGGTCATGATCTTATTTATTAAAACATTTCATGAAAATAATGAATTTTTCATTTTAAAAAAATGATTCAAAAAATAGCTACTGAGTATGAGTTCAACATTGTAATATATTGTATTGTTATGTAAGATTTACCAGAAAATTATCTGAAATAATAATCTCTAATGTAATTTGGGAATTAATTATGGTGTATTCTAGTTTAAAGTCATGACAATATGCAATTTTTATGTTTAGGTAATTTTAAATAATCTTATACAGTGTCAAGGAAAGATTCAGATTATTTTAAAGTCAAGATGAAATTTAGTGACATGTTAATAAAAAACCAGTGTATAGTTGAATCCCCATTGTATAATATTTATGATCATAGTAAAATATAATTTCTTAAATATGTTGATATAAATTTGATGTCATAAGAAATTTTTTGAATATTAATTATGTAACATTATCTGATAGGTGAAACTATCAAATTTAGAAGCATCAGATGATATCACATTTATTTTACCATGGAATAAATTTTTACTGAATATTTTTTAACAAAATTCATGTTACTCGTTCCATTGGAATAACTATGATGGAAGAATATTATAATATTTTTAATTTTGATGTTAAATTTAAAAATGAATTTTTATGACCTACATATAATAAATATATTTGGAGTGAAATATTTCTCATCAGAAGAGTGATTTTGGGAGAAACTATCTATCATCAATGAAGGAGTTTTGAAATTAAATTTGGTAAAATATAATTTTTTTTACCTACGCATCTTTCATTGACTATAATATTTTAAATAAAATAATAAATAAAAATCAACCTATTTAAATACAAAATGTTTAATATCATTAATAATTGGAAAGTGGAGAGATATACCCTGTTCAATTACATTATAGAATTGTTTCTTATGAAATGTGGATATTTCTAAAAATATTATTCTAATAGAAATATAAAGTGATATAACTCGATGTATTTAATAATAAATTGATTTAAGAAATTAATATTGAAGAAACAAATTGTTGAATTATTATCACTAATATAAAGGATTTTAAAAATATAAATAGGTAAATTTTAAGGTAAGTAATCTTACTGTCGTATTTCATTTAGAATTGGTGGAAATATTGTATCTAAAATGCCTATAGAAGTTTGATGAAAATGATACTAAATTTGTTTTCACAATAAAACTGAAGAATAATTTTACCCCGAAAAGGAATTGAAATTATTGAAATTTAAGGAGAAAAAGGTTTTATAGGAAGGCCACCTAATGGAAAGAGGAAAAAGAAACAAAATAATACCCAATGGAATTCATATAGACTAATTGTTTCTCTAACATAATATACTCTATGATAAGAGATGTGTAGAAATAGAAAAAATAATCGAACAATAATTTCAACCATAATGATTATTTGATCTCCAAAATTAATTCTAAATATATATATTGATGTAATTTATCTATTATCAAATAAAAATTAAATAATTAAATGTTTATTAGAATAGAGTTTGATTTATTTAGACGAACTTGATGTAGAAGTTGACCGTCTTAAAAATCCATGAATAATGTTAGGATAATATTATTAAAAATAATGATGCTAAAAATTATAGATAGAATATTGAATACAATTTTAATATAATTGTTGGTATTAAGATATTATTTAATGATAAAATTTATAAAATTGAGACTATTAATGATAAAATCATTCCCTTAATAAGGATTATTGAACCAGATTTAAAAATACTTGGTTTGAAGAAGAATCATTAGTTTATGAAATTATGAGTAGAATTGTTTAAACAATTAATGTACTATGAACAGATATATTTGAATAAATATCCACTTCTAAAAAACAAGGTTATATTAGTAAAACTGGTCTTGGTTTTGATGGTAAAACATAAAAGTGTAGTTTAAAATTTAAAGAGGCCATGGAATTATAATAATGGGTAATATTCTAAACTGTTTATAAATTTTCGACGATCTATAATTTTTTTAGATGTTGTTAATTTATAGTGTAATAAATATAATATGATATTTAAGTTAATGGATTTTCTTTTTTGTGTTTTTCTAGGCCACACCTTGTCATGATTTGGTAAAGAAAAAAAAATATATGTTGAAAAGATATTAGAAGTAATCAAGGAGATCTAGAATATTCACTCTATAAAAGAAACATGTATAAAAATTATAGTGTGTATTTTAATTAATAATTTTCTTAAAGAATATGATCGTAGGGATAATAGAGGTATATCTTCTTATACTAGTTAGGGAGAATGAATAAGACTCAATTCAAATCAAAACCATTTATAACTATGTTTTATCCTCTTAATGTGGAATAATTTGATTAGATTATTATAATTGAGAAATTGAGAAGAGTTAAAAACATTTATCAACTCATTTTAAAATTTCAGAGAAGGAATGGTAGATGAATTTTATGGAAAACATATCTAAATTTTCCTTGAAATCATAAAGAACTAGTACTACCATGATTTTAGACTGTGGTTATTTGTCTCATTTGATAGGTAATATAAATTTTATGGGAAATGTGTACAAAATATTTATTACCACAATATGTTTTAGAAATGATTTTTCATTAATTATTAAATTTAATGATATGAACCATCTAGCTGATGAAGAACCAAAGAATACCAAAACAATTATTATTGATAGTCATCATCATAATTTATTAAATTTTATTCATCTCTATGATCCGGGTATGGAATTTATATTTTGTAAGAATGTACATATTAGAAAAGGGGTTTTTGGGAACTGCCTAATGAAATGATGGATGATAAAAAAACACCATATTGGGTAGATATATACTAAAATTCATTTATTATTATAATTTGAGGAGAAAAACATTATATAATAGGAAACATTTCCATATTCATCAATAGAGGATGGATAATTTACTAAATTTTTATATTTAAATTAATATTCTATTATTAAATATAAATAATGTTGAATATTGAGATTATTTCTAAAGATGAAAGATAATAAGAAATTATTATCATCCAAAGAATAAAAGGGTAATAGGTACACTTAATTTGGTACCCCATGATATTATTTTAACTAATTTTCCAGTCTAGAACATTTTATGAAACATTTCCTTCTATTTGTTAATTATTATTCTAAGAGAGGGAGTTCCATATTTTAGTTATCAAATAATGTTGTTAATTATTTAATAAATATGATTTTATGAATAGAATAAAATTAAATTAAAAGAAAAAGAAATTTTCTGTGATTAGATAATTAAAAAAGGTATACATCTCATGTGGTGGAAAATTATATAGAAAGGAATGGCATAAATCAATAAATATCATTTTTAAGAAAACCGTAATAGAATTTTGTTATAGAAAATTGACATTTCATGGTGAATAATATAGAAAAACATTATTTATTGAATGTAGAATCTGACTTCACTAGATTAAAAGAGCACTGAATATATTTTTTATACATAAAATTGAAAATTACTCATTAGTTATCTTTAAAATATTCTATATGAATTAATGAAGTGATGATATTCCACACTAAAGTATTTTATACTGTTTGATAGTAAATACTTCATTAAAAATGTGATATTAATTACAATACTATTATGTAGTAGAAAAACGTATATTCTTATCATAATTATAAAATATAATGACTTACTAGTTCTTAAGTAGAAGTACTAACAATATTTTTGATAGAAATTACATAAATATGATTTATAATGAAACTGATGAATCTAATGTAAAATTATTCCATCATAAGTGATTGAAATATTTGGATATTTATATGTAGATTTGGTTGAACCTTAAAAAAATATAATGATGAATATTCTAATAATGAATTACTAGAAGAACAAATTTAATATATAAGTCTGCAAATTACTCAATCAATAATGAAGAGACACCAATTTGATATAAGAAATATTAATAAATTCAAATCTACTCCAAATATAATTTGAAGGTCAAGGGGAATGTAATAAACAAATATATTTCCTATGAATTGAAAATTCTAGTTTAATGAATTAAAAAAAGAAGAATCCAAGGTATATGATATGAATGAGAAGTTATTCTGGTTTATAAAAACTATACATAAAATATTGTTCAGTGACAAATTTATCAACAATTATTTGGTATAGAGTATGTATTGAAGAACAAGATGTGTAAAATATAAGATTATTCTAGAATAAAATAAGGATGGCTTGTAAGGGTTATGCTTATGTAGAAGGAGTTGATGTTGAAAGAGAAATTTCCCCAGTTTAATGAATAGAGTAAATCATCTTTATCTTGTAGAGTTTGATAAAAATAAATCATGAATATTCTATATAGACAATGATATTGAATTTAGAAATTGATACTTTAATGAAGAACTATACATACAACAAAAATGATTTATTTTTATTTTAAATGATGATTTAAAGAGTGTTCATTCTAATAAATTATTTGAAAGGAATAAAGAAAGAACCCTATGTTTTTTATGTATGGATTAATATTTTTATTGAGAATATTATAATTCAACATATGATGAATTAATCACACTGTATATATAAATATTTTTGAATGTGACTAGTTTTTTGTGTTAGTGTATGATTATTATTTAATTTTAGATGCCATAAAAAATCATTATATATTTTTTCTACATTATGGTTTTTACAATTTGAGATGTCATTTATTGGTGAATTTATTTTTTTATACAATTTCATTAAGATAAAGAGATTATATTCATTACATAAATAAAATATGAAACTGCTTTATTGAAAAAATATTTAATTGATGAATTCAAGATGGGTTCAGCCCCAATGGTAGTTGGAATAAAAAAATAAAATCATTTGAAAAACGAAGGAGTTTACTCAACATTTCATAGAAGAATTGTTTGGAGTTTACTCTATCCTCATGTGACTAAAAAAGAAATTTTCTATTCAATGTGATTGGTATCACATTTCATATGTTTTATTTAGAATTATCATTTCTTAGTAGTGAAAATAATAATTATAGATATTTATATAACCTTGCATTATGGGTTTTTCATGACTAAAAAAGGTATGAACTTGATGGTGTATTCATATTCTTATTGGGTGGGTTAGATTTTAATGGAAAATTGAAAATTACTGGTTAATTTTGAAAAGGAATCAAATTTTTTTCTAGAAATATAGTAAAAAATATAATGCTTCTCTTAGTACATTGCTAGTGTAGTATAATTTTTTTACTAAATCATGTACATAAATTGTATGAATGAGAACAAAATTATAATTTATTTGTAAACTGGGAAAACAAATGTAGATATAGTGTTACAAAAAATATATGAGGGAATTAATAAAGAATTTTTTTTTAAATATCTCACCTGAAGTATTTTGAAATCAAATATCATTTCATAATGTAGAATGTGGAGAAAATAATTGTGAAATTAAAATTATTGTGAAGACACCATCAACTGTTAGTTATATTTAACAATCTATTTATTGTTCTAGTATATAAAAAACAATGGTTAAACCTTAGAGTTATTCAAATTCACATAAAAAATAGGTAATTCTATTTTTTGGGTTCATTAAGAATAGAAATGATACTACCTTTTTAGAATTTAAAAAATGTATAGTGATTGGATCATATTAATATTTAATTGTAATCATTCCACCATTAAATGTTTATTTTCATACAGTTTTAATTGAATTCATTTTAGAGAACTAGTATAAATCTCATTGTCCATAATTGTAGAAAGGGCACATTCATGATTTCAAGACATTTGATCAATTCTTAATGAGTTAAAACTCAGAATATTATTATCAAAGGTGCGGAAATTGATTTAGGGCAGTTCCTATTTTATTTGAAATGATTTTTATTTTATAAGGCAGGTTAAATGATATATTTATTGGAGTTCCTATAGAAATATATATTACCTAATGGGGGATAATGAGATTTATGAGTTTATGATTAGAAAATTTCACAATGGGAAATGATAAAAAACTAAGGAGAGTAAATATAGAAAATGTAGTGTATGTGTCATGGATTTGTTTTAAATTTATTATAATATGAAATATATATAATGAAAATTTTTAGAGATCTATGTTTAATTCAAATGATTAATTCAGTCACTAAGCCTAGTACTTTGTCATGGTGATACACATAGAGTTATCAAATTTCCCATAGTAAACTTATTTGTGAGTGTTTTGGATTTTATTTCAAAACAAAATCATTCCAACTAGAAACATAAATTATTTTACACACCATAGTAGATAGAATTTCAAATGAAAATATTAATAGTCTACCACGATTAGCTTTTATATGTAGGGAAATGTAATTTTTGATATAGATAAAATAATTAGTGATGATATAGAGTTTTTTGGAAATTGAGATATTATTTGTTCCACACCAGGGAAAACATAATTTTTTATTGCAAAAATATCTATATAAAATAATAATGCCCAAAATAGCAAGTAGTAAATGTATTTTTGACAATACAGTATCCATATATGATATATTCACCTAGGAAGAACCATGTAGGGAAAAATTGCATATTGCACATATGGTTTTATATAAGGGTATAAAACCAAAAATGGTATGTGTAAAAAGGTTATTTATATGATATTTTAAACTGTATATGTTCTATGTTATGGTTATTTGAGAGAAATAACATTTCTAGTTAGTTATATTGAAAAAAACGTGAAATTTGAACGAAGACCTTGTAAATCAGTTTTAAAAAATCTATGTTACAATTATTTTTACAACATTGTCACGTAATTAAATATTATATTATTTATAAATTCCATATCGATTCCCCAAAAGAATGTCAATTTTGAATATATAATAGAATATAATCAAATGGATGTATATTAAATACATATAATTAATATGTTTATTTTAATTTTGAATTTGAAATAAATAATTTGAAAAAGAATACAATTGTTGTGGTTATGTATAAAAGAATTTTCCACCTAGATTAGATGATTTTGAGGAATATTAATGGTCTTGGATTAGAGTATCTATAGTGAGGAATATTGAATAAATATTATTAATTACATAACTGAGATCGGTATGAATTTAATTTAACAATTGTTTTAGAATAGAATTGTATAATGTATATCCTAGAAGAACTATAGGTGTAAACTGAATAAAAATAAAGTATACCCATATTTATTATTGTTGATTATATTTTTATTATATTTAAATGTTGTATTTTGAGTCTACAGTATCAGTGTATTCATATTGAAATTAGTTTCTAAAAGATATGATGTGGACAATGACCTTGCTTCATCTGTGATATCTTTCTATTTTCATAATGACATACCAGAGTAGCGGTGACTTATTTTTATATCAAAACTCTATTAAAAAGATTCCCATCGATAAAACCTATTAAGACTAATCCAGGTGATATAATATTGTTCATTATATATATACATTTATACATTTTCCCATTAGATGTGTGTAAATAACATAATGGATTAAAGTTATTTTTTCTAACGTCAAGAAAATATCAATTTAATTTAATATAAAGAATATATTTAAAGATTATATAATCTAACCCCTCCATTTTTATAGTGAAACATGACCATAGGGTACAAAAAATCATATCACCATTGTTATTTTTTATTCTAGTGTCACATTGACACTTTAAAATAAGATCCCCCTCACTTCAAACTATAAATAAAAAATACTGAGTTCTTATTATATATATAAGAATTATCTTTATATAAATAAAATTGCCATCAATATAAATATATAGGTATAATTTTGTTCTTTCAATGTAGTAGAGACATTGGTATACATAAATAACATATAATAAAATATATATCTTATGCTAAGAATATTAGGAATCTTATCCTTGTTTATCTTATTTTTACTAAGAAAATGGTTAATAGTGATGGTTCCATATATGGAATTTTTTTTAAAGAAAAATAATACTATTTATTAAAAAATATGTGGAGTGAATTTGATTCATGAAATTGATGTTTAATGTTTATTTGAAATCTTATTTAAACAACTAAAACATGTTCAAAATAAATTGAATCATGATTAGTAAAGTAATGTGAATTTCATTTGATTCCATAGTCTTGTTACCATTGGTTGTCTTCATTGGAATGTGAACAAAAAACATGGAATTATTCATGTTGTTGTCTATCAATGTCATTCAGGGTCAAAAAATAGAAAAAAACAATTATTAAATCCCATATACTAAAAATGAGAATTAAAATAAGAATCTGGTAATGTCATTATTTTGAGATGTCATCTTTTGAAATGTATCTGTTAATATTTTCATATCTTTTAGTTAATATGATCTATGATTATGAGGCAAGATGATATTTGAACTGATATTTTAAAAATATTATTTATATTAATATCACATTTATACATTTTTCTGAAAGTAGTAGAATAAATCTACAATAGAGGATTAGATTGTAAATATAAGGTAGTTGTCCAATTCAAAATGTTGGTTTTACACTATTCATGACCAAATACTTAAATGTGTCGGCTATTCAGTTAGGGTGCATAAATAAATATTTTAATTAATTAATTAATTAAATCCAAAAAACCTAAATACTATATTTATATATGATTTTATGAAAAAATTATATAATTATAAACATAACCCTGAGATTTGAATGAGATCAGTAAAGGAGATCATTAGAGAACAAGAAAATATCAGAGGATCTGCTCAATACCATAGTGGTAGTATACCCAAATATAATTCATGGATCTCTCCATTGACTAAGATGTTAGATCATACTTTGTATGAAACCAAAATAAATTTGAGGCCAAATGTTTTTTTTTGTTTATTTATATTTATTTGATATCCCATATTGATGATGGATAAATTTTACTAATAATATATGATTCATGCATCGATGGTTTCATAATGGTATATTTATAGTATTATTTTTTTGTTAATATATTCCTCATTATAATGGTAATGGATTCATGATATCATAAAAAACTGAACATTTTATTTCTTCCGTTTTGTTTCATGGATCCCTCCATAGTTTCTTTGCAAGCACACCATGGAAGTTTTCTTTTCCTGTGGTTTGATGAATACCTAATATCAAATAATTATTTGACCATTATTTGATGAAACTAATCGATACCAAAGGTGCGGTTTATGATACATGGTTAGATCAAGGTACAAAAATATAGGATGATCATAGGTGGATCATATTATATTGTTGGTTCATGATCGTACTAGTTTTATGTGTTCCATTGGTGTGGTGTGGCAATGTTTCAACCCAATTGGGTTATTGTTTAGTGGTTTGTAGCCTAAATTCTAGTCACTAGTTTGGGTAATGATCAATCAAGAACTAATTTGAGTTCCTTGGGTTTGGTCAATGAAAAAATGGGTTCATGGGATGCATGAAATAAAATATAGGTTTCTGTTAATCGTGTATTATATGACATGGATTCCAAAGATATACACTACATGAAACCTCTTGGATAAAACACTATTGTTTCCCTTAAATATTAAGGATTACACAACATGTGACATGTGTTAGAATCCATGATTCTTAAAGATGGAAAGTCACTGTGCACTCTGGGAGTATATGAGAACATACACTACATGGAACATGATCATTGACCAAGAACTCTGGTCGGACTGAGTACTCAGACACGTCCGAATTTCATGGGCATGCCCAAAAGTATTTAAGGATGGCTAGGTGAACATGGGTATGAGAAAATATCATGGGATTGGTTTCATCTGGCATCTAAATTCCATGTACCATGGGAGGAAACATTGTGTATTTATAAAATTACATGTCTTGTGAGATGATGATACATTGGAAAAACATGGATTGGAAATTAAAACTATGTACGAAAAGTACCTACAGTCTTCTCTCTTTGAGGATGTTTGGAAAACATCTTTTCTTTAGTATTTACTATGTTCAGTGGACTATGATACCTTGGTCTATTTTTAAAAGGGTATAGTGTGAAATACAATACACGGAATGGGGTTCTGATCCCCTTTTTGGGTTTAGTATTATATAGAGTTAGGGGTATCCCCTCATGGGACAATAGTAGAATCCTCTATCATTCCTTGGTGGGGTTCGATATATCCGCTTGAAAATAATGATTGGGGAATATATTACTTAACTATAATGTTGATTTTTTAGGGTTTATGGTTTCACTCATTGGTCCTAGATTTGATCACCTACCTAGATCATGATAAATTTTTATATCCAGTGAGAAATTTGTGGTGAATCCAAGAAAGCAAAAAATCTTTTGGAAGTGTATCTTCAGTGGAAAATGGTTTGGGGTGAGATCTCTCATAGATGAGAATTGCCTAGAATCATCAAGAAGAATCATATGTCTGGATGTGTTGGTTGTGGAATTTTGGGACTATTTTTCTATTATGATTATATTAGGGTTTATAATTTCCATGTTTCTTATCATTTTTTCATATATTCTCTTAAGTAGACTACTCTTGTTTCTTTCTGATTAGTGATTTCAGTTTCTCCCACTAGTTACTATTATAATCACCCCTACACAACCTTTTACCACATATGTCATGTCTTATGAAAATGATAGGAATTTTGATAGTGTCTTTAGAGTACTAGAAGTAGGTAGAAATTATATATTTGTCATGAAAGAATGAGGTGTTTAGTGGGCGTTATAGTGGATAGCAGTACCCCCCTTTTGAGTACGATTCACACCATTGTAGTTTCAAATGATCTTGTACCTGGAGCGTTTATCACTTTCTAGTACATCTTATCATACACTAATATTGGGTATATGTTATGAATGAATAAGTATTGGTTTTTTATATTTCATCATTTTATTTTCTCGAGATGTGTGTCTGTGTGTACATGTATATCGGTTTTGGCCTCTCATGCGTAAGATAATCCGACACGGTGTACATCTCAAACCCCTAGCCTACTGAAGGTGGGATTGGGGTCATCACACTCGACTCATCACCAACTAGGATGGCCTGGTGTGGGGGTTCAGATATAATGGTATCGAAACCACAGTTCTACCAAAATACTAGATTTTGGATACGTATAGCTATGTGTTTTGAATAGGAATTTAAAGAAAAAGTGTTATTGTGTTTGGAGTTCAACATTCATTCCAGAGACACTAGATATGGTGTAACAACTGATCTCTCCCTTCACTAAGGAACTTTTATCAATATTATTTACTTAGTTCATATAGACCCCCATTTTAGAGAATAACATGTATACTTGAACCATATAAAAATGGGTTTTTATTTCAATGTATTTATTTTTTTGTCTCTATAGACAAACTATTTGATCGCAGTTCACCCTTTTTATTTTAGGATGCCACTGAAAAGATAGAAAACCTAGATTCCACTATGTGATCCTATGATTGATCTACTGAGTGATGAGGATTTAATATAGGGTCATTTAATAGAGGTGGTACCTCTATGTGGTTTTCTACTTATGAAACCACATCTTATGATGTAGTTAGCATATAAAGTACTGGCCAAGGATAAAGGCATGCTAAGTACACTACATTAGTATCATAGAAAGTGGAATCGTTGGTTTCATGGTGTTCCAGACTCATAGGACGATGATGAATAGATAGAGGTAGTCACCTGAGTTTTTTTTCTCAAGAAGAAAGCTATATATCATATAGTATTCATTGCTGAGTGACTTTATCAGGTGTCCACAGGTTATTGCTGAAGTCTACTGATAAATTTTCAGGAAGATAAAACTTTCTCTATGATAGATTTTGATTGTCTAATTATGGACGATTTCTTTATATCCATATTATGTTAAGTGTTCATATAGTGGCATCAATAATTATAGAATGTCATTATGGCCATGTTAGATTATTCAATGATGTTTTCTGGGAACCCATTATTCTCCACAAACATTTTTTGTGGTTCTTTCTTTATGAAATAGAACTTTTATTATTCCTTAGTCCCATATGATATTGTTTTGGTGATAACTCTTTGACTTCCAACATATTTTTGAGTGCATCTATGGGATAAACTATTAGAGATAATCCTAGAAGTGTATAAATTGTTAGAGAGTGTCAGTACTGGGAATATAGGAGATGATGCGTCTGTAGAAGTTAGAAAATGATAGTAGTAGATATTAGATAGATTTTTTAACATTATGAGATAATATTAGGATATATGATCAGTTTTCTGTGGATTTTCGGATTGCATGAGTTTAAAAATGGAAAGGTTGTGCTTCTCTGGAAATGGTCAGAGTCATCTCACTCAGTATTGTCATCACAATATAATAGATTATAGAGATATAGTTGATAGACTACATAGATAAATAAAGTGGTAGGACCAGGGAGGTCTATATGATTTTTTATATAGAAAATCAGAATGTAGAGTAGTAGGTGGTTGTAAGAACATTGACTTATTTCCACCATGAGAACCTGGTGGTCCACACAATGCTCAGAGATATGGTTGTAAGGGATTATAATAGCTATAGGTAATAAAGGTTGATTTCCCTAAGGATAACAATATTATTAGTGGTATAATTTTTTCTTATCATCATTAGGTATAGTACTAATATAAATTAGTATGAGACAGTCATTTATATCCACTTCTCTTATAACACCCGTGATTTTTATGAGAAATATTTTTGTTATGTTTTCATCAAAGAAATATTTCACTACCCACAACACTAGCTTGAAATTCCTTACACGCAATCCCGACATTCCTCGATAGCTTGCGTTGTACGTAATATCGAGTTTCACTAAACAATGATATGCTATTAAAATATTATTAAAACTAGCTGTTATGAATAGTAATACCCACTTTTTGAAATTTTATAAATGTTATCTTTCAAAATGGACTTCATTTTTTGATTCAGAATATAGAAATTAGCGTAGGGTGAATTTTTGGTATTTTTCTAAAAACATTCATATTTTTATGAATCGTGAAAACACTAGGTTACTAATTAAAACCCGACTTTTTATTTGAATAATTATTTATTTTATTTAAATTTATTTTATGTAAAAATTGATACATTAAATTTATATAACTTTAAAGTAACTCTTTGGAGTCATTTTATAATAATTTTAGTTATATAAAAATTTTATTGAACTTTTCACCGTCTTTTACACACCTCCTAGGAGAGTTTGAAAATTTACATAAAACATATTTTACCGCTTCTATGAGTGAAATTTCAAAAATCTAAGAGACACGATTAACATCAAGGAGTAAAATGAGGTTCAATAAGGAAAAAATAATTTTTGGTGAATAGTAACTTCTTACTTTTTTTCCACAGTTAAAAGAAAATAGGGTAATTAAAGGTAAAAATGGAAATATTATTACCCTAACACAAGTCATAATTCTATTGGATATGTTTAATTCGACCAAAAACAACCTTTGGAATAAAATAAGATCATTTAGGTCCACCTAGTTTATATTAGGACATTTAATTTTATTTTAATTAAAGAAGAGTTAAAATAGTTAAAATCAAAGTTTAATAACTAAAATATTTTTAATACAGGGTTATAAATAAGATAAATTCGGCTATAAATATTCATTATTAAGATAATAATATTTCCTACATAATGTTAGTTTATTTATAATTTTTAGACTTTAAATAATTTAATTTATTTTTGACACAATGATGATGTAGTAATTACCATATTAAGGAAATATTAACATAATTGATATTATAAATACCCAAATAAATGTAATTTGAGAATTTTAATGAATTAACCTAATTATATAGGTTAATATGACATATTAGTATTCATTTAATTAACTTTTTTCGAACTAATCAGGAAGTTATAATTTTTTCAAAAATCAATTACCAAATAGTGTCAAAATTGACATAAAATAGTTCTTAAAACAAATATTATATTATTAATTGGAATTTTATTTCTAAAAATCTGAGGATCTGCCAAATGACTTATATTATGTTATATATATTAATAATGAACCACTTGGGGTTATTTTGTCTTGTTATAGTATGTTTTTTATCCATATAGTGTAAGAAAATAAGAAGACACAGTAAAAGTTAAATTATTTAACTTAGAGTTAAATTTAAATGATAAAGTTAAAATAGTAACCTAAACTTGTCTAAAATCTACTGGTTGAGTGGATTTGGACCCATCCCCACCTTATCTTAGAAATAAATCAGATCAGTGATATTAAAAACCGAATATGACTTTATTATGAGATAATATTTTAAGTTTTTCCTAAAGTTCCCCTCTCCTCCCATATAAAAGGGAACCTCCTCCCACTCCTCTTTACACAACTTTGAGCCTTCATGTTCGGTCAAAACCTACCTATTTCCCTTCTCAACTTCCCTAGAAACATTCTAGAGGTCCTGGTCTTCTTAAAGTACCATATTTAGTTCCCAAAGAGGAGGTTAAGAAGAGGCGCTTCAAAGAATATGGGATTCAGACACGTACGAAGAAAATCGGACCAAAGGTACGAGAAAATCTCGCAATCTCAATTTTTATCTGAGATTGTTTATACTTCGGTAATTACTTGGGCATATTTATCATCCACATCCATGTTTTGTCAATATTTAATATTATTTATATCCTCCTACTATTTTTTAAATCCAATTTTACCCTTTGGTGAGTTTTTAGTAAAAGATATGAATGAAATCTTTTGTCGTTTTTGGTACGAGATACTTTTTGACATTTTCAGCCGAAGTATGAGACAAAATTTTTTTAACTTATACGGAATGAAGGGATTTTTATGATTTCATAGAACACTATTTCCATGAATATTCCATTACAAGTTTTCAAGTTTATTTTTAATCAACTTCTTTTAGTTTAAAATTGTATGACATGTAAAGAAAGTAAAATGTTTTTTTGAAGTATAAAGGATGTTTTCATCATGAATGGAGTTCAAGTGTTTTATCAAAATTATTTTCCATATAAGATAATATAGTCTTCTATTTCTATCCATATTTTTACATTGATTTGATTATGTTATGATTGAATTAATTTTATGATGTGCTTTTATCTTACATGGATTATGTTATTATGCCATGAAGTTTAAGAATCCCATTTTTATTACATGGGTTACGCTATGATATATGATTTATGATTTCGTATCACACATAAGAATGGTATCATTATGAGATGGGTGGGAACTATATCTCCCTTCAATGCATAGGGTAAAGATTTTTATCTCATTAGATAGACATGGATGGAATGGAAGGTTAATCTGTTTCAGTGATAAATGACTAAAACGAGGAGTGAACTCGGTTCATAAATGGACTTTGTCTACTAAGATAGTCTTGGAAATGAGTCTTGACTACTATGAAATGATTATCTCTGGTTATATGTGTATTCCACAAAGTTTCATGTTTAATTTTATGATTATTGGAATTACATTTCAGTACGATGATTTATCCAATGTTATAAAATTATAATCTCTTTTGTAGGTTAAGATTTCCAAAATGATATGTTCTTATGAATATGATGTGATTGATATTTCCTTTTTGTACCCTTATTGAGCATTTGATATCACCCTTTTTTATGTTTTCTTTTCCTCAGGTCAGGAAGAAGGTTATTAAGTAAGATATTCCAAAAGGGACTCTAGATATGATAAAATAAAAGTGAGACAGTTTAGATGATTTATGAACCAGTTGTTTATGTTTCCCAGTTTCTAAAGACACTATACCTATATGTTCCTTTCATGGTTTTGTTATATGTTGTAATAAGTGTGATTCAATTCTGAAGTAATAAAAATCTATGTAAATTATGGGTCTTTATAATTGGTATCAGAGGAAAGGTATAATCGACCTTTGTAAACTAGGATGTGAAATCCATAGTAAGAACCCTAAGGATATGTCTAAGCTTAGGACTAAATCATAGTGTTTTAGAAATGGCCATGAATAAACTATGATAAGACCTTAGGTGTGAAATTTTATTCTTGATTATGTGGTTTTTCTATTATGATTAGTGTTTCTCACACTATGCTTATTGGTTTTAGTCAATGGGTGGAACCCGAAGGAACCGTGTTAATGTTGAATGTGATGTGAAATGCAATGATTGTCCCCCTGGGCAACCAAACATTACGGGAGATGGAATGAAAAATCTTGTAACCATGCTCAGAAAACTTTCTCAAGCTATAAATCATACAGTACTTCCAAACGATCAAATAAAGAAGCAAAATTATGTTGAATCCTTCATGGGGCAGTGTCCAACCTCATTCAGTGGGTCTATTGATCTATTAGTTCCTTAACAATGGATCAGTACTACTGAAAAGATATTTTCAGTTATTTAATGTTATGAACATGATAAAGCCATCATATCTGTATATCGTTTGGAAGGTGAAGCTGATCAATGGTGGAATATTATAAAGAATATGGGGAAAAGGGATGAAATTTAATTCTTGGAATGGGACGAGTTCAAGAACTTATTTTTCAATAAGTACATCCCTCATATTCTTCGAATAAAGATGGAGAAGGAGTTTGTTGAACTGAAGAAAAAGGATGATGAATATGTTGGTACCTACGAAGTAAATTTTACAAGACTTTTATTGTACGCTTCTGGGATTATTATCCACCCTAAGAGTAAGATCGATTGATTCCTTAGTGGCTTAAAAAAGAGTCTGCGAAGGTCGTTATCCATAAGGGACATCAAAAGATATGAGTAAATCGTTTGATGTGCTCTCAAGGTTGATATGGATATTGGAGTAACCCTTCAGTCATATGGGGTTGATAAGAAGAGGAAAATTGAATTCAAGGGGAAATATAAAGAGCACACTACAAAGAAGTTGAGTTTTACCTTATGCTCAACGTGTGGAAAGAAACATGGAGGGAGTTGTCTTAAAGGGACAAGTAATTGTTTCAAATGTGGAAAAGTTTGTCATCAGTCATTTGAATGCCTCAATGATGGGAAGAATATGTCTATTGATGCGATGAAAGAAAAGGCTACACAGAGTGCACCTACAACACTTCAATGTTACAAGTGCAAGGAAATGGGGCATTATGCCAATCAATTCCCTAATCCAAGGTTTGTTGATCATGATCAATGTCAACAAACCCTTAATGATAAAGATAAAGGAATGTCACATGCAATTTCTATATCTGATGTGGAGTACGAAAATGATGTGGAGAAAGGTACACTTACCATCCAATCTAAAGTAGAAATTTTTTTATTTGATTCTAGATCCACCCACTCTTTTATTTCTTAAGAATTTTCTAAGGGTATCGCTATATTACCTAAACAGTTAGATATTGAGTTAGTTGTGACAACCCCTAATGGAACAACAGTCGCATCAAAAGTTTACAATTCTTCTCTGATTGAATTTTGTCGGAAAGTTCTTCCTATAAATCTTGTGATCCTTCTTATAGTGGAATTTGATTTGATTCATGGCATGGATTGGAATTATTTATATGGAGCTCATATCAATTTCCAAAGAAGCTAAGTCACATTTTATATTCCAGATCAATCAATGATTGTCTAAGGATGCAAGGATGAACATAACCTTGCTGTGGAAATTTCTTACATCTTATGGGTCTTGATTCAACTAAATGAAGGTTATTTATCTGAAATGGTTGGAAAAAAACTCACGATTAATAATATTTCCATTTTACGAGAGTTTGATGATGTCTTTCTAGAGTAATTTCCTGGTCTTCCTCCAAATCGTGATGTTGAGTTTTCAATAGAACTCGTACCGGGTGATTTACCTATTTCAATGACACCTTATAGAATGTCCCAATTGAGTTGCAGGAATTGAAGAAGAAACTCCGAGAGAATATTGATAAGGGATTTGTACGCCCTAGTGTATCACCGTGGGGAGCACCTGTTCTGTTTGTTAAGAAGAAATATGGTTAAATGAGATTCTGCATTGATTATCGAGAACATAACAAGATCACTATCAAGAAATGATATCCTCTCCCACGCATTGATGACTTATTTGACCAACTATGCGGAGCTCAATACCTTTTCAAGATTGATCTTCGTTCATAGTATCATCAATTAAGGGTCAAAAGGGGGGATATACCAAAGATGGATTTCCGTATAGGGTATGGACACTAAAAATTTATAGTGATGCCATTTGTTCTTACTAATTCTCATGCTATCTTCATGGATATAATGAATAGAGTCTTTAGAGACTATATTGATCAGTTTGTGGTAGTCTTTATAGACGATATTCTTGTCTATTGAAAGAGAAAGGAAGAACATGAAGATCACTGGAGAATTGTATTGAAAACCCTGAGAAAGGAGAAGCTTTATGCCAAATTTTCAAAGTGTGAATTTTGTCTTCCAGAAGATTCATATCTGGGTAACATAATCTCAAAAGAGGAGATATCTGTAGATCCAGCAAAAAAAGAGGTTATCGAAAGATGGTCAAGACCAACAACAGTAACTGAGATTCGAATTTTTCTTGGTTTGTATAGATATTATTGAAGTTTTGTGAAAGATTTTTCATGATTATCTAATCCACTCACCAATTTGACTCGAAAATGAGTTATGTTTGTCTAGAGGGAGGTGTGTGAAGAGAATTTCACGTAGTTAAGAAGAAGGTTATCCAGTGCACCTGTGCTCACACTGCCTTGTAGTGGGGAAAGATTTATAATCTATAGTGATGCATCCAAGAAGGGATTGGGGTGTGTTCTCCTAAAAAATGATATGGTGATAGCTTATGCCGCATGACAATTGAAAATAAATGAGCAAAATTACCCAACGCATGATTTGGAGTTGGCTGCGGTAATCTTTGCATTAAAAATATTGAGGCATTATATTTATGGTTAAAGGTGTGATATTTATACTGATCATAAAAGATTAAAGTATATTTTCACACAAAAGGAGGTGAATATGAACCAAAGAATATGGTTGGAGATGATTATGTATTATGACTACTCAATTCATTATCACCCTGGGAAAGCAAACAAGGTGGAAGATGCATTAGGTTGACAAGACCATGCTAGCTTATCCATGATGAGGATCACAAAAGATCCAATATTTATGGATTTACAAAGGATGGATAATGGAATTATAATGGAACGGGAAAAATCTTATCTTTCACAAATTAATGTTCAACCATCTATACATGTGACGATTAAAGAGGCTCAAAAAAAGATGTAGATTTACAAAAGATGGTGAGAAATGTTCCTGAATTTAACCTTGATTGTGATGGGATAATAAAGTTCAAGAATCAGGTGTGTGTTACCCTCACCCCTGAATTAAACAAGGAGCTTCTAGATGAGGTTCATAGTTCTTTATTCTCTATTCATCCTGGAAGAACGAAGAAGTATGGGGACCTGAAATAGTACTTCTGGTGGGATGGCAGGAAAAGAGATGTTGCTAAATATGTCCCCCGATGCTTGGTTATTCAGCAAGTTAAAGCTAAGAGACAGAAGTCTACGGGGATGTTACAACCATTACCCATACCTGAATGGAAATGGGAAAACATCACTATGGACTTTGTCACCGGACTTCCTAAATAATCCAAAGGCAATAATGCTATCAAGGTCATAGTTGATCGTCTTACAAAGTCGGCACACTTCATTGCTATTAGAAAGGACTTCTCTCTTGACCAGCTTCCTAGGATATATGTAAAGGAAGTGGTAAGATTGAATGGAGTACCACTTTCCATTATATCTGATTGGGATCCAAGGTTTACCTCACAGTTTTGGTGAAGTCGTCGGCATACTCTGGATATAGAGTTGAGTTTCAACACATCTTATCATTCTCAGACATACGGTCAGTCTAAGAGGACAATTCAAACTCTAGAAGATATGTTAAGAGATTGCTATATGGATATTAAAGGTGGTTGGGATAAACACGTACCTTTGGTGGAATTTTCTTATAATAATAGCTTTCACTCCAGTATTCAGATGGCTCCTTATGAAGCTCTCTATGGAAAGAAATTCAGGACTCCAACTTGATGGGATGTTGTTGGGGAAAGAAAGCTCTTAGGACATGATCTTGTTGATGAGATGGAATAAAAAGCAAGATCTATTCAAAAACACATAAGAGAATCTTAGAGTTGACAAAAAGGTTATGCCGACAACCAGAGAAAAGACCTACAGATTGAAGTGGGTCATAAAGTGTTCTTACGAATATCTCCTTGGAAGAGTGTAATGATATTTTGAATGAAGGGAAAGTTGATCCCTAGGTATATCGGTCCTTTCGAAATACTTCATTGTGTTGGGAAGGTAGCTTACCTATTGGCACTTCCAGCAAATCTCTCTCAAGTTCATGATGTGTTCTATGTATCTCTCTTGGGAAAGTATATACCCGATCTTTCACATGTACTTAGCTTAGATGTTGTACCGCTAGAGCAAGATCTTTCTTATGAAGAACAACCGATAGAGATTCTAGAACGTAGCGAAACAGTCCTACGGAACTAGAGCACTCGATTGGTGAACGTTTTATAGAGGAACCACCAATTAGAAGAAGCTTCATGGGAGCCTGAGGATATGATGAGGGAGAGGTATCCTCATCTGTTTGTTACAAAGTGACGAATTTCGAGAGAGAAATTCATTTTAAGGGGGGTAGAATGTAACACCTGAGATTTTTATGAGAAATATTTTGTTATTATGTTATCATCAAAGGAATCATTCACTACACAAAACACTATTTTGTATTGCTTTACATGCAATCACGACCTTCCTCGATAGCTTACGTTGTACGCAATACCGAGTTTCACTAAACAATGATATGCTATTAAAATATTTTTAAAACTAGCCGTTATGAATAGTAATACACAATTTTTGAAATTTTATGAATTTTATCATTAAAAATTGACTTCATTTTTGGATTCGGACTATCAAAATTATCTGAGGGTAAATTTTTGATATTTTTCTGAAAACATTCATTTTTTGAGGAATAGTAAAAACACTAGGTTACTATTTAAAAACCTACTTTTTATTTAAATATTTATTTAGTTTATTTAAATTTATTTAAGGTAAAAATTGATACATAATACCTATATAAGTTCAATTTAATTCATTGGAGTCATTTTATAATAATTTTAGATATATAAAAATTTTATTGAACTTTTCACCGTCTTTTACCCACCTCCTAGGAGAGTTTGAAAATTTACATAAGACATAATTTTACCGCTTTTGTGAGTGGAATTTAGAAAATCCAAGAGTCAAAGTTAACATCAAGGAGTAAAATGTGTTTCAATAAGATAAAAATAATTTTTGGTGAATAGTAACACTTTAATTTTATTTACAACGGTTAGAAGTAAATAGGGTAATTATGGCTAAAATGGTATTATTATTACCCTAACACATGTCCTAATTCTATTGGATAAAATTATTTCGACCAAAAACAAACTTCGGAATAAAATATGACCATTTAGGACCACTTGGATTTGATTATGACATTTAATATTATTTTATTTAAATAAGAGTTAAAATAGTTAAAATCAATGTTTAATAACTAAAACATTTTTAATATAGGGTTATAAATAATATAAATTCAACTATAAATATTCATTAGAAATCTAAAATAATTTCCTATATAATGGTATTTTATTTGTCATATTTATACTTTAAATAATTTAATTTATTTATGATACAATTATGATTCAGTAATTACCTTATTAAGGAAATATTAACATAATTGATATTATAAATACCCAAATAAATGTAATTTGAGACTATTTATGAATTACACTAATTTTATAGGTCAATATGACATATATTTAATGATTTAATTAAATGTTTTCGAACTAATCAGGCTGTTATGATTTTCAAAAAAATCTATTACCAAATAGTGTCAAAATTGACATAAAATAGTTTTTTAAAAATATTATATCATTAATTTTTAATTTATTCCTAAAAGTCTAAATATCGGATAAATTACATATATAAGTTATATATATTAATAAGTAACCACTTGGGGTTCTTTTGTCTTGTTATAGTAAGTTTATTAACCATATAGTGTAAGAAAACAAGAACACACAGTAAAAGTTAAATAATTAAATTAGTGTTTAATATAAATTATAATTTTATAATAGTAACCTAAACGTGACTAAAATCTATTGGTTGAGAGGATTTCGAACCATCCCCACCGTAGCTTCAAAATAATTTAGTTTGGAGATATTAAAATGTCAAATATGACTTTATTATAAAATAATATTTTAAGTTTTTCCTTAAAGTTCCCCTCTCCTTCCTTATAAAAGGGCACCTCCTCCCTCTCCTCTTTACACAACTTTGAGCCTTCAAGCTCAGCCAAAACCTTCCCATTTACCTTCTCAACTTCCCTAGAAAAATCCTAGAGGTCCTTGTCTTCTTCAAAGACTATATTTAGTGTCCTAATAGAAGGTTAAGAAGAGGGGATTCAAAGAAGAGGAGGTTCTGACACGTACGAAGAAAATCATACCTAAGGTAAGGTAAAATCTTGCAATCTCAATTTTTATCTGATATTGTTTATACTTCGGTTATTACTAAGACATATTTATCATCCACATCCATGTTTATTCAATATGTAATATTATTTTTATCCTACTACAATTGTTTAAATCCAATTTTACCCATTGGTGAGTTTTTAGTAAAAGATATGAAATGAATATTTTGTCATTTTTTTGTACGAGGTACTTTTTGACTTTTCTGGAAACAGTATCTGAAGAATGTTTTTTTTAACATATACAGAATGAAAGGAATTTTATGATTTCATAAAACATTATTTCCAAGATTCTTACCTTAAAAGTTTTCAAGTTTATTTTTAATCAACTTCTTTTAGTTTAAAATTTATGACATGTTAAGAAAGTAAAAAACAATTGAAGTAGAAATGATATTTTCCTCAAGAAAGGAGTTCAAGTGTTTTATCAAAATTATTTTCCATCTAAGATAATATAGGGTTCTATTTCTATCCCTATTTTTACATTTATTTGATTATATTATGATGGAATTAATTTACGAGGTCCTTTTATCTTACATGGATTATGTTATGATGGCATGAAGTTTAAGAATCCCATTTTTATTACATGGGTTATGCTATGATATATGATTTATTATTTTGTGGAACACATAATAATTGTATCATTATAAGATGGGTAGGACCTGTATCTCCCTCCAATGAATTCAGTAAATATTTATATCTCATGAGATAGACATGGCTGGAACAGCAGGTTAATCCAATTCAGTGATACAGGACAGAAATGAGGATTGAACTAGGTTCAAAAATGGACTTTGTCCACAAAGATAGTCATGGAAATGAGTCTTGACTACTAAGAAATTAATCTCTATTATTATGTGTGTATTCCATAATGTTTCGTGTTTTATGTTATAATTATTGGGATTACATTTCACTACTATGATTTATCCCATGTTATGAAATTATAGTCTCTTTTGCAGGTTATGATTTCCAAAATGATATGTTTTTATGATTATCATGTGATTGATATTTATTTTTTTTACCATTACTGAGGATTTGAGCACACCCTTATATATGTTTTCTTTTCCCTACGTTAGTAATAAGTGTATCAATTATGATATACAAAAAGGGACTCTAGATATGATAAAATAAAAGGGAGACCGTGTAGATGATTTATGAACCGGTTGTTTATGTTTCCCAGTTTCTAAAGACAATATACCTATATGTTCCTTTCATGGTTTTTTTATATGTTGTAATAAGTGTGCTTCAATTCTGAATTAATAACAATGTATGTAAATTATGGGTCGTTATATCTCAAGTGTGTGAAGTTTTTATTTTGGAGGTTCCCATTGCCCGACCCTCAGTAATAGAGACTCCTACCAATGGTGAATCAATGATCTCACATTTATCACAATAGTGTAACCTAATTATTAAAGATGAGATATTCTTATGGTATGTATTTGTATCATTCAAGATGGATTATTCACTTATATTTATTACTGAATATCTATCCATAGAACATTCTTAGATCAATTTCTTTAGGTAGATGAAGTAGTGTGTCCACAGTGATAAGATTACTTTTTCATTTTTCCTTGAGTTGGAAACCCATGAAGAGTAGGATGAGATCATGTATAAGATTGTGTATATGATTACCCACAAGTTTACTGTCATGATTTTTGGAGTAGTGGATGTTATGGTTTACTAGTTTCCTATAATGGTGGAAGAATATGCAGTTGTCTTTCCTATAGATTATCCATGATTTTCTTCCCAATGAGAGATAGAATTATGTATTTCTTACCCCTAGATTTTTCATGGAATCTAAACTATAATATCATCTATCCCACAAAGATATTTGAGATGTTGAGGATGTTTTTTGAGATCATATAGAGGAAGTGGTTTTCGAGACCTATTGCTTCACCCTAGGCATCCCAAGTGTTTTTTCCAAGAAATAAGTCAGGATAATGAGATTGAATGTGTATTATTGGTTCCTATACTAGGTGACCATGAACCATAATTTTACAATGTCAATTATTTAATTTCTCATTGACTAGTTTATAGAGCCATGATTTTTCTCAAATAATAACCTCGGATCATGATATCACTAGCTTTGGGTACATGTTGAGGATATACCAACGATAGAATTTTGATGTCACTATGGTCACATTCATTACATCGTGGTACCTTTTTACATAATGAACACCCCATATGTTCTCATGGGGATCATGTAACAAATCATTTATACTTTTGTAGATTCGTTTTTGGTGGTTCCCATTATAGATATCATAGTGCACTAAGCTTTTGACTAGGAGTACAAGAGACACTTGATAATGGACGGGGACATACTCCTTGTGTTCCATCTTAATAGAAAGCTATCAAAGTGTATGTTTTAGATTTGAGAGTTCCAATTTCTAAGACATGCCTTCTCGTATAATGGTGAAGTAGTGGAACCAGCGAAGTTCAATGAATTATTCGCATGGCAGCCACCCAAGAGCATGACAGAGGTGTGGAGATTTTTTTTGTTGGTAGGATAATAAAGTTGATTCATATCCAATTTCTCTAGGATATCATTCCATTGACAACATTCACCCATATATGGAGGCCTTTTGATTGGATGGAGCAGTCTCAATAGGATTTTTAGGAGTTTATGAAGATATTGAAGAGCACCCCCATCATGAGACTTACATACAAGGGTGGAGAGTTTGTATAGTTATGTGAATCCTTAGAGACTATACATATTGAATTTCTGATCAATAATAAGGAAGTGATTTTCTATGGGTCATACTAGTTGTGACAACCTGAGTAGAGCTACACAAACAAGATAAATAGTTTGAAGTGGTTGTGTTCTCTATGATGGTGTGGAAATACAACCTTTGGCGAGGGAAGTTTATCACCCATTCCGAACATAAGAGTGTCAGGTGTATCTTATTATAATAGGATATTATCTTTATATAGATTATATTTCTTGGATTACTCTAGGATTATTAAATTGTAACTGTCTATACTGCACTATTGGAGAATGTGGTGGGTGATTCTAACCTAAGGATATCATGTTCATGGATTTCAATGGGGGATTTAGAGTAGTGTTCTTTATTGAAGTTTTCCTTTGTAGGCAAGGATGGTGAAGCATATTTATAATCTATGATTGTTAACCCATCACTTATGATGTTTTTTTATGGATTTTAATCTAAAATATATCAATTATGTGACTTAACATGATTTGATATCAATTTCATGCGATTTTGATGGATTTTTTGAAGGTGAGGATCTTTCCATCATTTTCAGAGGATGTACAAAGGTTCAAATAATATTACAAGTGGTTTTGATGATAATGTTTCATACATACCCTTTTGGATGTACATCCACATGTGGAAAATATTTACCAATACATATAGAGTCTATTCTGGTGTCCAACTGTGAATAAGTGTGTTGACATTTTTTCCTCTTGATGACATAGTTGACAATAAGAAATTGATGAGAACCCTATTCTAGCTGGTTTATTACAACCCATTGTGGTCCCATAATGGAAGTGGGATGGGATATCTATGTAATTCATGATGGGGTTACCAAAAATGTCTATAGGATATGATGCCATCTAGGTGATTGCAGACCAAATTACCATGTCTTCCAACTTCTTAATTTTACAAGAGAATATCTCATTAGATATCTGGGGTTTCCTTTATATGTATGAGATAGTCATAATCCATGAAGTTCCATAAATAATTGTCTCAAACTATGATTCTAGTTTCATATAATGATAATAGAAAGGATTTCAAAAGGAATTTAGGACCCAGTAGCATTAAAACATAGAGTTTTACCCCTAGGAATATATCTAAACTGAGAAAATCATTCTGGTTGTAGATAAAATGTTGTGGATGTTCATGTTGATGTTTGGAAATAAAAGTGGGGATTGCCTAACCATGGTGGAGTTTTTATACAATACCAGCTACCACACCCCCATTGATATGAAACCATTCAAAGAATTTTATGGGTGACCCTATAGAACACTAATATGTTGGAGTGATATTGCTGAGTATAAGCTAATGGTCCTAGTGTTGGGCTGAGAAACCATAAAAGATGGTGAATATCCTCCAGGATAAAATGAGACTACAGAGATCAGTCAGCAGTCCTATGTGATGTAACAATGGAAGAATTTAGAGTTTTAGGATAATGATAATGTGCTCTTGATGGTCTTAAATAATTTTGGATTATATAGATTTGGATTGTAAGATATGTTTTCTATAATATTCATTGACCCATTTTAGATATTATATAGGGTTAGTGAGGTGGAATACCAATTAGACTAACTACCATAGTAAGATCAATTAGATGACCTCTTCAAAGTGTAACAATTGAGGAGGTTTATGCATGACCCGTAAAATGTTGTTTTCTGAGAAGATAAGGACATTTGGGATGGATAAACCATTGTGGAATACCCAGTGGTGATTCATTATAAAAAAGAAGATGATCCCTTTTTGGTGAGTGATTCACATGGTGTGCATCTAGTGTTTGTATATGAATCATCATGATAGAACCTATTAGTGGGATACCCATAAGAATGATCTGTTACCACACCTTTTTGAGTCTCCTTTTTCACATTTTTGAATGAAAATACCCAAGGGTGGGAGAATATAATGCCTATATATTGTCAATGTAATGATTTGAAATATATCAAGAAATATTTTCATATTTAGGAGTTAACATGAAACATGATTTTGAAGCATGGTGAGCCCATAATTTTTTTTAATGAAATGTATTAATATCACCAACACACATATTTATTAAAATAATGGTGTAAATATATAACATAGGACATGATTTAAAATATAAGGCCTCTATTGACTTCAAAACATGGGTTTACACTATTCTCGACTTAATACTTATATGCATTAGGCGTTCATATGGGGAAACATTATTGGTTGAAAAATATTTAGATGAATAAATAATTTATTTTATTGTTAAATTTAAAATAAAACTAAAGTAGATTCTATAAATATTCTGAAAAGTTTACATGGTTTAATACAAAACCTGGATAAATGAGAGATATAGTTTGAAGAAATTGATGGTATATGACAACAAATATAAGGATGAGATTGATACTACGGGGATTGTTTAAAACAATAATGTTTAGGGATATCACCATCAACTATGAAGTAAGATCATTCTTCATTAGTGAAGAATGAAAACATGGGTTTGGATGTTTTATTCATGTGAATTGATCCTATATTTATATACTGTATTGAATTCGATTCAATTACCCTACAATGAATTGATTCATGCATTGAATTATAAGTGAAGGTTAATTTCATTTATTATTTGTTGGTCCATTCATTTTTTATTACTATAAAAGTAGATCAAGGACAAACTAAAAATGGATATATTTATTTATTCAATATTATTTTGTTGATCTTACCCCAATTTATTCACATGTTCATAATGGGAAATTTCTTTGGCACTCATTTTAATGAATAACTCATATTCAATCATTGTATGATCGTTCATCAACACAAAGAATTGATACAACATATGAACTCCACAATCATGTGGGAAATATAGTTGCGCTAAATAATATAGATTTTATGTGTATTAGATTATACGGTTGATTCCTATTCTACTTGATTTTACACATAATGGAGATGTGGTGTTGTAATGGTGCATCTCTAAAAGTTTGATTCTGCGAAGATGAAAGACTAAAATCTAGTCACCAGTGAAGAAAAATCTCGATCAAGGCCTAATAAATATTCCCTAGGATCAATCTATTGAAACAGAATTAGAATTGGGATTAATTTTAGGGAAACCACAATTTTCTTTATATCCATCCTTACACAACTTGTAATATGAGGACATAAACGATGTGGAACCCCCAGGCTAATGCACAAGTGTTTCCATGGAATGTTAAGTGTCACATACTCAGTGAAACATATCACACACCATGTTTCTCATTGATGGAGGTTTGGTCTTTACTACAGGAGTACAAGGTCACATACATGTCTAGAAATATGGTCATGGGTAGAGAATATAGGCATGACACAGAACATTGACAAATAAATTGTACAGGGGCTTGACCTGATGTAAACATACAGAAAAAGGCTGACACAGATAAGAGAAAATGGTTATAATATAGTGTATCCCAACCTCTACACTCTATGTACCATGGTAATACATCACAAGTATTTGGAGGCTTATAATTCATTTGTTATGGAAAACAATGGTAGACCAGGGATTCAAAATTCAAGGAGTTTTCCTCTAGTATGTTCCCTCTACTCCCCCAATGAGTGTTTTGAGCCGTTAGTTTCCTCACTATAGACAAGGTTCAATTTATTAAAATACCTTGATACTTTTATATAAGGCTAAATTTTGGAATTAGATACTTTACATATGATTTTGATCCCCTCCATGGTTCCAGTAACAGATAATGATTGTTGTATCCCCTTCTAGGATGAGGGTGTAATATTCTATAATTTCTATGTGGGGTTAGTTGTATCAATGTTAACACAATTAAAATGGATTATATCCCCTTTATAGTAGGACGATCTAGAATGAATTTTTTCATTCCAACAATGTCCATGTCTGTGATCCCCAACCAGGATGATTTAATCTTCTAAGATCTAGTGAGTACTTATTGGAAGGGCCAGATGATTAGGACCAATTAGAAGAGGATCATCAGTTATAACATGGATTAGGGAGTGATACCTTCTATATGAGAATAAATTAGAATCCTCAAGCATAATCTAAGGGCTAATGTTTTTGGTTTCAATCATTCATTATTGTATGTCTATTATGAGTATATCTGTATTTATTATTACTATGCGTCTCATCTAGTTGAAATATATTATATTTAGTTTACTACTATTGATGATTTATTCTTAATGATTTAAAGGTTTCATACTATGTATTTTCATATTCAACACTTATTTTTATTTCTATATACTTGTTATTTCCTGTGTATATAATGCAGATTTTTTCATTCTTCTAGGAGGACCTGAAAAATGTGGAGCGTAGATTGAGTTAAAATGACTATTGTGTTTACTATGAGTTTTATTTTATACAACGCCCTAGAATATATTATTCCTAATCTATTAATTTTTTTCGAATTATATGTGGACACCATATCACATTCTTGTACTTCTTATTGTTTTATGACGGGGGACAGATGTTATTAATGAATTTGAATTATTTGTGATTTTTTTACATTTCATCATCTTATGGGTGTGTATATGTGTGTGTATGTACATGTACATTTTATCAAACATCCAATGTGTAAGGTATTACTAATTTGAATTTATGGATATCCCCTGTCCTATATAAAGAACGATGGGGCGGTCATTCATGGCTCACCATCATCTTAGCAGACGCCGATGGTTACAGTTGTGACATAGTTTACCTAAGTGATTTTCTAAGAAGATGAATAGGGGGAACTATGTCATGGTAAGATTAGAATGTTCATGGTTAAGGAGAAGTTTTGAAATTATTTAAATAATTCACAGCTTCATTATACCATGGTGATGAATCTAACATGGAATGGTTATAATGAAATCTATTTTTTGGTATTTTTTTTGTAAATGTGGTTTCATAGATGACTCATGGGATTATCCAACCTAAATATTTCCTCCCTAGTATAATATGAAGGGAAATTATGATTTATGGACTAATTTAATGAATGACAATAAATAATAACATATAAATTGTTGAAGATATTTTTAAATTTTAATGTAAAATTATTTTTAAAACATATATATTTGGAAGAGTGCTAATGAGATAGAATGAAGAGTTTAATGAATTAATACGTGTATAACTATGTACGAGAAATGACGGGACACCCATGAAACCACAAAAGTTCTTATAATCTTTATCCATTAAATTATTGATGTTGTAACAAACTAAATTAAAATTTTAATGTTTATCGTCAAGATAAAGTGTTCTATAAGGATTGGTGTTTGGATATTTCTATATCATTATTATCGATTGATGTTAAAAGATTTTTTCAAGAATTATGATATCTTATTTCATAAGTAAATATGGTTTTATATTCTATACAATTGTATCTAAGAATTATATGATGAAATATTTAGTTTTAGGAATTGGAGTGTTTTTAGTGTTTTCCAAAAGCTAATTAGAGTAACATATTTTAAGTTTAATGACTCCCATTGTTCTAATTATTATAGATTTCCAATTTTATTATATAGGATAACATTCACCAATTTGGGATAAATTTTCATGAATGGTGTTTTCAAGGATAAACATTAATTATTTTATTCATGATGATTATTAGATCATGTGATAACAGGTCTTCTGGTTCAAAATAAGGATAAATCCATTCATTTTGATTAGATAACCCTTTAAATTAATATATATCATTGCTATAGTTTTGTTTGAGTGTTTTTTATTAATATGTTCATATCATTAACAATTAATAATTATGATGGAATAAGATCAAAATTAAAAGAATGGTAGTCACATAAAAAAGTGAAGAAGGCCATTCAGTGGTGGATCAAAAAAGAAATTGATATACTAAATCAACCCCCTATTCTTATGTATCATTATAAATACAAATACCTATTAGTGTATAAGTATCCACATACAATTTAACATGATAGTAGTAAATTGTGTCTTTATAAGACTCATTCCATGAAAAAATCATAAGGACCTATTCAGAGCATTATCTTTTCTAAATATATTTTTCACTTTTCAAATATATGATATTTTACTAATTATAAATGGATATATTAATATTGGAATTTTCATCCAAAAAATATGATGTTTCACCCATGAAAATCATTACGAATTACTTTTATAACAATTAAGTTATAGTATAAAATTAAGGATATCATTTCCAATGAGATGTAGTCACTTACATGAAGTATTATAAATATAACAATAACAACACAAACCCTTATTCCTATAAAAACTCATCTAACTAGTGATAAACCCAAAATATTTTATTTTCAAGTGAAATCATATTATTTAACTATGGAAATAATTATTCAATATATAAATGCATATTTGAATATTTTAAAACATATCAGCATCAACTGGTATATAAAAATCTTCATTTTTCATCATGAAGAAATCAATGAAACGTCTTACATTGTAGATATAATTATTGATATAAATTTGATATAACTCATAAAAATAGTGGGATGTTATGTAATGTTACATATAAATGGATTTTATCATTTCTACAAATGAAAAGTTAATTTTAGAGTCAATTCCAAAAAAAATACTATTTTCTCACCATGAATTTTATATAGATAGAAAAAAAACTATATATAAATTATTTTTTATGGAAAAACAAATTTGATTATTTTTACAACACCTATCTAGATATATATAATATTTTACAAAAAAATATTATTTATATGTACTCCATCTTGGATCTCATGCCTTCGTACTATCTCTATGATTCAGGACACTTAATGGCCCACTAGTGTGCAATAGGATTATATGCTATGAATGTTAATTGATTATAATATTATTAATATACGTCTACATATATCATTATTAAGATAAATCCAACTGAACATAGATGTTTTTTAACCTTTTTTGATTTTATTTTTACAAATTCTTATAAAACTATATGACATTCCATTTTTTAAATTATAGTTATATTTCAGTTTTCAAATTATCAATGTTCTGCATTCATCAGTCTGAATCCTCGCGAAATATTACCAATCTCAAGGAAAATACCACTTCTGATACCAAACACAAAATATATATTAGTATTATAAAATAATATTTCTTTTCTAGTTATCTAAATTTTTATTTTCTAAATTTCTAATTCTAAACATTGTGTGTATGCTTAACAACATCAAATGTGAAAAAAATATAAATTAGGTCACCTTCTTTTCGAATAATATTGTTTCTATGTGTCTTAACTAGGCTGAATAATTTTTTTTATAAAATATCTACTTTAATATTCATTTACATTGAACGGTACAAGAAGGTCACATTCAATCTTTACTTGAACCATGTCTCAAAAGATATAATTAATCATCTCTGATACACCTTTCCACTGTAGTGTTCTATGAGGATTGAGTATTGAGAATATTTCAAAATCAGTCATGTAATTTTCCTATTAAGGTTTATATATAAAAAATTATATTCATTAGTTAATTTTCTTCAGTTATATATTTTATAAAATATTAGAAATTTTTTTCTTCAAATGAAAGAAAATTTATTTCTAATGAAATTGTATTTTTTTATAATGAATTATTTTAAAATAATGATTTTAAAATTAAATAAATTTAATAATAAAAACAAAATTATTTTAAAAACCCATCATTTAAAATAATCCTAATATGAATTTTATATAATTTTATGAAAGGATTATTTTTCAATGAAACATAAAAAAAATAATTTTTTGAAATCTATATTTTTATTAAAATTATTTATAATTAATACTCTTTTTTTGATTATTTTTAATATTTTTACGTTTAATTTTTATTTTAATTAGTTAAATTATTGTTTATTAAATAAAAGTTATACATTACTTTAGTATTAAAGCATTTTATTCTTAGAAAGTGAATTTTTCTGAAAAAAATTGTTTTTTGTTTCATTTTTTTGAGTTTAAATTTAAATTAAATTCATCCACTTATATTTTTTGAATTTTTTAAAATATATTTGATACTTTTAATCATGGGGTCCATATTTGGTACATATTTTCCTTTTATATTTAGTCAATATGAATAGTAATAGTAATAGTTTTTATTACCACACTAAGGGAATATTCAGTAATAAAGGCTAAAAATACAATTATAAGGACTATAAAAGGAACCTAATAGTATTGTTAATTATATTGGATGACTCTATTATGTCAATAGTAATCCAATATTTAGTTATGATTCATTTTCAATCCATTTTAATGTGATTTAAACCATCGTATTAATTTATGTAATGGAATAAAAAATATAACAGTATTTTTTTTATTAATTATAATATTTTTAACATGGTGATATCCATGGGATATTTTAATTCATAAATATTTTTCTAGGTTTAAGCTACTTCTCTTCATCATTGAAATTTATTTTAAATTTTATAGATAAAATTTTTAACTTAACTACATACACAACACTAACATAGTTATGATTCTAAGAATGGAAAAATTTAAATAATTATATTAAAATATTATAGGTAATATAATTTGAAAGAATTCATATTTTCCAAGAATTGAGAATATCTATATTTCATTCTAGGGATATTTTCAATTTTTATATTCTAATTTCTCGGTTTTATTGATGTCATAAATATCGAATTAAATGAATAGTTCTAAAATAGACATTATTAATATTTTATGAAAATAATATTTCATTAAATAATTTAAAATACCTAAAAATCCTACATTATACAAATTGATTTTGATTTGGATTAAAATATTAACCATGATACATTCATGGGAAATATTTCCATTTATTTCAACTATCTTTTCCCTCAAATAGAAAAACCCTTGTTTTCACATTAAGTGTTAAAAGGTTTGACATGGAGTTAAAATAAAATGATAAAGGAAACAATGTGTTTTAAAATTTTACAAAAAAATAGGATTATATTATTTCAGCTCATCTATATATTATATTTTAATATTATCAATTTTATGTATTTCTATATTAAATTTAATTTATAATAAATTAAAATATTAATAATTTCCTATAGTACCCCTCCCCTCTCTTGTAAAAGGGAAACACTCATCGCATTTATTCCAAAAAAAAATTATTTGTTTCAACCAATACCAAAAGAAATTCATTATTATAATCCCTTTCATTTTCTAGTGGTATTTTTTAGGATGAATACTAAATTTATGAGTATTAATGTGTAAATTCAAAGAGTCTTTCTGAAGAAGAGAAAGATATATATTATATTGATGATACATACATAATATAAGAGATATTATTTTTAAAAACCAATTATAATTATTCACTTAAAATATAATTTTCAACCACATAATTTTTTTATAATAATTTTATAGACATATTAATGTGAAAATAATTTAATTATAAAAGAAATATTATGTTTCTATTAAATTTATTCCACAATATATCAAATGATATTATGTAATTTAATTTTTATTTAAAATAATTTTAAATTGAATGTATTATTTTATAATATATATTAGAAAAAAATTCCCTAGACTAGAGAAAATTAATATTTGGCTTTCTTTATAACCTTTCATGTTTTATTCAATGAAATACTCTCATTCCCTATATTATGGAAATTTTTATTCAAAAATAGGGGCTTACAATTCATGGGATATATCAATATAAGAAAATGTTTTCATATGGTGGATGATAATGTTATTTATGGATTCTAGATTGTATTTATTTTGTTATATTTCTTGGAAATTATTTATGAAGACAGTTGGTTCGATTATAAAAAATGTGTTGGTGAGCTTTTTATAGCCCTCTAATGCATTTGGTAATGATGTTGAGTAAACTATATTGGTTACTATAAAAATATTATGGGAACATACAAAGATGGTTTTTTCAAATTATAAACAAGAAGTTAATTATATGTGTAACCAAGATGGTAATTATATATGTAACTGTGATGCTAATCCCATTTTTAATAGTTATATAAAATTGGTGTCTCATGTTCCTAACAAGATTTACTTATTCATTCTATGTTTTTCTATAAAAATATTTTGATATCACAAGTTGAGCTATGTATATATTTATTTATAAGAATGAAAATTATAAATCTGTGGAAAAGTTATGATGATTTTTTCAAGATTTCAAAAAAATCTTTATGAGTTTAATTTTTTTCATTTATATTTCTTATGAAATATTTTATGATAATTTTTAGATATATAAAATTATTTTTTAGTAAGAAAATATTTATTTTAAAAACAGTATTTATTTTGAAAATGGAAAAATATAAAAGTACTCATATACTAAAAATCAATTTGCCATTCATTCTATGTATTTTACTGATTATTTTGTCCACATCCAAAATTTTTTAAAGTTTTTAATATGGATTTAAGGATGAATGAGGGAAAAAAATTCAGGTTGAAATCCTGATTATATTTTAATTAAAAAATGTGGTTTATATTAACAGTTTTTTATTATGGGGAAATGGAAGTTGATTAAATGGTTACAATGTATAATATATGGGATTTTAATTTAATATATATGACCCAAATCACTAAATATATATTCCTAAAATATATATGGGTATGTAAGAGAGTGAATTATAGTTTAATGTAATAATAATATATAACAAATAAGGTCAAGTACTTATAATTTCAATCATATTATTATTTAGATAACTTTTTATGTTAGGATTATGTTAATAGATTTCCCTCAAAATATATTATTCCTTATTTTTAAGTCTAAATGATATATAATTTGAATATGACCATATATATTCATTCATAATTTATCTAAAAATAATTTTCATCCACTGAGGAAACATAGTTGCTGATATAGGAAGTCATTGAGGAAAAACTATGCTTACCATTCATTAACCTACACTGGTTTTAATTGGAATGAAGAAGTTTTTAAGTGATGGAACCCTCCAATACTCAGTGCATCATCATACCCAATGGTAGTTGAATGACTAATTAAATCCCTACAAATATAATTTATTTCATGGGATGTTCTCATCATCAAAAGGTGAGTATTCCTATTTTCCATTTTAAATTTGCATCTAACAAGTACAGGTCTGTAGTTAAGAATATCAAGGAAACACATAAAATTGATTCCTCGGAATGAGATGAATTTAATAATATCATCATTGGATTTTTTTTTCTGAAATCAGTTAGACATAGAATGAAAAATTAATTATTTTCATTGAGGAAAAGGGATAAAGATTCCGAGTCCATGTATGTAGAAAACATAACTCAATTGGCAAGGTATGAACCAATTTTCATGTATGAACATGATAGTAAATTAAAATAGTTTTATATAAAATTGAATCCAAAATATAAGAGGGAACTTCCTTCATGAGAATTTAAATGTTATTAGAAAATTCTTCGATTTATGAACAAGGTGTAATTGGAGTCTTCAATTGAACATGTGAACTTTGATAACCAGTACAAAATGTGGTACATGTGGTATGGAAAAATAAAAAAATATATCAAATATATCCGATTGTAAGAAAATAATGTTTGAATATATGATATTTTTGTAAAATAACACTGGGGAATGCCTTATGAAATCAATTAAGTTCCATTGAAATAGTGGTATTGGTCATAGGGATCATAGTTTTAATTAAAAATAACATAGTAATGGTGAGACTAAATTTTAAATAAAGACAGTGAAATATTTTAAATGAAATGAGATTGGTTATTATGAACATGAGTCCCTAAAGATAAACCCCAATATGGGATTCTAGCAGGACTATAAGTATAATGGTGTGGTGATATCATTCATCACAACTACACAATGTGTTGTTCCATAAAATGATGTTGTATCAGGTACATTGGTGGTTTATTCATATTATGAAAATGTATTTTTTGACTCGAGGTCTATAATTTTATTCATTTATGATAATATCTACGGTATATTTGAAATTATAATATGACAAATGAATCTATGACATATTGTAAAATCACATGGGGAAATGAATAATGGAAAAATAAATTATAATAATCTACTTTTTGTTTTATATGAAATGATTTTAGCTAAAAACTATATTTTCTTGACCATACTAGTGTTTTTTTGTTATTATGGGTGTGGATTAGATTTTTTTTACCATGATAAGATATATTATAGAGAATAAGAAGTTTTTTGGAAAAAATATTTCCCATTTTAATATAATAATAATCCCATTTCTTTTATAAGATATTAATATATAAGGAAACTATTTAAAAGTAAAATGAAGGTAATCTTCACCATATTTTTCATAATAAGGGAATTGTGTGGATTAATGATCTCAAATTAGTTAAAGAAAAACTATATGTCTTTCATAATGTGTTTCTGTGTGTATAATTGATCATGAAGTTGAGTTTAATGTTTATATTATTCTACTATAGATAAAATTTCTAAACCACCATGCCGAATAACTCATGTAGACCTTCTATAAATTAATAGGTGGTTGCAATGGTTTCTTGATAATAGATTCATTCTTTCTAGAACATCGAATTCAGGTTCTAATGTTTTTTAATAAAAATATATATTGTTTAATGATTCTTTAAATTAATTATAGATATTTGAATAAAAAATTATTAGTAATTAGTTTTTTTCATCATATGGATGATTTTTTTATCAGCTACCGATAGAATATTATTTTTCAAAATTTGGCATCAGATCTGGGTACTATCATTTCAAGGTGGTTAACGAAATTATGAAAAAACTCATTCTAGATAAAACCATTATAAGTTGGTGGATATGCCCTTTGGGTTTAAAATTTCTACATGTAAGGGTTATTATTTGGATCCCCTTCTTCCTTGTTCTTTGATTAAACGATGAATGCAGATCTACCCAAAACATGGGTGCTCAGTGAATCAGGCATACTTGCAGGAGGGTGGCAATTTACTTTTCTTTTGGGGTTTTGATTAGGGAATTGATTTTATGATGATTGTGGTTTTACTTCTTGATTTTCATGTTAAACCTTTTAACGGGAGGGGATCAATGCTCTGAAGAACAACAGAAGATGTGTGTTCCCCCTTTTTTATTGTTTTCTTACTCCCTTTGTAACCTTGTGTTCCTTTAATTCTTCACAAGGTTATGGACAACGTATCATTGCACGTTTGTTTCACAATTCAACGATCCCAAATTGTAGATCTGACATCGTAACGACCAAGCGGAGGTGCGATGACAATGACTGTAGAAGAATCAACATGGTTCAGGAGTTCTCATTCATCTATTGCTCTTCATGTGGATGAATTAGGAAGCATTTTCAGGACCGATCGAAGGACCAAAATTGATAGAGGCATCATTGTGATAATCAGGCGACCTAAACCCTTCAGTTTTGTGATGATCAGATCACGAGAAGGGACATCAGAAGATCACGAGTGGCGTGCTTGTGAAGAACAATGATTCTAGATATTTCCTAAGAACACGAAGTGTATTCTGAAGAACATTCCGTGTGGGGCCGGATCAGCATCAACAAGGGTTCTGTGATTCATGAAGAAACAAAATGGTGTGTTCTCTGAAGAACACAATGTGTAGACCATACGTGTCATGACAGGGGAAGCTATGCGGGACCCAACATGTATCTCGGGGATACATAGACATGGGGTGAAGTACAAAGACATTTACTACACAACATGGCTAGCCCAAGTCGACTGCATGGGTTACCCCATGTACTAGAAACATCAGTTGTGACAGATGGGTTGAAGCCGTGTTCGGGCACAAGGCCAGCTTACACGAAGTCCTCCCCAGATATGGGAACACGACATTCCACTCTCTTACACACCATGTATATCTTCTTCTACACGACAAGCCTTGCGACCCAAGACATTGAACATGGGCAGTAACCATGTTCTGAGGACATGTCTTGTGACCTTTCTAAATGTCCTATACTTTTTAGTACAATGATTGATCTTTTTGTCCAATTTATCTTGGACATGTTTCGTTCAGGCTAGTGAAACTATTACTCATTCCCCTTGAGCTAAGGTATCATTTCCTTTTTCAATTGTATGATCCATTTATTAGTACTTTCTGAGATATAGTTAGGTATCCCTACTAGAGGCCCAAACTGATATCCTCTATCCATTCATGACCCTAGTTAGAGTTAGGTATCGACATGACAATTTCCATAAGGTGTTGATCCTCTACCTAGAATGTGAATATGGATGAGTCACTATATCATCCAAGGCCCTGGAAGTGATCCACTTCTCTGTATCATGATCTTTACACACTCAAGAGTGTGTTCTCTCAAAATGAGTGTATCTATCTCTCGTGTCTTTTTCAAATATACAGTACTTTTCGGATGGATGTCATCTGAGATATCATACTCAAGTACTGAGTTCTCATGGATGAGTGCTTCGTGGAATCTTCAAACTGAATCCCTAGCGGCTGTATGTAGTTGTATAACTTGTCTCAATACTGCAGGTCAGTGTTTTGATTATATCTATATTGTGTTCTCTTATTATAGGTTCAGTAGGCATATAATATATAGAGATCATTATACCATTACTTTGTGTACTGCTTTGTGGTTTTGTGGTCCTCTACTGAGTATTGATATACTCACCCCTGCATGGTATTTTCCCACACGTATCATGTCTTGTGTTGATTAGCAGCCTTTTGACAGTGTCCACGGGGGACAGGGATAGGACCGAGCTTTCTGAGTTCCCTACAGGCCAAGGTGTTCCTACATCTAAGAGTAGTAGTTCTAGTACCTCATCATGTTTCAGGTCAGAAATTGTAGTTTACATACTCTTATTTTTGGTGGGCTTATATTCTGGCCATGTTTACTTTAAGTACATTACATCTGTCGTACTCTTTTGGTTGGGTTTAGTTGTATACATTCATTTTGTTACTTATTGGTTTTTAAATTTCGTTATTGGTGGTCTTAGATATGTGTCGGTGGGTACATGTACTTAGTAAATGCATCACATGATAGTAATATTCCTACTTGGTGCTATTCACCAGCCCTAACCCTATTAGGTGTGGGCTTGGGGAGTCGCGGCATGGGCCCCACTGGGATGGGTCATGATAAAGCCTTCCCTCAAGGTATGGTGAATTTTAAATTTAAGGTGGTCATTTGTTTATGGGAAATGATTATTTACTTAACAAAAATATTAGGTAATTTCTTCTACTTGTCGGATACTAAAACTACATGAGTAGAGTATTCCTACACATGATCTAGAATATGCTTTTATAGTTTTTTCTTTTAATATTTCAATAATAAATATATAGGTAGATAGGTGTGTAATATATAATGATCATAAGCATTTTAAGGACATATTCACATAGAAAGTGTAAAATATGAGATTGAGGATGTGGTTAGAATTTATAAAAGATTATGACTTCACAATTCATTACCATGTTTAAAAGCAACATTTTAGATAATGATTTCATTCAGAAAAATAAAATGTTTCATTAACCATGTTATGCTTGTAACATAACCCCTAAGATAATTATTTGATGAATTCTCTATTATTGGTTTGGTATACAAGAACTTCCTATATTTTTTTAGGTTTCAGTGTTGTCCACATTGTCAGATAAAATTAAACTGGATTAGAAGAAAAATTGTGACTTATAGGAAAAGGATAAATTGGATAAAAAGTTCATGTTTTCTGAATTTTACGTCATTAATGATTGTGTGTTGGGATTTGGAAAGAGTTTATGTGTGCACTATGATTCACAATTTAAGAAGTAATTTTTTTATTTATCATAATATTTCCATGTTTATCATTCGTCTGGGTAGTGCGAAGATATACATATATATTCAAGAGTATTAATAGTGTGATGAAATTTAAATAAATTTTGTTGATTTAACAAGAAATTTATGATATTAAACCTTCTTATGTATATAGTTAATTCTTAAAGTGGAGTCTTTATCTATTCCCTATACCATTGTAGAAATCGGAAAATATTTCATTGGTTTAATGGTGGGATTTTCAATGAAATCTATGTGTAATAATGTGATTTCGGTTGTTATTGATAGATTAACTAAATATACAAGTTTCCTTCACATTTGAGGTATTCTCTCTTTATATGAACTTTTATGATTTTAATGTAATGATAGATTCTGGTTAAAAGGATTTACCATCTCCATTATATTTCACCATGATCTTAGGTTCTCTACAAACTTTTGGAATGGACATTAATAGACATTGTGTACTAAATTATGTTTTAATTAAGATTTTAATCCTAAATATTATAGACAACTAGAGTGAATAATATTTAATTTAGAGGAAATGATTTATTCTTATTAAATGGATTACCAAAGAATTTATGATCATCATATTTTATTTGTTTAGTTTTCATGTAATAATTATCTTCATTCTAGCATATGGATGGGTCCTTTTTAGGCATTATTTCAAAAGTGGTGTTAGGCTCCATCATTTTTTTATAATGGGGGTGAATGGATGCCTATTGTACTAGAAAATTAAAAGGAAACCGTTTAGAATGTAACGGTAATTTAAAACCATATTTTGTAGTCTCTTTATTGCTAAAAATCTATGTCGATAACTAGAGGAATGATCTTTTTTTTCTTGGTAGGTGATCATTTTTTATGTATCTTCATAGAAAATTGTTATGAGGTTTGATACAAAGGGGAAGATAAGTATATAATTCATTGGAATATATAAAATCTGGGTTTAATTTGGATAATTTTCATCCCCATTATCCTTACATATGATTTAATCCCATATACACTATTTTTTTAATGTTTCAATGTTATGAAAGTATGTTCTACATTCATCTCATGTTTTGAGACCTATAGTGGTTCAATTAAGATGTAATATTTATTATTAAGAAAAGAATACTTATTTTATTTAAAAAAGTTATAAATTATTGTGTAATAAATTAATTCATTAGATTATAATTTTATTGAAAACCCATATGGTTGAACAAACAACATGGGTCTCTATAAATTCAATGAGGGAAAGATATCCCATCTTTTTTAAAATGTAAATTAATTTTAACGGTTAAATTTCCAAATGGGGGGAATATTGTAACATCTTGGTTTATCTTGTTATAAAACATATTAAAATGTTATATGGTTATATTTTATATATTTATATTCGTTATACAAATATTATAAAATATTTTAGTCAAGAGAAATAAAACATAATTTGTTACCATGTTGGATTATTATGTATTATATGGTTTTATTTTTAAATCTATATTACCAAAGAAGAGAATTTTATTTTATAAAAATGAGCATAATTTTTCAATTTATCATTTAAGAACAATCTCAAAGTTAATTTTTGATAATGTTTTGAAAATACTGAGTTTTCAATGAATAGTAATAAATAGTGATATTTTAATATAAAAATATTTTTTTATATTACTAAATTTATAATGTAAAATTATTTTTTGTATTATTTTTAAAATTTCATCAGTTATTTTTTAAAATATAATAATTATTTTTTCTTAAATGAATTTATACTTGAATTTAGTATAAATAAATTTTTTTACAAAAAAGGGAATTTTTTGAAAAATAGTTTTTCATTTATTTTATATGTTTTTTTAATTTATAATTCATCCTATTATATGTTTTTGGATTTAAAAAATTTATTAAAATTGTTTAATTAGGGGTCCATAAATGGTTATTCATTCCCTATAATATTTTTATATTTGAAAATTTACCTTATTAATTTTTATTTACCACTATAAAGGGTGAATCTAGTAAATATGTTTAAAAATAAAATTATAACAACAATAAAATGGCCCTAAATCTTTCCATATTATTATATAATGAGTCTATTTAATACATAATATTAAAATTTTTAGTTATAGGGCTCTTTTTTAAATTTTAAAGTTATTATAACCTTTATAATATTTTATGTACAGAAAGGTAAAAACCGAAATACCCTTGTTTTTAAAAATAATAATATTTTTATCACCAGAGGATATGTCTTGTGTGAAATAATTTTTTAAAATAATTTTTTTTCATAATGGTAATTTTTTATTTATTTTTATTGAAAAAATAATTCCCTTAAATCCATACACAACACATATGTGGTAATTATTTAATTAACGGAAAAATAAAATAAATTTGACTAGAAATATTTAAAGTAATAATATTTAAAATAATTCACGTAATTCACAAATTATATAAATTTATACATAGTGTTAGGGATGCGATAATTGATTCTATTCTAATTGTTATGTTTTTTAGTATATTATAATTTTTGAAATAAATGAATATATCTTAAAATAATATTATTGATATTTATTGAATGTAAAATTTAATTAAATAATATAAAATACATAAAACCCCTATATTAAGCCAAGTTCATAAGATATTTTTTTTAATATAAACCATAGTCCATTTATTTTCTGTTATCATATAAAATTAAATATATTAACATCAAATAGAAAAAACATTGTAGTCATAATATAAGGGAAAAAGTGTTAACAATGGTCAAAACCAAAAGATAATGGTACATAGGAAATCTATATATGTCGATAAATTCCTAGATTTGTGCATTTGGACTCATAATAATCATATCATTAAATAATTACAATATTAAATCATTTTTACTTCAAAATTATTTTCTAATAAACTCATATTATTAAAATCCAACAGTGTCACTCCCCTCTCTTATTAAATTGAACCACTTATTCACCTGTTTTAACACATCAATCCCAATTTCATTCAGCCTAGACCTACCGAAATACCTTACTAGATTCCATAATTTCATTAAAGAGGTTTTTTTATTCATAATACCAACCATAGAAGGCTTATGGTGACTGTAACACCCCAGGTAAATAATGAATATGAAATTTTTATATTTATCTCTATTTGAAAATAAAAGTTTAATATTAATTTAAAGGGAATGCTATGCTCGATGGATTACCCAATACGCAACAACGAGTTCCTTTGAAATCTTACGTTGCACTCTAATAATAAAATAATTTTATTTTAAATGGTAGTTAACACCTAGCCGTTGTAATGACGGGACTGAACAGAACAAACTAAAAAATGATTTTATATGTTTTTTAAATATTTTTACTTTTTACAATAAATGTTAGATGATTAAAAATGCGAATGAATCCAGTTTTAAGCGTAAACATTCTAATATTCTTTAAAAGGTCGATTAACCGCCTTTTGATGGAGAACCTCTTTTAAATCCACTTTTTTAGAATTTTATGTGTTATATTTGACAAAAAAAATCTTCTTTAAAAATGGGACATCAAAATTTACTTTTTGTAAATTTTTGGTATTTTTACGATAAAGTTCATTTGTAACGAATAAGTGAATAATGTTGTATTTTTATTCAAAACCACTTTTCAATATAATTTATTTATATGATTATATCATATTTTCAATTGGTTTTAAAATTCAATTAGAGTATATTTTTACCATTTAATCCAATGGTGGTCATTGGAATTAATTTCACATTGAAATTGGACATAAACTAGTGTCAATCTATTGATATAAATTGTTTCATAAAAACACGCTATTTGTTCTGACATCGAGAATTAATTATTAAATTAATTATTGTAACTTATATGTTTTGAATTTTTTAAAATAGACATCATTTGTGAATTTGGAATATCAAATATATCTTAGGGTGAATTTTTGGCACTTTTTTGAAAAACTTCAATTTTTTATGAATAGTGAAACCACTAAGTGGTAGTTTAAAAACTGATTTTTCGTTTAAATTATTCTTTACCACTTATGTTATTTAAATTTAAAAAATCCTACATATATGGTTTCCATTAGGATATTAAATTTGGTTCAATGGGATTAAAATAATTTTTTGGTGAATAGTAACATTTATGTTTTATTAATGGTGATTAAAGGTAATTAGTATAATTTATTGTAAAGATAATGATATAATAATATGAAATAAACTTGACACATGTACTTCCCTTATTGGATGAGTCATGGTCGACCAAGACAATCCATGGGTCATCTTGGGTACCCCGTGGAGCCACATTGGTTGGAAAATGACATTAATAACTTTTTATTTAAAGTTAAAATTAAAATGTCACAAACATGTGTTATTTTACTAAAAAAATTTCTACATGGGGTTATACAAGTCATATTTTATACTATCAATTTTAATTATAAATATAAAAATATTTTCTACATCATGATAGTTTTTTTATAATTTTTAGACATTAAGTAAATTAAATTATTAATGACACCATGATGATGCATCAATTACCTCATTATTTAACGATTTAAATAAAATGAAATGATAATGTAATACCTAAGACCTACATTTGTCAAAGACCTATTGGATGTGTGGATTTTGATCTATTATCACCTTATCCTCGAAATATATAATTTTGGGACCTTTAAAATCTGAAAATCATTTTATAATAATGTTACTTTTCAAGACTTTCCAAGAGTGCCCCTCCTCTCCTCTTATAAAAGGCCCCCACCTCTACCACCTTACCCACACCTATCAAGCCTTTGGCTCGGAGAACCGCTGCCCATTTTGTCTCTCCACATCCCTCTATTACTACTTTAAGCCTCACTTTGGGAATAAGTCTTTCCAAGGAAGTCTATGAGCTCAAATCAAAAAGGGTTACCCGATTTAAAGGTAGTTTCTTCTCTTGTTTTATTATGTTTTATTTTGCTTCTCCATCCCCCTAAAATCTTTTCATTCCTTTATATTGTAAAAAAACCAGTATCTCCAATATAATATGATGTTTTTATGAGAAGGATTAGTGCTACACCGACACATACTTTTGTCTAACGGTTAAAGAACATACTGTTTCTATGGTTGGTGATTTCCTGCCTCACGAAATGATGATTGTTCAATATTATTTTAACACCTTTAAAGGTGGCCATTATGATGTCAATGTATTTTATATATGATATATATGGTATTTATGTTTACTATATTCTTCTGTATTTTATATTTAAAACATTCCTTTATTCTTTGCATGTTGTGAAAATGTGATAATTTCACATGAGGAAGTGTGGACTACCACCCCCTCTAGTGATGTGACTCATTCATGAAATACATGGAATGTATAAATAATGAAATTAATGAACATATGTGACCTATATAACCTATATATTATACTGTAATTATAATATATATATATATCATTTATTTTTAATTCCATTAATATAACAAAAGAAGTAGCGTTCATGCGTACGTACTGCCTACCGTCTCCATGAATGGTGCTTTTCATTTTTTATCTCCAAATTTTATGGAATAGTATAAAATGAATATGTACTGGTTATATGTGATATTTTAATCATTAATACTATTCTGGAAATTATTTACTTATAACTACATGGGAAATCATTTTCAAACAATTTAATTTTTTTACTCATGTACCCAAAATTGGAAAAAACGTCTGATATGAACTAACATTATAAACAAATATTATAACATTATAATATGTGATATGAACTTAATAATAATCTTTAAAGTAGTTCCTTAGGAAATTATAAATTTACCAATGATTATTATTCAGGAATATAATGAAAAGAAGAAGACAAGTCAGACTTGAGGTAAGGGAACCTACCCCTCTTTTTCTTTTTAAGTACACTCTTTTATGTCATTAATTTTAAGCTCATTTTATTATGATTGGGATGTTATTTTATACTACTCATACTTTAATTTTTATGTTCATATTATGAGAGACCCTATTTTCTCTCATCAATCCATTTTGGATGTTTTGATTGGCGCCGTTAGGAAACCGAATTTTTGTAGGAGATCCAACCTCTCTCTTTCCTTTTAAGTACTGAACTTTATGTCACTTATTTTATGCTCCTATTTCTTATGTTGGGGGATGTTCTTTTATATTCCTCATTCTGTAAATTTTATGTTAATATGGTGAGAGACCCTATTTGATCTCATTTATCCAGTTTTGGAAGATTTATGTGGCGCTGTTAGGCTACCGAGTTTTCGTAAGGGATTTTTCATCTCAATTTTATTCCCATGAGATTTATGCTAAATTTTCCACCATTTCCTTTGTATGGTATATGTACTTCCATTATTATACACTTTGTGTAATATAATTTCGTTTATGATTATTTACATCAAAGTTGTATTGTCCTTATTTCATGGGGTGTATGTTTCGAAAGATACCCAAGTCGGTAAGAGAACTTTTCACCCTCCACTTTTTAAAAGAATTATTTTTCTGGGACTTTTAATTTACATATTTTAATGTTGGGATATGTTCTTATAAATCCTTATTGTTGTAAATTTTAGGACCAAGTGATGAGATTCCCTTTTTATCTCTCATCAACTCATTTTCATAAGATTGAAGTGACGTTGTAGGGCTGTCGAATTTTTGCAAGGGAACTTCTTAAGCCAATTTTGATTCTCTGGGATAAACTTGTACTCATTGAATATGTCGTTCTATGAATATGTGTGAATGACCTCTGATTTTTTTACACTTAATATCCACTTATATTTGGTGTATTCTTTGTCACACATAATTATTTAATTGATTTATCCTTAATCCAAGGATGTCGTCTTTGTAAGGGACTTCGTCTCAATCTACTTTCATTGAGGCATATTTTGTTTTATACACAAAATTCTTTTATACGGTGTATAAACCCCTTTGACTTTTATGTTAATTCAAAAGGAATATTTTTTATATGAAGTGTTTAATAAAGGACAAAAAGGAATGTTTTTATTTGACATACATATGCGACGACATCGACTTCTCTGCCGCCATGACCATTATTTGAGTTTCATCTTCCCCTACAAGTCATAAAATAACTTTTATTTAATGAAAAATAAATACCATTTGTTACTTTTATTTTATTTTGGTATTTAAAATTGGTTTCATAGTGTTTTTATTATATCAATGTGTTGTATTGATATCTTGTGATTGAAATGTGGAAATGTTATGTTTCCTTTATGCATGTTTTATGTGATACGATTATGTTATGGTTCTTGGGAATTATTCTGAAGACGGGTGTTTCTGTGATAAACTATGGGAGGGTGAGCCCGATATATCTCTCCAATGCATTGGGTAACATGGAGGAGTAAAATGATAAGGTTTATCCGATGATAATTCGGGAATATTCTGTGATGGGTATTCCGACCGTAACCATTAGGGTTACTCCCTATGTAAGAATGTTATGAATGCCTCAAGTTACCTTTATGCCATATGATTTCTACGAGTTATTCGTAAATCTTATGATATCATGAGGTATGTTAAATTGATTATGCATTATGAGTAAATTATTATTTCATTGATTCTTATGTATACATGGACTAATTTGTTCTTTCAGTATTGTTATAACCCCTACCGATCTTTTTATGATCATCCCAAGTTTTTTTGAATTATTTTTCACATGACATAAAGTTGAATAGGGTCAAGGATGGGATCAAGGAAATTTCATGCTATCTAAAACAAGGAACAAGACATGACCCTTTTTTCAAGAGTTTTTATTTTTTTTTAAAAAATGGAAGCTACGTAGATGTGTCTACTTTGTAAACTTTGAGATGTAATAGTAATGTCATAATTCTATAAAACCCTAAACCTGAAAAGATCATCAATGTGAATTATTCATTTAATTCAAAAATAAGTAATGACTAAGTCTGGGTCCTTATAGTTTGTATCAGAGGATGGTTTAGATAACTTTAGATGTTAGAGTGTTAAGTGACAAGATGTGTATAACCACAATGGTTACTATATTAGATAGAGTCATTCTTATTTTTGAAAGATGGAATGAGTTTGAGATATCTTGGATTAGTATATCTTAGTGTTTATATCCCTCTTTAGTATATAATGATTTTTTGATATATTCACACAGACATTACTTGTTTTAGTAATTGGATGGATCTAGCAGGCACCAAAGTGATAATTGGTTTGAAGGAAACTGTGGTGGTTCTCTGATTAAGAGACTGGATGAAATGTGGGATTCAATGAGAAATATCGTGGATATTATAAACCAACTATCAGGTGTCATGATCATCCACATGACCCTTGTTGAGTTCTATAATAAATCATGTACGAGAGAACCAACTCAACATGGAAGTTCAGGAAATAATTATAATGGTAACCATTAGGGTTTATATGATCCTTACTTTTGAGGAAATTATGGGTTACTATACGTTATGATGGAATACGAACGACATGAGATATACTTGAGGTTAATTTATGTTATGGTTATTTTTGAAGATTTTATGTCGTTTTTGGGAATGTTTTAAGAATTATATAGTTTTGGAAAAAGGAAATCACACAGACCATGTGACAATCCGTCCCGTCGGACAAAGCTGTGGGAATCGAACCCACAACCAAAGTGTGACTGATATTTATCACCTACCACTGGACTACGTGAAGTCCTTGGTTTGTTTGACTAATTTGTTTTTAGTTGGATGATTTTATGAATCAAGAGTTAGTTGATTTTGGGATATCTATGGAAATTATTAACCTATCATGGAGGATATGAGATTTGGTTAATTACTTTTCAGTACGAGGCTTTAAGAGAAACTAATGTTATTTGGAGATAAATGTTAATTTTTACCTTGGGAGACTATGTGATTAAATCTTTCAAATATATGGGTTTCAATCTTAGTTGGTTTTACTTTGAATAATTTTATGGATAGATATTTATTGAATGGTCTATGTTGAACTTTGGTTTTTTTTGACAAATTTTGTAGATTAGGAGTAGTTTTTCTTTTTGTAAAACAAATATCCTATTTGGGTATTTTCTGATCTCATACTAAACTTTTTGGATTGGTTATGGTTGAGATCTAAAGACATGGTAAATATATAGTTCCCTTTTGTGGATTAGGAGATTCTCTAGAAGTTTATTATAATACTCTTAATGTGAAGAAGTCTTCCTAAATACTCATCATTTTGGGAAAGTATGAGTTTTTGTAAGAAATATAGAAAAAGTTGAAAGTCAAAATGACAAGTAAGTATATTTCCTTAAGATCAAAAATAAATTCTTCAATGAAAATTAGCTTAAAAAAAATGTTGTCTATTAACTTTTACTACTGGGGAATCGAATACCATTTAACCCACCACTGGTTTGTGATTTTCTTGTGTTTAACTTTCTCCTAAACATGTTTTCTATCACTCTCCCTCAGAACATGAACCTTTGACTTTTCTTCCATATCCATTTTTTCCTACATGGAATACTAGTATGGGTTAACTCAGGTGACCTATGTACTTCTCTTTCTTTCTTTTAAAGTGATTGTTTTACCGACTCTTGTTCTGATGTGGGACTTTCAATGATGTTTCTGAGCCCAATTTTAAAATTGCAAAGATGCAATTCCCAAATGGGGGGAAGGATGCAACACCCCAGGTAAATAAAGAATATGAAATTTATATATTTATCCCTATTTGTGAATAAAAGTTTAATAATAATTAAAAGGGAACTCTATGCTCGATGTCTTACCCAATACGCAACAACGAGTTCCTTTAAAATCTTACGTTGCACTCTAATAATAAAATAATTTTATTTTAAATGGTAGTTAACACTTAGACATTATAATGATGGGAATGAACAAAACTAACTACAAAATTATTATATATTTTACTCAAATATTTTTTACTTTTTACAATAAATGTTAGAGGATTAGAAATGTGAATGAATCCAATTTTAAGCGTAAATATTCTAATACTCTTTAAATGGTCGATTAACCGCCTTTTGATGGAAAACCTCTTTTAAATCCACTTTTTGAAAATTTATATGTCATATTTGACAAAAAAAATTCTTCTTTAAAATTTGGACATCAAAATTTACTTTGTGTAAATTTTGTGTATTTTTACGATAAAGTTCATTTTTAATGAATAAGTGAAAAATGTTGTATTTTTATACAAAAACAATTTTTAATATAATTTATTTATATGATTATATTATCTTTTTAATTGGTTTTAAAATTCAATTAGAATATAATTATACTATTTAATTCAATGGTGGTCATTGGGTTTAATTTCACTTTTAAATTGGACTTAAACTAGTGTCAATCTTTTGATATATATTGTTTCATAAAAACAAGCTATTTGTTCTGACAAAGGAATTAATTATTAAATTAATTAATGTAACTTATATGTTACAAATTTTTTAAAATAGAAATCAATTTTTAATTTTGAATATCAAATATAGCTTATGGTGAATTTATGCACTTTTCTGAAAAACTTCATTTTTTGATGAATAGTGAAACCACTATGTGGTATTTTAAAAACTGATTTTTCGTTTAAATGAATATTTACCGCTTCTGTGATTTAAATTTCAAAAATCCAACATACATGGTTTTCATTAGGATGTAAAATTTGGTTCAATGGGATTAAAATAATTTTTTGGTGAATAGTAACTTTTAAGTTTTATTAATCGTGATTAAAGGTAATTAGAGTTATTTAAAGTAGAGATAATGATATAATAATATGAAATGACCTTGAAACATGACATACCCTTATTTTATGAGTCATGGACGACCATGAAAATACATGGGTAAACTTGGGGACCCCATTGAGCCACTTTGGTAGGAAAATGATATTAATTACTTTTTATTTAAAGTTAAAATCAAAATGTCACAAACATGTGTTGTTTTACTAAAACAATTTTTACATGGGGTTATACAAGCCATATGTTTGACTATAAATTTTCATTAGAAAGATAAAAAGATTTCCTACAACACGATATTTTTCTTATTATTTTTGACAATATGTAAATTAAATTATTAATGACACCATGATGATGCATCGATTACCTCATTATTTAACGATTTAAATAAAATGAAAAGATAATGTAAAATCTAAGACCTAAACTTGTCAAAACCATATTGTATGTATTTATTTCAAACTATTATCACCTTATCCTAGAAATATATAATTTTGGGACCTTTAAAATCCGAAAATCATTTTATAATAATGTACTTTACAAGACTTTCCAAGAGTGCCCATCCTCTCCTCTTATAAAAGGCCCCCCTCTACAACCTTACCCACACCACTCAAGCCTTTGGCTCGACCAACCCTGAAACTTTTGTCTCTACAAATCCCTCTATTACTCCAAGAATCCTCACTTTGGCAAAAAGTCTTTCCAAGGAATCCTTTGAGCTAAAATCAAAAAGAGTTACCCGATTTAAAGGTAGTGTCTTCTCTTGTGTTCTTATGTTTTATTTGTCTTATCCAACCCCCTAAACTCTTTTTATTCATTTATTTTGTAACAAAAACAGTATCTACAATATACTAGTATGTTTTTATGAGAAGTATTAGAGCTACACATACACATACCTTCCTCTAATGGTTAAAGAACATACTATTTCTGTGGTTGGTGATTTTCTGCCTCACGAAATGATGATTGTTCAATATTCATTAAACACCTTTAAAGGTGGCCATTATGATGCAACAGTATTATAATAATGATATATATGGTATTTATGTTTACTATATTATTATGTATACCATTATTCTTTGCATGTTGTGAAAATGCGATAATTTCATACGAGGAAGTGTGGACTACCGCCCCCTCAAGTGATCTGACTCGTTCATGCAACACATGGAATTTATAGAGAATGAAATTAATGAACATATGTGACCTATATAACATATAAATTATACTGGAATTATAATATATATGCATATCTCATTTATTTTTAATTCCATTAATATGACAAAAAAATGAAAGTTGCGTTCATGCGTACGTACGACCTACCGTCTCCATGAATGGTGGTTTTCATTTTTTATCTCCAAATGTTATGTAATAGTATAAAATGAATATGTTAGGGATATAAATGATATTTTAATCATTAATACTATTCTTAAATTATTTACTTATAACTACATCGGCAATGATTTTCAAACAAGTTTGTTTTTTCACTCATGTACCAAACATCGGTAAAAACGTCTGATATGAACTAACATTATTAAACAACTATTATAACATTATAATATGTGATATGAACTGACTAATAATCTTTAAAGGAGTTTATTATGCAATTATAAATTGACCAATGTCTATTATTCAGGAATATAATGAAACGAACTAGACAAGTCGGACTTGACGTAAGGGAGCCTACCCCTCTCTTTCTTTTCATGTATACTCTTTTATGTCATTCATTTAAAGCTCATTTTTCTTATGATTGAGATGTTCTTTTATATTACTCATACTCTACTTTTTTACTTTCATATAATTAGAGACCCTATTTTCTCTCATTAATCTATTTTGGACGTTTTGATTGGCGCCGTTCGGCTACCGAATTTTCGTAAGAGATCCATCCTCTCTCTTTCTTTTTAAGTACTCTCCATTATGTCACTTATTTTAAGATCCTCTTTGTTATGTTGGGGGATGTTATTTTATATTCCTCTTTGTGTAAATTTTATGTTAATATGGTGAGAAACACTATTTGAACTCATCAATCAATTTTTGGAAGTTTTATGTGGAGTTGTTAGGTTTCCGAGTTTTCGTACGGGATTTTTCATCTCAATTTTATTCCCGTGAGATTTGTGGTAAATTTTCCACCATTTCCTTTTAGTGGTATATGTACTGCCCATTATTCTACTCATTTTTAATATACTTTATTTTATTATTATTTACATAAATGTTTTATTTTACTTCTTTCATGGGGTGTATGTTTCGAAAGATACCCAAGTCGGTAAGGGAACTTTTCACCCTCCTATTTTTAAAAGACTTATTTTTTGGGTCTTTTAATTTAAATATTGTAATGTTGGGATATGTTCTTCTATATCCTTATTGATTTAAATTTTAGGTCCAAGTAATGAGATTCCCTTTTTATCTCTCATCAACTCATTTTCTGAAGTTTGAAGTGACGTCGTAGGGCTGTTGAATTTTTACAAGGGAACTTCTTAACCCAATTTAGATTATTTGGGATAAACATGTACTCCTTGAATATATCGTCCTTTGAATATTTGTGAATGACCTATGATTGTTCTACATTTAATATCCACTTATATTTGGTGTATTCATTTTTCACACATAATTATATAATTGATTTATCCTTAATCTAGGGATACTGTCTTTGTAAGGGACTTCGTCTCAATCTCCTTTCATTGAGGCATATTTTGTGTTATACACAACTTTCTTTTATACTGTGTATAAACCCCTTTGACTTTTATGTTAATTCAAAAGGAATATTTTTTATATTAAGCGTTTCCTAAACGACAAAAGGGAATGTTTTTATTTGTCATACATATGCGTCGACAACGACTTCTCCGCCGTCGTAACCATTATTTGAGTTTCATCTTCATCTATAAGCCATAACCTAACTTTTTTTTAAATGAAAACTAAATACCATATATTAATTTTATTATATTTTGGAATTGAAAATGGTTTTCATAATGTTTTTATTATATCAATGTGTTGTATTGATACCTTGTGATTGAAATGTGGAAATGTTATGTTTCTTTATGCTTGTTTTACGTGATACGATTATGTTATGGTTCTTGGGAATTGTTATAAAGAAGGGTGGTTCTATGATAAACAAAGGGAGGGTGAGCCCAATATAGCTCTCCAATGCATTGGGTAATGCGAAGGAGTTAATCGCTAAGGTTTCTCCGAAGAGATTTAGGGAATATTCTGTGATGGGTATTTCAAACGTAACCATGAGGGTTACTCCCTATGTAATAATGTTAAGAATTCCTCATGTTACCTTTATGTCTTATGATTTCTATGAGTTATTCGTAAATCTTATGATTTCATGAGGTATGTTAAATTTCTTATGCTTTAGGAGTAAAGTATGATTTCATTGATTCTTATGTATACATGGGATAATGTTTTCTTTCTGTATTGTTATAACCCTTACTGAGCTTTTTAAGCTCATCCCAAGTTTTTTTGAAATTTTTTTCACAGGACATAAAGTTGAATAGGGTCAAGGATGCGATCAAAGAAATGTCAATCTGTCTAAAACATGGAAGTAGACATGACTCTTTTGGTCAAGAGTTTTTATTTTTGTGAAAAAAAATGGAAGCTGAGTAGATGTGTCTACTTTGTAACCTTTGAGATGTAATAGTTATGTCCTAATTCTCTAAAACTCTAAACCTCATAGGATCCTCAATGTCAATTATGGATTTAATTCAATAATAATTAATGTTTAAGGTTATGTCCTTATAGTGATAATTAAAGGATTCCTTCAAAATAAAAGGATGATAATGAACATAAGTGACGAGTCACACTCAAGATGATGACCTTCTTTTCAGAAATCCTAATATATAATTTCCATTAAAAATTTATTTACATTCCATACCCATATATTTCAAATTATTTTTTGGGTTTATTTATATGCATAAAATAGAATTATAATGTGAAATTTATCATCCGTTTAACTTTATTTCTAATCATTTCAAAATGAATATTTTTAAGGAATAATTAAACACTATTGACAAAAAAGAGAAATAGAATTTTATAATATATTGCATATAAATTTAAAATAAATTTTCTATCTTCTATAAAAATTATATTATAATTGGATTTATTTTATCGTATTATATTTTTAATTTAATGAAAACACATTCTAACCATTGTTCTGGAAATTTTAGTATTTAAAAATTGGTTTTAATGGAAAATGATGTATCAATATCTGAAAATATTTTATTAGGAGTGAAAAGAATGTTTTAATGATGCAAGGGTATTATTAATCTATTGTGGTTCCATTATATACCTTGTGTAGGTGATCTGGTTACAGATCCAAAATGAAATGGTAAAGTGATAGTGTTAACCGAATTAGATTCTCTTCTGAGATTATGGAAATATGTTGTTATAATTATTCCAAAAATAACCATGTTGGTTATTATATATATAACCTTGATGGTAATTATATGTGTTACACTGAAGTTAATTTCATCCCTATTAATAATCTAAAAATAGATCTTTCGTTCACCTACATGATTTATCAATATTGACTATGGGGTTTTATTTAAATCTTATGATTTTCCCCGGTAAAGATAGTATATACTATTTCATAAAGTTGAAAATATTGAATTTCTGAAAGTTATGATTATTTTTTCATTATTTAAATTATAAATTTATATTTTTTATTTTTTATGGTATTTCTAGTGTCTTTTTTATGAAAATATTTTTTGGTAGAATGTGACATCCTAGGATAGAAAATTTTATTTTAACCCATAATTTTATTTTGAAAAATAAAAGAATTTATATGTTTTCAAGGTATAATGATTTATGTAATTAATTTTATGTCACATATAAATATATTTTATTCCATCCACGATTTAAAAATGTTTTTATAATTATTTATAAATGGTATGATAAAATAAGAATCCTAGTTGAATTTGATTTAAATTTCACATGAAAAAAAAACTTGGTTCATTTTAACAATTTTATATTATGGAAAATGTGGATACTGATTATAAGTGTCCATTTTTTAATTTTTGGAATTGATATTTATGAATAATGACCTAAATATATATATAAAAAATCCTATAAGATATTTTGGAATATAATAAATTTAATTATAGTCATAATTCACAAGAATAGGTAATGTTTTAGGAAGGGTCCTTATATCAAATATGATTAGTAAATTCTTGGATTAATATTCAACTATGATAAAATCAATGAATATTAATAAATTTTTATTATTGATTCTATATTTAATTTTTTATGTCATTGATTTTTATAAATGTCTCAAAATTATTCATAACAATAAACACAATAATTCTAATTTAAAATAAGGGTAAATATGTAAAAGTACATATACACACCACTTTCTCATGTACTGATAGATATAGATATATATAAATATATATATGAATATATAAATAATCCAAAATCATGTAATTTATCCTCCAATTTCAACTAAATGGTTATCCTATAATTTTAACTGGGGTAAAATATTCTAAATTATCAACTGATTCATCATTGAATGTTTCCCACAATATATTTCTATATAGTCATTGAATATGTGTCTTATATATATGTCCACTTAAACAACATGAAATATGATTTTTTTAAATTAACTACCTTATCCTTCATATATTTAATTTTATAGAGCAGTGCTTCCAAATCCAAAATGTATAAATGATTTACAATATTCCTAATTAAAAAATCACTTAGGTATATTGAAAAATTAATGTTCATAATCCTGTTTAAAAATATCTTCTTTTATAAACAAGATGTTCAATGAAATATATATTTATAGCCTAAAACAGTAATTGTTTTTTATTTATAGACATTATATAATCATATGGTGTAGATTAAAAGTTCCTTCCTCAAATATAGAATCTATCCCCATGGAAAACACATAAAGTTTATTATCTTTTCTTAAATTATCTCTTATTTATTAGCCACTTCACAGCTTCACAAATGTGTGATGCACAACTCATATCTAATACCCAAGAGTTGATATTATATACATTTATTTTTATAACACTCACATATATAATATAATAATGATTATCCATGATATAACATATCAAACAAATATACAATTTAATTAATGTATACATCCAACCTATAACATACATCAAAATGATGTTCATAATGTATGTTACAATACATAAAATGTCATATCATTTCATAACATTTTTGTTTAATATCAATTAAATAAATAATAATTTTATATTCACTCAGTAATATGATGAACATATATATCATGATTATTATTTGGGATGGCTATTTATAATATCATTACTTTTCTTTAATAATCGTAGAACTTATTCCATGAATATATGTGGTAAGTAATTATTTCAATGATATCACATTGTAATTTTGATAGTTGAGTGGAAAAATTCGTGCCCAAATCATCATATAAATTATCTTAACTGCATCATTTTAGATATATAATGGTTAGGTTCAGAAGAATAAATATAACCCATAAATCACATTAGTTATCGGAATATAATAGTTAGGTTTAAATATAATTAACTTTTTTTATAAAAGATAATTCATGTGAACCTATTAGTTAAGGTCACCAATACTAAATAATCATTTTCTTCAAAATTATTCATATTACAAGGGATATTACATATAATGTTTCAAGGGGTTTTCTTTGAATCCCTATTTCAATATGCATCCTTCTCAATCACTTGAAATATTTTCTTCTCTAATATTCGAAATATGAATGCAATCTTCTAAAGATTTAGATTTAAATCCTTTCATTTAAAAAATAATTATAAAAAAAATATCATATCACTTTATTCAACTCATGATTTATATAACTTATCCAAAAAATACAATTACATTCATTTATATCAAAATTTATATCATGTATTGGGTACAATAATTTAATATGGTAAATTTTAAGAATCATACAAAACCAATAATTTCTATAATATAATGTTTTGTATGGTATCTAGCGAACACCAATTTCATTTATAAAACCTTAATATCTCAATATAATTATAATTACAGAAAAAACTTCTTCTATCAATAAATTAATATTCAATAGGGACATGAATTCTTATACATCTCTAATAGTTAATATATATAAATCATAATCAATCATTATTATTTATTTTATTTCTAAAACAAAATATTATAATCTTGATAGAATGAAACTAAAGTTTCATATTATAAATATTATGTGACATTAATATGCATGATAAATAAATTATAATAAATATTTTTTATTATTTTAAAATAATGCATACAAACATTTATGATAATGTAAATTCATAAACTTGAATATTTAATAGATATTTAAATAAATGAATAATTAATACAGTTACAATTTTATATATTGATTTTATATAATTATAATAATGGAAACTAATTTTGATGTTGTCAAAATCCAATAGTAATAGTGTAGTTGTTTTTTTTGTATATTCTAGTAATGTTTTATATGAGAATATTGAAAAATACAATAACACATGGTCAACTACCATGTCATGGGTTCTAAAAAATTAATTAAAAATAAATAATTATAAAATTCATATAAATTGATCTACCCATTAGTTTTCAAGAATTGATAATTAATTTTAAATGTTCATACCATCAACCATTTCTTATTAATATTTTATAAATTTAAAATTTTCCTTATGGAAATCTAATTTTATTCAACTGCTACCATTTTTGGAAAAACCATGATGTGAAATCATGAATTATACAATAACAATTATTTAATAAAAAAATATAACATTTTTTACTAAATTCATGTCATGTATATAAAAACAATCGTGCATAATGGCCATGGATTAGTAAAAACTCTTAATTAGATTTCATTTTATGATCTTCATCAGGTAATTTTTTACCAAAATTCACTTTAACACCATAATATGGTTTTATAAGAAATCTATTTACACAAATAAAATATAATAAAACAATAAAAGTATCACCCATATTAAGAAATTATATTATGAAATAAAAAATTAAAAAACATTGTATAAGTCCTTTACTATAACAATTCTTCAATAATTATGATTTTAAAGAGATTCCTTGTTAAAATTAAAAAAACAATTCCTCCCAATATATCCACCAAAGAGAATAGAATTATAGAATATTTATGTTTGGACACATCTCATTAAAATTTAATTATAAAATCAATGATAAGTATAATAATGAAAAAAATTTGACTTAAATTTGGATTATTGGTAAATTATTTTCAAGGTATAAAATTATGATTCATGACCTCACATAAACATAGTTACATTCATTATTAAATAAGTATATATAAATCTATTTTCTCCATATGTTATGAAATATATAACTCTTTGAATCTCAATGATAATGAATAAAATAAAAACATAATTTATATAATGAATTTTTTTTTCTTTTTTCACTGGTACGTGAACTCCCAAATTCCTCCTCCTTAATACTAATGGAGAATGACTCGAAGAAATGTATTTATAGAAGAAATTAGAGGCAGTAACTATAAATATATCTTATTCTCTATAAAACATTAATTTCAAAAATTTATAAGATAAATGAAATAACATAATTATAATAATATATGTAAATAAGAATAATTTTAGGAAATATGAAGAATTAATTTATTTCATTATATAAAAACCCAATTTGAAGTAAAAACCCAACAAAAAATTCATTGAAAAATCCTGTTTTAAACACATGAGATATAATAAACAAATAAATATGGATGTGTCCAATGTGGTATCCATGATTAATAATATATAATTTCTAACTCTATCATTCCATTTGATCTCTCATGACACATAACATCACTCATCCATACATACTGTTCTATAAAAACACAAGTTAAGAAGGAATATGTTCACATACAGTTGTGGCAAGAAATAATATATATTCTCATCTGGGGTAGTTAGCTAATTCCCATGAACAATTAGAAAACATTTCAATCCTCAATATGTAATCATCAAATAAAACAATAATTCTCAAATTCATATCATCAAAAATATCACATTGATACCCATGAAACATTTTATATTAATGCTTCCACCATCTTATTGTTTTTCCATTACGAATTAATATTGTATTTACATAGATAAATAACCCACACCATATAATTTTTTAATATATATGGCCCCAATAATAATGAAATGATTCATTCCACTAAAAACCTAAACAATTAACCTAATATTTAATTGTCCCTTAGTTACTCAAATACTGTTAATATTCATAATAATCTGTGTATATATAGAATCATTTACACCCTTTATGGATGTTTGAACTCATCCAACACACCTATGGATGGTAGTTATATAAAATTAATAACATAAAATAATAAATTCGTATCACACATATGATCATAAATACAATATTAAATTAATCAACAATAATATATAGTTTTTTAATACTTTAGAATAAACCCTATAAATATTCATTATTGACCTCGAGGTAATCATTAAGATATAAATAAAAAGTCTACACATAATCAACTACCATAGTCACAGTATTATGGGAGGGAAAGAATGTAAAAACCTAGATGAATCATCATATACCTCAAATAAAGGAAAATGGGTGTATATAAGAATATATCCTATGGTTTAACATCTTCTATCATTACCATTGGGATATGGGGGATAATAATAATAGTTACATGAATGTGTCATCGATTATATCTAATCCAATTATATTAATGAGAATTAGAATGTATAATGTTATATATATCTCTATAAACATCTACTAATCACTGTACAAGATCACACTTATATGAAATTTAATTGATCAATAAAATCAAATTAATTTTCCCTGATAAATATATATATAATATGAAAATTCCATAATTTGTTCCATAAGATGTCATAATAATAGCAATTTTTATCATATATTTTATCATAAATTTTATCATATTATAATTAAATTATTGGATGGTTTCATTTATGGGTTCATCACATAGAAACATTATTCTAATGAAATATATCAACATTATATTAACAATTTTGAATCGTCATATGTTATCTATCATAACATCAATTAATCCCATGTCATTATTGGAAACATATTTTTATCATCATAAATAACGTTTCACTTCACATATTTATATACAATAAAAATATACATTCTATATTACCATTATGAAATATATACATAATTCATTACAAGTCAGAGTGGATTTAAAAATCACTATAATGTCCATCTAATTTTTTCAAAATCCAAAAACAAATTAACTCATAAGGAAAACAAATTAATAATAATAACACAGAAAAATATTTAATGCTCATCAAGGAATGTTTAGACAATAATAATTTTCAAAATTTCTCATTTTGTTAAATTAATTATCTTAAAAAATCCTTACCTTATCCACAGTACTATATCACAATGAAGGATCCTCTTGAATCATCATTTTTATATAAATTTTTGTAATTTTATTACACATGCCCATGTCCAAAATACTATTTTAGAAAATCAACCATACAAGTAGATTGAAATGGCTCACTAAAATAAACTATTGAGTTATACTTGAGCAATGAATCTCAATGGTAATCTTATAATTTTAATGGGTTAAATTTTAATTAATATCAATTCCCAATTATTTAAAATTCCAAAATCTCAATTTAAATAAATATCAAACTTATTTTAAAATCACGTATTAATGATTTATATAAAAAATAATTGAAATTGATTGTTAATTTCTCTAATGTATTTTAAAAATCAAAAATACATTTCCCCCTGTTATATATTCATATATTATTATATATATTTATATTTATTATTTCATTATTATGACTCGTGGACCCACATGAACTTTTATTTTGCAACAAAACATAGAAAAATCCCATGTGACAACTTTTTTTATTAATATATCCTTTAAAATCAAATTAATCAATAAAATTAAAAACATTTAAAATAATTTTCCTCATTGTATTATTTACAAAATATTGTAATTTAATAATTCAAGAAACAATTTCTAAAAAAATATAATTTTATTAAAAATTTAATAAATATTTAATGCAGTTCTATAGTGATTCATAAGTACAATAAAAAAAATGCATTTTTTGATTCATTTCATCAATAATTTTATTTGTATACATGGTAGATTTTCTATTTTTTATTAAATTAAATTAATTTTGACATAAAATATATCCATAAAATCAATCTAAATTTTAATATTATATTTAATAAATTCCTCATTCCTTTAACTATTTTTGTGCAATGATTCATAATATATCAATGTTTCATTTTAAATTTAACATTTATTTATCAAATTCTTTTTCAATCTTATATTCATCTATACTTCTATGTATAGATAACATCAATCCTAAAATGGTATTACCATATTCTTTGACCTGTGATATTTTTTACCACTACCTAGTGTTTTCTATATAGTTTATATTGTAAAAAAAAGTAGAGACATTGAAACAGCCATAATTAACTTTTTTATAATATATTATCTCTATAATATCACTAAAAACATTAAGACATTATTAGATAAAATATCAATAGATTCACATCATCAAAAAAATTCTAGAGTTATATCTTACATAATGTGGTTTTCATATTTATATCTTCAAGCCATTGATCGATGTTTAAGAGTATCTATATACTCTTTGAGAATAACATTAATTTCAATTTTGGATCAATTACATTAACATTTTATAATAATTTTTACTGATTAATATTAAAAATACATGAATTATTAGTCCATATTTGAATCATAGTGGATATTAAATGATTTTTTATGAAATACGATAAATAATTATTAAATGGAATCAAATCAATGCACCATAACTTTATTATATTAAATTATATGTCCTTTAGAACTCACATTCATCATCGATTTATTTTTATATCACGATAGAAATCTATAGAAGATTATATGACTCGAATAACTCAAAATATTAATACATAACCACTGTTTAGGTATGAAATCTCACTTTTATTTTAATATAAAATATTTAATAAAATTTAAAATACTAAATTCACTAAATCCCATAAGAACTCCATAATTAAGCATGATCTGGAAAGAGTAGTACTTGAATGGGTGACCTCATATGTAATATATGTGTTAAATTTAGTATTATATTTCACTAAATTAAAATTTTCTTTCCTAGTTCATGGTAGTTTGGGTTAATAATATAAAAAAAGATAGGAGGGTACCAGACGTAGATTTTCTTTTTTCATTATAGGGAAGGGAGTTGTGGGAATCAAGTATATTCTCTCTATTGATGGTTTTTAATGTTTGTTCTTAATTAATTCATAGTATTGGATTAGTTTTAACTATTTTAATGTATATTTTCTTATAATATATTTACTTTTTATTCAAATATTTCATATTTATTAATATACCATTATATGAGGGAAAAATCATTTCACTGGATTAATTATCAATATGAAATCACTGGTTGTTGTACATAAGGGATTTTAAATTCCCTTTGGTCCTTGTAGAAAGCAATGATGGGTGTTGGTTAAGATGATAGAACAAGAGAAAAATCTCACCTAATGGATGATCAGAATTTTAAAAACAAAAAATAACTGTGCCTCTCAACAAAAAATTTAGTTACGAAAGAAAATTATTGTTTTATATTTTTCACACTATTATCAGTATTTTCATTCAAAATATCCCATGGTACTCAAAGAATATCTTAGAAGATATAATTTAACAAACATGAGTTTCATAAAATAAAAAAAAATTGAATCATATTCCTAATAAACAATGTAATATAGATAATTTTCTAACTAATGTAATAAAACATCACTCTTAGTTTCCTCTATGGTCCATAGTATCAAAATATTTTTCAAACTACACACAGATTATACTTCAACATGAAAATAATACATCTAATAAATATTATATATAATTAATTAAATCAAATTGATACTAGATCCAAATTCGTAGTACATACTATGTCATTCTCATGTGGAACCTGGAATGTAATACTCCCCTATCTCTTGAACTTTTAAAAGACAAATAGAATCCCTGATTTAAAGTATTAGGTAATTATAACATCTTTTAAATTAAAACATTTTTATTTTAAAAAATAAAATAACATGTGTTTATATTATTTTAAATATGTGTAATGACCTGACCCAAGTTACCCAGAGTCAGTGCATTATTACATAAAATTCGCATGATCACAAAAGATCATGTCTCGAAAGATAGATTAGTTTAGTAGCCATAGAATCACTAGATACATTCATAAAGTTTACATTACACCATAAAGTGAAAAACTACAACAAAATCTTGTCTCTATATACCACACTCATATCCCCTCATACTATCCCTGTAGATTATTCATAAAATACTTCATCATATCCTGGGATAAATAAAACATAGAAAGGGGTGAGCTCAGATGCCCAGTAAGGATAACAATATAGCTGAAACATTCATAAATAATGATAAACATTTAAGGAAATGTATAACTAATACAAACGCTTTTTAAACTTTAAATTAAGCATAATATGTCAGAAATAATATGAAATAATTCCATTTACTTATTCACATGGATATTCTACTAATTGAATAATCACATGCAATATCAATAACCACTTTCATAATGATGTAATGCATAATGCCAGACTATCATAACCAAATAGTAAAGGCATTGTGCCAAAACTACAAATAAGATTTTATCAAGGCCTTGAGCCAAGACACTAGTTTGTCTCATGAGACCTACTGATGCATCGAGGAGCTATGGCGAGCTCCACTTGTCACTTATTAAGTCCAATTCATTTCTCGTGTGAACTGGTTTAAACAAAACATAAACATTCGTATTAAAACAAGCATACGAAATGTCGATTCTTTATCCATAAACCATTAATGGTATAAAAATAACATATCCACATTCAAACATATCACAAAACCTTCAATACTATATGGATGTTTTGTATCATAATAAATCAGCTTCAAATAAGTATAAAATCCATCAATGGATATTGACACAAATGAAATAAAAACTATTTGAGAGAAATATCTCTTTTTTTGAAAACATTTAAAAGTCACATAATTATAAAATAAAACATTTACTTTGAAAAAATTATTATAATAATGTAATGGAATCTTCAATGATTTTACAACGATGTAAAATATCTTAACCCGCTGTATAAGTTAAAAAAGTCATTCTTACCTTAATTCTGTCAAAAAGGATAAAAATGACCTTTTTTGGAAAACAAAGGAAAAATCCTTTATAAACATCTTATAAAAAAGTCAAAAGGTTATAAATGACTTGAACCCATAATATTTAAAATATTAATAATTATTTGAAATACATCTTTAAGAAACATGGATGTGGATGATGAAGAGGTCCCATTAGATATTTACATATAAACAACCTCAGATAATGAAAAGATTGTGAAATAATCTCATACCTTGTAATTATCCATGGTTTAGGGTAGTTTAACCTCCTTTATAATGGTGAAATAGTTTTTATTAAATTATACAGGAATCATATACATTAATATGATATCATATATGATCTTTTAATATTTCTTTGTTAATAATATCTTGGTATTGTCGTCGTTTCATGTGTTAACTTACTAGTTTTATTTTATATGTTTTGTTACATAAGTCCTATTTATTATGGATAGGTTGCATCATATTAATATCCATAATTATATCAAGACCTCAAAAATAATTCAAAAATCAAACGAGAATTAGACTTGAATGGATACAACAGAGAATGAATCTCATCACGTTCGTGGAGACGGTAGTCTGTACGTACGCACGACCCACAATATCATTATTTTTATATTAAAATAATGTATAATTGGACAGTATATAATATATAAAGAATAATTATAATGCTATATTTATTATTTTCTTTAATTACACAACATTATCATAACCATCCAAATAACAATGTTTTGAATAACAATTACACCACGACGTGGAGACGGTAAGCCGTACGTACGCATGTATCGTGACATGTCATTCAAAGGATGGATAGAATACTGAATATAGTTGTAACATATTTATAATAACATTAAATTATATATAAGATACTGTAGTTATTATTTTAGAATGGAAATAACAAAGAATGATGAAGTTGAAGAAGAATGGAACTTGAAAGAGGGTGGTGAAAACATTACCTCTTCTTCGGGATCTTCCGTTTGATCTGATCAAAATGGATCCGTAAGTTGGATTTTTGATCAAAATAAGTCCTATAGGTTGATTTGAGGGAAGTTGAGAGGATATTCGGGTATGGTTTGGCCAAACCAAAAGGATTGAAGGTATGAATTTGAGAGAAGTGGGAGTGCCCTTTTATAAGAGGGGTCTGCAGCACCTTTGAAAAAACATAAAAAATTATTTTTTAATAAATTCATATTCAGATTATAATGGATAAAAAGTTACTTATTTCAAATATATGGTGGGGATGGGTCGAAATAATTTCATCCAATAGATTTTAGACAGGTTTGGGTCACTATATTAACCTTATAATTTATATTTAACTCTTAGTTAAATAGTTTAATATTGACCATGTCTCTTTGTATTTTTATATTATATGGTTAATAAACTCACTATGACAACCAAGATAACCCCAAGTGATTAATTATTAATACATATAATCTTTTATAAGTCATTTTTCTGATCCTTATATTTTTTGGAATATAATATCAATTAATAATATAATATGTTTTTTAAATACTCCTTTTTGTCAATTTTGACACTATTTGGTATTTTGATTTTTCTAAATTCATAACAGCATTATTACTTTCAAAATAATTCATCCATACAACCCTAATATGTCCTATTGACATATAAAATTAGTGTAATTCATAAAAAGTATGAAATTACATTTATTTGTATATTTATAATACCAGGTATTTTAATATTTCATTAATTGTATAATTACTGCATCACCATTGTGTCATAAATAAATTAAATTATTTAACATCTAAAAATAATAATTTAAATACAATTATGTAGGAAATATTTTTATATTTCTAATTTTTATTTATAATCGAATTTATCTTCTGTCTAACCCTATATTAAAAATGTTTTAGTTATTAAACTTTGATTTTAACTCTTTCAACTCTTCTTTGAATCAAATAATAAAAAATGTTCTAATCTAATCCATGTGGACCCAAAAGGTTCGTATTTTATTCTTATGGTTGTTTTTGGTCGAATTATACTTAGAAAATAGAATTATGACATGTGTTAGTGTAACAATATTATTATTTGTACCCTTAATTAGACTATTTACTTTTATTCGTGGTAAATAAAAGTAAAAACTTACTATTCTCAAAAAAAATTATTTTTATCTTATTGAACCACATTTTACTTCTTGATATTAACCATTCCTCTCAGATTTTAGAAATTTCACTCAAAGAAGAGGTAAAATTACGTTTTATGTGATTTTTCAAATTCTCTTAGTTGATGGGTAAAAGACGATGAAAGTTCAATAAAATTTTTATATATCTAAAATTATTATAAACTGACTCCAATGGATTATATTAATATTATATAGGTATTATGTATCTAATTTGATCTAGAATAAATTTAAATAAGACAAATAATAATTTAAATAATATTTCAGTTTAAAAGTATAACTCAATTTTTTTTCACTATACATCAAAAATTGAATGTTTTCAGAAAAATACCAAAATTTCACCCTAGGCTAATTTTGATATTATGAATCCAAAAATGAAGTCCATTTTAAAAGATAAAATTTATATAATTTCAAAAGGTGGGTATTAATATTCATAATGGCTTGTTTGATTGGTTGTGGTGTGTTAGAACTCGGAGTTGTGTACAACACGCAGTACTGTATTGTTCAAAGAGAAGCGTACTGTAGATTCTTTGGGTGTTACGTTCTCCCCTCCTTCAAATACTTTTCTCCTAGAAATTTCAAAGATATTACTGCATAAAAAGGCTCACTGATTCTTCATCATAATTTCCTCAGGTTCCAACGTTGATTCTTCCATCTTATGTTTTCTCCACCAAACTTTTACCAGACGAGTCTTCCGATTTCTCAACACTTTTTCTCTTATATCAAGAATCCTAATTGGATCTTCACAATTAGACATATCAGGTTATAGTTCTACTTCCTCATTGGTGAGTACATGTGTTGGGTCAGGCATGTATTTTCTCAATAGTGATATGTGGAAACATCGTGAACTTTGGAGATATTTGGCGGCATTTCTAAATGATAAGCTACAGCCCATATTCATTCAAGAATTTCGAAAGGTACTATGTACCTGGGATTCCATTTACATTTCTTAACAAAACGTATAACTCCCTTCCATGGATATTCCTTCAAGAAAACATGATCTCCTGCATGAAAATCCAAATCCTTCCTTCAGTTATCAACATAGCACTTCTGCCTACATTGTGCTGCTTTGATGTGGTTTTGGATTACCTTCACCTTTTCCATTGTTTCCTCCACCGGTTATGGACATATGAGTATTATTTCACCAACATCATCCCAACAGGTTGGTGTGAGACATCTCTTTCTGTATAATGCTTCATATGGTGACATATGAATACACGAATGGAAGATATTGTTATAAGAAAATTATACTAGAGGTAAATATTGATCCCACATACCCTAAAAGTCATGTGAGAAAAAACTCAACAAGTCTTATAAGGTTTGAATAGTCTGATATGATTGTCCCTATGTTTGAGGGTGGTAGGTAGTGTTCAAACCAAGTTCAGTATCCAAGGCATTCAGAAGACTCTTCTAGAATCTTGAAGTAAAACATGGATCATGATTTGAAAAAATCGATAGGGGTACCACATGAAGTCTCCCAACTTCATTAATATATAGTCATGCTAGAAATTCAAGTGGTATATCTTCGCTTATAACAAGAAAATGAGCTGACATGGTAAGATGATCAACAATGACCCATATTGCATCCTTCCTTCTAGGAGTATTTGGAAGTCCCATGACAATGTCAATCGTAATATTATCCCATTTACACTCCGGTATGGGAAGAGGTTGCATGACTCCTCCAGGATGTTGCCTTCCATATTTCACTTGTTGACAAACCATACATCATGACACAAAAATTAGCAATCTCCCACGTCATGTCATCCCTCAAAAAATGTTCCTTCAAAACATTATACATTTTGGTGCTCCCATGGTGTATAGAGAAATTCGAACTATGAGCATCGTCGAATAATTCCCTTTTTAGACCAGGTATATCGGGAACACAAAGTCTCTTCCCAAACATCAAAATTCCATCTTCACCACGTCTTTCAGAGCTTCTACCTCAGCAGTAGTGATAGCATATGATTTGCCTTTATCCCTTGGCCTTTTCGGAAGTATGTTCCCCTAATGCTTAGGAAATTCATTTGCAAAATTTCCCATCTCCCTACAATTGTAGCATTGAACAAAGGAATCTTCATTATTCCACTTGCAATCAGGAGCATGGTGGACTTTTTCACCACATTTGAAATAGACTCCCATTCCCTTCAAGAATTTACCAGGGTGTTTCTTCCTACATTTAATGTAGGATGGATAATCAAATTTCCTCTTATTCCCCTTATTTACATTCCCAGAGTGATCTGTAGATCTCTTCTTCTCTTTCTCTGGTTTAAAGTCATAATACATAGACAATTCTTTTTCTGTCTTGATAGCACGTGACACAATAACTACGTATGGAGAGAAGGATTGTGAGACTAATGCTTGACGATGAAACGGTTTTAACCCATCAAAGAAACGATAAATCTTACTCCTTGGGTTATGTATATAATCTGTTTCATGCCTTTCCATTCTGGTAAAGTTATCATCATACTTTGCGACATTATCGACCTCTTTTTGCCTCATACTCAAAAATTGCCTTTCCATATCTGCTCAATGGTCACGAGGAAAGTATTTTCCTAATAAAATATCTTTGAACGCCCTATATTAAATATTTGATAATTCATCATCGTATATTGTGTTTTTAATCAATGACCACCATTGGTCAGCATCTCCAGTGAGGCGGTAAACTACCATGATAACTTTTTCCATTTCACTACTCCCCAAGGCATGAAATATTTTCTCTATGGAATTTATCCATTTTTCAGCTACTAATAGATTTGTACTCATATTGAATGTTCTTGGTTTTTTCCTAATGAAGAGATCTAACATTGATCCTCCACTATGTGGATCTGGGTGCTCCATACGGGTATGGTTATTATTCATAACCAGAGTGAGTTGTCCCATTACAGTGATAAGCTGATTAGCACAAGTTGTATCAACAGATCCATTATAATTATATCGAGCAAGAGGTAAATTCCTACATGGAATGCATTCATTGATACACTTTCCATTCCTCCTACTAGGCTCCATTTTTTAAACAAAGGCATACACTAGATTAGTTTATAAATCGCAATACATAAATCCAAACTTGTAAAACACTTAACATAAATTGAATTGTTTATGGATATAATCCATAATCATAAAAATGTTTTATTTGAGGAAGTATATATTTTCAAAAACATAATAATGTGTTGTAAATAATATGAGAATTATCCTAATCATATCCCCTGGGAGTGTCATAACCAAGAGTGCAGCAAGGCCCGTTGTCGTGCATCAGTTCCCATTCGAGTCTAGCTCAATGCGGTGTTTTCAGGTTTTACCCCTAGGTATGTCTGTGTTAGAGCCGCCTCTACCAATTCAAATTCAGACAAGGATGTATTTTTTAGAAAACTCACAAAATCTTTATAATACCAAAATTCTAGATGTTCTTGTATACTAATCCTCAAAGTCCATCTTCGGTCTCTGTGCTCTAATCAGAGTTTATCTAAATCTAGATTCCAAGGTTTGTACTAAACTTCATTGGATACCAATTGTAACACCACGACCCCAGTTAACCAGAGTCGGTGCCTTATTACATATCATTTTTATGATCACAAAAGATCAAGTCTTGAAAGACTGATTAGTTTAGAAGTCTTAGAATCACAAGATACATTCATAAAGTTTACATTACATCATAAAGTGAAAAAATACAACAATATCTTGTATCCATAGACCACAGTCATATCCCATCATACTATCCCTGTAGGTCATTCATAAAATACTTCTTCAGATCCTGGGAAAAATAAAACATAGAAAGGGGTGAGCTCAAATAACCAGTAAGGATAACAATATAGCGGAAACATTCATAAATAAGCATAAACATTTAAGGTAATGTATAACTAAAACAAAAGCCTTTTAAACCCGAAATTCAGCATAATATGGCAGAAATAAAATCAAATAATTCCATTTAATTATTCACATGGATATTCTACTTATCAAATAATCACATGAAATATCAATAACCACTTTCTTAATGATGGAATTCATAGTGCCAGACTATCATAACCACATAGTCAAGGAATTATTCCAAGACTACAAATAATATTTTTTCAATACCTTGGTCTAAGACACTAGTTTGTCCCATGAGACCTACCGATTCATCAAGGAGATATAGCAGGCTCCACCTGTCACTTATTTAGTCCAATTAATTCCTCATATGAATAGGTTTAAACCAAAAATAAACATTCATATTAAAACTTGCATACGAAATGTCAATACTTTATCCATAAACCATGAATGGTATAAAAATAAAACATCCAAAGTCAAAAATATCACAAAACCTTAAATACTATATGGAAGTTTTGTATCAAAATAAATCATCGTCAAATAATATTAAAATCCATCAAAGGATGTTGACATAAATGAAATCAAAACTATTTGAGAGAAATATCTCTTTTTTCGAAATCATTTAAAAGTCACATAATTATAAAATAAAAAATTTACATTGAAAAAATTCATATAAGATTTTAATGGAATCTTAGATGATTTTATAATGGCGGAAAATATCTGCACCCTCCGTATAAGTTAAAAATACATTCTAACCTTAATTTTGTCAAAAAGGTTAAAAATGACCTTGTTTGGAAAACGACGGAAAGATTCATTTATAAACATCTTATAAAAATTCACCAAGAGTATATATAACTTTAACCCATAGTCTATAAAATAGTAAGAATTATTTGAAATCCATTTTTAAGAAACATGGATGTGGATGATAAAGAGGTCCTAGTGGATAATTACATATAAAAACCCACAGAAAACTGAGAGATTGTGAAATAAACCCTTATCTTTAAATTTTACTTGTTTGACGGTAGTTTAACCTCATTTATAATGGTTAAACAGTTTTTATTAAATTATAAATGAATCATATAAATTAATATGATATCATATATGATCTTTTAACATTTCTTTGTTAATAATATCTTGTTATTATCGTCGTTTCAGGTGTTAACTTACTCGTTTTATTTTATATGTTTTGTTACATAAGATGAGTTTGTTATGGATCTGTTGTATCTAATTCATATCCAGAATGATATCATGTACTTAGAAAAAATTTAATCATCAAATGAGAACTATACTTGAATGGATATGATGGGGAATGGATCTCATTGCGTTCGTGGAGAGGGTATTCCGTACATACGCACAAGTGACAATATCATTCTTTTGATATTAAAATAATATATAATTGGATGGTATATCATATATAAAGAATCATTATATTGTTATATTTATTATTTACTTAAATTCCACATCATTATCATAACCATCCAGATAATAATGTTTTGAATAAAAATGACACCACGATGTGGAGACGGTAAACCGTACGTACACACATATGGTGACATGTCATTCAAATGATGGATAGAATGCTGAATATGGTTGTAACATATTTATAATAACATCACAGTATATAGAAGATACTTGAGTTATTATTTTATAATGTAAATAACAGAGAAAGAAGAATCTGAAGAAGAAAAGAACTTGAAAGAGTGTGGTGAAAACATTACCTCTTCTTTGGGTTCTTCCTTTTGATTTGATCAACAGGGATCCTTAGGATGGATTTCTGATCAAACGAAGGCCTATAGGTTGAAGTGTGGGAAGTTGAGATAATATTTTGGTAGGGGTTTGCAGAACCAAAAGGCTTTGAAGGAATGAATTTGAGAGAGTGGGGAGTTCCCTTTTATAAGAGGGGTGAGGTGCACCTTAGGAAAAACATAAAATATTATTTTATAATAAATTCATATTCGGTTTATAATGGATCCAAAGAAACTTATTTAGAGGATAAGGTGGTGATGGGTGAAAATAATTTCAACCATTAGATTTATACAGTTTTGTGTACCTATATTAAAGTTATCATTTATATTTAACTCTTGTTAAATAGTTTAACATTTACCATGTCTCTTTATATTTTTATATTATATGGTTAATAAACATACTGTAACAAGAAAAGAGAACCCCAAGTGGTTCAGTATTAATATATATAACCTTATCTAAGTAATTTATCTAAACCTTATATTTTTAGGAATAGAATATCAATTAATAATATGATATTTGTTTTAAATACTTCTTTATGTCAATTTTGACACTATTTGGTATTTTGTTTTTGCTAAAATCATAATAGAATTATTACATCAAAAAAAATTCATCTAACCAAACATAATATGTCATATTAACATATAAATTTATTTTATTTCATAAAAAGTCACAAATTATATTTATTTTGATATTTATAATATCTATTATTTTTAAATTTCATTTATTATGTAATTAGTGCATCCCCATTGTGTCATAAATAAATTAAATTATTTAATGTCTAAAAATTATAAATAAAAAAGAATTATGTAGGAAATCTTTTGATATTTCAAGTGAAAGTTTATAACAGAATTTATCTTATGTATATCCCTATATTAAAAAATTTTAGTTATTAAACATTGATTATTACTCTTTTAACCCTTCTATGATTTAAATAATAAAAAATGTCTGAATCTAAACCATGTGGACCAGAAAGGTTCATATTTTATTCATAAGGTTGTTTCTGGTTGAATAATACTTAGCCAATAGAATTATTACATGTTCTAGGTTAATAATAATATCTTTTTTAACTTAATTACTATATTTACTTTTAACATTGGTAAATAAAAGGAAAATGATACTATTCACCAAAAATTATTTTTTCCTTATTGAACAAAAGTTTACTCCATGATATTAACTATGTCTCTCGGATTTTCAAAATTACACACACAGAAGTGGTAAAATTTTGTTTTATGTGTATTTGAAAATTCTCTTATGAGATGGGTAAAAGACGGTGAAAGTTCAATAAAATTTTTATATATCTAACATTATTATAAACTGACTCCAATGGATTACATTGAACTTATATAGGTATTATATATATATTTTGACCTAAAATAAATTTAGATAAAATAAATAATTATTTAAATAAAAATTCGGTTTTAAACTATAACTCAATGTTTTTCCCTATTCATAAAAAATTGAAAGTTTTTAGAAAAATACCAAAATTTCATCCTAGGCTAATTTCGATATTCTGAATCCAAAAATGAAGTCCATTTTAAAAGTTAAAATTTATATAATTTCAAAAAGTTTGTATTACTATTCATAACGTCTAGTTTGATTGGTTGTGGTGTGTTAGAACTTGAAGTTGTGTACAACACACGCTACTTTATAATTCAAAGAGAATCATATCATGGAAGATTGGGTTGTTAAAATATGTATACAAGAATATCCAAGAAATGTAGAGTGTTTGAAATATACTAAAATAAATTGGGTGATATCAAGGGAAAAACATGCATTGATAAAAGACTCTAATCTAAATTGGAAATCATATATATTTATCATTTATAGAAAAATGGTATTTATATGATGTTCAATTAAAAAAACATTATTTTCCAAAGAATAATCAATATAGATGAATGTATTATTTCTATAATACTCAAATATATAGTTTCACAAAATAATATAGGTTTGTATTTAAAATATCTCAAATAAAGTTTCTCAATGCGTTAAAATGACCGATATCTTCAAAACTAATAATAGTTAAGAAATTTTAACAGTGCCCATAAAAGGGATTTTTTTCAATTTTATGTTTACAATGAAAATTATGAAAATTTATTAGGTTTCTGTTTACTATTTAAAAAACGGCCCTTTATTAGTGCAAATTTCAATCACATAAATGGATCTAAATTTATTAAAAAAAATATTTATCTACAAAAAAACCATCTTTATGGACAAACACGAGCTACCATGAACTTTAGGATAAGAAATAAACAATCGATAAAATAAATTCCTAATTAATTTGATGAGGGTGTGATTCAGAAACTAGAATATCAATCTGTGAAGAAGAATCTTTAACACTATCCGAGTTGATTTCACTTATTCTATAATTCTATATTGATTCATTTATATTTATATGTATACAAGTTAATATAATAATACATTATTATTGATTTTAATTTATATTAATATGTGTTTATATTAATTTACATTATTTTTATATAATTATACTTGAAATATTCATTTTTATATATTAATATATATTAGTATACTCTTTTATTTATTTAAAAGCTTTATATATTTTTTTATATATTTAAATATACTTTTATATGTATATTAATATATGTTTCAACAATGAGTTTATATTTATAGTGTAATTAACTATATTCATAATATTTTATATTTATATATAAATTTTTTAATGTGATTATATAAATTGTAAAATATACTTATTACTTATAAAAAATTAATAAGTTTTTTTCTGTGTAAATTATGTAAATAAAATTGATAATAATTTTTTTTTCAACTATCATATTTACATTAAATTATAAATTTTATATGAATATTTATTTTAATATATTTAATTATACATAAATTATGTTTATGAATTTAATAATATTAATATACAATTACAACTATATATAAAAATATAGATAAACACACAACAAAAAAAAACAATTATAGTTTATATTTTTAATACAATGATAAAATGTATTTATAGTAGTGTCTAATACCATTGAATATCAATGAAAAAGCATTTTAATTCTCACTGTTAGATAATTTTATTCTATAACATAGAATAACTCACATGAGACCATTCAAAACCATGTGTCATGTAGTAAAAGAAAAATAATATATATACATTATAACCTTAATTTTCCAAATATAAAGAATCTAAACAGAAGATCGTTTGAATATTCACCAACATAATTATAGGTAAATATAAACTAATATATGAACAATCATTTATCCCACATTCCATATCAATAAAAAATATAGAATATATAATTGGGTAGAATAATAGTGTGAGTGGTTAGTAACAAAAGAATAATTGTAACACTTAACTCTCATATCCAACAATTATTAGGATAATATTACAATCATGTATTACCTTATATTTAGACCCTCTTTATAACTAATTATGAAATAAATTACTAATAGTTCAACACTTATATAGATAAAAATAGTTCAATAATTGAAATCAATGATAAATTCACCCAATATTAAATGATACCACTACCAAAAAATGTGGGTCCTTTGAAAGACAGACTTCCATTGATTGTAAAATTTATCCATTCATCTACATGGAAATAGAATAATTCTCCCACATATAAAGAAATAATATATTGATTCTCCAAATAAATTCTAAAAATATCAAATCTAATAATGAAAAACATTAGAAAATATCACTACCCAGCATGACACTCAATGAAACTCATTATAGTATTATTGTATTAGCCACATGAAAAATCATCAATTCAAAACTCAATAACATTAATTAAAATAATATTCAGCCTTATATTTTAGTAAATTAACTAGTAATTAAAATAGAAAATGGTTCTTATGAAACATGAGGCACCCAGAGGTAGGATTAGTGAATCAAAGTGTGGTCTTTCATTTTTAATTTTTTTTTTCTTTTTGCCTCATTGATAGTAACACATAAAACATGTCACATTTAGTTTCAAATCCAGAAAAATATAATTACATAAATTTAAACATGGAACAATTATCTTAAATGTTTTTTCACTAAGAGCTACTCCATGGAGTATAAACAAAGAATTGTGTCATTGTACAAGAATATACTAATCTTAACTATTTTGGTTAAGAAAATGCTTCTTCCACAATCACTAAATAAAATTATCATTTCCATTACAATTAGACATCATTATTAGTACATAATATCCTTTAAATCACTCTCTTTTAATCAAACTCATATAACTATATCATATAAATCTCCATTTTTTTAACAATGTGTATATATCTTCCATATCATCAAGAATCTATATGGTATTTTTCATCATGAGGAACTAAGTATGATGATACAATGAAAATATGGGAATGGATCACATATTATTTCCCCATGTAATCCCATTTATTGGGTATGGCATCACCTAGGTGAAACATGCATATTGTAGTGATTATAAAAAAGAAAAGATGTAACACCCCAAGCTTTTATGGTACGCTTCTCTTTGAATAATGTGATAGCGTGTGTTGTACGCAACACCGAGTTCTAACACACCATAACTAATAAAACTAGCCGTTATGAATAGTAATACCTAATTTTTGAAATTATATATATTTTATATTTGAAAATGGACTTCATTTTTGGATTCGGAATATCGAATTTAGCCTAGGGTGAAATTTTGGTACATTTCAGATAACTTTCATATTTTGATGAATAGTGAAAATTACTAAATTTTAATTAAAAACAACTTTTTTAATCAAATTAATTACTAGTGATAAATTATGAATTTGAGTGGTTTTAAAGTATATTTAGAATATATTTTTACCATTTAATATAATTTTGGTCATTGGACATAATTTTACAATTAAACCGAACATAAACAAGTGTCAATCTTTTGATAGTTATTATCTCTTAAAAACACGCTTTTTGTTTTAACAGCGGGAATTAATTTTAAATTAATTTCTGCCACTTCTGTGTTTTCAATTTAGGAAAATGGATTCCATATTTGGAATCAGGATGTTCAAATTGTGTAAATAGGTAACTTTTATTTTTAGACATTTTGAATAGTTACTGTGGTAAATATTTTATTTACCATGGTTAAAGGGTAAATCCTGTCAATAAGGGTTAAAAAAATAATATTATAATAATACAAAATTACCCTAAAACGTGTCCTAACCTTATTGGTGGACACATACCCGACCATGGGCATCCTTGGGTCAATTTGGGGACCCCTTGGAGCCACTTGTATGTGGTAGGGACACTTTATATTAATAAAGTTAAAATAAAAATAAAAATGGCATAAGCTTACATCTTTTAGAAGAACAATTTTTACATAGGGTTATACATGTTGGATGTTCGATTATAAATATTCATTAGAAAGCTAAAACGATTTCCTACATAATGATATTTTACTTATAATTTTTAGACATTAAATAATTTATTTTATTTATGACACAATGATGATGCAGTAATTACTATAATAGTGAAAAATTAAAATAAGTGATATTATAAATACCCAAATAAATATAATATGAAACTTTTAATGAATTAAACTAATTTTCTAGGATAATATGATATATTAGGATTGATTTAATTGACTTTGTTCGAAGTAATAAATCTGTTATGAGTTTCAAAAAAATCAACTAATGAATAGTGTCAAAATTGACATAAAAGAATTCTTAAAACAAATATTATATTATTAATTGATATTAAATTCCTAAAAATCTAAGGTTCGGCCAAGAGACTTATATAATGATAGGTTAATCATTAATGGACCACTTGGGGGTCGCTTGGATGTATATAGTAAGTTTATTAACCATATTATATAAAAATACAAAGAGACATTGTAAAAGTGAAACTAATTAACTTAGAGTTAATACTTAAAGATAAGGTTAATATAAGTACCCAAACCTGTCTAAATTCTATTGGATGAGTTGCTTTCGACCTATCCCAACCTCATAATTTGAATAGTCAACTTTGGAGCCTTTAGAAACCGAATATGAATTTATTATAAATTAATATTTCTAGCTTTTCCAAAGGTGCCCCTCACCCCTCTTATAAAAGGGCACTCCTCCTTCTCATTTCTTCACACCTTCAAAGCCTTTTGGTTCGGCCAAACTCTGCCCAAATACTCTCCCAACATCCCTCAATACAACCTAGAGGCCTTAGTTTGATCATAAAGCCAACCTAAGGAGCCCTTTTGATCAAATCAAAAGGAAGAACCCGAAGAAGAGGTAATGATTTCACCACCCTTTTCAAAGTTCATTTCTTCTTCCACTTCTTCTTCCTTTGTTCTTACCATTCTGAAATAATAACTCCAGTATCTCACATATACTGTGATGTTATTATAAATATGGTACAATCATATTCATTATTCTATCCACCCTTTGAATAACATGTCACCATACGTGCGTACGTACGACTTACCGTCTCCACGTCGTGGTGTAATTGTTATTCAATATAATATTATTTGGATGGGTATAATAATGATGTGTAACTCATGTAAATAATAAATATAACATGTTAATGATTCTGTATATATAATATACCATCCATTTATATATTATTTTAATATCAAAAGAATGATATTGTCGCTCGTGCGTACGTACGGACTACCGTCTCCACGAACGCGATGAGATTCATTCTCCATCGTATCCATTCAAGTATAATTATCATTTTATGATTTAAAAATGATGTTTAAGGACTGTATATCATTCTGGATATGAATAAGATACAACAACCATGGCTTATTTAACAAAACATATAAAAGAAAATGAGTAAGTTAACTCCCGAAACGACGATAATTCTAAGATATTATTAACAAATCAATGTTAAAAGATCATATATGATATCATATTAATATATATGATTCTTGTATAATTTAATAACAACTATTTCACCATTATACAGGAGGTTAACCTACCCCAACCAAGGAAAAGTACAAGGTAAGGGTTTATTTCACAATCTCTTCATTATCCGAGGTTGTTTATACGTAATAATCTACTGGGATATCTTTATCATCCACATCCATGTTTCTTAAAAATGTATTTCAAAACATTTTTACTATTTACAAGAATATGGGTTAAAGTCATTTATACCCTTGTTTGACTTTTTATAAGAGGTTTATAAAGGAATCTTTCCGTCGTTTTCAAAACAAGGTCCTTTTTAACCTTTTCGACAGAATTGAGGTAAGAATGTTTTTTTTAACTTATACGGCGGGTGCGGTTATTTTACGCCGTTATAAAATCTTCAAAGCTTTCCTTACAAGCTTATAAGAATATTTTCAAAGAAAATGTTTTATTTTATATGGATCTTAAATGATTTCAAAATAAAAGGAGATATTTCTTTAAAAAGAATTTTGATTTCATCTATGTCAACATCCTTTGATGGATTTTAAGATTATTTGAAGTTGATTTATTATGATACAAAACTTCTATATTGTATTGAAGGTTTTGTGATATGTTTGACTGTGGATGTGCTATTTTTATACCATTCATAGTTTATTGTGAAAGTATTGACATTTCGTATGCTAGTTTTAATACGAATGTTTATGTTATGTTTAAACCTTTTCATATGGGAATGCATTGGACTTAATAAGTGATGGGTGGAGCCCGCTATAGCTCCTCGATGCATCGGTAGGTCTCATGAGACAAACTAGTGTCTTGGCACAAGGCCTTGACAAAATCTTATTTGTAGTCTTGGCACGAGGCCTTGGCTATGTGGTTATGATAGTCTGGCATTATGCATTCCAACATTATGAAAGTGGTTATTGATATTGCATGTGATTATTCGATTAGTAGAATATCCATGTGAACAAGTAAATGGCATTATTTCATTTTACTTTTGCCATACTATGTTGAAGTTCAATTTTAAAAGGCTTTTGTTTTAGTTATACATTGCCTTAAATGTTTATTCTTATTGATGAAAGTTTCCGCTATATTGTTATCCTTACTGGGCATTTGAGCTCACCCCTTTTCTATGTTTTATTTTTCCCAGGAAGTGAAGATGTAAGTTATGAATGACCTGCAGGGATATTATGAGGGGATTATAGTGTGGACTGTGGAAACATTATGTTGTTGTATTAGTTTTTCATTTTATGATGTAATGAAAAACTTATGAATATATCTAGTGTTTCCAAGGCTACTAAACCAATCGGTCTTTCGAGATTTGATCTTTCTTGTGATCATGCCAATGTTATGTAATTAATGCACCGACTCTGGGTAGCTGGGGTCGGGGCGTTACAGTTGGTATCAGAGGAAGTTTAGTACAAACCTTGGAAGCTAGATTTAGATAAACTCTGATTAGAGCACGTAGACCTAAGATGAACTTTGAGGATTAGTATAGAAGAACTTCCTAGAATTTTGGTATTGTAGAGATTTTGTGAGTTTTCCGAGCAATACATCCCTGTCTGGATACGAGCAGGTAGAGGCGGCTCTGGCACAGATGTACCTAGGGGTAAAACCCGAAAACACCGCTTTGAGCTAGACTCGAACGGGAACTGGTGCACGACAACGGGCCTTGCTGCACTCTTGGTTACGACACTCCCGGGGGATATGCTTAGGATAACTCTCATTATCTTTACAAATCATTATGAAGGGTTTATGAGTATATACTTCCTCAAAGAAAACATTTTTATGATTATGGATTATATCCATAAATAGTTCAATTTATGTTAAGTGTTTTATAAATATGGGATTATGTATTTTGATTCATAAACTGATCTAGTTTATGCCATTGTTTAGAAATGGCGCCTAGTGGAAGAAATGGAAACTGTATCAATGCACGCACTCCATGTAGGGATTTCCCTCCTGCTCAAGATAATTATAGTGGGGCTGGTGATGCAACTGGTGCTGATCAGCTAATCACCGTACTGGGACAACTTACTCAGGTTATGAATAATAACCTTACCCGTATGGAGCACCCTGATCCGCAGCGTGGAGGATCAATGTTAGATCGATTCATGAGACAACAACCACCAACGTTCAATGGGAGTACAAATCCCTTAGTAGCTGAGCAATGGATATTTTCCCTAGAGAAAATACTTCAGGCTTTGGGGAGTAGTGAAAGGGAAAAAGTTACCATGGCAGTTTACCGCCTCACTGGAGATGCTGATCAATGGTGGTCATTGATTCAAAACATGAAGGAAGATGATGAAGTATCAAACATGGAATGGAGGGAGTTCAAAGATCTGTTTTTAGAAAAATACTTTCCTCGCGACCATCGAGCAGATATGGAAAGGCAATTTCTGAGTCTGAGACAAAAGGAGGATGATAATGTCACAAAGTATGAGGCTAACTTTACAAGGTTAGCGAGGTATGCTGGAGATTATATTCGCAACCCAAAAAGTAAGATTGATCGTTTTTTTGATGGGTTAAAACCATTTCTCCGTCGAGCATTAGTCTCACAATCCTTTTCATCGTACGAAGACATTGTCTCATGTGCTATCAAGACCGAAAAGGAATTCTCTAAGTCTTATGACTTTAAAGCAAAGCAAGAGAAGAAGAGACCTGCTGATCAATCTGGGAATGGAAATAAGGGGAAGAAGGGAAAGGTTGAATATCCATCTTGTGGTAAGTGCGGGAAGAAACACCCCGGTGCTTGCCTGAAGGGAATGGGAGTCTGTTACAAGTGTGGTGAAAAAGGCCACCAAGCTCATGATTGCAAGGGGAAGAAGGAAGCTACCAATGTTCAGTGCTACAATTGCAGGGAGATGGGGCATTATGCAAATGCATGTCCTAAGCGTCAGGAGAACTTACCTCAGAAAAGGCCAAGGGATCAAGGCCAGGCTTATGCTATCACTACTGCTGAGGTAGAAGCTCCGAAAGACGTGGTGGCAGGTAATTTAATGGTTTCCTCAAGTTTAGCAAATGCATTATTTGATTCTGGATCATCGCATTGTTTCATATCTTCCCAGTTTGCTAAGAAAATTAGATATTTCCAATTTGATTTAATAAGGGAGTTGTCAGTTAAAACGCCTAAGGGAAGTATCGTTGCAACAAAGTTTTGTGAATCAGTCCCCATTAGATCACATAAATTTTCTTTATCTGCTGATTTCATCGTCATACCTATGATTGAGTTTGATATAATCCTCGGTATGGACTGGCTTTCGGACTATGATGCGAAGATTTATTGTAAGAAGAAAGAGGTTACGATTCATGATGATAATGATAAGGAGCACCTTATTTTTAGAGCAGAATCGTCACCACCTAATTCTTATTTAGATCCACCCCCAGTAGCCCAACTTAATTCAATTATTGGGGAGGAAGAGAATGAAGTAACTATCGGTGAGGAAAGGAATGTTCAAATAGAGGATGTACCTGTTGTGAAAGAATTTGTAGATGTATTTCCGGAAGATTTACCTGGACATCCTCCAGAACGAGAAGTTGAGTTTTCCATTGATTTGATTCCTGGATCAAGGCCTATATCGAAGACCCCTTATAGAATGGCCACTGTAGAGTTAGTCGAACTAAAGAAACAACTAGAGGAATTGAGTAATAAGGGATTTATTCGCCCTAGTGTTTCTCCATGGGGAGCCCCTGTTCTTTTTGTTAAAAAGAAAGATGGATCTATGAGGTTATGTATCGACTACAGGGAGATCAATGCTATAACGATAAAGAACAAGTATCCCCTACCTCGTATTGATGATTTATTTGACCAACTGCATGGAGCTCAATACTTTTCAAAGATTGACCTTCGATCTGGATACCATCAGTTGTGTGTGAAGAAGGAAGACATTCCGAAAACAGCATTTCGAACCAGGTACGGGCATTACGAGTTTACTGTAATGCCGTTTGGATTGACTAATGCACCCTCTGTATTCATGGATCTAATGAATAGAGTTTTCAAGGAGTATCTCGATGAATTTGTGGTGGTATTTATTGATGATATCTTGGTATACTCCAAAACCTACGAAGATCATGAAAATCACTTGCGCATTATCTTGAAGACTCTGAGGAGGCATGAATTATATGGAAAGTTTAGCAAGTGTGAATTCTGGCTTCAGGAGATTTCTTTTCTTGGCCATATTGTCTCTAAAGATGGAATCTCTGTTGATCCTTCTAAGACCAAGGCAATCCAAGAATGGCCAGCACCTACGAGTATAACTGAGGTACGTAGTTTTATTGGTTTGGCAGGTTATTATCGACGTTTCGTCCAGAATTTTGCCCGATTGGCTAACCCATTAACGAAGCTCACACGTAAAGGGGTTAAATTTGTTTGGACAAAAGAGTGTGAAGAATGTTTCGAAGAACTGAAGAGAAGATTAGTCAATGCTCCTATATTGACTCTACCATCGGGGAATGATGGGTTCGTTATTTATAGTGATGCATCAAAGAAAGGACTTGGCTGTGTCCTTATGCAGAATGATAGAGTTATTGCCTATGCATCACGACAGTTGAAAATTCATGAACAAAACTATCCTACTCATGATCTTGAGTTAGCAGCTGTGATCTTTGCTTTGAAGATATGGAGGCACTACCTCTATGGTGAAAAATGTGAGATTTATACTGATCACAAGAGTTTGAAGTATATTTTCTCACAAAAAGAACTCAACATGAGGCAAAGGAGATGGCTTGAATTACTCAAGGATTATGATTGCACGATACACTACCACCCGGGGAAAGCAAACAAAGTAGTAGATGCTTTGATCAGAAAAGACCATGGAGTTCTGAACATGATGAGAATTGAAAGGGACCCAATTTTCATGGATCTAGTGAAAATGGACATGGGAATAACCAGGGAAGGTGAAACATCAATGCTTTTTCAAATGGTTGCCAAACCATCTTTACTAGAAAGGATTAAGAGTTCTCAGACTGATGATGAAGAATTCCAAAAGAAGATTAAAGCTGTGAATGATGGGAGATTGAGAGACTTTGCGTATGAAGGTGGAATTTTGAAATTCGGGAAGAGACTTTGTGTTCCCAATATACCTGATCTAAAAAGGGAATTGCTGGATGATGCTCATAGTTCCAATTTCTCTATACACCCTGGGAGCACCAAAATGTATAGAGATTTGAAGGAACATTTTTGGTGGGACAACATGAAGAGGGAGATTGCTGATTTTGTGTCAAGATGTATGGTTTGTCAACAAGTGAAAGCTGGAAGGCAACAGCCTGGAGGAGTCATGCAACCGCTTCCCATACCGGAGTGGAAATGGGACAATATTACGATGGACTTTGTCATGGGGCTACCAAAGAATCCTAGAAGGAACGATGAAATATGGGTTATTGTTGATCGTCTTACCAAGTCAGCACATTTTCTTGCTATAAGAGAAGATCTACCCCTGGAACGTCTAGCAAGACTATACATTAATGAAGTTGTGAGACTTCATGGAGTACCCCTATCGATTGTTTCTGATCGTGATCCCCGTTTTACTTCATGATTTTGGAAAAGTCTTCATAAATCCCTGGATACTGAACTTCATTTGAGCACTGCTTACCACCCTCAGACAGACGGACAATCAGAACGGACTATTCAAACCTTAGAAGACATGTTGAGATCTTTCTCACTTGATTTTCAGGGTATGTGGGATCAATATTTACCACTAGTAGAATTTTCCTATAACAATAGCTTCCATTCGAGTATAAAAATGGCACCATATGAAGCGTTATACGGAAAGAGATGTCGTACACCAACCTGTTGGGATGACGTTGGTGAAAGAAAACTTGTAGGCCCAGAACTGGTGGAGGAAACGGTGGAAAAGGTGAAGGTAATCCAAAATCACATCAAAGCAGCTCAAAGTAGGCAGAAGAGCTATGCCGATAATCGAAGGAAGGATTTGGAATTTCAAGTCGGTGATCATGTTTTCCTGAAGGTATCTCCGTGGAAGGGAGTCATACGTTTTGGTAAGAAAGGTAAATTGAGTCCCAGGTACATCGGACCTTTCGAAATTCTAGAACGAATTGGGGCTGTAGCTTACCGATTGGCAATGCCGCCAAGTCTCTCCAAAGTTCACGATGTGTTCCACGTATCTCTGTTGAGGAAATACATGCCTGACCCAACGCATGTACTCACCTATGAGGAATTAGAACTGGAACCCGATCTTTCCCATTGCGAAGATCCCATCAAGATTCTTGATACGAGAGAACAAGTGCTGAGAAACCGGACGACGCGTCTTGTAAAAGTTTTGTGGAGGAATCATAAGATGGAAGAGGCAACGTGGGAACCCGAGGAACTTATGATGAAGAACCACCCGAGTCTTTTTATGCAGTAATACCCTAGAAATTGCGAGGACGCAATTATTTGAAGGAGGGGAGAATGTAACACCCCAAGCTTCTATGGTACGCTTCTCTTTGAATAATGTGATAGCGTGTGTTGTACGCAACACCGAGTTCTAACACACCATAACTAATCAAACTAGCCGTTATGAATAGTAATACCTACTTTTTGAAATTATATATATTTTATATTTGAAAATGGACTTCATTTTTGGATTCGGAATATCGAATTTAGCCTAGGGTGAAATTTTGGTACATTTCAGATAACTTTCATATTTTGATGAATAGTGAAAATTACTAAATTTTAATTAAAAACAACTTTTTTAATCAAATTAATTACTAGTGATAAATTATAAATTTGAGTGGTTTTAAAGTATATTTAGAATATATTTTTACCATTTAATATAATTTTGGTCATTGGACATAATTTTACAATTAAACCGAACATAAACAAGTGTCAATCTTTTGATAGTTATTATCTCTTAAAAACACGCTTTTTGTTTTAACAGCGGGAATTAATTTTAAATTAATTTCTGCCACTTCTGTGTTTTGAATTTAGGAAAATGGATTCCATATTTGGAATCAGGATGTTCAAATTGTGTAAATAGGTAACTTTTATTTTTAGACATTTTGAATAGTTACTGTGGTAAATATTTTATTTACCATGGTTAAAGGGTAAATCCTGTAAATAAGGGTTAAAAAAATAATATTATAATAATACAAAATTACCCTAAAACGTGTCCTAACCTTATTGGTGGACACATACCCGACCATGGGCATCCTTGGGTCAATTTGGGGACCCCTTGGAGCCACTTGTATGTGGTAGGGACACTTTATATTAATAAAGTTAAAATAAAAATAAAAATGGCATAAGCTTACATCTTTTAGAAGAACAATTTTTACATAGGGTTATACATGTTGGATTTTCGATTATAAATATTCATTAGAAAGATAAAAAGATTTCCTACATAATTATATTTTACTTATAATTTTTAGACATTAAATAATTTATTTTATTTATGACACAATGATGATGCAGTAATTACTATAATAGTGAAAAATTAAAATAAGTGATATTATAAATACCCAAATAAATATAATATGAAACTTTTAATGAATTAAACTAATTTTCTAGGATAATATGATATATTAGGATTGATTTAATGGACTTTGTTCGAAGTAATAAATCTGTTATGAGTTTCAAAAAAATCAACTAATGAATAGTGTCAAAATTGACATAAAAGAATTCTTAAAACAAATATTATATTATTAATTGATATTAAATTCCTAAAAATCTAATGTTCGGCCAAGAGACTTATATCATGATAGGTTAATCATTAATGGACCACTTGGGGGTCGCTTGGATGTATATAGTAAGTTTATTAACCATATTATATAAAAATACAAAGAGACATTGTAAAAGTGAAACTAATTAACTTAGAGTTAATACTTAAAGATAAGGTTAATATAAGTACCCAAACCTGTCTAAATTCTATTGGATGAGATGCTTTCGACCTATCCCCACCTCATCATTTGAATAGTCAACTTTGGAGCCTTTAGAAACCGAATATGAATTTATTATAAATTAATATTTCTAGCTTTTCCAAAGGTGCCCCTCACCCCTCTTATAAAAGGGCACTCCTCCTTCTCATTTCTTCACACCTTCAAAGCCTTTTGGTTCGGACAAACTCTGCCCAAATACTCTCCCAACATCCCTCAATACAACCTAGAGGCCTTATTTTGATCAGAAAGCCAACCTAAGGAGCCCTTTTGATCAAATCAAAAGGAAGAACCCGAAGAAGAGGTAATGATTTCACCACCCTTTTCTAAGTTCATTTCTTCTTCCACTTCTTCTTCCTTTGTTCTTACCATTCTGAAATAATAACTCCAGTATCTCACATATACTGTGATGTTATTATAAATATGGTACAATCATATTCATTATTCTATCCACCCTTTGAATAACATGTCACCATACGTGCGTACGTACGGCTTACCGTCTCCACGTCGTGGTGTAATTGTTATTCAATATAATATTATTTGGATGGGTATAATAATGATGTGTAACTCATGTAAATAATAAATATAACATGTTAATGATTCTGTATATATGATATACCATCCATTTATATATTATTTTAATATCAAAAGAATGATATTGTCGCTCGTGCGTACGTACGGACTACCGTCTCCACGAACGCGATGAGATTCATTCTCCATCGTATCCATTCAAGTATAATTATCATTTGATGATTTAAAAATGATGTTTAAGGACTTTATATCATTCTGGATATGAATAAGATACAACAAACATGGCTTATTTAACAAAACATATAAAAGAAAATGAGTAAGTTAACTCCCGAAACGACGATAATTCTAAGATATTATTAACAAATCAATGTTAAAAGATCATATATGATATCATATTAATATATATGATTCTTGTATAATTTAATAACAACTATTTCACCATTATACAGGAGGTTAACCTACCCCAACCAAGGAAAAGTACAAGGTAAGGGTTTATTTCACAATCTCTTCATTATCCGAGGTTGTTTATACGTAATAATCTACTGGGATATCTTTATCATCCACATCCATGTTTCTTAAAAATGTATTTCAAAACATTTTTACTATTTACAAGAATATGGGTTAAAGTCATTTATACCCTTGTTTGACTTTTTATAAGAGGTTTATAAAGGAATCTTTCCGTCGTTTTCAAAACAAGGTCCTTTTTAACCTTTTCGACAGAATTGAGGTAAGAATGTTTTTTTTAACTTATACGGCGGGTGCGGTTATTTTACGCCGTTATAAAATCTTCAAAGCTTTCCTTACAAGCTTATAAGAATATTTTCAAAGAAAATGTTTTATTTTATATGGATCTTAAATGATTTCAAAATAAAAGGAGATATTTCTTTAAAAAGAATTTTGATTTCATCTATGTCAACATCCTTTGATGGATTTTAAGATTATTTGAAGTTGATTTATTATGATACAAAACTTCTATATTGTATTGAAGGTTTTGTGATATGTTTGACTGTGGATGTGCTATTTTTATACCATTCATAGTTTATTGTAAAAGTATTGACATTTCGTATTCTAGTTTTAATACGAATGTTTATGTTATGTTTAAACCTTTTCATATGGGAATGCATTGGACTTAATAAGTGACGGGTGGAGCCCGCTATAGCTCCTCGATGCATCGGTAGGTCTCATGAGACAAACTAGTGTCTTGGCACAAGGCCTTGACAAAATCTTATTTGTAGTCTTGGCACGAGGCCTTGGCTATGTGGTTATGATAGTCTGGCATTATGCATTCCAACATTATGAAAGTGGTTATTGATATTGCATGTGATTATTCGATTAGTAGAATATCCATGTGAACAAGTAAATGGCATTATTTCATTTTACTTTTGCCATACTATGTTGAAGTTCAATTTTAAAAGGCTTTTGTTTTAGTTATACATTGCCTTAAATGTGTATTCTTATTGATGAATGTTTCCGCTATATTGTTATCCTTACTGGGCATTTGAGCTCACCCCTTTTCTATGTTTTATTTTTCCCAGGAAGTGAAGATGTAAGTTATGAATGACCTGCAGGGATATTATGAGGGGATTATAGTGTGGACTGTGGAAACATTATGTTGTTGTATTAGTTTTTCATTTTATGATGTAATGAAAAACTTATGAATATATCTAGTGTTTCCAAGGCTATTAAACCAATCGGTCTTTCGAGATTTGATCTTTCTTGTGATCATGCCAATGTTATGTAATTAATGCACCGACTCTGGGTAGCTGGGGTCGGGGCGTTACAAAAGATATTTTCCCAAATGTAGCACAAAGGTAAACCAATGTCATCTCACTTGAGGGGCTTCGTAGTTGTTCAACAACATGATCTAATTTTCCTAAATCTAAATGATTCTATTTTTTCAAGTATTTATAAGAAAAAAATGTAATTGTTAATATTAATTAAATGATAAAAAAAATTTACCATTAAATGACTGTAGGTGAATAGAAAAAAAAGAACATGTCCATTAGAGTTTTTTAATTGGTTTAATCTCCCTCATTTTGTGTTTATGTTTAGTTTCATTTTATATTCACGAAATATATCTCTTAATATAATATTCATTTATTTAGTGGTAATAAATATTTATTTATTATATGAATATTAGTTCCACATCCTCTTGTAAGAATGTTTAATGACATACCTCAATCAAGTTTGTGACACGTTCCATGAACCGACTCCTTGTATGTCATTTCAGCCACTAGGTGGATAATCTACATCCGATGAAGAGCATATTTTTAGTTTGATGATGGGAAATTATTGAATTAAATAATATAAATGAGTTTGAGTTTAGTGGCATTGTGGAAAATTAACACACTATTTTACATCAATCATTCTCACCAAAACATATTAGAACTAATGAATTTATTTAGAAAATGAATTGAAATCACCACTTACCTACCTTGGATCAATACATTGGTTAGTCCTTGATTTTTCAGTTAAAGAGGTTTTTTTGTAACATAAAGGTATGAATAAAATACAAAATGGGTAAAATGAATATAAGAGAGAGTGTATGAAATATAATAAAATAAAATAAGAAAACACATAAAATAATATAAATTAAATAATATGGAAAAGATATGTAAAAGAAAAAATATTAAATATAGGAAAGATAATAGAAGATATAATGAAAATAAAAACTAATTAAATAATAAAATAAAAATATAATATGTATAAAATTATAATAAAATAAAACCAATGAAAATAAAAAGATATTATAATAATTGAAATAAGAAAAAGATGAAACAGTTAAAGAAAATTATAAATGCATGATTAATTTTATAAAATAAATATAAATTTTAAATTAAAAAAAAAAAAAAAATAAAATAAAAATAAACTAAACTAAATTAACTAAATTGAAAAAAATAAAGAACAACATTCGATTGAGCATCTCCTCCAATGGTGGCTACCATCCATAGGTGGTCAAAAAAACTCCAACAATATGTCCCCCTTTGATTTTGTAGTTAGAATGTCCTTTTACTTAACTCTTCATAAAGATATTCTAGATCTATATGTATATTAATATATCTATTATATTTCAAAACCCCATGAGACCTACGTGTGATCATTTGGATAAAACATGTGCCTTTTAGGTTCTTAAACCTTCATTTCTGTGCCCTCATTTCATGCATGGGAATGTTACTCTAACATTAAAATTTTAATGATGATTTTTGGTGGACATGGAAGAGGAAGTGGAGAATTGAATTATGAAACCAGTGAGTAGTGGTGAATCCACCATAATTTTTCATTTAATTGGTTGTATTAACTTCAAATGGTCTAAATGGAGGTTGATCGAAGGTCCGGAGATGATCCAAGGTGAACTATGGCTTCAGTTGAGGTTTTAGAGATGGGGAATGATATTTAAAGTATCTTCCATGTAATATACGGTGTAAAATTGTGGACAATGGTTATTTTAGAGTAGTGGAGTAGAGTTGAGAGTGAAGCAATGATCTGTTCGTGGAATGGGGGAGCACGAGCGGTTAGAAAAAGTAGAATATTTTTTAAAAATAATTATTATTTCATGAATCACTTTTTCATCCTTGGAAATAATGAGTAGAGGGATTCTTTATTATATGAAAAGGAATGGTATTTCCTATTAAACCACTTAGGACTATCTCCTATATCAACATGCACATAAAAAGAAACAGGTCACACAACATAAAGCATGTGTGGGCTTCGAGCCAAGCTATGAATCCTGAGCGCTTTAGCACATATGGGCCATGTTGAAAAGTTGGATGCCCTTATGCATCTCCCACTTCCCATAAGACATGAGATGGCCCTCCCATAGTTTATTTGTCAAACCATATCACATTGTGTGTAGGCTATGTGGTGGGTTTTGTCATGGTTGAAGGTGGATATCATCCTAGCCCCAATTTTTTATTAATGTCCAGATCATATAAATAGATACAATGAAATTCAAATAAAATTAAAAATAATAATCCAAGATTCATAATAAAATTTTAAAATTCCAAAACTAAAAATCATAATACATTAAAACCAATTTTTATTATTTATTTATAAAAACCCATATTGGAATAGAAATCATAATTTGGTTGATATCTAGATCAAAAATCCAATCAAAACCATTGAAAACTTTTAAAAATTGGTATAAAAATTGTGTGTTTTTTGTACCCCAATAGAATAAATATGCTTTTAAATAGTCATGAAATATAGAAATTTTAATTTAGGGGAAACCAATGTTACTAATATTTATATTTTAAATAAGTAAAATGAAATGATTTTAATTTTTAAATTAAAAACCAAAAAGTCTGCATATAATGTCAATTTAATTTCTTAATTTTTAATGAACCAATCAACATAAGTTCGTAAATTTATTCAGTTTATAAAATTAATGCACTTCAATACCAATTCATTCTATACCCTCGATTTATTATTATTATACAATCTAAATAATGATTTACATTTTCTTTGAATCATTTCTATCATCTCTCATGATATAATTTAAATATATTTCTACTAATGTCCTAAGAACATAATCCTTATACATAGTCTTGTAAATGAACATTCTTCTCCATGTTGTAATTAAAATAGCCACATACAATCATGAGAAATTTTCAATCAAAGTTCAAATGATTCAGAGAATTATGTTTCTTAGGAATTGATGTTTTGAATATTAAGCCCCATGATGTTTTTTTATCTCTTAAATTATAATGAAAGATATCAAAATTGAAAGGGAAAATTCATTATTCCCTTCAATGTAAAATTTCACATTTCACTGAAATCCAGAGTGAGGTTATGATTAAAATAAGGCCCAATGAATGATTTTTTCACCTAATTGTGTATTTTCTATACTTTTATAAAATTTTCTATTTTTAGAGTAATGTTTTCCTTTTCAAATTTTTTTAAAAATCATTTTTCAAATAATCCTCAAATCCACAACCATACCAACTGTAACACCCCAACCCCAGTTACCCAGAGTCGGTGTATGATTTTATTACATTGGATTAATTACAAAGAATCAATTCTCGATGAACTGATCAGTTTAGTAGTCTTCAACAATAGATTACACACATGAAGTTCAACATTATAACTTGAAAATATAAACAATAGTAATTTATTCCATTAGAAATTTCCAAGCCTCCTTGATTATGCATTCAAGTAACTCATAACTAACTTAGTCATATCCTGGAAAAATAAAACATATGAAAGGGGTGACCTCAGATGCTCAGTAAGGGTAAATCATTTAGCAAAATCTTTAATCTTTTAAGGAAAGACATATAATAAAAAAAATATCCTTTTAATCATAAATTTGAACATAATATGGAAAAAATAAATCAAACATTACCATATAAACATGAACATGGATATTATACTAGTAGAATAATAACATGTAATAACTAATTTCATAATGATAGAATGTATAGTACCAGATTTTAATTTTTTTGTCTAGGCCTCGTGCCAGGGCCTAAGGGATTACTGTAACCAGACCCAAACTCGGAGAGCCTCTCTAACCGGACTCCATCCTGGAGAGCCTTTGTAACAGAACTCACACCCAGAGATCCTCTATAACAGGACTCCAACCCGGAGTGTCTTCTGTAACTGGACGCCAACCCGGAGGGATTTCTTTTACCCATCCCCATCACGTAACATGCTAGTCCAACACATTCATCTTAAGAAGATGTTACAATATAATATAAACTATATTATTAAAACTATCATATGAAATGTCAGTACTTTAACCATAAACAATGAATAAAAAACTAAAAAACCCATAGTAAAACAAATCACAAAAACTTAAATACAATATGGATGATTTGTATCATAACAAATCAGCTTCAAACATGTTTAAAATTTATAAAAGGATGTGGGCATAGATGAAAGAAAAACTATTTTAGAGAAATATCTCTTCCTATTTTGAAATCATTTAAGAATCACATATTTATAAAGAAATCATTTATTTTTAAAATATTTTTAAAAAATTTTAAGGGAATCTTTGATGATGTTATAACTGAAAAAAATAGCTGCACCCACCTTATATGTTAAAAAAACAATCAAACCTTAATTTTGTCAAAAAATTCATAATGTAACTTGTGTGGGAAATGACGGAATGATTCCTTTCAAAATGTATAAGGTCATAAAAGTGTATAAATTACATTAACACATAGTTTATTAAATAGTAAAAATGATTTGATATACATTTTATTTGAAACATGGATGTGGAAGATAAAGAGGTCTCAGTAAATAATTATGTATAAAAAACCTTGGATAATGAAGAGATTGTAGAATTAACTCTTGATGATTTAGTGACTCCAGAAAAATACTCCCCATGAAAGAAATATTATTCAGTGAAGTTTTATATAACCATAGATTAAATTATATTTTTAAAGGAATACAATCATTTCCAGTACATACACCACACAAAAGGAAATAGTTGCAATACAGTGTGACTCTCATGGAAATAAGAAGTGAGATGAAATCCCCTTACCACATTGTAATTAATCGAGTCGAATGAAAAAAAGTTAATAAAAACCAATTAATTCATATTATGCCATGAATATAAAGATAATCATGATCATATATATCAAATGGCAGTACAAAATACACAAAATGTAACAAATAAGTGGCGAACAATGGAAATCTCACAGAATTAAATGTGATATAAGAAACCCCTTAATTTACAAATTCATTTGGTCGAGGGTACGTTTAACCTCTTGTATAATGACCATTTTTTATTATTAGATTATACACGAACCATATTAATATTTATTATATCATACATGATTCATTTATGGCTTTATACTGCCTATTTAAAAGTTATTTCTATGTAAAATTAACATTTCGGGTAATAATCGCTTTCTTTATCTTTTGTGTTTTAACTTTTATTCTTGATTGTATAAATTATATCATAATTTAAATAATTCCAGAATATAAAAAATGATTTATATATAAGATATATTTATAATATAAATATTTATAATAGATAGATATATGAAATGGGAAACACCGTTTATGGAGATGGTAGGCCGTACATACGCCCAAACATTATTTCTGTTTTCATATCATATTGAATGGATGTTAGTGAATAAGATATATGTAATTACATAAACACACACACATATATATAAATATTTATATCTACAGTATAATAATTATGTCATATATTACATTCTTATTAGTAATATATATTTTTATAATCGTCGATGAATGGTGAATTTGGAAATGAATCTCACTGCGTCGTGGAGACAGTAATCCGTACGTACGCACGAGTGACAATATAATTTCCATAAATGTGTGGAATTGGATGGTATATTTATTTTAATGATAAATTATCAAGTTTTTTTCATTATTTATATACATATTACTCATCATTATATCCATCTGAATAACATACTGTTGAATAACAAATTACACCATGACGTAGAGACGGTAAGTTGTACGTACGCATGCATGGTGACATTATTATTCATAGGATGGATAGAATAATGAATATGGTGGTTCCATATTTATAATAACAACAAATTATATATCTGTTAATGGAGTCATTATTTTGGAATGGTAATAATAATGAAAGATTACGTGGAAGAAGATAATGACTTGAAAGAGGGTGGTGAAATCATTACCTCTTCTTCGGGTTATTCCTTTTGATTCGATCAAAAGCGCCCCATAGGATGGATTTATGATCAAAATAATGCCTCTAGGATGAAGGGAGGATGGTTGGGAGGATATTTGGTCTGGGTGTGTCCAAGCCAAATGGCTTTGGAGGTCTAAATTTGAGAGAAGGGGAAGTGCCATTCTATAATACGGGTGAGGGGCACCTTCAGAAAGGATTGAAATATAATTTTATAAAAAATTCACTTTCGGTTTCTAATGGAACCAAAATTTATTATTTAATTTTAAGGTGGTGAGGGGCCGAAAAAAACTCTACCAATAGTTTTTATATTGGTTTTTCTAACTATATTAACCTTATCTTTTAGATTTCACTCTTAGTTAAATAGTTTGAAATTACCATGTCTCTTTGTATTTTTAAATTATATGGTTAATAAAATTACTATAAACATGAAATAGAACACCAAGTGGTACATTAATGATAAAACTATAATTACATAAGTCTTTTTTCCAAACAATAGATTTTTAGGATTATTATATCCACCAATACTGTTGTATTTTTTTTGAAAACCCAGTTATGTCAATTTTGACATTATTTAATAATTGATTTTTTTAAAGACATAATAACATCATTTATTAGAGATAAATAAATTTAATAAACCCTATAATGTCATAGTCACCTATAAAATTTATTTATGGCATCCAAAATTTCTAATTATATTCATTTTAGTATTTATAATATCGTTTATTTGATTGTTTCATTAATAAGGAAAATACTGCATCATTATTGTGTCATATATAAATATATTTATTTTATGTCTTAAAATTTCAAATAAAATATCATGATGTAAGAAATATTTTTAGATTTCTAATGACTATTCATAGTCGTTTTTATCAATTATATATCCCAATATAAATTTTTTTTTACTAAAAGATATTTTCTTTTGTTATTTTTGTCTTTACTTTAGATTATTTAATCTAAAATGTCATTATCACTCCTAGGTAGCTCCATGGGGTCTCAAAATAGACCCAAGGATTCTCATGGTCGGAACTGTTTCATCCAATAGGGTTATGATTCATTTTAAGGTAATTCAATATTATTATTGTATTATTTGTTAACCTTATTTTCTAGATTTACCCCTTTAACCACGATAAAAAAATATTTACTGAAGTAAATATTCCTATGGTCTAAAAACAAAAGATACCAATCAACATAATTGGGAAATCCTGATTCTAAATATGGAATCCATTTTTCCAAATTCAAAACATAGAAGTGGCAGAAATTAATTTAAAATCAATTTTCTATTATCAGAACAAAAATCATGTTTTTATGAAATAATAACTATCAAAATATTGACAATTGTTTAGGTCAAATTTAAAGGTTAAATTACTTATAATGACCTAAATTTTATTAAATGATAAAAATATAATCTAATTATACTTCCAAACCATTAAAATTCATAATTTATCAATATTAATTATTTCGATTAAAAATGTTGTTTTTATGTAATTTTCATTATTGATCAAAATATGAATGTTATCAGAAATGTAAAAAAAAATGACCAAACTAATTTTTTTTGTCTTTATTCAAAAGAATAATTTAATTTCATTATATTTATTAAATAAAATTGTTAAATATTGTTTTAAAAAGATGTTCTATATTAAAAGGAGGTAAAATTTATTTTTTTAAAAGAATACTTCTTTTATCTAAAAAAACTAATTTGTTGTAAAATTATTTATAAGAAACTCATAATATGGATTTTTAAATTATAAGGATTATAAAATGTTAAAAATTCTATAAATACTATTCATAACCGCTTTTGAACATCTAGTTTTGTATGTCGTGGTGTGCTTGAACTACGTGTTGCATATAGTGCAAGTTATTAAATTACCTTGAAAAATAACATACTTTGAAATCTTTGGGTGTTACATTATTAACAACTTCAATAATTTGCGTCCTTTCTATTTTAATTTTTTCTTCGAAAATAAAAGGTAGAAAATTGAAAATACCTTTATGGTAAAACCCACTTCGTAAATTGGGTTAATAAAATTAATCTTAATAAGAGTAAAAGGGAAATGAAAGGGTCACCCCCAAATTATGATCCTGATTAAGAGAAAATTGTTGGAAATTAGAGAAACTGAATTAGAGGAATATGTTAATATTTATAGGGAGTGATTGAGGTCATCAATCACAAACAAGTGTAAACTTTAGGGCCATAAATCCATCAATCTATGATGATTTAAAATATCATCGGTTCAACAAAACATAAGGTGTTTGGATAACACATTTTTGGTTTTAATATCTATTCCCTAAAGTTTAAAAATCAATTTATTCAAATAAAAAGAGGAAAATTATATTATATATGTATAAACTTGACAAGTACAGTTTCATCCTTCAATTAATTTCTACAACAAACTGATCTTTCACTCTAATAGATTTTAAAAAAATATTCTATTTATCCTAATCGTATAGGGTTCCAAAAATAATTAATTTATAATTCACCTATAAGACCCTGAAAAATAGATTATACAATCTACAGACTACACATAGTCCAGTGGTAGGTGATACATCCCAATTGCACTATGGTTGTGGGTTCTATTCTCGCAGCTTTGATTTACGTGACGAATTGTCACATGGTCTACATGTTGTCATTTTCCTAAAACTGTAGTATTATAATATTCGAAAAATAATTTTAAGAAATGTTTTAACCTTAAACAGTACTATCCAAATTTCAACATATTTCATTCCAACGTTTATAGTTATCCAAAATACAACTATCCAAACTCATAGTCCAAAATTTATAAGGAATTTTATCAAAACAAAGATCCCTTTCACTACATAATAACATGTGAATACCTTCATCAGTTATTCTTTTAAAACATGGTAACACCTAGAATTATAATAGATCTGTATTGATTTCTTTCTTTCTCTATTATTCTTTATAGAATACTGGATATACTCTTTATATCCAAAAATGTTGTAAACTCCAACAACGATGGAATATACAAACCATTAATTAGTTCAAAGGTAATATCTGATATAATTTATTGAAATCAACCATATCTTATTCCAAAAATACTACCATAGTATCTGAACCATATAATCTCAAATTCACAATGAAATAGTACTATAGTAAAATCCTTATTTATTTCTATAATTCATATAACCAGTACATCGTTGATACAACACTCAAATGAAACATTACTTTAATAACAACATAACAACTCTTAATAATTATTATTCATCTTTAGTGGTATCATAACATTATTCTTATCGAATAGAAGCATTTGGGTTATATTATGATTATTTGGACATTTATTCACGTAGTTTCCCAAATCCTTGCAGATTAAGCATTGTACATTTGAAACATTTTTCACACCCTGGAAATCAGGTACTTGGTGTCATTTTTCTCCACACTTATAACAAACTCTCATTCCCTTTAAGCATTTACGAAGGTGATTCTTTCCATAGTTTTCACAAATGGGAATCTTTTTCTTTCCCTTATTCTAATTATCCCTCTTTCTCTCTACCATCCTTTTTGTATCTTCCTTCCCTTAAAAGCCATAAGATACAGATAATTCATTACTTATCTTATTAACACATGACATTATTTCGTAATATTTTAGGAATATGTGGGAGACTATTTCCCTTGTAAATGTTGGATTAATACCATGAATGATTTGATCCTTATTACAGTTTGCATCATACAAATTGCTAGAGTTCTCATTTGTTCTACAGGGCACCATTTATAAACAATGGAATACACTAAGTCAGTTTATAAATCGTAATGAATAATTTCAATCTTTTAAAATACCTAACATAAATTGAATAGTTTATGGATATAATCCATAATCATAAAAATGGTTTCTTTGTGGAAGTATTTAATCTTAAATCCTTCATAATGGCTTGTAATGAAAATGTGAATTATCCTAAGCATATCCCCCAAGATTGTCGTAACCAAGAGTGCATAATGGCCCATTGTTGTGCACCATTTCCCATTTGAGTCTGGCTCAAAGAGGTGTTTTCGGGTTTTACCCTTAGGTACATTTGTGCAAGATCCGCCTATACCTGCTCGTATGCAAATAAGGATGTATTTCATGGAAAACTCACAAAATCACTACCGTACCAAAATTATAGGAAGTTCTTCTATACTAATTCTCAATGTATATATTATGATAATATGCTCTAATCAGAGTTTATCTAAATTTAGTTTCCAAAGTTTGTACTAAACTCTCTCTGATACTAACAGTAACGCCCCGACCCCAATTTCCCAGAGTCGGTGCATTATTTTAATACATTAGCATGATTACAAGGAATCAAGTCCCAAAGGACTGACCAATATAGTAGTTGAAGAAAATAAATTACATAACGGAAGATTAACATTACAACGTGAAAAGAAAAACAATACTAATTTGTTCCATTAGAAATGTCCATTCCTCCAATATTATTCCTGCAAGTCACTAATAACTAACTTATTTATATCCTGCGAAAATAATACATAAGAAAGGGATGAGATCATATACTCAGTAAGGGTAAATAACTTAGTATAATCTATAAACTTTTAATGCAACTTGTGTAATAAAAACAATATCCTTTTAAACATAAACATCAACATAATATGGAAAAAATAAATCAAACATTACCAAATAAACATGCACATGGATATTCTACTAGTTGAATAATCACATGTAATAACTAATTTTATAATGATTTAATGTTTAGAAATAGACATTAATTTTTGTGTCAAGGCCTCGTGCTAGGACATTTGGGTGAACTGTAATCGGACCCAAACCTGGAGAGCCTCTATAACCGGACTCCATCCCATAGAGCCTCTCTAACAGGACTCCAACCTAGAGAGCCTCTATAACCGGACTCCATCTTAGAGAGTCTGCTGTAACAGGACCCCAACCGGAAGGGGTTACTTTTACCGGTCCCCAACCCATAACATACAAGTCCCACACATTCATCTTACGAATAGGATGAAATATAACATTAACATTCGTATTAAAACTAGCATACAAAATTTCAATACATTAACCATAAACCATGAACAACATAAAAATAACTCATCCAAAGTCAAAAATATCAAAAAAGCTAAAATACAATATGGATGATTTGTATCATAATAAACAACTTCAATCAAGTGTAAAATTTATTAAAGGATTTTGGCATAAACGAAATCAAAACTATTTGAGAGAGATATCCCTTTCTATTTTGAAATCATTGATGTGTCACATAATTATAAAGAAAATATTTATTTTTAAAATATTCTTATAAGATTGTAAGGGATGATTTGACAATTTTATAATGGTAGAAAATAGCCACACCCATAATATAAGTTTTAAAAACATTCTTACCTTAATTTTGTTGTTAAGGTCACAAAGTAACTTGTTTAGAAAACGACAGAAAGGTTCCTTTCAAAATGTATAAGGTCAAAAATGGGTATAAAATTCATTAACTCATAGTTTAGGAAATAGTAAAAATGTTTTGAACTACATTTTTATGAATCATGCATGTGGATGATAAAGAGGTCCCCTTAGATAATTATGTATAAACAATCTCGGATAATGAATAGATTGTAGAATTAACTCATACCTATTTGGTGACTCACGAAACATACACCACATGAAAGAAGTATTATTTAAATAATTTTTAAATTCCCATAGATAAAATTATATCACACTGGGAATAAAATCTTGACTATTAAAATACACCACACAAAAGGAAATAGTGTCAATACATCATGATTCTAATGGAAATATGAAGTGAGATGAAATCCTCTTACCACGTTGTAATCAATCGAGTCGTCTAAAAAATATTTTATGACCACCAAACCATTCATATAATACCATGAATATAAAGATAATAATGATAATAAATATCAAATTTCCATACTCATTATACCTCATTTAATGAATAAGTGGTCCATAATGGAAATCTCAAGGAATTGAATGTGAGATAAGAAACCTCTTACCTTGCACTTTCCTTTGGTCAAGGGTATGTTTATCCTCATTTATAATGATCATTGTATGTTATTAGATTATACCAGAACCATATTCATATTTATTATTTCATACATTATTCATTTATGAATTTAAACTTCCCATTTAATAATAGTTTCAATGTTAAATTAACATTTTGGGTGATAATTACTTTATTTATCACATGTGTTTTAACTTGTTATTCTTGATTGTATCAATTAGATCGTGATTTAAATAATTCCATAATATAAACATGACTTATATATCATTAATATCTAGAATATAAATATTTATAAGAGACAGATATATTAAATGTAAAACAACATTTATCGAGATGGTAGGCTATATGTACGTATAAAAATTGTTTCTGTTTTCATATTGTATTCAACAGAAGTATGTGAATAAGATATATGTAATTACATAAATACACACACACAGACATATATATAAATATATTTATCTCCTGTATAATTATTATTTCATATATTCAATACATATTGTTAATATATATTTTTATAATCATCGATGAATGGTGAACGTGGAAATGAATCGCATCGCGTCGTAGAGATGATGATCCATACTTACACAGGAGCGAAAATATCTGTTCTTTAAAGGTTTGGAATTGGATGGTATATTTATTTTATAGAGAAATTATCTTGTTATTTTCATTATTTATATAAATATTACTCATTATTATATCCCTCCAAATAAAAAAGGGTTGAATAACAAATTACACCACAGCGTGGAGATGGTATACCGTACACACGCACCCATGGTGATATTATTATTCCTAGGATGGATGGAATAATTTACATGGTTGTTCCATATTTATAATAACATTACAATGTATATAAGGTACTAGAGTTATTATTTTGTTATGGTAATAACAAAAAAAGTAAGTTGAAGAAGAAAAGAACTTGAAAGAGGGTTGTGATATCATTACCTCATCTTCAGGTTCTTCTTTTTTGATTTGATCAAAAGGGCTCCTTAGGTTGGCTTTCTGATCAAACTAAGGACTATGTGATTAAGGGTGGATTGTTGAGTGAATATTTTGGAAGGTTATATCTGATCCAAATGGATTTGGAGGTGTGAATTTGAGAGAATGGGAACTTACCTTTTATAAGAGGGGTGAGGGGCACCTTAGGAAAAGATTAAAATATTATTTTATAATAAAATCATTTTCAGTTTATAATTGCTCGAAAATGAATTATTTAATATATATGGTGGGTATGGGTCGAAAAACACTCAAAAATAGGTTTTATATAAGTATGGGTCACTATAATATCCTTATCTTTTAGATTTAACTCTTAGTAAAGTAGTTTGACATTTACCATCTCTCTTTGTACATTTATATTATTTGTTTAAAAAACATACTATAAATATCCATTTGAACAAAAATTGGTTAATTAATGATAAACCAATCATTATATATGGATTTTTGCTGAGATTTAGTTTTTTAGGATTATTATATCCACCAATAATAATGTATTTGTTTTAAAAACTCATTTATGTCAATTTTTACATTATTTAATAATTGATTTTTTTAAAGTCCTAATGACTTCATTAATTCTAACTAAATAAATTTAATATAACCTAAAATTTCATATTCCCCTATAAAATTTGTTTATGTCATTAAAACGTTCAAATTATATTAATTTTAGTATTTATAATATCATTTTTTTGATTGTTTCATTAATAAAGAATATACAGCATCATTATTGTGTCATATATTAATATATTTATTTTGTGTCTAAAATTATTAAATAAAATATCATGAGGTATGAAATCTTCTTATATTTATAATGACTATTTATAGTCTAATTTCTCAATTATATATCCTTATATAAAAATTGTTTTACTAAAAGATATTTTCTTTTGTTATTTTTGTCTTTACTTTAGATTATTTAATATAAAATGTCATTATCACTCCCACGTAGCTCTATGGGGTCCCCAAAATTACTCAAGGATTTCCATTTTCTATAATTTATCATGAAATATGGTTAGGATACATGTTAGTTTAATTTTAAATTATTATAATATAATTTTTTAACCTTATTTACTGGATTTACCCCTTTAACCACGGTAAAAAAATGTTTCCTGAAGTAAAAATTCCTAATGTATAAAAATAAAAGTTACCTGTATAAATAATTTGGACCTCCTGATTATAAATATGGAAACCATTTTTCTAAATTCATAACACCGAAGTGGTGGAAATTAATTTAAAATTAATTCCCATTGTTAAAACCAAAAATGTGTTTTTTGGAAATAATAACTATCAAAAGATTGACACTTGTTTATGATAAATTTAAATATTAAATTACTTATAATGACCTAAATTTAATTAAATTATAAAAATTATAATCTAATTATACTTCCAAACCATTCAAATTAATAATTTATCACTTTTAATTATTTCGATTAGAAAAGTTGTTTTTATGTAATTTTCAATATTCATTAAAATATATAAGTTATCAGAAAATTACCAAAAATTTATCCAAACTAAATTTTTATGTCCCAATTACAACGAATATTTTATTTTAGTTTAATTAAATATATAAAATTGTTAAAATTTGGTTTTAAAATAAGTTCTCTATTAAAAGGCGGTAAAATTGTATTTTTTTGAAAAATACTAGTTTTATCTGAAAAAATAAATTTGTTCTTAAATTATGTCTAAGAAACTAATAATATGGATTAGTAAATTGTAAGTATTATTAAATGGTCATAATTTAGTTAATACTATTCATAACCACTTTTTAATGGCTAGTTTGGTTAGTCGTGGTGCACTTGAACTCAGTGTTGTGTGTAGTGCAAGTTATTGAATTACTTTAAAGAAATAACGTACTATGAAATATTGGGGTGTTACATTCTTACCTCCTTCAATAAATAGTTTCCTTGAAATTTGAAATTGATCTTTGTAAATAAATGGATGAAAATTGAAAATAGCTTTGGGAGAAAACCCACATCGGAAATTGGGTTAATAAAATTTAGTGTTAATAAGAGGAAACAGGAAATGAAAGGGTCACCACCAAATTATGATCTTGATTAGGAGAACCTTGGTGGAAATTAGAGACACATAATTGGAGGGGAAATGTTAATATTTATAAGGATTTATTGAGTTCATCAATCACAAACAATTGTAAAATTGGGGTCCTCAAATCCATCAATCCATGATGATTTACAATAAATCGGTTCAACAAAACATAAGGTGTTAGGATAACAGATTTCTGGTTTTAAGATCCATTTCCTGACGTTTTATGGATTCATTTATTCAAATAATAAGAGTAAAAATATTATATATATATATATATACACACACACACTTTACTTGTATTTTTTCATCCTTCATGTAATGCATACCACAAACTCATCTTTCACCCCAAAATATTTCAAAAAAAATTCTATTTATCCTAATCATATAGGGTTCCAAAAATAATTAATTTTTTATTCACCTATCAGACACTAAAAAATACAATATTATACAGTCTATGGACTTCAAGTAGTCAAGTGGTAGGCGATAAATCCCATTCACACCATGGTTGTGGGTTTGATTCCCACATCATTGTCTGACGTGACCGATTGTCACATAGTCTGCATGTTGTCCATTTCCTAAAACTATAGAATTGTAATATTCCAAAAATAATATTAAGAAATGTTTTAGCGTTAATCAAGACTGTCCAAAGTTCAACTTAATTCATTCCAACATTTACATTTATCCAAAATACCTCTATTCAAACTCACAATCAAAAATTTATAAGGAAGTTAAACACAACGAAGATCCCTTTTTCCATGTGATAACATGTGAATACCTTCATCATGTATTCTTTTAAAACATGGTAACACCCTCAGTTATCGTAAAACAATATTGATTAATTTCAAGCTCCCTTATTCTTTATAGAATATTGGACATACTCCTTATATCCAAAAATTTTGTAAACGTCAACAATGATAGAATATAGAATCCATTAATCAGTTCCAAGGTAGTCAAGAATATCCAATATAATTTATCCAAATCGACCATCTCTTTTTCAAAAATTTACTACATTATTATCAAGACCATATAATGTCAAACTCCCAATGAAATATTATTATTGTACAATCCATATTTATGTCCATAATTCATATGACCAGTACATCATTGAAACAAAACTCAAATGACGCAATACTTTAATAACAACATAATAACTATTAATAATGCATCTTCATCTTCGGTAGTATCATAACATGATTCTTATCAAATATTAGAATTTGGGGTATACTCTGATGATTTGGACGTTGATTCGCGTAGTGTCTCAACTCCTTTCTGATGAAGAATTAGACATTTGATGCCTTTTTCTCAACCTTGCAATCACTTACTTGGTGTCCTTTTTCTCCACAGTTATAAAAAATTGTCATTCCCTTTAAGAATTTACCATGGAGATTCATTCCACAATTATCATGTATGGGAAAATACATCTTTCCCTTATTCCAATTATCCATCTTTCTCTCAACCATATTTTTCATCTCCTTCTTCCTTTCAAATCCATAAGACTTAGATAATTATTTACTTATCTTATTAACAAATGATACTATTTTTTCATATTTTGTGAATACATGGGAGACTATCTCCCTTCAAAATTTTCACTTCATACCAAGAAATATTTTATCCTTCTTACTCTTTGGATCATACATATTTCTAGAGTTCTCATTCCTTCTACTGGGCGCCATTTCTAAACAATGGAATTCACTAAGTCAGTTTATGAATCACAATGAATAATTTAAAACTTGTAAAATACCTAACGTAAACTGAATTGTTTATAGATATAATCCATAATCAAAAAAAATATTTTCTTTGAAGAAGTATTTACTCTTTAATCCTTCATAATTGCTTGTAATGAAAATGTGAATTATCCTATGTATATCCCTTGAGAGTGTCGTAACCAAGAGTGATGCAAGGACCATTGTCTTGAACCAGTTCTCGTTCGACTCTATCTCAAAGCGGTGTTTTCCTGTTTTACCCCAATGTACGTCTGTGCTACAGTCGCCTCTACGTTCTTATATCAAGATACAGATTTATTGCTTGGATAACTCACAAATATCTATAGTACCAAAATTCTCGAAAGTTCATCTATACTAATTATTAATGTATATCTTAGGATAATGTGATATAATAAGAGTTTATCTAAATATAGTTTCCAAGGATGGTACAAAACATCCTCTAATACTAATTGTAATGCCTTGACCGCAATAACTCATAGTCGATGCATTATTTTAAAACAGTGGCATGATTACAGAGAATCATGTCCCGAAGGATAGAACAATTTATTAGTCTTGGAAAATAGAATATATACATGAAGTTAAACATTACAACATGAAAAAATAGTAATTTATTCCATTAGAAATGTCCAAGCCTCCAAGATTATGCTTGAAAGTCACTCCTAACTAACTTATTCAGATCATGTGAAAATAAAACATAAGAAAGGGATTAGCTCAGATGCTCAGTAAGGGTAAATAATTTAGCAGAACCTATGAACTATTAAGGAAATATTTTTAGTAAAAACATTAAACTTTTAAATATAAAAATGATCATAATATGGACAAAATAAATCAGACATTACCATATAAACATGAAAGTATATATCCGACTAGTCAAACAATCACATGTAATAACTAATTCCAAAATGATGGAATGTATAGTACTAGACGTTAATTTCTTTGTCAAGGCCTTGTGCGAGGACCTATGGGCTAACTGTAACTGGACCCAAACCTGGAGTGCCTTTGTAACCTGACTCCATCTCGGAGAGCCTCTATTACCGGACTCCAACCCGAAGAGCCTCTGTAACCAGACTCCAAACCGGAGAGTCTGATATTACCGGAGTCCAACATGGAGGGATTAATTTTACTAGTCCCTAACATTGAACATATGATTCCAACAGATTCACCATAAGAAGATGATGAAATATAATATAAACATTCATATTAAAACTAGCATACGAAATGTCAATTCTTTAACCACAAACCATGAATGTCATAAAAATAACTCATCCACAGTCAAACATGTCACAAAACCTTAAATACAATATGGATGATTTGTATCCTAATAAATAAAATTCAAACAAGTGTAAAATTTATCAATGGATGTTGGCATAAATGAAATCAAAACTATTAGAGAGAAATATCTCATTCTATTTTGAAATCAATTATGAGTCACATTATTATAAAGAAAACATTTAATTTTAAAATATTCTTATAAACTTTTAATGGAAGCTTCAATGATGTTATAATAGCGTAAAATAGCCTCACCCACCGTACAAGTTAATAAGACATTCCTACCTTAATATTTCTGAAAAGGTCATAATGTAACATGTTCAAAAAATGACGGAATGATTCCTTTAAAAATGTATAAGGTAAAAAAAAGATATAAATGTCTATATCCCATAGTTTAGGAAATAGTAAAAATGTTTTGAAATACCTTTTTTAGAATAATGGATGTGGATGTTAAAGAGGCCCCACTAGATAATTACTTATAAACAACCTCAGATAATGAAGAGATTGTAGAATTAACCCTTACCGATTTGGTAACACATGAAACATAAACCCCATGAAAGAAGGATTATTAAATAATGTTGCAAAGACACATAGATTAAATTATATTACCCAAATAGTACAATCATGTCTAGTACATACACCACACAAAAATAAATAGTGGTAAAACAATGTGTTTCTTATGGAAATAAGAAGTGAAATGAAATCCACATACAACGTTGAAATCAATTGAATTGTATGAAATTTTTATAATAACCACCAAATAATTCATATAATACCATGAATATAAATATAATCATGATAATATATATCAAATATAAGTATAATATACACCACATGTAATAAATAAGTGGCCAACAATATAAGTCTCATAGAATTAAATGTGAGATAAGAAACCCCTTAGGTTGCACTTTCCATTGGTAGATGGTACGTTTAACCTCCAGTATAATGACCATTGTTTGTTATTTGATTATACCAGAACCAGATTCATATTTATTATATCATTAATGATTCATTTATGAATTTTTTCTACCCATATAATAATAATTTCCATCTTAAATTAACATTTTGGGTAATAGTTGCTTTCTTTAACGTATGTGTTTTAACTTGTAATTATTTATTGTATCAATTAGATAATTATTTAAATAAATACATAATATGAAAAACTGATTTATATATCAGATATAATATCATATAAATATTTATAATAGATAGGTATATGAAATGGAAAACAATGTTTATGGAGATGGTAGGCCATACGTACGCATAAACGTTGTTTCTGTTTTCATATCATATTGAACGGAAGTAAGTGAATAAGATATATATAATTAAATACATACACACACACACATATATATATATATATATATATAAATATCTATATAATAATTATTATGTCATATATTACATACTAATTTGTAATATATATTTTTTTAATCATCAATGAATAGTTCATGTGCAAATGAATCTCCCCGTGTCCTAGAGAGGGTAATCTGTACGTACACACGAGCGACAAAATAATTTTCATATAGGTGTGGAATTGTATAGAATATTTATTTTAAATAAACATAATCAGGTTATTCTTATTATTTTTATACATATTACTATTAACTATATTCATCCAAATAATATAGTGTTGAATAACAAATCACGCCACTGCGTGGAGACGGTAAGCAATACGTACACAATCATGGTGACATTATTATTAATAGGATGGATAGAATAATTAATATGGTTGGTGAATATTTATAATAACACCACAATATATATAAGGTACTGGAGTTATTATTATTTTTATGGTAATAATAATGGAAGAGTTGGTGGAAGAAGAAAAGAATTTGGAAGAGGGTGGAGAAATCATTACCTCTTCATCAGGTTCTTCATTTTGATTTGATAAAAAAGGTTCTTTAGGTTGGCTTTATGATCATAATAAGGCCTCTAGGATTAATTTAAGATAGTTTTATGGATATTTGGGTAGGTTTTGGTCGATCCAAATGGCATTTGAGGTGTGAATTTGAGAGAAGGGTAAGTGCACATTTATAAGAGGGGTGAGGGGCACCTTAAGAAAATATTGAAATATTATTTTATAATAAAATAATTTTCGGTTTATGATGGCTCCAAAATAAATTATATAATGGATAAGGTGGGTATGGGTCTCAAAATACTCAACCAATAGGTTTTAGATAGATTTGGGTCAATATATTAACCTTATCTGTTATATTTAACTTTTAGTTAAATAGTTTGACATTTACCATGTCTATTTGCATTTTTATATTATATGGTTAGTAAACTTACTAAAAATTTCCAATAGAACCCCAAGTGGCTATTTAATTATACTACTATAATTATATATGTATTTTTTATGATTCTTAGATTATTAGGATTATTATATCCACCAATAATATTGTATTTGTTTTAAAACTCATTTTTGTCAATTTTGACATTATTTCATAATTGATTTTGGTTAAACTCTTAAAAAACTCATTGCTTAGAAATAAATAGATTTAATAAACCCTAACATGTAATATAAACCTATAAAATTTGTTTATGGCATAAAAAATTTCAAATTACATTCATTTTAGTATTTATAATATCATTTATAATATTTTTTCATTATTAAGGAAAATACTGCATCATTATTGTGTCATATATAAATATATTTATTTTATGTATAAAAATATTAAATAAAATATCATGTGTTATAAAATCATTTTATTTTTCTAATTATTTTTATAGTAAATTAGATTAATTATATATCCTCATATAAAACTTTTTTTACTAGAAGATATTTTATTTTCTTATTTTTCAATTTACTGTAGATTATTTAATATAAAATGTAATTATCCCTTTGAAGTGTCTTCATGGTGTCCCAAAAGCTTCACATGGATGTCCATGGTCGTAAATGTATCATTCAATAGCAGTAGGACACATGTTAACGTAATTTAATGATATTATAATATTATTTGTTAACCTTATTTACTGGATTTACCCCTTTAACCACGGTAGAAATATAATTACTAAAGAAAATATTCCTAATATCATAAAAAAAATTACCTATATAAAAAATTTGGACCTCCTGATTCTAAATATTGAATTCACTGTTCCAATTTGAAAACACAAAAGTGTCAAAAATTAATTTAAAATTATTTCCCATTGACAAAACAAAAAGTTTGTTTTTATGAAATAATAACTTTCAAAAGATTGACAGTTGTTTATGACACATTTAATTGTGAAATTACATATAATGACCTAAATTTTATGAAATGATAAAAATATAATCTAATTATACTTCCAAACCATTAAAATTCATAATTTATCACTATTATTTATTTCTATTAAATAAGTATCTTTTAATTAATTTTCACTATTCATGAAAATATGAAATTTAACGGAAAATTACCAAACATTTATCAAAACTAAATATTTATTTCCCTATTCTAAAGAATAATTTCATTTCATTAAATTTAATATTTAATATTTTTAAATATTGTTTTAAAAAAATTTCTCTATTAAAAGGCGGTAAAATTTTATTTTTTTGAAAATTAATTCTTTTATCTGAAAAAATAATTTGTTCTTACATTATGTCTAAGAAACTCATAATATGGATTCCTAATTTATAAGTATTATATAAAGTTCAAAATTTCATTAATACTATTCATAACCACTTTTGAACGGCTAGTATGATAAGTCATGGTGCGCTTGAACTCGGTGTTGCATGTAGGGAAAGTTATTGAATTACTTTGATGAAATAATGTACTACGAAATCTTGGGGTGTTACACACATATTATAAAAAACGTTTTCCAAGGGACTAGGCATTTATATTCTTCTAATATACAACCCATTCAAAAAAAATTCTTCTTTTTCATGAAGTTAAAGTAATAAATAATAATTAATGATTAAATAACCATTCTAAATACCCACAATAAATATCCACCCACTTTTTATTATAATGAATTTCTTCCCCATTACCATGCTTTTCCCCACCCTCACACTTCATCTTTAAAATATCATACAAAATACTAAGAGGATGGTAGAAATGAATAAAAATGTATTGAAACATATCTTATTCAAAAAAATGTTATACATGGACTCCATTGGATAAATAAATATTAATTTGAATGTTTTATTTAAATATAAGTTATTTTTAAACTATTCCTCAATAATTTTAATTGGTTTTTGTATAGCCTTATCTTTAACAAGTTTAAATGAATGTTCTAGCAGGTGGCTTGCCCCATGATCACCCAGAAAATGAACTATATAATAAATGGGATGTACATTGTATATAAATTACCTTTGGAATGTGATATATGATTTTGGACAATCACTATAAAAATGAATAATAATAAAATATTAATTCACAAGAATTTTAGAAATTCAATATGTGAAAAATGATAAAGAAAATTTGATCATCATGAATTATCTAATTCTCTCAAATCACAAGTCTTGATTTCAATAACCATGATTAACATAATAAATACATTCTACATTTTACTCATTTAATCTCATTAATATTAAAATATAAAACAGTGAATCATATTATTCTTATGAAACTCATGTCCCCAAGATAACCCATGTAATGAATATATACAAGTATGGATATAAAATTTCTATTTTAAATCTCAAATCAGGTTTTCATAAGAGAAATATTGTAGGGATGTTGAACATAAAAGATTTAAGAATTAAAACCCTATTATTATTAAGCGTAATTCATCTACCATTACTATATGGGGAAACCTTGTTATATAATGGATCTACAAAAAATAATTTCTCAATTAAGAAAAATGATCATCTTATTTAATCTAAAAATGATATTGAGAGTGAGGATGCATGCTGGAATGGTCCTAAAAGGTAAATGGAAATATAAATTCCTAAAAATCATTTAATGTCAAATATTTATATAATCCCTAATGTGGGACATAAATATTTACTTCCTCAAAAGGGTCATAAAATATTTTGTCTAACATCTGACTGTAGGTGGATCTTCCTGTAATTGAACCACAACATGTTCATTTTCTTAGCATGTATTTCTTCCTTCATAGTGGGGAATGATCATTATATAGGGTATACTAGATAAAACTCCTTCCCAATAATGTATTTAATGCATGAAATTTTTACAATGATTTATGGATCATCTTTATGTTTGGATTATACATATGTAACCTCCTCTTGCTTTTCGAGTGCTAGCACAATATGGTATGCATGAGTTGAATGATCAAAGGGAAAGTAAGTAAATTTCTTTACTTGAATATAATTATAAAATAAAATATTATTGATAATTTTCTCCCTTTTAATATAATTAGTATCTATATTGATTTCCTACATTTCAACCCCATAAATTGTTTCATGAGATTCTTCAAAATCGTGTTCAATTAATTTTGGGAGCTCCAAGTGTTCCTTGGCATGTTCATGTTCTTTTTATTTCTCTTCCTATGATGAAAATAAATAATTTTTTTAATATGTAAATTCAATGAATTTTGAAATAATACTCAATTCATATTGAATAAAATCAAATGAAATATATTTTGAGATAACAAAAACTCCATGAATATGCTTATATTTATTCTCTTATTCAGTTTTCATTGACCCTTCATGTTTGATTTTAGTGGATGAAGGTAGGTAGTCATGGTAGTAAATAATTTCATAAAATTAAACCACTTGGTCATTGTCATCCTTAAATGGTTCTACCATTTCAACTTTGGGGAGATAGTTTTTTTCCTCACACACTATCCAAAATTCATCTAGATATTTTTGATCTCCCACATGTAGCGTTTCTTATGTTTTCTCGATAAATGCCAGATAATATTCCAATTCTCTATACATTTTTATCTTTGGATTTTATAGGTCATTTAAAAGTTATTACACATATACTGTATCACAACCAGTCCCCTATTCTTATTCCACCTCAAAATGTCAGTAATTTGTTCAGGACACAAGGTCATGAATTCTCTGAAACATCTTGATTTTTTTTTATTTTATTTTTGTAATGACATATAAACTACTTATAATGTGAAACTAGAAACAAATAATAAAATTAATGATAAAATCTCTTGATATGGTTATATTTTTCATGAACACCTATCATATGACAAGAAAATGGAATTTTTTTAATGTAGCACATTGATTAACTAGGGTCATCTCACTTGTGGAACTTCATAGCTGTTAACCTAGTTAATATAATTCACCTAAATCTAATTTTTTTATATAATTTCTATGAATGAAATTAATTTTAAAAAGAAAAATAAAATCATTACATTTATAATATCATGACATAATATAGTGTCATTAAAAAGAAACAAATTTTGTTTTATATTTTTTCTTATGGGTTCCATCACACTATATGTAGGTACTTAAGTTTATTTTTTTAGTTTAATTTAGAAATCCCAAAATTAAACAAATTTTCTTTTAATTAGTGGATTGAAATATATAATTTCTATTGAAAACATAATTCAATATGCACCTATAATAATGTTTAGTAACATGACTCAATTGATAATGTGAAACTCTTCAAGTCATGATTCAATCATATGTCTTTTAATCCACTAAATAGGTCAAATTCATCACAAAAATAGTTTATTATAACTCAAAGTGAGGGAGAAGATTTAAATAGTGAATAAAAATGCGCTTGAGTTAATTTCAATTGTAGAAACCATTCTCACTCTTGCAATTCACTCATTCTCACCACATAATTAATGAAAATTATGAATTTAAGAGATAATGAATGGAAAACACCACGTATCTCTCTAGGGATAAACCATGATATAGCCCCTAATTATTTATATAAATATATCACAATTTAAATGAAAATAAATAAGGGAAAACAAAAAATAATAATAAAAGAAATAGAGTTATAAAATTAAGTAAAATAAAATAAGAACATATATAAAATAATAAAAACGAAAGAATATTAGAGAGAGAGAGAGAGCAATGGGAGTGATTGAAATAAAAATAGAGAAGTTACTAACAATGTAATAATAAATGAAAAATTGATGAAATTATAAAAAAATATAGAAAACAATATATAATTACAATAATATAAAATAAAATAAAATAAAAAATTAATTAAAATAATGGAAAATGGAATTGTATGGAGAATAGTAAGAAAATTAGAAATTAACAAACTATTTCATAAAATAAATCCAAATCTTAAATATATTTAATATAAACCTAGAAAAAGAAAATGAAAAAAAATCTTATATATAAAAAATTCAAGGACAACATTCAGCCAAGAATCACCTCCCTTGGTGGCTTCCCTCCTTGTGTGATAAAACACCCTCCAACAGTATGTACTCCTTCTATTTTTATAGTTATAGACTTCCATTCCTCCAGTATTTGGGAATATCTTCTAGATCAAAGGGGATCTTTATATCTCTATATTATTTTAATATCCCCCAAGACCATCATGTGATAATTTTGAAATGAGAAACACCAATGGTTCATAGATGTTTAAACCTTATGTAGAATGGCCTCATCTCATGCATTTTCATGGGGCTATAACATGGTGATGGATGTAGTGTTGTATAGTTTACATGGAACCGGCATTGTGGAATAGTGAATGGTAGTAGTGATTAGTGGTGTAACCTCTTTAATCTAGCCTTAAAAGTGTCGTGATTAACCTTTAAAATATTTTAATGGTGGTTGAACAAGGCTCCAAGGATGATCCAATGTAGAAAAGGGATTTTCTGGAGTTGTAGGAGATTGGTATTGAGTTTCCTAGTGGAATCCATGGTATATATAATTTGAATCATTAGTGGTAGGTTGGAATCAAGGGACAGAATTGAGTGAAGAGTGGCGTTGGAGTCTATCTGAGGTGTGGGTGAACATAAGCAACTAGAAACACTATCATTTTATTAATGAATAATTCTGAGAGAATTTATTTACCTCATAAGAATTAATGATTGTATCAATTATTATTTATATCAAAAGGAATGTGATCTCCATCTAAAATTCATGTAGTGGGGACAGGTTCCCTCATCCACTTGAACACACAAAAATATAGCCCACACCACATGAGGACCATACAGGCTATGACCCAACCAATTCTCAACATGGGCCTAACCCCACATTGGCAACATTCTTAGGCCTGATGAACCCATGCTCTCTCTATACTCTGTGGGATTAAGATTGACCTATTGTTGATCGCCTGGATTGCAAGATCACATAGATGGGGGCATTGTGGTGGGATTGGTCACGGTTGAGGGATGAGTTATATTGGGCCCCTATTTTTTGCTAACGACATGAAAATGAAAAAATATACTATGAAATTAAAATCCTCATCATAAAATAGTAATCCATAATTCACAATATTATTACAAAAACTAATAATTCAAACATTGAAAATTCATTAAAATAAGATTTAATAATATATTTATAAAATACCACATGTAAATATAATATTGAATTTTCTGGGTATTTAGATCAATAATCCATTTGAAATCATTGGAATTTATCTAGAAATATGCATAAAAATGAGCGTTTCAATATGTCTTGATTCTTCCATATCCCTTCATGAAATAATGTTATTCTTATGTCCCTTTTTGTAATAACCATTACCAATGTGTTCCAAATAATGGGTGGTTCGCGTAACTCTATTCACTATGGTGATTTTACCCTACATCCATCACTCTACTCTATTTATGGAACTATGTTAATAATATATGTTTATTAAACTAACTTATCACCGCAATCATTTCTCAACCCTATCCACATTACTATATTAATACTATTTCCTTCACATGGATATAATTCTAAAAATCTATTGACACAAGTGACATATACCCAATAAAAAAGATCCCATAATCCTTGTACAGTTTTTTTAATTTCTAATAAATATGGAATGTGATATCTCATAGGGAGTAATTTATTTCTGATGGGTCTACTGAAATTAAAATTTTTATAAAACTCCAAATAAATATTTTTATCAATTTATAATCTATATAGCTTTAGTGTCAAAATCATAGGAATAATAATTATCTTTAAAATTAATTAATGAAAAAGAAATTAAATTGTTTTTATTTTTTTGATGAAAAAGAGAAATTGAAGTATGGATTGGGTTTGATATTAGTGGAGTGACATTCAAGGTTTAGTGTTTTTAGGATCATGCATTAGGGATTTAATTGGTTATGATTTTATTCCGGATTGATGTCCAAATTGGTTCATTCGGGATCCTTGTTCTTGGTATCCTACGCTAGTCCTACTATTTCACCATTGGGATAGTCATCGACTAAATTCAATAACAAAACACGCCAACCCCAAACCCTATTTAAACATAACTAACCTCAATTTCCTATTGGTCAAGAATAAAATTGGGAAAATAATTGATTTCATGAAATAAACATCCTATAATCACATGAAATGGTTATTCAATTGCAAAAAAATAAGTATACTGTAATTGGTAAACTATATCAAAGTAATCAAATTCAAAAATGTGAAATAGAAATAATCCCTATGTGGAACATCACCTTACAAGAACATCATCTAACAGAACAAAAACTACATTCTCATTCACGGAATGATGAGAAGAGTTTCAAGGATACCCTAGGAAGAATGGAGGTGAATAAGGATGGAAAAGTTAGGCTCTAGATCACCACTCCATCACCTAACAACATCTGTCAGCTCCCCTTAGTCTAGAATGAATCTGATGGTATGGATGAGATGTTAATATAAAGTTTATATATCAACCATTGGATTCCAGCATAAATTTAATTTTCTATATAAGGAATCATTCAAAATGTTTTTAATTTTACATGATGTGAATTCATCATCAGTAGCTTATTTTCCATATCTGTCAAGACCATAACATTACAATGTATATTTATGTGTAAGATGTAAAAATTATATTTACTATTTGTAATGGAATTGTGACTTTTCCTTAGTGGAAAAATGTTTGTAATAAAATCACATTATGCAATGAAATACACACTGTGTAATTCCTCTACTTCCATTCCACATCTATGCTAAATCCCCAAAATTTTGGTGGGTCACCATTTTTACATATAGGTTTTATCCTACCATAAAACAATAAACTAGTCAAACATATCACAAATTAAAAAGAATATTAATTTAAATATAGAAATTAATATATTTAAAAACCATAAAAAATATGTATAAAATATATATTACAAATAACCCTATAGTTGAAGTCATGCTTTTCCTCAATGATAGAATCTCAACATACTACAAATGACTTTTACCATACCATGATTCAAATTCAATTTCAAGAGAATCCACTTATCAAATGGAAAAATTTAATATTCTTGCATAAAATAATAATATTCATCGAGTTCTAATTACTTCAATAAAAAAATAAACCTTCTATTTTACTTTTCTCCTTTCAGTCAACCAAACGTATTCAATCATCCCTTTTCATTTTTATTTTTTTACTAATTCAGATAACATTTTCAATTTACATGGAATGTATATTTTTTCTCATAATTACTAGTAATTATAAAAATATTTGAATACATACCATAAAACTATATAGCTTACTATATGATTCCAAAGAATCTAACATCTGCACTACTTGAAGAAGGATATCTAAAATAATAATGAGGGATTCACCATTAAGGTTAAAATGACTCTGATTATTTAGTGTATAAAGGTAAATGATGTAAAATTAAAAGTTAAAAAATGAGTTTCAACTATAACTAAAAATATATGATATAAAAATATAATCTAAATATAAATCTCCATTTAAATATACGATTTATCCCTTCCCTTAAAAACTATAAATGTGGGATCATGATAATTGTATGAAAAATGAATGAATAAACATCACATTCCCTATATTGTATTCTATAATGATGGCTATTATTAATAAAAATCTCACATCCACGACCAAGAAACATAGGATCAAAAGATCAACAATTTTGGAAATGTTGATCTTTGATCTTCAAAGGTCACAACCAATTTCTATTCACTTTTTTCAAATGTTTTTCTTTCTATAAGATATTTTTTATTAGGAGAATTAAATCATGAATTATAATTAAAAATTCAACATCCCCAAAAAAATACCCAAAAATGTACATCACAGTATACACTAGAAAATCCCTCTCCCTCACTTATTAATTTAAATATCATAAAAAGGATTTTGAGGGAGGTAAGAATATATAAATTACTGTCGTGACCTATCTCCTTTATAATAAGTTTTTTCATGGATTATATGGTCATAATGATTAATATCATGTGTTTTTAAGGATAATGGATAAAAATATTCCTCAATCATTTTAAAATTGATTTTTCATATTCATAGATTCAATAAGATGCAAAGAATGTTCAATAAGAAAGAATACCTTAGTTTCTCAAGAAATATATGAATAAAATAATAGAAATTTTTGTATCATTGAATTTATCTCTAATAATATGGAGCTCTTGTAAAAATAATCATGGAAAATAATATGAATAATTAAAATAATTACTTCAAATATCATAAATTTAAGGAATGAAAATCTCAGAAAAATTTCATTTACCAAAATTATATTTCTACCCTAAATCTTGATTTTTCAATCCCAAATACAAATGATTATCCCTTCATATTATTTCTCCCATTTTATCATACAAATTTATTGATAATGTAATAAAAATTCATTGCCGGATAATTATATTGAGTTTTTTATGTCCACTAGTTCAATTTCTTAATGTAAGAATAAAGGGTTGGCATGCAATTTCTAGTTAAAAAGTAAACAATTAAAATAGTGTGAAATACAGTAGAAAATTAAATAATTAAAAATATTACTCCCCTTTCAAACTTAATCCTTTAACATTGGATATATAGGATCTTTATGGACCTTTAAACGACATGTAAATTACCTTCATGACATGAAATTGTTCTGTAGCCTCCTCTTATGTTTCTTACTTCATAATTCATCCTTCATAAATTGTCTTATAAAAATAAAAATTCAAAATTGATAGAATATGATAGAACTATGAGATAAAAAATATTTAGCGATGAGTTTTTTATCCTAAAAATAGAAAATAAAATAATTACATAAAACATGGGTTGCCTCTTAGATGCACTATTATATATAGTCGATGGATCGACTATACAACCTTCAACCATAAGTGGATGGTGGTAGGAAAGTGGTTACCTTATCTAGATCCAAAATATGTTTAATATGTGATTCCCTTGTGTAGATGGGTCCTCTCCCTTTCGATGAAACTATTCTAACTCTAACAATATATAATAATGTCTCAATTTCCATAGCCCAATCTAGAGGTTCTTAGCCCTTCTTGAAAAATAAAATGGTAGTTCACTGACAATAAACATATGCAGTCATTATTTTAATTTCCCTTGGATGAATTTCCCTCCAATATATTTTTATTTCTCCTCAAATTTATAAAATCAATTTATATTTTTCATACATTCTTCATCACTTTCAACAATTTATATTTCATCTCTTTTCCCATTGAAAACATCATATTGTTCTTTTATTTGAATAACTTTTGAAAAGTACACTATTGTTCTCCTGATTTCTTCATTTCCCTATGAAATTTGAAATTCACCTCTAATCCTCAATCTTTGAAACTCAGTTCTCCATTTTGATCATAAATATAAACCCTTCACATAGATAGGAAATGTCTTAACAAGATTAATGAGATCTTATCGTCATCCATTTACATCACCAGAAAATTCATCAGAAAATAGAACATATCTACATTGATGTTAACATACCGATGTAGTCTTTGAGGATATATAACTATTGTATCATCTTGTAGAAACATTATTCAAGTTGCGCTTAGAAAGACCCATACTATACATAATTTGTTATTACTTCAAAATTGAAGCATACTTATTAAAACATATAACAAAACCATGAAAGGACCGTATAGGTAGAGTGTCTTCAGAAACAAGGAAACATAAACAACTGGTTCATTAAGAATCAAAATTATCTCCCATTTACTTCATCATATCTAGAATCCCTTTTTGGAATATCCTACTTAATACCCTTCTTCCTAACCTAGGGAAAAGAAAACATACAAAAGGGTGATCTCAAATGCTCAGTAAGGGTAAACAAAATTAATATCAATCATATCATATTCATAATAACATAACATTTTGAATATATTTACCTGCAAAAGAGATCGTAATATCATAACATGGGATAAATCATAGTGGTGAAATGTAATCCCAGTAATCATAACTTAAAACATGAAACATTGTTTCATACACACATAATCATAGAAAATCCATTCATATTAGTCAAGGCTCATTTCCAAGACTATCATAGTAGACAAAGTCCATTACTGAACCGAGTTCACTCCTCGTTCCATTCCAGTATCACTGAGCCGGATTAACTTTCCATTCCAGCCATGTCTATCTCATGAGATATAAATATTTACCCAATGCATTTGAGGGAGATATAGGTCACACCCATCTCATAATGATATTATTCTTATGTGTGCCACAAGATCATAAATTGTACATCATAGCATAACCCATGTAATAAAAATGGTATTTTTAAACATCATGCCATTATAACATAATCCATATAAGATAAAAAGACATCATAAAATTAATTCCATCAAATCAATGTAAAAATAGAGATATAAATAGAACCCTATATTATCTTAGATGGAAAATAATTTTGATAAAACACCTGAACTCAATTCCTGAGGAAAATACCCTTTCTACTTCAAAAATATTTTTCCTTTCATAACATGTCGTACAATTTTAATCTAAAAAAAGCTGATTTAAAATAAACTTTAGAACTTGTAAAAGTAGATTCATTGAAATAATGTTCTATGAAATCATAAAAAATCCATTGATTCTATATAAGTTAAAAAACATTATTCTTATACATTGGCCGAAAAAGTCAAAAAGTACCTCATACTAAATACGACAAAAGATTCTATTCATATATTTTACTAAAAACACACCAATGGGTAAAATTGGATTTAGAAAATTGACGGAGGATAGGAATAATATTACATATTGAGGAAACAAGGATGTGGGTGATAAATATTCCCCAGTAAGTTCGGATGTAAAAACAATCTCGGATAAAAATGAGATTGTGAGATTTTTACATACCTTATGTCTGATTTGCTTCGTACGTGTCTAAACCTCCTCTATAATGTCTTAAAAAATGTTATTGAATTATTACATAATCTTAATCATTGTTATGATATTATATATGGTCATATTCGTAGCTTCTTATTAATAATATTTCATTGCTACTTGTTATATGGATGTTTATTGCTTTTTGTTCTTATGCGTGTTTTGTCGAATAAATTCATAATCTTCTTTTTTGGTTATATATAACTCATTTAAAGAATTTTATTAGTGTAATATATATCATATTTATTTATTTAATTCATTTATATAATAATTATTCAATGAAGATCATGTATAACGAGTCACATCACATCGTGGAGATGGTAGGCCGTAAATACACACGAGCGATGATATCATTCCCATGATCGTGGAATTGTATTGAAGTGTATGTATACTATTTTAGAATAAATATCACATTAAAATAATCATATATAGGTATTCTTTACACCAGTATACCCATCCAAGTAAGGAGGTGGTGGAAAACAGTTTACACCACTGCGTGGAGACGGTATTCCGTACGTACACACACGCGGTGATTTCATTTTCTGTAGGATGTATATAAGGTGAAATAGGGTTGTTTCATATTTATAACATCATATCAGTATATGAGTGATACTAATGTAATTACTTCATAATAAAACAATGAAAGAAGAATAAGTAGAATAAGAAATAAATTTGAAAGAATTGGTATCGGATATTACCTCTTCTTCGACATGCATCTTTGAAACCTCCTATTAGGGCACTAATATTGGTCTTTGAAGAAGACCAGGACCTCTAGGATGATTCTAGGAAAGTGGAGAAGATAAATTTGTAGGGGTTGTCCAAGATTTAATGCTCAATGTGGTGTGAAGAGGAGAGCGAGGAGGTGCCCTTTTATAAGGGAGGAGAGGGGAACCTTTGAAATTATAAGAAATATTAATTTATAATAAATTTTAACCTCACATAAAAACCTCAAAAAATGACTCAAATCAAAAGGTTAGATGAGATAGGGTTGTAATCTCATCAGAAAATAAAATTTATACAAGTTGGTAATTCATTTTATACAATATAAACATGATTTATCCTTATATAGTCAATTTAATTTTATTTGTGGTAATAATATTATAATTTTTATATCATTAAAATAGTACTTATATGTTGTGAATTGTCCATAATTATATACTTTATTACATTTTCGACCATATAAATTTTAATTTACAATTTTCAAATTTTTTTTGTGATTTTTAAACAAATTTATAATATGTAATTTCTATAAATTAACAATAGTTTCAATTTTGACACTATTCATTTATTTGAGTTTAAATAAAATATATAAAAGAAGATATGTTCAAACTAAAATATTTAGTATATTCATAACAGGTCATTTTTATCTAGAAAATTATTTAAGGAATTTAAATATTTTATATATTATTTATTTTAGTACTTTTAATATAATTTATTTGATATTTCAATCAATAAAATAATATCAACATCACTATTGTGTCATAATTAATGATAATTATTTAATCCGTAAAAATTATAAATTAATTCATGTGATGTAGATAATTTTATTAGATTTATAGGGACCATTTATAACCGATGTTTTATGATGTTTATCACTTAGTTAAAATTATTAAACTTATATGATTTAAGAGAGTGACATGTTGTCACATTCTTTGGTTTTAATAATAATTATATTATTTCATGGTAAAAAGTCCATGAAATGAATCTAGTCAGACCCTTAGGTGATATGGGTCGACTTGTATTCATCCAATAGGATTTTCGAATGTGTTAGGTTTATTTTATAATATTTTTTTACCCTTAATTACCAGATATAGCTTTAACTTTAGTAAATAAAAATTACCGTAGTTACTATTTATAATATCAAAAAAATTAAAGTAACCTATTAACATAATTTTTACGCACTGAATTCAAATATGGAATCCATTTTTCAAAATTCAAAACCCAGAAGTTGAAGTAATTAATTTAAAATTAATCCCGTTGTTAAGAAAAATGGTTTTAAAAGTTAAAACATTGCCAAAGATTGAAATGTTTTTACCTATGAATTCAATGTAAAATTAAATGTAATGGCATATATTATATTAAATGGTAATAATATATTCCATTTATAATTTAAAACCATTTAATATTATAATTTAACCATATAAATTATTGCGATGAAAAAAGTTTTTTTAAATTAAAATATAGTGTGTTTTTACTCTTCATTAAAATAGTAAAGTTATCAGAATAATATGAAAATTTTATCCAAGGTAAATTTATATATCCTGATTCCAAAGAAGAATTTTATTTTATCAAATTGAACTTATAAACATGTCAGAAAATAGATTTAAAGTGGGTGCGCCATCAAAAGGGGGCAAATGGATTATTTTAAAAATTATTATTTTACCCGAAAAATTTATTTTGTTCTCATAACATGGATAAGCTAGCATGGTCTTGTCAACTTAATGCCTCTACCACCTTGTTTTCATTCCCAGGGTGATAATGAATTGATCAGTCGTATTCCTTAATCAGCTCCAACCATCTTCTTTGGAACTTATTCATCTCCTTTTGTGTGAAAATATACTTTTAACATTTATGATCAGTATAAATATAACTCCTTTCACCATAAAGATAATGCCTCCAAATCATTAATGAAAATATTACCGCAGCTAACACCAAATCATGAGTTGGGTAATTTTTCTCATGGATTTTCAACTGTCGTGAGTCATAAGCTATCACCATATCGTTTTTCATGAGAACAAACCCCAATCCATTCTTGGATGCATCACTGTAGATCACAAACCATTTTCCACTACAAGGTAGTGTGAGCGCATGTGCACTGGATAACCTTCTTTTCAACTCCTTGAAATTATCTTCACACTCCTCCATCCACACGAACATAACTCCATTTCGAGTCAACTTGGTGAGTGGATTAGATAATCATGAAAAATATTCCACAAAACGTCGATAATATCCAGCCAAACCAAGAAAACTCCGGATCTCAGTTACTAGTGTTGGTCTCGACCATCTTTCAATGACCTCTCTTTTTGTTGGATCCATAGATATACACTATTTTGAGATTATGTTACCCAAAAATGAATCTTTTTTAAGCCAAAATTCACACTTGTTAAATTTGGCATAAAGCTTATCTTTCTCAGGGTCTTCAATACAATTCTAAACTGATATTCATGTTCTTCCTTTATCTTTGAATTGACAAGAATGTCGTCTATAAAGACTACCACCAACTGATCAACATAGTCTCTAAAGACTATATTCATTAGATCCATGAAGATAGCATGGGAATTAGTAAGACCAAATTGAATCACTATAAATTCATAGTGTCCATACCTTGTACCGAAAGCCATCTTTGGTATATCATTTTTTTGACCCGTAATTGATGATACCCTGAACAAAGATCAATCTTTTAAAAGTATTGAGATCTGCATAGTTTTTCAAATAAGTCATCATTGTGTGGGAGAGGATATTTTTTCTTGATTGTGATCTTGTTATGTTCTTGATAATCAATGAAGAGTCTCATTCATCCATATTTCTTCTTAACAAACTGAACAGGTGCTCCCCAAGGTGACGCACTAGGGCGTATGCATCCCTTATCAAGATTCTCTTAGAGTAGCTTCTTCAATTCCTGCAACTCAATTGGGGCCATTCTTTAAGGTGTCTTTTATATGGTCATAGAACCCGGTATGAGTTATATTGAAAACTCAACTTCACGATTTGGTGGAAGACTTGGAAATTCTCTGGAAAGACATCATCAAACTCCAGTACAATGGAAATATTCTAAATCGTGAGTTTCTCTCCAACCATTTGAGATAAATAACCTTCATTTAATAGAATCAAGACCCATAAGATGGAAGAAATTTCCACTGGAAGGTTATATTCATCCTTGAATCGATAGATGATAGTAGAATGATCGGGAATATTAAATGTGATTTCCCTTATTTGGAAATTGATATGAGCTCCATATAAAGAAAGCCAATCCATGCTAAGAATCACATAAAATTACACTATAGGAAGGATCACAGGATTTGCAAGAATCACTTTCCCAAAAACATTAATCGGAGAAGAATTGTAAACTTTTGATGCGACTGTTGTGCCATTAGGGGTTGTCACAGCTAACTCAACATCTAATTGTTGAGGTAGTACGAGGATACCCTTAGAAAATTCTTTAGAATTAAAAGAGTGAGTGGATCCAGAATCAAATAAAACATTTTCTACTTTATAGTGGATAGTAAGGGTACCTTTCACCACTTCATTATCATATTCCACATCGTCGATAGTAATTGCATGTGACATTCCTTTGCCTTTGGCCTTAAGAGTTTGTTGACATCGATCATCAGCAACAACCCTTGGATTTGGGCATTGATTGGAATAATGCCCCATCTCCTTGCACTTGAAACATTGAATTGTAGGAGGTGAATTCTGTGTATCCCTTTCTTTGTTCACATCATTAGACATCTTCTTCCCATTATTTCGACATTCAAATACCCGATGACCTTTTTTCCACATTTGAAACATTTACTTGTCCCTTTAGGAAAACTCCCTCCATGATTATTTCCAAACATTGAGCCTAAGAGAAAACTCATCTTCTTTTCAGTGTGCTCTTTATATTTTCCTTTGAATTCCATTTTCTCTTCTTATCAAATTCATATGACTGATGGGTTACTCCAATCATCATCTCAACCTTGAGAGAACATTGATGAATTTCCTTGTAGCTATTAAAGTCCCTTATGGCTAAATCCCGTTGAAGACTTGGTTTTAAGACACTAGTGATTTGATAGATCTTACTCTCAGGTTAGAAAATAATCCCGGAAGCATACCTTGCAAGCCTTGTAAAATTTTCTTCATAGGTACCAACAGATTCATCATCATTTTCCTTCAGTTCAAGAAATTCCTTCTCCATCTTTGTTTGAAGAATACGAGTGAATTACTTTTTGAAAAATAAGTTATTGAACTCATCCCATTCCATGGACTCAATTTCATCTCTTTTCCTTGTATTCTTGATAAGATTCCACCATTGATCAGGATCACCATCCAAACAGTACACTACTAAGATGACTTTGTCATGTTCAGAACATTGTAGAACTGAAAATATCTATTCAGTGGTACTAATCCATTTTTCAGCAACTAATGGATCAGAAGACCCGCTAAATGAAGGTGGATGATGCATCATGAAGGATTCAGTAGAATGTTGCTCCTTCCTTTGCTCATTTGGACGTCCTGCATAGTTCATAGCTTGAGAAAGTTGTGTGAGCATGGCTACAATATTTTTAATTCCATCTCCCATAATGTTTGGTTCCTCAGGGGGACAATCATTACATTTCCCGTCACATTCAGCATTAACACAGTTCCGTTCGGTTCCAGCCATTTATTAAAACCAATAAGAATAGTGTGAGAAAAACTAATCATAATTGGAAAACCACATAATAAAGAATAAAATTTCACACTTAAGGTCTTATCATAGGTTGTCATTTATAAAACACTAATATTTTTCCTATTCTTAGATATATCATTATGGTTCTCAATAAGGATTTCGCATCCTAGCTTCCAAAGGTTGACTATACATTTCCTCCGATACAATCTATAATGACCCATAATCTACAGACATTGTTATTACATAAAAATTTAATCATACTTATTACAACATATAACAAAACCATGAATGGACCATATAGGTATAGTGTCCTTAGAAATTGGGAAATATAAAAAACTAGTTCATAAATAATTTATATTGTCTCCAATTTATTTCATCATATCTAGAATCGCTTTTTAGCATATCCTGCTAAATAAACTTCTTCCTGGCCTGGGGAAAAGAAAACATACAAAAGGGTGTGCTCAAATTCTCAGTAAGGGTAAACAAAAGAAATGTCAATCATATCATATTCATAGGAACATAACATTTTGAATAGCTTAACCTGTGAAAGAGATCATAATATCACAACACAGGATAAATCATATTGGTAAAATTCAATCCCAATAATATTAAATTAAAACATGAAACTTTGTGACATACACACATAATCATATAAAATCATTTCATATTAGTCGAGGCTCATTTCCAAGACCATCGTAGCAGAAAAATTCCATTACTGAACCGAGTTCACTCATCGTTCCAGTCCTGTATCACTGAACCAGATTAACTTGTCGTTCCAACCATGTCCATCTCATGAGATATAAATCATTACCCAATTCATTGGTGGGAGATATAGGTCCCACCCATCTCACAATGATACCATTTTTATCTGTGCCACAAGATCATAAATCATAAGACATAGCCTAGCCCATGTAACAAAAATGGGATTCTTAAACATCATCCCATCATAACATAATCCTTATAAGATAAAAGGACATCGTAAAATTAATTCCATCAAATCAATGTAAAAATAGGGATAGAAACATAACCCTATATTATCTTATATGGAAAATAATTTTGATAAAACACTTGAACTCAATTCTTGAGGAAAATATCATTTCTACTTCAAAAACATTTTTCCTTTCTTAACATGTCATTCAATTTTAATCTAAAAGAAGTTGATTAAAAATAAACTTGAGAACATGTAAAATAATCATCATGGTAATAATGTTTTATGAATCCATAAAAAATTCATTCGTGCCGTATAAGTTAAAAAAACATTCTTCTCGTACTTTGGACGGAAAAGTCACAAAGTACCCCGTACTAAAAATGAAAAAAGATTCCATTCATATATTTTACTAAAAACTCACCAATGGGTAAAATTGGATTTAAAAAAATTGTAAGAGGATAGGAATAATATTAAATATTGAGGAATCATGGATGTGGATGATAAATATTCCCCAGTACATTCGTAAGTATAAACAATCTCAAATGAAATGAGATTGCGAGATTTTCCCTTACCTTAGGTCTCATTTGCTTCGTATGTGTCCGAAACTCCTGTATAATGATTTAAATAATGTTGTTAACTTATTCCAGAATCTTACTCATTGTTATGATATCATATATGGTCATATTCTTAGATTCTTATTAGTAATATTTCATTGCTACATGTTATTCGGGTGTTTAATTCTTTTTGTTCTTATGCGTGTTTTGTCGATTAAATTCTAATTCTTCTTTTTAGGTTATAGATAACTCATTTCCATAGTGGTATTAGTGTAATATATATCATATTTATTCATTAAATTCATTTATATAATCATTATGCAATGAATATCATGTAGAACGAGTAACATCACATCATGGAGACGGTAGGTCGTACGTACACACGAGCGATGATATCAATCCCATAATCGTGAAATTGTATTGAAGTGTATGTATATTATTTTATAATCAATCTCAATTTACAAAAAAAATATATAGTTATTATTTACACCATTATACCCATCCAAGTAAGGTGGTGGTGGAAAACAGATTACACCACGGCATGGAGACGGTATTTCGTACGTACGCACGCGCGATGATTTCATTTTCCATAGGATGGATAGAAGGTGAAATAGAATTGTTTCGTATTTATAATAACATATCAGAATATTAGTGATACTGATGTTATTACATCATAATGAAACCACTAAAGAAGAAGAATTTGAAGAATAAATAAATTTGAAAGAATTGGTAACAGATATTACCTCTTCTTCGACATGCCTCTTTGAAACCTTGTCTTAGGGCACTAAGATTGGTCCTTGAAGAAGACCAGGACCACTAGGATGTTTATAGGGAAGTGGAGAAGATAACTTTTCAGTGGTTTTCTGAGCTTTAAGGCTCAATGTGGGGTGATTAGGAGAGGGAGGGGGTGCCCTTTTATAAGGGAGGAGAGGGGCACCTTTGGAATTATAAGAAATATTAATTTATAATAAATTCCAACACCACATAAAAACCTCCAAAAATGACTCAAATACGAAGATTAGATGAGATAGGTTTGTAATATCACCATACAATAAAATTCTTACAAGTTTGTAATTTATTTTAAACATTATAAACATGATTTATCCTTATATAATCTATTTAATATTATTTGTGGTAATAATATTCAAAATTTTAATTCATTACAAATATTTACTTATATGGTCTGAATTATCCATAATTTTATACTTTATTACATTTTAGACCATATAAATTTTAATTTACAATTTTTAAATATTTTTGTTTTTTAAAACAATTTTATAATATGTAATTTCTATAAATTAACAATAGTGTCAATTTTGACACTATTCATTTATTTGAGTTTAAATAAAATATATAAAGAAGATATGATAGAAATAAAATATTTAATAGATTCATAACATGTCATGTTTATCTAGAAAATTAGTGGAGAACATTAAATAGTTCATATAATATTTATTTTAATACTTTTAAAATCAATTATTTGATATTTCAATCAATAAAATAATTTCAACATCACTCTTGTGTCATAATATATGATAATTATTTAATCCCTAAAATTTATAAATAAATTCATGTCATGTAGATATTTTTATTATCTTTCTAGGGAGTATTTAAATCCAATGTTTTATGATGTTTATCACAAAATTAAAATTATTACACTTATAAGATTTAAAAGAGTGACATGTTGTCACTTTCTTTGGTTTTAATAATAATTATATTATATCATGGTCAAAATTCCATCAAATGAATCTAGTCCGACCATTAGGTGATATGGGTCAACTTTTATTCATCCAATTGTATTTTGGAAAGTGTTAGAGTTATTTTATAATCTTATTTTTACCCTTAATTACATGATTTACCTTTAACTGTAGTAAAAAAAATTACCGTAGTTACTATTTATAATATCAAAAAAATAAAAGTAACCTATTAACATAATTTGGACCCACTGAATTCAAATATGGATCCATTTTTCAAAATTCAAAAGATAGATTTTTCAGTAATTAATTTAAAATTAATCTTGTTGTTAAGAAAACAGGTTTAAAAAGTTAAAAATTGCCAAAGATTGAAATGTTTTTACCTATGAATTAAATGTAAAATTAATGGTAATGACATAAATTATATTAAATGGTAAAAATATATTCTATTTATACTTTAAAACCATTTAATATTATAATTTAACCATATAAATTATTGCGATGAAAAAAGTGGTTTTTAATTAAAATATAGTGTGTTTTTACAATTCATTAAAATATTAAAGTTATCAGAATAATATGAAAATTTTATCCAAAGTCAATTTTTATATCCTGATTCCAAATAATAATTTTATTTTGTCAAATTGAACTTATAAATATTTCAAAACTAGATTTATTGTGGGTGCTCCATCAAAAGGAGGCAAAACTGCATTTTTTTAAAAATACTTATTTTACCAGAAACAATTATTTTGTTCTCAAACCATGTTCTAGAAAATATGTAAGATGAATAATAATGTAATAAAATTTAAAATTTAGATAATACAATTAATAACAGCTAGTTTATAATATTATAATAATATATCATTATTTAGTGAAACTCGGTATTGTGTACTACACACGGTATCGAGGAAGGTCGTGAATGCGTGTAACGCAAGCCAAGTTACTGTTGTGTGCAGTGAAAGAATCCATCGATGTTGCGTTTAACATAATACATAAAAAATATATTTGTCATAAAATATAAGGGTGTTACAGAGCTCAACTCTCTCAATCTCAGGCTCGTGAATGTTATATGTTACATTATATTTACACTAGCACCTAAATAACATTAAGAAATATAAAATATATTAAAACAAACAGTAATCAATGTGGAAAAACTACATATATCACACTATATTCATGGTAGAATGATCTAAAATACATCTGATCATTCTCCAGCTGATGGAATTGTAGCTAATTCATTAATCTAATTTCTGTTCATCACCAACTTCATTATAAACATTTCATAAATGAGTACATTATCAACTGCCTCAGAAAATGGGATTTTGAAATATATATTTTTGAATATATATAAGAAAATATATTTTTATTTTTCAATAATTATCTAATTAAATGGACTCTGATATGGTAGTGTATGTCTTTATAGTATCGGTGCTTCCAATTTTTTATGATTGACAGCTTATCTATGGTTTTCTATACATGATTCCATTGGTTGTTCTCAAGTATTAATAATACATTATGCACTTATTATTTGTTTTATCATTAAAATTGTAATAAATATGTCTTTAACATGTATATAGATATATTTTTTGGATATCATGGATGTAATACTTTCGTCCTTTCCCTAAGTGGCATGTAAATCCAACCGACCTGAATTTGTATGTCCCACATTGTATCTTTTTGATTTTGTGAGTTGTTTCTGAATTCACTGATCATAGTACCTTGATCTTTTTAATAGGATATTAAATCTTTATGTGTTTCTCTTATTTTAATCATAAATGTGGCATGGGTTTTCTCTAGTGACTGGATTTGACTAGTTAGTTTTTTCCCATGATGTTGAGGTTGAAAACGATGTTTTGGTGGATGAAATAATTAACCTTAATTTTGGTTTTGTTTTTTTCGATTTTTTGGTTGTTTTTGTGTCCTGCATCCCTATGCATAATTTGGAAAATTATAATCCAAATAATTAACATATTCATATTACATACATTTTGGGATTTTAATTTTTTATCATCGCATTGAGTTTCAATGACATAACATTCCTTTGGTAGGAATCCCAGCTATTGTATACCATGTTCACTCTATGTAATAGACCCCTTCTAGATTCCAACAAAACATGTTTATTATCCTCTTATAAAACAACTCATTTCACTCTTCTTGTGAATTCCTCATAATTGAATCCCCTGTAGTATAATTAACTATCAAATGATTTACCTTTGATAACACATTTTAGAATGTTTTAAATAATAACTACATTTCAATATTTTGATGGGGGAATCATATTATTAAAACATCAAATATTTCCCAAGATCATTATAAAGAATTTTAATTATATTTCTCAAAATTTTAAATAACTACACATAGATTTTAAGGAACTGAGGTTAGGAAAAAATTTCTCTTGAATTTATTTTCAAAATCATCCTACGTGATGATTTAATTCAGGGTTACTCTTTAGGTCAAATCCATAGGTTTTTTCATTAATGAGAATCTGAAGAGGAATATACTAGCAAAATTATGTGTTATGTTATAAAATTAGAGCATGACATAAATTTATTGAAAACATTCAATGTGTGAATTGGGGTCATCATGAGGTATCCTAGAAGATTTTGGTGAATGTGGGATCATTTGGGCGACCTCCGATTCAATTTGGAAATGTTGATAAGAAATGGGGGTTTGAGAATACATGGAATAGACCCCATTTTGGAGGGACTTATATAATTTATAATCACTTTACAAATGGACTTCATCCTTGTAAATGTGGTACTACTATCAGTCCCATCTCATGATCAGCTCCATGAAATTGTTCCCTACAAGACTTGTTGTTCCGTTTATTTTTAGCCTCCACACATTCCTTAATTTTTTAGTGGTCCTTTACAAATATAATTTGCATACATGTTCAGTAATTTTATATTCCCCTTGAGTGGAGTATTCATGAAATGGATTTTTTCCTAAACCTACAGAATAATAAGACTAAGTGTAAAAAACTTAATATAAATACAAGAAATAATAAATATTTGTAATTAACTTAAAAAAAATTGGAAACCATTCCCTTTAAACAACACCAAAAATTTGATAGAAAGAAGGTAATCATTAATTCCCTATGAGGATACAAAAATCTAATAATATATAAAACTGTGAAAAACTAATAAAAAGTATAGTATTTAGAATGTCCAAATGACAAATACAATGGGATGTTGTGTATTCTATAAATTAATTAAATGAATTGTAATTTAAATTACATAGTATATTTTTAAAATGAAATAAAATGTATTAAGGATTGGGTTTGATTTTTGGGGTATATGCATGCTAGTTTCTACGATTTCTGATTCATGTGCTAAAGATTCAATTGATTATTTTTCTAACCTTGATTTGTGTTAGAATTTGGTCTGTATGGATTCTTTTTCAAGGTACCCTACTCTAAACCAGTGATTTCACCATTGGAATGGTCACATACAAAAATCTATCACAACACTAAGAAACCCAAAACCCAATTAAAAAATAACTATTCAAGATTATATAATGGTCATGCACAAAATATGGAAAATAATATATGGATTGAAATAAGCATTCTAAAATCACAATAAACGGTCATCCAATTCAAAAATAAAGAGATTTTAATTAATCAATGGTGTTGCATCGAAAAATAATAAAAATATAATATATAAATAATCCCTAAGAAACACCCCTTATATTACATCTCCCAACACCAAGAAAAATACTCACTCATGCCTGGCTTGATGATAATGAGAAACATAGATACCCAAGAAAAAATAGTGATGTAGAATAGTTGTGAAATAGGGCTCTAGATAATCAAATTGTCATCTGGAAATGTCTTTCAGTATCCCATGGTCTATAATGAATCATAATGTGTGGATGAGGCATGTATATAATGGGTTTCCATCTACCCTTATCCAACAAGGTCATTCAATTTTTTCTATTGAAAAATTCAAGATGTGTATCATTTTACATGATGTGAAATCCTCATCATCAGTGGATTTTATATATCTATCCTACCATGAATGTTCATGAGATTAACTTATGTAAATGATGTGTAACTTTTTTTCTCTGTGTGGAATGATGTATGGGCATGCCTTCATCGGCAGAATCTTCATAGTGAAATCGCATCATGTAAATAATTACATGACTTGTAATTTCTTATCTTCAGTTCCACAACTCCGATGCATAATCAAAATTCCAAATTTTTTCCTCTTCAACATATCGGTTTTTTTCTACCATAAAATAGTAAACAAGTGAAAATTCACACAAATATTCATGAATACACATTTAAATGAAAACAATTAATTCCTTATACACCATAAAATATATGAGTTAAAAATAAATATCAAAAAGATAATATTTATCTTAAAACCCCACACATCATTTAACCATAGAAATCTAAAAAATTCAACGCTTCATTCTTTTAACTCATCATCGGTGATGATAGACTAGGTTGGAATTACATTCCACACACCAATCTAACAAGAAAGAAGAATTATGAAAAGTTAAAATCAATCTAGTCGGCATATCATAAATAACATGAATTTAGAATAATTCAATTATATTAGACTGGCATGAAGAAACCTCTACAAGATAAAAAATCTATCCTTTATAATGGAAAAATCATTTCTACTCCTCCAACAAAATCCTATATTATAAATGATCCCTTATATATCTCAATTTATAATAATATCTTGACCAGGCTAGAAAACTAGTCATTATAAACACATTTTATATTCAATCATAAACTACAGTCACCTTCATTCCAATATTCTACCTAGTTTGCATTATTGTAAATCTATTGTTAAATGGAACTCTAAACACACTGTGAACTTATTAAATATTATATTATAATAGCTCATCGATCATTATATTTCTATTTATTGAATTTATTGGTTTTAAAATAAAGGGGTCAAAGGAGTATTACATGACTCGTGTCATTCCACCTTCCAGAACAATCCCATGTTCTTCCCTGATCAAACCCCTTTTACCAATTCATTGTGGATCATATATCCTACTGAATTGCACACCATATACTCCCACTTTATTGATGAATCTAATTAATGATTTCACTTGAAGAAATGGCTATTTTTTCTGAAATATCACCTGTGTATACACTTCAATATTGGAAATAAAATTTCATAACTAATCTACCACCTCAAAAATCATCTCAACGATAATGAACTAACCAAATCATGAAAACACCATAAAAATAACTAGAAACATGATGTTTGAGAGGATATATTCAAGAAACATAATTCAAGTGGTGTGGGAGAATGATACTGTTATAATGATGTTTCACAAATGTTGAGTTGGAAAATTGATTAGTCATATTGTCTTCCACTTTCTCATTAGACTTCCCCTACTTCACATTGATCATTACATAATCCAATTTTTTCATGATAAAGTGATTTTGAATCTCAAAATATTTTGTAAGAGAGGTTTTTATGGGATTCATCATCAGTTAAAATATTCCCATTTATAACAGAATATCACATATAGTTATATCATTTCTTCATTAATATCATCCAATAGTTGAATCCATCATATGTGAAAAACTCATTCCATGGTCACTGAAATATATTCTTATTCTTCCATACTCAGTGAAGTGATATAATTTTTTTTATCTTAAATAACATGTACATTTACATATAATGGGGATAATTCCATAACATTTATTCTTTATTTCCAATATACTATCATCCCCATTGGCATTAAAAAATCAAAATAGCTCATGGTTATTCCCAACAAAAAATTGAAGGATATAATATGGATTACCCTAGACATACCTCAATATTTTTTTAACAACGATGAGATGATATTCTGTCAAAGTACACTATAAATGATCTATGAATCATTTGGTGAAAATAATATCTAACTGTGTTGAATTTAAATATAGTAATATTCAAATTACTATCTATAGAAGGTGTAATTTATATGTTCCTTATCCATTTTCATCCAAAAAATAGTTCCATCCACAATTTAAGTATACATTGGTTTATAATCAAGAATATAATACTTCATTAATATCTCTTTTACCAACAATGACTGAGATACTAATTCCTATCCCTCTGATTGAATAACTTGTTTCTCAAAAAAGTATGTGGGTATATGAATTAGTGACTATTAAAAATTCTCAACAAATAAGGTTAGAAAACACATCCATGGATATCATCATACTAGTGTAAAAATTTATGTCATCCATATAAACCCACACCATTAAATATTCTTAGCTAGATGTACTCTCTAAAAATAAGGGATCATACCATAACCTCTAAAATTACTACTTCTTCAATATGATTCCATTGATTAATTTCATTTTTTTGGCTCAATTTAAAAATTCTAAAAAATTATTCAATATACACACTTTTTTAATAATATTTCCTCATAAAAAATCCCCATTTAGTAAAATATTGAACTATAATTAATGCACACCATACATGAATGTTGTTATAACATCCCTCTAACAAATCATCAATATTATATGAATTTCCATCATTAAAAAGAGTTGGACTGAATCATGTTGAACAACTAGTAAATATATTTCTTTTAAATTGATGACTTAAATCTAGGTGTAGCCTTTATATAACATTTTTTCATTATTTTGGGATCCTTTTTTCAGGTTCATTAAATTAATTTCAGACGGTAAACTTTGTTCCAATAATATGCGTATTCTTAGAATTATTTACAAGAACCAAATTTTTATGTCTTCTAATGTGATTAAATTATTAATTAATAAATTTAACCCATGACTAATCCTTTAATACTTTATAAAATCTTATCGGTTCTACCATTGATTGTAATTACATTGATTAACATCCACATTCCATTGATTTTTTTGTAAGTGTAGTAATACCTCTTCTTATTTTAGGTAGATCAGCATCCACTATCATCGTTCTCATCAAACCTATATACTGACGTTCAATAGTAATTGTATATTTTTGTAATTTGTCCTCAAAATAACTCTTCTATATGGAACATCTCCATAATTTCCCTATTTTACTTATTAGAATTGAATGTATCATAATGATACCACAATCTTAATGTCATGTTTCTAGGATATTATCAAATTTGATGGATGAGTATTCTACTATATTATGGAATTACAATACCTTCATTATGTGTTTCGTCTAATTTTCAATACTTCTTTGACGCATCACCATATGCTCGATGAATTTTATTTTTATCTAAATTAGAATATTACAATAAAAATTAATAGAACCATATATAAAGTAGATAAAATACTAATAACATAGTCTGCTTAATTGATTAATTAGAAAAAAATTAATAGCATGAACGTTGTCTAGTGGATTAAATGACATTTTCGTCTTTTATTATTATGGATATAATTTCCCTAGATAAATTAATCATGTTTAATTTCATGATCTTGCTTATTATTCGTTATATCCATTCAAAAATTTAGTTTAGATATTTTTTCATTTTTTCATAGTCAATGTGGACAAGATAATAATTACCAAAAAAATCTCATATTTATCTATTAGGAGAGATCTATATTCATTTATATCTACCCAGAATGTATTTCCCATTTCATCCATCCTTTAAAAATTGATTTATCAACCTCACAGATAATTAATAATCACTAAGGTTTAAATGTGACTGCTTGTCCAAGGATGTGGAGTTGCCTCCCATGAAGGTGATTATAATACATGCCATCCAAAGAGAGTAATTTTTTCTTCTTTAGTTCACCTCAAATTAACATGGTAGTATAAATTAATTTTATTTTCAATACATTGACATTATGTATTTTCATTGTTTCACCAAATCATTCCTTTATATTTTTAGGATGTTTATACTCCATGTCAGGTGGGATGACAACCCACAATCATAGATCAATGTTCTCTTATTCATTGTATCCTTGAGTGTGATCAATGTTTTTTTGGACATCTATCTTTTCAAATATTATTTCCATAATATTATTTCATGAGTTTTTTTATAACTTAGTATCTCCTATTATATTCTTCACATGTGGTATAATCATACTATTATTCCTCTTCCAATGAAAAGTATACATTTTTATGTCAACCATTTTTTTGTATAACATTTTAATACCATTAATATCCATAGGGAAACCACCTTTTATTCTATGGATTCAATGTTTATTTTTCTAAAAAAACATAGAATAGTGAAATAAACATCATTAAAAACGTATCTCTACAAAGAAATATATGGTCTCAATCTTTTTTCATAACTTTTTAGTGTTTTCACATTAAAATGGATTCTTATCTCTTCACAGTTGGACATGGTGTGGTCAATATTGTCACAAAATTGATATTTCATATGATTAAATACGTTTTCCCATTCATTACTCTTCATGTACATTGCCTTTGTATAGATATTTGATAGTTTTATAACCCTCAAATATTAATGATTTTCTAGGGACCACATTATTTAATTATTATGAGAAATATTTATCCATTTGATTAGTTTTTTTGTATTGAAATCATGTTTATCAAACACATGTATCCCTTTTTTATGATCATCAACTATTGCAACATTAAAATTCTTAAGATCATAGCTACGTTTACCTTTACCCACAAATATGGGTCTCTTTTCAATTATAATTTCCTCAATGACTTTATAGCCTCTCATTTTCACATTCTAATATTTTTTCATCCCAGAACCTTCCAAAACTTTCCTTCATTATAGGATATCTATATTTTATTTCTTGATTTAATCTCAAATTGACTACTTCTTCATTAATTTAATTAACCCTCTTTTATTTTCCCCAAAACATGAATTATGCTCATCAATTATTTTTTTATTATTAGAAAACATGATGGTAATTATATCTTAATAGTTTTACTAACTAATGGGCATATCTACAAATTATTTCTCTAATCACTCAATATACAAATTAAATTGACTTATAAATGAAAAAGGTTCATTACATAATCCATTATTATTTTGAAATTAATTCCATGTAAGATCAATCTCTTTGAGTGATCCCAAAAGTTATTCCTTGTGAAAAAATATATCTTATGGAGTTATTCATCATTATGATCATATTCATTACTTGCAAGGATATTTTTATGAAACATCATTCTTGAGGAACTTATTAATTTTTTGTCTAATATGGGATGAAATATTCTTTACGGATTTTTTATGACTTATGGTTCTCTTTCTTCATTATTTATTTTTCTCGGACACCTTCCTGCAATGTCTCCAACTTTCTCACGTCAAAATTATTTCATGGGGAGATTTCCATCATATATACCATTCCAACTATTAAAACATCTGGCCACTAAATATATAAATTCAGAAATAATAACTTCTTGTTCATTACCACCATCAGTGATACTGATATTTTATATGTATTTAAATTCCATCTCTTATGTATTTTGATTTGATGTCCCTTAAAGATTTACATACATTTTATAATCAACCAAACTAATTACCAAATAATCCAAACAGAACTTGGTAAAATAATTTTCTTCAATATATTATATTTATAAATAGTGTATAGGGGTAATCATATATAGATTGTTATTGAACATATCAGTTTCTTTTATCTATTCATTAATTCCTCGAATAGATCCACAAACCATTGTAATTAAATTTTAAAAAATATAATAATTTGAATTTGGATAAATATTATGATCATGAATCTCATTTTATAGAAGATGAATCATAACATCCATTATATTTTTATCTCCCACTATACATTACCTAGTTAATATGACCAGGATTTGGTGTGGTTGTATCTCCTCATCTTCATATCAATCTGATATGATAGTGATTCTAATAGACCAGTTTTATTTTTGGAATCCTCATTCAGAAGCTTCACATAAACTTCAATCCTAAATTTTTCAAATCCATAACTCTCACATATCTCATTTATTATTACCATGAATTCTTATATCCCAAGAGATCCCGCGTGTAATCTCATCATTTTTTTTTCATATCTGATTTTTTCATACATTAAAAATGAAACCCATTTAGTAATAACTATATTCTCCATACTAAGTTTCAAATGATAGATTCAACATTTGTTTCCTCAGTTCCGATGAAACTTATTAAAACCTAAGATTCCCTAGTATGGGATGTGTGAATTAGGGGATGAATTTTTTCTCCAAATTATTTTCGATCAATCTCCCACAATGGAAGGAACACATTAAACCTATCATAGTTTTTCATCACATCCACCACAAAATAAATACAGAAATTAATAACATTAATAATGATTTAACATGGTTTTCCACTAAGGGGTACTTTATAGAGTACACACACAACATATCCATAATCTAAACAATTCACTACTCGTAATTTTTTCATGGGATAGAGTGATTTGGGAACGATCAAATCATTCCACGATCCACAACATTATAATATGATTCAAGGGTTAAAACAATACATCCCTCATACTTCTTTAGAAAACTCTACCTCAACTCACTTCATTAGATGGATCTCTCCATAATTTATCATTCCAATATGTCCCTTATATATCATCCTAGAAAAAATATATTTATAATTATAAATAATATTTTATCTTTTTCCAATTAAATACTAAAGGTTGTATAAAATATTCATTTTCCATATAATGAATTTTCATTGGTAGGGATTCACCAAATAACACCTTTATAAAATTCCATCAATTAAAATATAATTCACATAAATACCATAATGAAACATACTTTTCCCAAGAATTCATTGTCTATTATGGTATGTTTTACACCCATATATAAAGTGTGTTTTTGATACTACGTTTAATTCTCTCTATTCATCAAACAATGATTGTGAAATTATGATTACTGAACTTCCTTAACTTTACTACATTATCATAGCCTTATTCATGCTATTGTCAACATCAAACTACTTTCATGAAACATCATTCTACCATATATATATCTTAGTATTTGTTTACAGAAATTACATTTATATAAATAGATAGATCCCTAATCCTCCAATTGATCTTTTTAATTTTAAAATATAATAATTATGATAAGTATTATATACAAGCCTAACCCTTCACACAACTGGAGCACTGTACATGAATGGTCTTCTATGTCACCTACACTATAAAGACCCAAAGTTTTATCAATAAAATTCCATTCTTAAAATAATGCTTTAAAGTATAACTAAATTAGGGAAAAAAATTCCACATCAATATCAAATGAAATATCATGTCACCTTTAGACATAAAATTTCAACTTTAGTGTATTGAATTTCAAAAACATGACATCCAGAGTTCCGATCAGTAAGATATTTAGAGTCCAATAGGACAAAATTAATTTTTTTGAATAGTAAAATATCCATATGAATATTAATTGACCCTAATGAATACTAATATGACCCTTATGAATATTAAATCCTATAAAATTATATTACCTTTACCACTGATTGATTAAATAAAACATAAGAGTCTTATAAGTGACAGTTTGACCATAGTAAAATAATTGGTATTTTTGTAGGTCATAAATAATTAATTATATATAATTAATTAGTTTAAAATAAAATTTATTTTCCTAATTTTTTTCATAAATTTTCTATTCTATGTCTTCTTGTTTTATTATAATTTTATAAGACCTTATGTAATTTTTTATTGCATTATAAAATCTTTATATATTTTAAAATATTTATTTTTGAAGTAAATTATGGTTTCAATTAAAAATTAAATTAATAATATTTATAAACCAATTTTCAAAAAATGGGATTTATTTTTTTATTCTACACATAAAAAAATGTTTACGGTGAATTTTTGTTATTTTTATGAAATACATGAATTTTTTATGAATAGTGAAATATAAAAATTTTAAAAATAAGTTAAATTCATAAATTATGGAGTCATCAGGGATGTTCTACAGATGTAATAACATATATATTCTATTTACATGACATACATACTGTATATAGTCTTGTATGGCTCACTATTTCATGCCTTATGGAGAAATAACAAATTAAATAATATAATATTGAGAAAACCTATCTCCCTTCCACTATAAATACTACCCTTCACACCCTCGTGTCCTCATAGCTCTCAAGATTTAATCCTTTCCTAATCTATATCCAAACATCTTCCCTTGCCCCTTACCCACATCCAAGAGCCACCACTTTCTTCAAAATACTATGAATTGGTTCTTTTAGGCGGATCTCAAGAGGCGGATTCTAGAGGTAATTTTTCTGTCTCTCTTCCTTTAATTTATTTACAATTTCATGTTATTTCTTTAATATATCCCCAAATATCCTAATCCACATGGTATGTTTACTCAATTATAATAAATATAATGTAATTTTATTACAATAATGGGAAATTATATCTTTCATACCCCTTCTACTCTTCTTTTTATTCTGTAAAGGAAAACGTTGTTTGTGAGGGGTTAATTTATCACCTTCAAGAACGACATATTGTCAATTTCCTTGCCTCATTTAGATATGGTCATGAGAACATTTTTATGGATGAACCATGTTATTTTAATTTTAATATATCATATTTAATTATTGGTAACTAAATTATTTACATATTACTAAATGATATATCAAAACATGTTCATTGTGATCCAAAAACCGCCAGAATTAACCCAAATGATCATCATTAAATTCTTATCTAATGATTCATCCAAAAGGTATATAATATAATTAATTATAAAATAATTTAAATTCCTATTATAAAATTAATAAAATGAGATATCAGTTTTTTCTTATTATCCATGTTCTACACGAGCTTCCATTTATGGATATATGTGAACCGCTCAAGAAAACCATAAAAACAAAAACTCACAAACAAGTTATTTAAGATATATAACTCATAAAAAATCCCATAAATGATCATAATGAAACCATAATGAGTATTATTATTGTATATAAGGTTATTTAATTGTTATTTATATAATATAAAGTGGTTATACATGACTCTAATGTGAAGAAAAAATCATTCAGATACAATGTGATGGGAAATTCTCAAACACAACTTTCATTCTTTGAGTTATCCCACTTTCACTCCATTTTTTGTATGGTTACTTATTCAAAATAATTTTATAATAATTATGTTACCCATTAGAGGATATAAATGTTCCCCTTGTATTTTATTTCAAACCCAATTTTTTCTAAAAGAACTCTTCTTTCAAATAAACACACGGTTTTTACTTCTTGATTATTGTTTCATTCCTCAGTCATGGTTAACGGTTCTATGTCAAGAATGATACTACCTCTTTATTTTTTGGACCAAATGTTTATAAAGGTATGATTTATTATGTGAAAAAAATTTCTTTCCATGGGTTATGTTGAGTGCATGTTTTACATATTTTTAATTTGTCATGCATGATAATGTAAATATTCTAATCTGATGGGTGTGCCCAGAAATATATATCATTGTTTGAATGATTGAATGAGATTATTGTGCCAGAAATTATACAAAGCTCCAATGCATTGGGTAAAGTGAGGAACCTAATTATTTAATGTGAAATGATGTGTGAACTAGATGCTATATTTGTTCACATCTACGTGATGTAGATGAACACTAAGACATGATGTTTAATTTTTAGGCATTGCCACATTACATGTTTTTGTTAAAGATTCCAATTATGATTATAATGATGATGTTATGATTATGATCAAACCATTATATATTATTCTTATCAATCCTATCAATTGGATTTTAGTTCACCTTTTTTTATTTATATCATTAGGTTACTACATGTACTATGGAGAGGTTAGGTTCCTATAATGAGCTATAGATGAAAGAATTAAATAAATGCTTATGATTGATGTTGCAAATGTTATGTTTGGTCCTAGTTTTCCAAAAAAAACTAAACATCTTGATCCTAGGGGTATAATACTATTAGGTTGTTTATTTTTATTATAATTAAATAGTAATTTATGAAAATGAAGGGCCTCATTTGTTGGTATCATAGGAAAGGTTTCGTTAAATTGAGAATTAGGATTAGTGAACCTTAGAGAAATCCTCTAGTATGAGACTAATTTCAAATATGCACAAAAAAATATTTATATAGGGATCCCATAAGTTATGATTTTAGTTTACATCATAAAAAATGAATAAGTTATTACTGACTTGTTGATTTATGTTTTGTCCAACCCTTTTCTATTTTAGAAAATGGTCGGAACAAGAAGAAACCAAGCCAACAACCAATGCGAGGGCCATTGAAATGATTGCTCGAATGACATCCACAATTATTTGGGAGGTGGAGTTCAAAACATGATGAAGAATATTAAACAAAAATTCGAGGTTATGAAAAAAACCATTATAATGGGGAATGTCCTCCATCACCAATAAGGGAGATACTAGTAATCAAGTGTTTTATACAGAAACGGCCACCAACGTTTAGTGGATCTTCGGATGCACTAGTGGTATAACTATGGGTCAACCCCATGGAGAATATCTTTTAATAGCCTCACTTTTTGAGATATAGAAGTTTAATTTATTAGAGTATCGTCTAAATAGAGAGGTCGATCAATGTTGTTTTTTAATTAAGAAACACCAAACGAACTGACAAAATTGAAGAGATTGAATGGGAAGACTTTAAGATCATGTTTATTAACAAGTATTTCCCACAAAATCATCGTATGATGATGGAGAGAGAAATAATTGAGATCAAGAAAAAATAAGGTGAATCATTCACAACATACTAAGTAAATTTTACATGTCTTTCATGGTACGCTTCGGGTTTTGTTATCATCGTGATAGAAACATTTATAGATTCATTAGTGGATTAAAATCGCATTTTCAAAAGGCTCTTTAACTCGAGACTTTGGGGGTTATGATGTATTTTTTTATCTGATTTCAATTAGGATAAGCAGTTTGGTGAATGGTATCATGGTTTGGTTGATAATAAACTAAATATAGAGTTTCAATCCAGAAGATATAATGATAAATATGGGAAGAAAACTCAATGACCCACATGAAAGAAATGTGGGAAGTTGCCTCATGGGAACTACCTCAATGGGATGGGGAAATTCTTCATGATTTAGAATGAAGGCCAATATTCTCAAGAGTGTTGAAAATAAATGAAAAAGTTGGAAAATTTAGTGGAATAAAGGATAGAACCACCCATAGTTCAATTCTACAACTATTGGGAGTAAGGGAATGTTCAATCAAGTGCACTAAACCTTATGTTCTCGGGGTAATCAGCGTCCGCATCCACTAATGAAAACAATAAAAAAGGGAAGTATTATTCCATCACTACTACATATTTGGAGTAATATAATGATGTCATACAATGTACACATCCTATTCAATCAAGAATTAAAAAACTCTAATTTCATTCTGGATCAACACTTTGTTTTATATCTTGAAATTTTTCAAGAATTATATAATCGAAGACGTGAAACCTTTATTTGGATATATATATATATATAAACGCCATGTGGTGAAATCATTGCAACCCATATGTTTGAATCTTCTTCTATTGGCGTATGTGGGAATATTCTTACTATGAATATCGTAATACTTCCCTTGTTGGAATTCAATGTGATAATTAGAATGTAATGGCTCTATTTTTATAGAGCACATATCAATTATTGGGAAAAAGAAATATCTTTTCATTTTCTAAACCATACAATAATCCTCTAAAAATTCAAGGAAGAACATTAATCTCCGTTAAAAATTTCTTCAACTGTGTGGGTATTGATTCCCTAGAATGTAGAATACTTCACACAAATGTTTGATTCAATAGAATATGCCAACATTATAGAAATTTCTATCATGAGAGAATATGGTGACGTATTTACTGAAGAATTACCTAGACATCCCCTAGACCATGACGTAGAGTTCTCCATTAAACTCATACATTGAGTTACTCCTATCTCAATGTGTTCCTATAAGATGGATCCTATCGAACAAGAGGATTTAAATAAGTATCTTCAAGGAAATTTGGACAAAGGGTTCATATACCCCTGTCCATCACCTTTGGGTGCACTAGAGATTTTTGGGAATAAGAAGGATAAAACAATGTGGTTGTGTATCGACCATCGAGAACCCAACAAGATCACACTAAAGAACATGTATCAACTTCCAAGGATTGATGACTTGATTGACCTGTTAGGAGGATATAAATACTTCTCAAAGGGTTATATTCATTATGGATATCATTAGGTAATGGTGAAAAAGGAAGATATCCAGAATATTGTCACCTCTTCAAGGTATGGGAACATTGACATTCTGGTGATGTCGTTCTGACTTACTAATTCCCCTAGAATCTTCAAGGATTTTATAAATAAATCTTTATAAATTTCCTTGACAAATTAGTGGTAGTGTTTATTGGTGATATATTTATATAATCCAAGATAAAGGTGGAAAATGAAGAACATCTATGACTTGTGTTGGCGATATTGAGAAAAGAGATGTTGTACCCCATGTTGGGAAAGGGTGACTTTTGGATGAAGAAAGTCAAGTTCTTGGTAGATTTGATCATAAGTGATGGAATTTAGGTGGATCCTTCATAAATAAACAAGATTTAGGAATGTTAAAGGCCCTCTGGTATCACAAAATCTATAATTTTCTTGGATTAGATTGGTAATACAGAAATTTTTTGAGATATTCATCATGATTGACAAGACATATACCTATGCTAACAAGGAAAGGGGTAAAGTTTGTTAGGACATAATAATGTGAGGGAATATTCATGGAGCTAAAGAGATGTATGACCACTACACATGTACTCACATACCAAAAAGTGGAGAATGTTTTTTCATATACATCGATGATTCAAAGGAAGTATTCGGTTGTGTACTCATGAAAAATGATTTTGTGATAGCCTATGCCTCATGGAAGTAGAAGATGATGAGAAGAAATACCGAATGCATGATCTAGAGCTAGCCGCCCTGATTTTTTTCTTGAAAATCGAGTAGCACGAAATTTATAGTGAGATTTTTGATAAATACACTGAACACAGGAGCTTAAAGTATATATTCACACAAAAGGAGATCAGCATTCCTAAGAGTAGGTGGTTATATCAAATCATGTACTATGGTTTCTCAGTTCACTATCATCCTGGAATGGTGAACATGGTAGATGATGCTCTAGGCAGAAAAAAACCTGCTACTCTATCCATGTTGTAGATAGAGAATGACCTTATCTTCTTGGATATGCAAAGGCTGGATTTGGAATCATATGTGAAGAGGATACATATTAACTTTACCAAATAACTGTTCCACCATCTATACAATAGAAGAGTACGGAGGAACAAAGGGATGATATGTAGATTCACAAGAAGTTGAATGTAGTAATGGAAGGGAAGTTGCATGAGTTCCATATTGATGATGATGGTGTGATTCAGTTTGGAATGTAGATTTGTGTACTTTCATCACCTGGGATAAAGGGAGAACTATTAGACAATGCCCATAGACCAACATTCTCTATCCATTGTGGGAGAACTAAGATATATTAGGATCTCTAAGAACACTTCTGGTGAGATAACATGTTGAAGTAGACTGCGGAATACATATCAAGGTTCCTGGTATGTTAGAAAGTTAAAGCATAATGACAAAAGTCAATTGGGATGATGAAACCTTTGCCTATACCCATGAGGAAATGGGGGAATGTCGTATAGACATTTTCTCGTGTCTCCTGAAGACGTCCAATGGAAATAAGGAGATATGGGTTGTGGTTGACCAGCTCACCAAGACTTCCCATTATATCACAATTAGAGATTATATCTTAATTAAAAAACATGAAAAGATATATGTGAAGGAAGTGGTCAGGCTTCATGGTGTTAAACTATATATTGACTCTGAAAATGATCCAAGGTTCACATATAAATTCGGGAGGATCCTTCAACATGCTTTCAATGCTAAATTAAATTTCAGCATGACCTATCAGACCCAAAATGATGGCCAATTTGAAAGGAAAATTTAGTATCTTAAATACATTCTAAGAGCTTTCTCATTAGAATTAAAAGGTGGATGTGATAAACATCTCCCATTGGTCGAGTTCTCATATAAAAATATCTTCCACTTTAGTATTTATATGACTCTATAAGATGCTTTTTATGGAATGAGATGTTGAAATCTAACCTATTGGCATGATGTTGTAGAAAGAAAGCTACATAGACCCAACCATGTGCAAGATATGACAGATAACGTCCACGTTATCTTGAAACACATCAAAGCTACATAGAGTATGAAAAGAGATATGATGGCAACCCTCGAAGGGACTTTGAGTTCAACATTAGAGATAATGTCTTCATATGAATATCTCAATGGAAGAGAATCATACAGTTTGGAAGGAAAGTGATGCTATACACAGGGTACATTGGCCCCATTGAGATCCCTAAATAAATAGGATTTTTGGCCCATCAGCTATCACTTCTACTGAATATGTCTCAATTTCATGATGTGCTTCACATATCAGTCCTGAGGAAGTACATAACGGATCCCTAACATGTACAGAACTCAGAGGTGGTACAACTAGAATATGACATCTCTTATGAGGAGTAACCAGTGGGGATTATAGAATGTAGATATATGGTTCTACCCCACTAGACAACCCACCTTGTCAAAGTGTTGTGGATGAACCATAATTTTGAAGAAGCAACTTAGGATCTAGATGAGGCGATGAAGGATAAGTAATCTCACATATTTATGTTAAATGAAATTTTTTGACCGAAATTTCATAAGAGGGGAAAAATGTAATGACCCAATGTTTTATCAATGGAATTCGTTTCTTATAATAAAGTGTTAAAGTATACTGAAATTAGCAAATAGAATGCAGCATCATTCTCAAATGAAATACTATGTGACCTTTAAACATAAAATTTCAACTTTTGTGTTATAAATTTTAAAAATCTAACATACACAGTTGTGATCATTAAATGGTTGGAGTCCGATAGAAAAAACATAATTATTGGCGAATAGTAAGTTGCCCTTATGAATAGTAACCAACCCTTAAGAATATAAATAAGACACTTATAAATAGTATATCCCCAAAATGAATAGTATCCTTACCCATGATTGATTAAATAAAACATAGGCATATCATAAGTTACAGTTTGATCATAGAAAAAGAATTGTTATATTTGTATGTCAAAAATAAAAAAATTATAAATAAAAATTTATTTTAAATGAAAATTTATTTTCATAAAATGTTTTTATAAATTATATATTCTAGGTATTCTAGTTTTAAGAAAATTTTATAAGACGTTATTTAATTTTAAAAAGTATTATGAAATCAGTTTAAATTTTAAATTCTGTTTATTTGAAGTAAATTATTATTTTAATTAATAATTAAATTAATAATATTTATAAAATTATTTTTGTAAAATTGGATTTATTTTTGGATTCGACATATCTAAAAATTGTTAGGGTGATTTTTTTGGATTTTTATGAAATACTTGAATTTTTTACAAATAGGGAAATAATAAAATTTTCAAAATAAGTTAAATTCATGAATTATAGAGTCATGGGTGATGTTGTTCTGATGTAAGAACATATAGTTCGGCTTCACATGATACAATTACCTTATTTAGTCACTGAAGACTCCTTATTCCTTGTCTTGTGCAGAAATAATAAATTAATGAATATAATATTGAGAAAACCCCTCTCCCCTTCAGTATAAATACCACCCTTCACACCCTCATTTACTCACACCTCTCAATCTTTATTCCTAGTATATACTATTTAAAAAAATCATTCGAATCCCCTTACACATGTCCAAGATCTTCATTTCTCATCAAAATACAATTCCTAGGTTCTTTAAGGAGAATCTCAAGAGGATGATTCTGGAGGTAATTTCTCTCTCCCTCCCTCCCTCTCTGTTCCTTTAATTTCCCTTCATTTTCATGATCTTCTATTAATCTATCACCAACTATACTTATATAAATTGTATGATAATTATTGTATCATATATAAAATATAATTTTATTATACTACGGGGATATTATATCATTCATCACCTTCTCCTCTTCTTTTTATTTTAGAAAGGAAAACGTAGTTCGTGAGGTGTTAATTTATCACCTTCAAGAACGACATGCTATCAATTTCCTTGCAGCATTTAGATAAGGTCATTAAACCATTTTTATGGTTTAAATAGATTATGTTATATTTATTATATCCTATTTAATGTTCTGTAACTAACTTTTGTACATATTACTAAATGAAAAATCAAAACATCTTCATTGTGATCAAAAAACCGCCTGAATTAACACAAATGATCATTATTAAAATCATTTCTAATAATTCATCCACATATTATATAATATAATTCACTATAAGATAATTTTAAATCTTATAATATCATTAATAACTTGAAATATAAGTTCTGGATGTTTATTCATGTTCTACATGAACTTCCATTTTTGAATACACGTGAACTGCTCTAGAAAACCATAAAAATGAACACTTCTGAACAATGTATTTAAATTGTATAACTCATCAAAAATATCATAACTGAACATAATAAATCCATAATAAATCTTATTAATTTATAATTGGTTCTATAATTTTTAATTAAATAAGATAATGTGGTTATATTGGACATTAAAGTGAAGAAAGCATTTTTATACAATATAAGGGGAAATTCTTGAACCCAACATTCTTTCTTCGGGTTCTCCCACTTTCACTCAATTTTTGGTATGGTTACTCATTAAAAATCATGTTTTCATTATTACCTTACCTATTATAGGATATTTATTCTCCCGAAAATATTTTATTTCAATCAAATTTATTCCCAAAAGAATTATTCTTTCAAATAAGAACACCCTTTTTTACTTCTTGATTATTGTTTCACACCTCACTCATTGTTAATGGTTTCATTTCACAAATGATACTCCCTATTTATTTTGGGGACCAAATTTTTATGAAGTTATTCTTTATTATGTGAAACCAATTTCATTGTATGGGATATGTTTTGTTTATGTTTTATATATTTTTAATGTGGCATGCATGATAATATAAATATTATAATGTTACAGGTGCACCCAGAATTATATTGGGAAATATGAATGTTTAAATGTGATGGGTGTTCCCAGAATTATACAGTGATCTAATGCCTCTATTAAATTGATGAACCTCTTGAGATAAAATGAAGTGATGTGTGAGCATGATTCTATCTTTGTTCATAACGATGTGTGGTAGATGAAAACTAAGACATGATGTTTCATTTTTATGCATTGCCACATTTGAAGTATTAAATTAATGTTTCCACTCATTATTTTGATGATGATGTTATGTTTATGCACACCCCATTCTGTAATGTTATTATCTATCCTCTTACTATTATTTTAGCTCACCCATTTTTTATATTTATCCTTAGGTGACTAAATGTACTAAGGAGAGGTCAAGTTCTAATAAGAATCTAGAGAAGAAGGAGTTAAATAAATGTGTATGCATGATTTTGTAAATGTTATGTTTGATCCTAGTTTTCCCAAGATACTAAACCTCTAGATCCTTATGGTGTAATACAATTATGATTTTTAATCGTTATAATTATGTAATAGTAAATTAAGATAATGTAGGGTCGCTATACACACAATCGACTTGCACACAACTAGCTAAAACTTGTGACTCCAACCAATGTATATTGTCAGATGGGAGCAACTGTCATATAGTAAAAATCCCTTTTACTAGAGAAAATAGTTATCCAATGTCACAGAACTAATTCATTTTCATCGAAAAAGACTTTTTTATCCCTTTAAAAAACATACGACATCCAAATAAAACAAACGATATGTATTTTTCATCAAACACCATGACAAGAATTGAAACTGATTCACAATAAACATAACACATCGTCAATATCAAACTAAATTCCCATTGTATTTATCATATTAATAATTCATTAGGGAATCACTTTTAACATTCACCATATCATGTATCTCTCACTAAAATTAATGTTACTATGATGTAAAAGATGTTACATCCTATAATTTTTTAAAAAACTGGTGAAGGGATATTCATATGAATTTGTACATGATTCTCTAATTTAGAAATATTTATAAAAGGTAATCATATTTTATACCACAATTCAATATGATAATTATAAATAAAATAATTATAAGTAATACATTAATATATTTCTTCACTACCTCTACCATAATTATAAAACTTTCCTTGCAGGACATAAACCCCAGCTTATAATAAGATTCTTCTTATCCTTTTCCCAAATCCTTAAAAAATTAAAAAAATTCATTATTAAAAATTATAACTCTTAGGTTTCCATTGTTACCATAAATATTATAAATATTATATAATAATCCTTTTTCACTGACACATTCAGATAAAAAAATCCATATGGATATAATTTAAGCTCGTTGTAGTCATTCATATTAACTAGTTATGATGTTCATATTAACTTTCATAAATCTCATGTTCTTAATCATTATATTCAATCGTTCATCAATGAGTACAATGTGTCTCATATTTTTCATGATCTCTCTAATATCAAATAGGTCTCACAACTAACAATGGTACTCCTAATAAGCAAAAACACTATATAAATTGGTTAAAATTAAATTAGAATATCAAAATAACACATTTAAAATATACAGACCTAAATACATATAATTTACTATTGTCTATTTTTTATATACCATAAATTAAAAACATTATAACAAACATTTCCCCCAAAATAGATAAAATAATTACATAATTCAGTATCCTATAAGAACACAATTATTAGTATCCAATATCGTAATTTATTGTAATAATAATATCTGATATTAGATATCCCAATCATGAAATTATATTCACCAATTTTTTATCAATACATGAACTAATGACTAGAAAATATTTATATTTCCCATTATTGAATTATGATGAGACTAAATGATATTAAATCATCTTCTAATTCTTTTATATTATACTTGTATCCATATTAATGAGTCTTAAAAATATGTATAACTCAATTTAGAATTATAATCACTTTTATAATATCAAAAAAGTATATATTACTAACAAAATAAATTTTTATCTCTTGATGAACATTTATTTTAAGAATACTCCAAAAAATAGAAAATAATATCTTTAGAAAACAAGTTTTTTAATTTCACATGTTGTGGTATAATATTGTCCTAATATTTGGATCAACCACTATTATTAATTTAAGTATGGAAAAATCATCAGTCCTAACACTTGAATCTGAGCATATATTCATGAAATTAAAATATAACATAAGAAATTCAATATTTTATTCAATTTTTAATCACATATTAGGGTGTTATACAAAATATATTGTTGGTGTTATTAATATTTCCACCATATTAGTTAATAACTATATAATCCTGAATCACAACATCACCAAGACATATATATTTGTGGATTCATAGTATACCTAGTATGGTATTCCTTCATCTATATGTTTTAGAGTAGGTTCCATAGTCAATTTCTCTATCATAAAATCATATATTCAATGATTTTGAACTATAAAAATAAAAGAAAAATCCACCATTTTCAGTAATTCCAACATAGGATCTACTATCGGGGAATATATTGAGATAACGCAATGGGAGTATCTGGATAATCATAAGAAACCAATAATCTGAAAATAAAAAAAAATAAACAACATCAATATTATCATTCTCTATCGATGTTTAAATATGTTATTTTATATCCGTTGATGTATGTTTTATAATCCCAATCAATAAAGAAAATTACCACTATATCAAGGTTAACATATAAATCCCAATAACTTGTAAAAATTTTCAAAATATTGTAAACATGATCTCAGAGAATATGATGGGAATATTCATAGAACTCCAACTAGTATTTCACAAGAAAAATATCCCTAATAACCAATTAATTCAAAAAAAACATTGATTGAATACCTTAATATATAAGTTGAATGCATGATGCTAAATATACACTTCATCCAATATTATTTATAAGGCCCCATCCTTAAACCTTACTTATGATTGAATTAAATGAATAATTCACATTGGGGATCTTCTCAGGTTTAGAGTTTTTGAGGATTAGATCTTAACTATTACATCTCAAAAGATTACAAAGTAGAAACTTCTACTAAGTTTCAATAATATAAAAACTCATAAAAAGAAACATGTCTGGTTCCATGTTTTAGATAGCATGACTTTTCCTTGATCCCATACTTGAACCTATTCCACTTTAAGTCCTGTGAAAAACTTTTCAAAAACTTGGGGTGAGCATAAAAAGCTCAGTAAGGGATACACAATGAATGAAAACTGTTAGTTTTCAAAACAACAAGTAAACCATGTATACATTATCAAAGTAATACTTTACACCTTTATGAAGTAGTAAAAACTCTTCACTGAATAAAAGATCATTACTTACCCTTTTGTAACCAAAAGGTTACCATAAAACCCATATAAAGATCACATAACATATAAAGGTAACTTGGGACATAAACATACTTAAATGGAATAACCATACGGTCGACTTCCACACATATCACTTAATGTAATAGTCATACGACTGACTTCCATACCCAATGCATTAGAGATTATAATGTAACCACCCATCCTCGTATTCATGGAACCACCCGTCATATGGTTTATTACGTAACCACCCGTCAAATGTCCAAGTACCATTATAAAATTCATAAGACATAAAACAAATATAATGGAAAGAAAACATTTCCACACATTGATCACAATATATCACTTAAATATATTGACATAACAAATCGATTATAAAAACCATTTTCAATACCAAAATACATAAAAGAGTATATGGTATTTATTTCATTTTAAAAACATTACGGCTTTTTCAGGAAGCCAAAGACCAAATAATACTCGCAGTGGTGGAAAAGGTCATTGTCACCGCGTACGTTAAAAGAAACATTCATTTTGTTCATTTAGTAAAACGCTTCGTATAAAAATATTCCTTTTGAATAAAATTAAAAGTCAAAGGGGTTTATACACTGTATAAAATAATGTTGTGTATAAAACAAAATATGCCTCAATGAATGGAGAATGAGACGAAGTCCCTTACAAAGATCATTTTTTAAATAAAGTAGATCTATTATGTGTATTCAATATAAGTACACATAAATAAATTACAAATACTAGATAGTACATAATAATATCATGACATAATTTGAATGTAGGATATTAACCCAAAGCACGAAAATTGGGTTAATAAGTTCCCTTACCTCGGGTCCGACTTGACACGATCGTTCTTTAACGTCCTGAATAATAAACTTCAGTTAATTTATACTTGCTTGAGAACATTTTTAAAGTTCATTATTACATTAATATCACTTATTACCATTTTATAAATATTATGTAATCATTTAAGATAATAATGTTTGTTTTGTTGATATTTGGTTCTTTAGTCGAATGAGGACTTCTTACAATTACATGTTGTTTGTGTGGTCAGAGGTTCTTTATATACAGAAAGATATTCATGATTTGGATATAATATATATCATATATATACAGCATATACATGTGTTTAAAATATTATATAATCATTTAGATGTAAGAAATGAAATGCACAGTTCATGGAGACGGTAAGTCATACGTACGCATGAACGCTACTTTCATTTCTATGTCATATTAATGGAAATAAAGCTAAATGAGAGGTATGTATATTTTAATTCCATAATTATATTCATCATTTTTATGTAACATAAAACATATATAATAACTTTAAATCTATCAGTTATATGTCCCACATATGGCATTAACGAATCAAATCACTTTGAGGGGGCGGTAGTCCGCACTTCCTAAAATGAAATTATCATGATTACCCACAATGGAAACCATAAAGGACTGCCACAAATGAAAAATACAGAAGCATAAGGATAACATAAAGATATTATATATCCTATATAAATATAGTTACATCTTAATGGCCACCATTAAATGTGTTAAAGGAATATTGAACAATCATCGTTTCGTGAGGCAGAAATTCGACATCCATAGAAACAATATGTTCTTTAACCATTATACAGAGGTGTGTGTAGGTGTAGCTCGAATCATTCTTATAAAAACATCCTAGTATATTTAAGATACTTTTTTTGTCACAAAATAAAGGAATAAAAAGAGTTTAGAGGGTTGGAGAATCAAAATAAAACCAAAGAACACAAGAGAAAACACTACCTTTAAACGGGTAACCCTTTTTGATTTGAGCTCAATGGCTTCCTTGGGAAGACTTCTGCCCAAAGTGAGGCTTGTAATCATTATAGAGGGAAATGGAGAGACAAAATGGGCAGGGGCTGGCCAATCCAAAGGCTTCGGAAGTGTGGGTTAGGTGGTATAGGTGGGGGCCTTTTATAAGAGGAGAGGAGGGGAACTCTTGGAAAGTTATAAATGGTTACTTTATCATAAAATGATTTTCGGATTTAAAAGGTCCCAAAATTATATATTTCTATGATAAGGTGATAGAAGTTCAAAATATACTCATCCAATAGGTTTTTGACAAGTGTAAGTCTTGTATTTTACATTATCTTTTCTTTTTATTTAAATCATTAAATAATGAGGTAATCGCTGCATCATCATGTTGTCATATATAATTTAATATATTTAATGTATAAAAATTATAAAACAAATATAATGATGTAGAAATATTTTTAGATTTATAATGAATATTTATAGTAAAAAATATGACTTGTATAACCCCACTTAATAATTGTTTTAGTCAAACAACTCATGTTTGTGACATTTTTAATTTAACATTAAATAAAAAGATATTAATATAATTTTCCTTCCAAAGTGGCTCCATGGGGTCCCCAAGTTGACCCATGGATTGCCTTGTTCTTCCATGAAACATCAAATAGGGGTAGGAAATGTGTCAAGTTCATTTCATATTATTAAAACATTATTCCTACCTTAAATTACACTAATTACCTCTAATCGCGATTAAAAACTTAAAAGTTAATATTCACCAAAAAATTATTTTAATCCCATTGAACCACATTTTAGTTCTTAATGGAAACCATGTATGTTGTATTTTTGAAATTCAAAACATAGAGGTGGTAAAATTTCATTTAAACGAAAAATCAGTTTTTTAAGTACCACTTAGTGGTTTCACTATTCATCAAAAATTGAAGTTTTTCAGAAAAATACCAATACTTCACCCTAAGCTTTATCAGATATTCCGAATTAAAAAATAATGTCTATTTTACAAAATTCAAAACATATACGTAGAATTAATTAATTTAATAATTAATTCCTGTTATCAGAACAAATAGCGTGTTTTTATGAAACAATAAGTATCAAAAGATTGACAGTAGTTTAAGTCCAATTTCAAAGTGAAATTAATTACAACGACCACTATTTGGTTAAATGGTAAAAATATATTCTAATTCAACTCTAAAACCAATTCAAAAGATAATCTAGTCATATAAATAAATTAAATTAAAAAGTGGTTTTGAATTAAAATACAACAGTTTTCACTATTCATTAAAAAAATGAACTTTATCGGAAAAATATCAAAAAATTACACAAAGTAAATTTTGATGTCCCGATTCTAAAGAATAGTTTTATTTGGTCCAATAGAATGTATAAGAGTGAGCAAAACTATATTTAGTTAAGGTTCACCACCAAAAGGTGATAAGTGAACCATAAGTGAAAAATAGCGTATATGTGCCTAAAATTGAATTCTTTCCATATTTTAAACCTTTATGCTTTATAGTATAAATGTAAAAACATTTAAAAAACATATATAATCATATATTAGTTATTTCTATCCATTCTCACCAATAAAATGGTTATGTGTTAACTACTATTTAAAATAATATTATTTTATTACTAGTGTGAAACATAAGATTTCAGAAAACTATTTGTTGCCTATTGGGTATGCTATCGAACATAGCAACCCCTTTAAAGTAAAATTAAAATTTAATTCATAAATATTAATAAAAATGAAAATGATTTATTCTTTATTTACCTGGGATGTTACATCCTTCCCCCCTTTTGGGAATTGCGTCCTCGCAATTTTATTCACTTATCAAAATAAGTGGGGGTATTTATCCCTCATAGCATTTTCAGATTCCCATTTTTCCACTTAAACCATATGGTTTTTCCACAAAACCATTACCTGGTGAATTACCTTATTTCACAACACTTTCTCTCTTCGGTCAAGAATCTGGACTGGCTGTTCTTCGTAAGAGAGATTCTCTTCCAACTGAACTACCTCTGGGCTCAAAACATGAGATGAATCTGGCATATACTTTCTCAACATTGAAACAAGAAAAACATTGTGTACCTGAGATAAAATTGGAGTTAAAGACACTCAGTATGGAACAGATCCAACTTTCTCCAGAATTTCATATGGTCCAATTAACCTTGGACTCATCTTTCCTTTCTTACCAAATCGCATTACACTTTTCCATGGAGAAACATTGAGAAAGACATGATCACCTACCTCAAAATATAGATCCTTCCTCCGGTTATCCGCATAACTCTTCTGCCTGCTTTGAGCTGTTCTCATGTGTTTCTGAATCAACTGAACCTTTTCTGCCATCTCATCTAGAAATTCTGGTCCCATCAACTTCCTTTCACCCACTTCATCCCAGAAAGATGGAGTTAGACACCGCTTCCCATATAATGCCTCAAATGGTTTCATCTGTATAATAGAATGAAAACTGTTATTAAAATAAAACTCAACCAAAGAAAGATGTTGGCCCCAACTTCCCTAATAATCCATCGAACAAGCACGTAGCATATCCTCCAATGTCTGAATTGTTTTTTCTGACTGCCCATCTGATTGAGGATGAAAAGCTGTACTAAAATTTAATTCAGTACCCAACGACTTCTGAAGGCCTTTCCAAAAGTTTCAAGTGATCCTCGGATCACGGTTAGATAAAATATAGTGAAGAAATCCATGTAACATGACTATATCTTTAAGATACAAATGGGAAAGTTGATCTAGGGAAAATTTATCTCGTATGATAAGGAAATGAGCAGATTTAGTCAAGAGATCAACAATAACACAGATTTCATTATTAACTCGAGATGTATTCGGTAATCCCACAACAAAGTCCATGGATATGTTTTCCCATTTCTACTCTAGCACTGGTAAAGGCTGGAGCATCCCTTTCGGTAACTACTGCTCTGCTTTAACCTGCTGACAAGTCAAACACTTCATAGTAAAATCAGAAATATCTCTTTTCATTCCATCCCATTAGTAATACTCCCGTAGATCTCTGTACATCTTAGTACGGCCAGGATGAACTGAAAAAAGGGAACTATGAGCCTCACATTACAACTGAGTATTCAAATGTGAATCACCAAGCACAAATAATCTCTTCCCAAACCTCAAAACACAATCATTACCAATGTTGAATTCAGGCAACTTACCCTTCTAAACCAGCTCTACCTCTTTCTGCAACTCACTGCCTTCCCTCTGTGCTTGCTTAATTCTGTCTGATAGGGATGATCTCACTGATACCTGAGACAAAACAGAATAACTTCCTTCACCAACAACTTCTATGCCAAAGTTCATCAAATGAAAATCCAAAGGATCTCGTTCCAAACGTATAATGGTTAATGAATCATTACTTTTTCGACTCAAAGCATCAACCACTTTATTTTCTTTTCTTGGATGGTAATGAATTGTACAATAATAATTCTTGATTAATTCCAACCATCTTCTCTGTCTCATGTTCAATATTTTCTGAGTGAATATATACTTTAAACATTTGTGATCGGTATATATTTCACACGTTACTCCATACAAATGATGACTCCAAATTTTTTAAATCGAAAACAACAACAGCTAATTCCAAATAATGTGTAGGGTAATTACCTCATGGGTTTTCAACTGTCATGAAGCATAATCAATTACCTGATCATTCTGCACTAAGACACAACCAAGTCCTTTCAATGAAGCATCACTGTAGATAACAAACTCACCATTCCTGGAAGGTAGTGCCAAAACTGGAGCATTCACCAATCTTATTTTCAATTCCTTCAGTAATAGCCTACCAAACCAAGGAAGCTATGAATCTCAGTTACATTTTTGGGTCTTTTCCATTCTTCAACAACCTTTGTTTTTGCAGGATCAACAGTTATGCCATCTTTTGAAACAATGTGACCAAGGAAAAAAATTTGTTGTAACCAAAACTCACACTTGCTAAATTTTCCATACAGTTTCTTTTCTTTTAAGGTTTGAAAAATAACCCTTAAATGTCTTTAATGCTACTCTTTACCTTTAGAAAACAAAAAAATATCATCAATGAAAACAACCACAAACTTATCCAAGAACTCATGGAAAATTATATTCATAAGGTCCATGAATACAGCAGGTGCATTGGTTATCCCAAAAGGCATTACTACAAATTCATAATGGCCATATCTTTTATGAAACGCGGTCTTCGGAATAACTGATTCCTTTACCTTCAACTAATGGTACCCCGATCTCAGTTCAATCTTTGAAAAATACTGAGCTCCATGGAGCTATTCAAACAAATCATCGATATGAGGCAAAGGATATCTGTTCTTAACAGTGATGTTAATCAAGGCTCTATAATCAATTCAAAGTCTCATTGAACCATCTTTATTTTTAACAAATAAAACAGGAGCACCCCATGGTGATGTTCTAGGTCGAATGAAACCTTTCTATAATAAATCTTGCAATTGCTCCTTTAACTCTAAAAGATCAGTTTGTGCCATTAGATAAGGGGGTTTTGAAATTGGCTTAGCATCAGGAACTAAGTCAACAGTAAATTCAACTTCCCAATCTAGTATTATTCCAGAAAACTCATCAGGAAAATCATCAGGATACTCATTTACAACAGGAACATCATTAATGTGAACAATTCCTTTGTTTTCATAAATATGTGCAAGGTAACATTCATTTCCATCCTTTACAAGTCTCTTGGCCTCTTTATATTTTATCAACAGTAAGGGTTCATTCATGTACACAAACTGAAATTCTTTCTAAAAAGAAACTTCATTTGCTCTACAGTCAATATTAGCATGGTAAATAGAGAGCCATTCCATACCCAGGATAACATCAAACTCTACTAGAGGTATAACAATTAGGTTTCCAAGTAGGTTCTTTCCACAGATATGGATAGGAAGATTCTTATAAATTCTTTTTGCCTCAACATTTCCCCCAGGTGTTTTTACAAAAATTTAAGGAGTCATTTCTTGAGATGGTATTCCCATTTTACTAGAAAAGTTTTTAGAGATGAAAGAATGTGTAGACCCCGAATCAAACAACACACTGGCATAATCTGAAAAAACAAACAAAGTACCATATACAACATCATTTGATGGCCCGACATCTGCTGAAGTAGTTGCAATGTATTTCACCTCCCCTTTATGCTTGTAGTCTAACTACTTCCCATCACTTGAGATCTTTGTCAGACACTCATTTGCATAGTGACCCATCTCATTGCACATAAAACTTTTCACTAACTGTAAATCAAATTTGGTCTTACCATCACCCTGATCATTTTCAGTGAAATCATGAGCCTTATGTCCCATCTTACCACATCGGTAGCACTTTCCAGAATTCAGAAGAAATTCCCCAGCATGCCTTTTACCACATTTATCAGAAACTCGAATCTTATTTTTCTTACCATCGGACCTTTTTGAAGAATTCTTCTCTTTCTCCTTCCACCTTGGTATCTTCTTTTGTTGGTTGTTATAGAACACTTGATCATCGGAAAACTCCATTTCCACCTTCTCAGCACATCAAATAGGCGTTTCCTAACTTTTGAACTCATGATAATCCAATTCCCTTTGATATTTTGGCTTTAATCCTGAGTAAAAACGATTGATTTTACAATCAAGGTCTTGGATAAAATTTGGAGCATACCTTTCTAATCGAGTGAAACTCTCTTCATAGGTAGCCACTGAGTCTTCCCCTTTCCTCAATTCCAAGAATTGTTTTTCCATCCTATGTTGAATAGCCTTTGGAAAATACTTCTCAAGAAACATACCTTTGAATTCATCCCAGTGAAGATCATCAATCTCATCACTATCCGTGATATTTTCCACCATCGACCACCACTGATCAGCTTCACCTTCAAGAAGGTAAACAGAAAGACTATCCTTTTGATATTCTGAACACCCAATGACATCAAAAATCTTCTCCAGTGCTTTAATCCACCCTTCAGCATGCACAGGGTCAGATGATCCTCTGAATGATGGGGATGTTTCCCCATGAAATGTTCCATCACTGACATGTTCCTCTGCGGTTGATCTGGCTGATCTTGTGCATGGATACCACCACCATTTATAGCCTGAGTCAACTATTCCATCACTACAACAAATTGTTCAGTTCCGATTCTGACCATCTCAGGTTGCTGATTTGGGAGGTTGTCTTCCTCCTGATGTCGTCCCAACATAGCTTCTTTGTTTCCTCTGTGGAAAACCATTCTGAACAATGAAATATCTTAGGAAAAGCATCCTGTTAATCTTTAAATTCTATATCATTTCAATAATACCATAAATTAACTTATAATTTAACAATTTTATAACTCCTAATGTTGTCTAAACTGACCTCTAATACCAACTATAAGGCCTCGGCCTTAAACCTTACTTAAGATTGAATTAAATAAATAATTCATATTGTGGATCTTCTCAGGTTTAGAGTTTTAGAGAATTAGATCTTAACTATTACATCTCAAAAGATTACAAAGTAGACACTTCTACTATGTTTCAATAAAATAATAACTCTAAAAAAGAAACATGTTTGGTTCCATGTATTAGATAGCATGACTTTTCCTTGATCCCATCCTTGACCCGATTCCACATTTTTTCCTGTGAAAAACATTTCAAAAACTTGGGGTGAGCATAAAAATCTCAGTAAGGGATACACAATGAATGAAAACTGTTAGTTTTTCAAAACAACAAGTAAACCATTTATACTTTATCAAAGTAATACTTTACACCTTTATGAAGTAGTAAAAACTCTTCACTAAATATAAGATCATTACTTACCCTTTGGTAACCAAAAGGTTAACATAAAACCCATATAAAGATTAGATAACATATAAAGGTAACTTGGGACATAAACATACTTAAATGGAATAGCCATACGGTCGACTTCAACACATATCACATAATGGAATAGCCATACGGCCGACTTCCATACCCAATGCATTGGAGGTTATAACGTAACCACCTGTCCTGGTATTCACGGCACCACCCATCTAATGGTTTATCACGTAACCACCCGTCAAATTTCCAAGTACCGTTATAAAAATCATAAGACAGAAAACAAATATAATGGAAAGAAAAAATTTCCACACTTTGATCACAATATATCACATAAATATATTGACATAAAAAATACATTATAAAAACCATTTTCAATAGCAAAATACATAAAAGATTATATGGTATTTATTTCTTTTTAAAAAACATTGCAGCTTGTTCATGAAGCCAAAGACCAAATAATACTCGCGGTGGCGGAAAAGGACGTTGTCACCGCGTACGTTAAAAAAATCATTCATTTTTGTCGTTTAGTAAAACACTTTGTACAAAAATATTCATTTGAATAAAATTAAAAGTCAAAGGGGTTTATACACCATATAAAATAATTTTGTGTATAAAACAAAATATGCCTCAATGAAAGGAGATTGAGACGAAGTCCCTTACAAAGATCATTTTTTAAATAAAGTAGATCTTTTATGTGTATTAAATATAAGTACACATAAAGAAAGTAAAAATACTAGATAGTACATAATAATATCATGACATAATTTGAATGTAGGAGATTAACCCAAAGAACGAAAATTGGGTTAAGAAGTTCCCTTACCTCGGGTCCAACTTGACTCGATCGTTCTTTAACGTCCTGTATACAAAACTTGAGTTAATTTCTAATTGCTTGAGAACCTTTTTAAAGTTCATTATTACTTTTATATCACTTATTACCATGTTATAAACATTATGTAATCATTTAAGTTAATAATGTTTGTTTTGTCGATATTTGGTTCTTTAGTCGAAAGAGGACTTCTTACAATTACATGTTGTTTGTGTGGTCAGAGGTTCTTTATATCCAGAAAGATATTCATGATTTGGATATCATATATATCATATATATACAGAATATACATGTGTTTAATATATTACATAACCATTATGATGTAAGAAATGAAATGCACCGTTCATGGAGACGGTAAGTCGTATGTACACATGAACACTACTTTCATTTGTATGTCATATTAATGGAATTAGAACTAAATGAGAGGTATGTATATTTTAATTCCAGAATTATATTCATCATTTTTATGTAACATAAATCATATATAATAACTTTAAATCCATCCTTTATATGTCCCACATATGGCATTAACGAATCAAATCACTTTGAGGGGCGGCAGTCCGCACTTCCTAAAATGAAATTATCATGTTTACCCACAATGGAAACCATAAAGGAATGCCACAAATGAAAAATACAGAAGCATAAGGAGAACATAAAGATATTATATAGCCTATATAAATAGAGTGACATCTTAATGGACACCATAAAATGTGTTAAAGGAAGATTGAACAATCATCGTTTCATGAGGCAGAAATTCGCCAACCACAGAAACAATATGTTCTTTAACCATTAGACGGAGGTGTGTGTAGGTGTAGCTCGAATAATTATTATAAACACATCCTAGTATATTTAATATACTGGTGTTGTTACAAAATAAAGGAATAAAAAGAGTTTAGAGGGTTGGAGAATCAAAATAAAACCAAAGAACACAAGAGAAAACACTACCTTTAAAACGGGTAACTCTTTTTGATTTGAGCTCAAAGGCTTCCTTGGGAAGACTTCTGCCCAAAGTGAGGCTTCTAATAGTTATAGAGGGATGTGTAGAGACAAAATGGGCAAGGGTTGGCCAATCCAAAGGCTTAGAAAGTGTGGGTTAGGTGGTATAGGTGGGGGCCTTTTATAAGAGGAGAGGAGGGGAACTCTTGGAAAGTTATAAATTGTTACTTTATCATAAAATGATTTTCGTGTTTAAAAGGTCACAAAGTTATATATTTCTAGGATAAGGTGATATAAGTTCAAAATATACTCATCCAATAGGTTTTTCACGAGTGTAAGTCTTATATATTACATTATATTTTCATTTTATTTAAATTGTTAAATAATGAGGTAATCGATGCATCATCATGATGTCATATATAATTAAATTTATTTAATTTCTAAAAATTATAAAAAAAATATCATGATGTAGGAAATCTTTTTGGATTTCTAATTAATATTTATAGTAAAAAATACGACTTTCATAACCCCACTTAAAAATTGTTTGAGTAAAACAACTCATGTTTGTGACATTTTTACTTTAACATTAAATAAAAAGATATTAATGTCATTTTCCTTCCAAAGTGGCTCCATGGGGTCCCCAAGTTTACCCATGGATTTTATTGGTCGGACATGACACATCCAATAAGGTTAGGACATGTGTCATGTTCATTTCATATTATTAAAACACAATTCTTACCTTAAATTACACTAATTACCTCTAAGCGCGATTAAAAACTTAAAAGTTACTATTCACCAAAAAAATTATTCTAATCCCATTGAACCAAATTTTACATCTTAATGGCAACCATGTATGTAGGATTTTTTTAATTCAAAACACAAAGGTGGTAAAATTTCATTTAAATGAAAAATCAGTTTTTTAAGTACCACTTAGTGGTTCCACTATTCATCAAAAATTGATGTTTTTCAGAAAAATACCAAAACTTCCGCCTAAGAATTATTTGATATCCTGAATTAAAAAATGATTTCTATTTTAAAAAATTCAAAAAATATAAGTTTCATTAATTAATTTAATAATTAATTCCTGCTGTCAGAGCAAATATCGTGTTTTTATGAAACAATAAGTATCAAAAAATTGACACAATTTTAAGTCCAATTTCAAAGTGAAATTAATTCCAACGACCACTATTGGATTAAATGGTAAGAAAATATTCTAATTAAACTCTAAAACTAATTTGAAAGATAATATGATCATATAAATAAATTATATTAAAAAGCGGTTTTGAATTTAAATACAACTTTTTTCACTATTCATTAAAAAAATGAACTTTATCAGAAAAATACCAAAAATTTACACAAAGTAAATTTTGATGTCCCGATTATAAAGAATAGTTTTATTTGGTCCAATAGAATGTATAAGAGTGACCACAACTATATTTAATTAAGGTTCTCCATTAAAAGGCGATAAGTGAACCTTTAGTGAAAATTACGGTATACATGCCTAAAATTGAATTCGTTATATATTTTAAGACTTTATCCTTTATTGGATAAATGTAAAAACATTTAAAAAACATATATAATCATATTTTAGATATTTCTATCTATTCTCGCCAATACAATGACTATGTGTTAACTACCATTTAAAATAATATTATTTTATTACTAGTGTGCAATGTAAGATTTCAAAGAAACTCTTTGTTGCGTATCGTGTACGCTATCGAACATAGCAACCCCTTTAAAGTAAAATTAATATTTAATTCTTAAATATTAATAAAAATGAAAATTCATTGTTCTTTATTTACCTCGGATGTTACATAATTAGTATTAATGTTATTTAGTACCAAATTAGATTTTATCAGTATGAATGAATTGATCACCACACCCTATTTTTTGGTTCTTTGAACATAATATATATGATCTTATATTATAACATTGTAACCTCAGTTTGAAAAAACATACCCCTGTAATAACCAAATTACATTATCTATACTACAAAATTGATATAAATCTGAAGTATCTCAACTTATTGATAAGTTACATCCCCAATCCCACATTTAATAATATATGATCTAGACAATAACCTCGAGGTATAAAAAATGAATTAAGTGTAACTACCTATAAGTATATCATATATCTATATGAAAATGAATCATAACAATTAATTATATAAATTGAAATTATTTTTACAATTATATTAGTAAAGAAAGAAATAATTTAATATAAATCCTTTATGTATCTCTCATACACCCACAAAATAGAACAAAATACAGTTAACCACAATGAATTTTATGGTAAAAAATCATATTGAACACATGATATACAATATTAAACTCAAAGGGAAAATTATAATATATTCACCTTGATGAATACTATGACCTATATTCCACTTATCTCCCATCATTACTGTATGTTCTGAAATATCTTGCAGCTGCAAAAACATATTTTTATGAATACAAGAATTAAAATGAACAAGTGTGAATGCTTGGGTGATTAATAATTATCTATATACACATCAAAGGTAGTGTTTTGGGTAAAATAATCCCCTAATATTAATGTGAATCATCAATATTTCCGGAGTAAATAAAAACAAATACATCAAACCCATACCATAGAAGAAATCATATTTATATGGACTATTCATTTCACCTGAAATCGTACCATATCTTTCCATTATGATAATAATTAAATAAATATTTTTATATTTATATATAAATCATGCCATATGATATCACAATAATAAGAGACCCCATGAACTACATATCACTATATCACACAATGGACCCTTTCCATTAGCTCATGGCTCAATTAGGCCCTCTCTTAACTATATATGGGTAATAGTTGTATCAGATTGACATTAATAGAGTCACCATAAACAATTGTTAATATAAATTATAATTCATCACCCCCTTGTGAATAATAGTTTCATAAGATAATTAAAATAAAATAATAAATATTTTTCACATATTCCATTATAAATTTCATATCCATTTAATAAACTATGATGGGTACCGTTCATATTAGATAGTCACCTCTACAACTAGTATAACTAGAACTTGGATCTATGGGTGATAAATGAATAAACACTTTGTGAATCATCATCTAACTCAATCCCAAGAATGTGATAGAGGAAGAGTATAAACACATGAGAAAATTATCATCTAACAAAAATATCAATAATATTTGTGAAATAAATAATAGATACTTGGGTGTATTATCAATTTTATATAAATCATAGGTATGAGTGAGAATGATATTATGTATATGAATGTGTCATCAGAAATATTTAACCATGGTTTTTAGTAATTAATGATAATAGAAAATTTGATTTATCATTTCCATTAATATTCATTAACAAATGGATGAAATCAGTCATAGAATAAAATTAAGTAATCAATCACATCACAGTACCATTCCATTATCAATTAATTTTTGATTTGGAAATTCTATATAATAGTGAATCAATTATTGTAACAATTTCCATTATTATAATTTCATTTAGCTTATTAATGTTTAATGATAGGTTAATGACATTTTATATATTTATCATAAACAACCCACAACACTATACTTTTAATATAATTTTAATATATTTTCCTACATATAATCATATTTTATTGATAAAATCATGAAAAATATCTCCTATCATTTTTAGAAACACATTTGTATCATAATAGATATATATTATTTGTTACAAAAATCATTGGACTTTATTTGGGTTATTTTTCTTTTACAATGATCTAAAAAAATTAAAAAATCATTATTATGTGCCCAGTAAATGGTATAGTGATCTTAGAGGGCTGAATCACAGGGGATTAAATTTTACTAAATTCATAGCCATAAAACATTTATAATTTTAAATCCCATTTCAATATATAATCCTTCATAATCAATTATGAAAAAATAGATCTGATTCTATAAACCAAAAAACAATACCACAAAGAATTTAAAAACATATTTAAAGAGCATCATATGTTATTTTTATAGGGTTCTGTCCCAATGTGGGCACCAAATCAAAATTCATATTCATTCAAACTATTACATATAATATCATTTTTTAATTAGTATTGATTACATGTTTTAGTAAATGTATCATGTACTATACAAGGCATATAAGGGGTTGGATAATATTATCCTTTTATCAAGTGTTTACCCTACAATTTTGTGGTGTTTTAGTATCATCCTAGACATTTAGTCAAGTAAGAGATACATCCCTATACATTTTCATCCCCTAAAAACACTTTATTCTCCCATATTAAATAGTCTTTGAAAATAATATTATCCTTCATTTATAAAATGTTCCTCTATCTATAACTCAAAAAAATATCTCCCATTTTGATTCGGATTTCACAACATCTCCTCAATCAATTTTTCCATGAGTTTAGAAAACATTCAATAAAATTACATGCATTTTATCCAGGTTCTATGTTCTATAAATTCCAATATGAAAAACACATACTGATTTAAAAACACTCTACACTATCTTCTTCCTCAATTATTCCCTCTGTGTTATCTTATCTGTTGTAGATATATCGTAAAGAATCTATTTCTTATTATACCAAATTCTAGGATATCATGGTGTAATAGGAAAAGTCTTTAATCAAAAATAATTTTAATCTTCATTCATTCTAAAATGACATACCTTCATATTTTTCTTGGATTATTCCTTTAATAAACATAATATCAGATACTTCAAACATTCTTCAATACATAGATGTTATCTAAAATTTCTGTATAAGGTACTTCCTCTTTGATACTGTATATTTTAAAAAAAATAATAGTATCATTTTTACAACAATTTCACTATACATCATCGACATTTTTATTCTTCGAATATCATGATTAACTTAATTTTATATTTGAATATTAAAATACTCCTTGAATATAAGATTCATAATCAACATATTTATTTATTTTTAAAATATGTTAATCAAATCAAGAGGAATAATCTATATTTTTTCACGATAATTAATTTTAGATATTCATATTTAAAATCCTTAGAAATATCAATCCATGATCATCAAAATTAATTATCTTCTATTGTTTCTGGAATTACGAATTTACAAAAAAAATGGCGATATTTCCCAAATAACTTCTACAAATATATCATTATACATATATGTCACTAGATATTTTTCTAACTGGTGAACCTTATAGATTTAAGGTGTCTCTATTCCAAATTTCACTCTCTATATAATCAATGAACCTTACAAAACATTACATTTTCATGTTGAAAAAAATCAGAAGAGTAAAAAAAACATATAATATATCATTATAACATATACATTACTCAATGGATTTCTTCAATATGTTTGTAATTTTATTATTTATGTTTAAATGAATTTTATGATCCTTATAGATGACTCTCAAGTTTTCATTCCATTAATAAATTATTCAATCCAAGATTCAAAATGATTCTTACATTCTTATGTGGCTTCATGATATCTGTTATGAAAATTTTGATGAGTCTTATATTTTATCTAGTCATTTCAAAACTACTCTCACATGTTCTTGAGAAGAATAATTAAAGAATTTTAATTACCCTTGTGATTTTTAGTGGGTATATTCTCTTTTATATTTTCCATGTATCACAATTTTTTATTATCATTATAAGATTATGAAACTGACACTTAAGAAATCATTGATCAATTTCCATTCTTCAATAATAATTTGATATTTATAAATTTATTCAATGAAGAAACAAATTACTAAAATCAAATATGGACATTCTCAATCACATCAAAAATATATCATATGACATTAATGATACTGTAAAAAATTATATTACTTCAAATATCATCAACACAATTTTAAACACTTCTCCATTTTATCGGAACTCATTTATTTACATTAATAATCCCATCACTACTTATATTATTTCAATTTTCCCTTTTCCATATCAAACATTCCTCCAAAGAATATTTTTGGAAAATAAATCAGTCTTCCAAATTAGTAACCTATAGATAATTTATCTATACTACAAGTATTATGTTTACAGTTTTATACAATTTTAATCACAACATAAAAATAATTTCTATTTCTATAATCTCCAACATCATTAAAACATAGATTAAATGCACTATTTTTCCATTACCAAGTGACATTTCTTCAAAATAAACTAAAATTGTAATAATCAGATATAAATATTTCTTTCATGAATATGTTCATAAAATAATTTCAAGTAGTTTATTAATCATTATTCCCTTTTCCTCTTTTAATGGAAACACCTCAATCAACATTGTGTACCTCTTCAAGGATTTGAAAACACTCTAAGACACTAATATATGTTCATTAACTCATTGATAATAACTTCAACTAATACAATACAGTGGGTTATTCAATATCACCCTTTGAATATTTTTCAAATACATTTAAATACTTATCTTAAATTACTGTCAATATATCTTTAAGAAATATCTATTTCTCTATATTTTAATAATATAAATACTATTTTTTTAGTGTGAGGGAATTTCTTACCCATCTTCTTAAATACCATATTTACCCATTTTAGTTTTCCTAAATCTTGATAAATATATAACCTAACAAATTTTATAGAAGTGTGGCATCATATTTTTTAAACATTGATCTCTAAAATAATCTACCCTAAGAATAAATGAGTAGCTGAGGTTATAGAAAACCAGAGTGATTGACCAATACATCAATGTCTTACTTAAATCTATATAGCAGGTGATATTATCACTAATTTTTATTTCCAATGGATATTTAAAAATATATCATAATAATTTTTGTCCCATTAGTTAATTTAATAAAACACATAAAAAATTAAAAAAAATCATATTAATACCAATTTTCATAGTGTAAATCACATCCCAATTATTTCATCTGATTTTATTTAATTAACAATATAAAAATAATGTAATTTTCATTCATTAACATTAATTTTTGTTAATTTTTTTGAGAAATTCCAAATTCATACACAAGAATGTCATATTATATACACAATTATGAATAACTCCCCCTAATAAGATGTGTCCTAACATTATTTATCATAGATATTTTTCACTAAAATAATCATAATTGATGTTTTTATAGACAAAGTGATATTTTAAGGTGACCACAAGGCTTCCAAGATTGATGTATTAAATTATTTTATAATATTTATGGAATTAAACATATTCTCACTTTCTATTAATCATATTTAATTTCCTATTCCAGGGAGAATATATCATTATTAATGGGAATAACATGAGTCGCCATATTATTCTTTGTTTCATAAAAAATGATACGGTTTGGCTCCCAACATAGAAACCATTTATTCACAACTCTTTTTTGATTATATATATTCATGTATGATACTTATTTACTCATTTAGATATTAATTTCATTAGGGGTATAGATTTCCTACATTCTACGAAATAATTTTTTTTCGGAATTACATTTTAAACTTTTTTTTGGTATAACAAATTATCATTTTTAGACACAAAAAATATTTTATTATCTAATTACAAATCGAATGGAAAAATAGTTAATAATTCAATAAATACATTCTTATCCTTGTTTTTATGAGTTTCTTGTAACTTTGTTTTAGTGGTACTGCTACATAGAGTCACTATTGATATACCTTCATTTTTCAACACCTATTATTATCTAAGAACCCATGTTATGCACTTGTAATCTATATTAACATACATTTTTGACCTTATATATAGATCATCAATAGCCTTCATGTTTCCCTACACTTGAGACATCTCTAACTCTACAGATTGAAAGAATTCAATAAAATCAATCTTCTTAATCTGTTCTATGATTGATTCTCATTTAAATTATATCATGGAACCTTTGGAATTTAACGTTATGGACTATTTTTTATATTTTATATTTTATCCTTTTCTACCATAGTCAAATTAATATCATCATTGTTTGTGTGATATCATTTTTCATTTTTTACTTAAGATTATTTTGTTTATAATTATTTATATTACATATATTTCAATAATATTTTATATTATTTTAAATGTTTATTATTATTAAATTATATTTTTTATAATAATTATATTTAATAATATAGGCCGGTTTATCATAATAATCATTATAATCATGACCATATATGTTTCAAAATTCAAAAATATTTTCCATTCCTTCAAATTAGTACATAGAAGATAGATTTTTCTTTTTCTTAGAAATTTTCTTCATTATAGGAGAATTAAACTTTACTCCATCTCTAATAACCCTAAATTAAATCTTTATCTATGTTTATATTGTGTAAAAATACTCATTTTCATTTTACTAAATCTCAAAATGAACCAAGAAAATCCAATAATTACTATTTTCTTATATTTATAATAATTAATTCGAAATATGTTCCTTATTGTTTTGGGGTAGAAACCAAATAATTTTGAGATATTTTGGAGGAGATAATATTTTTAATATTTCTCACATTCACCATGAAAATATTATTTGGTTTAGTGAGATTTTTTTCATCTATATTTTCACATATTTTTACCATTATCCAATTCAAAAAATTAGGATAGTATTTTCGTAAATAATTTTAGCAAGTCTATAAGTTAATTTTTTTCATGATATTGCCTTATATTGATCACTATATGATCTCCATATATATATTTAACTAATATGACTATTCTAAAAATAAATAATCCTTTTTGAATCAATTTTGTACACGTTATCTTCGAAGTTTTTCAAAATTTTAATTTAGTGTCTTCCAAATTTTTCAGTCTGACATCTAAATGATGAAATTGAAGATATAATTATTTCAAATTGTCTTCAACTGATTTCAACCTACATTAACACTCTCCATTAAAAGTTTTAATTTTTATACATACACCAAACTATTCTATTATAGATTATTTCGATGATCCTTTATTTTCATTATTTAAAACTAAAATTTAGAATCATTGACATTCACAACGTTTATTGATTTTTTTTAATAAATGGATCAATTCGGTAAAAAATAATTAAATTAAATATTCTCACAAAAAACATTCAAAATCTTCTTCAATAATTGATCCCTTTAATATCTATCTTATATATATATTTATAGCTTCAATAAGATGGGTGATATTATTACATTATCCAGTAATTTTATCCATCAATTTCTCCCAGACATCATCTTTTAATGATAGCTATTATTTTCCCCCAACTAATTCCACTAATAATCCAAAATAATTATGTGACAACCATATTAGGGGCTTTTATAAAATAATACATATTATATTAGTCTTCAATAGATTAAATGGAATTAGTATCAACATATTATTAAAAATGTGAATTTTATTCTTCTATAGGATTATAATATATATATATATATATATATAACTAAAAAATTAAAATATAAATTTACTTCATATATTCTAGAATTCTATTTTATTGTTTAAGACTTTATAATCATCAAACACATTCTTTTCTTCAAGTTGTTAAAACAAATTCTAGAAACACCATTTCTAATTTGAAAAGGATGAAAAAAAATCAAATATTTTACGATCCTAGGAAATATATCAAAATATTCATGTTATATCATTTAGATAAAAGAAATAGTTAATTTAAAATTTAAAAATATAAAGGGATATCAGTAATATTTAAAAAAAATTGATTTTCCAAGGAATATGTGAATTCACATGAGATGGGGTTGAATCAGAGTAACTAAAGTTTTACCAAATCATTAATCTGAAATTTTAACATATTAAATCCCCTCTCAAAATAAAAATCATTATTACCTATTTTTATAATATAATTCTAATTATGTTTTATCCAACACATAATAATACATGTAATTTATGGAGAAAATAAAAAATTGATCACATGGAATTTTTAAATGGTTTCATCACATTTTTGGTATGTAATACATGTTCCATTTATTTATCACTTTTAAATAAATATTATAATTTTATTTTTTTACAATTAAATGTTTTTGGGAAGATTTCATCCACTATAGGCCATAGAAAAGGGGTTGGTATATTCTATCCTTCCTTTTTAATTCATGAGTTTTAACATAATTTCTTAATAAAAGTTTATATTAATAACATAAAAATATCTATTTATGTCTTCTGTCTTGAAACTATGTACCTAATATGGGAATTACATATAGAAAATATGATAAAAAAAATTTATTACTTTTTTTATCCTTCCTCTCACGACCCAATAAAATTTATGTTATGAACCTATACAACTGGACCAATGGGTATCTTGTAAAACCGTAGATTCATTCTCATCACACTGTATGATATTACCACCTCTCGTATCATATTAGACTAATGAATTCACCCATAGGCCAAAAAAATTTCATCTAGTGTGTTTTTCCTCAATCACACAAACCCTAGAAACATATCCATATGGATATCTATCCTGAAGTATTGTCTAATCCAAAGAAATTATCTATGGAGTTATAATAATATTGGATCCCAAAAATAAATGTGAAACTTATAAACATGAGTAGTAACATTTAGTTTTTTAAGTATCAATTTCCAGGGGGTGTTACACTCTCCATCCCTTTAAATCACAACATCCTCATTATGGACCCCAAAAGTGAAACCCATTTAGTACTATTTCACTTACCACTATGTATTAGCTCTAACCCAAATTTTCCGACCTGGAAAACATTGGGCCATAAACCTGGTCAATTGACCAGATTGGTCCCCTATAATACTTTGGTTTCATTCAAATCAAAACTCATTCTATTAGAAAGAGTGTAAAATATTATACTAATGATTTTCCCCCTCATACCAATAAAGGTTATTCTAGTGAATTTTTCCTCCCTTACACATGCCCTAAAAAACATCCAAGGATGTCACCCATCAACATCAATACTCTATGCCAAGCATACTTATCTATAGTGTTCTAATTAGTTAGTTTCTAAATAATAATTGAAAATAAATTGATATTAGAAATATCATTTAGTCCTTAAGTATTACATTTCATGGTGTATTACACTTCCTAGGTCACATCATTGAAATTTATTTATATGGGACGTCAAACAATATAAAGGGTGACCATAAATCAATGTAAAGAATTAAAAATTTAATGGAACATGAAAAAAATCATGGATAATACATGTGGTGTAAAATGATTGGATATTCATAATAAAATGATAAAAACCCATTGAAATGAATCCACATAAAAAAATTGATACATTCATAAGTTTATGACAATTATATATTACCAAAGTTTCATAAATCATATTTACCAATGTTATTAAAAATGAAATCGTAAAACATCACATATCTTGAGATTAGTTTTTTACCAAATGAATAGGAACACTATATGGGATCACATATGTCACGACCTGCCTTCACCAAAAAGAGGGAAGGGTTAGCAGATTGTCAGGACCATCATTCTTCATGTTGATAGAGAGATAATGACCTCTGAAACCCTCCTCCAACAGGTCCCAGAGTGGCGACCAGTGCCAAGGGTATAGAATCACTCACTAAATGGAAGGAATTACCGTTTTTCCTTTTTATAGGAACCAGAGATAAGATATTAAATCCCAGAACACCAAAAATAAAAGTACAAGTAAAGACAAAAAAACCATTCCCATATGTATGTTCCAAAAGTAAATACCACAAAGTAAAAAGTGACTACAAAGGTAAAGTAACAAAGTAAGAAAAATAGCAACTGCAGCTGTCCCAAAGGTCCTGCACTAGTATGGTCCCACGTGATCCTCAATGTCCTCCTGGAAACCTGAAAGCAGTTTTATAGACGCAGGGTGAGCATAAAAGTATACTCAGTAGGGAAAACCAAAGACCCTCATGCACAAGTGGGGAAGCATACTAATTCCCTGTGAGAATGGAGATAATCAAGCTCCTAGCATAAAAAATAACCACTCAATCCTCACCATGGGACACTCCCCAAATAGTGCAAGTCATGTAATGTATAGTCACAGCACATAGATGTTTCGGTACCCCCGTGCCACTTTTCCCACTGTTTATTGAAGACATCCTACGCATCGAACTAATCCCGCCATTTTCACTGCAGTCCCACTGCCAAACCCCACAAGTACACACCTGGGCCACAACCTCACCGCAGCCCCACTGCCAAACCCCACCCGCAGACACATGGGCCTCAACTACACATCCCGCCTGCAAACACCTGGGCCACAACTGTCACATGTAACCATGCCTACAAACACCTAGGCCAGAACAACCACTACCATGCCCGAAGACACATGGGCCTCATCCCAAAGATACTTGGGAAACCACCTGCCCACACACACATGGGCCAACCACCACACTACCCTGCCCAACAATTCTAGGGATAACAATGTAATTTAGGCCATCACAGCCTGCTTGAGGATAGTTGGGCTATCCAGGAATGGGAGTAGCAAAGAGCTAATAACCAACCACTAATAGAAGAGATGGAAAAAACACCCTCCCCCATGAAATGGGGGTGTTCGGCACTAAGTTCTCAACTTTTGTGGGGCGCGAATAAGAAATAAAAAAGCTACAAGTATATATATAGGTATCACGCTCTCACTCTAATCTACGTTTTTCTTCAGCTAGCCTAAAGAGCACAATTAGCACCCAAGCCACGACTCACACCAAACCAAAACCCATTTGTCCCATACTTGTGTAATGTTCAGTAGTAATGTTTAGATGAGTTTTCTACACCTACCTGAGCAACTAGCAAGCATAATAACAAGCCAAGATACTACACCATGTTCCCAAAACCTGGGAGCCAATAGCTTCTCAACAACAGAGTATTCAAACCCAATTCGTGATATAAGAAAAGTAACCACGTGGCCTCAAATTATCAACTAGAGAAACCATAACAACAGGGGATCCCATCCCCACCCACATCACCCAGCAATCAGCCCATGAATGAAAATCCACCAAACCACTATCACTAATGCAAAGCAGGCACATGCCAGTATTTTCAGATTTAAACGATTTAACACACTGCATGATTCCAATTCTGTTGTACATTAACCGAGGTTATCACAGAAAGGATTGATCCTGGTGCTTTCAATTTATTTATCCGGATTTATGTAATTAACCAAATTCCTTTACATGGAAAGGGTTCATAACCACAATATAGTCCATTTAAACATCACCAGAGGTGTGCGTTCGTTAGTGCACAGAGAAATATCAACAACGGCCCTGATTTTTAGTATGCCTAAACTCGTACAATTCAGAAATCATTAATCACGGAAGAAGAGAAAAATAGAGCAGCATAATCGGTCACACCACTTCCCTTAATTCATTTTAATCAATTTATTATCTTCTTTAATGTTTGGTTAATCCAATTCAAGAGATGCAATACCATACCCCCCACGCAAGATACAACGAAAGTAGAGACGAAGGTGAAACCCTACTTGATTAATAGACGATAAAAGTTTATCTTCATGCGCCAGGAACAGAAGCAATACCATACCCCCCACGCAAGACAGTCATCCACTGTTATGATTCCCTGTTGGAGGTGAAGAAGCTTCTGTATATGTACTTCTCTTAGGGTAACTGGTGAAAACTCCTCTCTGAAGAGATGCTCAAACTCTAACTGTGCAACTGTTTCCTCATCGTGAGTCTGGATAACCAAACTCCATCATCGCCCTGTTGAGCTCTGCAGAAGGCTCGCTACGAGGATCACAATCTGGTTTACTGGTGTCCTGAACAAACGGAAGACTCTGGCCACCGCTTCAAGCTAGTCCTATGTTGCCTGAGGGGCAGGCTCACATCAAAACCTGAGGGGTCTCTGTCTCGGAAACTCGTGGTGTGCGCTCAGCCTTCATTCCTCCTATATTGGTACAATAGGCACTAACCGCTGCTCCATAGGTGGTGGAATAACTGGCACACCACCCTAATTTAAAACAGGGGGATCTGGTCCCTTTATTGAAGCTTCATCACTAAGGGGGTCATCCTCATGATCGAGCTACTGGATCCTAGTGGGTGCGTTCATGGAGTAATCCTATAAAGAAACAATATGTATCATAGTCATTGAGTATATCTGGAGAGATGACATAAGAAAGATATGGAAACCAGAACCCTTTCATATATGATGCATGTACCATTATATTCCCCTGCAACTAGTGTTCTCATCTTCTGAGTCAAAAATAAAGTTATTAGAGTCATGGTGTATGGATATGTCGGCCACCCCCACCGACATTGGGGTCCCTGGCCTGAAACCCAAACTCGAGCCACTTAACATTGTTTCCCCAAAACAACTCACAAACTCTCGGTCCTAAGGTAGAACCGACCACCTCTGATACCAATCTTTCAGGACCCATCCTAGTGGGGCCAGTTCCGCAACTCCGCAAGCCCACCTCCAATATGCTTGGGGATGTTGACTAACACTGAGTATGCATGTCACTAACATGGGAGGCATTACCTATAAACATGTAAACACACACACACACAAATCTCTAATCCCACAAAGCAGAAAAAGTTAAGAACTTCTAAAAATAGAAATGCATGCATACACTAAAATCCAGACCAATAGAGTACGATAGGAAAGTAAAGTTCAGTAAAGTAAAAACCTAGGCCAAAAGTACAAGCCCACCAAAAGAAAGTCTGCAACAAAGTCCAACCAATAAGGAAAGGTACTGGGACTGCAATCTGTAGCCGTAGGAATACACCTCGGCCTGCCTGATCTCACTGAGAAATGTCTATTCCTGGTCCTCCTAGAACCCTGTTAAAACATCGCTCGTCTGCACAAGACACAACACGTGCGGGCAAATCCCATGCAGGGGTGAGTACAACAATACCCTGTAGGACACCCCAAAACCAAAAATAAATACAAAAAAGGAAAATACCACAAAGGATTGATACAGTCAGTTTTACACAGTATATGTTTACAGAACATATAACAAGAATATTCAGATATACTCATACACGATCGACTATCGTGACACTACCCCTATGATCTATCTCGAAGATTACACTAAACACGTATCAAGGAGAAAACACTCCTAGGTTTGAAGAGAGAGATAAAAAGTACTCGTTCCAGGAGAACACACTCCACAAGTACTTGAGAATATGATTCTCAGATGAGGATCACACCCACTAGCTATGGGGTGATTCCAACAACTCAGTCTGAACTAATCCACTAAGTAGAGGATCGACACCCGAGTAAGCTAGGTCACATAGATAACAAGAACTCTACTTTGGGTACCAGGAAGGAATAGATGATCAGGCTCTAAGTCTCAGAGAGGTAATTCCAAAACACTCTATTCAGGATGTCCTGCTGAAGGGATCATACTCCTGTAGGAAATGTTACCTGAATCCTTCAGGGGAAAGACCAAGGGTACGAACCCTATGGAAGCTATCCCAAGTCACGGAAGAAAAATGGCTCAATCCATGTAGAACAGGTCACACGACGTGTAGTCGGATCACACACCGTGTTCCTTTACTCTAGGTACTACCCGTGTAAAAGGACAGTGTCTCTAGGCTTGTCGTATGAAAGTAACTACATGGCGTGTAGACGAATTACACGTTGTGTTCATTGACATTGGGAACTTCCCATGTGAAACAGCTCGTGTCTCAAATCTAATTCGTGTAGACAAGTATATACATGGCATGTAAGTCAAAGCACACGTCGTGTCCTATCAACTGGAAGACACTCGTGTACCCTGGTCATATACCCATACATGGTGTCTACCTATGTTTCCCTTCCCATTAACTAGTACACGGGGTATCCCATGTATCTGGATGGGTTTGGCCGGGGAAGGGTATGCATGCCGTGTCCTTGGCCGTGTACCCAACCCATGTTTGTGTACTCTCGGAGTACACGCCAAGTGGTCCACCGACGAACACACGCCATGTAGCGCATACTACACGCCATGTAGTAGGGAAATTTCTAAAACCGTCATCTTCCTCCTTGCGCCTCGACCGATCCTCCGGATTTAGATTCTGCTACCCGTTTTCTGCGAAAATCAAAATCTCGGGTTAACTCATCTGTGTGATGCTGAATCTATGGGTTTTAGACCTTCGATCGCCTCTGAAATCCAATTCCGATCACCCAAGAAAAAATCATTCGAATAATGATATCTCCCAATCCACTTCGATCCATCCATCACCACCGCCATCACACCTCTGTGGGGTTGTCCAGATGCCCTATCTTCATTTTGGGAATGTTGCATCACAAACCGATGAACAACGATCTATCGTGAAAACCTCCATGAAGAACGCATAGAATGCACATAAAGAACACGAGAAAATGGCGATGAAAGGCACAAAAAATTGAGAGGGACAATCCTCGATCGATGTTTATGTCGATCTTGGTTTTTCACTATTAGAAGGCTAAACGAAACCAAAAATCGTCTTCAAGAATAAAATCCCAAAATCCCCGCATAAGCACATCCCACAAATACGATCGATCCACGGGCTAATTTATTCGTGGATTGGTCTGCCTTCGTCGTAGAAATCAAGAGCAAGAATGAAATCACAAAGAGATCAAAATCCCTACTTGGATCTGCGGCATTTTTTGGTGAATATTCGGTCTCCGCAATGTCGTCTCCAGCGAAACTCATCAAGAACGTCGTCGCCGCGTTGGGGTTTCCTCCAGAGCCTTAAGAGCCTCCATGAGTTTAAGTGGTATGAGGTCTGTAACCCTAGACCCCTACACAAATCTCTATTTAAAAGGATAAAATATATTCACTAAAACAAGATTTAATAAAATATGTTATTAAATATTTTATTACAGTTACGTCCAAAAACTAGATTTCACCACCGACCTGTGCCGACGGATGTTAGGCCTTGCCTAAGGTAAAATCGTTGCTCCGAACGCAATGGTGCCCCATGATTTCTGATCTGAGAACCTATTCAACAGTTATCCCACCTTTTCCTGAAATCCCCACTTGTTCGTGTAATTTAATTATTTAATTAAATTCAAACACTTGTTTCGGGCTCATTGGGCCTCAGAACTGCACCCTGTCACAATGCCTATTCTCGAAATAATTCCCATATAATACTGAAATAATATACGGAAAAAAATCTGAGACATTACATGGATGTAATAAGTCATAAGTCTACCGGTTCTCTATCATCACCTACTTAAGAGTCAAACACCTTGTTATAAAAACCACAATATAACATTTAATCCCATGCCACTAATATTTGAGGTATATATCCCTATACATCATCAAAGATAATGGGTTCACTACCCATTTTAAAGTATGTTATTCTCATTTTAATTCATCTCCCCTATATATATGATCTTATATACACCCATGTATGAGAAGGATGTCATCACCATTGAGATACTAATCTATTGGTGGGTAAGTACTTGAAATACTCTCCCTCAAGACCAAGCACCTTATGATTCGATACATACCTCCTCTTCACTCTATCTATATTTGTAAAGGATACCTCTAGGCCTTAAAAATGGCTATTTATAATGCTCATAAACATCAATGTTCATCATAGAATGAAGATGCATCAACAACCATTCATCAATATCTTCGATAATATATTCTGTCTAAGTCTCCTGGATTAGCACATCTAAAACTAAATTTTCATTAATAAGTGTATAAGAAAGAACAAAGTATACATATGTAATCTATTCGAACAATATCATATTTTTGAGGTTTGAGTCACACTAAGTGATGATATACTTGTGGATTTTGTGGTCAGTATAAACCATAATATACCCTCCCATAAAATAGTCTCTCTGGGAAGATAAGGCATATAAAACTATTAATATATTAATTTCATGTGTCGGGTAATTATTCTTAGGTGGACCAAACGAGTGATACCTTTATTAATTGACTCAACCCTCATTCATAAAAAATTCTCCATGTCTAATTACAAATGAAAATAAAAATAATCTATCTTCACTTCTCGTATTAAGTAGTATCATGATATGGGTTGTGGTAATTCAACTCTTTACCACCTACAAATCAGTCTTGCACGCTTCAATCTAGAAAATATTTACACACTTCTTGATCAATCGAAGTAGTGTTTATACAAAATGAGATAAATCATGTATAAAACTCATATAGTATCCATAAACCCCCATTAAACACTATATGTCCAACAAATTCATTGTATAGTCTCAAAATACTAGGACCATGACCTTATCTATGCCAACAGATACACATAATTTAAATATAATATAACCTAGAAGGTGAACCTTTTCAATCCGAAAGTGTCATTTGGTGAGTTTTTCTTACAACATATGCTATCATAGAGTAATAATAATGATATCGAGGTGTTTTGTAAAATCATTTCGAGTATAAGAGTACACTTAGATATCATCCTCGAATACCACAACAATGGAATCCATGTGTGGGTAGAAATCCCATTTAAACCAAGGCCATGAAAATAGTGTGCACGATCATATGAATGAAGAACAAAGCTATATACTAGAAAAACTACCATGCATTCTTCAAAACGTTGTATGAGATATGTAGGAAGATCTAACACATCCTGAATGACATCCTTACCTCATATAAATCTTCAATAATACTCTAGCTACTTGGGGTATTTCGATAAAACATATATTTGAGGAAATATATATTAGTTCTTAACCATATGTTAGTTCAATAATTAGTATTATATGAATCTTATAAGGGTTATATTTAACATATTGGTCAAAATCATATGTGAACCTTATAGAGAGGTACTAGGTCAGATAATACCATTAGATTTCATTTCCTCCATATTCTTGCTGACCTCATGAAGCTCTGTAGGTTCCATCTAATATGGAGGAATAGGCATATCGGATTCACCTAGATAAATATCCATTGAAAATTATACCTCTCCTTTTGTAGTTATTCCTAAGAAATCATCAAAAAAACACATAACTAAAATGTCCCACCATCAGAAGAAAATTTTCCATACAAACACTCTGATCATCGATGTAAAGACAAGTGATTTGGTCTATCACCACTTCCAACCCTATATTCTCTATTATAACAAGAAATGATAGAAATTACATTATATCAAGGTATATATCAACCACCCTTGAGTGACATAATAGATACCCTTTAATGAAAGTAGTCAATATGGGAACTGATAGGGCACTAGATAATGAATACCAAGAATTGTATTGAAACATGTCATTTCCAGGATGAAATGGTTCCATAAAAAAAAGAAAACCTTCATCCTCAATAGGGTAATACATTAATTATAATACACTCTCTGACCATTATTCCAATGGATTATCTTAAGTCATCACCGCATAGAAGTATTGAATTTCAGGTCCATGACATTCCATGATCGATATACAAATAATTGTTTACTAGGTGACCATATAAAATAAGACATGTATGATAGTAGAAGTTATTGAAATAGTACAACACATTGTACATGACCATGAACTATAAATATTGGGTATTAGATTTTCAATATTAAATTGTCCTGATCTTCTAACCTGATATATATGTGTACTACCATGAGAGGGTTTTCTCTATTGATGCTTAAAAATAGTGGTATGACTTCCATGAACCTTACATCCTTTTAATCCAAATTTGACACAACTATTCAATATACCTTATTTACATGGATCTACTAGTCCTACTCGGGATTTCATATGTAGAAAGTATCTTCTCTGACTGGAATAATATGTGAAGATCTAGGATAATCTATAATCATGGATCTTTCATCCATAGGATTTACAGTCGACTAGTTTTATGTTTCATCGATTCTTCATATGGAATTTCCTCCCACATAGTTAGAAAACAAAACTGAAATTCCAATTTATATTCACTGGCTTCCACTTCCGGACAGAAAATTATAATGATCAAGCAAATGAAATTTGTGTAATAGTCGATGTAAAATGATGAATCTAAATAATGAAAATTGAATAATCCATGATATAAATGTTTTTCTACTCCATGATCAAGAACTATCTTTCTCAATCGTTTATAACCATCTTCAAAAAGAAAAATTCAGAGTAGTTGGAATATAAATATATTCACATCTTTCCCAGCAGTTGATCAACTAGATTTATGAAATCCGACCAATGCATGGTGGAATCATGATGCATATAAGTAGAGATATTCACCCCCCCCCCTTAGGGGGTGTCTCAGGATTCATGAAAAATCAATATAATAGGCTCCATCCATGACTCCATAGCTTGTGGAACATCATCCAATGAAAACATGGGTTGATGTTGCTTCTAAAAATCACAGTTCAAAAATGACATACATGATATAGGTCTTTGATAATCAATCATGGACTACACCAACTATAGAAAACCCTCTTTGAGTTGGGTGTCAATTCCCAAACCATGTATTATGGGTGGTGTATCTTCTATAATTATAGGATATATCCCAAGTGGGTCATGTTCTACCATCACGGGATTGTATTCTTCATCAAAATCCTAGAGCATCACTCGAGGCCATCACGGCTGCATATTTCTACAATTCTAAGAATACGCCTTAGAAGATTAATCATTTAAAAGACTCAAAAATAGAAGTTAAACTAGAAAATGGGATAAGTTCCCAAAATACTATCCCCACTACCTACATCGATGTTTGGGGTATTGATAAGTTATACAATTTTTTTTATAGGGCTTTCAGTATATGTTGGGTATATTGAATGTTTTGTAATAAGATTCCCTTTATGTATCACATGGCCTCCCTATTTACTAGAAATCATTTTGTTCAAATATCAGAATCATCAGTTCATAATTCAATATATGTGTATATGAAAAAGGGTCTAGTTTATTTTTCATAAATTCCCATGTTATAAATTCACATGATTTTTAAGTTACATGTTTTCATTCAATGTAACTACAATAAAAAAATTTCATTTGGTATCATAATGTAACATGCCAAAAATGATTTCACGATTAGATGGATCATAATTCCTAATTTATAGGAGTAGTAGCCTTAATAAATTCAATCAACATCCATGTAATTGTTGTTTAAAAAAATTCTCGCTTTTAACTTCATTTGTATAGATAAAATGTATAATAATTTGGTAATTAAGGTGTATTCCCACTACTTGTTGTATGGAATACGCATTTATAGACAATTATATTATATTTTTCAGATAAAAAATGTTAGTATCACAGGAATATATAACATCCAAGGTACACTCAACAATCAGAAGTAATGGAAAAAATATGATTAACCTATATGGAATGGAATACGAATGTCATATGAATTTATATGTTCCTATAATGATGCATAAAGTGATAGTCATCACCATAATGGGATAAGGTATAATATCTATAAGTCATAATGATCCTAACAAATCATGTGAATCACTAAATTGTGAATGATTATCATTATTGATAAGAAAAATACAGAAAAATAAATTCACATTCATTGGGAATTTGGATTTTCTCCCATATGTGGTTTATCTACTAAAATGAATAGGCACATTAGCTAATTATAAAACATTAGTAATCACATTTTAACTATCCCAAAAACATAATTCATGGAAAATTGCCTCATATACCACTTTCTGACATCCCAAAATGACCCACCCGGCAATTGTCGGAAAATTGGTTGTCCATAAGGGCACAAGTGCACCTCACCATTTTCTAGAGGCTCTTAACTAGGTGTGAGGGAATGTGGTGATATGTTGGTGAAATTATACACTAATAATCAGTATAGAGAGAAACATTAAAAATTTATTAAATTAATAAATAAATGTATTAATAATTAATGAGGTGGCAGAACAAGTACAAACATATAGGTAATAAATAAACTACTCAAAATCTAATAATATTACTGAGTACCAAGACAATGTCATGTATCTATAAAACATATCAATCATACATGGAATTAGGTAGATAAAAAATAATGGGAAAAAGAGTTTAAAATTCAAAATAATATCCAAAAATTTCAACCACTAGCACAGTCATCTACTACAAATCACTCATTCTAATATAAGAAGTCAGACTTCCACAACATGACTCATCCCCTTATCCACACCAATTATCATTTTCTCAACCCAGGAACCATCGGTGGCCTGAATAGTGTGTGAGATAAACTCATTAGGCAACCACCAACTTCGTCTATAAAAATTTAGTCTTTGAATAAAAACATTAAAATATTTAGGTATATCATGAATATTAACATCAAATACTACACATGTTGATCTCATGTTCCTCGTAGGACACTTGGCTGACCAAACCTTCTTTATCCTATGATGGATATATCTGATCATTAGTTAATTTAATTATTTAGTCATAAGTTAAATAAATAGAATGTTGGTGACCATGGTGTGATTATGATAATAATATAAAAAGAGGATCCATGGAGAGAACAATGAAACTATTACCTTAAAGGTCATGTTGGCTCAATGTACGAAACCACGCTTCCTAGAAATAAGGTGATATTTTTAATACAGGGGGTACAACCAATTCATTTCAATATAAATATGTATAACCGAGTGTATAGATCAATTCAAAGGAAAATATTGGGTCAATCCATACTGCAGCCCAAGGAGAATAATCTATGGTGTCATATGTCTTGAGATGACACACTTAATCCAAGGTGTGAATAAAAGGTGGTGTAATTTACTAAATAAGGATAAGCAATAATTCAATTATATTTTAATAATTCACAAATTTAAAAATACCATGTTCTAGGGTGGGTATCTCCCTTGGAAACAAGATTAGTGAATAGGAATGGCATCCCTAGAGTGCTCAAGGCATTCCCTCTATAATCTTAGGCAAACTCAAGTCTGACCATACCTATAATGATGGAAATGGTCCATAAAAAATAGGCACTATATATATATATTCTTAATTCATCAACGGACACTTAAATAACTCCAATTACAATTTACATAGGTTTGTTCCAATGTAAGGAATACCATGGAAAGCACCCTAGTTATGTGGTTTCCATTGGGCTTTCAACCTATAAAGTTTTCAATTGTTCCTAGTAGGTATTAATATTAATATTTAGATTATTTTATTTTATTCATTTGGATTTTAGTGTCAACAAATGGTTAAACCAATGTACAATAGAATGAATAAAATTCTTAAATGATGATACCTTATGGGAAGAGTCATGGACCACTTTCCAAATGCATGTATAGGATAACTCATATAGTATCGACTTCCAATTGTTACCACAATGTGATAAATATACTAATATAAAAATACCATGAAAATATATCAAATTACCTTTCACAAAAATAACTCCAACTATGGAGATAGGGATCGATAAAATAAAGAAATGGATTACAAACAGACTGGGATGAATCCAATGAGAATCATGGTGGTTGACATCGAGCATGAATATAAGATTACCCTCAATCCAATTATTTTGGAAGAGGAGAAGGTAAAATAGGATTGTAGGGATATTCATGAGAGTTGAGGGTAAATTAAAATTAATTAAGGAGGGGAAATTTTTAAATTCCACCCAATTTAATAGGTCAAATAGTTTGGCTTCATGAGTAATGAAACCATACAACAACTGTGCGAGAAGAAATATTCTACTTCACCCCTCACATGGTTACCCCCCAAATTTTTTTTAAACACATTCTCCCACCATGTTGGTTCATAGACTATGTGGCGGTTAGTGTATAGGTGAAGTGCATGATTTTCCAAATTGTGTACATCCCGTGTAAATCCCTACTACAACATGGTCTTCAATACTTTCATTATCATCCATACTCATATATAAAAGATACAATGAACAATATGTCCCTATTTTATACAATAGAAAACCCCACATTTTTTAAAAAACCATGTGTTCTTGGAGTCATGGTTTAAACTAAAATTATATCCCACATATTTTTGAGAAAGTATAGTCTTCGAGCTCTTAACAATACCCATACATCCCTTTAACTCTATAAAATCATTCTAAATAATGAAAAGGCAAAAATTAATGGATTAGACATAAAATTAAGAGGATAGAAAACATGTTTAAAAACTATGTTCTTACGATATTGACCAATGGTCATATAGGATAATAGTTTAGTAACAGCAAGATCCCAACTGTGTATTTTCCCTTTATACACCATCAATCATAATTTACTAATTGATTACAAAATAATTTTACAATTAATTTGACAATTTTAATTATATTTATAACATTTATTTTTCTTTTAATATATTTTTTAGAAGGATTAATCTTCATGGGAGAGTTCGATCGTATATACACCATTATGTGGTCAATATTATTTTTTTATTTTATACTATTATTAGTTTTAGTAATACATATTATATTATGAATGTATTATATTTTTTGTTACTGTGTATTTTTTTACATCCACTATGAATTATAAAAAAATAGGCATTATAAAAAAAGAGGTCCCTTTTATTAATAATCGAATAAAATTTCGCGATATTACATTCTACAACCATTGAAAATTTTATTCCTTAAATTTTAACTCTTTTTTGCTAAAAAAACAGTTGTATTTTATTCATCATTGATTCATCTTGTTCCCATGTAGCTTCTTCAAACATGTGATTTCCCCACATGACCTTCACAAGTCATGTTGTCTTGGTTTTAAACCCTTTTTCCCTTCTTGAAAAGATCTAGATTGGTTCCTCTTTATATAAAGCGTCAAATTCCAACTCTACACCATGTGTTTCAAGTATAGTTGTTGGTTCATACCTGTAGTTTCTTAATAGAGACCTATGGAAGACATCCTGGATGATGGAATGATTTGGAGGTAAACCTAATTTATTATGGATTTCTCTAAAACAATTTATAATATCAAATAGTATAATGTACCTTGGATAAATTTTCTACTTATTTATAAATGTCACAGCTCCTTTCCTTGGATATATATTTATAGAAATGTGTTCCCCATTATGAAATTCAATATCCTTCTTCAAATTGTTAGCGTATCTTTTCTATCAACTATTGTTATCATTTATGTACTTCTAAATAAATTTTATCTTATCTATATTCTAATGTACAATCACAGTCCCTAACAATTACCATTCTCCAGCTTCATCCAAATATGTTGCAGTTCTATACCTTTTTGTAGAGATCTTAAGATGGTACTATTTGATTTCACAAGGAAAACTTATTATTATACAAGAATTTTACATGTGGAATATGTTTTTCTTAACTGACTTTAAAATGAATTGAGCTATAATGTAACATTTTTTCCAATGATTGATTTTTTCCTTTACGGTTTCCCATAAGTATAAGGGTGATAGTGTGTTCTCGTGTTTAATTTTTTTTATAGCGTTCTAAAGGATCCAATGAAAATTTTATGTAAATCATGGAACTTTATTAGAAACAATTGGCAGTGGCTGTCAATGGTGTCTTACCACCTATATATTATAATTGTTACCTAGAAATTATTTGAATAAATCATCTATTATGGAAATGAAATGGGTATACATTTTAATTCTAATAATTATTACCCTTATAGCCTTTTTACACTTGGATGCCTTCAGAAAACTAGTGACAAAGCTTATAATAATGTTATCCCACTTCCATATTTGTATGATTAGTGTTTTTAATACCCCTTTAAAACATTTTCTCACTTCATTCACATGATAACACAATATGCTCATAATAGTATAATTGGTCCTCCCATGAGGTGGCGCATTCCAGGTGATGCTGAGATGGTTCGAAGAAGATCACCACCCATCCCATATTCAAGAGATGGTTTCATGTGAAAATCATCATTTCATTTGATTCTACCCGTTCTGTGTCATTATCTCTTAAGGAATGTTGGATTAACCTTGTGGGGATACAGAAAATCACCCCTTTCACATTGCGGAGTATATTTCATAGTTAGTCGGTCCCAGTGGGTGATTTTATGGGGTCATGTACTTAGAAAATCATCCATCCCCGGATATTACAACCTCAGATAGTCTCCAATGGGTTTAGTTGTGGATCTAGAAACACCCAAATGCCCTAGATTACATTATTCATGGACCTTTATTCCAAAGGCAGACGGTCGTTGATTGATGATTCATCTAACAACACTTAAGGACTCCATTGGTTGAGAGGATGAGAAGTCAGGCTCACTGTACACTTCCGGGAGAAGATTATTTTCTATTCCGGGACTCTCATATAGATTGAAGTCATGTTCATATGTTCTTGAATCCATGGTTCATTCTCAGATAGTGGTCCCATATGATACAATTGGTTTTCAAGATCTTCGTAGGCAAGCATATGTTTCATGCTATAGAGGTACTACTGACTTGAGCCATACAATAAGGTGATCTAGAGTTAATCATAATTAGGGGGATGAAAGGTGACTTGAGGTCTAGATCAGACCCATAAGACAAGATTCCAATGTATTCTTGGGAGAAGAATCAGAACACAAGTAGTTCAGAATTTCTGGGGCTTATGCATCGAAGATTCCCATTTGGGGGGACATGATTGGTTGGTCCCTTTTGGATGGGCACCCTTTTGAGTTCGAGCCTTCATGAAGGCATCCTAAATATCTTTATTTGATTTGGATTTAGTGTTCTTATAGTTCATAAGGGTGTAGATGTTGTAATTGTCACAAACCTCTATGTACACTTGAGTCATGCTCAATGTGAGAAACTATAGGATGTTAAAGATTAACAAAACACATGATTCCTTTCCAATTGGTGGGAGAGGGAAATACTATGGTGGATAAGCTGAGATGACCAAGGGAGAGGATGCGGAGTGATGAAAATTTTCTTGTGAAATGAAATTAAAGGTCATGCAGCCCAAACTCAGAATATTGGGGAATTACCTCCGTGGGAGGGGCCCAGAATACATTATGGGAAAGCGAAGGAGTTTTATCCCCGTCAAATGAGTAGTGAACATTACTACTTCGACTAATCACAATTCATAGTTGGGTGGAAATGAAATTTATCACCCTTAATCCCTTGAATAGGATGGATCATGTCGTTATCTCATGGTTTGACTCCGGGTTACCATGGGAATGTAGACCCATGAGAGTTCTCATTGCCCAAACTATTGTTGGGGGGAACCTACATGACTCCACTTACCATGGGTATGCAGACTCAAAGAGGCACAATGATGCACCCGATGGTCTAATCATATGGGTTTGGTGGCTTTGGAGGATGCTTAAGCCTAATTCTATAGGACTGGTTCATAAAAGGATTATGGAGGAATGGACGGTAATGGAGGGGTAAGTAAGTAACCCGAGGAAATAATTCTTAAAAACACCCCATTCCATGTAATGATTTCTTATTCAGGATGGGGGTAGATTCATATACCATAGTGGTATGCATACATATTGGCCATCAGCATACCAATGTGGTGCCCGAGCATAGGTATAGACGAATGCGTACCATAGTGGTACACGACCCATCACGCAATTTTGTGTTCCATCGGTGTACTGATGCCGTATGCGGTTACAAGTTTAGTCCATGTAGCAGTACACTACCCTAAGCACCATATTAAAGGAGGGTTTGGGTAATTATCATTCTTAGGGATTTCATCTATGATAATTATTTGTATTTCGGTTCACCAATTAGGTTCATGAATCCCCTTTTATTAATATGTTTTCCCATTTTATGGATCGCGACCAGATGTACCTATTGAAATCATTCATCACAATTTGGGATTCGCTGATGAATCAATACTGAAGTTGTAATCTTCTCTAAAATCATTCTTCCAACATCTAGGTCCCCTTAAATCATTCATCATCTGTCCTTATTTTCCTCCCTTCTTGATTCATTTTGTTCTCCTTTTACAGAGCACGGGGGGCAATTATTTCTATTGGCATGCGAAACCATTTGTGGAGGCCCATAAGAAGATATCCTGGCCAACAGAAGACTAGTTCAATTGGGGTTTGTAGACGACACATTTCACGATAATGGTTCATGTAACCCTTCCTATTAGATTCTTCCGCTAACTGAATAATTCACTGAATAGTGCACGGATGGCCTTCGCATGCATGATTCCTACAGTGATGTGGTCCACTATCAAGTGTGTTTGCTGGACATCCCCCCTTGGGAAAGCAGTTCATGAATTGTCCCACATACCTATTAGTCTACAATCTATATGATCCATGTACCTTTCACATTGATGGTATGTGGAATAATTGAATTTCATTAAAAACATTAATTTTTTCCAGTAGCTCTTCAAATTCACAACTCAATTTGAGTCTATTTGACATTATAGACTTGTATGAGTACGTTCTTTTCTCTACAAAGTGTTTATGGGTGTAATTGCTTCCCATGAAATAATTTTTAGGACCCTAGAAATTCCCCCCATCAGAATGGGGTCAGTTACGAATGAATATGGGGATATTACAATGTAGAAGGGATCCTAAACAGAAATGGTTCAAGGTATAACAGATGGGCACGGTACGAACGGAGCACACCTATATATAGGCACTCATTTCATTTGTCTTTTCCTTTTTCTCATGGTGAAAAATTGCCTCAATTCCCTTGTCTTCTCTTCTTTTGTGTACTGTTCTCCTTATAAAAGTCCTATGTGTGAACCACTACATATATATCGTGAATATATCGTCTATCATTTTCCTTATCTTTATAAAATATATTTGGATTTTTTCCAATGGTTCTATGGAATTTTTAAAATATAATCTAGATTCTAGGTAGGATAATGCTAATCTTCTTTTGTGTCTGAAAACCAAGATTGAATTAGAAAACTGAAATTTAAGAACTAATAATTTAAATATTGACATTAATCCACAAATTCTAAACATGAACTTATTGAAGCATAGGTTTTCATTGTCTATTTCACATGAACCTTTCTATTCTCCAGGGAATGATTTGTGGGCCAACGCCTCATGAATGGTTTGTGTATGATGGTTGTATGTGTTGAAAAACACCCACATACAGTCACCGTTGGCAGGGTTTCATCTGTGTATCATGAAGTACGTGGACTGTGCCTTCCACGTACTATTTCCAGGAAAAGTACGTAGAGTCTTATGTTGACATATTTTTATTCTTTTATCCATTCTTCCATATCCTTTATAAAAAAAATTTATAGGACATCTTCTAATCAGCTTCTTGATCTTCCTGTGCAGGTTACAGTGGTTTCTTCACAGGCTGCTGCTGATGTTGTTGCTTCTTCTGAGGATTGTATTTCTACCCTCTTTCTACTATGGAAGAAATATCGATGATCTTGGTGGATTTGGTTGATGAAAAAATATAGTCATTCTATTTCACCAATCTCTATTGAATCTGTTTACTGAGGGCAAAAGGGAGTATCAGGTTTCAGAAAGACGTCCTTCTTACGGGTTTGGTCTATTGTCTGACAAAATGATCCCAGCGCCAAATTCGACTGATCAATATATCTCCCAGTTAATTAACCCCTCTATTCAAAATTCAATGACTTCATTAAAGGGAATGTACCTTCATATAGATATTACATCTGATTCCTTGTTAAACTACGCACCTCGAACATTTGAGGAAGTACATAAAAATCCCAATCAAACTGCCCATGGTTACAAGAGAATTTTTTGGAAGGATGCAGTGGATGGGTAACAAGGTTGTTCATCCCAGCAGGACCTCCGAACAAGTGGTTTTATTAGATTAAACAGGGGGTGGCCTTTTTTTGGTTCGGCAGAGTTGCGAAGAATTATCAATTGAGCTATAGAATGTGCGACTATACGAGGCCACTTGGGATTCTTAGACATACACACATTATACTATTTTCTTTATTTAACATCTCTTAGGCATGTGGAGTCCAGATAGCAATACTTTACATTTGACACACGGGGAGTTCGGCATCAGTCTTTGGGAAATTTTTCTTATTCGGGGAGTCCCTATCATAAGAGAAATTTATAATGAATTTATTCCTCCCTCATCCTCTTTGGATGACGAGGAATGAACCCCTATTTTATCCAAGAAACATAGTATCCCAGGGAAGACGGTTTTGAAAGAGAGTTATCTTTGTTCAAAGTAGGACATTCCTTTTGATTACTGGTTTGGAACATTTGTTAAGCATACTAGTCTCAAGCCCGATCAATGGATACCCAGGTCTTGTCATTCCAAAACCACCAAGAGGGTAGCTTCTATTTACTGGCCCACCATGGAAGTGGGGAATTTTTAAAAATGGGGTTGGTGGATCAGCCCTGACATCGACCGATTATTTCAACGAGAGGATTCCTTTTTCATATTTTCTAGCAGGTGGCTCATACCAGTGCAAGAATATGGTTTCATAAGTGCCTCAAATTTTATCATGGATTCTCTATTGGGCACTAGTAGATGCATCCATTTAGTTATCCCAGTTTTGAACAAGATTTACTGCATGTTGGGTCAAATCAGCAAGGGGGGAACCTTATCAGAGGATTGGGACCTTAAGAATTCATTGGGGTTGTATAGTAGCACACATAGGAGGTTATTATTTCATAAATTCCTTACCAATTCAATATTCCACCCTCCGACCATATCTTCAGAGAACCAGAAGGGTCATTCGGATGGGTTGGGATTCATAGGAGAAGCAATATGGGCAAACTAAAAAGAATGTGTATGACTTAAAGGATTGTATCAACATTTACGAACATTTCTCTTACCTTAATTATGATTAACCAACTAATAATATAAAAAATTATTCACTTAATGACTTTATCAACTGATGATACATCATTTACTTATGAGAAGGCTTCTTGGTTTCCCATTTCAAAGGGGAACATTTTTGCGAGGGATATGCACCCAGTAGATTTAGTGGACAATTAAACTTCATACAAAAGTCATGCCATCTTTCTATCACTAGTGATATTAATTAGAATAATTTGATGATATATCATCAAATATGGATAATGTTTACCCGGGAGGACACCCAGTGCCTGGCCAGACATCCAGGTCCTAGGGATTATGTTCCCTTACATACCATGAACATTGATGAGGCATGGGTTAAATAATTTCTCAATGGCTATTTAGTCTACCTGAAACCTATAGAGAAAACATAAAAGTCATATATGGAAAATGGAAATGAGGATCAAAACAGATTGACTAAAAACATTATAGCAGGAAAATTCATCAAATGGACTCTTCCTTCCCTCCAAGAAAGTTGTGAAATATGGGGCTATGAATTCATGGACCGTCGAACGAGCTACTAGAGCTTCTACTGTGAGTCCATCGTACATCCCTTTCGAGGATGATTTTCCAATGTCTTGAAGGCAATGAGGATTTTTTAAACGTCATCCATATACCCATGATAGCTCCCCTCGTGATTTATGGAATCACCTTCAGAATAGGGATGTTTTCCTTACAGGCATTTGATACTTGTCACCACCGACTAACCTTTATTTTGATGAGGATATGGATAGGGTGAGTTTCATTCTTAAGGGCCTCGAGACAGTCATCCACTCCCGAAGACATCTCCATACATACATCAATTAGGTACTTACCGTGCTACACCCAGAAACAATTGATGAGGATGAAAATGTTGTAGGCTTACCTATTTGGAATTATATAGAAAAAGATTCTTAATTTCACCCTTCACCTCATAAATGTTCATTTTCATGAGGTCTTGAGTTTGGAGGGACTCCTATGAAACATTTGTGGTTATTGACACCCACTACAATTCCTTTCACAAATCCTCTTATGTTTTCCATCCCAATAAACCCTACCTTTGTAGACTTATAGAGGGTATTGGATGAATTATGGGGGAGTTGTTAAAATGATGATATATGAATACATCTTCTAAGGGAACGCTTTGATCTTTAGGATTTTTGGGGAGAAATTTCTCCTACCATTATTCCATCACACGATGAGCCTGATGAGGTGACTGATTACTTGACTAAAATGGATATGTGTCTTCATGATTCTGAAGACATGAATTGATGGTTGGATTGAATGGCATTGATTGAATTTTTCCTGTGATTGGTTTGATAGGTTGTTCTAGTCGTAACGTCTTGCATTAAATTCTTTAATTTTATAGATTCTACAATGTTTCCCCCTATACTTTTTATTGTATAGTGGGATACACAATATCGGGAAACGACTTTTCCCCTAATAGACTCTCCTGGAGGTACTACGTCTTGGGGGTAACCCTATCAATGGTAGGGGGTACTACAGAAGGATCCCCTAGAGCCCAATAACATATGGAAGCAGTTATCTCAGACCCTTCTAGGGTGTTTCCTCCTCAAAATTCTCTTGATGATCTTATTCATGAGTCGGCCCCTATGAAAATCAAAGAAACACTAGAAAGCCTCCAAGATGTCAAAGCGTATTTGAAGGGGGATCACAAGTAATGGTCAGTTCACCTAGTGATTGAACAAAGTGCCCATATCTTGTCAACTCACTAGTACATATATGTAACATCCCACGTAAATAATGAATATGAAAATATCAAATTTATTTATATTTGCGAATTAAATATTAATTTTACATTAAAGGGGTAGCTATGTTTGATAGCGTACCTGATACACAACGACATGTTTCTTTTAAATCTTACATTGCACACAACGGTGAGTCATACTGAAAAATAATAACATAATATTATTTTAAATAGTAGTCAACACAAAGTCGTTGTATTGGATAGAATGAATAGAACTAACTAAAATATTATTATAAAAAATTTATAACTGTTTTTGCATTCATCAAATAAAATTTATAGGCTTAAAATGTGAATGAATCTAATTTTAAGCATAATTATATATAAAATGTCGATTTACTGCCTTTTGATGGAGAACCCTTTTTAAATACATTTTATATCACTTTTATATTATCTATTTGAAAAAATAAAATTCTTCTTCATAATTGGGACATCAAAATTTTCATTGGGAAAATTTTTGGTATTTTTCTGTTAAAATTCATTTTTTAATGAATAGTGACTAATGCGGTATTTTAATTCAAAAGTGCCTTCTTTTATAATTTATTTATAAGGTTATATTATCTTTTTAATTGGTTTAAAAGTGTAATTAGAATATATTTTATCAATTTAATCAATTTTTGGTCATTGAAATTAATTTTATCTTTGAAATTAGACATAAACAAGTGTCAATATTTTGATAGTTATTGTTTCAAAAAAACACACTATTTGTTTTGACAAAAATGATTAATTTTAAATTAATTAATTCAACTTATATGTTTTGAATTTGTTAAAATAGAAATAATTTTTGAATTTGGAATATCAAATATAGTTTAGGCTGAATATTTTGTTTTTTTCTGAAAAACATCAATTTTGATGAATAGTGAAATCACTTAGTAGTAGTTAAAAAACTGACATGTTCATTTAAATGAAATTTTACCGCTTGTTTAAATTTAATTCTGAAAATCCAACATAGTTGGTTGTTATTATTATGTAAAATGTGGTTTAATAAGATGAAAATAATTTTTGTGAATAGTAACTTTTGACTTTTATTTACCGTAGTTAAAGGTAAACAGGGTAATTCAAGGTAAAATGAATATTATAGTAATAAAAAATTATCATAAAACTTGTACTAAACATATTGGATGAGTCATGGATCACCATGGTAATCTTTGGATCTATTTTGGGAAGCCATGGAGCCACTTATGAGTGATAATGACATTTTATTTTAATTAACTTAAAAAAAAGGAAAAAATGGCATAAACAAATATCTTTTAGTAAATTAATTTTTACATAGTGTTTTATAAGTCATATTTTTAACTATAAATATTCACTAGAAATATAAAGATATTTCCAAAATTATAGATTTTTTTTATAATTTTTAGACATCAAATAAATTAAATTATTTATGACATAATAATGATGCGTCATTTACCTCGTTAATAAATGGTTTAAATAAATATGATTATAAAGATTAAAACAATATTCATACCCTGTAAAATTATTATTGGATGATTTTATTTAGACCAATGGTCATCGTATCTTTTACTTTAATTAGTTTCAGACCTTTAGAAACTTAATATCATTATATAATAAAATAATATTTTCACACTTTCTTAAAGAGCCCCTCCTCCCCCTTATAAAAAGATCTCACTTCTAAATCATTCCTCACACCTCTCAAGCCATTTGGCTCATCCAACCCCTACCCAAATAATCTCTAAATATCCATCTCCTCCTTTGAAAAACCTTACCATATAAATAAGGTTATTCAAGAATTATTTTTCGTTCAAACAAAAGGGAGTTACCCAAATTAAAGGTAATAATTTCTATTAACTTCTTTTCTTTTATTTTTCCTCCCAAACCCCTAAACTATTTTTTATACATTTATTTTATAAAAAAACCTGTATCCTCAATATACTTGGATGTTGTTATGATCATTATTCTAGATAAACTTACACACACCTCTATCTAATGGGTTAAGAATATACTGTTTCTTTGGATGGAAAACTAATGCCTCACGAAATGATGACTGATCAAATATCTCCAACAGCCTATCATGGTGTCCATTATGATGGATCTATATTTATGTATGATATAATTTTTTTTTCTACATACATCTGTAATTTTTATTTAATAACATACCTTTACTCATTCCAACATGCGTAAACATGATAATTCCATTTTAGAAAGTGCAGACTACCGCCCCTCAAGGTGATATGATTCGTTTATGACAAACATGGAACATATAAAGGATGGAGTTATTGAAATTATGTAACATATATATCATATTATATTATACTGGAATTATAATATACCTATGTATTATTATGTTTTCATTCCTTTAAATTTAAAATAGAAATGAAATTAGCGTTCATGCATACATACGACTTACCGTCTCCATGAATGGTGTGTTTCATTTCATAAATCCCATTTATATACACCTTATAAATACATATACACTGTATATATTTGATATATATGATATAAAATTCCTGAATATCATTCTATAGATAATATAATTTTTACCACATGGACAATTTATAATTATAACAAGTTCATTTTTTACTAAAGTTCCCAACATCGACTAAATGTCCGCTATGAACTCAAATAATTCACTAATTGTTAAAGAAAGGTAATAAGTAATATAAAAGGAATAATAAACATTTAAAATTTCCTTAAGGAAGTATATATTAACATAATTTTATTATTCAGGAAGAACATGGAACAAACGAGCCTAGTCGGACACGAGGTAAGGGGATTCTTATCTCAATTTTATTTCCGTGAGATTTCCATTATTCACCACTTATTTATTGCATGTGGTTTATTGTGTACTTCCATTTGATATATATTATCATGATTATTTTTATATTAATGAAATTATTAGAATCATTTGGTGCTTATTAATTTTTATTCACATGAATCAATTGATTGCTACGTGGTAAGGTTTTTTTCTCACTTTTTATTCCCGTGAGATTCATGCTATATATTTGCCACTATTTCCTTTTGTGTGGTATATATACTTCCCATTATTGTATTAATTGTGTAATATAATTTATTTTATGGGTATTTACATCTTAATTGTATGATCCTTCTTTCATGGGTGGTATGTTTCGTAATTTACAGTATCAGTATAGAAACCTTTCACCCTCCACTTTTTAAAAGACTTCTTTTTTGTTATGTCTTTCAATTTACATATTCTGTCAGGATATGTTCTTATATATCCTTATTTCTATATGTTTTATGTCCATGTGATGAGATACCCTTTTCTATCTCATCATCTCAATCTATGAAATTTAAAGTGATGTCGTTAGGCTGTCGAATTTCTACAAGAGAACTTTTTACCCAAGTTCAATACTTTGGGTTCAACTTATACATATTTGATTATGTGAGAAATGGATATATTTATTTTTTAATTTATTTATACAATATTTATGTGATATTATATTGAATACACATAATCGATCTATTTTATTTACAAAATGATCTTTGTATGGATCTTCTTATCAATCTCCATTCATTGAGGAATATTTTGTTTTAATACACGACTTTCGTTATACGATTTATAAACACCTTGGATAATTCATTACATTCAAAGATAATATTTTTCTACGAATAATTTCACTAAATGACAAAAAATGTTTCTTTTAACATAAGTGGTGACAATGACCTTTAGCCGCTGCGAGTATTCTTTGACCTTTGGATTCCTTAACAGGCCGTAATTTGTTTTTTTAATGTAAAATAAATAACATATACCCTTTCATTTATTTTTTTATTAAAAATTGTTTTTATAATGGAATGGTTATGTTAATATACTTTAGTGATATATTGTGATTGAAATGTGGAATTTTTTTCTTTATTTATATTTGTTTTATGTGTTATGATTTTATGATGGTACTTGGACATTTGAAGGGTGGTTACATGATAAACAAAATTACGGGTGCTGCTGTGATAAACCTGGAAATGTGGTTACGTTATATCATCAAATGCATCGAGTATGGAAGTCAGCCGTATGGCTATTAAATTTTGTGATATGTTTGGAAGTTGACTGTATGGTTATTCCACTTATGAATGTTTATGTCTCAAATTACCTTAATATGTAATGTGTTATTTATATGGGTTTTATGGTAATAATTTTTTACAAAAGTGTAAGAAATGATCTTTTACTCAGTGAATAGTATTTACTACTTCATAAAGGTGAAATGTTTTACTTATAACAATGTATTCATGGTTTACTTTTTTTTGAAAACTAATCGTTTTCCTTCTTTGTGTATCCCTTACTGAGCTTTTTATACTCATCCCATGTTTTGAAATGTTTTTCACATGATATAAAGATGAATAGGGTCAACGATGAGATCAAGGAAATGTCTTGTTGTTTAAGACATGGAACTAGACATGATTCTTTTTTTCAAGATTTTTTATTTTTTGAATAAAATGGAAATTGAGTAGAAGTGTTTACTTTGAAATTTTTGATATGTAATGAAATTGTTAAGCCTAATTCTCTAAAAATCTAAACTAGAAAAGAAACTAAATGTCAATTATTAATTTAATTAAAGATAATGTTATGTATAAGACCAAGTCCTTATTGTCGGTATCAGAGGTTAGTTTAGATAACATTAGAGGTTAGGGTGTTATTTATGCAGAAATGACATACCCATAATGGTTAGCATATTAGAAAGAGTTATAGTTATCTTATATAATTTGAATGATATTAAGATTAAATTAATAAGTATATCTTAGTATTTACCCTCCTCAAAAGATATTACATGATGAATTTACTAATATACTCACACTGACCTTTTTTGTTTTTTGTAAATGGAGGAATCTAGCAGGAACCAAAGTTACAGAGGATGTGATAAAAATAATGATGGTTTTCAGAATGAGAAACTTAATTAAATAGGAGCTATAATGAGAAACATTGTTGTTATTCTCAGAAAAATATATGGAGTTCTGATTGACCACATGAAACTTCGTGATTTTTATAAGGAATCATATATGGGTGAAATAAATCCCTACGGAAGTTCATGTAATAATAGTGAACCTAAGTTTGTTAAAAAACCTATGTGTCAAGGATGTGGAAACAAACACTTAGGAAAATGCTTCAAAGGGACAGGAGGATGCTATATATTTGGTAATGATGGTCGTAAAGAAATAACCTTCCATGGAAAAAGGAAGCATCTAGTTGACTCCAAGAAATGGAATGAAGTTCATTACTAAGGATCAATTGAATTTTTTAAATGTGGTGCTCATGGTCATTATAAAAATAGATGTCCAAAGAAGAAGGATAGGGAATGGGATAAATAAGATCATACAAATATATGTTTACCAATTCTTAATGTCATTCCTATTGAAGATGAGGAAACTAACAATGGCCCATGAAAAGTATGAATTATTTATTAGCTGATGTTTTGAAAATATTGAATCTTAGGATATGATTCAAGATTTTGTTTGTAAGAAAGAAGTATTTCAGAATAAGTTGGTAAAAAATGGTTAATGGATCATGAAGAACATTGTAAGAAGTCAATATATTGGGGAATGAAATGTTATGATATATTTTAAGATTATGAAATGATTAAAAGTTTAATGTCTATTTTGATAATGGGATTACATTTGAAGACTTTTTATAGTATTTGTAACATTGATGTTTGATGTACGAAAATGTTATTCAAGGAATAGTTATCATTTTTTGTGGAGTAATGGTAGAAATTTTATTTTGGAAGAATATATGTTTTCATGGACATATGGTAATTTGGGTTATTTATGGAAATGATTTACCTATCATAGAGATTATGTGATTATGTTAATTACACATCAGTATTAGACTTTATGTGTAGTTGGTGTTATTTGGAGATAAATGTTATGATTTACTGTGGAAGACTATGGGATTAAATCATTCTTAGTTTTGGGTTTCAATCATAGTATTGAATATTTTGAATAATTTTATGGAAAATTGTTTATTGAATGGTCTTTGTTGAACATTGGGTTTTGTTTGATAAAATTTGGAGAATAAGAGTAGTTTTTATTTTTGTAAAATATTATCCTTTTTGATGATTATCAGATCTTGTAATAACCATTTTGGTTTTGGTTGATTTTAAATGTGAATGGAAATATATGGTTCATCTTTTGTGGATTATGTGACACTCTAGAAGTAGATTCTACCACTTTTACTGTCACCAAGTCAGTTTGAGTACTCATTATTTGGAGAAAAGATGAGTTTGTGGTAGAAATTTAGTAATGTATGAAAGTCTACCTGAAAACTAAGTATGTTTCTAAATGTTTTTATATAAGATCATAAATACATTAATCATTGAAAATCCTCTTAAAACAAAAACGTTTTCTGTTAACTTTTCTTACTTGGGAATCAAGGACTGTTTAACCCATCACATGTTTGTTATTTTCTAGGGGTTAACTTTCTCCTAATAATGTTTTAAATCACTCTCCATCAGAACGTGATGGTTAGTTTTTCTTCCATATCCATGTTTTCATACATGGAATCCTACTATGGGTTTTCGCGGGTGACCTTGGTAATTATCTTTCTTTATTTTGAACTGTTAGATTTAATGACATTTTTTTCAATGTTGGACTTCCAATTTTGTCTTCAAGACCAATTTTAATATTCCATGGATGCAATTTCCAAAAGGGTGGAAGGATGTAACATCCCATGTAAATAAATAATATAAAATTTTAATATTTATTAATATTTGTGAACTAAATATTAATATTAATTTTAATTGGATACTATATTCGATAGCATACCCAATACACAACAACAGGTTTTTTTTGAAATATTACGTTTCACACTACGTTGAGTCATACTGAAAAATAAGAATATAATACTATTTTAAATGGTAGTTAATTCCTAGAAATTTTATTGGAAGGAATGAACAAAAATAACCACAATATAATTACACATGTTTGATAAATGTTTTTATAGTCATCCAATAAAAATATAGAGGCTTTAAAAGTGAATGAATCTAATTTTAAGAATAATTATTTTTAAAAGGATGATTTACCGACTTTTGATGGAGAACCCTTTTTTAATATAGTTTTTTTTCACTTTTATATGTTTTATTGGACAAAATAAAATTCATATTTAGAATCAGGACATCAAAATTTACTTTGGGTAAAACAATTATTTTTTAGATAAAATTCATTTTTTAATGAATAGTGAAAAATATGGAATATTAATTCAAAAGTGCATTTTAACAGAATTTATTTATATGGCTAAATTATCTTTTTAATATGTTTTAAAGTGTAATTAGATTATATTTCTACCATTTAATTCAATGTGGGTCATTGGAATTAATTTCACTTTGAAAATGGACATGAACAAGTGTCAATCTGTTGAAAACTATTGTTTCTTAAAAAAACACTATTTGTTTTGGAAATGGGAATTAATTTTAAATTAATTAATAAAACATATATTTTTTGAATTTGGTAAAATAGACATCATTTTTGAATTTGGAATATCAAATATATATTAGGTAAATTTTTTGGTATTTTTCAGAAAAACACCAATTTGTGATGAACAGAGAAATCACTTAGTTGTAGTTAAAAAACTAACTTTTTCATTTAAATTATATTTTACCAATTATGTGAATTTAATTTTTAATTACATACATACATGGTTTTTATAATTATGTAAAATTTGGTTCAATAAGATGAAAATAACTTTTGGTGAATAGTAACTTTTGAATTTTATTTAATGCGGTTAAATGTAAATAGAGTAATTCAAGGTAAACATAATATTATAATAATAACAAATTACCATAAAACATATTATATCCTTATGGGATGAGTAATTTCCGACCATGGGAATCCTTGGGTTGATTTTTGGACCCCATGGAGTCACTTATGAGTGATAATAACAAGTTATTTTAATTAACTTAAAATAAAGGCAAAAGTGGCATAAATAAATATCTTTTAGTAAATTAATTTTTACATGGGGTTATAGTAGTCATATTTTAGACTATAAATATTCATTGGAAAGATAAAAATATTTCCTACATGATGGTATTTTGTTTATAATTTTTTGACATAAAATAAATGAAATTAGTTATTAAACAATAATGATGCAGTGTTTACATCATTAATAAATGATTTAAATAAATATGAATATAAATTTTTAAAAAATATCCATAACCTATCCAATTATTATTGGATGATTTTATTTTCACTATGAGTCATCTTATCTTATACTTTAATTAGTTTTGGAAATTTAGAAACCAAATATCATTATATAAAAAAAATAATATTTTCGAACTTTCCTAAAGAGCCCCTCCCACCTTATAAAAATACTTCACTTATAACTCATTACTCACACCTCTCAAGACCATTGGATCGTCCAACCCCAGCCCAAATAATCTCTTAATATCCCTATCCTCCTCCTAGAACCCATAACATAGGCAGAAGGAACTTTATATAGTCCTTTTGGTTCAACCCAAAGGGAGTTACCCAAATTTAAGATAACATTTTCTCTTAACTTCTTTTCTTTTATTTTACCACTCCAAACCCTAAAATATTTTTATACATTTATTTTATAAAAACACTAGTATTCTCAATATACTAGGATTTTGTTATGAGAATTATTCTAACAACACTTACACACACCTCCATTTAATGGGTTAAGAAAATATTGTTTCTGTGGATGGAAAACAAATGCGTCACGAAACAATGATTATTAAAATATCCCCAACCACCTCTCATGGTATCCATTATGATTGAACTATATTTGTATATTATATATATTATTCTTTTTTTATATTCTTATGTAATTTTTATTTTAAAACATAACTTTATGCTTTCCAATATATTTAAACATGATAAATTCATTTGAAGAAGTGCAGACTACCACCCCCTGAAGGTTATATGATTCATTAATGACAAACGTGGAACGTATAAAGGATGATGTTAATGGAATTATGTAACATATATATCACATGATATTATAATAGAATTATAATATACTTATTTATTATTATTTTTCATTTCTTGAAATATAATATAGAAATGAAAGTAGTGTTCAAGCGTACATACGACTTACCGTCTTCATGAACGGTGCGTTTCATTTCTTAACACCAAATGATATGGAATATTAAATATAAATATACACTAGATATATATGATATATATTATATATAAATCATTAATATCATTTTGGAGAAAATTGAATATTTACCACCTGGAAAATTTGTAATTATAACAATTTTATTTTTGCCTAATGTTCCGAACATCGACCAAATGTCCACTATGTACTCAAATAATTAACTAATTGTTATAGCAATGTAATAAATTATAAAAAAGGAATAATAAAATTTAAACTTTCTCTTAAGTAAGTATATATTAAATTAATATTACTATTCAGGAATAACACATAACATACGAGTCAAGTCGGACACGATATAAGGGGATCCTTATCTCACTATTAATTCAAAGATATTTCCATTGTTCTCCACTTATTTATTGAATGGGGAGTATTTTGTACTGAAATTTGATATTTATTATCATGATTATTTTTATATTCATGGTATTCTATTAATATTTGGTGATTATTAATTTTTCATTATAAGTCCTAATTCATTGCAACGTGGTAAGGTTTTTTTATCTCACTTATTATTCTGGTGAGATTCATTCTATATTTGACACTATTTCCTTTTGGGTGGTGTATTTAATGACCATGATTGTATTCATTGTGTAATATAATCTCATTTATTGGTATTTAAATATTAATAATATGATTCTTCTTTCATGGGGGGTATGTTTCATAAGTTAAAAAATCTGTAAAGCAACCTTTCACCCTTCTCTTTTTAAAAGACTTATTTTTGTTATGTATTTTAATTTACATCTTCTTATGTTGGGATATGTTCTTCTATATATTTATTACTGTATTTTTTATGTCAATGGTATGAGATACCCTTTTCTATCTCGTCAACGCATTCTATGAATTTTAATGTGACGCTGTTAGGCTGTCGAATTTCTATAAGGAAACATCTTTACCCAATTTCAATTCTTTAGGATAAACATATACTTCATTGATTATATGAGAAATTAATTATTATATCTTATCATGTATTTATTATTTCATTATGTGTTCTTATATTGAATACACATAATTGATCTATTTTATTTACAAAATTATTTTTGTAATGGACATCATCTCAATCTCCTTTAATTAAGGCATATTTGGGATAAATACATGAATATCTTTTATACGTTGTATAAAAACCTATGACATTTCATTCCATTCAAAGGGAATAATTTTCTACGAAGCATTTTATTAAATGAAAAAAATAATGTTTCTTTTAACGTAAGTGGTGACAACGACCTTCAGCCACCAAGAGTATTATTTGATCGTTGGCATCTTTAACAAGTCATAATTTTTTTTAAGTAAAATAAATACCATATACCCTTCTTTGTATTTTGTTATTGAAAATGGATTTGACAATGTATTTTTATGTTAATAAATTTTTGTGATATATTGTGATTGAAATGTGGAAATGTTTTCTTTTCATTATATTTGTTGTCTGTTTTATGATTTTATAATGGTACTTGGACATTTGGCATGTGGTTGCATGATAAACCAAATAACGGGTGGTTCCATGATAAATGAGGATGGGTGCGTACGTTATAACCACCAATGCATTGGGTATGGAAGTCGTTCGTATGGAAATTCCATTTAGTGATATGCGTGGAAGTTGACTATATGTTTATTCCACTTACGAATGTTTATGTCCCAAGTTACTATAATATGTTATGTGTTCATTATATAGATGTTATGGTAATATTTTGGTTTCATAAGGATAAGAAAAAAACTTTTTTTTATTGAAGTGTATTTACTACTTCATAAAGGTGAAGAGTATAACTTATGGTAAATTATTCATGGATTACTTGTTGTTTTGAAAAACTAATTGTTTTCCTTTGTTGTGTATCCCTTACTGAGATTTCTTTTGCTCATCCAATGTTTTGAAATATATTTCACTGGACTTAAATATGAATAGGGTCATGGATGAGATCAAGTAAAAGTTTTTCTATCTATGAAAAGGAACTATACATGACTTTTTTTCAAGAGTTTTTATATTGTGAATAAAATAGAAACTAAGTATAAGTGTCTACTTTGAAATTTTTGAAATGTAATGAAATTTTTATGCCTAATTATTTAAAACTATAAACCTAAAAAGATCCTCAATGTGAATTATTGATTTAATTCAAGATTATATGATTTTTAAGGCTGAGACCTTATAATATATGTACATTGACGCATGGTCTCTTTGTGACCAGGTGATGACTGCTCAGGCATCTGCAGCTCCTGTCCCGTTTAAGGTAGAGGAAGGGTCTTCAAATTTTGCAGCTGCCCGAAATAGGGAAACATGGATATTTGAAGAGATTGGGGGTGATATTGACCCTTCATGGGTACCTTCTCCCACTCAAATAATCTCTTCCCCAATAATGGATAGACATTCAGATGTTGAGGGGTAACTTGACCATGTTGAGACGAATCTCAATGAGAGAGTCATGGTGGTCTTTTTAGAAGGGGTTGAGTCAAGTGGCAAGCCCCAAGCCTTGCTGGATCTCAGAGGGGCTTCGAATATCCAGGATCTAATCCATCTCGATCAAGATACTTTTTCCTCTATATAGGGAGTCTATTCATCAACTAATATTCTTCTTTCTCCTAGTGGCTCTAGGAAGTTACAATTGGGGAGGCTGATGTTCCATCCCCTAAAAATTTGGAGCGGGCTATCGTGCCCTTTTTCCCTTTTTTTGAGAGGTGTTATGTTTTCTGCCCCATGGATTCTATGAAAAGTACCCTAAACTTGAATGAATGTCCCCATTAGCCATATATTAACTAGAAACCATTTAAGGGTATCATTGAGGGCTAGTGTATCAGCTTTTCTTGGACCAATGTCTTCGTTATACCCCCAGAATCATGTATCACAACTAGTGATAGAAGATGTAGAGCCACAATTTTTGGATAGATGTACTACTGTGGGGGTGGGAGGAATTAAATCCGTCTCCCCATCCTCATAATCAGAACCAAAATCCTTAGTAATGGTGAAGGATTTTCCTTGTATGTCGTATACTGTAATTACCAGAGATGAGGTCGTTGGATGGGAGGAACCATGCTATATCTTCCAAATCAAGTCCCTCTCTGGAAACATTCAATCATGACTACATTTCATCATCAAGGAGTCATTCTGAGACCAATCGATAAATCCTAGTCTAGATTCATCCCACTCATGAAAAGTCACGGAGGAACATTTGAAGATCAATCTCCAAGACTCTATTGGCTAAGATGCTAGTGAAATTTTCAATGTTACATAGCCAATTTGAGGTCCTAGGATTCATTGTATTAAACTATTATGGTATTTTTTAAATAGTATGGCATGTGGTTGCTTCTTGATAAGCAACTAGTGCACTTGAATCATGACATTTTGCAGCGGGATCAACAACATATCTTGCTGCTAAATGGAAAAATCTTGTTAAAAAATCTACCACTCAAGCTAAAAGAGTTGAAACATTTGAAAAAGAAATCATGATGAAAGATTCATTGATTGATCAACATGACTATGAAGTGAAGAAACAAATCTAGAAACTAGGGTAGCTCAAATACGAGCGGGCCTCAGCCACAACCGCCATTGAGGAGGGGTGATGGAAAATGCAAGAGGGAGAAATGACTTGTCATCATTCCATGATGAACACGGATGAACTACAAAAAGTGTAGAGGTTGAGACTAATAACTTATTAATGCTTTGCAAAGCTGTTGATTAATCATACCAATCATTGATGCAACTCTACAACTATGTTGAACGTCTCTTATAAATATCACATATTTCTTACAAGGAGAGGTTATAGGATGTAGATGCCAACTATATATTTTTAAGAAATATGATGGAAAAAAATTTCCTTTTCATTCTTATTATTTTTATTTTCATGTAATTTCAATTGATCATAATCATTCATATAAACACAATTTCAATCAGGTATTAATTTCAAACCATGATCAATAAACCTAAATAATCAAATCAGGTTTAGTTTTTTTCTTGATCTTCGGGACTCAGTGATCTTAGATCGCCTATTACTAAGGATTTAGAGAACACCTCACGAACATTAATGTCTTTTTTAGTATTACAATAATTTTTTTCTAATCCTTCTTGGCACTTGCTTAGTAGTTATAACAAGACTTTTTCTTAGGTCACCATTTGAAGTTTTTCTACCTAAAAATATTTGTTTCTTTCTTAATGGATCAATGTTTTTTTAACAATCTAATACTTGAATTTTACCTAGATGTTTTTTCAGAAGATTTTCTCTCTGACAAGTATAGAAACTATTCCACTAGCAGTTCACCATCCTGTTAATCAAACAAATTAATCATGTTTTTGGAAGAACATCTTTGACTAAACATAATTCAATAGGTTCCCCAATTCGATATTGGATAGACTGGAATATTTGAATATAATTCAGACATGGATTAGTGATTTTTCATGACCCTTAATTTGTGAATTTTGGTCATGTATGAGGATCCCAAGTTGTTTAGGTTTACGAAGTTAGAAGAGGGATCTCCTGGGGATGAATTTACCTTTGATTGATGGTACATTTGTAGGTGACATATGTAGAACCACTAGGGAATGATGTCCATAATCAATCAAAGGTGTCGGTAGGACACTAACCTTACATATCTGGTGGCATAGTTGGGATTTGAATCACATTGAATTTATATTGGTGTTGGGAGCCACAGTGGTGGCTAGCATGGGTAGTGGTGTCTTAAAACATTAGGGACATTCATGTTGTATTTGAGGGGGGGAACTGTTCCCGCACGGTAATTACATGCATGAGGTAGAGCTGGTGAATAGTCAGTATAGTTATAATTTTTTTTATATTTCGAGAATTTATAAAGAAGAATGTATGTATGTATTCATACAGTAGTTTTCCAAATACAGGGGTCTCACAGAACATGATTTTCATTTAAGTGTAGAGAATCATAAAAGGACTCTCTTGGGGAGAAATCTTTATTTGATTGAAAGCCATTTTTTTGGGAAACATATGTAGAGCCACCAGGGAATAATTGGTATATTCAAAAAAATATGGTTGCAGGGCACGGGCCTTATATCTCCGATGGCTATGGAATATTATGGAGATTGGTAACATTCTGAATAAGGTATGTTCCCTTCCTCAAAGAGTGCACATGAACATGAAATGGGGAATTTTAACAAAACTTCATGTAGGAAACCCATAAAAAGTGGGGGAACACTTATTTTTTATGAGGATCAACTTCTTGAATATGGATGGGGTATCTTTAGAAAACATAAAAAAGGAATAGTGATGAATCGGGCCCGTATGTTCTGATATATTCTGGTTGTGTGTAGTGAGGAAAATGTATAGCATGACATTGAGGGCCCTTGAATCAGGAGGTATAGAACGAGGATTAGAAGCAATTGTGTCTATTAAGATAGGATATGGCTCTCATTGGGACAAATTTTCCTTTGATTAACAACCATTTTTTTGGGTAACATATGCAGAGCCATCGGGGCATGATATGAATATTCATGAAAAGGTGTCTGGAGGACACTAACTTTCCATCTCAGATGGCCTTGAATGATTATAGAGATTCAATATCACTCATAGCATGGAGTTCTAGGTATGACAGGATTGTATCCTGACATATTATAGAGATTTGGGATTGTATTTAATCAGGTGTTTATATATCCTTTACGTTGATTTGACTCATACGTAGGGTGAGGCATTCATCCCATCATTGGGGTACCTGGTCATTTAACATCACATGGCCAATATATGGGGTTCCTCTATGGAAAGTAATATGTGACGTGTCTTCTAGTGTTGTGCTGCTATGGCCAAATCCTTGGACAGTTTTTCCATAATGTCACAGTGGATCTACCACTAAGATACCTAAGCTCACATGAGCAATTCTTGGGGTTTGAAACAATGGATTATGAGGATTTTGTTTCATTATATAGTAATATAAAAATCAACATTGGAGGGAATATTAGGTTTAAACAATTTCTATGTTGTTTTACTCCATGCAGCTAGGCCAATTTTGGCCTTGCAGTTTAATGTCATACAGTGAGGTCATGATGCTATACTGTTTTGAGTCATGAAGTGGGGACAATTATTCTCTCATAAATATCTTTAATAGTTTTCAGTTAATCGCAATCAGGATGTTCCATCATTCCTTAGACATGAGTTATGATAGATGGTGTAAACTATAATATATGGGGAAGCTTGAAATAAGGGGGGAGGCATGAGGCTCGAATGTTATTGGGTGTAGTATGATAGGAGTGGATTCTCCTAGGGATGGATTTTCCTTTGATTTATAGCCATTTTTGTGGGAAACATATACAGAGACATAGAGGAAAGATGTACAAAATCAAACAAAGGTGTCCAGAGGACACTGGCCTTCTATTGCTGTTAGCCTAGAATGATTATGGGGATCTCAGTTTTCCCAGGGTATGGAGTTTGAAAAACGTGAAAAATGTGCATGGGAATTTAAAGAATACTCATAACATGATTAATTGTGAACTATTGGAGATTCCTTATTGGTCTGACTCATATGTATTGGGGAAATTAGGATATTTTGATTTTTTGGAGTGAGGGGCATGTACAAGATCATGTGAAACTAAGAACTAGGCCACACATAACTCTTAAAGAATGTTTCAGTTTTATGTCATTTGATTAGTACCTTTCATGGACTCTTCATAAAAGTCTGATCTACACGCAGAAAAAGAGGATTTTTTTTATAGTGGTTGGGTCGGGATGTCAAATACGAGTGTCACTACATATCCTATGAGGGCAGGAATAAAGCCTCGCATAGTTCTGCACATTCCCTATACCGATCAAGCTCAGTAAATATATAAGGACATGTGAAGGAATTTTTTTTATAGCTAGGCTGGGATTCCAAATCTGGGTTTCACTACGTATCCTATAAGGGTAGGAATCAAGCCACATGTAGTTTTGAACATTCCATGTATTGGTCTAGCTCTGTCCATGTGTAGGTTAATTTTGTTTCATGTTCTATTGGTGTCATGTCTACCATATCTCCCTATAATTTGATTCTGTAAATGAATCCATACCATTGATCTTAAGATCATGTGCGTAATACTCTATGTGGGAAATAAGGAGTAGACATAGGGGTTCCTTTTAATGTATTGGGAGGAATATGATAATATAGGGGCATATTTTGGTGGGGTATTGGCAGAGATCTAGGATCGAGGTGTCACTATGTATCCTTGAAGTGAATAAATCAATCCCTATGTAGCTCTGTAAGAGATCACATAGTTTACTATCATTCAATTGGGGATTTTTTTCATGTAGTTTAATTTCTTATAGTGAGGACATGAGTCACAGTTTAATGTGAGGTTTCAGGGGAAAGTTATTTACAATTTATTGTCTTGTGGAATGGAAAATGACTCATAGATTAATGGTCATAGAGTTTGGAACATGGTGTTAATAACATTCATTTTATTGTCTTGTTGGTCAGGAAAACAACTCATAGTTTAGGGTCATAGTGTTTAGACCATGGAATCATAGTTCAATATCATGTCGCTTTGACTAATATCATAAGGAATAACATCATGTGTTACAGATGATAACTCAAAGTATATAGTCATAGAGTTTGGACCATGGAATCATGATTTTATATCATGTAGAATGAACTAAACCATACAGTTTAACATCATGTTTTAAAGATGATAACATGTATTTTAAGGTCAAATATTTTGGACCATGGGGTCATTGTTCAATGTCATGTTTCATTTAATAATACCATATAGTTTAACATCATGTTGTAAAGATGTTAACTCATAATTTGAGGTCATATAGTTTGGACTATGGGGTCATAGATAAATTTAATGTAGCATGGAATAATACTGTACATTTTCATGTCAAGTGGTATGGATGATAAATCATAGTTTAAGTTTATAGGGTTTGAACAACAGTATCATGGTTCAATGTCATGTTTCATGGAATAATACCGTACAATTTAACATCAAGTGGTAAGGATGATAACTCATAGTTTATGGTCATAGAGTTTAGAACATGGCATCATTTTATTGATACTCAAAGTTAATGGTCTTAGAGTTTTGACCATGGAATTGGGTATTATAACTCATAGTTTAGGGTCATAGAGCTAAGACCATAGCATGGGGGGATTATAACTCCTATTTTAGGGACATAGATCTTGAACCATGATGTCATCGTCTCTATTGCATGAATTATTTCTTCAAGAAAGTTTCTTTTGTGGGAGACATGATGAGTTGTTCGTCCATCAATGTCAAGCCATATTCACCATTGGAATAAACCCTATATATGACATATGTTCCATCCCAATTTGGTTCAAACTTTGGGATATTCTTCCCGAGTATAATCGAGGTTCTAAGGACTAACACCATTTCTACTTCGAGAAAAGATCGAAGGATGACCTTCTTGATTAAGGCTCATGCAATCCAATTTTGGTAGATTTCCAAATGGTGTAAAGTGTGTAGCCTTTTTTTTTCTAGCTACAGAAACTCATCAAACCATCTCTGTGATTTCCTATCCATAAAAAGCTGATCTCAAATTGACAAAAGTAGTAATCGCACATGGATTTCCATAGACAAAATCGCATGTACCCTCTACACTAGTGAGTATGGATTTTCCTGGGTGGCGGTGTAGGTCATGGTCCAGTAAGCCCATAAAACATGACAGAACATGTCTAGCCATGATTTTTTATCCTTATCAACCATCTTCTAGATTATTTTGGATATATTATTGTTGAAAGACTCTATTTTCCCATTGGTCTCCACATGATAGCGGTAAGATAGGTTGGCATTGATTCCATAATCCCGATATAGCTTGTCCAACTAATCATACCATATGTTGGTGTCTTTGTATGTCAGTAATTTATCTGAGGCACCAAATCTTGTTACAATTTTGGCCTTCACAAAGATAACATTTTTTTTCTCCCTAACTTCATTAAGGGTTATAGATTCGGCCTATATGGAAAATAAATCGGTTGCTAGGAATATGAACTTGAATTTTATGGTTGTGGCAGAAGGATATGGTCCCACAACATCCATCCCCTAAGTGGAGAATAGCCAGGAGTACTTAGCTATAGGAAGTAACTCCAGGGGTCGGTGTCTAGTGTCCAGAACCTTACAGGAATCGAACTTATTATGATTATGAAACAATCATATATCATTTTTGGCTAGTAATACCCATGCCTTCAGATCTGGTGAGAGATCTGGGTAACTAATTGGTGAACTCCACAAGCTTCGCCGTGCACATCTTTTATGAAGGCAGTTGTCTCTTATCAATCAATGAACCTAAGAAGGACTCTCTCAAGGCCTCGTTTTTATAGAATATTTTATTTTTTTTACACCGTTTTACGTGGAAAATTTACTACCATTCATCAAACTTGTTCCCTTACAGCCCTATATGCTTGGAGATCTCTGTTCTGAAGGTAATTTGCAAAGGGTTTCATAAAGCCAATGTTGAAACCATAAGGCTCATAAATTGTATTAATTTCAACTATTTACTTATCATTTCCATGGATAAATGTAAAGACCATCCGGTGGTGGGCAATGCTTATGACTGTTTCATCCACTTCTGGATCAGCCAAGGTTGTGCAATAATTTTTCAATGCGTTGGCCTGGGAATATTGTTACCAGGGGATATATGTCAATGTTGGTTCTAATGGTAATTATTACATCTGTTATTTAACATGGTTTATCAAGGGAATCAAAAAATAATTATAAATGTATTAGTCACCAGTGAACTGTTTAATGAGTTCCTCTAAATCAACATATATTTTTTTGGTGTTTGGCTTTCACATTAAGTGTTATTTTCATGCCTTCAATGAGGGGCTAATATTCTGCTTCATTATTTGAAATCCCTTCTGAAGGAAGAAAAGCATATGGCATAAAGGCATTTTCTGAGGATATGAGTATAAATCCCATCAATGCTTTATTTATCATGGGGTCCTCTATCCTTTTCCCTATTGGGCTTTAAGAGGAACCATCGAAGTACATTTCCGAAATCTGGGGTTCCCCCTGAATAGAGAACACTTCATCAACCAGACGTTTGGAATACAATGGTGTTGAATCCTCTGAGGTGTTCCATGCTAGGATTCTACAAACATATGGCCATTGATGTAATTTTGGGGTACATATCATATCTCTAATTGTTGTAGGATGACCTCCCAACTTTATAGGAACCCATTTAGCATGGGATGGTTGAGGATATTTTTGAGCAGGTTGGAGTGGGAGACAAGTTGGACCTCATTGTGTTGAAAGTAATGCCTGAGATTTGGAACTGCAATGATTACGTATAAGAAATTATTTTCAGATTTTGAATACTATGTTTCGGAATGATCCATTTTTCGGCTAAGTTAATAGAGGTTTTTCTCGATGCCAACATCATTCATCTATGCATAGAAGGTGCCTAATGACTGTTCTAGGGTAGTTACGTACAAAATTAGTGGTCATTCCTCAACTGTTGGTATCAACACCAGTGGGATTAGAAGATATATTTTGATATTGTCTAATACATCTGGTAAATCATTTTCCCACACATATGTAACTTAATTAATCATGAGCATTGTAAAAGGTAATCATTTACCTGATAGGTTTTCTATAAAGCATCAGATATTGGTGATGTTCCCCTGGTGACCTCTCAACTCGGTGAGGTTGCGAGGTGGTAATGTGATAAGGATGTCTTTTTTCTTCTCGGAGTTTACTTTGATGCCATGATGACGAATGACTAATCTGATAACTTTTTTGAGGTAAAGACAAAAGAAAATTTTAGGGTATTCAAATTTAAACTTTGTTGCCACAATATGTTGATAATAGTTTCAGGATCAGCCAGTTGGTTTGATCGCTATATTGATTTAACCACCATATCATCAACATAAAACTTGATGAATTATCCCATGAACGGCTCGAAGATGTGATGCGTGATGCATTGATATGTAGCACTAAAGTTTTTTAGATAAATGGGAATCAATATATAATAGAACACTCCTTGAGATTCCTTAAAAATATTAGCTTCATCATCTCCTTAGGCCATCCATATTTTGTTGTATCAAGAATATTTTTCCATGAAAAAGAGAGACTCATATCCAGCTATTACACCAATCAAAAATTCTATGATCGGGGCTGGTAAGTCATCTTTTGGGTAGTAGGATTAAAATTCTTGAAGTCAGTGAAGATTCTAATCTATATGTTCTTCTTTTTGATATGGACTATGTTCACCTGACAGATCGGATATTGGACCTCCCTTATGAATTTGTCTTTGGTCAGCTTATCAAGTTCAGCCTCTATTTTGGAGGCATGCATTGTGCTAGGTCTTCTGGCTGCCTAGTTGTAGCCCTCGTAATCTTTTGGTAAGCCTAGATGATGACTAGAGACCTCATGATTGGGGCATGGTATTTCGGTGTAGTTCCAGGAAAACAAATATCATTTCTTATTTAGAAAGGAGTCATATTCCTCCTCCTCCTCGACATGCGTAGCCACATTGATTAGAGTTGGATGTGGGTAATCTTTAGTGCCCTGGTTTATCTACACATGTTCATAAAATATTGTATAGACACTTTTTTCGAATGCAAGATGGGGCATCACTGAGGTCTTCTTCCTCCTCTTCATCTTCTTTATCTTTTTCTTCCTTTTTTGATGGAGAGTGTATTTTTCAAATAAACTGGCCATTGTTGGGATAGAAATATACTTTTGACTTAGTGAGTGATGAAGTTGTAATTTTAGGTCTCGTGGATGGGTTGTGATCATCATTGATAGGTATTTTCCAGACATAATGGGAGTCATCTGGCTCTTTTGTGTCTTTGGACTTGGTTGTCTTGGCAGAGAACATGCATATAATTGTGTCTTAATCTGGACTTGTACCTGTGAATTTTATATGGATGATGGATAATACATAATCATCTCCAAGATATTGGAGGGAGATGGTGTGAGCCATTTTCAATTCATTATGGGAAGTAATCTAATCAATTTCATTGGCCAAAATATGTTTTCATTCTGATTCATAGATCCCTATATTGAAATAATGAGACTCACTAGACTAAAATGGGGATTTATCGAGGTGCAATATCCTATTTTCCCATTTTTAAAATATTTAACACACTTATGGTAAGATGATAGTATTCTAGATTTCTGATGAAGCCAAGGCCTCCCTAACAGCTTGCTGAAGGCGGTACTTTTTTCTACTACTAGGAACTTGGAACCTGACATGTGGAATCTGAGCCGAGTTTTTATCTTGATTCACCCCACCAGTTTCGGCTCACTTTTGGCATATCCCAACAGAGTTTTAGTGTATGGTGTCAAGCTATACTTATCATATCCCATCCATCGAAGCATTTGTAGTTGGAGGAGGTTAAATCTAGAGCCATTGCCGATGATGATCCTTTAGACATCGATTCCATTTATCTGACCTGACACATATAAGGATTTTATGTTCCCTTGAATGATAGTGTCTTCATATCTTCCAGTGAAGGAGATGATGGTCTGACATTATTAGGGATTTTCCCCATCTGATAGACTTCAACTACTACTACTTCATCCTCGAACACCATTGGACAAATTAAGGATTTGATGAGTTCCTCCCTAAGATCTATGGATGGGCTTAACACATCCATATTTGACATATTTGCTGGTGGTGAAGCCAGATGATTTAGAATATCAGTCCTCTTCTATAATGGTCTGCAGTTCCCAACTCAGGGATGCACTTTCACACACTTTAATGGATTGGGCTATGGACATGGATGGTTCGGCCTCTATGGTCAGGGGAGGTGGTGTTGCAGTCCTTTCCAGGTTTCGTCAAACTGGTCCGCCTACATGCAATATCTGATTTGATATTTGTTTGTTCCCTAATGTATATACAAATATAATTGGGATTGGATTTATTCTGATGGGGGGAGCATTCCAATTCATGTTTTGTCTGTCTGAGGGTCCTTCATATAGTTTCCATGATTTTAATGCTTTGAGCTATGGAATGTCCAGGAATGTGACTCCTTCCATGATCATGCCATCCACGAAACCTCTGGCCTCTACAGCCTCTTCCTCTGGCTCTGTATTTGGGCATGAAGAATTAATTTTTGTGTCAATAGTCTCCATCTAGGAAGGATTCCATCATATGAATGACATTAATGTAGCTGGATATTAGTTCTTGATCATACATTGTTTCTGTCTTACTGTCTCCATCTGACGGTGTTGTTAGGTGAGGTAGTTCAGATAGTACCATTTTGTGGGGGAGGAGCCTGTTGTTCCAAGCCTACTATAATGATGTCTGAAATATTCAACAATGACTACGTCTTTGGTGTCAGTCCATCTTCTTCCTCTTAATTTCTATCCTTCTGGCCGTTGAAGCACTATAAGGGAAAAGTGGATGGATGTGTTGTATTAAGAGATTTTAAGGAAATAGTTTGTTGTTTCAACTGATCCTGGAGTATTCCATGGAAACTATTGACCGACATTCAGGTCATCCATTTTTTATTATTTTTATCCTTCATACTGAAGACTATTTTCCATTCCACTTACTCTCTTGAGTCTGAGGTGGAAACATATGCCACTTGTGCTCATGGAAGGCCCAACATGACTTACATTGAATCCACTACCGTTTGTAGGAGATCCTTGAAAACGATGAATTTCAGGATAGTGTATTGTATTATTCAATGGTAGAGACAATAATTTATATGGTGTTTGAGATCCACTTCATCAACTCGCTTTGGCTCCAATAGTTGGAGAAAATTACAATTCATAGTGGCTATGAAATAGCTACAGGCCAGATCATCTCATAATGAGTAAACATTATTTATTCATTCTTCAAACTGATTTCTTTTAGCACCAAGTCACTCATCTTGTAGTGGTGGTTGTGGCTATTGGGGTCTATGGGGTCTTAAATGGATTGGTGGGGGCCTCACAACTATAGATGGTGTCGGGTGTTTCTTAAGTGTGATAGAAGTCATGTTATCTTTCTTCCATTCATTTCATAGGGGTTGATGGGGCCACTCGGGACCTATGGATGGTCCATTTCCAGGATTATTCTATTCATTGGGCAATAGAATTGAAATCTCTAAACTCCCTTGAGTACTTCACTGGGATGTGCGTTGTTAGTAATTCATCCCAAAGTTTATCGATGCACATGGAGATAATCTAATCCTAGGGGAGTAGTCGGTTTTGGGAATAATTCATGCCTTTCTATCTGGAAATTATTTTTGAGTCTCTTTCATTTTATCATGGTTTCTTGTTCATAAGAAGACTAAAAATCATCTTAGGCAACATTAAACTGAATTGAAAGAGAAATTGTCGCCGGAGGCCCTCACAGCTTGTGATTGAATTTGCTGGAAGGCTGGTATACCATCCAAAATCCAGACTCTACAGAGTTTCTATTAGAACCAATGTTTTATATTCTCTTTCTTCTCCATAGTTCCCATCAATGCGTCACAATAAGTGGCACAGTGTATTAAATTCTATTCAGGGTCCTCGGGACCAATTGAATACTGAGAATAAATTGTTTTCGAAGTTTGAAGTGGAGGAACATTGCTTTCCCACTCGGGGTAGGGTTGTCATTTTGGATGTATCGGAGTGCACCTCTCTCCTCCATGGATTTTAGTCTAGCTATTAGTTGTTGACGGTTTTCAAGAGCCTTTGATGCATATCTTATATGGCGTGTTCTTGTGCTGGTGTAGTTGTAACCAAGAACAGGTGTGTCAGTGCTTCTAGAATATGGGGTAGATACCTTGCAAGGGGTCTCATTTTTGGGTTTACCTGAATATATTCTCGTTGCCTTCTCAATGGGGGAAGTATTAATTTCCATATGGGGTCAGGTTTAACTAGGTTTTTGTTCCCGATACAAGATTATACGGGCCTCAAAACTTGGCTTTATTCCCCTGGATGATTTCCTGGGGAATGGGTATCTCATTAGGGAGAACCTACAAACATTAAATATAGGGAACATATCCGATGAGGTAGCTCCCTTAACGCATCTTAGCAATAATTTCCGTGGACTATTTAATTTCATGCCCCTGCTTGGAAAACCATTACTAAAAAGCGAGGGATGCATTTATAGTGGGAGGAGATGGTAGGTCATAGAAGACCTTGTATTTATTCTTCGCTTTATTGTGATTTCTCATGGGATGAAAAAATGGACTGATAGAAGGGGTCCCTATATTTAGGACTTCTTTCTAGTTTTGGGAATACACATAGCCAGGCATAGTGTGGGATGCATCTGGGAGGGAACCGTCTTCTTTTGTATCCTCTCATGATACATCATTTCCTTTGATATCCCTAGAGTTGACATTTACCATGTTCACTATGGTATAATGCATTGGGGGTGGTGTACCAAGTGTCGAATGGTATGAAGGATTTCAGCGTCCTTTTTTGGACTTTCTCTATCCATTCTAAAGTATTATTCAAGGTTTCCTTGTGTATATTGACCTAAAAGAATCCCTAGTATGACCTGTTAATATTACATTGTCTCAGATGATGCGATCCGTTAGAAGGGGTGGAATCAGTGACTCATCTGTCCATCGTTCTTTGAAGAGGGTATAAGACAGATGTCCTCTTTGCAAGGACATAAAGAAAAAAAATCCCCTAGCCCTGTAGGCTGGGGTATTTCTTGTTCTTCTATTGATGCGTTATGGCCTGTATTTTTTGGTCGTATGGGGGAATATTGATTTAAAAATTACCCCATCCATTTATGATGGGGTTGTTCCCACATTGTGGCAGACGACATCGCTATAACTGCAATTTCAATTTCACTTACTTCTTCGTGGGTGTGATCCGAATACGGAATTAGACATGCACGAAGAATACAGTCTTTCAATGATTTGGTAAATACTTTCTATTTTTCTACCCTCAGGTGGGAAGCATGTTTGATGTTCTTGGTTTCCTAATAGAAAAGCTTTTAGATGGCTTGATCTATTTGTTCTAGATGCTTTTGAGACCTACACTGGGCCATTTGTTTGTTGGGTATCACATATTTCTTGAGCAGGGGTTTTATTTGATTGCCGACTTTGTGTGATGACATTGTACGATGTCATTTTCAATGGAATTTTCTAGACAGGATGAGGGGTGAAGTGTAGAGATCCATGTTCTCATCATCCCTGAATGTGAACTCCAGTCGGAGCATTGCCAATGAGGAAATGAAACTTATGCAGTTCATATGGGCCAACCAGTTAAATGTTTTTCATTCTCTATTATAATTGATCCTTTCAATGGGGTAAGAGGGCTTCCAGGTCAATTAGATATCAAAACTCCACTATCCGGTTGACGTGGTCATCTTACCCTTCATAGTGGAAGAATTTGTTTTTTCAGCAGATGAAAATGTTATGCATATATTGAGGCGAATGTCATTCATGTGTTCCCGAGAAAACACTCCTTGAATGTCTAAATGATAAGTTCCAGTATTCCAATACATCAATCGTATATTATCCATAGTCATTTATCATTTCATAAGTAACATATCATGTTTTTGTTCCTCCGGAGGCTCCAAAACATGATATGTTCTTCTCGACATCTTCTTATTAATTTTGTTCCATGCACAGGGCTGGTGGGAGCCTTATTAATATGCGAACAGTGCAGTTTTGGCTCAGAAGTTGACCATTGACCTGAGCCATCCTCTTGTTGATAAATGATATTAGTCATGATAGATGAAGTTCCTAATGTGTTTGACTCCTTTCTGAGCACCTCAATGATGGAGGTATTTCTTCCATTTATTCCGACAAGGGGAGGACATTCCTACAAGTATGATTTTTGGTTGCTAGGAGGACCTTCGCAATTGTTGTTTCAATGGTGGGGGATACTATTTCAATTTGATGCCCGACCACCAGAAATAGGTTTATGGAATATACACTGGGGAGGACCTTCATGTCGGGATACGATGATGGGAGGACCATCTTGATACTTGACGTCACTGAGGGGAGGACATTAACAGCGACTAGAATTGTCGAGAGGGCATTTTTAATGACCTTCATCATGGAGATAACTACCATCATGACTTCATACCAATATGTAGGATGAATTTAGATACTGAAAATCATGGGGAGGGCCTTCTGAATGTATTTCAATGAGTGTAGGACCTTCTCATTGCTTGACGTTACTTTGGAGAGGGACTTCATTGAAACTGCCATTGTGAGGAGGGACATTACAATAGATATCATTATGGATAGGACTACCATTGCGACTCAAAGTATGACTTTAGGGAGAAGCATGTCTATAGAATATACCTTGGGAAGGATCATCAGGGTGGATAACAGGAAGGGGATGAAATTCTTATTGTCTGGTCTTCAGGTCGAGGGGATGGATACCCCGACACGCATCAGGGGATAGGCTCTTGTTATCGATCATTCTTGGCCCTTGTAGTGAGACCATCTGGGTTAACTATGGAGGAACTTCAGAGCTGCTAGTAGCGACATTGTGTGGATGGACTATAAAATTTATACTACAAATTTCATAATTTTGAAATTAATTGACACTATCTTGACATTTTATTCATATATATTTGTGGGTTTTAATAACCCTAGACTTCAGTAGATAAGAATAATGTATGTGCTCTTCATTTTCCTATTGCCTTTATCATATTTCATTTTTTGAGAAATCTGTTGTAGGTAACTACAACAAGTTGCTAATGGTAATGTCCTTCCTATATAAGTCTCATTCCTGTTGGGTCCCATGATGTCGTTGGGATACGTCGATGGACATCTTGTATTTTGAAATGGATTTATGTGTGCCTTGGATTGGCCAACACATTGGTGCGGTGTCCCCCATTTAAAACAGGTTGATGTTCCCAATATGGATGTCTATGTATCATGGGAAATTACAATAGACTCTTTGGAACTACATTAGGGATGCATTACTACTTCTGAGTGACTAACTAATTTTTCGAGTGTGTCATTCGGTTCGAGGAAACCAGGTCGTGGGCCCGGTTTATCGCCTTTACCGCCAAATGAATTGATATATTAGAATATTTGGATGATATAGTATGGGAGCAAAATCTGTCCTTTCATTTATAGGAAGTGATGAGAAACATCTTTGGATGGAATGGGTATGGAGGCTCATTCCGGTGTCGGATTAGGGTTTTTTTCCTGCTTCTTTCCGGTATGAGTTTCCAGTAGATACTTGTAGTTCTCCATTAATGGGATAAATGAATGTGTCTGCCCCCAGTTGTCTTCTTTAGTTATCACAATATTTGACTGGTGGTCTTTATAATCATTATTGGTGATTTTCAACATCTCTTTTGTCACTGTACTTGTCTCATGGTCTTTGTATGCAACCGCTATAATTTTACTCTGCTCATATTTTATTTCCAACCTATTTGGATGGTTGGATTGATATGTGTCAATAGGTATGTTTTCTTGCACGTAGCTAGTTCATTTCCTATTTATATGATAGTATTTAAATGCTTCAGTACGTTGTCATGCCATCATGTAGATGGTTTCCACCCTATTTTGATGGCAGACTTGATGTGAATCAGAAGATATCATTATCTTCATATAATTTTTCACTCTGTCTTCATAGTGGGACTGATGAGCACTTGTAGAAATGTGCATGTTCTCATATTGTTCCATCCTTTTTTGTGGTTGGCATGAGTGGATGAGGAAAATTTGTATGTCTTCGTATTGAATGCCATCGCGTTGTATGGAAAAGTTTCTCCTCAAACCCTTGGGTGATAGCATGTTCTAATTATATATTCACCACCATTGGTGGGTATCCAAACGGGACTGGGTCCCTTAGTAATTAGAAGTTTCCCTTGGCATAAGGTCCACCACAGCGGGAGGGGGATTAGTCGTCCGGTTTCGACGGTGACACTCTTTGGATGGGGACCATGTGTAGAATCCCCTGTACAGTTGAGATGATGTTTTCGTCATTTAATTCATCTACCTCTCTAAGATAAGCGAGGTACTTGTTGGAACGTTCTGCGGATAGGCTTCCAAAACAGTTTGAGACGACAACCAGTGTCTCCTTGTGTTGGGGTGTCGGTCATGGCTGAGGAGGCAGCAATAAGACCATTGTAGATTACGGGGCTTGTCTCCTGTCCTATAGTGTAGGGGAAATACCATTTCAGTGGCACTCATTGATCGGCATATTGGATACGCAGATTTGAAGAAGCTGAGAAGGTGAGGGGGGTCCTCCTCTTCATTAGGGCCCCATCCCCCTGCAGGATAACTGATGTGGGTGTGTGCCTTGGTCGCCAAGATGTCATTCAGATCGATGGTTTCTTTGTGATAACCTACGCCATTCATATATGACATACATACCACAAAATAACGTGAAAGTAGCATTCTTCTGAACATATGCATATCTGGTCATTCATCTTGTCCCCCTTCCCATTTTCTTCTATCGTGGGGTGAAGGTGCCTAAGTGGGGTAAGACCGCAACTTTGGTTAAGGATTCACGTCAGGATCACCATTTTTTTCCTCCAAGGTTGCACATTCTAGTTGATGGTGAAATGGTTCTGCGAGGATCATCACTCATCCCTTCATTCAAAGATGGTTTCCTATAAAATTCACTATTTCTTTTGTTTTTGACCCATTATATATTATTATCCTTTAAATAATGTTGTATTAACCCTATGGGGACTGTACAATTCACCCATTCAACATTGCGAAGGAGTTTCCATAGTCAGTCGGTCCTTGTGGAAGATTGTGTGGGTTCAAGTACTTGTAAAATCAGTCATCCTCAGATATAACTTCCTAATATAGTCACCAACGGGTTTATTCATGGATCTAGAAACACCCAAAGACCCTAGTATCCATGATTCATGGACCTACTTTCCAATGATAGGTGCTCGTTTAATAATGATTCAGACCACGACAATTAAAGACCCCATTAGTCGAGAGAATGGGAATTCAGACTCACAATACCCTTATGGGGGGATATTATTACCTATTCAAGGACTCCCTTATATATTTAAATCAAGTTCATATGTTCATGAATCATTGGTTCATTGCCGAAGAGTGTGTCTATGTGCTACCCTTGGGTTTCACAATCATATTAGGCATGCAAATATTTTATTCTATAGAGGTACTGTAGACTAGATCCATACAGTAAGGTTGTCTAGAGTTTTTCATCATCCATGGTGGACAGAAGGTGATTTGATGTTGGGATCAGACCCATAATATGGGGGTTCATATGTATCCTTAGGAGAGGAATCAAAAACTGGGTTGTTCAGAATGGCTGGTGATTAGGCATGGAAGTTACCCATTTTAGGGGACATGATTGGGTAGACCCATTTGGATGGATTCCCTTTTGAGATCAGGCCCTCAAGTAGGTATCATATGTATCCTTATTTGATCAAGAATTGGAGTTCTTGTAGATTATAAGGTTTTATATTTTGTAATCTTCACAAAACATTAATCCCATGTGAGTCATGCTCGGTGTGAGAAATAAGAGGATGTGAAAGATTCAACAAAACCCATGCTTTATCTCTTACTAGTGGGAGAGGGAGAGCCAGTGGCAGACCAGTTTGAGGATACCATGGCTGAGGGAGTAGACTGATACCTTTCCATGTAAAATTACATTAACGTTCCTGCGTCCTGGCCTTATATAATTGGGGACTTACCTCAGTGGTGGGGCCTTATTATATGTTCTAGGAAAGTGCAAGAGTTTCATCCTTGTCAAAGGAGGAGTGAACATATTTCTTCCAACTGATCACTATTACTCATTTTATGGAAAAGTAAGGGATCTACCTTAATACTTATAAAGAGAAAATTTACACCAGTATCCCAAGGTTTGACTCTGGGTTACCATGGGATTGTGGACCCATGGTCATTCCCAAAACCCGCACCATTTTGGGGAGAGACATTGTGACTCTTCTTATTAGGGGTATGTAGACTCAAAGGGGCATGTTGAAGCACTCGATGGTTTTATCATACTAGTATAGTGTATTTATATAAGGATTTGGCCTGATTCTGGAGGACTGGTTCATGGAGAAATTATTGAGGACTAGATTCTAAATGAGTGGTGATGTTGGAACATGAGAAAATAATACCTAAAATCCCCACATTCTATGTTCTGATTTTTTGAGCGGGATGGGGGAGGATTCACATAACGTAGTGTTATGTGGTCTGAGGATCCATATGCATACCGATTTGGTACATGGTCAGTGGTATAGACACCTTCGTACCATAGTGGCATGTAGTCCACAATGCCGCTTTGGGATCCAGCTGCATACTGATGTCATACACAACTCCGTGTTCAATCCACATAGTGGTACACTTCGTGGACCGCCATATTAAAAGATGGTCTAGAGGATTATCATTCACAGGGAGTTCGCCAATGATATTTATTGGGTTCAGGGTTCACCAATCATGTTCTTGGTTATCCTTTTATTAGTAATTTTCCTCGGTTTATGGTTTGCGGCCAACTGTACCTATGGAAAACATGGTTGACAATTTGTGATTCACTTGTAAAAAAAGATTGACGTTAGAATGTTCTCCTAACTCTTCCTTCCTTCTTCTAGGTCCCCTTAAATATTTCTTTGTTCGTCCTTCTTATCCACACTTAATGATTCATTCTATTCTATTTTTATAGAGCATTGGGGAAATCATATCTATTTTCATGTGGTGCCATTTGTAGAGGCCCATGATAAGATATCTTTACACATGGAAGACATGGTTAACCAGGGATTGTGGAGACCATGATTTGTGATAATGGTTCGTAGAACTCTTCCTGTTTGATTTTTCTGTGAACTGATGAGTGTGCGGAATGGTATGTGGATAGCCTTCCAAAGCACGATTCTTTCAGTGACACTATTCGCATTCATGCGTGTTCACTGTCCATCAATCCATGGGAAAGTGGTTCACGAATCCTCTTATATACCTATTTGTTCATAATCCAGGTAGTATGTGAACCTTTCCTTGTGATGGTATGTGGGAAACAATAATGTTATTAAAAACATGGAATCTTTCATGTTTCTCTAGAAATTTACAACTCAATTTGAGTTCATTAACCTTTTATACTTGTAGGAGTACTTTCTTCCTTCTACAAAGTGATTGTGGTGGTATTTTGTTTCCTTGAATGAATTATCCGGACCCAAAAATTATTGTAAATTCTCCCATTTCATATTATCCCACTAAAAAGATCATTAAAGTCCCTATATATCGTACTTCATCAAATATGTTTACTAAATGTAGAGATATGAGTTTTATCTATCATGTATTTTGTTATATATTAAATATATGGATCACCTTTCATTATAACAAATTTTATTACATCTTTACAATTAATAATAAATTTATGTAACACCTAATTTTTCGTTACCTCAATAATCTCATTAATTAAAAGATCATGTCTTTGGTCATTTCTAGTTTTCTCTAGTAATGATGGATGATAAATAATTTGAAATAGGATTAAAGTTGTTCTTTCCTTGTGATTCGTATTTATAGCCTTACTAGGTCCTTAATCAATTGATCTCTTTCAATCTCCATCATCGTAATAACATCGTGTTATATCATACTCAAATCATCTGCTACTTTTTTTAATATCATGAGGTGATAATAAATTAAAATAGTAGAGGTGTAAGATCCTATAATTTCATATGACATAAGACACATTAAACATTATTTTAAATCATTATTTTACCATTATGGAAGTACAAAATGTTTTTAGGGTTTTTTCACAAGTGTTTGGGGTATGTTGGGATCGTGGAGACTTGAAATTTTGATGAAACAGAGTAGGTGTACAATATTCTTAAACTACTCTCCTAAGTCCACACGGTTTGAAATCATCATGTGGGGTTATGTAGAGGGTATGTAGAGGGATAAACAAGTTTAACATAGTTCTCCAAAACTATTCTCCGATCTCGAACACTTAGTGACACTCTGATAGTTTGTGCACATGGTGGACACACCGTTTGGCCAAAACTATAAAACCAAACCATGCACCCCATTTAAAATGGGTCAAATTCCCTTTTCTCCAGAACATTATTTTAATTTTTATCACTCTATTCTCTTCCATTTCACATAAATAATAGCCCACATCCCTTGGATCTCCCTCTACTCAATCTTCTAGGCATTGAGTCCCCTCCCTCATACAGTGTATGATTCCTTCAATATTGATTGAGTTAGAGATCTAATGATAGAATCCTCAATCCACTTCCATCCATTCCTCATTTATCTCTTCCACATGAAATCCATTTTTAAGTGCGCTAATATTCTCTATTTATAGGGAATTTTAATTTTTTGAATGTTTCATCCACTATACAGTGAATCTAATGTTGATATTAGATAATGAATTTTCTACCATTCTAGGGTAGGAGGTCTTGTACTTTTGCACTATGTTGAGTTGTTTTATTTCATTCCTTATTGGTCCGTATTCCAGACATTTCATATGTTACCGTAATAAACATTATTCTAAATTTAATTGTTGGCCATGTTATATATGAATTCATACACCAAGTCATTGATGGAAAACAAAACCTTCAACTATTTCTAGCCTATTGGGTGTACTTATTAAATCCTACTGATTTTAGGACAGTTATTGTTCCCAAACCACATTCTATATAGTGATCTGTTTCTAGATGATTGAACGAATTATTGTAATTAAATAAAATACAGTTGGAATTAGAATTTCTTGTGACTCATATATAAATTTTTTGTCTGTATATTAACTAAATAAAAGGAATAATTGTAACAAATTGATATTTTATGAGAAGTATATTTTTTTCTGTCTTATGTTATACACAACATCAAAGTAATCTTTCATTACACACAACACTATCTTGTCTTGCGTTATATGCAAGATCAACCTTCCTCGATAGCGTGTGTTGTACGCAATATCGAGTTTCAATAAACAACGATATGTTATTAAAATATTATATAAAAAGCCGTTATGAATATTAATACAAACTTTTTTAAATTATATATATTTTATCTTTCCAAATAGACTTCATTTTTGGATTCGGAATACCGAAATTATCCAAGGGTGAATTTTTGGTATTTTTCTAAAAACCATTAATTTCCGATTTGTAATGAAAACTCTAGGTTACTATTTAAACCCGACATTTTATTTAAATAATTATGTATTTTATTTAAATTTATTTTAGGTCAAAATTGATACTTAATACTTATATAAGTTCAAATTAATTCATTGGAGTCATTTTATAAAAATTTTATATATATAAAAATTTTATTGAACTTTTCACCGTATTTTACCCACCTCCTAGGAGAGTTTGAAAATTTACATAAAATTTAATTTTACCGCTTTTGTGAGTGGAATTTCAAACATCAGAGAAACACAATTAACATCAAGGAGTAAAATTTAGTTCAATAAGTTAAAAATAATTTTTGGTGAATAGTAACTTTTTACTTTTATTTAACACGTTTAAAAGTAAAATAGGGTAATTAAGGGTACAAATGGTATTAATATTACCATAAATCATGTCCTAATTCTATTGGATAAGTATACTTCGACAAAAAAAACCTTTGGAAAAAAAATATGACCCTTTAGGTCCACTTGGATTAGATTAGGACATTTAATATTAATTTATTTAAAGAAGAGTTAATATAGGTAAAATAAAAGTTCAATAACTAAAAAAATTTTAATATAGGGTTATAAATAATATTAATTCGACTATAAATATTAATTTTAAAGATAAGAAGATTTATTACATAATACTATTTTATTTTTAATTTTTATACTTTAAATAATTTAATTTATTTATGATACAATGATGATGTAGTAATTACATTATTTAGGAAATATTAACATAATTGATATTATAAATACCCAAATAAATGTAATTTGAGACTTTTTATGAATTAAAATAATATTATTGGTTAAAATTAATTATTAGTATTGATTTAATTAACGTTTTTTGAACTAATCATGCTGTTATGATTTTCACAAAAATCAATTACCAAATAGTTTCAAAATTGACATAAAATAGTTTTTAAAACAAATATTATAGTATTAATTGTTATTTTATTGCTAAAAATCGAAGGCTCAGCCAAATTACATAGATAAGGTTATATATATTAATAATTAACTACTTGGGGTTCGTTTGGCTTGTTATAGTACGTTTATTAACTATATAGTGTAACAAAACAAGAAGACATGGTAAAAGTTTAATTATTTGACTTAGAGTTAAATCTAAATGATATGGTTAAAATAGTAACCTAAACTTGTCTAAAATCTATTGGTTGAGATCATGTCAACCCATACCCACCTTAGCTTCGAAATAAATCAGTTTGGAGCTATTAAAAACCGAATATGACTTTATTATAAAATAATATTTTAAGTTTTTCATAAAGTACCCCTCTCCTACGTTATAAAAGAGAACCACCTCCCTCTCCTCTTTATACAACTTTGAGCCTTCAAGATCGGCCAAACCCTAACCATTTCCCTTATAATATTCCTTAGAAACATCCTAGAGGTTTTATCCTTCTTCAAAGACCATATTTAGTAACCTAATTTGAGGTTAAGAAGAGGCGCTTCAAAGAAGAGGTAATGTTCGTTTCTGATTCTTTCAACTTTATTTCATCTTCTACTTCTTCTTATTCTTTAGTTTTTTCATTATGAAGTAATAATATCAGTTTCACTCATATACATATATATTATTATAAATAGTAACCAACCCTATTTCAAATTCTATCCATCCTATGGAAAATAAAATCACTGCGTGTGCGTATGTACGGAATACCGTCTCCACGCCGTGGTGTAATCTGTTTTCCACCACCACCTTACATGGATTGGTATAATGGTGTAAATAATAACTATATATGATTAATGTAAATTGATATTGATTCTGAATTAGTATACATACACTTAAATACAATTCCACGATCATGGGAATGATATCGTCGCTCGTGCGTACGTACGGCCTACCGTATCCACAATGTGATGCGACTCGTTCTACATGATCTTCATTGCATAATGATTATATAAATGAATTTAATTAATAAATATGATATATATTATGCTAATAACATTTTGTAAATGAGGTATCTATAACCTAAAAAGAAGAATAATAATTTATACAGCAAAACATGCATAAGAACAAAAAGGAATAAACACCCGAATAACAAGTAGCAATGAAATATTACTAATTAGAAGCAAAGAATATGACCATATATGATATCATAAAAATGATTACGATTATGGAATAAGTAAATAAAATTATTTGAATCATTATACAGGAGGTTCGGACACGTACAATGAAAATCAGACATAAGGTAAAGGAAAATCTCGCAATCTCATTTTTATCAGAGATTGTTTATACTTTGGTATTTACTAGGGTGTATTTATCTTCCACATACATGTTTTCTCAATATGTAATATTATTTATATCCTCCTAAAATTTTCTAAATCCAATTTTACCCTTCGGTGAGTTTTATTAAAAGATATTAAAGGAATATTTTGTCATTTTTGTAGTACGGGGTATTTTTTTTACTTTTCGGCCAAAGTATGAGAAGAATATTTTTATTTAACTTATACGACATGAATGGATTTTTAGAAAATTATTTCCATGATGACTCATTTACAGGTTTTCAAGATTATTTTTAATTAACTTATTTTATTTTAAAATGTTATGACATGTTAAGAAAGGAAAAAATGTTTTTCAAGTAGAATGGATATTTTCTTCAAGAATGGAGTTCAAGTGTTTTATCAAAATTATTTTTCATCTAAGATAATATAGGGTTTTGTTTCTATCCCTATTTTTACATTGATTTGATTATGTTATGATGGAATTATTTTTATGAATTCCTTTTATCTTATATGATTTATGTTATGATGGAATGATTTTTAAGAATCCCATTTTTATTACATGGGTTATACTATGATTTATGATTTTGTGGCACACAGAAGAATGGTTTCATTATGAGATGCATGAGACCTATATCTCCCTCCAATTCATTGGGTAATGATTTATATCTCATGAGATAGACATGGTTGGAAGGTCAGGTTAATCCAGTTCAGTGATATAAGACTGAAATGAGGAGTGATCTCGGTTCAGAAATGGACTTTGTCTACTAAGATAGTCTTGGCAATGAGTCTTGACTACTAAGAAATGATTCTCTATGATTATGTGTGTATGCCACAATGTTTCGTGTTTTATGTTATAATTATTTGGATTACATTTCATTACTATGATTAATCCCATGATATGAAATTATGATCTCTTTTGCATGTTATGATTTCCAAAATGATATGTTCTTATGAATATGATGTGATTGATATTTAATTTATTTACCCTTATTGAGCATTTGAGATCAACCTTTTGTATGTTTTCTTTTCCCCAGGTCAGGAAGAAGGGTATTAAGTAATATATTCTAAAAGGGAATCTAGATATGATAAAATAAAGGGGAGACCATATACATGATTTATGAACTAGTTGTTTAAGTTTACCAGTTTCTAAAGACACTATACCTATACGGTTCTTTCATGGTTTTTTTATATATTGTATTAAGTATGCTTCAATTCTGAATTAATAACAATGTATGTAAAGTATGGGTCGTTATAGATGGTATCAGAGGAAAGGTATAGTCAACCTTTGGAAACTAGGATGTGAAAGCCTTAGTAAGAACCCTATAGATATGTCTAAGAATAGGAAAATATCTTAGAGTTCTAGAAATGGCCTTGAATATCCAATGATAAGACCTTAAGTGTGAAATTTTCTTCTTGATTATGTGGTTTTCCTATTATGATTAGTGTTTCTCACACTATACTGATTGGTTTTAGTCAATGGCTAGGATCTGAAAGAACCATGTTAATGCTGAATGCGATGAGAAATGCAATGATTGTCCCCCTGAGCAACCAAACGTTATGGGAGATGGAATTCACAATCTTGTAACTATGCTCACACAACTTTCTCAAGCTATGAATCATGTAGGACTTCAAAATGAACAAAGGAAGGAGCAAAATTCTGGTGAATCCTTCATGAGGTAGCGTCCACCCTCTTTCAGCGGGTCTACGGAACCATTAGTTATTGAACAATGGATCAGTACTACTAAAAAGATATTTTCAGTTCATTAATGTTCTGAACATGTTGAAGTCCTCTTAGTAGTATATCGTTTGGAAGGTGAAGCTAATCAATGGTGGAATCTTATCAAGAATATGAGGCAAAGGGATGAAATTGAATCCATTGAATGAGACAAGTTCAAGAACATATTTTTCAATAAGTACTTCCCATGTATTCTTCGAAAAAATATGGAGAAGGAGTTTCTTGAACTGAAGAAAAAGGATGATAAATATGTTGGTACCTACGAAACAAATTTTATAAGAAATTAAAGGTACACTTTTGAGATTATTATCCAACCTGAGAGTAAGATCGATCGATTCATTAGTGGCTTAAAACCAAGTATTCGAACGGGCATTATACATAAGGGACTTCAATAGCTACGAGAAAATCGTTCGATGTGCTCTCAAGGTTGATATGGAGATTGGAGTAACCCAGTAATCATATGCATTTGATAAGAAAAGAAAAATGGAATTCAAAGGAAATTTTAAAGACCACACATAAAAGAATATAAGTTTTCCCTTATGCTCAATGTGTGGAAAGAAACATGGAGGGAGTTTTCTTAAAGGGACAAGTAAATGTTTCAAATAAGGAAAAGAAGGTCATCAGGCATTTGAATGCTGTAATGATTGGAAGAAGATGTCTAGTGATGCGAAAAAGAAAAGGTTACATAGAGTGAAGGTCCTACCCTTTAATGTTACAAGTGTAAGGAAATGGAGCTTTATGCCAATCAATTCCCTAATCCAAGGGTTTTTGATGATGATCTACGTCAACAATCTCTTAAGGATAAAAACAAAGGAAAGTGACATGAAATTTCTATCAGCGATGTGGAGTATGATAAAGAAGTGGTGAAAGGTACTTTTACCATCCAATCTAAAGTAGAAATTGTTTTATTTGATTCTGGATCCACCCACTCTTTTATTTCTGAATAATTTTCTAAGGGTATCACCATATTACCTCAGCAGTTAGATATTGAGTTAGCTCTGACAACCCATAATGGCACAATAGTCACATCAAAAGTTTACAATTCCTCTCTGATTGAAGTTTGTGGGAAATTTCTTCCTATAAATCTTGTGATCCTTTCTATAGTGGAATTTGATGTGATTCTTGGCATGTATTTTCTTTCTTTATATGGATCTCTTATCAATTTCCAAATAAGGGAAGTTACACATCATATTCAAGATCAATCTATGATCGTCTATCGATGCACGGATGAACATAACCTTCCAGTGGAAATTTCTCCCATCTTATGGGTCTTGATTCCACTAAATGAAGGCTATTTTTCACAAATGGTTGGAGATAATCTCACGATTAAGAATATGACCATTGTATGGGTGTTTGATGATGTCTTTCTGGAAGAATTTTCTGTTCTTCCACTAAATCGTTAAGTTGAGTTTTTAATAGAACTTGTACCAGGTGCTTTACATATTTCAAAGAAACCTTATAGAATGGACCCAATTGAGTTGCAGGAATTGAAGAAGCAACTCCAAGAGATTATTTATAAGGGATTCATATGCCCTAGTGCATCACCTTGGGGAGCACCTATTCTGTTTGTTAAGAAGAAAGATGGATCAATGAGACTCTACATTGATTATCGAGAACTTAACAAGATCACTATCAAGAAATAATATCCTCTCCCATGCATTGATGACTTATTTGACCAACTATGCGGAGCTCAATACTTTTCCAAGATTGATCTTCGTTTAGGGTATCATCAATTAAGGGTCAACATGGATGATATATCAAAGAAGAATTTCCGTACAAGGTATGGACACTAATAATTTATAGTGATGCCATTTGGTCTTACTAAGGCCCCTTCTGTCATCATGGATCTAATGAATATAATCTGTATAGACTATCTTGATCAGTTTGGGGTACTCTTTATAGATGATATTCTTGTATATTGAAAGAGTAAGGAAGAACAAGAAGATCACTTGAGAATTGTATTGAAGACCCTGAGAAAGTAGAATATTTATGCCATATTAACCAAGTGTGAATTTTTTCTTCAAAATGTTTCATTTTTGGGTCACATAATCTCAAAAGAGGGGATATCTGTGGATCCAACAAAAATAGAGGTTATCAAAAGCTGGTCGAGACTAACCACAGAAACTGAGATCCAATGTTTACTTGGATTGGCTGGATATTATCAACGTTTTGTGAATGATTTTTCATGATTATCTAATCCAATCACCAGGTTGACTCGAAAAGGAGTTACGTTCTTTTGGACGGATGAGGGTGAAGAGAATTTCAGGGAGTTAAAACGAAGGTTATCCAGTGCACATGTGCTCACACTGCCTTGTAGTGGAGAAATATGTGTGATCTACAGTGATGCATCCAAAAGGTATTGGGGTGTGTTCTCATGGAAAATGATATAGTGATATCTTATGCCTCACGACAGTTGAAAATCCATGAGAAAAATTATCCAACTCATGATTTGGAGTTCGTTGTGGTAATCTTTGCATTAAAAATTTGGAGGCATTATCATTATGGTGAAAGGTGTGATATTTATACAGATCATAAAAATTTAATTTATATTTTCACACAAAAGGAGATGAATATGCGCCAAAGAGGATTGTTGGAGCTGATTAAGGATTGTGACTGCTCAATTCATTATCACCCTAGGAAAGAATACAAGGTGGAAGATGCATTAAGTTGACAAGACCATGCTAGCTTATCCATGATGAGGATAAAAAAGATCCAATATTTACGGATTTACAAAGGATGGATCATGGAATCATAATGGAAGGGGAAAAATATTATCTTTCTCAAATGATTGTTCAACCTTATATACATACGAAGATTAAAGAGGCAAAAAAAGAAGATGTAGAGTTACAATAGAAGGTGAGAAATGTTCCAGAATTTAACCTTGATTGTGACGAGATAGTAAGGTTCAGGAATCGAGTTTATGTTCCTCCAAACCCTGAATTAATGAAGGAGCTTGTTGATGAGGCCCATTGTTCTTCATTCTCTATTATTCATGGATGCATGAATATGTATAAGGACTTGAAAGATTACGTCTCGTGGGATGGCATGAAAAGAGATGTTGCTGAATGTGTCTCTCGATGCTTGGTTTGTTAGAAAGTTAAAGAGGAGAGGCTTAAGTCTACGAGGATGTTACAACCATTACCCTTACCCGAATGGAAATGGGAAAACATCACTATTGACTTTGTCAATGGACTTCCTAAAACATCCCAAGGCAATAATGCGATATGGGTCATAGTTGATCATATTTCGAAGTCAGCACACTTCATTGCTATTAGAGAAGATTTTTCACTGGATTAGCTTGCTAGGATATATGTGAAGGATGTGGTAATATTTCATGGAGTACCAAATTCCATTATATATGATCGGGATCCGAAGTTTACCTCAATGTTTTGGTGAAGTCATCAGCATACTCTAGATACAGAGTTGAGTTTCAACACTTCTTATCATCCTCAAACAGACGGTCAGTCTGAGAGGACAATTAAAACTCTAGAATATATGTTAATAGCATGCTCTATGGATTTCAAAAGTGGTTGGGATAAACACTTACCTTTGGTTGAATTTTCATATAATAATAGCTTTCCCTCTAGTATTCAGATAGCTCCTTATGAAGCTCTCAATGGAATGAAATACATGACTCTATCTTGGTGGGATGAAGTTGGGGAAATAAAGCTATTAGGACCTGATCTTGTTGACGAGATGGGAGAAAATGTGAGATCTATTCAACAACACATAAGGGCAGCTCAAAATCAACAAAAAAGTTATGCCGACAATTGAAAAAAAGACATAGAGTTTGAAGTTGGTGATAAAGTGTTCTTATGAATATCTCCTTGGAAGAGAGTAATGAGATTTGGAAAGAACGGAAAGTTGAGCCCTAGGTATATCTACCCTTTCTAGAGGATTTTGACCCATACCCACCTTTTCTTCGAAATAAATCAGTTTGCAGCTATTAAAAACCAAATATGAATTTATTATAAAATAATTTTTTAAGTTTTTTCTAAAGTGCACCTCTTCTCCCTTATAAAAGGGAACCTCCTCCCTCTCCTCTTTACACAATTTTGAGCCTTCAAGCTCAGACAAAACCTGGCCATTTCCCTTCTCAACTTCCCTAGAAACATCCTAGAGGTCCTGATATTCTTCAAATACCATCTTTAGTGCCCTAATAAGAGGTTAAGAAGAGGCGCTTCAAAGAAGTGGTAATGTCCTTTACCGATTCATTCAACTTTATTTATTATTATACTTCATCTTCTTCCTTAGTTTTTTTATTATGAAGTTAAAACATCAGTATCACTCATATACAGATATGTTATTATAAATATCAAACAACCCTATTTCACCTTCTATCCATCCTATGGAAAACGAAATCCCTGCGCGTGCGTACGTACGGAATACCGTCTCCACGCCGTCGTGTAATCTATTTTCCACCACCACCTTACTTGGATGGGTATATTGGTGTAAATAATAACTATATTTTATTATTGTAAAGTTATATTGATTCTTAAATAGTATACATACTCTTTAATACAATTCCACGATCATGGGAACGATATCATTGCTCGTGCCTATGTACGGCCTACCGTCTCCACGAGGTGATGCGACTCATTATACATTATCTTCATTGCATAATGATTATATAAATTAATTGAATGAATAAATATGATATATATTACAATAATACTATTCCGTAAATGTGGTATCTATAACCTAAAAAAAGAATAATAATTTATACGACAAAACACACATAAGAACAAAAAGCAATAAATACCCGAATAACAAGTAGCAATTAAATATTACTAATATGATGAAAATAATATTACCATATTTGATATCATAACAATGATTACGATTCTAGAATAAGTCAATATCATTATTTAAATCATTATACAGGAGGTTCGGACAAGTACGAAGCAAATCGGACCTAAGGTAATGGAAAACCTCGCAATCTCATTTTTATCAGAGATTGTTTATACTTTGGTATTTACAAGGGTGTATTTAACATCCACATCCATGTTTCCTCATTATGTAATATTATTTATATTATCCTACAATTTTTTAAATCCAATTTTACCCTTTGGTGAGTTTTAGTAAAAGATATGAAAGGAATCTTTTGTCATTTTTTTAGTATGAGATACTTTTTTAAATTTTCGTCCAAAGTATGAGAAGAATGATTTTATTTAACATACATGGAATAAATGGATTTTCAGAAAATTATTTCCATGAAGAATCCTTTAAAAGTTTTCAATTTTTCTTTTAATTAACTTATTTTAGTTTAAAATTGTATGACATGTTAAGAAAGGAAAAATGTTTTTCAAGTAGAAAATATATTTTACGCAAGAATGGAGTTCCAGTGTTTTATCAAAATTATTTTTCATCTACGATAATATAGGGTTCTGTTTATATCCCTATTTTTAAATTTATTTTATTATTTTATGATGGAATTATTTTTATGAAGTTCTTTTATCTTATATGATTTATGTTATGATAGCATGATGTTTAAGAATCCAATTTTTATTAAATCGGTTATGCTATGATTTATGATTTTGTGGAACACATAATAATGGTTTCATTATGAGATGGGTGGGACCTATATCTCCCTCTAATGCATTGGGTAATGATTTATATCTCATGAGATAGACCTGGCAGGAACGGGTGGTTAATCCGGTTCAGTGATACAGGACTGAAACGAGGAGTGAACTCAGTTCAGAAATGGAATTTGTCCTCTAAGATAGTCTTGGCAATGAGTCTTGACTACTAAGAAATGATTCTATATGATTATGTGTGTATGACAAAATGTTTAATGTTTTACTTTATGATTATTGGGATTTTATTTCACTACTATTATTTATCCCATGTTATGAAATTATGATCTCTTTTTCATGTTAATATTTCCAAAATGATATGTTCTTATGAATATTATGTGATTGATATTTATTTAGTTTACCATTACTGAGAATTTGAGCTCACCCTTTTATATGTATTATTCTCCCCAGGTCAGGAATAAGGGTATTAACTAAGATATTCCTAAAGGGACTCTAGTTATGATATAATAAAAAGGATACAATGTAGATGATTTATGAACCAGTTGTTTATGTTTCCCAGTTTCTAAAGACACTATACTTATACTTTCCTTTCATTGTTATGTTATTTGTTGTAATAAGTGTGCTTCAATTCTAAAGTAAATACAATGTATGTAAAGTGTGGGTTGTTATAATAATGGTTGGAAATCGTCGATTAGATTATACTATTCTGTAACCACCACTTATTATTAATAAATTTGATACTCTCGAATGGTGTCTCTTATTTAGTGTGATACTCGTGAATGGTGTCCCATATGATTTATGATACTCGGGAATTTCTTCCATTATTATATGTAATACATAGGATTTGAATCACTTATAATTTATGATTCTAAGGCATTGAGTCACATAATAATTACGAGAATCAGGCATAGTGTCCCTTATGATTTTTTCATTCAATCATGACATTCCATAATAATCATGATACTCAAGAATTGATTACTATATTACTCTATGAGACACCTTTGGTTATGAATTGATGCTGGAGCAATGACGTTGGTTCAATATATCACTACATATCTATATATACGTCTATATATTTTCCTATATATATATATAGATCATATATATACGTACCTACCGATATAAAATTATATGTTTATAAACATACTTACTTATATGATATATGTTGACATATTTTTATATTTATTTTTTCTTATGAAAATATAGGTAGTCTCATCTCAATGCCATTTGGGAACTTTTTCCAACTCGTTTACAATTTACATGTATTAATTACGATGTTATGGCATCACAATGTCATGTTATATACACTGTTTAGATTATGAATGATGATGTTGTTGGTGTACTACTAAGTATATATCACACCCTATTTTAGTTACATATTGGAAAAAAATATTCTTTATGAATGTAAGTAGGGTCAAGGGAAATCGTCCAATGTGACATGGATGATTGACAATAATCAGATGGAGTATGGGAGTATAGGTCTGACCTTGTTCTTGTGATTCTTTTGTAGATATATTTATTTCTTTTTTAATTTGGTATTACATGTTGTATATGTATGATTCTATTTCACCAAGTATTTCTATTTTGTATATAATACTTATATAAAATAATTTAAAATATGGTAATTATTATGTTTCTACAAGTTTATTCAATATGAATTACATATAGTCCTAAACATCATTTATTATATTGTTTCGTAAATTACTGTTATTATTAACATTGTACTACACACTAATAATGAGGGAATAGCCTCCTCACTATACCATTATAGAAACTTACTACTAGTCAGCTGCCTCTAGAGTACAAGGAGGCACACATGAGTTTGGGTAGCACTCAAGCTCGTTTACTAATTGATGATATGTGCCTATGATTTTTGAAAAGTGATATCATAAGATATTTTCAATTCTGTATTAGTATTTGGGTTATTATAAAGGAGGCCAATAATTCATCATAATATGGTAATGTGCTTGTTCAATGGATTATCTAATAGTTATATAGGGAAAATTCTAAATTATCTATGATGATACATTATTACTTAAGATAATTTTTGTTATATTTTTATTGATTTCACCATTGGGTGGAACACATTATTTTTGGTGTTATTATTTTTATTATAGTTATGGATTTCCATTTCCCCTTGGATTTGTAAGTTAGGAAGAATTGATCATTCATGATTGTAGGAACCCGAGGAATGACATGTCATGCATATTCCATTAAATATTTATATACTATGTGGATTTCCAATTTCATTTTTTGGTGAATTGAATTTTATATTCATGATTTTTAAAATGTTTCTTGTATAGATATAATAACTGGTTTAATTAAAGTGTCTACATATACCCAAATAGTTTTTTCCTAATAGATTGATAGTGGAACACTAATTACCAAATTCTGTTATGTTTAATCCATGGACCAATGGTCACATGGCATGAAATTTTAGTTTATTTGATTACAATAAATGAAATTAAAATTTATAAAGAATGTACATCTATAAATATGAAATTGTGATTCATCTAATTAAATCATTTTATACAAACCATTAAATATTGATACATGATTTAAATGTTATGTTGTATATACATATATTCCAATTGTAAATTATAAAGATAATGAATTTATTAGTTGGGAATAGTGCCTTGTTTAACTATACCATTATATATATACATATAACATAGTAAAAATTGAAAAAAAATTAAATTCTTAAATAAAATGATCATCATTAAATTGGGATTCCAATGGAAACGTAAGGAGTATTTAACACTTTAACATTAATTGAAACCCCATACACATAGAATGTTTTTAGGTTATGTGAGACCTTGACCCTAACCTGACATTAGTATTAGGATATAGGAAGATTCAATTATGCTTCCTTATGGTCTTATACATTTTATAGATCAAGATTTATAATAAAGAAGATGGGTTTAATAACTTATAAGAAGTTGTGTAAATTTCCTATTTTATTATCTATGATTCTCTCTAATAATGAACATTATCTAAGGTGTGAGGTCAGAACATATAGAGCTATTCCACCATGGGGAACTTGAGTCATGTATTAGAAGGGTGAAAATGTCCTTTTCTCTGGAGGTGGTGGGTGTTAAAACTCTAGTATTACCTCATGTGGTGCCACATCATGAACCACCAATTATTCTGGATCTGGGGACATATGCTCATTTTCAAGAGAGATTAATATAATTTATATTGTCTTTATAGGGATCTTTGTGACCAACCCCTACTATGTAAGAGTTAACCTAATGATTATAATAATAGCATCTACCTATATTTTAATGGAATGGTGGTCACCACATCGATGAGTCATGGAAAGGGGAAATGATATCTTTATTTGAGAATTTTTAAATTTTTCCCAAGATGTGAGTCAATATCACAACCTATGTGATACATGATTCTTCTATGTGATAGTGGTATGTTATTACCAAGGATGATCATCCTGAGGGTGTGGTCTGGTTGAACATTCCGAAAATCTTATATGATTACATCTTTCCACAAATGAAAATAGTGTACCTTGATGGGGAATTCAAGACCCTATTGTAAGGTTCTAAATCAATTATAGATTGTTCAACTCATTGCATATAGATTTTTCACGTCCCTTTGAGTTTATGACAACAATATTTTTTGATGATTGGATTTTGTAAGCCAAGTGTTCCTAGGTGAACATTTTCTATTTGATGACCATTTCATAAATATGGAATCATGCCCTTATCACAAAGAGGAAACTGAGGAATGTTGTTGGTGTATGTGAAAGTGGTTAAACACTATGAAAAAGGAATGGGTTATTTGAGTCGAAGGAAATTTCACATTGATTCAGAATGTAGGGACTTTGGTAGTCATATGACTCCTACTGATAGTTACATTGCATGTCACAAGTGTGTAATGTCAGTTCATAAGAATCACAAGTCTCCTGAAGATCCCATTGAATACCTAGGCTATGGATGGTTGGGGAACCTTCATTGCATTAAGAAATTAACCTCTAGTTTCTAGTGAGAATGGATCTGTATCGACTCCACATTCATGTTCCAAATTTGTAGATCCATGTTATGCAAGGAGAAGGAAAACCATAGGTCAATCAGGCTAGGGGGGATGTGGCTATAAAATCTAGTCGTATATGATGCAGATCTATCATATGAGGTCTATATAGGTTCATCATCTATAGGTCAAGGCCACAGAAATGGCCAATTACATGTAGTGGAACCCATACTTGAGGAGAAGATAATTCTACATTCTAGAGTTCAAGGTATTATTCTAGTAGACTCTACTTTACTGTCTAGTTTATTTGACTCATACTCTTAACATCATTTCATATATATGAATTTTATTGAACAACTTAGTATAGATATTGAGTAGATCTATTCAATGATTAATCTCAACATACTTTTTGGAATCCCATTTGAGAGTGTACACTGATGTAAGGAATTTCTGATGTTATGGGATATTACTTTTTAAAATATTTACTCTTTTTCCCGGAGATAACATACTTTGAAATCATAATCTTGATGGATTGGTTTGTATCCTATCACGCTGAACTTTATTTTTATCACTAAAGTTGTATTTCAAATCACCTAAGGGTGGTACTTATATTCACAATAGATAATGGTATGTTGAGGCATGTCAAGATGTATCAAAGCATCATTGGTTATGTATAGTGATATCACCTGTTTATAGTATTTTTATGAGTGATCAAGTAATGTATTTTACAAATTTACCAATTGTAGTGGATAATTTTAGGGACGTATTCCCTAGTGCAATTTCTATGTTACCTCATGTTAAAACTGTGGATTTCACTATGGAGATAGTTCTAGGAGTAGCACCACTTTCCATTTCTCTTTATAAGATGAAACCTAATGAGATGTAAAAACTAATATAATGCTATATGCTACAGAAGATAATGGTTTTATATGACCTATTACGTCACCATGGGGTTCACCTTCACAAATTTTTAAGAATTTATATTGATACCTCCAGATTGTATTGGATTACCAGAGGTTAAATCTGTAAATAGTGAAGAACCAATACCATTTACCTTGTATATATGACATATTTGAATAAAGACTATGAGATAATGTTTTCTAAAATATTTATTTGTGATTGGGTTACCACTACGAAAACGTGAGTCCCTCAGAGAAAACTTGTGAAAAATTATGCAGGAGATATGGATTGTATGAGTATTTGATCAAGTGGTTCAGTCTCAAAAACATTCATGTATTCTTCATGGATCTAAAGAATCGAGCTTTCCACAAGTATTTTTATTCATTTATGTTAGTATTCATGTATAATATATTGATTTATTCTCATAATCTACATAACCATGTTAAAAATATTGAGATCATACAAAATACATAGATATGGAACTGGATGTATGCTAATCTCACCAAATTCCCCTTTTGGAATGATATGAATCCCTTATTGGGTCAGATAATCATACCTAAAGCAGTATATATTAACCAACAGAAGGTTAGAGTAGTTCTTTTTTGAGAGAATCACATAAACTCCTTTTATATATGTCGTTTCATGTGGATAGTTCGCTATTACATGCATTTTACAAAAAAATTACATCTTCACTAATATTTATTCTTCAAGATCCAGGTTGACTTTATACAGTTTATTGGGATGCATTCGGTATTATGCTTGGATCATTCCTTTATAAATAAGAATGATTTATGGAATTTTAGTCTCTTTAGTATTTCCCTCAAGATAATAATTACCTTGTGCATGACATTTATTTGCAAACTGTGATTTAATCTTTTCTTTATTTGAGGATTACATGTTGGGAGAACTTAATTTGGTGTATACAAACCAAAAAAAAACCCAAATCCTTATTTACACAATATGATTTTAATTCTAGATATAGAATGCATGTCATATTTATTTATTAAATTTATTTTTATCTTTCATATCAGCCTAATAAAATAAATTACATTATGAATTCTCTTATCCCTAATACTCCAATACATGATGTTCAAAAGGCTAGTAGTGAGTGAAAATTGATATCCCACTTTTCTAATATGCAATCTGGGGTCCAAAAGAATCACTTGTAGTATATTATAACTACATTACCAATGACCTATTCAATTTTTGAAATGTAATTTATTAGGAATATTAATGATCCCATGTGATCTTGATCATATGTGAGAGTTTTACAAGTGGGGACCCATAACCTGGTTGGTTCTTTAACGAGGATGAGATTCTGCACATTCCATGATGTGTCTGGGTTCCTACCATCATATGATAGGAGTTAATACAATATATTCATTATTATATTTGTGTAATTAATCTTAATGAAACCAAGAAGCATCACCATCTACACTGCTGGTATTGGTGATAGGGGATGAAAAGGAAAATAGTTAGTTTTTTTATTGTATTCCATTTGTCAGTAGGTGATGACAGAAAAACCATGAACAATATGGAGTCTATAGCTATTATATATTCTTGAGAAAAAAATGGATAAAATCAATATGGATTTTTTATTGGTTTAATGTGATTCCCTTGATGAAATGATGCAGTACTGGTGGTCATCTATAGGTTAGAAAAGGTGAAACAAATTCATCCAATTAGATGTACCTTTTCAGTAAGTGTTCTTAGAATGGTATATATCGGGCTGATTGTATGCCTTCAAAAAACTCTATATACAATTTTATCAGACAGTGATTACCATTTAACACAATTGTTATTGTATGGGTTTCATAAGGATCATGGTATATATGTATTTCAAATCACATCCTACCACCCACAGACTGACTAGAAATCCAATCATACAATTAAGATATTAAAAGACATGCTCTGGTCATTTTTCATTGATTCTGGATGTTCTTAGAAGAAACACCTACCAATTTCTAAATAAAATTATCATAGTTTATTTCATTTAGCAATTCAAATGAATCCTTAGGTGACCCTATATGATAGGCCATGTCATTCTCCACTGTGTGGGTTTCAATTAAGAGAGGCATCAATATTGGGTTCTAATATCATTAATGAGACACTGGTGTATGTAAAGCATATCATAAACCATAAGGATACAACTATGTCTTGGTTGAAATCATATACCAAAGGTCACCGATGACCTCTGGAGTTTAATGTAGAACATTCGGTCTTATTTCATGTTTTCCATTTATGGTAAATAGAAACATTCTTGGTAATGGAAGGTTATGATCTAATTTTTTGGGCCACTAGAGACATTGGAGAGAGTCATGTCGATAGAAAATAAAATGTAGTCACCTCATAGGTATTGATTCATGGAGAATTTATTCCTTGTAAATTTCCATCATTGTTTCTAATTATACCTATCTCATAATTTTGATATATACGGTATTGAATTGGAATCAGGTGATCTATTTTATGAGTATCATGTGGGATCAATGATGATTTCATGAATGATATTCTATATAGGTTTATTCCTATTGTTTGTGTTTTATGTAATCATTAACATTTTCAAGTTGACACATAGGAGTGAGAGGCTAACATACATTCCCAGTGGTATGAGCTAGTCACAATTGATGTTATAACTACATTAGAAGGGAAACTTAGGGATGAGTTGTTTAAGAAAGGAATACTATGAGAAATTATATTCCCTTATTATTTATGGGTACATTAAAACATGTTTTAGTCTCTTCTTTTCTATCCTTATTGAAGTTACTTATGTTTTAAGGGTGTTTTAAGGAGTGTGTTGGTTTTTTTCATAACCTGAAACCCCTCATTTTGGAGGGAGTGACCAGGGCCCTTGGTTTTTTAAACCATGAACATGTGGCCACATTATTTTGGTAAAACATTATGAGATATTAACAGGGCTTTCATTGGGGTTCATGGGTAGTGAAAGACGTTTTCATAGACACTTTCAAATGATATGTTATTTTTGAGTACTTAGGTGCAACCGAGTGGCTGACCAAGGTCATTTCTCAAAAGAGTAAGTGAATTTTACAACTTATTAAAGGAATTTTGAAAATTAAATATAAGGAAAAAAATACTAGTTAAAATGTGTGGTTTCTTATCATTTATAAATCTAGAAGATGTTTGGTAAAAGAATATTGTATTCTTTTTGTTTTTAAATTTTATATCATGTTGGATTAAAATGACAGAACAAGAATTTTTTTTTTAAAAAATATTTAAAAGATGTAATTGACCTAAATATACCTATTAAATCATTTATTAATAATTATCATTTAAATTAATATCAACTTAATCATTATCCCTTAATTTTTTAAATAACAAAAATCACGAGAATTAACTTTACCACCAAGATGAAGTGAATTTCTCTCTAGGCTAACTTCCAAACATGTAATCAAAGCACCCTTCTTTGATTCATGTTATATGGTTAGATTATGGTTAGTGATAAATTATGGAACATTTACTCTCTGGGAATTATAATTAATTGAGTTTAGTTATTATGTTTTAAAACTAATAATTGATCTCATTTGATTTGGTATCACAGATTAAGGTTGCGCTCTGAAAATTCACATGATTCCTATACTCGCATGTTTTTTTATTAATTGTTCAATTTTTTGATTAGTTTGAACTAAACTAAAACGTAAATTAATATATAATATTACCTGAATTGATTTATATAATTAATTCGAAATAAATTAATGATGAAGGATAATGTACGATTGATTACTAAAAAACTACTCTTCCATGGGTAGGGTAGTCATCATAGAAACCTTATGTAAATGAAAAGGTTAAGAAAGGGTATAAACCAATCTTGTTTCTTATATTTATTATAGCCCAATTAAGTAAAATAGGATGATAAGAAAAGAATAATAGGGAATATATATTATAGACAGATTCAAATTAAATGAATGAAAACAATTATACACATTGTGGAGGTTGGAGAGGAGAGCCTTCCAGGAAGACATCTATGTATAAATGCATTCTTCATCCGTGAAGATTTAGATTATTACATGGTCCAACCATTCTGTAAAACCGTCCCAATACCTCTAGAAACCCTCTCAAAGAGTAAAATCACCAATTTATAGAGTGGTGTGGAGGTTCGGTTCAATGTGGTTTCAAGTTTCAATAGGGAATCTCATCAAAATATTTTAATCCAACTTGCATTTTCAATTTGTCCTCCAATACGTGTTAACTGGAATTTCTTCTTGAAAATTTAATTGTTCAAAATTGTCTTGGTGATCACCTATCAATCTTTGGGCCCAATACAAGTGATTATAAAGAAGATATGACCTAATAACTTCAGTGATTTCCAATCTGTTGGGTACAGCCCACGTTTGACTTCATTGTCCATTTAGTCCTAACAAATTCATGATTAACTCTAATTTCCTCGAAAAATGTTGTATCGCATTATGTTTGGAACAATGTTACAAAAGTTCAAGTTCAAATAATGGAATTAAAAATATTTATCTCAAAAATACTACAGTACCATATAAAGAGTAAAACTGAAATTTCCATCATATTTTTAAATGAATTATCTATTCACAAATATTTTATAAATAATCATATTTAACAGAATTTAAGGAAAAGTTATCATTTATTATCAAAAAAATATTCAATAAAAATGTGTTTTATCAACTCTCCCACACTTCCCATTTTACACTCCTGGAAAAATCATCATATCATGTATTAAAAAACAATTGTGACAAGATATGCATGTTCATATTTATCAATTCACATTATAAAAATAAGAAAAGTAATAAGTCAATCATGAACCAATATTAATAAATTTTAATGTTAGTTTTTTACAAATTGTTCCAAAACAAAATTCGGTGAGATTCATAACACCAATCATAGAAAAACAAGTAATGGTTCTATCCAGTCACGGATTCTCCTCGTGTGACTGTGCCAACCATTCAAAGGATATAAATCCACTCGTTATTCAGTATATTCATGTCATGTAAAACAATTCTACTTACCTAGTTTAATTCCTCAAACCTATTCTACATTCCTTTGCAATCTAATTTCAAGACCCACTAACTTATGCATTCCTGAAATTCAAATATTAATCTCCCAATCTTGATATCCCCATATGATGTACTTTTCATCACTCCCCTGATTTACTATTATTATTATTTTGTTTTTTTATGTTTCAATTGGAAAAAATTCCCCACTCAACTCTCAAACCTTGTTTGATATCCTCACAACCCTAATTGTAATAGTGATAACCATAGCAAAGGTCAATAAAGAGTGGTTTTTTCTTGTCTAAGACACAACCCATATATTTTTGAGAGTGTACAAAATTTAGTTAATATGTACATAGGCATAGGTAAATTTAGTATAGTATTGAAACTTATTAGAAGGGAAATGAATATATAGATCAACCATTGATTTTTATTACCTAACATGACAATACTGTGAATTGTGTATGAAAAATTTCACAATTCATGGTTCAGTGAAAATTTATGTCAAGAAATCAATGACACAATTTACCATGAACAAATATAAAAAATAATGATGTCAAAATCTAGTAGGTTTTATAATGACACAACCATTTATATCACCGAAAACATCAATTTTTATGAAAATCAACACTTGATGATGAAATATTACCCATAATTATAATTTTACCAATGAATTTTGAAAATAATCATTTTCTATATGTTCCAGATGAGAAAGGTACATGATATTTTTTTTTCTTTTATTATTTTTATTTGATGAATATTTTAATCCAAAAATAATAGAAAACACACACAAAAGACATAAATCAAAATCCTAAATATCAACCCATAAATTTTGTCCCCTCCCCCACACATAAAATATTGCATTTTATTCAATGTGAACATATTAGATGATATTTACATATGAAATTTATAACTTTTAAATAGAAAAATAATATAAAAATTAAAGGGTTAAGAATAGCCTGATATTCATAATTGATGATGGGGTCATGAATTGTAATGAAATCCCCTACATCAGTAGGAATCCACTTAATGTATTTCTTCAAATGTTGTCCATTGCTAGAAAGATCCTTCCATTTTCCTTTTGGCGATCTCCACTGCACCATAAATAAAAACAGTAGATACAAAATAAGGACATAACCATTTGGATCCAAACTTACCAAGCATCAGATTTAGATTTGAACTATAGAGAATGACTTTCTATCCAACATGATTCTCCATTTGATGGATCATGTAATAATCATATGATTTTGATCTATCCTTGTTGTGCCTTGAGTTCTTATATGATGACAATCAAATCTCCTCGAGCTCTTGAATTTTAATCTTCATTTGGATTCATTCTTGGGCCAAATACATGATGTGTTTCTTTATCGCCCATCAATCCTAATGATCAACTTGCATAGTGAGATGAAGCACTTTCCTAAAAAAATTAGAAATGGGGACATATAGATACGTATATTTTATGCTGACTTATAAGCCCATAACGCATCATCCAAGTGCTTTCTCCAATCCTTCATATTTGGTTGCATAGTTATCAAAATAATTTGTTTCAACTCGTGATTTTAAACCTCATCCTGGATATTTTTTTTAGGTTGGTGTAGTTTGGATATTTGTGTGTCACCCCATTCATTAGAAGGAGGTAAGACAATTTTTGATTGCAGAAGTGTGTCCCATGATCACTGGTGATGGATTTTGGTACTCCAAACCTACCTAAAATCCGTGTCTTGAAAAAGTACACTAAAACATGAGAATAATTTCTCTTGGTGTCCATAGCCTCCGCCAATTTTCTCACGAAATATACAGAATCCAAAATATACAAAAATCCAAATGAACTTGATAAATGAACCATATAATATATGTCTCATACATAAAAAAATTCATAGAATAGTATGGGTTGTTGGGGAATCTCATGTCTCATTGAAATGTTTCCGTTGTGTTAGCAATGAGATAATGACATAAAAAACACATGGGAATCATGGAATAAGGTGGACCAATATAATTCAGAGTCTAATAATTGTCTAGCTGATTACTGGGTTTTAAAGTTCCCTACACAAGAAAGTGTGTGACAGAAATGTAAAATAGACTCAAACTTGTGATCAAGAACACACCTCTTAATCTTGGGTCACTACACATGATACATTGGTATGGATAGTCCCAAACATAAAATTTTGACTCACACTTTTAGTTTTGGACTTGATGTTTCATTAAATTTGATGGAATTTAAGAGGAAACATGGTAGATAACTAAATCTTCATACCAAGGATGTGTACCTAAGATGGATTAAAGATGGTCATCAGGGAATGTATCCCGAAGTGGTACCTAGTCCAAGGTTTCATCCTCCAGTGAGTGAGTATTTCTATTCATGTGGTCTGCCACCATGATTTTTACCCCTTCTTTTCATTTATCACATTGTAAAATTATTGAAGAAGGAGCATCCTTCTGATTAGCCTCGGCTTTGCATCCAGCTTCTGGAAGACGTACCTCAGAGCTGGATGGTCAGAAAAAAACTACATTAGAGACCAATAAATATGAATGAAATTTATGAAAAGAAAATATGATGGAAAGAAACTACTTTTATGTGTTTTTGTAGTTTCATTAGGATGAATCTAGTGTTTTTGATGCATATTAAATCACATTTTAACATCCCTCCAACCTCTATGATAAGACAACTCTTACTGTGATGTTGGAGGCATCACACATACTCTCAATGAGAATCGCAAACAATGGGACTATATGATTGGTGTAGAGGTCAGTAACTTCTTCAGAACATAAAATATTACCCTTCATGAATCATTAAACAAAAAATACAAATCCTTTTAATAAAATCGAGACATAGGAAGACCAATCTTACTAAAAAATTTATGAAGCACCGATAAAATCACGTATGACCTAGGAAAGATCTTACATCATGCACACATGAAAGATACGGTACAAATGAAATAATATATACCAAAGATATTTCATCCTCGATCCCACATTTTGACCCTACATGCCATAATACAATGCCATGATCTACCATGAAAAGGACGTTTTCAAAGTTCAAGACCAGATTCTTCTCAAAACAATGATTCAAAACCTTTAACAAAATACAGATAAAATCATTAACTCATGATGCATACACAGTAAAATCATCCATAAATACCACGATGTTAGACTCAATGAAATATTATAAAATACTCATCATTCATCTCTGGAGGGTACTAGGGGCATTGAAAATTCTAAATTTCATCCATCAGTAGGAAAATGTACCGAATGGACAAGTGAATGTTTTCTTCTCTTGAACCTCTGGAGTAATAGGAACCTAAAAATATCCAGATAATCCATCCAAGAAACACTAGTGTGTTTTCCCATCTAGTCACTCAAGTATCTAATCAATAAATGGGAGGGGATATGGTCCTCATGAGTGGACTGATTTATTTTCCTACAATCAATCCACACATGCCAACTATTTTGAACCATCATTAAAAGTAACTCATCTTTAACATTTTTATTAAGAGTAACACCAATTTTCATAGGCACAACCGGAATAGGACTCTCCCACTAGGAATTTGAAATGGGATAGATTATATCATCCTTAAGCTAATTTTCAACCTCTTTTTTAACAACCTCCAAAAGGGTTGGATGGAGTCTCTTTTTTTCTACAAAACCTGTTTAGCCCCATATTCCTAAATAATCATATGCATGAAAATAGAGGGGATAATACCTAATAGGGAATTATGGGTCCACAAAATTTCCTTTATATTATCCCTCAAAATATTCAATATTTTCCTTCAAGTTCAAAAGGGGCATTATTAGAAATTATAACAGTTAATTTATCACCACATAACAAATATGAGTATTTTAGATTTGGTGGTAATGACTTGAGTTCCAATGTAGGGGGTGATGTATGTACAGATAAATTGAAATAAATGAATATGTGCACCATGGATATCAGTATCAGTATATACATCATCAAAATCATAGAATAAATCTTTAAATCCATCATCATACTGAACCTCCATGTCATAATAATAGTGAAAATTATAAAAATCAGAAAGTGAATCCAATAATAAATAATATCTAAAAGTGGTTTTTGAATTAGAAACCTATGTGGATGTATTATTAGACATCGAAATCGAAACAATACTCATAATCTCCCTATGAAAAGGGAAATCCAAATCTATGTGGTTTTTACATAGTGGTTCAAAATGAGAGATAAAAAAAGAAGAATGGTATTCTAAGGGGTACTTCATGGATTCCATAACATTAAATATGACAACTTCATCTCTAAACACTATGTAAAGTTTACGATCATGGACATTTATGACCATTTTAGAAGTTTAGAGGAAGGGCCAACCTAAGATAATGGTAGAAGGTGAACATACAACCGTAATACATCTTAAGCACATAGAAATATTCTAGGAAGATCATGTATTTTACCAAAACAAGTACATCTTCATGGAATATCTCTATATGTAATGTATATTTATTCACCAATTTCACCACTACTCTTGTCGGATTCAACTCACCAACCTATAACAATGATAATATAGAGTGACGAATCACATTTATTGAAGCTCCTAAATCACAAAGTGCTTTAGAAAATTGAAACCCCTTATGGTTAATGGGATGTTGAATGTCTTATGATCATAGAACTTTTTTGGAATTGCCAGAGTTGGTGTAATGATTTTTGACACATCCTTTCAGTATTGATCCTCTAATTTCTCTTGTGCCCTCTTTGATTGGTATAATGTTACATTAAGAAGTTCTCATACCTTGGGATTTTATTTATGGCTTCAAATAGAGGGATGTTGATCTCCACATGCTTGAATGTATCTAAATAATCTTATTTGCATCGCCTCTAATGCCATCTTAGTGGTTTGTACAACCATGTTTGGAATGTGAATGGGTTTAGGAGGAACACCATCAATATTTTTCTTAACATTATCTTCCTCCTTGGTTTTCTTATCAGTTGCTATGGAATGTGGCTTCTCCAGATTTGAGGTGAATCCCAGTGGACTGATAGGTGCAGATGTATCAGTTTTTTACATTCCATTACCCAATTTTATGGCACTGAAATTCCCCTTGGGATTGGGAGTAGGTTGGGAAGGATTATTTACAGAGTTATTACTTACCAGTTCATCAAGGGCGGTGGCAATCTGGCTCATTTGAGTCCTTAACTACCTCAGCTCTAAACTTTGACTCTTTAGCTCATTATTTCGATTGAGAAAAATTTCTTCGAAAGGTAATCCTTGTTAGAATCTACCGTGCATGTGGGATTCCATTTTTTTGGCTTGTTGATCATTGGGATTCAAATATCCTTTGGGGTTGTTTGAAACTTGATTTGTAAGGCAGAGGCTTCTTGATGTTTTTTGTTGTATGGGGTGACTTTTATATTGTCTAGAGCCATACCTCATGTGTTATTACTCCTTCCACCAATGTTTGTATGTTGGAGCCATGGATTCAAACTTTTTTTTGGATATAGTTGTTGTTTTTGCTGATATGGTCTCCCAAAAAACACTGATACACAATCTTCTATTTGTTGTTGGTGGGGGAAATAGTCAAGTGGGTGGTTTTTCTCAGTTCAAATGCCAAAATGCCTTCATGAAGTGGGTTATGATGTCTTTTCATCAAATTAATTATTCCTCCCCATATTGGTAAATTCTTATAACATGGAATCAATTAAAAAACTCTCAAGAGAAGAGGGAATTACCTAGTGTACTCCCCTGACATGCGGTGTACATCGATAACCAAATTCAATGTAGTGTTCAGCCATTTTTTGAATCATTTCACTTGCAGCTACTAGTGTCTTGTCCACTAATTCTCCTCCTGCTATTCTATCCTCCATCCACCTCTCCATAGGTTTTATTACTTCATAGAAGTATTGGATGAGTAGTTTCTTACTGATTTGGTGATGTGGGAAGCTTACACACGATTTCCAAAATTGCTCCCAGTACTCATAAATTGATGCCCCATCGGCTTTCTTGATCCTTGAGACCTCATTAATAAAAGTATTGGTATGTGATGATGGATATAATAGTTTCAATAAAACTAATTTCAAATCATTCCAACATGTAACATCTTCATGTTGTAAATAATACATCCAATCCTAAGTAGTCCCAAAAAGTGAAAATGGGAATGCTCCCAGTTTTATTTGATCTTCATGGAAACATAATTGTTTAATGGTTGAGAAAAACACATTAAATCATTTGATTTTTTTTTGGATTCCCAACTGATAATTGGAAGAGGGTGAATTAACCGAAGTGTCAGATTAATGTATGATTCGAGGTTTTGGTATGCAATACAATTTGGATTATAATTAATATCTAGTGTAGCCAATTATATAATGGTTTTGTTAAGTTCATTGTTATTTTTTTCATCCATTAGTTGTTATTTTATTATTTACATAGATTTAAATTTTAGTGTTCTTGGAGTGGATGAATTCTTCAACTGGTTGAATGATGAAACTTCTTGTAAACTGAGAATGTCTGATTCGATCAAGAAGGCTATGAAAAATATCAGGTTCCGAAGATAAAATCTCCTTGGGATTATTTCATTTCATATATCAAATAATAATTAAAATAATAAATGTGAACCATAATAAAATAATAATGAGAAGCTTTAGTTTATGGTCCAAAAAAAGAAGATGAATATAAAAGAAGAAAAAAAATTCAAACTAGGTAAATAAGATAGAAAGAATAGAAATGGAATAAAATGTAAAATAATCTAAAGACCAATAATTGGTTGAAATTATTACTTGCCTCCCCAGAAACAACTCCAATTTTACAGATTCTGTCATGGGTTCTTTCAAATGGTATGTGATTGTTGAGTAAATAGGTGCACAATATGGGCTGACCAATGTCGTCTCTCAAAGGAGGTCGTAAATTTAACAACATATTAATTTTATTTTCAAAATAAAATGAGAGTAATTAAGAATACTAATTAAAATTATGGTGTTTTTATCGTTTATTAATCAAGAAAAAGATTTCTATAAAAATAATATGTTTTTTTAAATTAAGTTCGATTGAAATGACACAACATGATTTTTTGGTTAATATTTAAAAGGCACAATAGATCAAACTCTACCTATTAAATAATTTTTCTAATAATTATCATTTAAATTAATATTCAATTTTTTATGATCCCTTAATTAGTTAAATCCAAAAACCTATGAGAATTTACATTACTACAAAGATGTAGTGAATTTAACCCTTGACTATCTTCAGAACATGGTATCACAACAACCTTCTTTGATTGACATCCTAAGGTTAGCTTATAATCAGTAGTAAATTAAGGCACATTTCCTCTATATAAATTACAATTAACTGATGGTAGGGATTATATTTTCACACTACAACTTGATGACGTATTTTTTTGTGTTACCGATAATAGTTGCATTCTCACTATTTACACAATTCTTGGCCTCACGAGTTTGTGATAATTGTTCAATTGATTTCTTAGTTTTAATTAACTTAAAAATCCATTTTAAGAGATCAAATTATATAAATCATAGTATATTATTGATTCAAACTAAATTAATGAATATGGATATAGTTCCATTATTTACAATAAAAACTACTCATCCATGGGCTGTGTAGTCATCGTAGAGACGTTATGCCAATACAAAGGTTTAGAAATGATATAACCCAATATTTTTTATAATCGTGATTCTAGACCAAATAAGTAAAATATTAAAACAAAAATATAATAATAAAGAATATTTATTGAATAAAAATTAAATCTACAAGCATAAAAACAATGAAACACAAAGTGGAGGTAGGAGGGGATATCTTTGTTGGAAGAGATCTATGCATAAATCCTTACTTATTACAAGAGGATTCAAAGACTTCCAACATCCAAAATTTTGACAACACCCTCCCAAAACCTCGACCAACCATACCAAAGAGTAAAAACACAAATTAATAGAGTGGTGGGGAAGTTAGGTTCAAAGTGGTTTCAAGTGTGAGTGGAAAATCTTGGAAATTTTTTTTAATCCAAATTGCACCGCCCATTTGACCTCTGAGACTTGTGAAATAGCTATTGTTTCAAAAGAATGATTTGTTCAAAATTCGGTTGGAAATCTCCTCTAAAATTTGGGTCCCAATAGAAGCTCTTATGAATAATATATGTCCCAAAAAATACTATGTTTTCAAATCTGTTAGGTGCATCCCACCTTTGACTTCATGGCTCATTTTGTCCAACCAAATGCATGATATTACTCCAATGTCATGAACAAAAGATGTATCACATTAATTGAAGAAAATAGTTACAAAAGTTCTTGTTCAAATAATAAATATAAATATATTTATCTATGAAATAATAAAGTACACTATAAAGGAAAAATATAGAATTTCCATCAAATATTAAAAACAATGATCTAATCCGAAATATTTTATAAATAAACATATTTAACCCAATTTAAGGATATTTTATCATTTATTATAAATAAAATATTCAATAAAAATGTGTTTCATCATTTATTACATTGTTTTTTTCAATGGAAATTTTTATCTCGCACAGTTATTGACACTTAGGTAGTGGTTTCACATGGTTGGTACATGACTTGTGTACAGTTTTCCCAAACCATGAAACCAAACCATTAAGCCCTACTAAAGTAGAAAAAAATATCATTTTACCCACATATTATTTAAAAATTAAACCCTCCTTTCTCATTCATTTATCATGTAGAACCTCCCACATCCAATGGATTTCCCACTTCATCACCATCTAGGATTTGAGCCCTCTCCATCATACGGCGAAAATTCCTCCATTGTATGTTGTGTTGGATAGATAAATTTAATCTCTTCAACCTAATTCCTTCCATTCCCAATTTTTCCCCTGATTAATAATATTTCATGGAAGGCTATCATGACCTATTTTCAGGTCATTTGAATATTTAAATTATTTCTCTAATTCTAATTTGAATATAATTCATGTTTCAAAATGAGGAGTCATATAAAACACTTTGTTAAGTGGTCCAGTACTTTTTCTCATATGTGGAGTGTTTTAATCTCATGATTCATCATTATGAATGTAAAAAACTACACAAATTTCTGATAAAACGAGTTTTATTATAATATAATTATTATCCTTGATAGAAATGTCTTTATTCATATTGTCCTTAATTTAATATTTCCCCTTAAACTAGTGCCACCCCTTTGTGTGGGATTATTAAATTCACATGCATTCTAAATTTTAAATTAGTCTAAACAAAATTATAAACAGTTAGGGGTTACCACTTAATTGAATGAATTATTTTAATTAAATTAAAAGTGATTGGTAAGACCAAGAAACATGTCTCATATATAAATTTGGGGTTTTCCTTTATCAAAATGTAATTTATAATTATTGGAACCCATACATTAATTTATTGTAAATTTTGAATAACTCAACTTAATTGTTAATGTAATACTCATTCATAGAGTCCCATATAAAAGGTGATACCCAGGAATAGAAACCCTAATTATTCATGATATTTGGTCAGGGAATCCCTTATTAAATTTGATACACATATATAGAAAGTCTTATGATTTATGAAACTCAAGTTCGATGGACATTATTAAATGTAATAATCGATAATAGTTTTCCTTATGATTTATGATACATGGTTATGAAGTTTATTATATCTCATGATACTCTTTTATGGAATCCCTTATAAAACTATGACACTCTTGTTACAATGGATGGATACAAGATCTATTCCTCGAGTTCAGGATAACACTATGTATATATATTTAACAATATGTATATTTTTATGTATATAGAGCATTGTTATACATACATTACTATATAAAATTATATATTTACACACACTTGTATATATATATAGTGAAACATGTGCATATATATTGTGTTTTATGATAACGTAGAAAGTGTTAACATGGTGTTTTATGGGAACCAGAGAGAACACATTTACTGATTATGTCTGACTTACCTTGATATATATGTACTATTATTTTTTTTGGAAATAGATGGATTAGACAAGAAATAATTTTTCAAGGCCTACTGATTCTAACTCATTCCCTTTTTCATGTCAACATTTGGTACCTGAATAGACTTCAAAGATATAGGTAGGGACATGGAGAAGCATCCAGCATGGGATGCTTGGTTTACTATAGAAGCATCGAGTTTGGTGTAAATTGACCAACTTAAGGCTTTTGTTTCAATTGGAGATGTATTTATCATTTTTTCCATTTTTTATAGCATAGTCTATATTCCTACATCTCTACTTCTGTGTATTTCTATTTTTCATACCATTCAGAAATGAAATAAATTTGAATATGGTATTAGTTCTATTTCATACTATTTTTTACATGTGGATTACTTAAGATCATGTAGTTTATTTATTATATTGTTTCTATCCCTTAATATTATTACTACCACTTTGATACCCACTAATCGTGATGGTATAGTATCCCACTATACAATCATACACCCTCAAAGCTAGCCATCAATCTTTGGTGCATGAGCAGGGTCTCTGTAGATTAGTTAGCTATCTGGCCCGGCTACTGTTTAGTGACCCCAAAACAGGGTGTTATAATAGTATTTAAAAATCTCCAATAATCTCCTTGTATCAATTTTTTCTCCTTTTGTATTATGATATACTTTAAACATTATTTTACTATATTTATATGACACTTTTTCTTCATAATGATAGTGTATCCACATCTTTAATGAAATGATGAATGTATCTTACTCCAAGACATGAGTTCGATAATTCTACTCATTGGACTACAAGTGTTCAGATTCATAGGACGAAACATTATTCTTTATCATGAGAAAAATCCAATCCATTTCAGAGATGTATTATTAAATATAAAAAACCCTTCTCCATCATTGTGTCGAGTTAGCCCAAGTGTACCAATTAATTGTTTCTTCAATTATTGGAAACATTCTTCATGATATTTTGTTTTGATAAAATTAATCCACTTTTGAGTTGACATGGTTAGTGGATTATAAACTCATGAACTATTGCTCATAAATATTTTTAATTATCAAAATAATCCATGGAAACTAAAAATATTATTTAATTTTTTAGTTTTCGTACTCTCTTTGGAAACCATTTTATTTGTGGGTTTCATATAGATTACCTCATTTATTAAAGTGTTCCCAAAGAGTGAAACCCTTGGAAACCAAAACACCCATTTATTAAATTTACAAAAAATCATTTCATTCCTTATATTTTGTAATATATACCATAGATGATACTCATTAGCTTAATTAATTTAAAAGACTCTATTTATCAAATCCATAAATATGGTTAGTGAATTATTCAACCTAGAAGGTCATAATAGAAACCCTGTAGGGATCATGACTTTTTTGGAAGGGTTTCTTAATGATATCTTTATTCATAATCCTAAACTAATGATTCCCTAATCATAGGTCAATATTGTATTAAAATTGAACCATGTGAATCAAGTCAAACAAATCATCAACCCATAGAAGAGCGTATTTGTTCATAACCTTGAACCTAATATGTTATATATTAAGAATTAATATATTCATTGTTCCATCCTTCATCCTCATACATAGAAGAGTTTACCCCCAAGGTAACACACTTGTTTAAAGGTAATTCCTCACAAATAGAACTCTATGTTGTGTCCTTAATTCCTCAAAATACACATATTCCACTCTATGTGGTGTATTAAATACTCACTTGGATCCAGGTATGAGTTCAATAGAGACATATAAATATATATCCATGAAAATTCTAAGTATTTCTTAAAAATTACATCAATATATTCCCAAAATATATGAATATTTTATATGGAAATACTTTTTTTTTCTACCCCATATTCACAGATTAAATCTATAAATAAGGCTATTTGATGTGCTTCTCTTAATATTCGTGTTGTTATATCTATATATTAAAAATAACTCCAGGTTTCCCATTCATGACTACTAAAATTTGCATGCATCATTAATAGATCTTAGCATTATACATTAAGAGCCAATGCATCCCTAAAGCAGTGTTGAATTCTACCATATGAAGGAGTACCATGTTTTTCATGAGATTTTAATTTCCAAAGTAGACACTAGTTTCAATGTACCATTAATGAATTGATAATTCATCTCAGAGTGTTAACTAATAAACATACTTATTGATTTTCTGGGTTTCATTATACATTTTTTACAAAAGAGGATTAAATAATGTAATTAATAGAACCAGTTTTTAAAAAAATTATAATTTCTATATTTTAGAGCATTAAGAGTGTACCTACCACAACATAGTTGGGAGCCTCTACTTCATCCATAATTACTGTGAAAGAATAACCTCTCTCTCATGTATTATAATGATGTTAATTGTTGGTTTCCTCCATTATCATCAGATATAGACATTTATTTTCATAATACCCAAGATATCTACACATGAATCATTAAAAATCATTATGTGCTTGTACATTCTATCGTATGTTGTTTTTATTGAGATGTTGAGGCTTCACCTCAATATAAGTCCCAAACAATGGACATCTCTTCTATAATTATATCACTTTCCACTCCATGCCATGTAATTCAATGAATATTTCTTCCCACATTTATTGTGTGACTGATGTTTCATTTTCATTCCCAATCTTAAATGATCCAAACTCTTCCCTAAGTTCATATATATTTATCTCTTTATTTAATTTAGCCTATGTGACAAATTCACCTCACTGAAATCAATTTTATCCACAAAATAACACAACACTATCTCATCATATATTTTATAGTCATAATTTTTTAGATTCATCCACATATTGGGTCTTAATCTTCCAAATAAACTGTCAATGGATCCATTAATACCAATAGAAAATGTGGATGTGTGTCCTGAAAGTCCTATAATGCTAATTTATTATCTTCCCAATGATTAGTTTTTATTTTTATTCAACTCTAATAATTCCATCTCCAATTTTTTTCACATCAAATAAAGAGAATATATATTGAGAAAGACTACCCTTAACTCTTCCTACTCTATAAAATTAATATAACATCATGGATGCATGTTCTTTATATGTGTCCATCAATGATCAGCTTCTCTTTTTAGTCGATATACTTCCAAGGAGACTTTCTCAATATCTGATCAAAATAGTACTGAAAATATATTTTTATATTTATGTAATCTATTGTTCATTAATTAAAGGATGAACATATCCACTAAAGGAAGGTAGTCATTTATGCATAAAGGACTCAACTATATGTTGTTTGGTTCAAGGGGAATCAGGTTTCTCAACATGATTAAGGTTATTGTTCATAAACTAGGATAGTTGATCATTATCCTCGTGATGTTTTATATTCCAACATCCAATAGGATATGAATGTTTTTAATGTATCATTTGTTTCAATCATAATTTATGTGATTCCTCCTTTTTCAAAACATGTCTCTAAATTTAGAATACCTTAGTGATAAACATTTTAATGTTATGATTCTTTTAATTCTAAAGGGGTTTTATGTATTAAAATAAATTCATTAAATGAATAATTTTTATAATATCCTATAATAAAATTATTTTTTCTATAAAACCTTCACTATGGATCATAACAAACACGTGGTTAACCAAATATATTATGTGATAGTATTAAACTATGTATGAAACAAAGCCTTATTTTTGTGTACCAAGTGATGATCGATTTAAACCCCAACAAACCCTTTTTTTGGTCATTACCTCTATGTAAAATTGTTCCAATTATAAATCCAATTGAAATATCCAGATATGGGTTTATTTTTCCTGGAAACCACTATCTTAAAACATCACACAAATTATAGAATTTTTTCCTATATTTATAAATAATCATAGGGTTCTAAATAAATTTTTTCCTATAGCTAGTCTCAATAATTAATTATGCATTACATTCGTTACCAACTATAGAATCCCACATTTTTTATACATGAATTTTTAAATAATTTTATAAAAATATTATATTAATAACATCAATGGATATTTTTAGGTAAATATTCTTGGAAACTAGGTATATAATATGAAATTTACATAAGAAAAACATGAATATAAACATTATTTAATACATTTGAATGTATCCCATATTAATAATATGTACATGATACCTAACATGGATATGTGGAAAAAACATAATATTGAGATTTTAATAGGAATATTACTATTTTTTCACCAGGGATTCATAAATAATAACTAAAAAAGTTATTCACCTAGGTATTATAAATAATTTCATATATATAAATTAATTATTTAAACAATTCATTTGGTAAGTATCAGTGTGGACCCTTCATTTTAATTAATTCATGTGACCCACATTGATTAAAATAATTCATTTAATCAATAACCCATATAGAATGAATAACAAGTTTCATATAAAATAGTTTTGTACATAATTTCTCAAAAACATGAATGTTGTAACAATTTTATAACCACGTGAAGGGAATGTGAGTTTAATACATGTAAAACCTTACTAAATAAATTATGGTTACATCTAGGTGATTAAAAAAGGAAACGATAAGTGTTTTGGGTATTCATAGTATGAGAACATCTATTGAAAATGAGTTTAAATAAAGAAATTAATTGGACATAATCGTCAGTACAAAACGTAGATTAAGGAAAGGGTAAAATGAGAGGGGACAATGTCCTCCCATTGATAAAGGTAAGGTAAAAAGTGTAGGAATATAATTTTACAAAAAAAATTAGAATAAATAAAAAAATAGTTACTTGAATGGATAATAAAGAGATTTCAATTCTCTTACCCAAAAGAGTAAATTTTAAAAACATTAAGATGGTCGATTTCATACATAACGACACTAGGGTGGGAATATTTGAGAGACAAAAGAACAATAAATTTTATGATAATGGGTTTCAATGGATTGGAATGGGGGATTTGTGTATATTTATAGTAATTGTGGGGGAAAATCATTAATAATTTCCAAATATAGGTCACGGAATTTTAGATTATGCAAAAACCATTGAATTATTCATGGATTTTTTTTGACATTTGATTTTTTTTATTTTAATATATTTGAAATTCAATCCTTATTTAAATATTACCTTATTCATGGAAAAGTGATTTTTTATCAACATATAGATTTAAAAATTAAAAATTATATTTTAGACTTTTAAAAGTAATTCATATGTCTAAAAATTGACTTAAATCCATTAAAATACATAATATACATAAAATATCAAATTTTACACCGTGTATTATATTAAATTAATTAATATATCATTATTAAATTTAAATGAAGTCATCAAATATACCAAAAAATTATTTTTTCTATTATCTAAAAATAATGAATTTTATAAAATTATAAAAAATAACCCCAACGAAATTTGGGCTTGTTATTTCAAAATATAAATTTTATTTTATCAAAATAATTCTTTAAATATTGATTTTTAAAATTAAATAAAAACACCCTATTTATTTAGAATACAATTTTTATGACGTGGTATGATTTCTCAAACATATAAAAAATTAAATGGGCATTTTAAAATTATATTGTAATTTATTTTTAAATATTATTTTAAAATAATATATATTGAAAATATAATTTAATTAAAATATTTGAGTTTATTATGAAGAAGTGTATAATATTTAAAAAATAAATTAAAATTTAATTTTATCTGAAATCTATTTATCACATCTATCTTATATTCGTATATTTTTATTAAATAAATTAAATCTGAGAATTGGAATAGCGATATAACTATTAAATTTATTCTATGGATATTAAGCATTTATAATACTAAGATAAACATATATAACACCTTATTACATCTCAATATTCACTATGGGTAATGTATGTGGTGGTGGTATTTACAACTGGTGGCCCAGGTAACATTGACACAGTATTGGTCGACACTAACTGAAACATCTCTTATAGAATATTTAATTCAAACATTTAAAATTAAAGCTACTCTTGGAATTGGCCAATGGTGAACCCCAGTGATGTTAAATCCCTCCCATGTTCTATAAAATGGTATTCAAAATGATGACTGTACTAGTTGAGACCTTCGTTTCTACATTTTGAATCAATTATTATTTATCATTACCCTTTATAAAAACTATTTATAATAGTAGCATTTTAACCAATAATCATAATTCCAAATGATCATATTTAATAATGGTCATACTAACCAACATTCATATTTACCATCGGTAATGTTCAACAAGATGTGTATAAGAAAATGTTCATATACCGGTGGCCACATTTTCCTTTATACTATATACATATACTCTCCCATTAAACAACACCGAATAATTGATTCCTATTTGTTTTTACAATTTCACCAATAATGTAAAATGTATTTCTAATTTTTTTCTTTCTATTAATATTGTATATGGAATGTTTAATCTTCTAAGGTTAGTTTGACCCTATAGAATACAATATTGCATGGTTGATTGTATTTAGTTTCTATATCACACTTCCATGAATATCTATATTAATTTTTATTGATATATGACCTATAATATTTTATTTTCATTCTTGAAATATTATTTTTATGTTCTACCTTGATGAAATATACTAAATTTTCATTTTGAAAAGAAAACATCTATTTTTTTAATCATAGATAAAATATATATTCCATTAAAAAGTGAAGGTATCATAATTTTTTAGAGTGTTTACCCTTTATTTCATAAGAAGATTTCTATCATAATATCCCCTTGGGTAAGAATTATCCACTTCCCAAAATAGTATATTCCTCCCAATAAACATTTTAATCTCCCTACTAGAAGGTTCATAGATAATAAAAGTGTTCTCTATTTCTTTAATGGAATTCCTTTTTAAATATAAAATATATATTCTATTTTGATATAGATGTTATAGAATAAGTAAAATGATGTATTTCTCCACAATTAATAGTTCTTGAACTATTAGAAAATATTTTTCATCACTACTTTCACGTTAGACTTATTCCATCCTCTCTCAATATCTAAATAAACAATACATACATAGTATAGAACAATCCAAATTGTTTTCCTCATCAATGATTAAATTTTAATCATCTTTTATATAATATTTTTATCATAGGTCCTCTGTTTCGATATTATTCTATAGGATTGTATGATATAATGGTATCATAGGACATGTACTTCAATATAATTATTCTTTTTATTTGATAGAAAATAAGCTAAATTTATATTTATAATGGATTCTATATTCAATAGATATAGTATAATATTCTCCACACTTTATTGAATACAAATATGAATATTGGAATTACTGTGTTGGGTACTCCCTATTTAATAATAGAGATATTCAAAAAACAATAGAAGTATAAGTTTCACCACACTTTATTAATATAACTTCAATAATTTTATTCACAAAATATGATGATCAAATAAGTTTTATATTTGAATATACTAGTCCGCCTTGAGTATTAGAAACATAATATACATTTACTTTTTAATTTAAACCATTCAACAGGTCATAAAAAGTAATATAAATCTGATCAAGAAAATAAATTTCATATGTTCTTATTTCAAATTCATAGAAATATCTTTCAATTAAATTATAATTTAATTATCCTCTATTATTTTATTTAATCATATCTTGATCAATAGCATAACATAAATTTAAAATAAAAGTTGAGTATAGAATCCTCATACTCATATATGAGTATATAATTTCTTAATGGTTGTTCCATCAATATTTAGGTTGACCCTTTTCCAAATGTCACTATCCAGGGACAAAATGATCTATATGGAATTTTACTTTTTCAAATTAAAAATTTTAGATTTATATAGGATTAAATTAATATTATGATACATCTGGATAAATAATACATTTCATAGTGTAGTTATGTTGTGTGTTACCAATTATAGTCCACAATCTTACACATTTATTCCTTTTCTAATCACTTTACATGTAAATTTTGAAACACTCTTTCATTCGCTGGAGGATGTATGATGACTCTTATAGATATTTTGATGAATCCTTTTTTATCTGTAGATATTTTCATATTTAATATTTTTTGTTCTTGAGAGAACACAAAATAAATTTGTATAAGACTTATGAATATAAGTTGGTCACTTCAATTTTATATTTTTCTTTGATCACACTTCTCGAAGACCCTTACAAAATCCTTCAAATTACTCGTATAAAATAATTTTGAAAATCTTTTTTTTAACATGGGTTAAAAAATAAGTTTTCTTAAATTAAGCATAAATCATCTGTAATTCAACTTAGGAAATCTTCTGTTCCAAATAAAAAATGTCAAATATCAATAAATTTATTCTAGAACAATATTAACTTTTACAAATATCATCAACACAACTCTAAAGTATTTTAATACAAATGATATAAAATTTTGAGTATATTAATTAACCTTTCACTGCTATATAATTCCAATTTCTCGTAAGCATTTTAAAACCATCATCCAAATTATATTCCAAAAAAAAACATTACTCATTTCTAAAACCCCATAGATGGATTCTCTACACTACAACATGCATTCATACTACATTATATTTCTTTTATCATAGCTTCAAAATGATTTTAGTGTCCAACTTATTAAAATTCATTTAAAAACTTTTATATTAAGTGCATTTATATTCTATAAGAACATGATATTATTTCCTTGTAATGAAGCTCTATAATATTTACAAATGTACTTATTATTTAATATATTAATTGAATAATTCAATTAAAAAAATTATTCTTCATTCCCATTTTCATTTATAATGGAAACACCTGAGCCAACCTTTTTATGATCTCCCTCCATCACCCAATATAATAGTGTAGTAGGACATTATGACTTGTCATTGAAAAAAAATACGACCACTAAAAACCATTTGGTCATTCATAATAAGTATTAGATTTTTTTGTTCCATAAGAATTTTAGAGAAAATCAAATATTTTTTTAAATAATAACACAATAACATATTTTAATAAACCTTGAATTGTACCATAAAAACCCTTATATAGGATTGATAACTACCATGACATGAATATTTTTGTTCATGTAATAATGGATGTTAGTTGAGTTTCAATGAATTACTAAATTAAAAAAAATACATTGTTAGAAAAAAAATATTTTTCACTTATTCATTATGAAAGATTAAATCATAAATAATTTTTTAGAATTGTTTAATAAATGAAAATTTTAACATGTAAAATTGAGGATAGGAATTTTAAATCACGCTATGATTATTTATCTTATCCCAAAAATCATTTCAGTAATATATTTTTAAAATAACAATAATGACATAAAATATAAATACTAGAATATATTTTAGATTTATTTTTCATATAACTATAGGTATTCAAGGAATTAATTCATATAGTTGTGTATTATTCCATAATTAGGTTCATTTTGTGGTTTTTACTAAGGTTATATTTCATATTTAAAGGGGATTGAAATTTATTTATGGTGTTGTCTAATTAATTCTTTATGTTTTAGATGGATGGTTTAAGGATTTAATGAATTTAAATTTTTTATATTTTCAAATTAATAAAAAAATACTTTATCATACGGTGATGAGAAAAAATAAACGTAGAATATATGGTGATTAGATTTCAGAAATAAATTTTGATACAATATTCTTCTTTGAAAATTTTGGATTTTCATGGTAAAACATACTCTATCAATCCAATACTAGTATAGGTAATTTCATTCATTTCAAAATTTCAACATCACTGATAAAATAACAGGGATAAAAAAATTTTGGTAAGTTTTAAACATTTGATCATAATTAATTGATGTTAAAAATATTTTCACTCTGGGTATTAATTTTGGTTACTTATAAAAACTGTTAAAATCAAAATTTAAAATTTAATGGAACTGAAGATTCAATTTTTTCGTAGCATGCCTATCAATTTTTAAATCTCGCTTCAATTTTATATTGAAATGGAAAATATTATCAACGTTCTTATATATAATATCATGCTTATATCATTAAACAAATATGATGAAATCCTTTATCAATTCACATAATTTTTTCAAAGGTTTTGCATTTAGTTAATTCTCCATGGTATTAATAAATATTATCACACATTTTCATTTTTATATGATTAGATTTCATCAGTTATATTCTTTGTAGTTGATCATTATTTTTTGATAAAGAATAGTTATTTTGATAATTTAGAAACTTAAAATAATTTATAGGAGATTCACATTATGGATTTTAATGAGCATTACAATTAAAAAACTTCTATACAAAAAAATTATTTCCAATAACTAAAATTATGTCGAAAAAACAACAAAATAATGATGAAAATTACGATAAAAACTAATGATTTTTTTCATAATTAATATTAGATTCTATAAATTCTGATTTTCCATTATTTGTTTTCATATGTGAGAGTAATCAAAATCTACATATATTCTTAAAAAATAACATTTACAACATCAGTGTTTAAAAATGTCATCAAAATTCACTTTCTAAAAAGGTCCTTTCATAACCAACAATGTAAATGTATTTAGACATTGGTTATAAACAAAACCAACATTGAATGATTATATTGATATTTGATAAAATGAAACCATCAACCAATCTATTGAATATCTTTAAAAGTATTCAAGTAACATACAATATAAGGTGCATAATTAAAAATCTATTTTCAATTTAAATGGTAATAATGTCTTTAAATAAAAACATTTTAACAACACAATAAAACCATTGATAAAAATTATGATTATTTTAGTTGAAGGGGGAAAGTATAGATAATCATGTTTTATAATATGTAGTATATTTCTATAACATATAATGTGGAATATCTCATTTAGATATTTGAAAATCAATTTTTTCCATCTAATATATCTGTGAATTCTTCATGAGTTATAGATTAGTACATTATCAGTTTCTGAGTTGTTATAAATAAAGATATATACTAAATTTAATATAAATTTTTAAGGAATAAATGTAATTTTAGCCAATTTTACACACTAGTACATCAATATTTGTATTCTCCTTGAGATTATCACAGTGTGGGTGAACCATGAAAATTACCTTGGTCACATTTGGTTTAATAACATTAATTTTTTGTGAGGTAGATGGTTCAGTTTCAAATAAGAAAGAAACAATATCATTGAATTGGAATGTTTTACATTGAAATACCATGATTACTATCCCTCTTTTGGTATCCATACTTATGTGGGATAAACAAGGTTATTAGAGTGAATGGACTAGTTTCCAACATTTATTCTTTAAAACATATGGAATTGGAAGTGAATCATAAATGAATAAAAATCTGAAATATATATGACTTTTATCTATGATATAATATAATGAAAAACTACTTAAATTAATTTTGATAATATTTAAACATTTTTTCCTATCAAATTATTCTAAACATTGATCATGGATCCATTAATAAATAAAATTTAAAATTCTAGATGCTTACTTTAAATGAATTAATGTTTTAGTATGATAGTTGTATAATTAATTATACATAAATGTAATGTAATGTTAATCCAAAAAAATCTATGTGGTAAAAGGTAATAAATATTTATAATGGGAACAGAAAATTATTTAATGAAAAATTATCATTTTTTATGAAAAAAATATAATTAGATAACCCCAGTATAAAAAATATATTTTACATCAGTTCCCAATTTTAAACATTACAAATCATAAATAAATTTAAAATCCAATAAACCAATTATTTAATTTATTTGGAGATATGTTATATGAAAATATTATTACATGTTATTTCATTAAAATAAATGAAACATTTCTCAACAAATGAATTTATTCTAAAAATAATCTTATAACTAATTCCCTTGTGAAATAGGAAACATAATAAGGTGTGATCTCAAAGGATGAGTAAAGATAAAAGTTTAAATTATTAAAAAAAGGTTTAGATCATATTCATGAAAAAAAATATGAAAACGTGATAAATATCTGATTATAAAACAATATGAAATTATAACATATATCAATAATGCATCGTAAATAGACATATAGCCTCAATGAAATCATCATGAAAGAATACATTTACTATAGAGTAATAATACAATAACATGAGACAATATTAATGATCCACAAAGCATAAAATAGGAATATGGAATATAATAGAAGTATGGAAGAAGCATAAAAATAGGAAATCATAAAAATGTGAAGATAGAAAACCACAATCATGTTAAAACATATTTCTGTGGGAAATGTTACTTGGAATCAAGATCACACATAATTTTTTGACTAAATATTATTGCAATCATTCCAATGAATAATATTTTACAAAAACCTTACCACAATCAAATTCATACATAACATAATTTTCAAATTAGATACAAGGATTAGTATAATAAATAGAATAGAAATAATAGATACACCAATAAAAAAATTATTAACCACATATATTTGTTCCCCTTGAAAACAATCATATATATTATCATAAAAAATCTCATAGAAAGAAGATGAGTTGAAAAATAATTTAAAATGATATCATATAGTTGGTCATTATGATTTTTTAGGATGATACAAAAAATTCAACCACACATATGAAGAATATCAAAAGTGAAATTAGTGGTTGATTTATGACAAATAACCACATTGGAGATCGATCTGTTAAAAATAGGGATAAAAATTTATGCAAAAATGGAAAAATGGTTTTCATAAAATATTTTTCCCATATCATTAAAATATTATGTGACAATTAACTATCAAAAATAATTTTCATGAATGATAAAAAATTATTTTTTAGAAAAATATTTTAAATGTAATATCACATAATAGATCCTTGAAATAAAATAAAGTTCAAGGATAAGAACATGTCTTGGAGACACTAAATGTTAGAAACTTGGAAGGAATGATTTTGGATATGATTAAAATAGAGATGTTATACATAAAAATATTTAATTTTGATAAACAATATGTGTATTGGAATATCAATTAAGAATTTTTTTGGCAATATCATTGTTGAAAACACTAGTTGAAAATAAAAAAATAGTTGAAGTGTTTATTGGGGGATTAACAATTACCCCATAAAATAGCCATGTTTTGTTCTTAACATCAACACACATGTTAAATTGTTGATAATTTAATTATTGTCGAAGCGGAAGTGTTTTTAGACATGCCAAATGTGATATCATGGTGTATATTTCAAAAGAGAGCAATCTATCCAAAATAAGAAAGACCATTCCTTAGTAGTGATTGTCATAATCATGTTTAGAATGTAGTTCATTAAGCGATATCACATATAATAATCAATTACATATTTTTTTATACAACGTTGTAGTATATCTTTCTAAAATGTATAAGGGGTATTTGAGGGTAACTAAAAAGTTTTTCCATGATGTAGAAACTGGTATTATTTTGTAAAGAAACATTGAAGGATAAAAAAGGGCCAATATTGGATTCTACAAAAATCTAGATCGACCAATCACATTTGGAAGAAATCACACCCCTTAAGTGAAAACAGGAAGTTCAACTTACCATGTTGGAAATATGGAGGAAGGAAAAAACACATGAGGGAATATTTGTACACATATAGATTGAGTGGAATGTGCTAAATGGTGGTGGTGAAAAGGACATGATCAACACTATTGGGAAGCATCATAGTGGTGGCACGAAGTGGACCTTCTTACTCATAATAAGTTATTCATTGGATGAAATTTATTATATGTTTCCATGAATTCCGAAGTAAATTTTTTGTGGGAATCAGACGTCATAGGTTTGGCCACAGTTAAATAGTCCATGATGTAGAAGTTTGGTGATAGGTTTTTAGTTACACTATAATATTTAATGTATCCATAAAATTGATAGATATATATAGTATAGAGGGGTTTAATATGAGTTCAGAAGACAATAGAGATTTTGAGTTTTCCACACCATAGAAGGGAAGGAAACAATATAGTCCCCTTAGAGAAGAAGGATTTCACACCATAATTATGGTTTTTGGACATCATTTCATATATTTTTAGTGGTTGATGAATAATATTTTATTTTAATGATTACGATTCATAAGAAAAAGTGGATTTTTTAGATCTAGTAAAAAACAAGTGTCCATGATGCATTGTGAATGACCATGCTATATTAAGAACTGTAGAATTGTAGGATATGTTGTGGTGATTGTTACCCAGACCTAGTATTTCAGATGAAATACCATAGAGGTTAATATCAAACCATTTAAGTCGAAAAATGGGAGCCGCTAAACCATTTTTCTTCACACCATACTGCTTTTAGGATGCTTCATCTCTATAAGAAACGTCACCAAAAAACAAAATAATATTAGTTATTTCATTTACTATAGGGAACCAAACACAGATTCAAAGTAATATTAAAACCCCATTAAATATTTAGGATACATGAAATTATTTTAGGAAAATGATATTCATTTTCATCCATTATATTTTAAGGGAATAGGATAATAAACTATAAAATTTCAGGTTTCATTTATAGAGAACGAAAACTAAATAGAGATCATATTTAATATCTAATTTTCAAAGGAAGAGTAAAGTACTATTCAAAATGAGGGGATATAATCATTAATAAATTTATTCCTTGATAATATTTCATAAATTTAAGAATATTTTTATGCCTAAAAAATTTAATGTGTATCGTGAATTATTATTAAATGAAAAAGAAGGTGTCATGTTAATGTTTTTTCTCAATAGGTGAAGAAGAAGCTGAGATGGATATAAAGGGATAATTTATTCATACATAAAGATTAAATCCTTGAAATTGAAGTGTTATAAGGGAACTATATCCATAAAAATTTATGGTGATCCTTTATACTAATAGTGATCCAATTATATAATTATTGAGGGAGAGATCCTTGAGAAAATGTGAGTTATTCTTAAACATTGTATTGAAATGTTCCCGAGTATATAAGTGAAATTGCATGAAATTTATTAGGTGTGATATATAGAGAGATTTTATTGCATAAAATAATGCAAATGAATGATCCATGTATTTTGTAGTGAACCTTGTAAATAGTCATTTCAAAATTAACATTATTCATTGACTCCAAAATATATCATACAATATAAAATATATCTAATTAAATAGAAATACTATTAACCCTCAAGGTTGATTGGTAGAGATATTACATGGTAGTTTATATACTTAAATGAGAATGTGTTTTATTTGGTCGAGCACCAAATAACCTCTTTCATATGTAAGGTAATATCATTGAAATTCCTTGTTCAATACAAACAAATGTTATCAGTTTGATAGGTTCAATTTTAATTTTTTATAATCTGACATGATCTAATTATTTTTTGATTATTTTATCCATATTAAAGGCTCCATTATTTTATAGAAGCAATTTCAAATTATGGGGGAAATAGTTTATATTAATCTTGGAAGATTCCCTTTGAGTTTCTTGAGAGGTGAGATGATGGCATTGTTCTATTGTGCAAAAATAGAGTAATATTTTAAAGGGATCAATGAAAAATTAAAATTGGTTATTTCGTAAAATAAGAATTAAATGAGGATACTGAAGAAGATTTATATATAAATATGAATAATTTTATGATCTCCGAAATTGTATGGATAAAATTGGAAGCTTTTATGGCAACAAATGGTGGAAAAGTGTGAAGTTGCATATGCTAAACGGAAGTAATAAGACGAATAAGAAGAATCCATCTAAAAAGAGGTGTTCAACAGCCAAGGTAATTTTCATAACAAATTTTATCTCAAAAAACATTTATATAAATAAAATATTATACATTTAAAACTGTCTCTTATGATAAAAAATATATTTTATTTAGGTAATGATGTTGAACCAATAAAAGGTTACAATTCTAATTAATTTTCATGAAAGGAACATAAATATCCATGGTTTATCATTAATGGAATGTACTTTCCTATGATTGAAAATTCATCCTTAGAAGAGAATGACTGAAAGAATGATTTGGTTCCCATTAATATTAGCATATAGAAATTATAAATTAATATAAAAAACAATGAGACAGGGTTTCTAAGATTTCCCCAATGACCAGAAATAAATGGCCATGGTAAAAAGAAGTTAACGGCACGTGTACATTCATTGAGATATGAATATGAAAAATGAAAATGGGATTGGAGAGATGTCAGATTCGAGATGAATAATTTGGTTGAAAAACTAGATGAAACTGATGAAATAATAAGTGAACTTGTGTAAAAACTTAATATTTTATGATATGATTCCATATAGATAAATTTTGTTTATGTTATATATTTTTTTAGATATAACATGAACTAAAATACAACTTTATACTATAGAAATATTATTACATAATGTGATAGTAATAACCTAGATGTTGAATTAGAGAGTATGAATATGATTAAATAAATTATTAAATATATATAGATAGATACAAATCAATATAAATGTCTTGTTAAATTATTTATAAATAAAAACATAATTTTTAATACTTTTATTATATTAACCAAATATAGTTTTCTTAAAAAATATTTATTTATGGATTTTTGGGATCAAATATTATAATTCATATATATAAGTCTTCGAAATTTTATTTAATAAAATTTATATCATTTTTTTAAAAAAAGATATCAAAAATATTATAGTATATATTTTAAGGTATTTCTTGTAAAATGGTTGATTATCTAGTGAGAAATGAGAACTATTGATTTTAAGGAAAAATTTGTATATTTTGTTCAACCATATAAATAGATATATTTTTTGAAATGGTTTTATGTGATATTTTATCATATATATTATTAATAATCCATTTATGTCACTGAGAATTAATTTAATGGCTGAATTTGTTATAAAAACGTTTTTATACATATAAAGGCGTTGTTTTGAAAAAAAATATTTTTATAAATATTTTTTATTTTAATATAAAAAAATTCATGCCACGTAATGAAATTTATTATTAAAAAATGGATTCCATATTTAGAAATAGGAGGTCCAATTATTTAAATAGCCCCCTTTTATTTTTTTTATAATGAGTAACCATAAAAATATGTTTCTACTAATGTAATGGGAAAATGGTTTAATTGGGGTTAAATTTAATGTGATAGAGGTTATAATTCATTCAAACAAATTCCAATATCCAATTTTATGATTGGGTTTCATCAATTTCCACTGAATTATTTTATATTTGGATAATTGGTACCATTTTTATTTAATTATTACAATTATATTAATTTATGAAAATAATAAATAATAAATTTCACACTCTTGACTTAATTATATCTAATATTCCTTCACGTGGATAAAATGAGTATAATTTTGGTTATAAATGTTTAATATAAATAATATTTATTTATTTATATCAGGAATATGTTTTTTTACTTTTACATATTGAATAATTACATTAAAATTTGACACAAAACTCACACGATATTTATTTAGTTTATAAAATATTTCAATATATGGTTTTAAATATATAGACACAAATAATTTTTTTATAAATTATTATTCTCCATTATTTTTTAGATTAATATTACATATTATGGTTGGGATAAAAATATATTCTAAATACAATATTTTCATATTTTATTCAAAGTCAAATTAAATGAATATATCCAATAATGACATTTATCATATTTTATAACATCAAATATTTTATTAAATCACATATTATTCATAAAAAATATATATTAATCCCATTTAATTAGTTATGTTTTAAAATAAATACCATTGACGATTTATTGGTCACTTGAACATTTATTATAAAACTATTAAGCCTTAAATAATATAAAACATTGAAATTTCAAAAATTCTCAAAAGGGATAATCAAGGTTAAAACTAGTAGATAAGGGTAAAAACTGAACCAAACATGTTAAAAAGATTTTTAATGATATTATTTAGACTTATAATAATATAATAATTAATATTTATCAATTTTTAACCCATATCTAATAAAAAATTATTTATATTAAGTTAATAATATAAGAAATTTTAAGAGTACCCCTACCCTCACTTATAAATGGACACCTCATCTCCTTCATATTTTAAAATTTAGGAGGACAATAAATAATTCATTATAAATTGTAATATCATTATAAATTCCATCAAAACATCATATATCTTATGATATAGGAAAATACCATCCTTTGAAGGATTAAGCTGTAAGGAAAAGAAGGTTAGTTAAAGTATTAGCATAACTATTGACTGTGGATTTTTTATTATCTCATATTATTGATCATATAAATATAATTTATATATTATAAAATAATAACATAATAATTTTCCTTTGAATTTTTTTTAGGATGAATATATGCAACCATTTTTCATCTTCTTCACATCCGTTCGATAATGATAATGTCGCTCGTGCGTATGTGTCGACTAACACATCCACAATGTGATGAAATTTCACTAAATATTAACATATATAATAATATGGATAAAATTAGAGAATATATATTTTTTATGTAATTTAATAATGTTTATTTATATATGGATTATTATTTACCTTTATTTTATTACTTCCATTAAAAAATTGAAAAAAATTTCATGTGTTAATATGGCCTTCCATTTCCATGAATTCTGTATTTGATATCACTATATCAAAAAAAACATATATGAATATAATTATATATAATGAATATATATTATATTTATATCTTTGTTAAAATGTTGGATACCATGGAACAATGATCAAAGTAAACACACTAGGAATGCAGAATGAAATCCTTCATGAAAAACGACATAAACATCACCTGAAACCATTTTTTTTAATAACACTTTTTAAGAAATAGATGATAATATGATCTAATTGTTATATCCCAAGTAATATAGATATAAAAAAATTATATATTCTTTTGTTATATTTTAAAAATATATATTCATTTTATTAATATTGTACAATCTTTTAGTTAAAAGGAAGAAAGATTTATTTCTAACTAAAATTGTTTTTCATGAATTATATGTTTTATTTAAAAGATTTATTTACAGATAATATTATTTTATTTTGAGAATATTTATTTTATTTTTTAAAATAATCATTACATAAAAATATTTGGATGGATTTTTTGAATTTGTTGGAACAGTTTTTTTTAATAGTAAAAAATATCGAATCAATAAAATCGACTTTTATTTTGATTTAAAAACTATTTTTTGACTATAATTTTAAATTTCTGTAAAAATAAGTTTTATTTTATTATATTTAATATGATTAATTATATTTATTCACTTTTTATTTTTTTATATAAATACATATTGGGGCTTAAGAATGTCTTTTTCCAAAAAAAAGTATTTTCTTGGGTTTTACGAGTTAAATTATAAATTAAATTCTCTAACATATGTATTTTTAATTTATATAAATGGATTATTTATTTGGAATCTATGGGTTCAAACATTTAAAACAAGTGAATTTGATTTTTGGGCAACATTATTAGAATCTTTATAAAATGTTGTTACCATATTAATGGGTAAATCCAGTAATTAATGTTAAAAATGAAATGATAAGGTCTAACAAATAAACCAAACATTTAAAATTAATATTTTGGAAAATTATAAACAGTTTATAATTATCCAAATTTTTAATAAATGTCTTTTCATTTGTATGTTATTTTGAGATATATAATATTAAAGTCAACGTGAATAAAAAAAGTCACACACTTAATTTTAATAATGATAATGTTTTGAATATAGGGATAAAAAAGGATATGTTTAGTAATAAATAGTAAATTTACATTTAATGTTTTTTTCTGGGTAAATTAATTTTATTTTTTAGGGAAGAAGTAATTTCCTTAAAATCTAATGCAATATTGATTCAAAATTTACTCAATTAATTAAAAAAGAAAAAAAATTATTTATATAAATATTAAAAATAATTATAATTGAAATAATTTGTGGGTTAAATCATTTTCTACTCATGCATAGCATATTTTCAACATTTAAATTCATTTTATTCAAAAAAAATTCTTGATTCGATTAATGTTAATGTAATTAAATAATTCTAAAATTGGAATAAATGATATTTTATAATAAATAGTACATTATTAAATTATATAACATTCATAAAAATATTATATTCATATAAATGATTTATATATGGTTAATTAATTTATACATGGTCCATTTATGGGGGTTTTCAATTTATTGTAACTTTATTAACCCAGGAATTGTAGAAAACATTAATTTTACTATAATCTTAAAAACTTTTATCAAATGAATAATATAAAATGATAAATTTAAAAGTATTGTCCAAACTGTAAAATTTTAATATTTGTTATTATTTCAATAAATGATCGTATTAACATCCAAAAATATCAATTTGGATCTATTTCTACATGTAAAATAATTTATATTAATTTAATATTTTAATAAATTCTAATAATGCCTTTACATCTCTTACAAAAAGGAACTACCTATAATTATTAAATCACAAATAAAAATCCTTTTATATCATAATATACATACCTTATTCCATTCATAGAATTCGTTCCATAATTATAGATGTCATTATTTAGGAATAAAACCAATGTTAGATATATTAAGGTACTAAGAAAATGATGACTTTTGACGTAGTGGTATCAGTTTCAACTGCATGTTTTCATGTTATTTATTTTTCCACAATGATAATATCTTATTAAAAAAATATAAGATAATAAAAAATTTGTATTACATATACTTATATTTTATTATGAACATTTAATAACCTATATCAATCTCTAAAATCCATCAAATGGGTGAGCAATGCATCATCTTTGTGTACGGTGGACTACCACCTCACAAACCTCTATAATATATTTTCAACAAAAAATCATGCACAAAAAGATATATTTAAGAATTTAATGTTTAAATATTATATTATTGAAATATTTATAATCATTATGGTATAAAATAATAAATAACATCTTACCTTTCTATTCATTTAATGATGATAACAACATTCGTACATTTGTGTGCACTACCATCTCTTTGTAGGGATGTGATTAATATTTCATTATAAATCACAAGGATTATATATATAAGTAAAATTAAAGGTTCTATATGATATTTATGATATTAAAAGATATTTTAGTTATAAAATTACACTTACCTTAAGTCTATTATGATCATTGAAAATTGAAAACGTTACTCTTGTGTTTGTATGAACAACTGTCTTCATGATGGTAATATTTTTATTTTTCATAAAAAACATTACTACTTGGATTAAAAGGTATAATTTAAATATAAAAATTATAATTATATAATTATTTTTATTCTAGATATGATTCAATATTGACCTCTAAGAAAATGATCAACTTAGAAAATCTATTTTCGACTTGAGAAATGAAAATCATCAACACATACAATGTGAATTTCATATATTGAGTGATTAAATAAAGAATTATTAGATATAAAATTAAATTAATAATATATATTAAAATAATTATTTATTATGTAAATGATAAAAAAATATTTTTTATTCTGGAAGATAATGAATGTACATGATGTGTTGGACTCAAGGTAAGAAAATTTATTTTAAAAATCTACTTTTAATGACTCTATCAAAACACAATTTTTATTACATATACAAATTTATGGAATTATTTTATTATTGTATTTATATAGAAATTGACTAATTATATAGGAAATTTCTCATTTTATTTGACATTATATCAATAGTTTTTAAAAGGGATATTTTTGCTGAATGTCTTGGCGTTCTTTACAAAAAGACAAACATTATTTTTTTATACTAACCAATATTGTAAGAATGAATTTTCCATCCACCATACATGTTTTATTATTTTTGAATTAATTTACAATATTCAATGTTTTTTTTTTCAAATTGAAACCCTTCATCCATATCTTCTAGTCATGTTCAAAAATGGTTTTAATTTTGACTGAATATTTCAACGTTAAGAAATTTTTTTAAGGGGAAAAAGAATATTTTGGAAATTGAATACTTTTTTTCTTTATGATTTTGAAATGGTTTGTTGTTATTTTTTAGGATGAAAAGTTGTTCAAATATATAAATAAGATCATGTAAGCCCATTATATTTCTATAATTAATTGGTTATAGGGCATGAGTTAACCAATTAGGTTTCACCTAAGATATTATTGGAATATTATGTGATGGAAATTCTAATTATATGCATGATGGTTATTATATATGTAAATGTGATGGTTCATTTTTTTAACCATGAATTTTATTCTATTTGTAACCTTAAAAGTCATCACATTAGTAATAGTGATATGAAAATGAATCCCTGGGTAGTCTGTAATATATATATATATTTTTTATAAGATATTTTCATGAAATATTATGATTTCATAAGGTAAAAGAAAATATATACTACTTCTTAAGGATGAAAACTATGACTTTGTGAAAAACTTATCATGATTTTTTCCTAATTTCAATGAAACTGTTATGTGTTTAAAATGTTTTCCATTGGTTTCTTATTAAAATTTTTTAAAAATTATTTTGGTTGGGAAGGTGATTTCTTTGAAATGAAAATGTTTATTTTGAGCTCGTATTTGAAATTTAAAAATTAAAATTTCTAAAATAATTCATGTACCAACAATTTATTTCTTTATTTTTGACTCACATAATGATCCTTATATTCTTGTCAAATGATTCTATGATAATCAAAACATTTACTAATGTGTAAAAAATAATAAGTCAATTTGAAATTTATAAGGACCTGTTATGAAAATAAATCATGATTTATTTAAAATGGGTTTTTTCATGGGGAAAATTAATTTTGAATAAAAGTGTGCATTTCCTTATATATGGGTTCTCTATGAAATATTTTTTACCGTACCCTCTAAAACTATAAACCTAACTAATAACTATGATTATATTAAATTTATTTGTATTTTAAATTCACTATAATATGTAATGTATAAGGTGAGTTTCTTATAGTTGTTTTGATATAAAATTATTTTTTACGATCCTTAGTATCTATCACCTATAGCCACTGGGGAAATCATTTATTTATATCCAAGGGATTCATAAAGAAATGGTTTCTACAAGGGTTAGTGGTGAGAGTCCCTACTTCGAGGTTTAGTGTCTTGGGGAGTCCTCTAATAGGTAAAAATTATAGACCACTGGTAATAAGTCCATACCATTATAATTGGAATCAGAGTCAGGATTATATAACTTTAGGGGTTAGGAAACATTTAATATAATAACCATAAAAGGATTTACTTTTGGGTAATGTTATAATGACAAAACATTTGAATATTATAATGTTTTATTATATATTATGTGTATATTCATAGTGGTGTTTCATAGAGGAAACTGGGAAACTGAAGTAGGATTGTTTCAAGGAGTGATATCCTTTGGAATTAGAAATTTAAAAATGGTTATAATTGGAACAGATTAGTTTTATAATTTGATAGAACAATTTTCTAGGTTATAAATGGTTTTGGGATCGATTCTAGAGAGTTTCTAGACCCACCTTAAATGAACTTAATGATATTAGTCCATTTTATTAGACAAAATCATTCTGCGTTCAGTGGGTCTTCTAAACCAGTTATAGTTTATGCATATATTAATTCCCTGTAAAAATATATTTGATGTCATGGGATGTTTGGATAATAATAATGTAATTATTTCAAGTTATATTGTTGAATGTGAATCATCCTCGTGGTGGTTAATGTACATTGATTTTCATGGAAATATAGAAGATTTATTCAATTGAATGGAATTAATTTATGAATACCTTCCTTAATAAATATTTTCATAAAGATAATATACATAAAAGTGAAAATCAATTATTGGAATCCAGAAAAAGGAAATAAGATTCAGTTCCTATATAAAAATAAAATTTAACTCTATTTTCAAAGAATGAGAAGCCTTTTCTCAATAATCTTAATAGTATCATTAATCTGTTTTACTCAGGATTGAATCAAAAATATTATTGGTACCCAGATTCCAATGAAATTAATTTTTTTATAAATATGTATACAATGAATTGAATTTGTAAATATAGCTTACTAATGATCATGTGTACTTCAAAAACTATCCAAAATAGTGGTAAATGTGATAGAAATAAAAAGGAATAATGGATCAAAGAAACATTTTGGTATTGAATTTATGTTTTCATTTTTTGAGAGGTGTGGTAAAAATCTCACGAGTGAATGATTATGATGTTTTTTAGTAGTTCTGATGTGGAAATATGGGAAATATGAATCATAATTTCACTGAAATTTAGGATGATTGTAGTAAGATAAATTCTAATAATAACATACTAAAATATTCTAAATGTAATGATATGGGTTATTATACACATGATTATTTGATGAAGAAAGAAACTTATTTGAATTAGTTGTTACTATAAATATAATGGTGTGTTGAATTCTTTTCCAACTACTTTATAAGATTGTGGTCTATGAAATTTTGTTTTATCATGTATAATTATAGTTTATATAGATTATGTTAAAAATTATTTTATTCATGGGTCAACACATTCTTTTATTTCTGATACATTTTATGATAAATTTAAAATTATACTACAATAAAGAGAAATTGATCGTATTCTCAAAATAACTGGGAAAGTATTGGGGAAAGAATAAATTAAAATAATGATCTTATCGTTGTCTGCATAAATAGATTAGCTATTATCCTTGTTTCAATTCCCCATGTATAATTTTGTTTAATTATGTATTTGGACTGGATATCTGTTTAAATGATAAGATTGATTTTGTAGCTAATTAATTTTTTCATAAAGAGTTTCAATTTGTATACAGTATTGTTAACAAACTATTGATAATATATTGTGAAGCTGATAAATTATTAAAACAAGGATATGAAATTTTTCCTACACATATATTGGAAAATAAGGTTATAATTTAGATTAAATATTCTCCAGAAGTAAAAGAATACATGAATGTTTTCCTAATGATTTTTCTTGTATTATACGTAATAATGAGGTTCAATGTGTTATTGAATTATTTCCTAGTGCTAATACAATTTCAAAAAACCCTTATCAAATTGAACAAATTGTATTTCTAGAATAGTAAAAGCAATTACAGGTGTTTCTTGATAAATGATTCATTCATCCTAGAGCATCACAGTGGGGTTCTCATAACATTTTTTAAAAATTAATAATGGATCAATGTATATTTTCATTTATTATTGAATATCGAACATCCTTTATATTGAAAATAGCTGTTTTTATTCTTAAATTGATGACATATTTGATATGATCCCCATATAATAATATTTTTAGAAGATTTACCTATGTTCTGGGTACAATAAAACAATAGTGAAGGATAATGACATTCAATGAAAAACATTATAGAAAATATGAAATAATTCTGATTTCTTGGTTATTCTCATTGGGTTAAAAAATCTCTCAATCGTATTTAGGGATCTTATGAATAGAGTCTTACATGAATATTTGGATTATTTGTTGTTTTTTACTATATGTATCTTGATTTATTTTAAATTTTAGGAGTATACTGAAAAATATCATAGGATTCTTCAAAAACCCATATAAGAAAATAAGTTATATTGATAATTTATCAAAAGTTATTTTTGGTTAGAATGGATTTCTTTCATTGGACACATCGTAAATAAATTCATAATAACTATTTATATAGCTAAAAATAGTGTGTTTAATGAAGGTCCAATACCTATAAATGTTAATGAGATTCATAGTTTTCTAGTATTTCTAGGTTATTATTAGATGTTTGTTGAAAATAATTCAGGGTTATCTAGAATATTGACTATGTTAACACAAAAGGTATTCAAAATCATATTGAAAATAAATGTGATGATTGCTTCAAGGAAAAAAAACAAGTTTAGTGAAAAATAAAACTTTGGATATGCACTCTAAAAAATGGTAACATTTATATCTATAATGATTATTTATTATAAGGATTAGTTTTTTCCAAATGTATAGTGATTTATTAATTTCTTATGAATCACATTAATTAAAACCGCATTGGAAAAATTATCCTACATATGACATTTTATTGGAAGCTAGTGTGTTTGGTTTAATCATTTAGAGATATAATTTATATAGATCCAACTATGAAATATATATTGATCATAAAATTTTAATGAATATATTCACTCAGAATGAGGTGAACATGAGAAAAATGACACATCATTAATTGAAAAAGGATTATAAAATCACAATTCTGTATTATCATAATTTTTTTTAAAAAAATTGATGTTTCTTTTAGTTAGAATAAATTTATACAATAACTATGTTATGTATAAAACATGAGATTTTGGATAATGATTTGGTGAGTTTCTTCTATAATTTTTTTAATAAAGTAACATCTTTTATTTCATTTTATGTTCCAATACAGTATTCTATATCCAAATGAATTATGAAATTTCGGAAAGAGGATAGTATTTTATATGAAATGATAGATTCAGTTTAAGAAGTTTATCTTTCTATATTTTATGCTATCATTGAAGGATTTATCATATTTAAACAGAGATTATTTATGGCTTATATTTACCATATGAATAGATAATTATTTGGTGAATTTCATAGATCCTTGTTTTTTGATCACCCTAGCGGAACTAAGATGTACGAAGACCTTCCTAAGTATTACAAATGTGATATAATTGAAATAGATATTGTTTAATTTACTATGAAAGGTTTTATTTTTCAATAGGATTATATAGAATAATAATTAAAAAAGTGAAACATTTATCCTTTTCCAGTACCACAGTTGAAATTAGAAAATGTATCCTTATATTTCATGGATGGATAACTAACAATAGTCTGAGGAAAAAATGTGGTTTGGGTTATTGTTGAATGATTAAATAAATATATAAATTTCCATATAATTTTTGATACTATATATTTAGATCAAATTTATCAACTATTTTTTAAATATATAATATGGAATCAAGGATTTCACATCCCTCTTTTGTCTAAATATAATTCCATATTCACTCTAATGGTTTGGGAATGAATTCTGATTTCATGGGAAGTGTATTAAATTTTATTATAGCTTATAATCCTCAATCTCATATAAAATATGAGTGAAAAAATATGAAATTAGAATACATGATTCTTTTTTTAAATGAACTAGAATGTAATATTTGATCAATATCATTCACTAGTTTATTTTCTTTATAATAATAGTGTTTATTCCAAAATACTGATAAATCATTTTAAAAAATTATATGTAAATTGGTGTCATAATCTAGACATTTTTGATCAATCATGTTAAAGGGTGTTGATGGGATAATAATTTTTGGTGGAAATGTTTGACATGGAAATGGTAATTTAACAGTATGTGAGGATGGCTCGGAGTTGGAAGAAAGATTTTGTGAATAACCAGAGTAAATATCATTCTTTCATGGTATGTTATCTTGATGTTCATAAAATATCTTCATGGAAAAATGTTATGCATTTTGTTAAGAATGGGAAGATATGTCTACTATTCAATGAACTATATAAAATCCTAGAGAAATTGGGGATATTATCGTACTGAGTAACCATTCCTTTATGTTTATCTTAGTTACAACACTTTTTTCATGTTTTGATTTTAAGAATGTATGTGCCAAATTCATCTCATATTTTGGGCACTGAGGTAGTTTATTTAAACGATAACCCTTATTTTAAGGAATAATATGTTTAGATTGTTAAAATTTTAGAGATTGTATTATGGTAGAAGGTAATTCACTTGGTAAATGTTTTGTGGAGAAACAATATGGTTGAAGAATCAACATAAGAATCTAAAAATGTTATGAATTAAAGATAACTCCACTTGTTTAACATGTAACTAAACAAGAAATGATGTTATTTTAAAAGGTGGGAAGGATGTAACATCCCTAGAATTATATATAAAAAATAATTAATATATTTATTTTTTTATTGTTTAGAGTTACATTCATTATAGAAATATTAGGCAATTTCTTAAATATTAGGGAAAATGATATATTTCTAACCAAATTTATTTTTCATTAATTATGTTGTATTTAATATTTATTTCAAATTATAAAACATTAATTTTAATAAAATTTATTTCATATTATTAATTCATCATGTCTTAATTATATAAGGATGAATTTTGGCGATTTTTCATAAGAGATTGATTTTTATGTGATTAGAGAAAAATACTTATTTTATAAAACAATCATTAATTTTCACTAAATAAATTAATTTATAATTGGAATTTGTTTTAAAAGCAATATAATTATTATTTGATTAGATATAATATTTTTTTTAAAGTTTATCACATTTATACATTATTTGTTATATAAGTAATTTTGGGAGCATAAAAACACGTTTTTCCCAAAAAAATCATTTCATTTTCTAGGTTTTATTTAAAATGAAATGTTAAAAAAATTTATTTTTTATTGTATAAAAAAGATCTCATGTTAATAATCATGGGGTCCAAATTTGTTAGATAGGTCACTATTATATTTGAAAATAATGAATTGTATCTTTAGTAATTTTTTTCACCACGGTAAAGGATAAATCTGGTTATTAATGTTAACAACAAAATAATAAAGAAAAAAAGGATCTTAAAACGTGCTTAAATTTTTTTGATTGGTATTTATCATCCATAATTATACATAAGGTAAATATTTGAATTTTTTCAATTTGTATGTGGTTTTTACTTTTATAATATTTAAGGTAATATAATGCCCATAATATCACAATATTTCTTTTAATAACTATTATTTTTTTAACATTGGGATAAGAAGATGATATTTTTTGTAATAATTTGTCATATTAAATTTAACGGTTATTATTATCAAGTTAAATTGTTTCCAATATTCAATTTTTAAATAATTACCATGAAAGCATACACAATGCTGATATTGTAAATATTCAGTTCATGGGAAAATAAAATAAATGTTCTTAGAAATGTTCTAAAATTTTGATTTAGTGAATCATTTAGTTACATAATTTTTTAATATGAAAATGACATATTTGAGTTGTATGGATTCATTTTATTCGAATTCCATTAATGTCTATATGTTATTAACATCAAAGTAAATGAATTGTTCTAAATTTTACTTTAATGATATTTTATAATAAACAATATGTTTTAAAATGATTTAAAATTCCTAAATACCTTATATTTTGAAACCTCAAGGGTATTTGGAAAATGAAATATAAAATTGTCTATTTATGGGTCATTTTTTGTATTATTCTAACATTACTAACCCTTAAATGGTTGAAAACTCTAATATTGTGGTAGTTGATAAAAGGGTTAACGAATGGTTAAAAAAATATAATACATGTAAAAATATGATTCAAACTTGTCCAAATTTTATAGTATGATAGGATTATGCCTCCAAAATATCATATATTTAAATTTTATAAATTTATATCCATTTAGTCATCAAAATTATTTTATATTAATTTTATATTTTAAGAAATACCAAGTGTTAAACTCCCCTCTCTTATAATATTTAACTTATAATTCTCATCACTTCACTCTTACAATGCCTTTTGAGTCCTAAAATACCTACCCAAATATAATCATAGAATTACTCCCATCATTGAATTGGTATTGTTCTAGGTTTAATTCTATTCTTAATGGGATTAATAAATAAGTAAAAGTGTCAATCAAAAGAAGAGGTAAATTTTTTAAAAGAATTTTTATGATTTATTTCATCTACCACCTCCAAAAATTAATATTCAATAATGATAAAGTAATAAATCATTTATCCTACATATACTAATATATTATTAGTTTACATTCATAACCAATATATATCTCCAAACTCTATCAAATAAGGGTGGAATTTTTAATTCATTTGTATGGTGGACTATTGCCTTCACAAAGTGATGTGATTTTGTTTTCATAACAACTTCAAATGGATGATATATGTAAGTTTAAATAATGAAAAAATATAATATTTATAATATTATTATGATTTTATGTAGGTAAACATATAATTAATATATTTTTATACAGTTCTATGAAAAAGGGAAACATTTCTCATGCATACGTACGACCGACCATGTCTATGATTGTAACAACGTTTGTAATTTATAATCTTATTTCATTATTTTTTAAAACAATAATTTGATTATAAATAAGATAAATATTTCAGGACTCCTTTTCCATATATTCTGGAATGATAACCCCTTTTACTATATTCATCTTACTGATTCCATTTGGTACTTATAACATGAATATCTTGGAAACGTCTGATGTGCATTTAATCAATTAAATAATTAAATATGGCGTAACAAGAAGTAAAAGAAATAGAATAATAAATCTAAATTTTTTTATGAAATAAATTTTAATTAATTTTTTAATGATGATATAGAATGTATTGGATGATTTATACTCCTGTTAAAGGACCTTCATTTAAAAATACTCATTCAAAATTTCCTTTAAAACAGACTTTTTCCTCCATGTCCATGTTTTATAAATTATTTTATGGATGTATTTATTTAAAAATAAAAAAAATTAAAGTAAATTTTTGTTTTATTTTTAATTTCATTCTTATTTTTTTCATGAAGAAACCATTTAATTATTTTTTTTGATATTCTTTACAAAAAAAATAAGTGAATGATCTATTTTAAAATATATGACGCCAATGAATTTTCACACCACAATAACTATTATTTGATTCTGGGATTCCATTTCAAACATCTATGTTTTCTTCAAATGAAAGCCCACCAGCACTATATTTTGGTACTTTTCAAAAAGGATTTTCAAATAAAATCTATATTTCAATATCCATAATTGATTACTTATAGGTAAAATGAATATTTTAAAAACTAGAAGATTTTAGCTGTTCAGATTTCATTTTTTTTATTATGAATTTATTATGATTAGTGGTTAATATATTTTAAACCAAGATACTGTGATCATATTATTTTTATCCAATTCATTTTTCAATAGAGTATATTTAATAAATAATTTTTCTTCAAATAGATTATTGGATTATATTGTGATATTAAATTCCAATTGTAATTATTATGTTTATTTTATGTGTAATAATGATTTCTATTTTATTTTAAAATAATATGGTTATTAAATGTTTATGATTAAATTTTTTAAAAAAATTTAGGAGTGATATTAAAAATTTTCCCCAAGTGACCTAAATTAATTATTTTGGTTTTTTTTGTGTTTTATAGAAATATTATGATTTAACAAGGTAATGGAATGTATCTTTGACTTCGTAAGTTTTAAAATTTTAACATTTTAAAAAAATTATAATGATATTTTCAAAATTTAATAGTAACCATTGTGAGTTTTTTTCTTTTAATATTTGTTATGGAATGTTGTATCAAACGATATGGAAAGATTAGTTGAACTTTTAGGGAAGGAAATGTTGATTTAATCCGAAAACATAGTTTGGAAAAGCAAAGATTCAATATGGATCAATGGAATAATGATTTCTCTCTTTAGTTTTATATCCCTTAATGACATTGTCTTCTTATAACATGTATAAAAATATTTTTCATAGGGTTTAAGGATTGGTAGGGGAAAATAAAAAGTCTAGTTTAAGGTCTTGAAGATTAGTAAAGAAAAAAATCATGTTTTTAAAAAAAAATTAAAAAGGGATACTTTATTGAAATTTATATTTTGTCAAATATTGGTATGTTATATAGAATATACGACATAAATCTCTAAAAATATAAAGAAAAATGTTCTTTGGGAATATAAAAAATTATATTCTAGTTTAAAGTCTCGAAAATATGTAATGTATAATGTTGTGTCCTTAAAATAAATAAATCACATATGGTATGATATACATGATTATGGTTTTGAAATATACGTAGAATAAATATATATTTATTATAAATGAGGATAAAATTAATATGAATAAATATGAAACATGTTGTAAGGGATTTACATCTCAATCCCATTTTATTAGTGACTATTTTTGCATCAATTTCCAATGATGATATTTTATGATTCTTATATAATTAATCCCATTAATTTGATTTCTCCTATGGTTATTTTTAGGGAAAAATTATTTTCCTTTCATTTTCCATTCTTTATTTACACTTGATAAAAAATTAAATTTTTTAAGAATATCCACTGTGATTTACTATTCGATGAGGAATATTTTCCATCTATTCCCATGTTATCTTCCTAAATAATTCTTCATCTTTTTCTATTATTCTATAATTATAGATAAGAATTATTTTCACACATGTTTAAATTTTTATAAAAAATTCATAAATGTAATGTCCTTTTAATTTTTCAAAAGAGATAACTTGGACAATTAATAAAAATTTAAAATGAATCTTTATTTTAATATACATAGCAAGAAAGAAATTTCTCACATCCATGACTGCTCAATTGTATGAAGCTTCCTTTACATGATTCAAATGATATTTAAAAAAATATTTATTCCCTAATTTATTAAAAATACTGTAATTCTAAATAATTGATCTCAAAATTAAATTTTTATTTTTCTTGAGAAATATCTAGAGATATTTGAAAGGAATTTTGAAATATGATTACATATTTTAATGTTAATTATTATATATTGGGGATATGAACCCGGGATACAATACTTTTTCTCTCTCTTTATGGTTTATTTTTATGATGATGATATAATTTAAAAAACATTTTATTTTTCATGTGTTATACTATTCCAAAATGATGAAATGATTCTAAAACTTGTTTCTATTCCATGGGTTATGTTATGATGTTATGATGAATTTCTAATGATCATGCAGTAAACATATGTATGGTTTTCATTATTTGATGGTTGGTCCAAGAATTACATATTCAATTAATTAATTTCATAATGTACTATATCTCATAAGTTAAATATTTGATATAAGTTGATGTTCTTGTTCCACTATAGGAAATTGGTTGGGATTCAAAATATTATATTGGAAGTAGGTAATGAGGTGTGATGTATTATGAAATAGAAAATATGTTTTCATGATTGATCTAATATGATATTATGGTTTCAATATTAAACCTTCACATATGAAATATTTTTTATGCCTATGATGGTTCCACTCTTTTATAACTTGATTAGGATTTGGAATTACATATCATGATTTATTAATTATGTTTTCTAACTATTTTGATTCATGTATTTTGATATAAAATAACTTTATCACATGAATCATGGTTATTATCTTTGAAAAATTTCATGTGAAGAATTAGTGTTTGGGTCATGATTATATAAATATAGTCCTGACTTATTCCTTCATATGACCATTGATTTGTATCTCCCATATTTACACTTACTATCAATCTAAATTCATAATTTCTTATATTTTTTTCCAATTTTATAAAGAAATATTTTATTTATTCTATGTTTTGAAGGGTACAAAGTGTTAATAAATTATTGATAGATGATTAAATATTTTCCTAAATAATAATTTTGTGTAACTAGTCTCTAAAGACACTAAACCATTACATTTTTTTGGATAAATTATAATTCAATTCATTGGACATTTATCTATATTAATGTATTATTTAGGTATGAAAAGTTGTGATCACAATAATTGGTATTAGAGTGGGTTTTACTAAAAACATAGAAATTAAAAATAGTAATGTTTGTTGTAAACATGGGTGATACTTATATATATAGTATAAAATTATAAGGTCTTGGTAATGGCCATGTATATCCTAAGTAAAACATAAATTTAAATAGTTTAACAAAGGATTCGTGATTTATATATCCTATAATTTATAAAACATGATTACATGATATATCAATCTAATTATTTTATATTGACACTAATACATTTCTTTTGGGTTTTCCATGTAATGTCCCAGATTTTTATTGTATATTTTTAAAATATTATATGGGCTTAATTCGAGACTAGGAGTAGATACAAAATGAGAGTCTAAGGCCCGGAGTTCCAGGAATAAATGTTTGAATAATATTACAATATTAAATAGAAAACACACATTATTTTAATGAAAAACAAGATTAAATTTTAAATAGGTGTGCAGAATTGAAATCTAAGGGCAGCATTGTGTTTAGAGCATCAAATTTACCATAGGTGGGCCCTAATATCTGTCGACATTGGTTTGCTAGGAAAAGTATATTTTGTTCATTTTAATGAATAAAATAAATTGAATATTTATTTTATTTTAAAATCGTTCATCAATGTTACAAAAGTTTATTTAAAAAAAACCATATTAAAGGGATCCAATATTAAGCTCATAAACCTATAATTCCATAGATCCTCTAGAGATAAACCCTAAAGAAATCTATTATAGTAGAATAATTATATAACCTTGGATCGAAGGTAATATTGTGTCATTATTGAAGGATATCACTAAAAATGAAATTTTTTCATTCGATCTTCTTCAATGAGTGATCCAATCCCTTTGTAGGGTGTGTTATTTGGATTTATTTTCATGGATTCTGAAATCATTGATGAATGCTGCCCAACAAACGAAAAGGTTGATCTAGGGTTAGATCATTCATGTAGGAATGATGTATATTGTGGGATTATAATCAGGGTTCATTTATTGAGTATTTATATTTTCTTAATGATCATTATCATGGAAGGGATTGAGGAAGAAATAAACAATGGATGAGGTTCACCCATTGGGGTTTTCTTTGTGAGTCTCCTCCACCGATATATTTTTTTTCTTCATTATTCAATATTTATGAAACAACAATCATTTCACCTTTAAATAAAGGTACAATGATCCAAAATTGAAGATACTACCTTGAGATTTCTTAATGGGGGTGAGATTATCATGATGACATAGGAATCACTGAAATTTGAGAATACCCGTTTTTTAGAAGATTTTTGAGCCGATGGAAGAAATTGGTTTTTAGAGTGGAATGATGGCCCAAACCCCACCGATTTGGTGTTTTAATGGAGAGAAAAAATTCGATCACCGATTTCTAGGTGAATAGATCACTGGATAAAACATAGAAGGATTGGTCTTGGTTCATAAAGGTTTATTGGAAGTTCTAGAATATTTGTAATAACATGGTGTGCAATACAAGATACATGCGATGTGGTCCCCACTAAGCAGTGACTAGGGTTTCTTGAGAAGGTTAAATGATACATGGAGTGTGACATGATAAAAATACTTGTTTATATTCCTTAAGGGTCAATGTGTATCTCAGGAGATGCACAGACATGGGGTATATTTCATAGGTTGCCTATGAGGGATGTATCCCATCACACGTCTTGGATCAGACTGATTACACAAGTTACCCCATGTACTGGTACATGGGTTGGTGGACACAGTTTGACTCCAAGTACTAAAACATGTCTGCAGTACATGGGTGGACCTCATATGGAAGGGAAAATTGTTTTTGACTTTCTATAGGTTGTGTTCCCTCTTTTTACATGATATCTAATCTTGACATGGTCTGTTTTACATGTGCAGTACCCTAGGTAAAGGGACACGACATATAACCCTACTATTTTTTATGTACTCTCTTCAAAATATCTTGAGTCACTTTTCCACCATTTGTTGGTTATTTTTTTAATGTATTGCTCCCATAGCCTTCCCCTAATGGTACATTTTTATTATTTTCTACACATAGAAGTATAATGCCTCTATATTACATTCTGGATAGAGTTGTTGGAATCCCCTCTGTATGACTCTCTGGATTGATTTATTGGAATCCCATCAGAGTTTCCAAGAGTAGTATCCTCTATTTACTCTTCATGTCATATGTTGAGTCTTCAATATTGATATGAAAAACATCACTGTGTGTCGATCATCTGCATAGGTGGATAATATAGATCGAGTTGTTTGTATCACCCCATGGCCCTGGTAAATAACTACATTTGTGGTATCATATCTCTCTCTATAGATATATCTGTTTATCTCTATCAAAATTGTTTCTAACAAATATTACATCTTATATGGACATCATCACATCCATTAGAGTCAGGTTTTTGTTCTCTCGGATGAGTAATTCATGGAATCTTTGAGTTGAGTCCCTAGTGAGGGTATGTGGTAGTTGTGAATTAACTCTACATTGTATGTCTTGGTTTGACAATATATGAATATTCTAGTTATATGTGCTGTAAACATATAATATTTAGAGATAACTATATCTTCCTTGTGTATTTCCTTGTGGTTTTAGGGTTTCCTACTGAGTATTGTTATACTCACCCATTCACAACAATTGCCCGCACATTTCATGTCTTTTGATGATGACTTACCTTTTTGTGGAGACCAGGGAAGACCAGGACCGACCCGAGCATAGTGAGTTCATTCAAGCTGAGGTGCTTCTATGGCGTCGAGCTGTAGTCCAAGTAATTATTTGTTTATAGGCATCTCTTTGTTGTTTTTAGACTCTTCCTTTTAGTGGGCTTGTATTCTGAACCAGTTTACTTTACAACACATTACATACATATCACAACCAGTTCGTTAGGATAGTGGTATGCATGAATTGTTTTCATATTGGTATTTACATTTCAGTATTTTGTGGGCCTGTGGATTTGTCTATGTTTATAGGTGAATAGGAAATGCCTCCCATTTTTGTGATATGCCTACTCAATGCTATTCACCAGCTCATGGCTTAATCGAGGTGGGCTTGGGGATTAGCGACACAGGCCCCCCTTGGACAGGTCATGGAAAAGTGGTATTAGAGATGGTGGGTTCTACGTTAGTAGCAGAATGTGTATGATATTGGTTTTGGTTGATAATGTTAATTGTATGGTGTTTGGATTCCCAGCCAGGGACACTAGTTTTGGTACAGGTGGATGAAGTATCTATAACCTAGGACTCTGATAACCTTCTTTTCAAATCGGTACTTGAAACACAGGTTGAAGGGAAAATAATAGAACATGCATCATATTGGAATGGGTTGTGGTTTCATTTACATCTTGAGTCATCTCTCCAAATATTCTTATTGACCATGGATCATCATGTTTTCTTACAATATTCCCTTGAGATGCATACGAGCTCAGATTTAGCTTCCTAGTCACGATGATGGACACCTCAGTGATGAGGCTCTAATACACGGACTAGTTCTACATATTTCACTTTCATGTGGTTCACTGTCCATATCACCTCCTATGGAGAAGAATTTAGTTATAGTAGTACCATCAGATGAGGATCGTAGGCTGTGAGCAATTCATGTTTTTTAGAGATAGAGATCCATTATGTTCCATTGAAAACCCAACCCTTATCAGGGTGATGATGGTGTTTTGCAGTCTAGGATCTTGATGAGGTAACTCTATCATGGGTAGAGTTTGTGGGTCTCTTTAGAGAGTAGTTATCACATGTTACACTTAGAGTTGTCAGTATGTAGGATCTCCTTTAACATTAAGTGGGAAGCATGATTGTTGTGGAATATTCCATGGGTTTCACTATCCGTTACAGGTACTAGATGGATAATGTTATTGATTAGTACATTAGTGCCCGGACCTTCGTGTGAGGTTTGTGTAGAAACATCCAAATAGTAATTATGCCTCAATTCAATTTTATGTCTATTGTGGTGCATGATAAGGCTTTTATGGTCTAATATTTCATGGATGACTAGGTAAAACTGGTAGTTTTCAGTATTGGATGAGCAAGTGTGGACTCCCTAGAAGTAGGGATCTAATGTCAGTATCAGGGAGCTATATTTTGGAGAAGTTTCAGGAGGAGATCCTAGGATAGAGGACATATAGTTCAGGGATCATAGTGTGGGACTAGTAAGCCTAGGGAGGCATGAAACTATTCATGTGAGGGTAGGAGATGTCTCACTCTATATTTTTTGACCCTCTATTCTACTAATAGAGAGAGTGGATTGACCACTAAGGCAGATACCGTGACATGTTTAGACTGATCTATCTGGAATAAATCGTGGTAGAGGAGCTGGGAGTGATGTAAGAAGTTGTAGGCATTCTGATATGTTAGCACCACAACCCCCAGGAGTTCCACACTTGGCTCAGATGAACCAGGGGATAAGGGTAGGGATAGTTGTCGGCAGTCGAGGAATATGACTCAGAGGCTCCAGGAATGATTTGAGGTATGATCTATTTCTTTTATACTTTAGATGTAGCACTCATAGATATAGGTTCCATTCATTAAAATATCACCGCATATCTTGTTTGAGACCTAGGGGTACTGGTTGAACTGTGGACTCAACCCTTATGCTTAGAAGAACCTACGAGAGGAAACTCATTATTCATAGACTTTTCCAACTATGTTACCTAAACATTATATGATAGAGATTCAATTGGAATAAATCTATGGAATATTTTTGGCCTTATGACAACATTTATTGTATGGATTTGTTATCTTCAGTCCCTTCCAAGATAGATTGTTTTAGGAGAAGGGTGCTAGGTGTTCACAACGATGGAATCATGTTTTAATTTATTAATGAAAGGGAAACCCATAATGCACATATTGGAATCATGAATAAGAGGTTTCATCCCATTACTCATTAGTTGGATAGCCTGAACTACTGAGTAGCAAAAGTTATGAGTTTTATGTTCCCCGCAGTAATAGCGGAGTACAAGGATGTCTTCTATGAATATGTTCCATGATTAACTCCCCATTGAGAGGTAGAATTATAAATTGAATTACACCATATGAAAAAACTCATATATGTATGATCATATCATATGGATTTTAAAGAGCATCGTTAGTTGAGGGTTCTTTTGGATAAATTATATAGGAAGGGAATCATCTTACACAGTTTTTCACCCTAGGTAGCCCCAGTTTTGTTTTCCAAAAATCCATACAAGATAATGAGGTTGTGTGTTGACTACCTCAACTTAAAAAAGGAGAATGTGAATAAAAAGTATCCACAATTAAGGTTCGATGACCTTATTTATCAATTGATAGGGGAATGATGGATCTCGAATGTTGGCCTTCGATCAGGCTGTCACAAGTTGAGAGTACAGGATGAGATAATTCTAAAGACCACATTCAAATATCACTATGGTCATTATGAGTACCTCGTGATACCCTTTTGAATGATGAAATCCCAAAAAGTATTTATGGGACTGATGAACTGAATCAGTCATCATTATATAGACTGTTTCATAGCAGTCTTCATCGGTGATATCCTTTTGTACTCGGCATTTGAGGTGAATCACGTGATATTTCTAAGGATTGTTCGAGATATACTCGGAGAGAACCATCATTATGTTAGTATCTTAATGTGATAGTTCTAGATTGAAGTGGTCCAATTTTTGTGACATGTTATCATCGCAGATAGAGTGGCAGTGGACCTAGCCATGGTGGAGTCAGTGTTCGCATGGGGGCCACCTAGGAGTGTGACTAAGGTTCAGAGCCTCCTTGGGCTAGCAAGCTATTACCAAAGATTCAAAAATTATTTTGCTAGAATATCAAAACTAATGATATATTTGAATCGAATAGGGAATCCATTAATATGGATAGGGATGTTCTTAAAGTACTTTCAGTAGTTGAGGTAGAGTTTGATGAGTGCACTTATTTTTAGATAATTGGAGGAGAGTGTCGAGTATGTAGTGTTCTGCAATGTGTTGGGGACCAAACATGGTTGTGTCCAGATGAAAAGGTAATCAGGGATCACCTATGGTTCATTCCTGTTGATTCCCTATGAGAACAACAACATTACCCATGATATTGAGTAAGTAGTGATTGTCTTCGCATTGAATATGTGCTGAAACTACAAAATGGGAGAGTTGTTTATCATCTACTCTGATCATAAGAGTCAATATATCTTCTCTATGAAGGATATTAAAGTGAGTGAGAGCCGATGTATAGAGTACCATTTAGACTATGACTTTGAGATTAAAAAATAATCTTGTGAAGGTGAATGGGGGTGTAGATGCTCTCCGTAGGATATCTAGTTCGAAGATGCTGAATGATGATTCAAAGCAATTGGCCCCATTACTGTTATCCTTGGTGGATAGAGATAGAGTATCTTACCTCTATTTGATTTTATTCAGCCATCCTCTCTTATAGTGAGTTAGGGATGCATAACATGGAGATATCAAATGTGAGACCCTACATGCTTAGATTTCCACATGACATGCGCCAAATTGATATTCACAAGGTGGGAGCATTTCGTTCTTTTCATAGGACACATTTTAGTACTAATGGAATTGAAGTAAGAAGTTATTAGATAGCTTCATATATCCCCTTTGGTAGTACATCCTTGTGTGGTGAAGATGTACCAGGATCACTGAAATCATTTGTAGTGGACGGGGATTAAGAAGCAATTGGTAGATTTCATTTTTTGATGCCTTATGTGCCAATAGGTGAAGGCTAGGTACCAGGCTCCAGTGGGTTTAGTGCAACTCCTTGAGGTTCTAGAAGAGAAGTGGGATGTGATATCGATGGTCATCATGATAAGTTTACCACATGCTTTTCAAGAAGATAATTCCATCTAGGTGATAATAGACCGACTCACCATGTCATCCCAGTTTATAGCTATCAGGGAGAAGAGTTCAGTTGAGAGCTTTGGAAAACTCTATGTTCATGATATAGTCCAACTCTATAGATTCCCATCAATGATAGTTTCAAATCATGATGCTCATTTACATCCTAGATGTAGAAGGTATTGCTAGAGTTTTTGGGACTCAGTTATTCTTGAGATTGGACTTTCACCCTCAGAATAATGTCTAGACCGAGAAAACCATTTAGGTAATGGGGGACATGTTGTGGTCTTGCATGTTATAATTATTCCATAGTTGGTAGGATAAAATACCTCTTGTGGAGTTTCTGTTCAATAATAACTACCATTCCACCATTATTATTGCATCATTTGAGGATTTTATTAGAAACAATGTCGTTTTCCACTTTTCTATTCTAACCCATGAGTTTCAGCACTCATGGGATCGATGATGGTGGGAGATACTACTGAGACGGATTAAATAATCCAAAAATAAATAAATATTACATAGAGCCATCATAAATCTTATGTTGATAGGCAGAAGAGTACTTTCGAGTTCATAGAAGTAGTATGTGGGTTCCTTCGAGTTTCCCCTCGATGAGGATTACAGAGATTTGGCTAAGGTGTCACGTTATGTCTAAGGGTTATCAGCCCTCATAGATATATTATAGATTTGGTGAGGCGGTTTACTACTTGGATCTACCACTAATGTTGGATTTGGTACATGAAATCTTTCACATGTCGCAACATAAAAGGTACATGCAGGGCCCATCGCACATCAATGAATGGGGAGAGGATTCCGTTGAAGATGGGAAATCTTTTCTAGAGTCCCCAATAGAGATCGAGAATTATCATGAGAGGATCCTTCTTGGGAAATATATTCCTTTATTGTGTGTATGGTGGTAGCACAAAAATCATGGAAAGGACATGGGAGCGGGAGGCTCAGAAGCATGCATAGTATCCTCATATTTTTTAGAAGACTTTGTTTTTGCCTTTATGGGATATAAAACCCCAATGTTGGGAGAATATAACATAAAATATTATTCATGTATTATTTTTATATATTAAACGGAATAAATTCGAGACTAGTATTTAAAAAGACAACAATTTTGATGCCTGATGTGCCTGGAATAAATTCTAGAATAATATTAAAATATTAAATAGCATGTGTGGAAAGTTATCATGGAAAAGTTGAATAAATTATAAATGGGTGCCCAAATCATAAATCTAAGGAAACCATTGCATTTAGAGTAGCGGATTTACCCTAGGTGAGGCCTAACATCGGCCTGTGTGGGTTGGCTATGAAAAGTAGTTTTAACCATTTTAATGAATAAAATAAATTGAATATTTATTTTATTTTGTTCGTTTTATTCAACATGGAGACTATTTACTTTAAATAAATCTATAGGTTGGAATCTAGTTATAATCTCATAACCCTAGAATTTCTTAAAGCCTCTACAGTGAAACCTTATATAATTTTTGTTAGAGGAAAACAACGATTGATCCTTGAATCAAAGATTAATGGGAAATGTTCATGATGGATATCATCAATGGCAATGATGCGGAATTTAATCTCCATTAGTGAGAGATAAAATCCCCACATATTATTCCGTATTAGGATTTCCTTTCACTATTTCTCAATTCAATGATGAATGTGGAACAACCAAGGAACATAGTGATCAACAGTTCAATCGTTCTTGTGAGATGGGTTTATATTATGAGATTATTATCAGGGTTCCATTATTGAGGATGTAATTTGTTTTAAATATATTTATAATGGAATGGATCGAGGCTAGAATGAACAATGGTTGATGTTTGTTCATTGGGGTTTTCATGGTGCGTTTTCTCTCAAGTTATATTATTCGCATTCAATATTCTACGTGGTTTATAAAAAATTATTATTGCACCATGGATTCATCATGAAATGATACAAAAATGAAGATATATCCTCATATAGTCCTATTGTATGTCTGATGATTATAGTTATGAGTAAATTGAAGTGATTTGGGAATACATGTTCTTTAAAAAAATTACGATATAGAGGATAAAATCAGTATTCATAGCAGATTAAAGGCCCGAAACCAACTGATTCAGTGTTATAATGGTGAGATGACATTAGATCTAGAATTTCGAGGTGAACGTAACATCATATTTTAGAATATATGATCATCCAAGGTGTGCAAAGGAGGAATGGTAGTGTTGGGAATTGACAAAGATCATGTTGGGTAGTTCATGTTAAATGGAATGTGCCCCCCCCCCCCCCGAGAGGGAGATCGGTTTTTAGGAGTTAGTTAAATGACACATAGTGTGTGACAGTGTTACATGGTGTATATTCCCACCCCAGGGACTCAATGTGTATATCGAGAGATGCACGAACATGAGGTATTGTGCATGGGTTGCCTTCATGTTTTGTACCCCACCACACAACTTGGCCTAAATTCCTTACACATGTTACCCCATGTACTATTACACAGGTTGGTAGATACAGGTTGACATCATCTTCTGGTACATGGAACGAGTACATGGGTGGACCACGTATGGAAGGGAACACTATGTAATTATTAATATATGATTTGTTCTCTCTTTTTTCATGACCCGTAATTTGGACACTGGTCATCGTACACGGGATGTACTTGGGTCAAGGTACATAGTGTGTGACCCTCTACGGGCGGTGTACACTCTTCCACAAGTCTTGATCCACATGTCCAAAATATCTTGGACAAGTTTAATTAAGGTTTCATCCCCATATTCTTTCCCTAAATTTTAGTTTGTATCATTTCATACTCATATGAGTACGATCCCTTTAGTAGGAATTTTTATATAAAGTAGATTGAATCCCTTCTAAGAGACCCATTGCATGATCATCTATTCATTATTCATGCCCTAGGTAGAGACTTTTTTATTAAAATGACCAACATCATTGGTCGTCAATAATCTACTTAGCAGGTTAATCCAGATGGAGTTGTTGGTATCACCCCATGGCCCTAGCTATGTTCTTCATCAATTCAAAAATATCACACTCTCCTCATCTATCACTGTATATCTGTCATGATGGTTTCAGAAAAATAATACTTCTCAGATATAAGTCATCAATGATATCAGGATCAAGAGTGTGTTCATTGAGATGAGTGCTTCTGGGAATCGTTGAGATAAATCCCTAGTGTGGGTATGTGGTAGTTACAAAACACCTCTAGACTGTGTGTCTTGGTTAGATTATATCTGTATATCCTTGTTATATGTGTTGTATACATATATTGTGTATAATTGAATTTATATTCCTTTGTTTATTTTGATTTGGATTCATTTTGTCCATGTGAGCATTTTTATTCTCACCTCTGCACGTGCATTACCATCACATATCGTGTCTTTTGTAGACGAAAGTCCTTTTGATGGAGTCCAATCAACACTAGGACCAGATAGAGCTTGGTGAGTTTAGAGAGGCCAAGGTGTTTCTTCTACGTAGAGAATAATATAGAGTACCGATATTTTTATTAGTTTGAATTTTTAGTTTACATAATCTATATTTTTGTGGGATTATAGCCTAGAAGGTTTACTTTTCTTCACTTTACTTTCATATCAGACTATATTGGTTGATATTGAGGTCTGCATGCATTATTTTTTTAATGGTTTTTACATTTTTATTCATTTTTGGGAATGTAGATGTCTGGAAGAAAATATGTATGTTGGAAATGATACCCATATTAGTGATGTACCTACTCATTACTAGTCTCCATCCCTGGCCAAATTAGAGGTGTGCTTGGAGTGTTCAGGTGTTGGCCCCATTGGGCTGGGTTGTGACATTTTAAATGGATAGAACTATAAGAAATCAATCTATCAATGAATGTGAGGGTCAATACAATCATTTCCCACCTAAGAGACCAAATTCTATTGATGTTGGAATGTATAATCTTGTCTCTTTTCTCACATAACTTTCATATGAAATGAATCATGTTGTGAATCAAAATTATCAAAGTAGGAAGAAATGAACTATTGATAATTTAATGAGGAAAAAATCAACTTATTATAGGGAGTCTATAAATAAAATAGTGGCTAAGAGATGGATCGGAACCATTGATAAAATATTTTCTATTCTCCATATCTTAGAAGATGAAAAAAACATTATATCCATTTATTGTATGGAATACTAAATATATCAATAGTGGAAGCTTATTAAGAATATTAGTCAAGAAAAATAAATTGACACCAATTAATTGAATGAGTTTCAGAGGATATTTTTCATTAAGTACATCCCATGTATTCTATGTATAAAATATTGATGTAAATCCACGAGCTAAAACAAAACAATAGTGAATCGTTTGGTACTTATGATCAACATCTTATAATTGTTACATGGTATTGTTTTGTATTAATCATCAAACCTAAAATTAAAAAAGTTCTATTTGGGGGGGGGGATTAAAACCAAGTATTTACATGGAATTTTATATAATATACTATTATATATATGTAGAAATAATTTGATGTAAACTCATGGTATATATAGAAATTGGAGATCCCACTATTCTGATGGATATGATAAGAATGTTATGATAGATTCACATGAAAACATGAATAAATAACATAGTGAAAATAAATTTTGTCTATAGGTATACTATAAATGTTGGATGAAACATCATGTAAATTTTGTGAATGGAACTAGGATGTTCTTTAAATTTTGAATGGGTTGTTGTAAATTCTATGAAGGTATAAAATTGATGAATAGGTAGGTTAATGTAATGGATGAAAAAATCAGAGTGACTAATGTACCACTGAAGCTTCAATAATTTAAATTAAAAGAGTATGGGAACTATGTTAACAGATGTTTTAATATGATTATTTTTATTGAAATATAAAGCCTCTTAAGCCCAAAAACAATGTAAAATATCATACTACCCAACTATCGAAATGAGATACAAGAATGAAATTGTGAAGGGTAAAATTTTCATCCACTCGAGATCTATGAATGAATTATTTGTCTCTATATCTACTTAAACTTTTATAACTAAATAATTTGAAAAGGTTATTTCAGTACTACAATAATTTTTAGATATTTAATTAGAGGAGAAAGCCTTCAATAGTAATATGATCCCATCTAAAGTCTATGATTCTTCTCAAATTGGATTTTGTGGTGAAGTGCTCTGATTAAATCTTCTTATTCTCCTTCTAGTATAATTAGCTGTTATTTTATGAATTGATTATATTTCATTATATGGATCCTATATCAATTTATAAGGATGGGAATTATCATTTCATATTCAGAATTAATCTATGATAATTTATCAGTATGAGTATGAATATGAACTTCCAATGGAAATTATTGAAATATTGTGGGTCTTTATTTATATGGATAAATTGTATTTATCTTATATGGTTTGGGAGAAACTAAACATAATGGATAAAACTATTTTATGAGAGTTTCATGATGTATTTATAGAAATATTTTGTACTCTTCCCAAAAAAACTGATGCTTTTTATATAACTCAAACATGGTGCTTCACATATTACAAAGGATCCTTATAGAATAGATCCAATTGAGTTGTGGAAATTGAACAAGAATCTCTAAGATATTCTTGTTAGGGAATTCATATTTCATGTTGTGTAAACACGAATATTACATATTCTTTTTGTTAATAATAAGGGTTAGTCAATGAGTCTATTCTTTGGTAGCTGGGAACATAATAGGATCGCTATCAAGAACTTGTACCCTAAACCCTATATCGATGAATTGTATTGATAATACCAAGGAGCACAGTACTTTTCCAAGATATACCTTCATTTTATATATCATTAATTTTTTGTTAAAATGGGGACTATAAGTAATAAAAAATTATATATTAGGTTTGTAAATTATTATTTTATAGTTATTCCAATTGAAAGTAAAAATTACACTTCTATTTTCATGGATATAATGAACAGCTTCTTTATACATTACCTTGATCGGTATGTGCATGTATTTATAGATGGTATTTTAATTTATTCAAATTACACCATGGTGTATAAAAATCATTTTAAAATTATCTTTTTGACACTCATTATGGATATTCCCTAAGAAAATTTTACAAATTCTGAATTTTTCCTTTAGAACTATTTATTCATGGGACATATAATCTCATGCTAGAGTATTTTAGTGGATCCTTAAATGATTGAATTTATTCATAAATTGTCAAGACCAACCATGAAAAATGAAATATATAGATTTCTTGGGATAGTTGGGTATTTGTAAAAATTTCGAGGTATTTCTCATGACACTATAATCCACTCGCCATGTTGACACAAAATGGGGTTATATTCATTTGTATTGGGGAATATTAATATAGTTACAAGGAATCAAAGTGAATGTCAGTCAATGAACATGTTCTCACACCACCCTATAGAGGATAAGTATTTGTGATTTATACAACTACATCAAATAATTGATTAATATATTTCATCATCTAGGATGATGTAGTGATATCATATGCTTCAAATAAATTTAAAATACATGTTAAAATAAACATCTAAATATTTAGACTTATTAGTGGTTCTTTTTTCATTGATTTAACTTTATAATGAAATTTGTTACAAATATACATATCATAAAAATTTGAATTTTATTATCAGACAAGAAATCGTTGATTATGTTCTAGACAATATGGATATAATTGATTAAATATTATTGTTTCTCAATACATTATCACATAATCAATTAAAGTAAGGTGTATTATTCTTTTAATTGAATGAATAATAACGTATTATCTATGAAGAGGATAACAAAGATACAATATTTAAATATTTTCAAAATATGGAACATGAAATATTGAATTAAGGGGAAAATTTTTCATTCTGAAATGAGTATTTAATTATCTACTGATAATTTATAAATTGACATTAAAGGAAGATATAGTGTGAAAAAATATGGTTAGAAATTTTCTAGAGTTTTACCATCATTTTTGTGAAATGATTTTATTTAAATTTGTGGGTGTCCAATCGATACTAGACATGAATAAGAAGTTTTTGGAAGATGCTCCTAGCTCAAAATTCATTATTCATCCTATAAGTATAATGAAGTAAAGATATAAAGAAGAATATTTCAATTTGGATAACATTAATATTTATTTTGTAGAGTATGTATCTTGATGCTTTGTATTTCATAAAGCTATGTATGTGAGATATAAGTCTTTGGGGTTGTTACTACCATTACCCATACCTAAATTGGAATTGGAAAAATGCTACCATGTATTTTTTTAGACTTCCTAAAACATTTAAAATGAACAATGATATATTGGACTATAGTAAATCACCTTATGAGAACATCACACGTTATTAACATTAATGAAATTTTGATTCTTGATAAGTTTTCCATGAAATACATTAGAGAAGTGGTGATATATAATGGAGATACCAAATCTGTTATGTCTGATGGGGATTTCAAGTACATCCTAATGTTTAGGATATGCCTTCCGCATGCACATGTTACAAAGTTGTGTATTTGTAAATTTTATCATCGTCATACTAATTTTTAGTCCAAGATAACCATTCAAAATTTAAAGTATACATTAATATATTATTATATGGATTCCAATTGTTCTTGGTATCAAAAATAAACTCTTGTTTTCTTCCATTAGAAGAATATCATTCACTCATGTGATTAGATGGATCCTTATAAATACTTTGTTGTCATGAAGTGAAAAACTACAACATTATGGGATAAAGTTTGATGGAGAAAGATAATTATACCTAATCTAGATGAAATTATGAAATAAAAATATATATCCCCCTTGTAGTGTATTAGGTAAGTTCATATTTGATAGAAATGTTTTACTAAAAATCATCAGTGAAAATTGGTTCTAGATGTTTTTGAAAAGGTACACCTACAAATATGTATTTAGAAAAAGCTTATGATATTTTTAAATAAGGGAAATTTTATCCCTATCTATATTTTTCATTTTCCAATTCTTCATCATATGGTAATGGTAACCTATTATCTGGAACTTCAACTAAATATTTCTCAATTTCACAATGTTTCCATGTATAATTACGAAGGCAGTACATAAGTAATTCTTCACATGGAATGAACGAAAATATAAATCCAGGAGAGTAATATCGCTATTATGAAGAACAACTTGTGGAAATTTTTTATTATATAAATATTGTAATATGAAACAGGACCACTAACTAGGTCGAGGGTTTTTTGGAGAAACCATATATTAGTCAAAGCAACATGGGAATTGGAGGATGTGATGAAACAAAGATATCATCAATTTTTTGTATCGAAATGAGAGAATTTAGAGAGAAATATTCATTATAGTGGGGTAGAAAATTACATTCTCATATTTATTGATATATTTCTCTATAATTTAATTTAATTTATTTTATATATTTCTTTACATGAAACATAGAGTTTAAACCACTCATGTTATAATATTGGTATGATAATATTTAATTTGGGATTTATCACCTAACAATTGAATTGGAGGGTATGAATATGATAGAATAAAATTATGAAATATATAGGTACCCTTATTAATAAAAAATTATTAATAAATTCATAAAAAAAGCCCTCAATTTTTTTTAATTTCATTTTTTCATTTAAAAAAAATTCTATTCAAATAAATTTCTATTACTTTTTAATAAAATATTAAAACTATTTCTAAAAAAAATATAAATATTTTATGAAAAAATGAAATTATTTTTAAAATAAGGATATCAAAATTATCCAAGGGTTGATTTTTTAGATTTTTCAAAATTTTTGTATTTTCTGGATTATAGTGAGAAATATCAATTTTAATTGAATTTTTTTTTCATTTCTACCATTTGAAAATATCCATGAGGGGTTATAATTTTATAAAAGTAAATTTATTTCATTTTTTATCAAAAATCCAAATATGTTCATTTAAATCAATTTAACAGTTGAATTTGTCTTAGAAACACTTTTATTCTTGTTGACGCCAAAATCAGGGGTGAACAGAACATCATGAAATCCTTAGGGACTGCCTCGCGACGACGGATTGCAAAGCCCCCAGAGACCTACGATCGGCACAAAGGATCCTCTTCATGACCTGCTGCGAAACAACTGGGTGGGATGGCTCCAAAAACCCCTTTGACATCCATGAACGGCTGCGAAGCAAAGAGGCGGGATGACTCCATGTACCCCTTTGACGTTTTCGACCCGCCGTGAAGAAAAATGGTGGGATGGCTCTGCGAACCCCTTTGATGTTCACGACCCATCGTGATGTAATGAGGTGTGATGGGTCCACGAACCCCTTTAACATTCATTACCCTCCACGAAACAAGGAGTAAGGATGACTCTGTGAACCCCTTTGACGTTCAAGACCCACTGCGAAGCCAAGATGTCAGACGGCTCTAAGAACCCCTTTGAAGTTCATGACCCGCCGTGAAGCAATGAGCCATGAGGGCTCTGTGAACACGTTTGATGTTTGTAACCCCCTGTGATGCAAGGATGCCGGATGGATCTATGAACCCCTTTGATGTTTGCGACCCCCACGAGGAAAGGATGTGGGACGGCTCTGCGGACCCCTTTGATATTTGCGACCATCCACGAAGCAAGGAGGCGGGATGGCTATGCGAACCCATTTGACGGTCGTGACCCACTGAGAAGCAATGAGGTGGGACAACTCTACAAACCCCTTTGACATTCACGCCCCCCTGTGAAGCAAGTTTCATCCTCGCTTCATGTGAACCCTGCTTCGCGGCACCTCATGCCTATAAATACTAGGCTCCCCTCGATCCCAAAGGACAGACTCTATGACCTTTCACATTCCTAGTTCCTGAATCATGAAGCACATGTGCTCTATAAACCAGGAGCTCTTTAATGTACTTCTTCTTCACAAAGTTCCTTACCTTCTAATGAATTCCTCCCCTCTGTAAAGAGGGATGCCCTTCGCGGAGCCCACAAGCCTTCGTGGAGGAAGGGGATCCCCAAGGGGACTCATGTCTTCGTGGAGTGCTAATTCTTCGCGAAGCACCCTCCATGCGCATGTAACCCAAGTGCCAAGGTTGGTTCACTATGCATCGTGAATCACATTGCTTCACATTGTTATGCTTTGCAAGGAACCCTTCCTTCGCGAGGAATTGATTCGAGAATTCCTTTCCACTTTGTGATGCTCCTCCCATATGCACATATCCCTTATCCATATCCTAGGCGACTACACTTTACGAAGAACATCCCTTTGTGGAGTGCCTCAACTTCATGGGTAACAAGATCTTCACAAGGCTTCTACATATGAAACCCTTGGCCTTGAAACTCATTTTCCAATGTCGTGCATCATGTTTTCTTGAATCAATTTCAAAGTCCCTTGGATGATACTACCAATTGCATTTCTTCACCTTAGTCATCTTCGCATGGGCACACTAATGGCTATTGCATCATCGCATATCCATGCTTACATGCACCCACCAATGGTTTGATCCATAACACCCCAAACCGCGACATTACTGATGCCTTCCTTCCCCTAAGGGAAGAACTGTATCAGTTATGTATGTCATAGGGGTGCGGAGTGAACCTGCCTCATCTGAGCTGCAGGATGTTAGACATCCAAGAACCATTGTCCTCAGCACATGACATAAAACTGTTGCCTCACCCCAGGCATCATATGCGGGGTACCCCTCCTGGGAAATTCTACATGCACACTGGTCTCCACGAGAGTGAGAACATTCCTCACATGGAATGATATCCTCTTAATCGGAGAGATGTCTATCTATGGGGAAAGGGAAACCACCCTAGAGTTATCCCCACTATCATTCCTTGCAGGAGGTATCATCACAGCTCCTCCTCTCTTAATGGGTGACAAGTCCCTCTCCCACTGGGCTTTGACACCATCTAGGCCTCTATCCTAGAGTAATCCCATGATTCCTCTATGGGCTTCATACCATGCATAGGCCACTAATTCCTCTTTGGGCTGCTAAATACGTGTAAGCCCCACTCCACATCTGATAGACACACCATTCGCGACATGATCGTCAAGTCTTTGTTGTATCATATTTACCACACCAGTCATGACTCACGTGGGCTTAGAGAAAGCATTGACCATGAAATCCTCCTTGTGAATACTAGATTGCAAGCCCCATACCCATGTCCGGAACTATGAGGTCTTTGAGCCTCACCAAGGAAAGGAATCTTGGAAGCCTCCCTATGGTTCATTCCCACCATCCATGGGTCATTCCGACCCCCTTCACGTCAGTTTTTCAACCCCCACTTGAACTATGAGGTCGTTGGTCCTTGCCAAGTTAAAGTATGTAGGATGCCTCTTTGAGGTTCGATCCCAACAAACATTGGTCGCTCCAAACCCACTTCACATTGGTTCATTAAAACCTTGGGATGCCTCAATGCGTAATCCCCAAATTTCCCCATACCCCAAACTACGTGGAATTTGATCCTTGCTAAGTTAAGGTACATAGGAAGCCTTCATAAAGTCCAATCCCTACACTATGAAACCCCGACCATCTTCACATCAGTCCCGACCCATCCTGAACGACGTGAGATTTCATCCTTGTCTCCTAGACAAGGTGTGTTAGAAGCCTCTATGAGATTCATACCCATCCAGTGGTAAGCCATCAGGACACCATCCAGTGGTAAGCCATTTTGACCCATCCAGTAGTAAGTCTTTGTGACCCCATTCAGCGGTAACTCCTTTTCAACCCCATTAAGAGGTAAGTCGTTTACATCCCCATCTAGCAGTTAGCCATTGTGACCCCATCCAACATTAAGCTATTGAAATCCCCAATCGGTGGTAATCCATCATCAGATGAACTATGACGAATTTTATTCCCTGCCACAAGGATACGTAGGAAGCCTCTTCGAGACACAAACTCAACATCACCACCGTCTTAGAGAAAAATCCATTTAATTTCCCATCCACTCCATTAATCCTTCCATCATCAATCTTGATTCTTACCTGGGTTGCCACATCCTAGTGGGATCATTCCACCCATCATTCACTTTAACAATCCTTCATGTAGATAACTACATGTTATTCCCTACATAGGTGTTCCCTTTAGAGGTAGCACCCATCTGATCCATTCTAATCAGTCTTCTGATTAGTTCAATCTATCTCCACTAGACGTTAAACATGTGGCATACCCATTTATAATCATGGGAAGATGAGGAAAACCTAATATATATGACCATGGAATAAATTTACCCACATTAGACATGGGATTCCTTAGGCATCTTGATCCATCGAGAAGCCCTATAATAAGGGGAAGAACCCCAGACACGCCAGTGTCCTAGCGTCCTGGAATACCAGTGATGTCCAACGTGAATAATCCCATGACCGAAGGTTGCTACCTCGACTGGACCCTTTGGAATGTCCAGACAGAATCTGTGTAATTAACTAGTGTCCATGAAGATATGGCACTAGGAAGAGTTTCACGAATAACATCTTAAATCTTTAAGGGAGACCTAGACTAGGTGACATGTTCTTAGGGGGAATCCATGGAACAAAGAACTGATATCCCATTATACTATTTTGATAATGGAGAAAAAATACTGGAACAAGCAACAAATATCTCCCTCCTTTGGAAAGTAAAAAATGTGGGGCAACAATAGCGCTCCTTTTGTACTCAAGTAGACGGACACACGTACCCCATCAAAAGCATCTAGAATATAAATTGTGGACCTGACGTGAATCTCTTCTCCTCAATATAGATATTAATTGAAATTGAGACATCAATAGATTAGCATATTACAGGATCCAGTTATTTGGAGCTGGGTCCTGATAAACAAATAGAGGGCCTAGCGTGAAACTCACCTAATGTTGGGGTAGTAGAACTTTGGGCATCCCAATCTGTGACATTGTTAGTAGGGATCCCTCTTACGGGTCATGGAAGATGGAATGGTGTTGGGGAACTAGTCATAGATTCCCTATTTCTTTCAGCACTGGTGAGTTAATCTCCCTGCTTTCAGGAACCATGATTTTGGACCCGAATCTCGATCACCACCGTCCCACCGACGCCAGGGCAAGGGAAATACTACTTCGGTAGTCACGCACAACTTAGCCTCTTCTATGATGGTCTCAAGGGCCATGACCGTAGGGTTCCCCCCGCCCTATCTCCCCATTTGAGGTTGTTCAACGGATTTTGATCATTGAACTCGTATAATGGTATGAGGAGGAAAATATTATCCTTTCTAGGGATATGGCCTCCCTGGATCTATAGGAATCTGTGCCTCGTCGTCAGCGCTTCCCCCCAAGGGCCGCGTAGGGAGCCACTGCTCCCCACTCCAACATATTACCGTTTCGGGAGCATATCCCCAGAATTCCTCGACGACTCCCAGCCCAATGTCGATGAGGTAAGGGATGTCTGGGCCTACCTAGTAAGATTCACATTCCAGGGAATCCCATAAATGGCTCCCACCAGGTCGCCTCTGTGCCTCCACCCATTCTTGCTGGCCAAGGAGCAGGTGAGCCATGAACCTGTGCCACTGGTTCCGGTCCATCTAACCTGATGCCAGCGTCAGGCACAAGCCGGAGAGGACATCCGCCAAGGGGCATTGAAGTCAGCGACTACTGTGGCCCTATCCACCATTAACACATATCACCAACTCCATGTGTACACTGGATAGGGACATAATGATATTCCTAACCTGGATTGAGACCCCAACCGCCCCACGAGAAGTCTTGGTCACGTCTCTTGGTCACTGGCATAGGTATTGGCCATCTCGGACAAACCCCCAGCGATTCCACATAGTACAGAGGTCATCCCCGAACCTCTACCATTAATAATGTAGGCCTTCCCCGCTTCAAGGCTCGGCATGAAGGTATGACTCGTGCCACCTTCAATCAAACATGGGATCTTCCCCGCGACGGGATGTTCATTACAGAAATCTCTCCCATACCCACTAAACCGGATATGGAGTCATTCCTCCCACCATAGATCATTATTATGAGTAAGTTTTACATCCAGTCACTCTACAACGTGGGGACCCTTCCCATGTCCTCATAGCAGCTTGCGAAGGTCCTCATATCCCCAACAATCAGGTAAGTGAGGGATGGATTCACTTCATCAGCACCCAGCCTAGAGGTCCTACTCGTGTTCAGCTCAACCAGTATAAGGACCCTCCTCATACTGATATCACTAGGGGAAACAAGCGTGGAGTCCCTCCCCATGCTCCTACCACCACCAGCGGACGTCTTACCCACTCCAGCACTGCCAACGAAGGTCCTCCCCGTGTTCCCTTCGATATTTTACTTGGTGCTCCTTGCACCCCGGCTTACTCAGGCAGAGACCCTCTCCACCCCATCACTTGTAAGGTCAACGGACCTCCGTATTCCATAAATCTAACCTGTCCAAAAGAGAAATCCAGGGGAAGGAATGCAGGTCATCGCCACCATAAAAATAATTCTGGGAAGGTACGAGCATAGATCAAATCATTCTACTTCTCAGACTCCTATGTAGAGTTTGAATCAGTGCCAGAACCCTCCACTAGAAATTATGAGTCAAAAGATGGGGTAGGAATGAGGCGCATCATCCTAGTACTCCTAGAATGCGAGGTCCATCGGATTGTTGCTTCCCTCTACAAGTACAACTAGGTGGATGAAAATTTGGCAACCCCACATGTTACAGTTGTGAAATCACCACCATTGTCACCAAAAGCAGTATCTAACTCAACTAGGGACAAAGAAAATCTCTACTAGGGACCAATGGTAGATGAGAAGCTGCATGACCTATCGCTAGTATCCTTAGCCCTTGAGCTAGGAACTATGGCCATCATCCCGTCCTACTAAGATGTGGTGGATATGTCGCTTCACTCTTCAGAGGATAGCCCAAGATGTGAGGGTTTGTCGGCTCACTCGTCATACTCTATACCGGTCTTCCTACTATCCTGACAGTCTGCTTTTTTACTGCTATAGACTCTACAGCCACCACCATTTGGCGAGTTGGGTAACTAAGGGAAAGACCCTGAATCAGTGTCAAGGATCTTATGAAATATTCCCACAGTGGACCACTTCCCAGAGGTGTTTTGGTCCACGGCAGCGTCGAATTTCTGTGCACCGAAATCCCTCACCCTAGAGGAAGTAGAGTGTTTCTTGTCAAACTCTCTAGGTGATGCACTTTTTCCTTCATCATCAGTGAGTGGTTTATCCTGGGATCAAAGAGAATTTTGATGAAATTGGACAGCAATGCCATCTAGTGGATTTGGCTGCACTTCATGTGGCCCAACACAACGAGTCACCTGGCCGCCGTAAGTCCCTCCAATAGCAATGCATTTAGAGTTTCAAGGTACACCGAAAGATTATTAAGGAGGCTTCCCCCCATGCACAAATATGTGGCTGGGGGCAGTATGATTCCTTCCTCTTTAGTCCAATCTGACGGCAGTCTGACTCGCTAGGCAATATGGATGACATTCCCCAAGGAAGGTTCACGGTCAATAAGGCCGAAATATTGGACGAGGAGAATGAGATGGAGATTCTTGACAGTTACTAACACCTCGAGGGTGTGCCGCCACTACTGGATCATTTGAGAAGAGTTACTCGTCAGTAGAGGAATCTGCTGGGGCTCTCTACGCCCACTGAGGCATTGGTTCTCAGTTTGAATATCAGTAAGGGTAAAGAGAACATCAGTGCTTCCAAAAACTCCAACCCATCCGCCTATGTGTAGAATATAGAGGAGGACCCTAAGAAGACTGCATTGTGCCAAAAACTTTCCGAATAGAAATAGATGGTCAATGACCTCCTACCTGAACGTGATGTGGAATAACATCTAGATAATGGGGATCCACGACTAGAACATTATGGGTAAGAACAACTTCCCCTCGGAGATCTGTCTCCAGGTGACCCTGACCATTCCTCCCCTGCATACAGGGTTGAAGTCGGAATATACAACAAGGGGGTGTGTATGTCTTGAAAAACCCTCCAGGATGGCATGACAATCCATGGAACCCAGCTTGGGTTCCCCCCGCTGCCCCACAGGTCACCTCACCAGCCGCCACACTAGCTGCTGAGCCACCTTATAATGTTGAAGAACCCACCAACGTACTCGTGGTTAGGGATCCCCATCATGATAGGGACCCCAATCCAGATGGCCCTATGGTGGCACTAATTACCCGCCATAAGGCATTGGAGACGCGATAAGTGGCACTCCCGCCTAATAGCTATCCATATAAAGCATGGGTGGATGATATCTTGGCACCTCTGGGTTTCAGTAATCCCACCTTTTCCTCCTCTAACGGGATAGGGGACCCGCCACAACATCCGGATCACTTCACCTCATAGTGTGGGCCCATGTTAGGGACTCCAGTGTAGTAGGAGGCCTCCATGCTCTAGTGTTTTGTACAGACATTGGAAAGGAATTCATTGGTCTGGTATAGCCAGCTCCCCATTGGATCACTAACTAGCTGGGAGGACCTCCTTGTGTAGTTCCTCTACCAGTTCAACACCACCACATAGAAAATGTGTATCGCAGACCTCTTCATGTTCTAACAGAGGCCTGATGAGCATGTCACCAACGTTTTCGCCCAGTGGAAAGGAATCACGTATTCCCATTACATGCCACTAACTCAGGCGAAATTACTGATGATGTGCATATAGAACCTCAAGAAATATAAGGTTCTTTCTCTGATCACCTAGAACTATCCTGAGGGATTTCATGACTTCTATGATAAGGCACTGCACCTCGAGGAAGCCCTGTAATTGGCCATCCAAGCATGTCTGTTTCCCCCGGTAATTCCCTCTTGGATGGCTGCCATAGCCAAGATCGCCACGGTAGCGCAAATAAGGAACCCCACACAGCTAGAATTTTTACCAGTGGAGCCGCCTCCGAAACCTCGTAGAGGCCCACCACCATGGGCACAACCTCTATCTTCAAAACATATGCCTCGGAATCAGCATGTTCCCCTACGCAATGTGCCGCCCCTAGCTAGGCAGGACAATCAGTCTCTGCCTCCCCGAAAGGCTCCTAAATCTCCTCAAATGGGACAAGCTCCAAGTCCCCCCTTCCAGACAGAAGAAACTAGACAAAATCATTCAATGAGAATCAGGTTCTTGGATATTTCCAATGTGCCTTGGAACAACAGATTGTGTGTTTTCCTAAATGCAGAAGGCCAGAGGAGGTGAACATCACTGATCGCCCCAACTACTGCCTCTATCACTGGATCACGGGGCAGACTCTCAATAATTTATTTGTATACAATGATTGGATTCAAGTCCAATTAGATAACCACATAGTCAGATTGGGCCCGACACTGGTACAAGTGTAATGCATCGTCGTAAGGCCGAATAGTAGCAGAGACAGCAAGTGTGAGTGGCGGCACGTTTCTAACCACGAGTCCCAGAAGTATGACGACTGGATGGATTCAAAAATGGTCTACTGTGCCCATGGTATCATTCGTACAAGCCTAAATCTCCTAGATCCTTCAAAGGACACATCTACTACTTCTCCATCGGCACCTCAGTCGACCTTTTCCCACGAGATCAAACACCGGTGCTGCAAGTGAAAGAAAAACGCCCCGCCAATGCCATCGTCGTCCCGTACTCTTGATGAATTCATGCCCCCTGGAGATGGGGATACCTCCTAGAATCTTACTTTTAGTGGTTGACTCTTCAATTAATAGTCAAGGGTACACTTCGGTTAACACCGTGGAGTTGGTAAACCCCTATATGACTCCCGACAATAGGGAGTGCTAGGCGGATCTCGTCAATGTCCCCAGCCGACACCAACGTCGGTGAAGTCGTAGCCATATGGGTCATCAGGGCACATACGTTGGCACTTTTGGCTAGGACGTGAACGCCACTAAGACCAAACAACTGGCCCAGTGTAGAGCCCAGCACATGCAGCCTCCTCATCTTGTGTCATCAGGCCCGCATCCACCACCTTTTGTGCTACTGGACCGAGAAGAGCCACCTAGGCCTCGCCGTGATCAGCCATGATCCAGTGGTTCCATTTAGCTATCCCTTGTACAACAGGTACTCTATATGCTTCAAATGGTGAGAAACAAGACATTCCCAGCACCAGTCTTCCTTCAAGCTAACCGGCAGAGGCCACTGTACCTCCAGTAAGCAGAATTTCATGTCTGGCATGGAAGTACAATGTTCTTATGCATCTTGTCAGCATTCCAGCAAGGATTTCCATCCATTAGGCCCTTATCCTATAGTCAAATATGCCTGAGGACCTCCCTGAGACCTTAAGAAGCCCCCTCTAGTTTGAGACAGAAGTAGAAGCTGTAGAAGCCTTTCATTCTGAGGTGATAGAGAATGATGAATGTCAGGCCATTATTTCCTTCTCCTGATAAGTTGAAGGCTCTCACATACATGGGCACATTATACCAATATACATCACTGGCCAATTCAATGGTGTGGATGTTTGCTGCTGCCTTGTTGACACAGGCTTCGGGATTATCCTTATCCCAACAAAGACACTGCAGAATCTAGGATTGTACGAAGATGGCATGACTCCCTCCAACCTAAATATCCAGGAATACGATAGGACAGAGAAGACATGAGTTGGCAAGATCCATCTGAAGACCCAGTTTGGGGGGCTAGTTGCTAGCAACGAGTTTACGATTGTCTCCCATTACACTTCTTACAAAACATAGATGTGAAGAAAATGGCTCCACCTACATGTGGTGGTTCCCTCATTGTATCATCAATGCCTTAAATACTCCCTCAATGGTCGAGTGGGCATGATCCAAGGTGATGTATCTTCTTCTACCTCTTGTGAAGCCTTCATCCTGGATTCTGTCTGTTATAAGAGCAAGGAAAAGTAGATTCAGACTAAAGAGGTCGAGCATGCCACTGTTGCAACCGACCCCTGGACAGGTCTGGATGATTCCTACGTCATCCCGATCCATCGATTGGTGGCCACTACCACTTATATGGGGAAATGTTTTGTGATCTCTAGTATACTGGGGAAGCATATTCTCATGTCCAAGCGACATCGGGAGATAACATCGTATTATTATATGAATCAAGCCTCGGTGATCCCTGAGCCCCCTACTCCCATTAGGTATCAAGATATATTCCCCATGGAAACAAAAATACGCCATACTTCCCAGTTTCTTCAGGCTGGAATCAACTAGCTCAAGCCGACATACCACTATTGATTTGATATCATCATGTGTGCCCCCTTGGGTAAAAGACCAGATGGGATCAGGTTGACAACCTTCATTGCTATGGTATCGGTAGCACTAGAATCTCCCTGTGCAGTGACCATTTCTGATCAGGTTGGTACCAGCCTCTCTTCGGGGTATGCCAACTCATAGAAGTCTCCTACCACTATGGATCCTCCCTTTTCAAGTGAAGAATAGTATTTTTAGGATGCTCCTCCACCATTTTAGGAGGTAATCACTACCATGGTCGATGAACCAGTACAAGTCCACCGCGGTAGCGAGGCAGAGTTGAGTCCCACATTGATCAGTGCCACAATGTCCCTCGAGGAGTAGTAAGGGTATGTAGACTTCCTGAAACAGCATCATGATGTATTCTCCTAGAGCTACGATAAGATCCCAGGACAAGATCCTCAGGTAGTCGTCAACCACCTCGATCTCCCTATAAATCATCATGGGTACATGAAGCCTCCCAAAAAGATGCACCCTTCTCATGGTACCATGATAGAGGCGGATGTTGATAAGATCATCAGAGCTAATTTCAAAAAGGAGGTCTACTACCCAAAATTGTTGGCTTACATTGTTCCAGTTAGGAAGAAGAACGAATAGATTAGAGTCTGCATCAACGTCTGTGATCTCAACCATCACTGTCTGAAGGATGATTTTCCCCTTCCTGTGACGGTATTTCTGATCGATGCTACGGTTGGGTTTCAAGTCCTCCCCTTCATGGATGGTTACTCTGGGTACACCCAGTTTCTAAATGCCACTAAGAAAGAGGATTCCATGTCTTTCAGGGCACCCCAAGGTACCTTTTGTTACCTGGACATGCCCATTGGGTTAAAGAATGTCGGTGCCACCTATCAGCGGGCCATGAATCGAATATTCAAGCCACTCCTCAGGACATTGGAGGAATGTTATGTGGACGATCTTGTTGTACAATATCGCATGTGCCAGAACCATATCAAGGACCTTGAGAATGTGTTAGGCCTTATCTGTTCCCACCACATGAAGATAAACCCATTGAAGTGTTCCTTCAGGGTCACCTATGGGAAGTTCCTCATCTTTGTTATCAGATATTGGGGTATCGAGATTTACCCTGAGAAGATCAAGGACATCCGATAGATTTCTCCCTTTATCAACATTCGGGATGTCAGAGGGTTTCAAGTCCACTTAGCCTATATACAATGATTTATTATGAATCTGACCGAAAAGTGCAAGCCATTTTCTCGGATCATGAAGTAAATCTCATCTAACAAATGGGACAAAGAGTGACAAACTGCGTTCGAGGAAATCAAGTAGTATCTGCTCCAGCCTCCGGTCTTAATGTCACCCATATCCAGAAAGAAATTGTTCCTTTATGTTACCACCCTAGAACAATCTTATGGCGCCCTTATCACCAAGAAGAACAATGAGGGGATGTATAACAACCTTTGTTTCTTCAATCGCATTCTCCTCGATATGGAGACCAGATAATCCACTATCGAGAAGAGATTCCTTGAGCTGGTATTCCCTGTATAGAAGTTGAGACATTACATGCAGCACCACAAGGTAATGTTGGTGTCTCGAGTAGACCCACTAAAGTACAATCTTGAACAGACCCATGTTGACAGGCCGTCTAGCTCGGTGGGTAGTGATTCTTCAGCATTTTGATAGCAGGTTTGTACCTCAAAAAGCAATTAAAGGGAAAGCATTAGCAGACATCCATGCTTACCATCCAAATCCTACTGACCAGTCCTTGGATCTTGGATTCCCTGATGAGGATATCCTCTTGGTGGACCAAGCCATGTCATGCTAGCAGATGCACTTCGATGATGCTTCCTGAAGCCCCACCAACATGAGTCTCAATGATCCCAGGCTCAATAGGGTAGGTTTATGGTATTTTCATTATTACCCCACCACAATACATTCTTCTCTACTCATTCATGTTGTTATAAGGATGAACCAAAAATGAGGCAGAGTATTGTGTTCTAATCAATGGCGGCGAGCTGCACCTTAAGATCGACGTGCCCCATTTGCATGTGAAAGGGGATTCCGAACTAGTCATCAAGAAGATCAATGGTAACTACGTCTTTAGAAAGCCCAAGCTCACACCATTTATGGAGTGCACTCTCCAACTAATGTCCAAAATCCCAACTCGACTGGAAGTCCCTCAAGTCCCATGATATTAGAATGGTCCAGTTGACGCCCTAGCCAGCCTAGCTGCATCACTTGCAGAACCCGAGTAGGATGATCTGATTATCCACGTGCCACAACAGAGAGTCATTTCTCCCATCACCCTAGGTGATGACGAAAACCTTTAGGTGAGCCATATTACAGCAAGAGCCTCCATGTCAAGACCCTTAGATGTAGTGGTTAAGGTGAATCCCAACTGGAGATCCCCCATTGTCATGTATCTCCAAAAAGTTACCTCCCGGCTGATCGGGCCTAGCGTGAGTGAATCCAATGCCGTGAGTTGTAGTTCACCCTCCAAGAAGGCTTTGTCCATGAGAGGATCCTCTACAAGAACATATTTCATGGGGTTCTCCTCTGTCAAATTCAAGCAGTCGAGATTTCTCAGTTCTTGCAAGAGCTTCACGCAGGTTCTTGTGGGGCTTATCAGATCGGGCCAAAGCTATCCCATCAGATCCGGAGACTGTGGTACTTCTAGACCTCAATTATCCATGAATACATCAAGTTCTCCAAAAAGAGTCATACATGTCATGTTCACGCCAACTTCATGCATCGGCCGCAAGAGCCTTTCCACTCCACCATGTACTCTTGCCCATTCGCGGTGTGGGGGCTCGATGTCATTGGACCTTATCCACCAGTGAGAGCTCGCTAGTGTAGGTTCATCATGATGGCTATAGATTTATTTTTCAAGTGGTATGAGGTAGTTTCACTCAAGGAGGTCATGGACCATTCCATCATTGACGTTGTGACCTCCAATATCATCTATTGATTTTGATTCCCTCACACCATACTCGCCAATAATGGCACCAACTTCCGTGTAGTTGAGTTGAAGAAGTTGTACACCAAATACAACATCTTTTTTAACCATACCTCCCGCTACCACGTGCATGAAAATGGGAATATCGAGGAATTCAACAAGACCCTCTCTAACATTTTGCACAAAATGGTTGGTCAGAATAAGAAGTGTTGTCTGAACAGGATTCCTAATGCCCTCTGGTCTTATCGAAAAATGACTCATAATTCTACCCAAGTGACCACATATTCCCTGGTATATGGAACAGAATCCCTCCTTACTATCGAGGTCTATTTACCTTAATTATGCATGGAGGTCTATGGTCATTAGGCACTAGATAAATTAGTTGAAATTGGCATGTCCGGTTTAGAAGCACTTGATGAAAATAGGCTTCATGCCCTGCATAACCTAAATAGGCATATGAATAAGATAGCTAGAGACTTAAACAAAAATGTTCACCTACGTTCTTTCCTGCATGGTGATTTGTTTTTGGCCTTCATGACACTAATGATACATGGAAGGAAACCACCCATGTTGGAACCCAAATGGGAAGGACCGTTCGTTTTTCACAAGGTTTAACCCAATGGTGCATACTCACTGGTGACCATGGATGGTGAGAATATAACTCCTCCCCCCAATGTCATGTCAATCAAGAAATACTTTTCTTGAGTCGTAGGGTCCCACATGACTATAAACTGTATGGTCCTACATGACCTTAAATTGGACGGTCTCGCATGACCCTAAACTACATGCTGGTAATGCATGACCTTAAGCTGGACTATCCCGTAGAACCCTAAACTGCATGCTGGTCCTACATGACCCTAAAGTACATGGTCTTTCATTACCCTAAACTGACCAGTCCTCCATGACCCTAAACCATTCGGTCCTACATGACCCTAAACTGCTTCGTAGAACAAGAATTTAAACTGTTCATCGTCCTACAAGACGTTAAACTGTATAGCTCTTCTAGAACTACGTAGGTCTTTATTCCCATCTCCATGTGATATGTATGAAATCTCAAAAAATTCATTTTGATCCCAGCCCAAAAATTATTTCCTTTGATTATCCCCTCTGGGGAAAGACCTCTTAGAGGATCCTTACATAGTTTAATGAAGGCTTCTTTAGCCCCTGGTCGGGTCATGATTATGATGATCCCACCATGTGCCCCCTCCCCGTTCTTTTAGTCTCCCACGTTCTCACTGCACAGCGTTAAACTGCATGGTCTTTCTAGAACTACGTACGGCTTGATTCCCATCCTCAAGGGATACGTAGCAATTCCTGGACATTTTTTCTGCTGGCCCATCCCCAAGCTCTAGAATCTCCCCCGAGTCAAGAAAAATGGTATGGTGCAGGCTTTTTCCCCAATTCTTGTTGATCTCATCTCGCTCTTACCACATGTCCCACTCCATAGAGATATTTATCACTTTCACCGCCCTGCTTGAGATTAAAATGCATGGTCAGAACTATGCTTTACCCACTACTTTGATTACGACTCCCTCATCATTCATATCTAGAAGGGCCACTGAATGGAATGGATGCTCTACCCAATGGATCTCCTACCACTTCAGGCAAATGCCCTCGAGGATGTTGAGAAAAAAATTGAAACAAGTCCCGCATTGTGAATATGGTAATCGTCGATGCTCATTTGTTGTTCCCATTCCAGGTCACTATAAGGACGATGTGTTTCACACATGGTGAAAAAAATACCTTGTCATTAGAGCCACCTTAAGATGCACCAAACATTTAGTTTAGTGGTTCGTTATGCCATGTTATTGCTCCTTGCAACAAAATCCCTTCGGGTGATGCCAACTATCAGACCCTTATATGATAGGGAAAGTGGAATCTGGCCCCTCCTTTCCTACACCGAGAACTGCCCATGTGGGCTTAGGAGTTGTGATGATGTGGTAACCGCAGGAGAGGCCATATGGCTATAGTTGGCTGGGATGCCCACCCTCATGTATTTCAACCTTTCCAGGCCCCTCGCCCAAGTTCTCATTCAATATTGTGTGGTGTGGTGCAGAGTCATGTCCTCATTCACATCACGCTATTTCTCTATGACACACATATCCCCTGGATATATGCCTTCCTTCATTTATCATCTATTATGCATGCATGGGCCCTTCCATCCTCGGAGTGACCCGTCATTCAGGTTTCTATCACCCTCTATATCGAGAAGGGCCCCCCAAACGGCACGGATTCTCAACCCAAGGGCTCTACTACCATTATGGTCTAACATCCTCAAGGATTGAAGGTGGAAAATTGATACAGGTCCCCTGTTGCAAATATGGTCAACAGTCGATGCTTAATTTTCCCCCTTGAATTCTGGTCACACAAGGGTGGATATTGGGTTGCAAGCTTGGTCAATAGTTATCCTCTATAAAAATCACCTTTTAATGGTCTTACATAGTCACGATGATCCAACATCTCTGTCCCACACATATGACATTAAAATAGGCATATACGGTCCGAGCTCTATGACCCAAAACTAAGATCACTTTCATCCTCACTACAAGACGTAAAACTGCAAAATGGCCAGAACGTTCCTTCTGAGTCCCATCCTCCGGCCCCTTGGCCTTTTCAGGTCCCTAGCACAAGTTCTTACTCAGGGTTTTACGGTGTGGTATGGAATTATTTCTTCAGGAATGTCGGGTTTCTCTCCGTGCTATACATATCCTTGGATGAGATACCTGACCCCTACTTTCATCCCCACTGCAAGAAGTTAAACTACTAACTGGTCGGGACATTCTGTTTGAGGCCTAGTCTTAGGCCCCATGGCCTTTCATGGCCCCTGACACAAGTCTTCACTCAAGATTGTACGTTGTGGTATGGGATTATGTCCTCATTCACATTGGTTTACTCACCACGCCGTACAACTCCCTTGTTCGGGGTATCTTACCCATTTGAGTCCTTACTTCATGAAAGTAAACTACACATTATCCTCTTATAGAAATACATGTGGCTTGATTCCCATCCTCATGGGATACATACAATTGCCCGAATGTCTAGTCTTCAGGTCCATCTTCATCTCTTAAAAGTATCCCCTTCACCTTGGCCCCTTGGCCATCACTTTCCCAGGGAGGGGTATATGTTATGGTGCAGGATTATGTGCTTGTTTACATTGGGTTTGTAACAACCATTCTATGTACCTATTTCTCCTGAGGGTTCCCTGTCCCCTTGTTCTATAATAATCTTTTCAAATAGACCACTCTCATGTAGAGCCCCTCGACCCTCTTCATTGATTCACCAATGTTCCCAAGATTACAATGCTTCAGCTTCTAGAGTATCGGAGTTTACCTCGACATGTTCCCACCCACCTTCCAGGATTTGTGTTCCCCTTCATTTGGGCTTCCATAATCATTCACACATAAAGGGACCCCCAAATGGCATGGATGCTAGGCCTAAGGGATCTCCTAACATTACAGGACAACGTCCTTGAGGGTTTCAGTAAATAAATCCATACAATCCCCTCATTGAAAATATGGGCAGTGGTCGATGATTATTTGTTTATCCCCATTTCAGGCTAATGTGATATGAATGCTGTGTTTTGAACCCTGTCAACATTGATCCTCTATCTTTAAAATAGCCCCTTCAAGAGTTGAATTTTGATTACAAGATTCACATTATTTTCCACCCATCATGTCCAAATTGAATTTCAACACTGCTAGAACTATTTTTCAGTGTGAATTTGCACATTAGGAAGAAAAAAGCTATGGTAAGGGCATCACTATGTGCTCCGCACCAATTTCCATTCGGCGTGCATTCCAGGTATTTCAAAAACAACTTCCACATTTGTTTCCCACACCGAGTTTAGCTCACATGGGATTAGGGATAGGGTTGAGGTGCGCCCTTACGTGGAAGGATTTCGGTCCTCCATGGTCTGAGATCGAAGACAATAAAATAATAACTCTTTTAGAACTATGTACTGATTGATTACCATTCCCATGGGATATGTAGGAGCACCGAGACAACATGTCATTGGTCTCAACTCGAGTTCCACTCACTTATCTCTTTTGTTCTGCCTTAAGGGAATTCACTCCTATGAGACTGCGTGGTGTGGTATGGGATTATGCTCTCATTCATGTCGGGTTTGCATTAGAGGCAGCACGTATACCCCTTTATTGGAGTTATCCCCCCTTTAATTATTATCCAACATGACACTAAACTTTATGTTGTATCGCACGATGTTAAAAGGCACATTTAAGGACTACGTGTGGCTTGATTCCCATTCTCATGGGATATGTAGGAACACCCGGAAATATCCTCTTTGGGTCAAGCTCAATAAGGAGTTAGTTTCTTTTGCCCCCTTTTCCTTTAATCTTTCCTGTCTCCTCAGCCTGAGGTTTCATCCTTATAATTGTGCACAATATGATGTAGAAATTTTCCTCATTCATGGTTGGGATACTTTATCACGAAATGCGCATCCCCTCTGAAACCTCATCTCTTCTGTATATGTCTGAGCCATATGACAGTAAACTTTGTTGTTTAGTATCCCATGACATTAAACTAGTGCGCCTATCCTGCATGACGTTAATAGTGCTTTGTTGGCCCCGTCACATAACCCTAAACTGTGACATTATCGTCCTGGACGCATGACAAAAAACATAAAATCATTGTGATGTCCTCAATCAAGGGGACTTCATGTTTGGTAACAGTTACACACCATAATAATTTTAAATGCCTTTATATAGATTGATTCCTATGGTGATACCTAGACCTTGGTCTATCACTTCAAAAAAATACATTCATACTAATGAACAAACAAGATCTATCAAATACTGATCCTTTTGGTGCAAGGGACAGACCCACAAAACCGTATCCTAGAACTATGTATAGCTTGATCCCTATCCTCATGGGGTACGTAGGAATGTCCATGAACCTTTTCTCAAGCTTAGCCTAACTTTTGTTTTCAGTCCCTTGACATGAAACTTCCCCCAATAACCACACGGTGATCCGGACCAGGTCCTCAATCATGTTGGTTGATGTAATTATATCGTCGTGTGTCTCTCATTTCCAATCATCTCTTGTCCGAGCTCTAAGACCATAAAATAAGATCTCTTCCCGAAACAAGTTTGGATTGATTCCCATCATTATGGGATACGTAGGAACAACCAAGAATTTTTGCCTCTAGTCCTAGCCCTAGGAATCTACAAATCCTATACATTTTTTTGACCCCTTGGAAAAAACTCCTTTGGGAACATGTGGTGTGAAGAGTACCTATTAGGTTCTCCTTCACGTCAGTTTTTTCAATAGCCGCACCATGCACTTCTTGTATTCTTTCCTAGCGTTGTCCGAGTTCTATGTGCCAAAACTAAGATCAGCCTATGGGAACTACGTGTCACATTTGTCTATTTCACTGCCCTACGCATAGTCCATTAAATCGAACCGCCCCCCATAATAGTCCAACCTAGGACCTTAAGATGAAAGTGTGCAACCCCAGGACCCTTGTACTTGTAAAGGGACTCGATTACATCTTTCTGATACATCTTGTATAGTGGTATTCAAATGATTTTGGACAAAGAGCCCAAAGTATGGAATTTTCATGGGGACATTCCTCCTTATCCATATCCAAGCTTCATGAGTCCTTCATTTGGATCCTCATCCTCCTTCAGGTTTTAAAGTACCCCTTTTGCAGCCTAGTCTCATGCCACACTGGCATACCAACCACCCAGGGCCAACGTTCGTGAAGACCTCAGACAACATTTGCGACAGGCCTTGTGTTTCAATCACGGTCAAAAATCATCCCTCATTTTTGTTTCCCCATTATAGGATAACACAATATGGATACTGTGTTTCAGACATGGTCAAGAGCTATCCCTGGTCATCATGCTACTATCATTGTGGTCTAGATGTCTAGCATCATGATTCACATATTGCCACTTCCTTATGTACAAGTGGAATTCCATCATACTCATCATTACTCTTCAGCGTATCTAGGTGAGTCATTTAGGCAGGTTAGAATCAGTGGCATGTCATTCAAATAGTGTCCCTTCATCCCTAACTTGGGACTCCCTGTGGTATGAAATTCCAAACACTAATTCTTGTTTCCCACAACGAGAACGACTCACGTGGGCTTAGAAGTTCTGGTAGGATGTGTACTGGCGCAACCATGACACACATACCATTCCTCATCATGCATGACGTTAAAATGCACCCTTAGAACTACGTTTGTCTTGATTCCCATCCTCATAGGGCACATTAGAGCACCTGGCTACTTTGGTTTAGGCCCATCCTAATATTCACTTCTGGTTCCTTGACCGGAAGAGTTTCCTACAGGGATATGTGGTGTGATCCAGACTCCCAGTCCTCATTCACGTCAGGTTTATAGATAATGTACCACTTAATCCCTTCCTAGGATCATCCCTTTACCCCATGTCATATCGTATGTCATTTAACTATATGAGTCTTTATATCCCCAATGCATGACATTAAATTGCGGTTCTTCCTTGAACATGTTTGTGATGCCCTATTTAATCATGGGATGCATTAGTTTCCTCTCTAGGGAGGATTCTCCCTACCATTTTTGATCCCAGACCACACCACACTCTTATAACTAAATTTTTATTAATTCCCATTCTCTTGGGATATGTAGGAACCCGTAGAAATCTTGTCCTTGGGACTAGCCCTAGGAATTTTAATTCCTATTTCCCCATCTTTTTTCTATCTCTTGACCTAAGTTCCTTTGGGAGACCATGAAATTGCAGCTTTACCCTGAACAAATTTGGGATGCCCCATGATAATGGTGGGAGGTGAAAGTTTCCTCATCAAAGAGGACCTGCTTAGAAGAATTTTAGATCCCTGATCAGACTTATGTACCCACCTAATGAATTTCCACCATGGTGGTGTAATTTTAATAGTGTTGGACTCTAGTCGGACAACCCATCACTACATTGTACATGGTTTGCAAGACATTTATTTGGATCCTCACCCTCTTTCACCTCTAGAACAACCCCATAATAGTATGAATGCAGAAGCTATGGCTCACCTACTATCCTGGGATAACATTTCGGAAGACTAATAGATGAAATTTCAAGTCAGGCCCCATGTTTCAAACATGATCAGAAGTCGGCCCCCGTTTGATATCCCCATTTTAGGCTAACTCAATAAGGATACAGTGTTTCTAACACTGTCAAAAGCCATTCATAATTGTCATGCCATCACTACAGTGTTCCAAATCTAGGGTATTGTGATTCACACATTCCATTCCGCATGGTTGGATTTATTCCAACACCCATATCATTACCCCATTTGTGAAAAAGAGTGCACTAGGAAAATTATAATTTGATTCTTTTGAGTGCTTCATTCTCTAGTCAGGTATCCCCCTTCTCTTCCCAGAAATCCAGGTTAGTTGTTCAAACCCCAGATGCCTAAAACATGGTCAACACTATTATGTTCAGACAGAATAACATAGCGATCATCCCTTTTTTCTCAATTTGGGCTCGACCCATGTCAGCTTAGGGATTGATTACTGGGAATTTCAATAATAAAATAGATGCATGCAAAACCAACACTAATAACGAGACTCATGCATGCAATGGAATCAAAATAGTCCAAACATGAATGCACGTTAGAGGGATTGTGATATTTACAGAACCTGAGGGTCTACCCCTCCCATGGATGGGTTAATTCCATTAAAGGAAATCTATAGCTCCGCCACCGTCTGGATTGTTGCTTCCAGGATTTGCTGCCGCATGTTCATTTCTCACTCCTCCTTGGTAGTGATGGGGAGAAATTCATCGGCCACAATCTTGGCCCATTCTACGTCGGTCTGGATGATGGTCATCTCCTTAGAGGCTCGCCTCATTCCTTCTTTGGCCTCTTCAAGCTAGGCCTTCAATCGTAGTATCATCCCCTATTGCACGTTAAGGGTGGCTGAGTGCTCATCCACCTGGACCTGCATCCACTAAACTGCGTTATCAACCTCCCAAAGCTTCTTGATGTTCACCTCTTTTCTCCACTGCAAACCCACCCCATGTCCAGAGTCATACTCTCGAATGTTCTCCACCATAAGATCTTATTAGAGCATGTGAGGACGCTGGGTGTCCACTTGGCCATACTGTTGTTCACATAGCCGCGAGTGATGTTTGTCCATCTCATCCAGCCATAGTTCTTGGGGGTGTCGTCAATAAAGTGCTTGATCATCTTCCAGGATTGACGACAGACTATTTTTTGTCCTCTTCATCAGAGGTCGTCTCATCCCAGTCAGCGCATTTGGAATGATTGTACGTAAGGGACGCCCTTAGGAACTTGTCAGTAGGGTCCACGTCTAGCGTTTGATCAAGTGCGGCGGGACATGGGCTATCTGATCAATCCTTGTCATTAGATCCCACCTCAATAATCTCGGGCACAACCCCACTGGAAGTCCCACCAGTGATCGAGAGCACCGCAGTTCGGTTTTTCTGGATGTATACCACCACGATCACTGGAATTCCTTAGAAAAAAATGCCCCTGAAAGCCCCAACCAACCATGCTAAGGAGACCTATACCATTTGAAGAACTGTGTCCACAAAAAAAGGTCTTGGACGTTTGTTGACATGGTCAATTGGAGACGTCAATAATATTGGTAGAAGAGACTTACAGAGATCGAATTCATGGTCTTGTTCTTGGGTTGATGTCGTTGGGACCCCGGGGCATGCCCCCCCCCCCCCCCCCCCCGTATATTAGTCGACGATTTAGAAGCTCTGGAGTGGTCACCTCAGGCGTAAATGCCCCGTTCAAAATAGAAATTGATGAATCCATAGGTGTCGATCCTGAAAGCCCCGGTTCTGCATCCATTAAGGGATGAGAAGGGGTTCTGTGAATTTGGCTTTCCTGTATAGTTTAAACGTTAATGGATGGTCAAAGGCTATCTGGAAACAGATCCAGGGGAGTGGATTCTGGATTTTACCTCAAGTGTCTTGACAGATTCTTCAAGATCTAGGCCTTAATCACCAACTTCTCCCTCCTCCAATGGGCTCCCTCTATCGACCTTGTCCCCCCAGGAGGACTCGTCTGATTCTTTTGGCAGAGGGAAGCATTCTATCCATTCAGCGGCCGACAACTGCGGAGGGACCGTACAATCCAGCAACACCATGACGTTGTCTGTCATTGGACGTGGGGCACCCTGGGAATACACAAAGTCCTCCAGCACATCTAGGTATTGATACACCTCCTCCTGGGACAATGAAAAGCTACCCCTGATAGGGAATATCCCCAAAAAGTCCATCCCGAGATGTTTTAGGTGCTGCCACATCTCGGGAGGGCTCAAGAATTGTCTGTTTACTTCCCAGATATCCCAGGCCTACAAGAATACAGCATCATTCGATATGTCTATGTGACGCAGCCGCATCCCAGAGGTTGAGTTGATATCCTATGGAATCCCCTCAGTGGACTCCCTTCTAAGAATATTTTCTCTTCTAGGGCCATTGGCTCAGCTGCCAGTACCTCCCCCTCAACCGGTGCAGACCTCTCCGACACGTCAGCCCCACTACCGCGGGATGTAGCTACTGCCTTCCAGCCCCATCCCTGAGTTCGGGGGGGGGGGGGGTCCACCATTACTGGCCCGGACAGTCGGTGATTTTACATTTCCCCTAGGTAGGACACCTCCCAAATAGTTGGCATTTTCTTTGGCCAAACCAGAGATAGTCGTGGGTAGTGGATGCTCATTCCTCGTCTTTACATCCTTGTGAGTGAAATGTCCCACATCTGCCTCATCATTCATGGGTTATCTTCATGGATCACCCCTGCGTAAACCTGGGGGGTCAGTGGTTGCATGCACCAAAATTACCTCTAAAATCGATGCGGAGCATATGTCTCGCATAACAGCTCACGATCCACCCTCGCCATTAGGACTCCACCTCGAATGGATATGAGATTGGACTGGTGCTCTTCTGTCCCTCGACCATCATCCATGAAGGCCCCCATTGGCAGTGGGAGGAGATGGATATTGAACTCTTCTACCTTCCATGCGTGCTTTAATACCGATGGTATGGTCAGCATGGCCAGAATGCTCTCTATGGAATTTAGGATGGTTGGGAGAAAGTATGACCTTGAAGGGGAAACATGATTTGCATATTCATAAACCCCCCTAATGTGTGCCGCAATCCATGCTTACAGGAGGTGGAAAAGAACACATATCCTCTGTGGACTCTTGCCATCACTGATGTGCAGAGCATTTTCTACATCTTGGAAAGCATAGGGATTCCAAATTTCACCTGCCCTTCGATCGCTAGCATGGAATCCATGATGAATGTGTTGGGTCATACACCTGCGTTTGTGTCACTCAATGGCAAGATCAAACCACAGATGACAGTCGCGATGAATGTCTCCAGCCTGACTACCGGCCCCTGCTCGGTGCTGCTGCTGAAGCCCTAGGTCTTCCACTGGATGTCCTCCATTAGAAACCAGTATGAGTGCTCCTTACCCAGTTGTTCCCCCTTTGGGCAAGCCCAAGGCCTCACCGGGAACTATCTATTTTCTGGGAAGTTTAGAAATTTCCTGAACCACCATCTGAGGTGGACATCTCTAACCTCTTCTTTTTCCTCTCTCGGAACCATTATCATCAACGCCATATCCAGTTGTGACATCTCCTCCGGATCCTCCCACACACCCATAATATAGAGGAATTATTCATACATCACTCCTAGTATCGTGACCCCTGAGATCTGATGCACATCCCATAAGTTGATGCCAACCTCCCCACGATGTAAGTAGAAGGTATTGGCCCCTGATAAACCTCATCTCAACAGCTCTATAATTAGCTACTTTGGCTGGTAGATGTAAAATTGGGAGGCCCAGGCCTCCTCAAACAAACCTATTCTCCTCAGCTCCTCCCCAAACACTTCACATGGGGATCATAACAAATAGGCCTTGGCTCAATCATCCATGATGTTTCCAAATTGGAGCAGGTCCCACTCATCACACCATCCATTTTTCAGGTTCCTTAGCGCTGCCTTTAGGATTGTTTGGTACATAGAAAGATATATCACTAGCTAAAATTATTTCCCATAAATTTCGTTCAGATGATTGTATAAAAAATCAGTGGTAATGGGCGTAATGTTCTCTCGAGTGTGGCTGTTAGCCGCCCTAAACCACTGGCATTGGCACGTCGTGCTCCTGATCCAGTGGGAAAGCAAATCCCTACTTGCTTCATGGATGAAGACGTCATCCCTCTTTCAAAATCCATACCAAGGCATCCTCTTGCACAACGGGTACTTCCTTTTTCTTTTTACAATAGCTGCACCAGCGATTCATGGTTGGAGTGGCTTCGTACCAACTCCCCCAAACCTAATCTATTCACCATTTCTTACCATCAGGTAGCGTACACATGGAACCCCTGACAACCTCTTGGTGAGCGATCATGTCCTTAAAATTTAGATAATTTTAAGACTAGATCGTAAAGCTCGATCACGAAGATCGATCATGGAGACAGTTCGCAGAGCTCGATCCAGATAGCGGAATCTCAGAGCCTTGCGATGGCCCTCAGACACAAGTTTCAGACTGAACTAACTTGAAGTTGATTATTCGCAATGCTCCACAAAGAAAAATGACTGATTCATGGAGATTGATCACAATGTATGCGGAGCATCACAAATCGAGAGAAAAAAAAAAGTTGAAATCGCAGAGGGAAGAAAGTACAAAATAGAAGTTAGACCCACTATTTATAGGCGGGGACGCCGGGTGCTTTGCAGTGTGTCGAACCACATAGGACATTGTTGTGCACCCATCCCGCATATTTCTGATCCACTTCAAGATCTTCCATCATGAGGCGGCATCACAGTTAACCAAGGAATTTTGGTGATGGACCCCCAGACATGGACTCAAATTTTCTCCCCGACTTCTATTCCGGGAGGGGTAATTTGATGACGCCAAATTTGGGGGCGAACGGAAAATCCTAAAATCATTAAGGACCTCATGGTGAAGCTGGATCGTGAAGCCCCCAGAGCCTTGCGACCGGTTAAAAATATCCCCTTCGCAACCCACTGTGAAGCAACGAGGCAGGACTGCTCCGCGAACCCCATTGACGTTCACGACCCCACTGGGAAGCAAGGATGAGGGATGGCTCCGCAAACCCCTTTGACATTCGCGACCCACCATGAAGAAAGGATGTGGGATGGCTCCGTGAAGACCATTGACGTTCACAACCCACCACAAAGCAAAGTGGCAGTATGGCTCTGCAAATCACTTTGACATTTGTGAACCCCCACGAATCAAGGAGGCGGGATGGCTCCACGAACCCCTTTGACGTTCGCGACCCACCGCAAAGTAGAGAGGTTGGATGGCTCTATGAACCCCTTTGATGTTCGCGACACACTGCAAAGAAAACGAGGTGGGATGGCTCCGTGAAACCCTTTTACATTCATGATCCCCTACGATGCTAGGAGGTGGGATAGATCCATGAACCCCTTTGACGTGTGTGACCTTCCGAAAAGCAAGGATGTGGGATGGCTCCGCGAACACCTTAAATGTTTTCGACCTGCTGGGAAGCATAGATGTTGGATGGATCCATGATCCCCTTTGACGTTTGTGACCAGTCATGATGCAACAAGGTGGGATGACTCCACGAAACCATTTGACGTTCATGAGCCACCGTTAGGTAAGTTTTTTCCTCGCGCCGAGTGAACCATGTTTCGCGGTGCCTCCTACCTCTAAAAACCAGGATTCCCTCAAGCCCAAAGGACGGACTCTCCGACTTTTCACCATCCTATCTCCCGAATCATGAATCACCTATGCTCTGCATACCATGAGCTCATCATGGTACTTATGTATTGCAAAGTGCCTTCCCTTCGCTTGAATTATTCCCCTCTATAAACAGGTATTCCCTTCGCGGTGCCCACAGGACTTCGCGTATGAAGGAGATCCCCAAGGGGAATCGGGTCTTCATGGAGTGCTAAAACATCGCGAAGCACCCTCCATGCACATGTAACCCATGTGCCAAGGTTGGGTAACATTTCATCTCGAAGCACATTGCTTCACAATGCTATGATTTTCAAGGCACCCTTGGTTAATGAGGGATTGCTTAGCGAATGCCTTTCAACTTCGAGAAGCTCCTCCCACATGCACCTATTCCCTATCCCAATCATAGGTGACTACAATTCACGAAGCACATCCCCTCGTAGAGTCCCACCACTTCAAGGGGCATGATATCTTCACAAGGATTATACTTATGAACCCCATGAACTTGAAACTCCTTTTTCATGTGCGTCTCTTCATGTTTTCACGATGCTATTTCAAACAACCTTGGACGATAATTCCCGTTGCATTTCTTCACCTCATTCTTCTTCACATAGGCATGCTAATGGATTTTCTTCTTTGGATAGCCATGCTAACGTGGAACCCACAATGGTTCACTATATAACACCCCCAACCACGACATTGTTGATGCCTTCCTTCCCACAAGGGAGGATTGGAATTGGTTTTGTAAGTCGTTGGGGTGCGGAGTGAATCGGTCTCATCCGAGATGCCGGACGTTAAACTACCCAGCACCATCATACTCAGCACATGACGTTAAACTATGGCCTAACCCTATGCATCATATGTGGGGTACCCCACCTTGGACATTCTGCACACCCACTGGTCTCCACATGAGTGATATCGTAACTCACATGGAATGAGATCACCTTTATCAGAGCGACATCTATCCATGGGGAAAGGGAAACCATCCTTGTGTAATCACCCAATATTTGCTTGCAGGATAGAGAATACAATCACCTCCTCCCTTCTTGTTTTCCAATTCCCTCTCCCACTGGGCTTTGTCACCATCCGGGCCTCTATCCTAGAGTATGCCAATGTTTCCCCTCTGTGATGCGGACCACGCATAAGACCACATTTCCTATTTGGGATGCTAACTATGTGTAAGACCCACTCCACTTCCCACAGATGATACATTCACGACGTGATCATCAGGTATTTGATGTTTCTTGTTTTCTCACACCGAGCATGACTCACGTGGTATTAGTTCAAGAATAGACCATGACATCCTCTCTGGGCAGCCTAGTGTGTAAGCCCATCACCCATGTCCTAAACTATGAGTTATTTGGTCCTTTCCAATGCAAGGTACATTGGAAGCATTCCTGAGGATCAATCCCACCGTACATTGGTTGTTCCGACCCCCTTCACATCTGTTCACCCAACCACACCTGAACTACGAGGTCTTTGATCCTTTCCAAGGAAAGGTACGTAGGATGCCTTCCTAAGGTTGAAGACCACCAACCATTGGTCACTTTGACCCCCCTTCATGCCAGTTCACCAACACCTTATGGTACCTTAGAGTGTAATCCCCAAATTCCCTAATATCCTGAACAATTTGGACTTTGATCCCCACTAAGGTAAGGAATGTATGAAGCCTTCATCAGGTCCAAGACCAATACTTAGTAGCCCCGATCATCTTCACATCAGTTCCCAACCCATCCTAAACTACGTGAGCTTTGATCCTTGTCTCCTAGGAAGGGTACATAGTAAGCCTCTATGAGGTTCAACCCCATCCGACAGTAAGCTGTCGAGACCCCATCCAGTGGTAAGCCGTTGCGACCCATCCGGTAATAAGTTGTTGTGACCCCATTCAGTGGTAAGAATTTTTCAACCCAATTCAGTGGTAAGTTGTTGACATCCCCATCCAACAATAAGTCATTGTGAACCCATCCACCATTAATCCATTGAAATCCCCAATCAGTGGTAAGCCATCATCTGATGAACTACGAGGACATTGATTCCATGCCACCGAGATATATAGGAAGCCTCTTTGAGACTCAATATCAACATCACAATAGTCCTCGAGATGACTCCATCACATTCAAAATCCTATCCATTAAACATTCCATCATCCATCCGGATTCATACCAGGGCTACCACATACCAATGGGATCATGCCATCCACCATTCACTTTGACAATAAGTCGGGTATCTAACCACGTTTTAGTCCCCACATTAGTGTTCCCTCTAGAGTTTGAGCCCATCTGATCCACTCTAATCAGTGTTCTGATCAGTCTGATCTATCTCCTCTAGACGTTAAACTTGAGGCATACCCTGTGTTAAACATGGGAAGTTGATGAAAACCTCAGATATACGCCAATGGAATAAAATTCCCCGTATTCGAAGTGGGAAGCCTCAGGCTTCTGCGCCCTCGAGAAGACCTATAATAAGGGGAAGAAACCCATATGCGCTAGTGTCCCAGCATCCAGATATGCTAGGATGTCCAACGTGACTACTTCCTGGACCAAAGGTTGCTGCCCTGACCAGACCCTTTGGAATGTCCAAACATAAGCAGAGTAATTAACTGGTGTCCATGAAGATATGGAGCTAGAAAGAGTTTCACGAACAATGCCTTAAATCTTTATGGGAGACTTAGACAAGCTGACGAGTTCAGAGGAGGAATCCACAGAATAAATATCTGACAGCCCATCATCCCATTTCGATCATGGAGAAAACTTCCATGAAAAAGAGATGAATGTCGCTCTCCATTGGAAAGCGGGAATAAAGGGTAAAAACCCGCTCCTTTTGTAATCATGTAGATGGACTTGCATGCCCCGAAAAAAGCGTTGGAAATAATACTTACTTTTTTTAATTATTTTTGTTTTGTTATTGTATTTTTTATCTGATATTAATTTATACCTCTTCATGAAATTGAATATTGAAAAATTATTGCATATTTGGAATCAATAGTCCTAAACTTGGATAATTTTCCCTTTTATTTTTTCCCAACATGAATAGAAACCATATTATAATGTTTGTAACCTCGATAAAGTTAAAATTGATTAATTAGGGTTGAAACTAATGTTAAATGTCATAAAATTCATTAAAAAAAATTCTTATTTTTTATTTTATGAGTGTAATTCTTCCATTGTAATTCATTCCCATCATATAGGGCCACGTAATGCCATTTTTCATGTATTGTGACTTTTATATTTAATTATAAAAATAATAAATACAAAATTTCACTCCATTGACTTCAATACCATTAAATTTCTCATTATGGATAACAATAGGATAAGTTTTTTTATAAATGATTACATAGAATTATGGATAATTTTTTTCATTATGATAATTTATTTTTAATTTTTACGAACTGAATCATTACCTTAACTGGTTACACAACGTCGACATGATATTTTTTCAGTTAAAAGGAAAATAAAATTATTGAAATTAAAAATATTTAATGTAATATAATTTGGGTAAATTATTATAGTCTACAAATACATAGATAAATATGAAATATTTTGGATATATGGAATGTTTATATTTTAATTCCATATTTTTCATGTTATTTTCATAGAAAAATTAAATAAAGTGTTTTAAAGAAGAAAATTAATGATATTTTATTATAAATAAAATGTCATTAAATTATTTAAAATTTATAAAAATTATTTATTTTGAAAATAGAATAATATATTTATGAATGATAAACCATGACCAGTTTATAAGTCACCTACCCTTTTATGGTAACATTCCTAACCCTTAATGTGTAACAAAACAATGATATTTTGTTAATTTTCATAAAGGATAAGGGGAGGGGGGGTTAAAAATAAGAGATAAGGGTTAAAAAAAACCAAAAAAAGTAAAATTTTATTATATGAGACTATTTAGATTAATAATAAATTTATATATAAATTAAATGAATTTTGATCTATTTTTCTATTATAAATTTTTTTATATTAATTTAATTCTTTTTTAATTCCACGAGTACCCCTCCCCTCACATATAAAAGATAACCACCTATTTTTAATTATTAAAAATAATATATCCTTATATATTGTTCAATAAATATCCTAATATAATTCTAGATTCCATTAAATCACCTTATATCTCCTTTTACATACAAAATACCATCCATTCATGGATTTAAGTGTCAGCAAAAGAAGGTTTCTCAATGAAGAGGAGTATCTCTTAACCAAATTTTTTAAATTTTATTTCATATTATACCTACTCTAAATATTTTTTACCCCTAATAAATTATTACATTATGTATTTTCAATTAATTTTTATTAGGATGATGAAGAAACCAATATCCACCTTATTCCCATCTGTGTGAAAAAGATAATGTTTCTTATGTGTATGTGTGGACTACCACTACCATGAAGCAACATGATCTGATTTTCACATCTATTTTCGATGGATTGAAATATAAATAAATTACTAAATATGTATGATATATATTTTTTATATTATATAATAAATTTTCTTTAATGTATAATTATTATTTAGCCATCTTTTGTTCTATCCATCAAAAAATGGAAACAGTGTTCATGTGTACATATGACCAATCATCTCCATTAATGGTGTACATATTTTTTCAATTTATAAATTCAATGGATGAATATAAATATATATAATGAATTTATATGCAATTTTAATCATTTTTAACATTATGTAAATTATTTAACGTTGATCAATGTACAAAAAACATAGACTGGAGACCCAAATAATACATGAAAAATGAATAAATTATCACCATAAATAGATATTTTAACAACAAATTATTATTAAAAAGTAGGTTAGAAGTAAAAAGTAAATTACATATGGTATGATATGTAGTAGTATCACTCATTAGTACATTTAAAATATATAAATATTTGTCAAAAATGTTTTTCAATGTATATAATGAAATATGAGACATTAGGTAATGGATTTACATCTTAATTACTTTTTATCATTGATTATTTATGCTTGAATTTAATTTTAAAAAGAAATAAAATACATATCTAATAAATACATCCACTTTTATCTTCCTCTTTCCATTTCTAGGGAATAAATTTTTTCCTTTCATTTTAAAATCATTTAGTACTCAATACACTGAAATAATGTTTTTATGAACAAATTACTATGTTTTACAATTTAGTTATAAATTTTATTCTATCATGTTTATGTATACTTAAAATTTTATTAATAATGTATTTTTAATATACCAAATTATTGTTTAACTTCATTTTTACCAAATTCCGATTTCCTATTTTTTTAATTCCATAGAAGATTCTTATCATTTTCCAAATGAGGTTCAATTGACTTTTACTAAAAATGTCAAAGGAATTTTGTATTAATGTACATTGCATTGATGGAATTTCCATCCTGTATGTCCACTCAAGGTTTTAATGATTTGATAAAAACAGAACAATGTTCATTTAAAATAAATATTTTTCTGTAATTTTTTAATGATAATTTTTTTAAATAATTTATCTCAATATGATAAGGATAATTGCATAATGAAATTTTAAAGTTGTATTTTAAAGGAATTTTCATTTATTATAAAATACTTTAATGTTAATTATTCTTTACTAGGGACATGATCTAATGGTATTGACATTTTTATTTCACTAGTTGGAGAATTATAATGATCATTTTATTTTAGTGAAACCCATTATTTTTCCATAGGTTATGCTATAAAGAAATGATATAATGTTTTGGAATGTTTTTTTACATTAGACATGATATTTATTGGTGAATTTATGAATGTTTAATGAAATTGTGTCACACATATGTGTGTTTTTCATTATGTGATTGGTGTGGATGGAAGTATATATCCCCATAATGCATTGGGTAATGTTTTATATATCCTGAGATAAATTTGTGAAACAATTTGATATTCTTGATCCATTATGTGAAATAAGTAGGGATTCTAGATCTACTATGGGAAGCATGTGATAAAGTCTAGCCGATTATGATATAGGAAAAATGTTTTGATGCCCAATCCACTATGATTTGATGTTCTAGGTTTTTTCTTTAAATATGAAATGGTTTCTATGCATATGATGGTGCCACAATTTTATTATATGATAATGGTATAATCAGATGGTTCATGATTGATTTCTGATGTTTGATCACCTTTAATATTCTTGAATATTTTAATGATAATGTTTTATTATATGAAACATGTTTATGTTCTCTAATAGTTAGGGTATGAAATTTGTATATTATGTTCATCATCTCGTACACTTATGCTTATATTATGATTTCATAAGATCATTGATTGATCTATCTCATATATAAAAATACATTAATTCTACGATCTCCCTTTATTATGTTTCTTTTACCTATGTTATGAAGAAATATTATAAGTATGGTATGTCAACAAGGGTTAAAAGAGAAGGCAAATTATGTTAAATGATGATGAATCTACATAAATAAGAAGTTTTTCTATCTAGTATCTACGGATAGTAAAGATTCATATTTATAGAATCTATTTTATTGTGGTATATTTAATATTCATCACGAATGATATAATATTTATTTATAAAATGTTAAGATCTCTGTACATTATGAAGACGACAAACACATCATTAGATAATGTGATAATCCCTCTAAAATCTACATCAACCTTTGTCGAAACAAATATGAATCAAGTTTTGAAATCAAGAAGTAATTTTTATTCTATGAAAAATTTGAAACTTTGATTATATCAAAGAAGAATACAACCATGTTATTTTATTTTAGATGATTTGGGAACATTAAGAGTAGTTTTTCTGAATATAATAATCCCAATTATATTTGAATAACTCCAATAGTACCAACATATCAATAATATTGATACCAATTGCCGTATGATTCATAAGAATTTTTATTATTTGTTCAAAAATAAATCATATGGAATGGTATTTCGATTGTGTAAATTCTTAGAGGAATATATAATAATGTATAGATCATCCACTATTATAAATTATAGGGAGATTTCATGTCCTAGATTAAAAAAATTTAAGATGGGAAATCAGTTTAACGTAATAGATGATTATATTGATCATAAAAAATATTGTATAATGATAAAAAATATGAGAATAAAACAACTCTTTAGGATTCAAAGAAGACAAATCTAGAAGAAAAAATAGTTTTTTGTTCCTACTGTGAAGAAGGAGGAAGATATTGGGAAGTTGAATCGAACATAGAAGATATATTCCAAGATATAAATTTTGGACATTATAGAAGTGGTTTTCAAAAGTGTTCCTTTTCAAAACACTAATAGGAAATGGATGATGGTGAAATTGAGAATACTAATAAAATTTAGATCCACTAGTTATGTTTCCCAACAACCGTCTTTTCCAAGTGTGATTGAGTCCACAATTCAAGGAAATATAAATCCAAAGAAGGATTGAAATGTTAAAATTCATGAATTTTTTTATAAAAAAGAATCAAATGTTAGATATCCTTTGGAAAAAGGATTATTATTTTCAAATACATGTAATGATGATGAATAGGAGAAGTTAATTTCATTCCATTCCTAAAATATAAAAAATAGAAAAGAAAATATAGTAGTTGAAGGATTATTTCATCCTGACAAGCACCATTCCCCATCTTGAAGAACATTAATGTAAAATTATACCCAATTAAATTATTTTGTATAACTATTAATGATGATATTTACAATTTATGGGGATATATGATCCATGGGATAATTTTCCATGAAAAAAATATATAATCTTGTATAACAACTATAATTTGATAGATATTATTGTAAATCTAGTCATGAAGAAGTTGGGTCCAAATTTTATAAACCAACAAGTGATATAAAAAATAAATAATGAGAAAAACTATCAAGGGAATTTCTAATAAACATCAAAGGATATTAATCCTCATTTAATATTTCTAAATCCTTTAAATATCTGAAATATAGGGAGGTCAAATGATATCAATTTTTAAAATTAATTCAATTATGTAATAAGTGGTATCAAATTATTATCAAATACTATAAATTAACTAATCATATATTATGTTTCCCACAAAAAATAAATTAAATTTTATTCACTAATGGTTTTGTGGGAAGTGACTAAGATCACAATTTAACTTTTGAATGTTGCAAATCCGAATATGTTTTTTGTGATTTATGGTACTCTAAAATGACATAAAAACCCATGTTTTTTCAATAAAATATTATTTTTTCCAACATTTATATTAGACTTAGTATGTTTATAGTATTTATTGAAATACAATTTAAAATTATAAATTTTTGTAAATGAATATCTTGTGATAATACAAAAAGAAAGTATTTGGTCTTTTGAATCATGCGACTTCAATGGATTTGGATGATCAACCCATGGTTGATGGAAAATGATATATATTTTTTAAATAGTTGGAGAAGATATAACCCATGTGGATTTGATATTTCTTGGGATTCTCTCAATACATTAAGGGGGGTTACATCAAGATGATATTACCAATAATAATAAAGATAATGAAGAAATGTGCATCCCTATATTTGTATAAGGATGTCTGGAAAGTACCTTTTCATTTTAAACGTACCTTATTATTTTATTAAAAATAAGGGGGATATAAAGATATATTATGAATTAGAAGATATAAATATGATATATAACATACATTCAATGATGTATTGAATAAGAAGGAGAAAAAATATGGTTTTTATTTAAAATAAATAAAATAGTTTGATTGATAGAAATTCAAAAGGATTGATGTTGGATTTGATGATGATATAGATTTTAAAAACTATGATAGTCAAGTGTGATGATAAAAATATTTATTGGTATAAAATTAAAGCAACATGGATTTTTTTTTTGTAAATAGTATTTTTGAAAACACGTGTTTAAGATGAAAATGTGATAAATTGTTTCTTGGGAGAATGTGTGTTCTCAAAGAAGCTGGATATTGCTTTCTATTGACATCGAGATACATGTTATGTGATGAAAAAGTGAATATTGTATATGTGGAAGTTCCAAGAGTCTGGCTAGAAGTGAATATCGTAGATTGTGTTGTAAAAGAATGATATTTCCATAATAAGAAAGACTAATCTTTAGTAGTAACCTAGTAGGGATATTAGGAATTGGGCATTCCAGCTATTTTAAAAATTACAATCCACATCATAGATTTTTTTTTCAATCTATTTTGTAGTGAATGACGATATATCATTGAAGAGATGATGGAGGGTATCTCAAATTTTTTCCCATCCCATAGTAATAATGTCTATGTTTTATAGTTTTATGGAAGGATGAATAAAGAATTCAAATATTGGTTTCTTTTATAAGACAGATTGACCCCGGGCATGTTTGATGACGATCAACCATATTGGGGAATAGGTATGGTCCCCTATCCATGAATACATCATGGAGATAGTAAAGCATGTATTAGGGGGTGTGCATGTGCATAGAAGTAGTGGCCCATACAATATGGATTTAAATAAGTGGAAATGGTGCACATTACAAGGTATAAGCATGATGGAGTTTGGGAGTGGGCCTTGCTACTCTTAATCAATGATTCGTGGTAGGTGATTTATAATATTATATGGAAAATCTATATGTATGTCTATTTTGGAAGTCAAAGAGTGTAGGATAAGCTGAATGGAAACAAAAAAACCATATAAATGTGTTTATATGTTTTTAATTACCCTAGGAAATGTTAGGTGTAAACTTCATATATATATATGGATATAATGTATAGTTATTTTTAGGGGATTGATATATCTACATGAGTTTTTTAGTTCTCTATTATGTATCATAAAAGGATACACCTTAGTTCCATTGGAGAATAAGACATACACAAAATATTTTGGGTCGATGATATCATGTTGTTGATCGTGGGTGGTTGACGATGAAGATTCTATAGAGATATTGGAGACTCATGTAGTAAAAAGGAGTTTGTGAATCTGTTCAAACACAATTATGAATTCCACGATTTGAATAACCACTAGATATAAGAAACTAAGAAATCAAATAATGAACAATGGTGAAGGTAACCACACTATAGTATTTTCCATGATATTCCATAAAAGTGAAGATTAACCTAGAGTAGTTGAAAGATGGTATATTTTACACCTTAGTAATTCATAACAAGATTAATTTAGGAATTTTTTAGTCAGTTGGTAGTAAAACTAGAAAATAAATTAAGTGATGTTATTTTATTGACTCTATTGTTCAAACATAAATTGAAAGGAACATTAAGATCCCATTAAATATGTCTAATAATTTTAATGATCATATTTAAGAGCATATTTAAAACCATTTATTTTATTGAATGGATAAAGAGGAATTCTATATAAAATTTTCTATAGTAGTCAGAAATAAAAATATCATGAATGGAAAGCATATTGAAGATATAATTTTTATAGGAAGAATAAAGTTATGTTCTAGATGAGCGGATATAAGTTTGAGAAATTATAATCCTTAGATTGATTTAAAAAAACTAAAAAGTTAATTTGTGTGCCAATGGTAAAGTTACATTTTATATAATTAATATGGAAATAAAAAAGTAGTTTTTCATAGAAATATTCCACAAAAGGTTAAAGAGATGTCCAGTGGGACTTCAATATATCATATATTCATACCAAAATATTCAATCCATGATAGTGATTCTATATAGGGGCCTATATTCTCAAAAATTGTGAATTGGATTCTTTCAACCAATAGCGATCCCGTGAAGGTATGTTTGAGAAATTGACCCTTTGAATGTGGGGAGAAATCCCTAAACCATGTTAATAATTGAGATTGAGTATAGAATATACCTAGCCCAAACATTATAAGTAGTGATATTCATAGTGATATTAGTAAATGAGAAAACATAGATGCATGTTCCATATATGTAACCCAATGGGGGTGAACGAAGTAAATTATTGTGTCTATATTTACTTTATGCAAGAACTCAAAAATAGATAAAGAGACCTAATGAATAATAAGTTAATGAGAAATCTATTAGAACATCATGTTTGAGAGTTCAATATCTTATAGGGACAGTTTGATAGATAATGGAGAATTATATTTAATTGGTTAATCAATTTCTTCCCAAATTCATCTCCACCCCAACTCAGATTAATCATACACTATTTACCTTTTACAATAATAACAAATAATATATGAAATTGAAAATAAATGATTTTTTATATGTTAAGACTACTTTATAGAAAAACCACATTTATGAATGAATTATAAAATATAATTTTTCTAAAATATAAAAGGAAATATTAGGATTTTAGAAGATAATACAAATTTTTATTTGACAATATCTAAAGACAACTAATGTGGTAAGAAAAAATATGGACATGGAGGTGAAAGGAATAATATATAGGATAATAATTATTCTTATTAACATAGTATTTTTAAGAAGAAATAAATAATTCAAAGAAAATTATTTTGAAATAAAAATATAATCTACCCAGATATAAAGATAAGATATTATATGGTATAGATATATTTTGGAAAATAATAAACAAATAAGAAAAAAATTCTTGAAAAAATATTATGTCCTATTAAAATTGAAATTGATTAAGCAAAACCCATACATTAAATTCCTCCTTAGAAGGATGCATTAAAAACTCTCATATAATCAATTTATGATTATTATTTAGAAATATTATAAACCTATTTATGTCTACTTTTCATTATACCATTCCATTCATAGTTTCTTATTTCCCATTTATTAATTATTTTTTCATTATAATTAATATTCTTATGTTAATTTTACAATTAGTTATATTTGATATTCAGTATGGTGGTTACTTGCATTGATCATTTATTATGTATTAATAACATCCAAAATTTTCATTCAGGATACACTGGTTTTTTTCATATAGTTATGTTGTTGAATGTTTATTTTATGTAAGTTATGGTGATGGATTATAAAGAGTAGTTAAATCCCATTTTATGAATTTTAATTCGGATTTTGATTTTATTAAAAAATACAATTATATATATTTACATTAAAAAAATTTTGAAAACATATTTTATTCATAATTATTACCTAATTTTAATACCATTTATTTTTTCATAATCAATCATGATATAAAAATAATAACATGATTATAGAAAGTGGTAGAACTGAACCAAATCATAATGTATTATAACAAATAAATGAACAAGATTATGATATTATATATCTATAAAATAACATTTATATAATAATATTATAATAATTTTATTAAATTAAAAAAATTAAAAAGGATGAGTCATATATTAAAACTAAAAATACAAAATGATTATGGACTATATAAAACTTATAGTTAAGAAATAAATCTTCTCATAAATATGATCTTTTGAATTAAAGGAATTGAGGCTCCATAAAGAAATATAAGGTTATTATTTGTGATTGAGGATTATTGTATATTGAATATCGTTATGGTTTAAATATTAAACTGAATTAAGGTAAGGGATGTAGTTGGAATATGATGGGTCCCTTTTTAGGTAAGCATGAGTGGAAGTTTCAGAAAAACCAATTCCTTAATGATTATGAATTTTATTTTCTCAAAAAATGATATTCCAAAGTGGAAAATTAATAGTGAAAGGATACAATTAATTATATAATTCCATCATATAAACAATTATTTAAAATTGGTGTTAAATATTTTATGATCGTACCCCTTAATTTAGCCCCTGTAAAGTTTATTACCTTTACCATGGTAACACTATTTTTAACTCGGTAAATGATATTTATAACTAAAAATAAAATTGAAATAATTGCGTTATTTTTTCATGATTTTCAAAATATTTAATCTATTTTAGTTTTATGAAATTTATTAAATTTATAAAAAATTATTTTATTCAAATAACGTATAATGTAAAAAATGGAGATGGGTATTTTTTCAGCATATAATGAGTTTATATCTATTCATTTTCCATTAAAAATCAGTAGATTGATGATAAATTATCATTATAAAAATATTTATTAAAAATTAATTTCATTTAAGTGGACCTATTGTAGTAATTAATATAATTGTCTTCAAAAATAAACAATACACATATAAAACACATTCTTTAGAAAATCCCTCATTTTAACATTCAAATGATTTTCCCCATATTTCTTTAAAAATGATTATTCATTTACTAAAAATTAGTACATTGTTTGGAATAATTTTTTTAAAAATCAACCTTTCTCATTTTATTAAATTCAAATTTTAAAGGTATATTTTATAAAACTGTTAAAGGTATAAAATATATTGAATAATTAAAAAAATTATTAGTTATTACATTTATAATTATGTTTTTATAACATCATAAATTATAATAATGAATCCATTAAGACATAATTATAAGACCAAATTGTATGATAAGAAATAGAGTAAGTTCAAAATTGTGATTCAACTACCATAATTATCATATTGATTTTAATATGATTAATCTTCTCTCACTAAGGATTTTACTAAAGAAATAATTTTTGATGTTCACTTTGGGATAACTATAAGGAGACTCCTAGTTAATCTATCTCCTCTATGAGTTCTTAAAAATTATCCTTAGACAGACAAAATTCAACTTGATATCAATGATTAATATTTCAATAAATATTTAATGATTTGGTTATTTCTATTAATACCCACAAATTCAGTTACTATGTTATAATAATCATATGTTAATTAAAGTGGAAATTATAATTTAACTAACTATTTATTAATTTTTATATGGAAGGTATTAACATACACATAATCCCAAAGGAGTTACTTTATCAATGGCCATATATATAGTGTGTATATTAAATTTTTATATATATCCTCACACACAAAATGAAAATTACTCATCTCATTCTCTATTTTTCGAAAAATTTAGTTATCATATATATGTTTTTAGTCATTTTATTATTATTTTCTATCGTATGATCATTAGGAATATTATTATTAAAAATATATCAATATTATTATTATTTATTTACTTTTGGATTTATTCCATTTATAATTTTTTTAAATTATGTTACATTTATCCATAATCTAATATATATAAGTTTTTATTATAATTTCACTCTTTACTAAAATATTTTTAATTTCATTTATCATTAAGGATTCCAAAAAAACAATACTTCATAGTATTAAAGATAAATTTAGTAAAATGATATTGGGGTGTTACATTCACCCCCCCCCCCCTCACACCTAGAATAATTTTTCAATCAAACTTATCTACTTAGATGAAATAATGAGGGTTAATTTATCATATCACGTCTTCATGTTTCCATGTAGCTTCCTCAAACATATTATTTTACAATCTATCTTTGACCAAGTGGATGGTATTATTTTGAATTACTTTATCTCATTGATAAAATTCGCTTTTGGTTTTTCCTCATAATATACTTCATATTTTAATTAAATTGCATCAATGTTTAGTACATTTTATTGATCTATTTTTTTCTTCCTCAAAATAAATTCATAGATCACATCAAATAAATATAATAGTTATTTAAGTAGTGATAATAAATAGTCAATAGTTCTGAAATGATCAATATTCTCTAAGGGACCGATGTATCTAGGATTCAATTTCCCTTTATCTAAAATTTTATAAACCACTTCCAATATGATATTCAAAAGAATTAATTTTGACCATCTTCAAAATACATCTCACCAAAATGACTATCAACATAGTTATTATGAAAACATTTCCCTACATTGTCAGTTTTCTTATTAGTTTAAAAAAAATATTACCTAAACATAATGGGATCTTAACAACTTCTTCTCTCTAAATTCGTCCATATATATTGAATTTATATATAAAATACTATATAAAGATTAATATGGTTCCATTTTAATGATGTAGTAGAAACTATTTTTATATGACTACTCAGTCAGAGGAAGATGGTGATCCCTATATCTTATAAAATATACAGAGTACATTTTTAGGATATCTTCACGTGTAAAAATGGACATTTCAGATTGAACATCCATTTGAGGATGATATCATTTTCAAATAATACCTTTATATCCAATTCAATTTGAATAATTATCCAAAAAATTATAGTAACTCTGATTTACATATATAAACACCAAACATTGAGAATATGCTATGAAATCTCCCACATTCTATTTTCCCATAATAATTTATTCATCAGATCCTCATAAAACCTTGTGATTCCTTGTTGAATAAATAATAATTTTGTACGAGAATAAACTTATATCACATTTTTATGTTTTTGTGTAAATGAGAATGATATCATTGTTACAAATATTATTACTCCATCTATATTAAGTTATAAATCGTGAATAATTTGTACATTTTTACGAAGATCCATATCCTCTTTTTATGAACCCTAAATTTTCTCATTTATTAATTGCTAACAGATCATTTTTCTAATTTAGTATTTCATCCAATTATGAATTACATATCCATTCATTAAATATCCCTAACTATTAAGTCTGTTTAAATCCTCAACAAGGATATAAGGGCATGATCCTATTGAGTCAAATTCTATATTTCAACACTTTCCAGATTTTTTTGAAAATCACAAACTAATTTTTTATATGATTATACATTAAAAACATTAATACATACCAAGATCATAAAAATGTTTTTATAAATTTTGATTTTAACAGATGTAGAAAATCCTTCCAATCAGAATTATTTTTCCGAATCAAATGAACATGTAATTTTTATATTATAAGGATGGAAATAAATTGCACTAAATAAAGGTTTAAAAAATTTATAAGATAATTTATAATAAATTATTACCAGAAACATTTATAGATATATTACATTAAAAGCTTCTTCGGATGGAGGAAAACATGATTTCAAGATGAACAATTATAAAGCCTCATTGGATGGATGAACATTAAACATTCTATTTTATAAATATATTCATTATATTGGATGTAACATTTTAAGAATTGTTATGTTGTTATATTAATATGAATATTAGATAAAGATGATGTACTAATCAAATAAAATATATTTGGGTTTCATCTGATACTATTGAAACCAACTCTAAATAATTCTGAATACGAGTATTAGAAAAAGTAATATAAATAGAAGTTACATTCGAGTAGGATTAATCATTTTCAACCACATCACCTATGGTTTTTCTGAATATTTTCTAATATCTTATAACATTGGAGGATCGTCATTGTAATATTTAGAGATCGTTTTTTTAATACATTAGTGTGAACATATTTTTTATGTGTTGTATGATGTTTTCTTTTGTAATTGATGTATCCAATCTAGTGTGATCATGGGATTCCATAGATTTCGATGATAAAAGGTACTGATCTTGCTAATCAATTTTTCCAATGGATAGGAAAATATAATCAAATTCGATCTTATTATCGATGTATTATTTGGTAAAAAATATAGACCTTTATTATTTGGTTAAAATCATAGATTCTCAAATTCATGGATATTTAATACATTGACAATAATGTTTAATGTGTTGATATTTTTTATAAAGTTTCTTTTTTTCCTTATTAATATTATAAATTATGTGTTACTTTTTTTCAAATGTTTCTTAATCTTATTGTGCAAGAATTAGAAATGTTTATATTTTGTTATAAACAATTAAAAACATGGAATAAAATATATAATGGTTTTTATTATTCATCTAAATACATTGTTTAAATATATTGGTAAAATTTCATGTTTTATTTTATAAACTAAAATCCAACACCCACTCATATCTTTTATGGTTACCTATACTCTTTTTATCCTATATTTGGTATCATAAAATGTTCTCATTATTCTAAATTTTAACAATAATGTGTTTTATATAAAAGAGTATACTTGTATATTTTGAGGGAAGGTTTCTCCATTGGTATACATGAAAATATAAATCCAAGAAGACTATCTATCTTTAATGGAACCAATTATTAATATTGTAGGGAAAACATTAAAACCCTTTTTATAAATACATGAGTTGATAATTTTGTTATGTTAATAGGATATTATCAGATTCCTAAAAAATATATAACTTATATTTTCAAATAATAAATGATTTAATATCAAGCTAAATATATATTCTAAAATTCATTGTTATGATTCCTAATAATATATATCTATTTCCATATTTTATTATGTGAAGCTATGAATAATATTTGGAAGATAAAAGAAGATATAAACTTTTTATGTAAAAAATGTATTTTTTCTATAAGTGATATGTTGACAGATTATTATAGATATTTTTCTTTTTATCCTGGAGAATCAGTTGTAAAAATGCATCAATTTTATATGACCATTGTTAATAGTTTATAATATTTGGGAGATAAATATTTTTCTAATAAAAATTTGGTTGAAATTTTTTTGATATCAGGCCTAGTGATTAGGAATCTAAAATAATTATTATACACGATACTAAGAATCATACAATTATTTTTATGAATGATATTCTTATCAATGTCTATCAATATGATTGTTTGTCGAGAATAGATAAAGAATAAATATTAGAAATTAAATATAGTATGTTTTTTATTTTACGTCCAATGCTTCTAATAAAGTGAGATCAGTTGATAAATATACTAAATATTCTAAGATGACGAAATTAAAAATTAAGGAAAAACGTTTTTCATCTGAAGGAAGTGAAAATGAATATGTAAATCATGCTAGGATAATGAAAATGATAGTTTTAGCTAAATATTTCAAAAAAATGTATGAAAATTTATAAGGAAAAAGATGATAAGACGGATTATTCAAAGCTTATTTGTAACTAATTTATGAATCCTAGTCATGTATAACAAAATTTCCATAGATTAAAAAAAAGATAAGAAAAATAGATTTCAAGAATGTTATACAAGAATAAAGGAAATAAAATTAGGAATGTTTATAAAACTTGGATTACAAGAAAAGGAGACATTTTATCTAATAGTTTTTCTATAAATTATAGTGTATATAAAAAATACTAGAGTTTATTCAAAATGTATAAATACAAACAATTGATTCAGAGATAAGGTATATTATGAATACTTGAAAAAATTAATATTGAATACTAATTATCCTAATTTTGATGAAAAATATTATATATATTTTGATAATATGTATAGAGAGCTTCTACCAATAAGTAACAGTTCTTGAATTGGTTTCAAAAACTCAAAACCTCATTTTCAGAATAATTATTTTTTTCCTAAAAGTTCTAGAATCTATAATAAATGTTATTGGTAGACACTATAAAAAGAAATGTTCTTTGTATAAATATCAATACTTTGGTATTCCCAATTAATATATTTCTATGGATTTATATTCTTTTAATGATAATTAATTTTTTTACATGTTGATCATATAAGTTCTTTAAAATAACAATTTTGGAACAAAGAACATCGGGGATCCATAATCCTAACTATTTTTTGGGAAATAATATATGTTCCAAAACAAATTATAGTTGGTATTTGGATATAATATATTTATAATACATGGTTGAAATACACCAATTTTTTTAGATAATTATAAAAATTAATGTTTGAAAAGTATCATTTAATGATAATGATGAAGGATAAATATACAATATAAGGGATATCCAGTATCTATGGAAAAAATTAATTTCAAATTAATTGTTTTTATGACTTATTAAAACCCTCATTAACAATACTCTTTTATGTGATGAATGATATCTTGGGAACATGAGGAATGATAAATGTATTGTTAAATGTTCAAAAGTTAAAATTATTCATTATATTTATAGGAATTAGAGTGAATACAAATTAAAGTAAGAAGATCATAAAATAAAATATCTACCTTGACATAGTGTAGTAGAATATAAATATTTTTCATTCTTGAAACAATAATAAATAGATCTTTCCATGATTGATTCAACATATGTGGTTGTTGGACGTTATTATTCTCAAGTTTTGTGGACGGAATACAAACATAAAAATGAGTTTTTGGGAAACTATTAATTTTTATGATAACTAAAATATTTATTCTTCTTCCATATTGGATGTTATAGTTTTCAATTAATGTTGTGTCAGGTACAAAACTGATTTCTTTACCATAGCCAAAAATTGAATAATGGTTTATGGGTCATTTGGGATGGGTGGGTATCCTGTCACAAATAAATTTCGTTGATATATAAATAAAATTATTTTTGGGTGGGACTATTCACCCCTACCAAAGAGTATTCACAATGGGATGATCCACCCATCAAAAGTAAATTTTAATAATTAAAAAATAATGAAAAAATATGAATATCTAAATAAAAAGATATCAAATATTAAAAAGAAATAATACTAAAAACAATATAAGAAATGCAATATAAAGAAATTTAAATCATTGAATTATTAAAAATATTATAAATAATGTTTACATTGACATGGTTATAAAATAAAAATAAATCACTGATATAGGATGTGATCTGGTGGTGGTGGTTGAGGGAAATCCATCCATAATCCAGGATTCTCATATAGTATGTACTCCATCATCTTCATGGGTTTCTGTTGTAGTCATCTACACATCTCCACTTGTGGATATTGATTCTGCGGATGGATCCATTCCTACTCTATATGCATAGTCTCTATAAACTCACGATGTGCTTATAGCTGCTCCTCATACTATGCAGTCGATGATGATGTCTCACCACAAGCTCCCCTTGGGCTAGATGACGACAGTGTAACGATACCATTATAACTCTCACGAATCAAATGAGACTTGTTACTAACAACTCACCCTTTCTCAAATGTATACTAAGACGCATGCCTCTATACTACATCATCAAATCATACAACACTAGAGGTTTGATCCACAGCCATGGAATGTCTCTCATCCTATGTCTGAGAAATCATGACCTCATAGGACTACTTCAATTGAAATTTAAAAATAAAATATCTAATTTTTTTAATACTCTTCATGAAACTAAATAATTATATTTACTAGAATATGACACTAACGACCACCTATAATCTCTCCAGTGATAGGATCCTTGCACCTGATCCGATAAACATCAAACTCCATAATATTGGGATACTTGACTGCCTATATGATTATTAAAAAAACGCTTCACATTTCAAGTAATATAAATTTTTAAAAAAGTTTCATTTACCTTCTGTTTTTTGATGCGTTCTAAATGTATGATTAATAGCTTGATTCATTACCAACTACCTCCTATTGTTTTTATAAGGCCTCGACCTTAAAAAATACATAATCTTGAGTTATGTCAATATTTTGAAATTATTTCACATTGAGGATATTTTCAAGTTTATCACTTTAAAGAATTAGGCCATAAATATTACATAATAGACCCAAAAATTACATGTGGAATGTTACACTCAATATCCACATTTTCCACCAAATGAAACCCTTTAATCAAAACATGATTTCATTTTCTTGATAAAAATCTTCATCACATCATTCATTCTATTACCCATCCTTATAACATTTGGAAAACATTTCAAAAACATGGGTTGTAGATAAACAGATCACTAAGGAATATAAAATAATGAATAAAACCATTAGTACTTGAATATTTAAATCCCAAGTCAACATTTTCAAAAAATATTACTTTTTATTTATAAAACATAAACAATTTTTCTTACATCACGTAATCTTAATATTCCTAAAAAAATTCATAGAAATCATAAAAATAATGGTAACATGTGGAATCCATATGATACTTATATTTTATATTTCATATCTATATAGGGAGTAACCTTCATAGTTACATTTGGAATATACATAACAATATTTTCCCCAAATCTCTTATGAGAAACCATAACGATTACCTTTGTCATGTTACCCAATTCATTAGAGAGATATCACGGGCTCACCCGCCTTCATTTTATCATTAAACCACCCATACAAAAAACAACCCTAGAACCATAACACGAGGATAAAAAATAAAATCATTTTAAAGTAAAAATAACATTTTCACTTTTTCATTCACAAGATATCATTTAAATATATTGACATAATCAATCAAATATAAAAGACACTTTTAAAATAGTTAAAAAGATGATTTTGGAAATAAATTGTCACATACCACATTGAAGCTTTCAATTTAATTAATATTTTAAAACATCAATGTTTATATTAAAGAATCCTTAAAACAATTTTTAAAACATGAAAATTAATGAAAAAGATAATTAAGAATAAATCATTGAAACATTTAAAATAATATTTTAGTTAAAAAATACCTTACCACTTGAAAAATACATGAATAAAAATAATTAAATTTTAAATTTTAACAAATATTATAATATCATGAGATTAAATAGATACATGATATATTATGTCAAATAGAAGTACATACACTATATAAAATAGAATTAGTTCATAACAATAAATAAGTTTTAATGGAATGTAAATTGAGGGGAAATCCTTTACAATGATCAGAAACATAGATTAAGGATAAATAAATGAAGTAATTATGTTTGATAAATATATATACAGCCAATATAAGTGTATAGTCAGTTCAAAATAATAAGAGTTATTTTACACATATTCATGGAAAATCAAAACCAATGATATAGATATTTAACTCCATAAAATGAGATTGTGTTATGATTTCTCTCACAAAGATACATATGTCAATAAAATGGATCAATTATGTGTATTCAATATAAATACAAATATGTAAAGTATAAATAAAATTTATGATATAAAAATTTATTTCTCAGATAATTATATCACAACATAATCAAGAAGTAGATGTTTATCCCAAAGAATTGAAATTGGGTTAAGAAGTTCCCTTACCTTGAGTCAATCATGTCTTGTTTGTTATTTATATTCTAGAATAATAAACATAAGATAATTTCTACTTGAATGAAAACTTCATTAATTTTTATAATTCATTATATATAACTTACTAACAAGTAATAAAAATTACATAATTATTTAAGTTCATATTGGTTGTTTTGTATATATTCAGTACTAGAGTCAAAAATGAACTTGTTCTCATGCAAATTGTCCATGTAGTCAAAATTACATCATAAAAAAAATATTATTACTGATTTAACTATCATATATATCCAGTATATATGTATTGATAATATTTCATTCCAGTTTGAGATAATAAATGATATACACCGTTCAAGGAGAAGGTAGGTCGTACGTATGCATGAACGGTAATTTTATTTCTTTCTCATATTAAAAGAATGAAAACTAACTGAGAAATATGTATATTATAATTCCATTATAATATATATGTTATATATATTACATAATTTAATTAACTTCATCCATTATATGTTCCATTTATGGAATGAATGAGTCATATCACATTGAGGGGGCGGTAGTCCACACTTTCTCAAATGAAATTATCGTATTTACACATTCTGGAAAGAATAAATGTATATTGTAAATAAAAACTACAAAAGCATAGATAGAATATAAATATAATATATATCATAAATTAATATTGTTATATCATTATGTCCACCATGAGATGTGGTATGTAAAAATTTAACAATCATTGTTTCGTGAGGCTGTAGTTCACCTTATACAGAAGCTGTATGTTTTATATCCATTGGAAGGAGGATTGTGTAAGTTTAGGTCGAACCCTTAACGAAAAGAAATTATAGAATATTTAAAATAATTGAATTGTTTTTTATTAATATAATACAAAGAATATAAGGAGTGAAGAAGGAAAATAATATAAAGAATCTTGATAAAAGACGTTGCTTCTAAATCGTGTAACAATTTTATATTTGGGCCAAAAGGATTTCTTGTATTTACTTAATCTCATTGTAAGGATTATAGTAGTAAGTTAGAGATGTTTGGGGATTATTTAATCAGATTTTGGATGAAACTAGGGTCTTGATAGGTGTGATTAGGTGGTAAGATGTGGTGCCCTTTTATTAGAGCGTCGATGGCCACTTTAGGAGAGTCTTGAAATATTATTTTACTATATTATTTTGACTTATAATAATTATAAAGTCAAATAATTCTAGGATAATATGAGGGTATATTAAAAGCCTGTCAAACAATATATTAAATTCAAGTTTGTGTCTCAAATGTAACCTTATCTTTTGGCTTTATCCCTTAGTTAAATAAATTAACTCTTACCATGTCTTATTGTATTTTTACACGGTATGCTTAATATATTTACAATAAAATGACAAGAGAAAATCAAGTGGATCATTAATGAAAATTTTAATGTTATAAATGTAATTTTATAGAATAATATATTTGTGTGACAATTATATAATTTAATAAAATAGTATTTGTTTGAAAAACTCATTTATATCAATTTTGACACTATTTAGTAATTGATTTTTTAATTTAATTTCTACATGATTAATTATAAAAAAATAAATTAACATAAAGATAAAATTTCCTAATAATCCAAAAAATATTTAGATTGAATCAACAGTTTCAGGTTTTATTTATTTTAATATTTATATTATCATTTATATTAATCTTCCATTAATAAGATAACCACTACATCATGATTGTGTCATATGTAAATTTATTTATGTAATGTTGGAAATTTATTAATAAAATACCATGATGTAAGAAATATTTTTATATTTATAATGAATATTTATAATCAAAGTTATCAATTATATAACCCCATGTCTATTTTTTAGTAAAAAGATACATTTTTATGTTATATATCGCATTACATTAAATTAATTATTATAACAAGTCATTATCACAACAATGTGAATCCACAGAGCCCTAAAATAGACGCATTGTTTCTCATGGTCTTCCATATCTCATAAAATAATATTATGACACATTTTAGTGTAGTTTTATATAATAATAATTTTACTTTTACCCTTATTTACCTAATATACCTGTTAACTATAGTAAATAAAAACAATTACTAAAGGTATTATTCATAATTTCCAAAAATAAATGGTACATATTTAAATAATTTGGGAATTATGATTATAAATATGAAATGTATTTGATAAAATTAAAAGAACATAGATTTTATTAATTAATTTAATATTAATTCTTGTTTTTAAAACCAGAATGTGGGTTTTTAATAAGTAAAATCCATCAAAAGGTTGACATGTGTTTATATCAAATTTCAATGACCATAATTTCATTAAATTATAAAAAATAGTACAATTAGAATTTAAAACCAATTACTATTTTAATATTACTATGTAAATAAATTAGATGAAATGTCATTTTTGAATTAAAAATCAGTATTTTTCACTATTAATTCAAATAAAAATATTATCAGAAAAATACAAAAATTTCCCCAAAATTTAACTTTTAAAGTCCCTATTCTAAAGAAGATGTTTATTTTGTCAAATAAAATACATAAAATTGAGAAAAACTAGATTTCAAAAGGTTTGTCCATAAAATCATGTCAAGAATCCTTTTAAATATATTAGAGTAATATATGATGAAAATTGAGTTCATTTTCATTTTAATCCTCTAAAAATTATTAGAATAATGTAAAAACATTTAAAAAACATGTGTAATAATATTTTAGTTATTTTTATTCATTATCACCAATAAAATGGCTAATAATTGACTTCTATTTAAAATAGTAATATTATTATTGTATTATTTTTCTGTATAGCTCAGTGTTGTGTGCAACGTGAGATTTAGAAGAAACTGGTTGTTGCGTATCGAGTACTCTATCATAAAAATAATACCCTTTGAAATAAAATTATATATATTATTCATAAGTAGAAATATATATGAAAATTTATTATTCTATAATTAACTTGATAGTAACATCCTTCCCCCCTTTTGGAAATTTCAACCTCACAATTTTAAAATTGGGATTTTTAACTTCCTTGAAAATACCACATCGGAAAAATAGTCCATAAAACAATCTCATTAAATTAATGAAAGTGAAGTAAAGAAGGTTACCCTAGATAATATACACTAGGATTGCTTGTATGAAAAAATGGAGATGGAATAAAAACTAACCATCATGTTCTAATGGAGAGTGATAAAAACCTAATCTAGGGAATGTCAACAATCCGAAAACCGCAAACTTATTATGGGTTAAATTGCCTTTGATTTCCTAGTAGGAAATTTTAAAGGACAACAATTTTATAAGGGCTTTCTCATAAATATTTATAAATCATTTATTTCATAGACAGATGACATAAGGTAAGATGCATACATTAGATGTATATTATCATTCTTTAGTCAATTTTCATAATAAACTCATCTTTAATTACAATCGACGAGTATTTAAGATGAATTTTTCACACAAGATGCACTATAATCAACATCTATAGAATAATATATTCGAAAAAAGGTTAACTATATATTTCTCCATTCATTAGAAATTATGAAAAACCAAAATAGTTACTTCAAAAAAAGATTATTCCCCAAAAAAATAATCCTTCGTAAATACATGTACTACTTTTAATCTCTAATGTTCAATAATAATACCCAAAGTTCAACATAGAAAATTCAGAAAAAAAATTCCCTTAATATTCCATAAAATAATTCAACTAATATTAAAACCCCAAATTATAAAGTATTTTACAACATAGTCTTCCTAGATAAATTTTACCATGTATTTCCAAATAATATGAATCACTCTTAACGTCTCAAATTGAAAAGTAATTAGCCTAATCACATATTCTCCATGAAAGGTATATAATTTACAAAAGTAACCTAATTACCATAATTCCAAAATTAAATCATAGAATATCCCAAAATAAAATTCAAGTGTTCCTATGTTAAAATACCATAGTTTTTTATTTACCTTAATCATATGATGTTCCCAAAATAGAAAACTTATTCCAAAATAACACTTATCACTTAATCCAGAAATTATTTTCCAATCTCGTGGTTATCTATTCATTGAAATATATGTATCTCAACTCAAATTATTCTTAATCTATAAAACCATTTAACTAAATAGAATAATTAATACTAACTAGTGAATTTTTACAGGCTAGTGGATGGTGATAAATCATTGTCGCACTTTGGTTGTGCATTTGATTCACACATACATGTCTGATACGATAGGTTTTAACTCATCCAATGAGTTGTCTCTTTTTATAAAACACCAAAATAACCATAATAGGTTTTAACCACAAAGTTTATAGTATACCTCTTATTTCTATCCCAACTCATAATCAATTCAACATCTTAACTCATTAATCATTATATATATTGACAATTTTTTATTTCACCTCCACATGATTTAATAAATCTATTCAGTAAATAAATAACATCGTACCATGATCATGGTTTCTAAATAGTTTCATCCTCATTTTGCTCACATGGGTATATGGTCCATGCATTTCCATGATGATTTAGAGATTCCACAAAATCACATTTCTCTTTTATCCAAATACATTTTGTACAACTTGGGTCATATGGGTGTTCATATGAAATTGTTTTTGTAAAATAATTTTCTATGAACTATAATTTCAAATCATTAGATAAGACTTGATTTTTATAAATCATTCAGAATGATTTTATCTTGAAACATTAAATTATGGGTAGTTTTAAAATTCCTTAAGTATGTGATGAATGACTATAAGTTATAAGAAAATATAAAAAGGATAACCAATGATATACTTTTTCAAATCCATTTTCAAAGTCATAATATGATTAAAAATCATGTTATAGGATAAAATATCTAAATATTCCTTCATAATATTTTGATCTCGTGATGTGATATTACAAAATGAATGATTGTGTTTATGTCTCGTGGTGGGATCTCGTGTAGTGATCAACACTTCCTTTGGATCTCATAGAGGGATCTTGCGCAACACTCATGATTATGTTTGAAGCTCACACCCGGATTTCATGAAAAGAACGAAGAGGAATCGTGACCATCTCTTTCAAAATCAAATGAAGATAAATGAAATTATTGAAATAATATTGGATATCATAGTCATTCAAATTCTCAAGAACCACATGATTATATTGGATTCTCAGGATCAAATCTTGCACAAAACGTGAATGGGGACTCACACCAAGGACTTGCGTAAAGCGTGAATGGAGACAAAGCACTCATGTAAAGAGTGAATTTTTAAAGACGACTTTTGGTCAGATATCTCACAAATTGCATATAGATATCTCACTCCAATATCAGGGAGATAATGATTCCACTAGGGTGGAAGGTCGTCCCAGATTGGAAGATATTATTGTTTTTGTTGTATAAGTATAAATACCACCCTAACATGTCCTCAATGATTGAAGAAAATATTCTTATAATATATATTTGAAGCATCACCCATGAAGGATTCTTGTGGAGGGTACTCAGAAAAGAGAACCATGAATAGGTATTGTGGAGGAGTATACATTATTGACATCGTGCAAGTGTTAATCTTGATCTAAATAAGGTCTCAATAATGGAAGGACTGTCTCAAGGTGTTTCACATGATCTAAATAGGGTATAGTGTATAGAGTGAAACCGTACTCACACCAGGATCATACACAATTCATGAAATATAACACATATAATGGAATTTTGAAAAGTGTAAAAGTGGACTCTATCTAGGAACTCACACTTAGTGAGAAATAAGACTCATTAAAGGGATTCTAGGAAGGGACACACTCTAGTGTCTCTTTCCAGGGTTATGAGAAAAAGGATACATGATATAGTCTTGTATAGGGGTATCACACTAGAATCACGTGCATTGAGAAACGCAAATACATTTCCCTTTGAGTTGTATCAATATCATATCATAATTCTAAAGGGACGAAGAATACATTGGATGATCAAAATTCAAAAAAATTCATAAAAGAATTTTATACTCTATTACATTCAAGGCAGTGAATGGAAGACTTTGAATCATATGAATATATATCCAAATAAAGGGTTATTATAGTGTCTACAGTAAAGGGATGTATGTTCTAGATTTTTGTAATTTGTAACTATTGCATCAAGGTGTTTTCATGCAAGTTAAGGAGCCTGCCAAAATGTTCTTCAATAGAGAATCTTCCTAAAATTGAGGATTCATTCATTAGTGATAAGGAACGGGAATACATGTACATAAACTCTATGGGGAAATTTTCTAGAGATGTGAGAAAAGTAAGAGGAAGAATATGATCCTTTCCACCGACAACAATCTTGATCAAGAGACAAATGGGGTGACCCTTGGGAAAGTGTGAGATAACCCTAAACCATGTAAAAGAAGTGAGAATAATGATAGTAGTGATATATCCAAAACCACTTAATTTTTTTGTGATAATTGGTGGATTTAGTACATTGTCACATTGTTCTTGTATTCACATTTTACATATCCTAGATAGAGTTAACCATGAAAAATGGTTGTGCCTCATGTATCATTTCATTTTTATTCACACATTGATATGGAAAAAGGAGAGAAGATTGTATTATTTAATGAAATCATAGTATCTAAAGAGGATTTTTTAAATTATTTCATACCCTAATTCACCCCTCCCTCTTATGGTATTTAACCTAGTCAGGCTATTAGTTATCGTGGATCGACTAACAATGGTATCCCATTTCGTAACAATTAATGCCCTTAATTTGTATGTGTAAAAATTGTAAAACAAATATTGATTTTTAATTTTCCGATTCAAATATATAAATTGAAGAAATTATTTTATTGGTAAATATGATTGCAACACAATGGTAGAAATGAATATTAAAAATGATAAAAATAATTATTTATATTTTATAAGATGTTTATTGAAGAAAGTATTGTTTTTGTTAAGTATAATAATGATTTTTATCAGTTATAAATACTCATGAGATATAAGGACAAAGAAATATCCAATAATAAATGAGAAAATAAGGGATCATATATGGATCATGTCATAAGGAGTGTGAGAATTGGGTGGTCCAAGTCCTATATAGTCTGTGCATGTCGGAATAGGTGTGTGTGGTGAGTGTGAATGTGTATATAGTATCTCATTCCTAAAATATTTGTATAATAAAAGTAATAAGTGACTGAATACATTGAAAATCCTAATATTGAGCCTAAATCTTATGTGTTGTGGATAAATTGTGGAACTAGGAACTTGAACTCAAAGTGATAATTTCTCTTTCTTGGAATCACATGCCCTACTGCAAACATAAACCATTCAACTCTTCCATGGTTAAAATCACTAAACCAAAAATGATATCATTGGAAAACTATATTGTAGACCCTTGAATGGGCAATCCAACCACTATATTACAATTCAAAACATAGAGACATAATTTATAAAACTCACAGAGCTTATACAACCACCATGGACGACAAAATGAATTTGATTTCATAATGGTGTTGAGATAAACCTATGGTCATGTTTCACATTGATTAATCTCAATGATGAATTAAAATATAAATTTTATATTTATTTTATTAGGTGGATAGCATAACCTACCAATTATTTCATCAAAATGATACCATTGGAACTTCTTCTATCACTTGCCTCCATGAAATTACCTTCATCATCATGTTATCATCAATATTCTCTCATCACACTACTTCCACCACATACTACTGTCAACCATAATAACATTAGCCCTACTACTATTAAAAAAAAATTTATCACATATATCTATGATCCTCCACGAATAAATATTTCTATATAGATTGAAGGTCCATCTTCAAAAAATGAATCAAATGTTTTCATTCTCGACACTTTTATGACAAGGTGGCAGACCCTCATCTAAGAAGAAGATGTTTTGAACATTATCCATGACCGTGTTTCAATAAAAGTGGTGTTGAAATTTAAAAGAAGGTAATGAATTAATAAATGGATTATAATAGTTTATATGAATAATAATTTATCCCTACCCACCCATCAAGGATAGTACAATGATGGGAGAGAGATATTGACCCCTGAGTCCCACCTCCAGTAGGCCTCGGGTCAGAGACTAATATCATGGCTATAAAAACATTAGAAAATGGGAGACTTTACACTCTGCAATAATATATAATCAGGCTATAAAATAAATTATCCATAAGAAACTCCATGATATAATATAAAATAAACCAACACCTTCCCATAATGCATGTTTAAATAATATAAGGATAGAAAAATGTCTCCAAAGTAAATACCAAAAAGAAATGTTAAATGATTAATGAGGCATGATCTTGTAATGAAAATCATGATCCATATAATCATCCTATAGACATGGAAATTATTTTATATATAATTTTTGACCATATAATTATAGTAATTTGGGAAACCCAATTCCAATGTACCCATTTGAAAATAGTCCACTAATTCATCTCTGATCAAATTGGATAACCAAACTACACCAATAAAGGTATAATAACCAAACTTGTCCTAACCAAGGAATTCTCACCAAAAAATGAAAGCCTATTATAATAACATATTTAGAACCATATTAGGAAAGGGTACGCCGCACTACATTTCCTCTTATTTTCTTCTCTCACAGACTTACATCATACCTCCTGGAACATTAATCTATTTTGAATAATATATAACACTACCGCACAATAAAAACACAAAAAAACATGCCCACAGACCCCTAGTACATCTCATCATAACCACTTCCATAACCATAGCAGCAGTCAATCACTAACATAAAGGGAATAAACCTTTTTCCCTCCTCCTAAAATGCACGACCCCTATAATAATCCACCATTTAGCTTTGTCATATCACATCCCAACCTTGGCCCCAAAAATAATAAATGATCATATCACATCTCACATATAGACACATTTTTAACCACCAAGTGCACTATCAAACCTCCATCTATCATAGATTATGCATATCTACTCACTTATAATGGAGACATGGAAATAGTGGGTATCCATATATCCATTCTCACCAACGTGATTTTGAAAAAAACACATCTCATGTGAATATTTGGGTGTTGGAACATATTTATCGATGCATGTGGGTGCATATAGAAATAAAAATGAAAATAATGTATATATATACAGTCCACAAACAAGACCAACATATAGATTTACAAAAAAAACTATCAAACTCACAATACTACCAGTTTTTCTACAATCACTAAATGAATAACACCACACAGGCCACATGCCAGAAATTTTTCATTTCCATAAATTCCATTATCCCACCCATTCATTTTACTATTTATTAAAAACATAATTTAAACCCAGAGACTATATTTTATTTTTTCATTACATATTTCCAGCTATTTTACCAACCCAATCTCTAGCTATTTAAATCATTATTAAATAATTATTCCATCACATCTTTGTCTTGTCACACAACGTACGCATGAAACAGAAGAATCACATCATTCTAATTGAACCACCACCTCACCACACCAAAAGAACAAAAAAACACACTAACACCATGGTTCCCCAAAATCAAGACCAAACACTATCTCCTCACCACCAAAAAAGTATATCTAGACCAACTATCACCTCTCCTCTCCAAAAGGGATGCTGGACATTCCTACATTATCCCACACTACATTTCAACCATTCACCACCAACCCACAATGTGGACACACTTCAGAAATCACCATATATCATTTTATAAATTTACAAATGATATTTTATCACATTACACCCATTTATTTTATTTTAATTATCACAAATCCATAATCATGGCATACGTTTTCATTGGAAAAATATAAGTGGTTAGAAAATTTCAATTTTAGGGTGATATCACTAAAACCTCACACTAAGGGACCCAAAACACATATGAATAGAGTGAACGAAATCCTCCAATAATAAAAATTTTTCTGTGGGGAATTCAGCTCATACAGATTCAAAATCATATTAATATATAATTTGTAAAATAATTAGATTCAACCCCCCTTTCCACTTAAAATTTGATTAACTAATTAAGTTTTATTGATTAAACCAGAAAAACCAGGCTGCATAGAAAAAAAAGATAAAACCCGTGTTGCATGATTCAAAAAAAATGAAGGATTACCTACTCGAAAGTATCTTTCTAAACTCATTATGCACCATAAAGAAAAGAATAAATTCCAAGAAAACACAACTGTATTCAAAACCCCTGGATCAAAATACACCTCTTCAAATATCTATTATAATGCATCTCACACACATCTCAAACCACAAATACACCACCATAGTGAATCTAAAAAAATATGATAAATGGGGAAAGGGAATAAATGTTATATGTTATAACAAATCACCAATAAACAGCCGTTAGAAAAGTTATAATCAAATTAAGATGACATGGGAATGAATATAGTCATATAAAAGCTGGGGTTCCTCTAAAATGTAACATAGATGGTTGTTGTGAAATGAAAAATAATCATTCAATCAACACTTTTTGCAACCTAGATCTCAATGTTTTGACATCATGTGACCCATTCAAGTTGTGTATTCCCATTTTCGTAATTACATTGAAATTTCTGTCACCTTAGAATTTATAAAATTACATGTCATGAAATCAAAATTTTTAATGTGAATTTGTTTCATGGATTCCCCAATTTCCCATATACATCCCATCAAACTGAACTATGATATAATATTTTAAAAAAAATACACCTTTTTAACCTTTCCTGAAGTGAATTTATCACTACAACTCTGTTGCATCTCTAACCACCAAGGAACCCTACTGAGCCTCCACTGAAACACCTCAAGCACTCAAAATTGACAATGTAGTTGTCCTAGAAGGTAGATTCCATTACATCAAATACCAAAGAAATGAATCTTATCCTCAAGAATAAAAACCAAACCTGAATAATGGAAATTGTTCCAAACAACCATCATGTGAGATACATCCCAAGGATATCGTTGTACTACAAACACTAACATAGACCAAAATCAACTACAAAAACTCCCAATAACCTTCAAAAACCCATATCACCACACATAACCACATCACAAATAATCACTAGGTATAAGAATATCAACCTCCTCATTACCAAAAACAACCACTCCCATAAACAGCACAAAACATTTCCCCGACCACAAAAATAAGCAAATTACATCTTCTATGTCAATATATTAATCTCTTTGGGTGTACTTAACAAACCCTCATGGATTTAACACATCACCACTTCAAGAAATGTTTTACATATCATTACATAACAATACCCAAACATTATATAAAAAAGTTAGAAGGTAAAACATACAAAAGATCTGGATACTGGGCACGTATCTATATCTCATTACCTGATGTAATCTTTTATATATCAACATGTCTCCAAAACATGTCAACCAAGGGAATGTTCTTTATCTGCAGTAACATCTCATTGAAAACCTGGATATTTACTAGATATTCCACAAACATCGTGTCATCCAATATATCCAAGTTTCTCAAGATAATGGAATCTGATACGTCATGAATATAATGATAAAGGTGATATATTTGGATAAAATTGTGGATCCTATCTAACCATGGTTAAAATAAAAAAGTATACACTACCTCTCTAAATCACCCCAGAACCTCAAAATTCCCAACATATCCAAGAGAAATATTACTCCATGTGCCAAAATTCTACAACCTAAGTCGAGGAGAAACTATCAAGAACATGTGGTCCCCAACAACAAACACTAATAGTCTACTACAATGATTAACATATGAATTATTCTATTCAGGTTCTAATTTCATCGTCTCTCAAACCAACTAGACCTTTTCTATTATTCTATAAACCACTTTTGGAATAACGACTACTACCTCTCCAACCAATATCTAACACCACAAAGAATGACTTGGTCTCCTGTAAATTTCCTCAAATTTGAAAATACTGATGGATGAGTTGTAGAAATTATTACATGACAATTCAACCAATGGAATGTTTCCTACCCAATATCCAAAAAAGACTAAGATTCATTTACAAAATATTTTCTCTAGCATCTAGATGATTTACTTTTTCAGCATGTCTGTCAAAAGGGTGGAATGTTGTGTTGAGGCATAACAGAGGGCCAATAGCATGTTGTAATCCCCTCCATAATTGAGATGTAAGAGGTAGATCTCAATTTGAGATAATGGACATCCGAACATCATGCAACCACACCACCTCATCCACATTCCTATTATCCAAAGAATCCATGGTTCTTAAATCATTGATCACTGAGAAGTGGGTTGATTTTTTCAACTGATACATGTAAACCCATATGGACTCACAAAATCCGAGAGCTCAGGCTAACCTTAGGATAAAATAAATTGAAATTTCATCCCATTTTCAGTTATTAACATCCAAAATACTACAAAAAACTACCAAAAACATGATTTTTCCTTTACCTTCCTAAAAACAGAACACCTCAACAAAAACCCTACAACTGTCCATTTCTTCTTGAGCTACCAAAATTGCATCCTCATGTAAAGTTAAATCTTAGATAATACTTGTTGTACCAAAAAAATTGAGATTTTAAACTCAATAAGGACTCCCTCATGAAACACTATAAAAAAACATCCTTTGTGAAATGAAATTTGGTTCCAACCATCCTCCATACATCCCTCTAGTGCATCAATATTGAAAACAATATTGTAGATCAGATCTAACAATAAGTCTCTCCCACTGAGACTCATCCACATGATAAATTGGAGAGTACTATACCTAAGGTGTAGGATATCTCAAAATATTTATGATCAATGCATTGTCCATGACATTAGCCTTTTACTAAGGTGTATGATATCTCAAAATATTTATCCTAATGAAACTCTATCTTCAACCTCTATAAAAAAATTAGTTCACACTAAGAATAGATATAGATCAAACTCATCGGATCTTTAAAGACCACAAAGAACTCACAAATATGGTAATTCCACTACAACTTTTGTGAAAACAAAACAACATCTTGATCTAGATCATGTGTGGAATTATTATGGTCATGGGGATATAAATTACTATACCCATAAGAGATCACTTATCTTTGATTCATCAACATATATCCCAACACTAAATAGAATGCCTCTTAAAACAAGTAAAACATTAAATCCTCTTCAGGGAATTGAAGCACTTGAAAACTAAGAAAATTTCATTTCAAGTAACCGAACACTACCTATAATGAATCAGTCCACAAAAAAATTCCTTTTTTGTCAAAACTATCGACTGGGTGGTAAATCACGAAATATTGAACACAAACATCCAATAATAAACCATGACACCAAGGCATCTACAAAACTATTCAGTGTTCTTAAGCGATTCCCAAGAAAAAAATGTCTTCACCTTTGATGGGTCCACTACCCCCTACTGAGAATCTAAATTCCCAATGATGCACACATCTATAATCCATAACTCACTATTGGATAAATTCCCCTAAATATGGTGGTGTTTATGGACCTACAAAACATCTTTGATTCCTTGAATGTTTTTACACTAAATTTGAGTGGACCAAGATATCACTGATGAATATGATGAAAAACCTATCTAGGAACTTTTGAATCGAAGATTTTATAATCCCCATGAAAACATATAGTACATTTATAAAACCAAATGATACGAATAAAAACTCAATGTGCCCAAACTTGTATCTGAAGGCTATCTTTTGAACATCCTCTTATTTCACCCTCAAATAGTCATATACAGATTACATATCTATTATAGGGAACCAGATATATCCTATCAATAATTAGAACAAATCATCTATCCTCATAAAAGGGTAACCATTCTTTACCATTACCAAATTCAAACACTAATATTCTATTCCAAACATTATACTACAATCCCTATAATTGTAGAACTACAGTTGATCACACCATGATGATACACTAGGATATATAAACCCATTCTATATCAGATCGTCTATCAGAATCTTCAAATCCTACAACCCATAGGGTATCATCTGTAAATGATCAATTGAAATAAAAAACAAGGATGAAAGTCTTTCCTGAAGTCAACATCACGTCATGGTGGTATCACCTCAACCTCATTAGTAAAAACGTCCAAAAATTCCCAATCAACCCTTGGAATCTACACTATCCAGGCCCTTACAAATTGAACATACAACTCAACAATTAATGAAATAAGGGGATCCAAATTCTATATCCCACTTGAATATCATACACCCCAATCAAAACTAAATGTTGGTTATCCACATCCATATTATTTCCATCATACTTCCCCAAATCTAGCCACTAAAAAGTTCCCAACACCGTCTTCCAAAACCAATCATCCTCTATCATGTCAACTGTATTATGTTCACCTACATTAGACTACTAAAACAAAAATACCTGATCCAGATGAGGATGACATCTAGGATCCATATTTAAGGGGAAAAATAATTATCTAAGCCTACAAGTGTGGAATTTTATTCAAATCTATTTTAATTCACTTCATTCATTGTATCCTTCCACAAACAAACCCACTCAAACAAGAACACAAGTCACCATGATTCTTATACCTCTCCTGGGTGTGTACTCTAAAAACAATTATGTCTCGCTTTTTATTTCAAAAAACAATGGTTCTATGAACTAGTTCATAGGGGGTAGAATAACTTGTGATAGATGGTGTCCCTAGCCTATGTCATAAACTAGGGTTAATGAGAACTATTTTCCTACTAACTTTGGAAATTCTCATTGTTCCTAACTCCAAATCCCATATTATTTCTTAACCATAAACCTATGATACCACTCCATAATGACCCCCTCCCAGTTAAGATACTGAAATGGATGATATAGATAATGACCACCACCCCCCCCCCCCCGAGTCCCACCACTAGTAGGCCATGTGTTAGAAACTAGCATTGAGGCTATAAAAATCTCATAACATCATAGGCATTTCAATTTGTATTTATATAGTATTTGGTTATTATATGAATCATCCATAAGAAACTATATTATATAATATAAAAAACCAAAGTCATCACATAATGCATGTATAAATAAAATAGCTGTAGATAAAATTCCCCAAAATTAAATACCAAAAAGTAAAGCTAATGCAGTGATCCACAGACTATATAAAGTTCTAAGATAGTAATATTCATCAGAGTCAACATAATTCCCCTAGAAACCTATAAATTAGCTTATATAAATAGCGATATCATACAAGTATACAAATTAATAAATCCCAAGTCTCTCATGAATTTATGAAAATACAATACTAATGCACCTGTGAGAAAGCAACATAACCAACCAATACCTATATAGGTATACTAATCAAACTCATGCCCACAGAGGGATGCTGACAAAATATATAAAGACATGTATAATAATATAATATGAATTATATTGATAAAGGATATCATTCAATTATTTCCCACATATTTTCAACTCTCACATCCAATCTTCTTACGTCCTAGTGCTCTCATCTCTTCCAAATAATATATAACATCACGAAATAACTTGATCACACCACATCATGTAAATAGAAATCTAGGATGTCAAATCGTAATCACCACCATAACCAGAGTAGTAGGGTATCATGAACATGAATGAAATTAAACTCATTCACTCCTCCTAATATGCATGACCACCACATATACACCACCCCACAACACGATCCTATCACATCCCATTCAAAGACACCTAGGAAAGTTCACCACAGTATGAACAAATCATATATAACTTGAAGACACCAGGTCTATCACCAAGTACACAATCAGACCTCCAACCATCATAGTATATGAATATCTACTCTCCTAGAATAGGGAACATGAATGATCGGGAAACCATCAATCTGTCCTCATTATAGAGATTTTTGAAAAAACACCTCCCATGTGAATATATGGGTGTCAAAAAATAGTACATGATCAAGGTGGGTGCATATTGATGTCATAAAAAATATAATATTAAATATATATTAAATCCAATCACAAAACGACATATGGGTTCACAAAAACACTATACAATTCACATCACAACCACTGCTAAATGTATGAAAACACACTTGCTAAAATACACAAAATTTGTATTTCAAAAAAATTACATTATCCATAACTCCCATTTCAACATTTACCAAAAATAGTATTTAACCACATATCCCATATTTTATTTTTTTCATTTTTTTTCATTAATCAAAACAATCCCTGGACATATAAATCATTATTAGATAATTATTCCACCACTAATTTGGATTCTAAAACAATGCAACCATACATCACAAGAATATCATCATTTCTTTTGAAAAATCACTTCACTACCCCATAAGCATGGAAAAAAAATCATCACCTCACAATCCTAGATGAATTTCCAGACAACCATCACCTCAACCTCCAAAAAGCATGACAACCCCATGAATCAACTAATCATCAAAAAAAACTTGTCCAAACAAAAACAAAATACCCCACACCACATCAAACCCACATATCATCCTCACAAAACCCATACATAGATAAAAACATAGAAAATATCATTTTATATATTTACAAACAAGATTTTATCAAAATCCCAATAATTATATTATAGGCATTATCAAACATTCCATAACGCTTGGGAAACTATTTATTTACAAAAATATAAGTGGTTATCCAATTTCTATTTTAGGGTGATACTAAAATAACATTAAAACCATTTATACAAAACAAATATCAATACAATGAAAAATAATCCCCAAAACCCATAAGTTTTAGTGCTTCATTAACCCTGTATGGACACAGTATCAAAATAATATTAATGTCGTAAAAGCATGAGAATCAGACCCATTATACCTTTAATTTTAATTAACCAATTAATTTGTCTTGATTAGTATATAAAAACCAATTCCCTTATATAAATAATATTCATAGCTCTTTCATGATACACCAATGTGATAAAATGTGAGATTCCATGCCATAAGGATTCTTTTTGAACTCAGTACGCACTATGAGGTGAAGAGAAAAAGACCACAAACCAAAAACAAATGAACAAACTCATGGATCAAACAACAAAAAAAATACCAATCACAAAACATCCAACACACACCCCAAATAAAAATTACACAACAACTATGATTCCTAGAAGAATATCTTAAGGATAGCAAAGGGATAAATATGAGAACCCAACATAAATTCCCAAAAAATAACCACCAAAGCCCATAAAATTGAATCTTGAGGAAAAGGTACGGAAGATCCTTAGAAGAAGGATATGTTTCCTCCAACATGATAAAGATATGGATACATCCAAATAAAAAAATAATAGGTCTATAAACCCTTTTTATAATAAGGATCCTATAGTTTCCCTATCATGTAACCCATTCACTATTTGAATTCCCATATTTAATTTTTTCCCCAAATTCATGTCTCGTTTTTTTATGATTACATATAATAAATTAAAATTTAAAGAAAATATTTTGTTACAAATACTACTCCATGTCTTCAAAAAATCCATGAAATTAGATGACAACACAATCTATGAACCACTAATTCACATTATGTTAATATTTCATGATGGGAATTTCTCACTGAACCTCTATTATACCTATAATCACCATGAAACCTCCTCAATACTACTCCAAAAGACCTTGAACATCCAAAAATGACATAGTAATGGTCTGGGAAGGCACAGAACTTTAGATATGCTATGTGGTAAAACTGGGTATGGATAATCTCAAACTAGCCACTAAAATAGATTGATTCCACAATTTCATTTTACAGTTGACATGAATAATGGGGAGAAGTAATTAAATGGGGGGGGGGGGGGCTATGTCATGATAAATGAAGTTGTTCCACGTAAATTATGTTAATGTTTTGGTCAGGTCACCTACATTGATGCAATATTTGAAATATTTTGGAATCATTTAATAATGATTCCTTGTTGGATATTGAATTTATTAATAAAATAAGGATGGATAATATTTGAATTAATATATATCTAAAGATAATGACATAGAAATATGGGAAATTCAATGACATGTTTTTAACCATAGATACAATAGAATATAATTAAAAAAGATATATTTATTTGGATTATAAATACAATTGATTTTAAAATTCCAAGTGAGGAAATTACATTAGTTATTGGAAAAATATATTTCGGAGATTTTAGAGCATGAATATTGGATTCAATTGCCTATAAATATAGGTCATACTACTATGAAATAAGTGGGGGATGCGGATTAGGTTTTTATTTCTGATTTTAATTGTTCTGTTTTTGAAGTAACTACATATTAAAATTTTCAATAAAACACTTTTACATTCTCATTCCTCATATATTTGCATATATTTATCTATCTATCTCTCTCTTTCACCACCATTATCTCTTACACTCATGGTGGTGAGTGACTAACCCAAATATTTTCCTTTTGGAAGGTTTTAACAGTGTTCCTAATTTTGACTCTTTATTTCCTAATGTTTTTATTTGGTTTGTGGTGAATGAGAGAGAAGTGTATAAGTGGGGTGATCATCCACCACTACATGATTCTCAAACATATATTTATTCTCAACCAAATAATAATTATTTTCCATCACTTATATAAACAGTTCAATATATATACACTGTAAGAAAAATGTTATATATCAACGGACCAATTGCCATGGTTTTCCAAAACTGTGGATATATGTTTTTATAGAAAGTCTATAACCATGTATTATAAACAACTATGGATATAGGGTATAATTTTGAAGGATATGTTCATGGTTTTGTAAAACCATGGCTATATAAATTTTTGTTTGAAATATATATCCAAGGTTCTATAAAACCATGGATATAGATTGTTTTTGCAAGGTATATAGCCACGATTTCTATTAAACTGAGGCCATAGGGACTTTTTAGTAGACTTATAGCTAAAATTTCTATAGAACCATAACAATAGAAATTTTACCAATGGCTACTGCCACCGTTTGAGTAAAACCATGGCTATGGATTTTTTTTCAAGTGATCTAGTAATGGTTTGAGAAAACAATTGTTATAGAGTTTTTTCAAGGGTTATAGCCACGGTTCCACATAACCATGTATATATGTCTTCACCCCTAGAACAGGAAAAAAATTAATCCATAAAAATATGGTTGGAGGGGTTATTTCAATGATTTACATTCTATAAAAATGGTTTTTAACAATATATATAACAATATATATAAATATATACCCAACTGCATCTATGGTGTAGTGTTAAGGTGTTAGGTTCACATAGTTGAGGTACGTATATCGAATTAGGATGAGTACACATTATTTTTGGCCTATACCCATAGTTTACATGGATTATAACCATGATTTAAAACTATTTCTATAGCCCTATTTCAATGGTGGAAAACTATGTATTTAACCCAAGTGTCACTATGGGAAGCTATAGGGGTTGTAGCAACTGTTTATAATACCATGGAAATATCTTTGTTTCCACGGTGGAAAATAGTGTCTATATACCAAGAAACATGTGGCAGTATAATTTAGGTATGGATATGCCAATAATTTACATGGCTATCAAGAACCATGAATATAGATTATTGCTTCAATTTTGACCCATATAGATTTGATTATTTTCTGTTACTACAAACAAAATTTATACTTATGGTAGTTTATTGTTCTTTAGAGATAAAATCGAATTTGATGAATCTAATTCATTAGTTCTATAAAACCCTCTACTAAGGTGTTCTTATCTCCCTTTTATATTAAAATATGTGAGATTCAATTGGTTGAACATATCTCCCAAGATTTCTAAATATCACAGTCAAATTAAAGGGTAGAAACATAGGTACAATGGGATGAATTTTTAGATTGAATAAAAAACGATAATGAGCAATGAAATAACTTCAGAAACTATCCCTAATACCTAGAAATTTCATCTCTAACATACATTTATTTTATTTTTATTGTATCTGCATGTTAATTTTTGGTTTTAATTCACTTCCTCAAAAATTATTTTTATTTTGTTAATAAAATATACAAATTAAATTGGGAATAGTGTGTGATTGACTATAATTCGTCTCAAGTGGGATTCCCATGGTCACCTACTGTGTTGCACTAGGAAATATAATAGTATATTTTGTAGCATGACATAAAAGGAATGTAAAACCATATAACAAATTAGTTTGATACAAGGGGTATTTATCTCACAATTTTTTTCACATATTTCAAAAATATTTAATTTTTTTCTAAAAATGTCTCAAAAATAATATTTGTCCAGGATGAATTTAAATTACAATTATTTTTTAAATATTGATAACTCACATGTTAAATAATAGGAAATAATAGTTAACAATGATATAGAATTATGGTTCTAAAGGTATAGAGACACAATAATTTACTTTATGATAAATTTGGAATTGATATATTATTGTTTCCATGTATCTACAGAACTACTATAGAATAAATAATCAGAACCAATGGGGGAAGAACTATCCCCACTTATTTTTCAAGATGATGAACCTGGGGAGGCCATGAATGAATTACATAAATATCAATTACACCACTATCAACCATTAAATTAGGATATTCATAATGAATATTAGTCATCAGATGTATATATGTGGGTTTAATTACACTTTAATTAGTTTTATATTGAATTTCTAGGTTTAAAAATGTAGATAGATTCACCTATATATAAAAAAGAATCACCACCTTTGTATCTCACTCTAGATAAGGAATAATAAATAACCCAAGTGGTTGAGTTGATGTAAATAATAGAGAATCTATATTACATGTCTTCATCTACTAATAGTCAAATTCTTGAGGGATTTTCCAATGATGATGAAATTGAAGATGAACAATCATAGGGGTATGATCTTATCTTGAACTAAAGCTCATCTTATTGTATTAAAAATGAATTAATATTTTATCAAATAGTTTTAACTTTTTATAGTTACATTAATCTTTTATTACATTTAGTATTCATGATGAAAAGGATTATAAATCTGGTGAGGAACTCATGAACCTCCCCAAGCTTGTAAAATATTTATTTGAGGGACTGAAAGAGGTGATCCAAATGGTATTTCATATGGAAACTAAGATACATTCTTCCAACATTAATGGTGAATATTTTGATATTGATTCATATTGTTTTAATTTATTTTGAAAACAATTACCCTCTAACATTAGCATTTTTTTATTCTATTTATGAAACATACATTAAGAATCAACTATAATAGTGAATAAGTGGATGTGAAAGATGAAAACAAGAAGGAGGAGTAATAATTCATTATATAACAACCACCATACAATTTATATCTCATTTACATAGGGGTATATGTGGTGTATTATATCCTTCAATTAAACAATAATAAATATGATGTAATATATGATTGAAGCAACAACATTTGCTGGTTTAAATCAAGAAAACTCCACCCACCATCAGATTTTGGATAACAGCCCATATGACCCATTCGGTTGAAGTAAAATCCCAATTCCCAATTGGGGGTTTTAGAAAAAAATTTATTTCTATTTTCACAATTCTGTATGTATTAGTTTAGCAATATATTAGTATGTATCCTCCAATTCCCCATTCTTTTTTAGCTCACATTGAAATATATCTTTTACTTTTATGAGTAATATTATCTTGTATATCTATGATGATGTTGTAACACATAATACCCTCAGTAAATTTAAAAATATTAAAGAGCTTCATATAAAAATAGTATATTGCATTAAATTTATTTATTTATTTTTTTCATCAATATTTTTAAAAAAATTGAGTATTAAAACTGTATTTTCATGTCCATATGAAGACTTTTTCTAATTTTTAATCTATGAGACATGAGTTTCATAGGAATCTGATGATTAAAGTTTTTAGTATTCAATGATAATAATATGAATGAGTGATGTGGAAAATTGATTGATTATATTGAATTATATGCATTGATTTAATGAATCCCTATTTAAGAAAAATTGTTGATTTGTGTAAATCAAAATTTCAATAAAATTTATACACATTGAATTTATTAAATTCATTTTGATTGATTTTTAATTATTAATAAATTCAATGAGTTATTTAACAAACTCATATTTTTCCCATTATCGAGATAACTTATTAAACTCATAATTTCTATTATTTCTTGAGAGTATTTCTTGAGAAAACATAGGGAAAGACACCTATAAGAACATTTGATAGAATTTTTAAAACCTATGACAATTTAATGTCAAATTTAATATTATTGTGGAATTTTTTATGACTTGTCTTGTATTAATATGGACAATTTTTACATAAATACTTGTTTTTTCCATATAATCCATGGATTTAGTTAATAGTAAAAATATAAATTATAAACAATTTATATCCATTCATAATCTACTGTGTGTATTTTTTATGATATTTTAATGTTGATGTGTGGGGGTAAGGGAATTCATAGGGGAAGAGATGAATTAAGTTTAATGGAATAGGTTTGGGTACTCTTATGTGTATTGGGAAGCATTCATTATCATTCTTGTATTTTGTTTCAACACAATTTAAAAAATGAAAACTAAAAAATGGGTTGTGACTTTGGATAATCAAAATTCACCATTACTCAAATTATGATTCCATAATTGGGGGTTAGTGGTGGATTTTATGTTTTTCGAAGGAATAACTCTCAAAATGTTATAAAGATGTTAAAAACTAGTTTGAATCAATGAAACTGAATTTATTAAAAAAATAAATTTTTTGACCATCATTCACTTTATTAATTAAATCATGACCCTTATTTTAGTTTTTGGGAGTAGTCACTTTGATAAGGATGAATTAAGTTGTTAGTTTTTATATAATCTTTAATTTTTATTTATATATAGACCTAATATTGAGTCTAAATGTTCTATGAATCACTACCGAATAACCCAAATACTTAATGCTAGGTGGACCTTAATTCAAGTGATCATAACTATTTGTAATCATTTCTATTACAACGATGAAAATGTATGTAATTTTTTATTTTATGAAAATTAGATTGTATTCTCTGTATGAGAATAAATCTATGGTAATTTTTTATTTGAGTGGTCAGAGAAAAGAATTAATTGTCAGGTAATTTAAAACTCATCATGTTTAATGATAATTAATTTGGAATATTGAATGAAGAGAAAGAGAATATCCACCAAATTTCATGGGGAAAATGTTAAATACTCAGGGTTATTAGCTTATTTTATAAAAGTGAAGTTGAATTGGTATTTTATATGGAACATGAATATTTAATCATCAAATTTATAATTATTTAATTTTTTACATTGTAATTTATACTTTGGTTGTTTGATTTTTCCTCATTGATTTATGTTTGTATTTAATGTTTCTCCACAAGCATTGTTTTAAGTGGGGGTATTTTTTGCCTACATTTTTTACATGAATTTTTTTCATAAATATATTTATTTTTAATGTTTAATTACCATGTATAAATTGAAACTCTAATGTTTTGGGTAATATATTATTTTAATACAATATTAGAAAAGAACATAAAAATAAGAAAAAACATTTATTTTTTATGAGAATATTATTAAGAATTTTTTTTATTATTTTGAAGGATAAAAGGGGCTTATTGCTACCCCAAACACATGATATATAAGATAAAATAAACAAAAAATAATTAATAGGATAATAAAAGATAATATCTATATTTGGTTAAAGGGAGAATGTTTATAGGGTGTGGAAATGCATGTTGGGAGCGTGTATATCCTAATGGGTATGCACTGTGAGTGATTGTGTGTGTGTGTGTGTGCGCGTACACATGTGAGTAGAATCACATCCCCACAATAGACATTGTGGATGAGGAATAAAGGGATTCATATATTAAGATGTGTGATGTCAATTCCCAAATCAATATGTGATGGATATATCATGTCTCCTTTCAATTTAACTGAAAGAATCAATGTCTCTAGCTCAGACTTTCATGCCCCACCTCAAACATACGCCTATAGTTGCTTCTTCACTCCTTATCAATAAATCAACGTATATTTCAATAAAAAATGCATTAAAATACATGTAAAGCTCACGAACCACTCCATTTCAACACTTCAATCATGGAGATACCATGGATGAATCATTGGGAGCCCAGATGACAACCGTGGATAAAAATGAATGAGATATCCAAACAATATTAAGACGAATCATGGTCGATCAGTGCATTCATAAGCCCCAATACGGATTAAAAAATGAAGAAGTTAAGTGATTACATCAGGTTCATACTATCTTAATCCTATCCTATTATTTTGTTTCTACAATTAATCTTTTGTTTTGTAACCTTCTTCTATGATCTTGCTTCCATCATCTAGATACCATAAATATGCATCTAGCCAACTACTTACATCACATTCTACCATCATCCATGATCCCATCAACAGTAAAACTATTGGTACATATTTTGGTGGAAACATTTTTTCTCCTCGATTTGGGATGATACATCCATCAATTAAAGGCACATCTTTACCATAAGTAGCTAAAGTTCATGTTCTCAATGCTTACAATCCATGTCTCAGGATACCCATATCAAAAGAAAAATTTGAGACCATAATTGATGGACCTATATACTTAGACATGAGTTTGAAATATTTAAGATAGTGATGAATGGATATCGGGATGATCATAGCGTGCATGATCAATAATAAAATAGGAAAATGGTGTGAGGTTGATCTTGAAACACCACCTAAAATGGCTGGAATCCCATGTAACAATATAATATTGTCATGCATGTTTTAGAGGATAAATACATCATGATGGAATAATTCTTCGTATATGACACTATGAATTATAGTGGTACTGAAATTTTGGTTTTGTTTACCTATATGGTTCCATCTTTCAATTTTATATTGAATATGTGAAAGAAGATGCCACATGAAATATGTAATTTATCTTAACAAGAATAATGAATGTAGTTTTAATTGAGATAATGATTATATTGAAGATGTAGACATGTGGTTATGTTAATTCCATGTTCTCTCTTATATATAATATGGAACACAATTAAAAATAAATATCTTCACATGGATTAAAAAAAGAATCATTAAACAATTAAAATAGAGGAAATTATATTGTAGATTCAAAATATTTTTTTTGGATATTCAAAGGATAGATATTTAGATTCTATTTCATATAAATAAAATAATTTCTTATAAAAAATGATAATCACGGGAATGATTTGTATTTTTTTCTTTTTTTTTGGGTTTTTTTGTTACATAGTAATCATATTTTAATAAACATATTTTCCATTCTCTTTCATTATCCCTTCCTCACTCTCTTCCTCTCTTTACCCTTCTACACCATGACCTCAAACACTCACACTGGTATGTAATTGACTCATTGATTGGTCACAATCTAGATTTCATACCCTAGTAACTGGATAATCAATTTGATCATAAAATAGCTAGATGGGAATTTCTGATCTCCATGGGTTAGTGAATAGTACATGGAATGCAACAAAAAGATAGTGGGAATGATTTTCCACAACATTGAAGAAGTAAAATAAACAAGATAAAATTCAAATCAAAAGAAGGACCACTTTGAGTAATGTACTAGAAGTAAAATAGTAATTAAAAAGACCATACACTACATCCATGTACCAGAAGACAGAAAAAACTACCCAAATCCCAACTTGGATGCAACTCACCAAGTCTACAGATCAACAACTAGAACCACCTCTTGTGATCTATTTCCCTTGCTACATACTAGAATGAGGTAATCAACTGAAACTGATAGTCATAAGTAGCGTGTGAGCCAAATCCCAGTAGAATTTCAGCTAAGGATTCTATAACAAGATCCCAATTTCATATTAACAAAGAAAGATCCTTGAATTTTAAAAAAATATCAATCTAAAAATCATATTTAAAAAATCATGATTTTCAATAAAAGAAATATTGGGAAACGTTATAAATACATGATTCTCATTTCAAATGAAGGAAATTCATGTCGAAATATGTTACTACATTTAAAAAATGGGATATTTATACAAATGTAATATTTCAAAAATGGACTAAAAAAGAACTTTTATATAAAATAGTTTGTATCGATTCAAAAAGAATGTGAAATAGTTTAAAATAAATGAATATATCCATTTGAAAAAAACATACAGATTTATGATAATACTCCAGATATGGTATGATTTTTCAAGGCTATAAGTTCCCCACACACATGTGATACATAAAATATGTAAAAACTCTACTTTTAACAAATCCCAAATAGAACTCATCACCATCACATAAGGAAAGTGATGTGTTGATATTATGTTTTAGAACATTTTAAATTGTAATTTTTAATCCAAATAGACATCTAACTACCCAAGGATTACAAGGTATCTTGTGAAAATTCACAGTGGAAAATCTATTTTAAAAATGATTATAAGACAATTAATCCCATTCTCCATTTCAATTATTACTACTTGTATTTAAAAACCAAACTGTGTTTTTAATAAAAAAACATTCCTTTTCACCAAGATAAAACCCTAAGGTTCTTAAAAAATCATTTTAAACCATTTTCATAGATAGTTATTTAAAATTAATTCATCATTTAATTTGTTAATCAAATTTCACAATTAATTTCAACACGTTGAATTTCAAAAAAAATCTATCAACTTTATAACAATCCCCCAATTCAATGGAATTTTGGATTTCTCACATTTTCCTATAAAAATAATTTCCACCATTAAATTAAATAATATAACTAAAAAACATCCGTCAAATCCATAAATTTATTTAGAAAATATAATTTTTACAAATTTTAATTTACAACCCCCAATTCATTCGAATTTGGTGTTTTCCAATTTCATTCCAAAACCACTTTTTCCTTAAAAAAATCCAAGTCATTGGAATTGTGTTCTTCCAAAAACCAATTGAAAAAATCCATTAAAAACGAAAAATAATAATTTAATTTAATACATTGAAATTAAATAATGGAATTTAGGGTTAATAACAATTTTTCATTGTAATAGAACCACCTACCTTGGGATCAAAGGATCTCAAATCACAAAGATGTAAAAGGAAACTCCAATGGAAAATGATGACAATTAATATATACAGATTTAAATGGGTTTATATCCCAAATCGTGGGTATTATATCCAAAAAGCATCATAGGGTTTCATGAAACCCTAGGGGGAATATTATAGAGTGAGGGAGAATGACATCAGGATGATGAAACTAAATGACATAATATAAGAGGGATTTCCTCAAGCATCTTGTTGGTTCCGAGAGGGATCCATGTGGCAAAAAATCATCCTTTGGGTTCTAAGGATGATAGAAACTAATTATGGGTCATACTAGTTTGAAAGGCCCTATAAATGTGGTTTGGGAAATTTTATTCAAAATTGGATCACTTAATAACTCATCTGTAAGGTTTCTTAGGCAAAGGTGCGGGGTTTAGAAAAAATATCCACAATCAATTAACTTTTGTTAAATGGGATACTTGGTTTCTCATTTGAGGGTTCATGGTATTTTAATAAATTTCAAACCCCTTGAAAATCCTACTAACTTTTAATGCATGGATTTCTATGAAAGGGTGAACAATATGGGAAAACTGTGAGCTAACTATGCACTGACTCATAATTTAAAAAACTCTTTAAATTTCAACCCAAAAAAATGCATATGAAACCCAACAATAGATTAGTGAAAAAAGGGGTTTAATGATAACTAAAATCCATTACATGATGTAACAACCTCCCCACCATAGAAATTTTGTATCCCCAAAAATCCTATGATGAAGCTCCCATTCCAAAAAACATGAGTCCATTATTCTCCTATCAGTGCCTCCCTCTCCCATGTCTCATGATTATCAGAACCATGTAGCCATATCACATGTTCCAAATGTATCATCCTCCAAGGAAGTAACTTTTTTATAAATAATAGTCTTAATAGGTCATTCATTCATGGATAAATCGATTTCAACTTCAAGAGAAAACCAACTAAGAAAATGAGGCCGATCAGATAGATACTTCAATAGATGAGATACATGGAAGAAATTATATATCGACATCAGCTGTAATAGAAGTGTTACTGGGTAAGTAACATTCCCCACCTATTCAACAACCTCAAATGCTCCCAAAAAATGAGAACAATGTTTCCCCTGCTTTCTAAGCCATTGATGTACCAAACGATGTGAGAATTTCTTGAACATATAATCACCAATTGAAAATTCCAAAGTTCCATGGTGATGATTAGTATTAGACTTATATTGGATATATTATATAATGTTTTCTTATGAATCAATTAATCATATGTAATAATCTCTTACACCAACCATGGTCTAATCAGGGAAAATTCATCAATCCATGACCAACACAAAAGATATTTACAAGGTCAACCATATAGTGCCTCAAAAGAAGCCATTTTTATTATGTATTGGTGAATATTATGATAAAAAAAACACAACCAGTCTCAAATGATCATCCTAGGACCCACTGAAGATAAGAATACATGTGAAAAGCATGCACTCAAGAATATGAATAGCTGTTTCTATTTTTTCATCCATCTATGGATGGTATTCCGAACTCAACCAAACATGAGATCCCAATTCCTCTTGAAGGTCTCTCAAAAATTAATAAGTGAATGGATGATCCCGATCAGATACTATTGTAGATGAAAATCCTGGAAATCAAATAATGTATTTTATATAGAGATTTCCCAACTCCCCAACTTTGGTTGTATCATGAATAGGAATAAAATGTTCCAACATAGTTAGTATATAGATCACAAACCATATCACATTATTCATTATATGGGTATGGGGAACCCCAACCACCAAGTCCATAGAGATTTCATCCATCTTTAATATAGGGAATGGAAATGGTTGAATCAACCGCGAGGGTTTTTTGTGCTCATACATAACATATAATAACATATAACAATGATAAATAAACTCTACAATGTCCAGTTTCATACCTAGAAATCCAAAAAACATCCACATTTCTTATAATATCTTTATGGTCTCTTGGTGAACATCCCACTGGGAGTTAAGATAGTATCCCATAAAATACTTACCAACCTCTAATGGAATAATAAAATGTTTATAAAATAATATACTGTCCATCTGTAGAAAACTACCACACTAGAATGGTATCCCCACCATAAAGTGAGTCTCTAGTACAAAAAAAAACTCATCGTCAATATTCTTTTATTAAATAGAAATTTCAATAATATAAGATTTCAACTAGACACTTGCTAAATAAACCTTAACCACCAATTTCTAGACTAAAATATTAAATATTACCAAGAGAGCCATAAAATTCAATTATATTAAGGATTATTTAATGGAAGAGGTTAGAATATTATTATACAAAAAAATTTGGGATGAAATTACATTTCTCTACGGTATAAGTGATGTAAATGTCAAACGAATTTGGGTATTCCATCCAGCACCACTACCAGAGATTGAAATCTTTTTTAGAGTAGATATAACACAATATCAGGTGGTTTGAAAACACGTTAAATTTTTCCCCGTGAAGGTAATAGTTCCTAATTTTAATCATCTGCATTAAAATTATATTTTCATGGTCATGGGTTTGATAATAATTCTCATGTGGCCTAAGAGGGAATGATCCATAGGCAATGACATTATCACCTTTCATATGAACGTATCCAAAACCAAAACATGATAAAAAGAACATTTTAAAATAGCCATACCTTCCTAGACTCTGAAAGAGTCAACATCAAAGTAGTAGTCAAAATACATTTCATCTTAATAGACGAAAATTAGAATTTATAATTCCATGAAAATAGTGCTTCCTTCTGAGCTAGTGCCTTAATTTGAGATGCCAAATTTGATAATTCTTTAACTAACCTGTGGTAACACCTAGCTAGAAGCAAGAATCTCTAAATCTCAAAAACATTACATGGTTGTTCCCAAGTCACAATAACATTAAAATTATTAGGGTCCAATGAAATACCATTTTATGGAACTATGTTTCCTAATAATTTTACTTCCCAAATCTTGAAGTCACAATTTGAAATCATGATGTAAACTCAGTACCATTTAAAAAACTTAGAACTTTTATCAGATGACACATATGATCCTCCTATACCATAAAGTAAAGAAGGATTTCATTCAAAAAAACTACCATAATGGTATCTTGATACACATGTAAAATTAAATTCATTAAATACATGAAAAATTCAGAAACATTGGTTATACCAAAGGTTATAACAAGGTACTCATAATGATAATGCCTTCTCCAAAAGGCGGTTTTCAAAATGTCAAATTATTTTATCCTTGTCTGATGGTAATACTATTGAAAATAAATCATCATAAATACATTCACCCATTTCAATTTGTTACACATAACATCAATAATAGGTAATGGATATAAGTTATCTACAATCCCTCGATTGAGATTTTAGTAATCAACACATTGATGAAGTGAACCATCATCATTCTTATAAAAGTGAATAGATGCCACCCAAAGTGACACACTCAGGGATATAACGACTTTATCAAGAATATATCCCAACTAGGACTTCAACCATATTAATTCATTGGGTTCTATTCTATAAAGTGTAATATAAATTGTTTCATTACCAAAAATTAAGTCAATTTAAAACTCAACATCTCTTACCTGGGAAAAATTAGAGAATTAAAGAAGTAAATACATTAGGAAAGTCAATGAAAACTCGAGGGAGATTACCATTCAAATATTCTCTCTTAATATCAATCGATAACACTAATAATACTTTCATCAACTCCATATAAGATGGTTTAACTATTTTTGACCTTGGCTCCCATTCTCCATGAAATACCCAACACACAATATTGGGTGTTGAAACCGTGTCTCATAGAACATAATAAAAAATCTAGGATTTATTGGTGATGTTCTAATCCATCCTGAATATTTTATTTAGATTTTTCATTTGAAGTAATAGATAAATCCATGAAACATAAAAATATTATAGAGATGAGATGAAATAAGGACTACAAAGACTCTAATATCACTTTGAACTAAGAGGGAAGTAATATCCATAACATAAGACAAAATATATATAGGAAGATTAAAAATATTTACAATACTAGTTGAAATAAAAGAATGATATGTACTAATATCAAATATATGATTCACTAATTATGAGGCTATAGTATTGGTACTTCTCACGGTTTCTGGACCCGTATGAGATTCCTTTGGAGACTCTTCCACTAATTGAAGTAGATTCTTTCTAAAAGCATGTTCATGGAACCCATTTTCATGTAATTAATATGATTGAGATGTACTTTTATAATGTACTGATTCTCCTATTGAACTATGTGGAGTGGAATAAACATTTAGTAATCTCTTAAGATTCCTAAGCATCTTTATGACCAATAGTTCTTTGGTTCTTCAGTGAAAATTCTCTTTGACTGTCCAAGTTTAATACACTAATAAAAAACTAATACACCTCTTCTAGGAACTAAAAGGGATCCAGAATGAACCATTTCTTGAGAACAAAAATGAGAATCATCATCATTAATATTTCCCTTAGTGTAATTCACACTTCCACTCAGAGAGAAAGAAACTCTCGATAACCCTATCATTATAGACTGGTCTATTTCAAACATCCGCACTCTGTATAGAACATATGTGTAATAAGGAAAAATTAGAAGGAAAAAATGATAACTAATATATTTAGGAATTACCAAATCAATTAATTGATCCCTCATCTTTTCATTAGACAAAATTTCATGTATGAAATGATCGAGCTCTGCAATAGGATTTTCATACTCTGTCACCGTCATGTTTGCCTACTAAAGATGGAAAAAATCTATAGCCTCAGCCAACTACATCAAATATAGAAAAACTTTGGTACTGAAATTAACCTATAATTCCTTACACTCCAATCAATAATTCTTATTCTCTATTACTGTAATGTCCCACGGTGTAATTCTTGGACCATCTAGTACGAATGTAAATCACTTCACTTCTGTTTTGTCCAGTGTGTCAAAAAACCAAAAAAATGATCTATCATCCTGAAAAACTACTCAAACTCTGAAGGATAATTTATGAAATTGAATGGTAATGTATTGTAGAGAATAATCTCTTGAAAAAAAATATTGATAATGTCCCTCTATGGATCCCTGGATGGAGCTTAAATGGGAATTAGATGTAGTTCATTTCCCAGGGCATGGAGGGTGCAAAAAATAACCTCAACCAAATATGTTCTATTACAGGACTCTCTCACTGAGGTTAAGCATATTCTTCTTCATAGATTTGATTTTCTCATATTCATGGAGTCATGATGCTAAAAAATATTATAAAACAACAAGGAATGAATTAGGATACACTTAAACAAAGAAACTAGGGAAATTAATCCCAACAGATAGAAAAAAAGGATTTGGATTTTACTTTACCCATGTAAAAATTTGGAAAATAATAGATCTAATGCTAAATAAATATTTCCCTAAACAATGAAAATATAAGGTTTATTGAAGTGAGAAATGGCTAGACACAGTAAAAAATACCGCTTCTTTCAAGATGATATTTCACAAATGCATACTGACTTCCAAACAAAATTTCAACCTCCATCTGACATCACATTGTCACAAACCATTCTGGGTACCTTGTTTAATCCACAATCGAGCTAGTATTCACATGGCCCTACAATTATTCCTGATTCTAATGGTTCAGTGAATATCACCTGTGATTATAAAAAAATTGTGGGAATAGTTTTTCCACAAAATTGCAGAATTAAAAGAAACAAGACAGTATGAACAAAAAAAGAAACTATAATAGAAGTAATATAACTGAATTCAAACAGGCATAAATAATCCCAATAACAACAATCATGTACCAAAATATTGGAAAAATACCCATATACCAACTCATATGCAAGTCAACAAGTCCATGGATCAACAACAAGAACCACCTCGAAGTGATCTTTTTCCATTGCTCGATACTATAAGGTACTAATATACAATATCCCAAAGGAACAAGTTGGGAGTGAGCCAATTCCTAATAGTATTTCACCAAAATATTCCATAACAAGATTCCAATATCAAGTAAACTAATGAAGTCATTTCAATTTTAAAATAATCAGGTTTGGCATTTCAAAAGCATATTTAAACAAATCAATCATTACCTTTCAAAAGATTGAAATTCATTAGAAATTCATGATTCACATTTCAAATTATGTAAATATATTTATAATTATGTAATTACCTTTAAATGATGGGGTGATTTACACAAATTTCACTTTTCAAACATGGAATAAATAAACAGGTTTATAGAAAACTATTTATATAAATTCAAAAGGCATGTAAAACAATTTGCAACAATGGAATATATTCATTTGAAATACAACACATCATTCAACATGTCCATATATGTAATAAGGAATGATAGTTCTTTGATAGAGGGACCCCACACTCAATGGGATATGGAAAATACATACAAAAAACCCTTTGAACCAAAGCCAAATAAGAATCATCAACATCACCTAAGGAATGTGATGTGATGATATGATGTTTTTAAATGATGTAAATCATAAATATTCATCCAAAAAGATTAATATCTATTGAAACCATTAATTTTATTTAGTCTATAACAATTATGGGCATATGATTTTCTGAAACATACAATAAATTTAATCCCATTATCTATTTCAAATATCCATTTTTTTCAATTAGAAACCAAAATGGGTATTTAATGAAAAACAAAACTTTTCACCAAGATAAATACGTATGGGTTCTATCAAACCCATTTTAATGAAATTTCAAAACCAGGGATTTGAAATTAATTCACTATTCAATTTCACAACACAATTTCACAATTAAATTTTCCATTTTAATTTCCAATCAAATTCCATAAATTTCATAACAAACCCCTAATTCAATGGATTAGGTGTTCTACAATTTTTCCATCAAAACAATTTCCACAATTTAATTAAACTATTTAATTGAAAAAAATCCATCAAAACCAATTTTTAAAATAAAAAAATTAAATATTAAAAAATTCCATAAACACACCCCAATTAAATAGAATTAAGGGTTTTCCAATTACATGCCAAAAATAGTTTTTTTAATTCTAATTCAATGAAATAAATTGAAATCCATTTAATACAAAACAAAAGTATACATTAAATTCAAACAATTGGAAATAATCATAGAAATTTTGGGTAAATATAAATTGTGAATCATATGAGAACAACTTACCTCAGGATAAATGGTTCTTGAATAACAAAGCCATAAACGGAAAACTAAAAAGAATAAATGTTTATAAAACAAATATTTAAATCCAAAACAGTTGTTATTAGCTCAAAAAATTAATAATCGGTTCTATCAATCCCGATGGACAAGAATCCATATTTCAAGATAATGAGATATGGATTATGGAAGTAACTGAGAGAATATCTAAGGGTGTTCCTCATGCTTCAGATCAATTCCATTAGAATTAAAAGGGTACAAAAGTAATCCATGGGATCCCTATAGTTGGAAGAATGATATTATGGTTCATAAAAATCTGTAGGATTCCTAAAAATATTGTTTTTTAATTTTTAATCAAAAATAGGATCACTGAAAAAATCATTCAAATGGTTTCTGGGGCAGAGGTACATGGTTTAAACAAATTGCACACAAGTCAACCACCTATTTTAAATGGGTTGTACAGTTTCTCCTCTATGGGAACCTGGTTTGTAAACTGTGCACTGACCATGAAAAATCACATAACCTTTGGTTTCATGGTTTTCTTTGAAAGGGTGCATAGTTTGGGAAAATCTTGAAACAATAATGCACTATCCACGAATTTCCAAAACTCTTAAAAATTTGATATGAAACTACAAAAAATGAATCACAACCAATGAATGGTAAAATTAGGTATTTAGGAATACATAATAACAGTAATAGGATGTTAAATTATTGGGATTGGGTAAGTATTTATTAGTATTCCTTAATTTTACTATTTAATTTTTAATATTTTTATTCTTTTTAATGTCTAATAGTGGTATGTGTATGGGTATAGAGATTATCGACTATGAAATGACTATGAAATAAATGAATATTCTATAAAAAATAATCATTCTATCTTTTCTCATCGTAAAAATACTTATAAAATTCAATTGATTGTTATCAAGGTTTAAAATTATTTAGGATGGAGTTAGGTCTTTAGAGGAACCACACCCTTCATCAAGGTGTGTTCATCATCCATGGAAATTTTAGGAGGTGATATTTGGTTTATCAATGAGATATCCATGGAATGTTAAATATAAAAATAAATTTAGATGTTATAAATTCATGAATTATTTGATGAGTTATCAAATTTAATTTATAAAATAACGAATTATAATGGGACCCCACTAATGACCCATGATACCATGATTATTAATCTATAAACTACTACCATACTATTTTTCTTTCCATATAAAGGTAAATTGAGTGATAAACTACGATGTTTTTGAAGCGAGACTACCCAGCCCAGCCACTATCCAATACAAAGAAATATAATTATAGATTTTCCACTGCGCAATGATTCGAATGTCACCGATTAGGGATACCATTAAAATTATCGACATGGGAGACATCTATATGCGGGTGTTATTTTGGATTTATGGTGTTCTATGTTTGACAATATCAAACCAATATTCTCATTTTAGAACATTTTTATGGAAGGGTATTAAGAAAATTATTGGTTCAAAGGTTATTATATACACAAACTATCATTCTCTAACAAAAGTATAACATGAACGGATAATTTTGATTATGGGGAACATGCAATGATCTTGTGTTCTGGACATTGGTAGATCTTGAGAGTACTATATGGATGTCTTAGAGTTTCCCATTAATAATATATTTCATTCATCAATCTGAATGGATCATTTAGATGATTGATATAGAAGTCAATTACATTATCCATTATGTTTCTTAAAGGTAGTTGATTTAGTTATTGTTGGATGTAATTTGATGCAAGATAAATATGGGCAAGTTCAAATGATCAGGAAGCTGATGGAAATCATACATCATGGGTAGAAATATTATATTGACCATTGGAGGATACCTCTATAATTTGAGGTTAATGAAAACTTGTTTTTTTCTAAGTGTCTCCTAGATTGAGAAAATTTCATATTCATAAGATATGGAAGCTCTGTAAGATCCAACATTTAAAAAAGGAATCATTATGCCACCTCATGCTTAAACGAACAACAAAACTAATTTTATGTGACCATTATAACAAATCTATTATATTGATGTGAATTAATATAAATAATATATTTATGAATGAAATATAATTTTCCTATAGAATTTGGATTTATTGGCCTATTATTATAGATTAATAACATTATTTTTACTAAAGACATCTTAATATATTGAAATGTTTTTTTATTCAAAATAATTATTTCTTTCTTATGTATGAATAATAAATTTAATTTCAATAAATTTTAGAAAATATATATTTTAAAATTAACATAATTTTAAAATTATAATAAAATAATTAGTCTATGGTGAATTTAGGATAATTTTATGAAAAATATTTATTTCTTATGAATATTTAAAAAATTAAAAAATAATATATTTTTTTAAGAATTCATGCACACATAATTGGGATATTGAGTTTATTAAATTTATTGAATAACTAAATTAGGACATTAAAAGAGTATTATTGTATATCAATAATTCAGAACATGTATGAAATATTTATTTCATGATAAGTATAAAAATTATTTTTAGTTTTGGCGTAGATTCTGCGCAACATAGACAATATAAAATATGGTTAATTTTAAAGAATAATCGACTGCTAAAAATTATTTTAAATACACATTTATTAGTTATTTTTTCTTATAGTTTTTTTTCTCTGTTAATTTATAATTTTATATTCATATATTATTAATCTTACCTAAATGTCTCTACAAGGCTTGTTTAGTGGAAAAATACAAAACAACAAATTTGAGATATTGACTTTAAAAATATATGATTGAATATAAAAGATGATTGAATATATAATTTTATTTTAAACATAATATATTTTTTTAATGAAAGTAGCCTATTTTTAATTTTTTTTATATCATATAATTAACATTAATGTTTATTCAATGTTGATGCACTACTTTTAAATTTATAAGAAAAAATTTAATGTTTTAATTAAAATTATAAGAATTATTTAATTGATCTTATTTTTGATAAATCATATTATATAATTATTTTTCCACAATTATAAATTTTTTATTTGATTTTGGAACCTTTGGGCCCACATGGATCACATTAGGGTCTTTATATTATTTTATTATAAGGAAAAAATAATTTTTCACACTATAAATTTCAATATGTATTGTATTTTCATATGAAAATTTCCAATAGTATTATATGAGAATGATTATGCTTTGGAAATATTAAAAGATTATATTTTTCAAAGAATTTTATTTTTAATTTTTGGGACATATATAATTACTTTAATGGATTGAAAAATTATGATGCAGTAAATATTTAATTAATGAATAAATCAAATTAATGATTTTAAAAATAGTAAGGGAAATAAAATTTTATATTTTAAAGATAATTAATGATTTCTATAGGTAATTATAATATTTATCATAAATAAAAAATATTTCAAATTGAAATATTTTTTGATGATTACAATGTCATGATTGTGAATAGATTTTAATTTGACAAAGTAATTTTTCAATGGATAAAATATTTTGTTAAATTATTCAAAAACAAAAAATAATGTAAAAGTAAAAAATCCTAATTTTCCTTCTAAAATTGGATATCCTATAAATTAAATCCTTTTTATGTCTTAATTTCCATAATATAATTATTATATTTGAATAATTTGAGTAATTAGTATGTTACCCCTCACCTAAATTTTAAAAGGATGATCCCTCCTTTACAATGTGTCATCACCTTGAGCCATGTTTCTAAAATATACACAAAACAATTCTCACCTTCACATCCCATGAACATATTTTAAGCTTCTGGTCTCAAAGAAAGACCACTTCCAAGTTCCTTATGGAGGTTCTCATAGAGGATTATTCAAGAAGTATAATCCGTATTCTTCTCTTTTAAATTATTTTTCATTCCCACCATATCCCAACTTCTTCTCCAATGAATCATGAAAACACTTTAATTAAATATATAATATATTGTAGTTGATTTTATTGTATATGTATCATAAAATGTCTCATATTATCTTTTTAATCATAAATAACGAAATCATCGTTCGTGGTGTGTCAATTCATCACTTACGTGGTTGATGGTTTTTTGTTTCCATTTTATTGAAATTATAGATAGTTTAAATTCAAATGTAATTGTTCAGAAAGACCTAAATATATTTATGTTATCACTTCTAGTGTATTGTTTCTTTTTACAAAAAATTCCATACTAAACTTACCATCAAAACAATGAAAAGAACACACCCAAAATAATGCACATAACAAAATATTATTAATAAATGAGTGAAAAATGATACAAGAATATCATTTATGTTATTATAATAAAGTTTATAGTTAATAAATAAATCAATAACACTCTTAAAACTATTATAAATCATGTTTTATAATTTTTTATGATGTTTAACCTGAGGTAGGGGACTCTTTTACTAAAACACAATATTAAATATTTTAATAATTTATTTTTCAAAATAATTCTTTATCAGGTTTGTGTTTCAAAATTAGTTTTTATGACTATATTCATATTCTTATTAATGTTTTAATTTATCTCCATTATTTTAAATTGATCTTTTTAGGTGTTATGTATGGGACATTAATTTTTAAATCTTTTTAAATGCCTATTTTACTAATTTTCAATAATAATATTATTTATTATATATAGAATGAGAGGTTTCTATTTATTTAATAACTATTATTTACTATAATATTTTCAAAATATTTTTTCAAAGATATTTTTAAACAATATGATTTCATAGTTCTGTTCCTGACATTAATATTTCTAAAAAAAAAATTCAAAAAAATGGAATTTTTAAATCTTAATGTGTTTTAATAAAATGTATAAAGGAGTTATCAATAGTTTTAGTCAACATATATTCATTGGACAATAATTATTATGGGATGATCTCATTATAGATCATGTTATGTAGTGTTCGTCATGTAATATCTCAACATATTTTGGTTTGATCCCATTATAGCTCAAGATATGTTGGGTTGAGCCCATTATAGTAGAAGATATATTGGGTTGATCCCATTATAGCTTAAGATATATTTGGCTAAGCCCATTATATCTCTAAATATGATGGGTAAGCCCCATTATATCTATCCAATGCATTGGGTACTGTAGATATGCAATTATACTGAAAGGTTATTCCATCTGTAAGTGTGAATGTAAGAGTGATATATTAATGTTTTCATAAGGTTACAACATGATTTTTCTATGCATACTTATAAGGTTTCAAGAAAATAGTTTTATTAGACTTTTATTGTATTCACTAGACTGACATTATCTTTATTTATGTCCCTTACTAATATTTTTGTGCTCAGCCCAAGTTTTTAAAATGTATTTCACAAGATTCATTAAAATTTCAAAGGATAGATAAGGTGTTAAAGAAGATGAATCCAATGAGTTAATTTGTAATTATATTTATAAACTATGATTTAATGTCTATATTTTCTTATCATCCAAAACCTATATCGAAAAAGGTAATATATTCTATAATTTCCTATGAAATTTTTTTATTATATTTTATATAAAATAATTAATAGAATGGACTAGAAAACATTAGAGATTATATGTTTTTGTTTAAAAAACATAACGATAGAATTTAATTTCAAACATTTAGTAAATTATGTACACATAAGAAAATAAATTCATTAACTATAAATATGTTAATTCATATTTATAAGTAGAATAAATGAATTGTCAGGGAGAAATTTATTTATGGGTGGGAGAATGTAATATAATGATCTTTTTAAAAAAACGAAACACACTGCCACATCATGCTTAAATGAACAATAAAAACAATATTATGTGACATTTATAACATTGTCGTTAAATTATAAGGAATATATAAAAATAATTTATTTATGAAATAAATATAATCTTCCAAAAAACATGGATTTATTACTAGGTTATTGGAAAATAATTAATTAATATTTATTAAATACATTTTCATCTTCCAAAATACGATTTCATAAAAAATTGATTTTTATTACTTTTTTTTGTGAAAAATATATAATTAATTTTTTTGTATTTTAGAAAATATATATTTTAAAAAAATTATCTTTTTTAAATTATAAAACAAAAATTGTTCTATTGTTTATTTTGGGTAATTTTCTGAAAACGTTTAATTTCCGGTGAATAGTAAAAAATATAGTTTTTTAATATACTATTTTATTTACGTCATGAACACAAAATTGTGATATAAAATTTAGAAAATTTATTGAATAAATATATTAGGAATTTATAATACTAATATTGTATATAAATAATTCAAAACATGTATGTTATATTGGATTCCATGATATGTATAAAAATTATTATCAATGCTGATACCGTGCATGTATAGCATTGACATTGTAAAATTTGGTTCTTTATAAAAAATAATTGAGCGAAAATTTTTTTTTAAAAAAAATTACTAAATATTATGTATTATTGATGAGAATTTATAATTTTATAGATACATAACATTAATCCTACCCAAATGTATGTTCAATGCTAACGGAGGGCAACAAGGGAAAAAATAACAAATTTAAGAAGTTATCATGACATGTATATGAGTTAATATAAATAATCAATGAATACTGAATTTTATTTCAAACTTAAATAAATATTTTATTAAATTTATTTATTTTTAATTTATATATATGAAATAATTAACATTATTTTTTCTGAAATAATGATGCAGTGTATGTTGAAGCATAAGAAAAATAAAAAAAATTATCAACATTATTAGAATTATTAAATGAATAATATATTGGATAAATAATTTTCTATAAGTAATTTTCAACCATTATCTCCTTTTTATTCTATTTTGGGACATTTCAACCCCTCATAGATCACATTAAATTTTTTATATTATATTAATAAAAAAACACAAGTTGTCACACTCTAATTGTTAATATGTATTACATTTTAATACATGATTTTATAGATGTTTTTTTCGAAATAAAATAGTATTTATCAGTCCAATAAAATTATATTTCTCATAGAATTTTTTTTAAAATTTTTATTAATAATTGTTACATTAACAGCTTGAACAATTACGACAGAGTAAATATTTAATTAAAGAATAAAACAAATTAATGATTTAAAAAACATAAAATAAATAAAATTTGATATTTTTAAGTCAATTCATGACTTCTATAAGTAAGATTAATATTTATAAGATATAATAAAATATTTAATTCGAATTGGAATCTTTTGTTATATGTTTGAAGTCGTGACTGTAAATATATTTAAATTTGACCTATTTATTTTCCGTGAATAAATTATATTATTATATGATTTAAAAAAATAATGTAAAAGAAAAAAGATGTTAATTTTCCTTTTAAAATTGGATATAATATAATTTTGAGGCATTTTTGAAGTCTTAAACACTATAATAAATTTATATTATTTTAATAATATGAGTAATTATGATGTAACCCCACACCAAAATTATAAAAGGAGGCTCCCTCCTTGACATAATTTCACCAACATGTGATTTCTTTCTCAACTATACTCTTCCAAATTCCCTAATCCTCATTCATTTCCACATTGTTGAGCTTATGGTCTGTCAAAAAGGCATCTACCAAGATTATTTAAGGAGGTTCTGAATGATGAATTTTTATGAAGTAAGATAGCTTTTTATGGTATTTTAAATTCTTCTTCATTTCTACCTTATACCTACCTCTTATCCAATGTTTTATGAAAACTATAGTATCACATATATATTTTATGGATGGTTTTTATTGTATATACATCATAAAATCTCTTATCTTGACCTTTTACTCATAAGTAATGAAATCTTCGTCTATGGTGCGTTAATTTACCACCTTCGTGGATGATGATATTTTGTTTCCCTTTTTTCGAAATTATGGTAATTTTAAATTTACATGAAATTCAATAAAATTACATAAATATATATATTTTATCATTTATAGTGTATTATTTATTCATTATAAGGAATCTCGTAACAAACTATCCTTGGAAACCATTAAAATAACGCACCTAAAACAATAGAAATAACTATATATTATTAGTAAATGGGAGGAAATTGATATTATAAGATAACGTTAGGTATTATAAACATTATTATTGTTCATTAATAAAAAAATAGCACTAATATAAATACTTTAGTGGATATTTTAATACTTTTAAGGATCTTTAAACTAAGGTAAGATACTATTTAGCTATGTAATTTTTTTAAATGTTTTAATAATTTACATTTATAAATCATTCTATTTCGTGTCCCATTTTTCAAAAATGTTTTTAACAATATATTTATTTGTTATTAATATTTTAATTTCACTCATGCGTTTAGAAAATGGATCTTTTTCATTTGTAATGTAAATCACTTTCATTTTAAATCATAATATATTTCTCTTTTACAAAAACTAAAAAAGATTATATTTTATTATAAACCGCATGAGAGGTTTCTCCTCCTTTCAAAACTATTTATTATTATAATTTTTATTATATATTTTAAATGTTCTATTTAATGAATATGATATCATTATTATTTTCATTGCTTCTATATATTTAAATTTATTTTTATGGAAAAAAATTATTCTGAAATATGAATTAGTTTTTCTTAATTGATTAAATGAGTTTTTAATAGTTTTTTTTCATGAAATGTTCCATGGAAAATGTTTATTATGGGATGAAACCATATAGCACAATATATGTTGGGTTGATCCTATTATATCTCAAGATATGCTGGGTTGAGCACATTATAGCTCATGATATGTTTTTTTGAGCCCATTATAGCTCAATATGTGTTGGTTTGATCCCATTATAGCTAAAGATATGTTTGGTTGGGCCCATTATAGCCCAAGATATGATGGGTTGAGCCAATTATATCATAATATATGTTGGTTTTAGCCCATTATTATAAGGCCCCAGCCTTAAACCTTACTTAATATTGAGTTATTACAAGATTACACATTGAGGATCATTTCGGGTTTAGAGTTTTAGAGAATTAGATCATAAAACATTCATTACATTCCACATATAAACAAAGTGGTTACAGAAAGATATTATTCTTCATTCCCATCAATGGAAACACATTTAAAATAAAACATGGATTATTTCTTGACACATCCTTGACTCTATCATCTTATCATGTACCTTTCCCTTGACCTGTGAAAAGCATTTCAAAAACTTGGGATGAGCATAAAAACTCAGTATGGGTTATAAAAAAACATGGAAAGGAAACATGAGTTCATATATACATAATAATGCAATCATAATTTACCCATAAAACATAGGCACTTTAACAGACCTCATAAAATCATGAATAAATCATAGAAATCATAAGACATAAAGGTAACTTGAGGCATTCATAACATTCTTACGTAGGGAGTAACCCTCTTGGTTACGTTTGGAATACCCATCACAGTATATTCCCTAAATCTCTTCGGAGAAACCTTAACGTTTCACTCCATCGCGTTACCCAATGCATTGGAGAGTTATAACGGGCTCACCCGCCCTTAGTTTATCACGGAACCACCCGTCTTCATAATAATTCCCAAGAACCATAACATAATCATATCACATAAAACATGCATAAAGGAAACATAAAATTTCCACATTTCAATCATGAGATATCAATACAACACATTGATATAAAAACATTATGAAAACCATTTTCCATACTAAAATAAAAGAAAAGTAAAACATGGTATTTATTTTTCTTTTAAAAAGAAGGCATGGCTTGTAGAGGAAGCCGAAACTCAAATAACGGCCACGACGGCGGAGAAGTCGTTGTCGCCGCATACATACGACAAAAACATTCCCTTTTGTCGTTTAGTAAACGCTTCGTATAAAAAAAAATTCCTTTTGAATAAACGTAAAATTCAAAGGGGTTTATACACCGTATAAAAGAAAGTTGTGTATAAAATAAAATATGCCTCAACGAAAGGAGATTGAGACGAAGTCCCATACCTCGTATCCGACTTGACCCGACTGTTCTTTAATCTCATGAATAAAAAACTTGAGTTAATCTTTAATTTCTTATGAATATTTTTCAAGTTTATTATTCCTTTTATACCATGTTATGAACATCATGTAATCAGTTAAGTTAATAATGTTCATTTTGTCGGTATTTGGTTCTTAAAAAATAGACTTCTTACACTTACAAGTTGTTAATTTGGTCAAAGTTTCATTATATCCATAATGGTATTCATGATGTAGATATCATATATGTCATATATATCCAGTACATACATGCATTTATAATATTACATAATCATTTAGAGGTAAGAAATGAAATGCACCGTTCATGGAGACGGTAAGCCGTATGTACGCATGAACGCTACTTTCATTTCTATTTCGTATTTTATAGAATGGAATAATAATGATATAAGAGTATATTATAATTCCAGTATAATAACATATATAATATCATTATCTTTATCCTTTACATATCCTACATATGGTATTAACGAATCAAATCACTTTTAGGGGGCGGTAGTCCGCACTTCCTAAAATGAAGATATCGTGTTTACCCATAATGGAAACCATAAAGGTATGCAAAAAATGAAAAAAACAGAAGCTTTAGGAAAACATAAACATATTATATATCATATATAAAAATAGTGACATCATAATGTCCACCTTTTAAGGTGTTAAATGAGTGTTGAACAATCATCGTTTCGGGAGGCAGAATTTTGCCATCCACGGAAACCGTATGTTCTTTAACCATTTGATGTAGTTGTGTGATAGTGTAGCTCAAATAAATCTTATAACAACATCCTAGTATATTGAAGATACTGTTTTTGTTACAAAGTAAGTAAATAAAAAGATTTTAGGGGGTTGGAGAAGCAAAATAAAACAAATGAACATGAGAGAATGAATTACCTTTATAAGTGTAACTCCTTTTGAGTTGAGCTTAAAGGCTTCCTTTGAAAGGATTCTGCCCAAAGGGAATCCTCTAGGATGAGGAGATGGATGTGGAGAGAGAAAATTTGCAGGGTTTGGCCGAGCAAAAGGCTTGAAGAGTGTGTGAAATGAGGTAGAGGTGGGGGCCTTTTATAAGAGGAGAGGAGGGGCACTTTTGGAAAGTAAAGAAATATTACTTTATTTGAAAATGTGTTTCGGTTTTAAAAGGTCCCACATTGATATAATTCGTGTATAAGGTGATAAGGGTTCGAAATCCACTCATCCAATTGGTTTTGTACATGTGTAGTTCATAGATTTTATATTATCTTTCCATTTTATTTAAATCGTCAAATAATGATGTCATCGCTGCATAATTATTATGTCATACATAATTTAATTTATTTAATGTCTAAAAATCATAAAAAAATACTATGATTTAGGAAATCGTTTTATCTTTCCAATGACTATTTATAATCAAAATTTGGACTTTTATAACCCCACTTAAAAATTGTTTTCGTAAAAAATATTATGTTTGTGTCATTTTCACTCTAACATTAAATAAAAAGTAATTTATGTCATTTCCCAACAAAAGTGGATCCATGGGGTCCCCAAGTTGACCCATGGAATTTCATGGTCTGACATGACACAACCAATGAGGTTGGGACATGTGTCTAGGTCATTAAATTTTATTAAAGCATTATTTATACCTTAAACTACACTAATTACCACTAATCGCGATTAAGAACTTAATAAGTTACTATTCACCAAAAAATTATTATAATCTCATTGAACCACATTTTACTTCTTAATGACAACCATGTATGTCGGATTTTCAAAATTCAATACACATTATTGGTAAACTTTCATTTAACTGAAAAATCAGTTTGCTTGATTACCACTTAGTGGTTTCACTATTCATCAAAAATTGAAGTTTTTCAGAAAATTACCAAAAATTCACCCTAAGCTATATTTGATATTCCGAATTAAAAAATGAAGTCTATTTTACAAAATTCAAAACATATAGGTCACATTAATTAATTTAATAATTATTTCCCGCTGTCAGAGCAAATAGCGTGTTTTTATGAAATAATAAGTATCAAAATATTGACACCAGTTTAAGTCTAATTTCAAAGTGAAATTGATTCCAATGACCACCATTGGATAAAATGGTAAAAATATATTCTAATTTCACTTCAAAACCAATTCAAAACTTAATCTAACCATATAAATAAATTAGATTAAAAATCAGTTTTGATGTAAAATGCAGTATTTTTCACTATTCATTAAAAAAATGAACATTGTCAGAAAAATACCAAAAATTCACACAAGGTAAATTTTTATGTCCCAATCATAAAGAATAAGTTTATTTTGACAAACACATTTTATAAAATTGTCAAAAGATAGATTCAAAAATGGTTTGCCATCAAAAGGCAGTAAAACAATCTTTTAAGAATATTAGTGTATTCCATGCATAAGATTGTATTTACTTTCATTTTAAGCCTCTATAACACTATCTTAATCATTAATAGACGTAGATAAAAATATCTATTATTCATTACTTACTTGGGATGTTACATCCTTCCCCCCTTTAGAAAATTGCATCCCTGCAATTTATTTACTTATCAAATAAATGGGGGTACTTATCCCTCATTGCATTTTCAGATTCCCATGTTGCATCTTCAATCATGTAGGTTTTTCCACAAAACCTTTACCTGGTGAATCACTTTATTCCGTAACACTTGCTCCCTGTGGTCAAGAATCTGGACCGGTTGTTCCTCATAAGATAAATTCTCTTCCAGCTGAACTACCTCTGGACTCAAAACATGAGATGGATCTGGCATATACTTTCTCAACATCGAAATGTGAAAAACATTGTGTACCTAAGATAAACTCGGAGGTAAAGCCACTCGGTATGCAACTGATCCAACTCATTCCATAATTTCATATGGTCCAATGAACCTTGGACTCAACTTTCCTTTCTTACCAAATCTCATCACACTTTTCCAAGGAGAAACCTTGAGAAAAACATGATCACCTACCTCGAAAGATAGATCCTTCCTCCGGTTATCCGCATAACTCTTCTTCCTGCTCTGAGCTGTTCTCATGTGTTTCTGAATCAGATGAACTTTTTCTTCCATCTCTTCTACCAATTCTGGTCCCATCAACTTTCTTTCACCCACTTCATCCCAGAAAGCTGGAGTTCGACACCGCTTCCCATATAATGCCTGAAATGGTGCCATCTGTATACTGGAATGAAAACTGTTATTATATGAAAACTCAACCAAAGAAAGATGTTGGTCCCAACTTCCCTGATAATCCATAGAACAAGCTCGTAGAATATCCTCCAATTTCTGAATTGTTCGTTCTGACTGCCCATCTGATTGAGGATGAAAAGCTGTACTAAAATTTAATTCAGTACCCAACGACTTCTGAAGGCCTTTCCAAAAGTTAGAAGTAAACCTGGGATCACGATCCGATACAATGGAGAGAGGAACTCCATGTAACCTGACTATCTCTTTAAGATACAAACGGGAAAGTTGATCAAGAGAGAAAGTATATCGTATAGCAAGGAAATGATCAGATTTGGTCAAGCGATCAACAATAACCCAGATTGCATTATTACCTCGAGATGTCTTCGGTAATCCAACAACAAAGTCCATGGATATATTCTCCCATTTCCACTCTGGCACTGGTAAAGGCTGAAGCATCCCTTTCGGTAACTGCCGCTCTGCTTTAACCTACTGACAAGTCAAACACTTCACAGTAAAATCAGCAATATCTTTTTTCATTCCATCCCACCAGTAATACTCCCGCAGATCTCTATACATCTTAGTACTGCCCGGATGAACTGAAAACGGAGAACTATGAGCTTCACATAACAATTCTCTCTTCAAATGTGAATCAAAAGGCACACACAATCTCTTCCCAAATCTCAAAACACAATCACTATCAATGTTGAATTCAGGCAACTTACCTTTATGAACCAGCTCTACACTTTTCTGCATCTCACTGTCTTGCTTCTGTGCTTGCTTGATTCTATCTGATAGAGATGATCTCACTGATACCTAAAACAAAACAGAAGGACTTCCTGCACCAACAACTTCTATGCCAAATTTCATCAAATCGTTAACCAAAGTATCACGTTCCAAATGAAACATTGTTAATGAAGCATTACTTTTTCGACTCAAAGCATCAGCCACTTTATTTGCTTTTCCCGGATGGTAATGAATTGTACAATCATAATCCTTGATTAATTCCAGCTATCTCCTTTGTTCCATGTTTAACTCTTTCTGAGTGAATATATACTTTAAACTTTTGTGATCGGTATATATTTCACACTTTACTCCATACAAATGATGCCTCCAAATTTTTAAAGCAAAAACAACAGCAGATAATTCCAAATCATGTGTAGGGTAATTTACCTCATGAGTTTTCAACTGTCGTGAATCATAAGCAATTACCTGATCATTCTGCATTAGGACGCAACCAAGTCCTTTCAATGAAGCATCACTGTATATAACAAACTCACCATTCCTGGAAGGTAGTGCCAAAACTGGGGCATTCACCAATCTTCTTTTCAATTCCTGAAAACAATCATCGCATTCTTTTGTCCAGATAAACTTAACACCCTTCCGAGTTAGCTTAGTCATTGGACTAGATAACCGTGAAAAATTTCTAACAAACCTTCGGTAATAGCCCGCCAAACCATGGAAGCTACGAATCTCGGTTACATTTGTGGGTCTTGGCCATTCTTCCACAACTTTTGTTTTTGCAGGATCAACAGTTATTCCATCTTTAGAAACAATGTGACGAAGGAAAGAAATTTGTTGCAACCAAAACTCACACTTGCTGAATTTCCCATACAATTTCTTTTCTTTAAATGTTTGCAAGATAACCCTTAAATGTTTTTCATGCTCCTCTTTACTTGTAGAAAACACCAAAATATCATCAATGAAAACCACCACAAACTTATCCAAGAACTCATGGAAAATTCTATTCATTAAGTCCATGAATACAGCAGGTGCATTGGTTAGCCCAAAAGGTATTACTACAAATTCATAATGGCCATATCTCGTACGGAACGCGGTCTTCGGAATATCTGCCTCCTTTACCTTCAGCTGATGGTACCCCGATCTCAGGTCAATCTTTGAAAAAAACTGAGCTCCCTGGAGCTGATCAAACAAATCATCAATATGAGGAAAAGGATATTTGTTCATAACAGTGATATTATTCAAGGCTCTATAATAAACTCAAAGTCTCATAGAACCATCTTTCTTTTTAACAAATAAAACAGGAGCACCCCATAGTGATGTGCTAGGTCTAATGAAACCTTTCTCTAATAAATATTGCAATTTCTCCTTCAACTCTAAATGTTAAATTTGTGCCATTCGATAAGGGGGTTTTGAAATTGGCTTAGCATCAGGAACTAAGTCAACAGTAAACTCAACTTCCCGATCTGGTATTATTCCAGGCAACTCATCAGGAAAAACATCAGGATACTCATTTACCACTGGCACATCATTAATCTGAACAGTTCCTTTATTTTCAACGACGTGTGCAAGGTAACATTCATTTCCATCTTTTACAAGTTTCTCGGCCTCTTGATATGTTATCAAAAGTAAGGGTTCATTCTTGTAAACAAACTGACAGTCTTTCTGAAAAGAAACTTCTTTAGCTCTACAGTCAATCTTAGCCTGGTAGATAGAGATCCAATCCATACCCAGGATAACATCAAACTCTACTAGAGGTAGAACAATAAGGTTTGCAAGTAGGTTCTTTCCACAGATAAGGATAGGAAGATTCTTATAAATTCTTTTTGCCTCGACACTTCCCCCAGGTGTTTTTACCAAAAGTTCAGGAGTCATTTCTTGAGATGGTATTTTCATTTTACTAGAAAAGTTTTCAGAGATGAAAGAATGTGTTGACCCCGAATCAAACAACACGCTAGCATAATCTGAAAAAACAAACAAAGTACCTGATACAACTTCATTTGATGGCCCGACATCTGCTGAAGTAGTTGCAAAGGATTTCACCACCCCTTCCTGCTTGTAGTCTAACTGCTTCCCATCACTCAAGCTCCTTGTCGGACACTCGTTTGCATAGTGACCCATCTCATTACACTTATAACACTACACTAACTGTAAATAAAATTTGTTCTTACCTTCACCTTGATCCTTTTCAGTGCAATCACGAGCCTTATGTCCCATCTATCCACATCGGTAGCACTTCCCAGAATTCAGATGACATTCCCCAGCATGCCTTTTGCCACATTTATCACAAACTGGAAACTTAGTTCTCTTACCATCAGACTTTTTTGAAGAATTCTTACCTTTCTCCTTCCACCTCGGTCTCTTCTTCTGCTGGTTGTTATAGAACACTTGGTCATCGGCAAACTCCATTTCCACCTTCTCAGCACATCGAACAAGCTTTTCATAACTTTTAAACTCATGAGAAGCTAATTCCCTTTGATACTTTGGCTTTAATCCTGAGTAGAAACGATTGATTTTACTATCAAGGTCCCGGATAAAATTTGGAGCATACCTTGCCAATCGAGTGAACCTTTCTTCATAGGCAGCCACTGAGTCTTCCTCTTGCCTCAATTCCAAGAATTTCTTTTCCATCCTAAGTCGAACAGCCTTAGGAAAATACTTCTCAAGAAACATACCTTTGAATTCATCCCAGTCAAGAGAATCAATCTCCTCAGCGTCCCTGATATTTTTAACCATAGACCACCACTGATCTGCTTCACCCTCCAAACGGTAAATAGAAAGACTAACCTTTTGATTGTCTGAACACCCCATGACATCAAAAATCTTATCCAGTGCTTTAATCCACCCTTCAGCTTGCACAGGGTCAGATGATCCTCTGAATGATGATGGATGTTGCCTCATGAAATGTTCCACCACTGACATGTTCCTATGTGGTTGTTCTGGCTGATCTCGTGCATGGATACCACCGCCATTTATTGCTTGAGTCAACTGCGCCATTACTGCAACAAACTGTTCAGTTCCAATTCCGACAATTTCTGGATGCTGATTTGGAAGGTTATTTCCTTCTGTATGCCTTCCTAGCACTGCTTCTCTATTTCCTCTGCGGAAAACCATTCTGAACAAACATGTCTTAGATGAAGCAACATGGTAATCTTTAAATGCCATATCATTTCGAAAAAAAAAATTTGGATAATCATTTAATAGAATTCTAACTCCTAAATTTATCTAAACCGACCTTTGATACCAACTATAAGGCCCCATCCTTAAACCTTACTTAATCTTGAGTTATTACAAGATTACACATTGAGGATCTTTTCGGGTTTAGAGTTTTAGAGAATTAGATCATAAAAATTGCATTACATTCCACATATAAACAAAGTGCTAACAGAAAGATAGTATTCTTCATTCCCATCAATGGAAACACATTTAAAATAAAACATGGATTATTTCTTGACACATCCTTGACTCTATCATCTTATCATGTACCTTTCCCTTGACCTGTGAAAAACATTTCAAAAACTTGGGATGAGCATAAAAACTCAGTATGGGTTATAAAAAAACATGGAAAGGAAACATGAGTTCATATATACATAAGAATGCAATCATACTTTACCCATAAAACATATGCACTTTAACATACCTCATAAAATCATGAATAAATCATAGAAATCATAATACATAAAGGTAACTTGAGGCATTCATATCATTCTTACGTAGGGAGTAACCCTCTTGGTTACGTTTGGAATACCCATCATAGTATATTCCCTAAATCTCTTCGGAGAAACCTTAACGTTTCACTCCTTCGCGTTACCCAATGCATTGGAGAGCTATAACGGGCTCACCCGCCCTTAGTTTATCATGGAACCACCCGTCTTCATAATAATGCCCAAGAACCATAACATAATCATATCACATAAAACATGCATAAAGGAAACATAAAATTTCCACATTTCAATCACGAGATATCAATACAACACATTGATATAAAAACATTATGAAAACCATTTCCCATACTAAAATAAAATAAAAGTAAAACATGGTATTTATTTTTCTTTTAAAAAGAAGGCATGGCTTGTAGAGGAAGCCGAAACTCAAATAACGGTCACGACAGCGGAGAAGTCGTTGTCGCCGCATACGTACGACAAAAACATTTACTTTTGTCGTTTAGTAAACACTTCGTATAAAAAAAATTCCTTTTGAATAAACGTAAAAGTCAAAGGGGTTTATACACCGTATAAAAGAAATTTGTGTATAAAATAAAATATGCCTCAATGAAAGGAGATTGAGACGAAGTCCCATACCTCGTATCCGACTTGACCCGACCGTTGTTTAATCTCCTGAATAATAAACTTGAGTTAATCTCTACTTGCTTAGGAATCTTTTTCAAGTTCATTATTCCTTTTATACCATTTTATGAACATCATGTAATCAGTTAAGTTAATAATGTTCATTTTTTCGGTATTTGGTTCTTAAAAAATAGGCTTCTTACACTTACATGTTGTTAATTTGGTCAAAGGTTCATTATATCCAGAATGGTATTCATGATTTAGATATCATATATGTCATATATATCCAGTACATACATGCATTTATAATATTACATAATCATTTAGAGGTAAGAAATGAAATGCACCGTTCATGGAGACGGTAAGCCGTACGTACGCATGAACGCTACTTTCATTTCTATTTCGTATTTTATAGAATGGAATCATAATGATATAAGAGTATATTATAATTCCAGTATAATAACATATATAATATCATTAACTTTATCCTTTACACATCCCACATATGGTATTAACGAATCAAATAACTTTTAGGGGGCGGTAGTCCGCACTTCCTAAAATGAAGATATCGTGTTTACCTATAATGGAAACCATAAAGGTATGCACAAAATGAAAAAAACAGAAGCTTAAGGAAAACATAAACATATTATATATCTTATATAAAAATATTGGCATCATAATGGCCACCTTTGAAGGTGTTAAATGAGTGTTGAACAATCATCGTTTTGGGAGGCAGAATTTCGCCATCCACGGAAACCGTATGTTCTTTAACCATTTGATGTAGTTGTGTGAGATTGTAGCTCAAATAAATCTTATAACAACATCCTAGTATATTGAAGATACTGTTGTTGTTACAAAGGAAGTAAATAAAAAGAGTTTAGGGGGTTGGAGAAGCAAAATAAAACAAATGAACATGAGAGAATGAATTACCTTTAAAAGTGTAACTCCTTCTGAGTTGAGCTTAAAGGCTTCCTTTGAAAGGATTCTGCCCAAAGGGAATCCTCTAGGATGAGGAGAGGGATGTGTAGAGATACAATTTGCAGGGTTTGGCCGAGCCAAAGGCTTGAAGAGTGTGTGAAATGAGGTAGAGGTGGGGGCCTTTTATAAGAGGAGAGGAGGGGCACTTTTGGAAAGTAAAGAAATATTACTTTATTTGAAAATTTGTTTCGGTTTTAAAAGGTCACACATTGATATAATTCGTGGATAAGGTGATAAGGGTTCGAAATCCACTCATCCAATTGGTTTTGGACATATGTAGGTCATAGATTTTATATTATCTTTCCATTTTATTTAAATCGTCAAATAATGATGTCATCGCTGCATCATTATTATGTCATACATAATTTACCTTATTTAATGTCTAAAAATCATAAAACAAATACTATGATGTAGGAAATATTTTTATCTTTCCAATGACTATTTATAATAAAAATTTGGACTTTTATAACCCCACTTAAAAATTGTTTTCGTAAAAACTATTATGTTTGTGTCATTTTCACTTTAACATTAAATAAAAAGTAATTTATGTCATTTCCCAACAAAAGTGGATCCATGGGGTCCCCAAGTTGACTCATGGCATGTAATGGTCGGCCATGACACAACCAATGTGGTTGGGACATGTTTCTAGGTCATTAAATTTTATTAAAGCATTATTTATACCTTAAACTACACTAATTACCACTAATCGCGATTAAGAACTTAATAAGTTACTATTCACCAAAAAATTATTATAATCTCATTAAACCACATTTTACTTATTAATGACAACCATGTATGTCGGATTTTCAAAATTCAATACACATTAGTGGTAAACTTTCATTTAACTGAAAAATCAGTTTGCTTGATTACCACTTATTGGTTTCACTATTCATCAAAAATTGAAGTTTTTCAGAAAATTACCAAAAATTCACCCTAAGCTATATTTGATATTCCGAATTAAAAAATGAAGTCTATTTTAAAAAATTCAAAACATATAGGTCACATTAATTTATTTAATAATTAATTCCCGCTGTCAGAGGAAATAGCGTGTTTTTATGAAATAATAAGTATCAAAAGATTGACACCAGTTTAAGTCTAATTTCAAAGTGAAATTGATTCCAATGACCACCATTGGATAAAATGGTAAAAATATATTCTAATTTCACATCAAAACCAATTCAAAACATAATCTAATCATATAAATAAATTAGATTAAAAAGATGTTTTGATGTAAAATGCAGTATTTTTCACTATTCATTAAAAAAAATGAACATTGTCAGAAAAATACCAAAAATTCACACAAGGTAAATTTTGATGTCCCAATCATAAAGAATAAGTTTATTTTGACAAAAACATTTTATAAAATTGTCAAAAGATAGATTCAAAAATGTTTTGCCATCAAAAGGCAGTAAAACAATCTTTTAAGAATATTAGTGTATTCCATGCATAAGATTGTATTTACTTTCATTTTAATCCTCTATAACACTATCTTAATCATTAATAGACTTAGATAAAAATATCTATTATTTATTACTTACTTGGGATGTTACAATTATAGCTCATGATATGACGGGTAACCCCCATTATAGCTCTCCAATGCATTGGGTACTCTAGATATGGAAGTATACAGAAACGTTATTGCATTTTTAAGTGTGAATGTAATTGTGAAATGTTAAGGATTTCCCAATGTCACTGTATTATTTTTCTATGCATTCTTATGTGTTATCAAGATAAGGGTTTTTAAATATTTTTACATTTTCATAATACTAACAATTTCTTTTTTTATGTCCCTTATAGATATTTTGTTCTCATCATAGGTTTTTATAATTTTTTAATATGATTCTGTATAAGTTCAAAGGATAGTTATGCTGCTTGTGTAGATTAATCTAAATCATTTTTTGTAATTTTTTTACTAAACTTCGATTTAATTTTTGGTTGCTCAAATCCTCTAAAATTGAGACCAGAAATGGTCCTCAATTGTATAATGTTCTGTGTATTTTTCTGTTATATTTTACATAAAAAATCCAAAACATGTTTTATTATCAAAGCTCGAAGTGTGGGTTCATGTACTTACTAGCTAGAACCCATGTTTGTATAAATATTTTAAAAAGTAGAAAGAATCAGTATAGAGACCCTTACATTATAAACCTTTACATTTACTTATATGTTCAGAATACTTAAACATTATACAAACCAACTCACCAAGACAATAGGTGGTATAGTTCCTTTGAAAAATATATTATAACATATGGAAAGATATAAATCATTACCCAATGGATTGGAGGGAGATATAAATATTTAACCCGTGCATTAGAGGTTGATATAGGTCCCACCTGTCACATTTTTAAATCATACATACATGTTCCCCAAGATCATAAATGAAAATTTCATAACCCATTAAATTAAATGGTTTTCATAAACACAAAAAAATATCAGAACATAGAGAATTATTCAGGTTTCATAATCATTTAATCGTAATCATAACCTTGAAAAGAATGCATGTTTCAAAATTACATATCTAGTGATAGAGAAATAGGTTTCATAATATCATAACATAAGAACATAATACATTCAGGGAAATAATAGTAATGGGAAAATTGAATAATTTCTCCATTTAGGCATGATAAACACTAATGGATGTTATCTTATGTGGGAAATAATTTTGAAAGATCTCTTAAAAACAATTCTTGACGAAAATATCCTTTATTATCTGGAAAATGATTTTTATAACATTATACCTTTTAAAACCAATTTTATTTGAAAATATATTTAAAAAAATATAAATAAATCTTTGAAAATCATAAAAAAATATAAATTCATCTTTCCTTATAAATGTTCATCATGGATCTTTTTGAAATTTTCTTTAGAACATGGTTTATGAATATACTGGATTTCTAACCGAATAAAGAGATGGTTTGATTTCACTAAAGGTCGTATATTAAGCACCAAAAAGTGAAAAAAAGGCACTAAAAATTTATAATATCATTAATAAATATCTTATATGGAAGCTCATTAATAATCTTGAGGTATTTCATCAACGTTAGAAAATATATAAAAAATCTTGAAAAATAATAAGATTATATCAATATACTCTTATAACATGGTTACTTGGGATCATACTCCCCATATAATAAAATGAAATTATATTTTGCATTATATATCATTAAAATAAGTATATTAATGATATAAAATGTAAAATAGAGGTATATAAACATTGAATAAATGTTTTGGTCCATAACAAAACATGAGTATCAAAGAAAGGAAAGTAAGACCAAATAGTTTTATTGATTTGGTAATTTATTACATTTAAAATACATGAAAAAAAGATAATATAATGGATATGTGAATATACATTAATTTATCTATATTAAACATATAATTATATCATGTAAATTATATACACCACAAAATGGAAAGAGTGGAGAACCTAACATGAATCTCACAGAAAATAAAAGTGGGATGAAATTCCCCTTACATTGTGTCTGGACTGTCTCTGTACTTGGGCAAGATTCCTGTATAATAAATATAAGTTTTTATACATATTTTAAATTATAATATTATTATACACACTAATATATTGGTTCTATGATGACATTATATTACCCTCTTATTAATTATCCTTTGTTAATTTTTAACTTCAGGTAATATTCACTTTGTTCCTGGCATGTGTCGTAATTTGTTATAGTGTTGGTCCTTATACATATATCCAGATTCTAGAATGTATGAAATGATATAAATATAAGTTATTTAATACTATATGTACATAATATTATTTTATATCATAATTTATTATGATATAGAATACACCATTCATGGAGATGGTAAGTCTTACGTCAGTATGAACATTGTTTTCCATTTTTATTATAGAAGAAAGTATGTAAATGAAATAGGTATATAAATATAATTATTACAGTAGCATTAATATATAACATATATCATATAAGTTCATTAAACCCATCCTTAATTCATTCTACGTGGTGTGTGAACGAATCACATCACTTTGAAGGTGTGGTAGTCCACACTTCCTCAAACGAGATTATCATATTAACACCAAATGGAAGGTAAAACGATTTCTATTGAAAAAGTAAAAAATGAGATTAAATAAATAAGAAATATATTTTATTCCATAAAAAATACATTTTCCATCCTAATGACCACCATTATTGGTGGTAAAGGAGAAACAAACAATCATCATTTTGTGAGGTTATAGTTCACCGTACACAGAAACAGAATGTTCATTATCCATTAGATGAAAATTGGTGTAAGTGTAGGTTAGAAAATTTTTATAAAAACATCCTAGTATATGTAGGATAATTTTTTAAACACAATAAGGGAATAAATAGAGTGTAGGTGTAGGGATGGAAAATAAAGGAAGTGATCGTGAAAGTAAATGTTACCTCTAAATGGGGTAACACCTCATTGATTGTGCCGAAAGGATTCATTGAGAGGGTTTATTCCCAAATAGAGGCATAGATTTATACAGTAAGATTTTATGGAGGCTAGTTGGTAAGATTATGGATGAATTTATGCATCCTGAGAGGTGTGGTGAATGGGTAGAGGTGGTGGCCTTTTATAGGGAAGGAAAAGGACTCACAAAAAATGATTAAAAAAATTATATTTCCACATGTTATTACCTAAAAAGTATTAAAAAAAAAAGAACTCATGAATAGAACTTTTGGTGAAAAATATGTATATGAAATTGTTTTTACAAGTTTCTAGGCCATTCAGAAAATTATTATTAATGTTTAGTCCATCATTAAGCTTAATTTTTCATTAACTGCTATGTTTAATATTAATTACATTTACTATTCATTTTCGTAAAAAACATCTGGGTTTTATTAGACCCTAAATTTTAATCTGAATAAAATGGTGTATTTTATATATTTTAAATCCCAATCTAAAAATCATAAAAATTAATTTTAGTGTTAATCTCGCACATGGGATGACATAGCAGAGTTTTAAAGTAAGAAAAAGATTAAACATTTGTTAAGATTTTATATTCATTATCAACGATTAATTGACTATAATGAATTATTAGATGTAATATTCAACTATTTTTTTCTTTAAATCATATTTATAATATCATTTTTCCTTAATAATTAATTTGACAAAAATTTAGCTTTTTACTAAAAAGCTGTATTTTCCACTATTCATCAAGAAAATGAAGTTTGTCATAAAAATCCAAAAAAATAACCCTAAAATAATATCAATGTTTAGAATTTAAAAATAAATTTTATTTTTACAAATTTAAATTTTAAATGTGTGTAAAATTAATTTCATTATTAGAATCAATTCATTTGAGAATACTATTTTCTAAAACAAAAAAATTCCATTACCAAAAAACATATCTTTTATTATCATTATGTTTTCTTTATAATAAAATTATAACAAATATTTGAAAAGAAATTATTTCTATTAATATTACTATTTTTAACCTCTTGGTTATAATTATATTTTTTAAATAACAAAAACAATAAAATGATACATTTTGTAGAAACTCGTTGTTGCGTATATCGTACACCAACTCATTGTTGTGATGTCATATGCCAAGTTGGTGTTACCCATAACATACACTAATTTGGAGTTTCTTGTAATGTATACCATGTCATTGTTGCATATAACATACACTATATCAGTTCTGTGTGAAATGAATATTTGACTATATTCATTACAGGATATAAATGAAAGTTTATGTTTATTCAAAAAAACATTTGCATAAAAACTTAGGTAGTTACATTCTACCTCCATTAGAATAAATTTTCCCTAAAAATTCATCACTCATGTATGAAAAATTATGATGCATCTACTTCAACATATCCTCACATTCCCTTATATATTCCTCTAACTAGTGCTTTATCCACAAAAATTTGACCAATAGAGTGGTCTTGATTTGTAGAACATTCTCTAATCAGTCTAAAATTTCAATAGGTTACTCCTCATAAGAAATATATTGCTCTGGTGGTTTGACCTCTATGTTTAATACATGTGAGGGGATAGGTATGTACTTACCCAAGGTCGATACATGGAACACAATATGCATTTGAGATAGATTTTGAAGACATTTCAAGTAATAGTTTACCGCCCCAATACAATCATGAATTTACAAGGGGGGTGATATACCTAGGGATTAGATTCCCCTTCTTCATGAATCACATAAATTTCTTCCAGGGTGAAATTCATGAAATAACTTTTTCTATATTCAAATTATAGACCATGTCGATGGTTATCATTATAAATTTTCTACATTCTTTGAGCTTCCTTGATATGTAGTTGAATGGTTCTATCATTCTTGACCATTTCATCAGTTATCTAAAGCCCTAATAACTTTCTTCATCCAATGTCATCCCATCATGTTGGAGCTTTACATTTCTTTCCATAGAGGATTTATAAGAATCCATTTTAATTTTTGAGTGAAATCTATTGTTGTAATAGAAATCAACAAGAGGAAGGTGTGGATCCCAACCACCTTTTAAATCTAGAGAACAAGATATCAAAATATCCTCTAGCATATGAATTATTAATTCTGATCGACCATATGTTTTATTATGATAATCATTACTGAAACTCAATTCTATTTCTTTTTATTTCAAAATACTTCACAAGAACATTGAAGTAAACATCACATATGAATCTGACAATAGAATGTCATAATCTATAGAACCATACCACATCCTTAATGTATATTCTGGAAAGCTGATCATGAGATAAATCTTCATTGATAGCAATGAATTATGTTGACTTCTTAATTACCATATAGCATTAAACCCTTAAGTGGTTTTTTGTCCAACGACAAAATCCATAGTGATGTTCTCCCATTATTATCATGGTATGGGTAATATTTGCAACATCCCTTTATACTTTTATCTTTTAGCCTCAAATTACTAGCATACCAACCACCAAGATACAAAATCCACGATATCTCTCTAAATTCAATCCCATTAGAGGTATTCTTTCAATTGCATATACATCATTATAATTCTAGGATGAATAGATAATGATAAAACATGAACTTCCTCTAATAGGTCATTTTTCAAATATGGTAAGGAAGGAACACATATACAATTCATAAAACATATCTTTCCATATTTATCAAGATTAATCTCAGAAACATTGCTAGCATTATTTTCTATCTCTTCATATTTTATATGTGCCTCCTTAATCATCACATGGATAGATGGATTAACTTTTGTTTGAGAAAGATAATGTTTCCCCCTTACTTCATGATTTCTAGCTCCATCCTTTTCATGTCCATAAATATTGGATAGTTTTTTATCCACATCATGGATAAGATGGCATGATCCTTCTGACTCAAAGTATCGACCACCTTGTTCATATCCCCAAGATGGTAATGTATTGAGGAATCTTAATCCTCTATAAACTCTTACTATATTCTCTGGTTCATGTTTAACTCCTTCTGTATAAATATATATTTTATACTTTTATTATCAATATATATTTATATCAAAATTTTCATCATAATGATAATTTCTCCATGTCTTTAATGAAATGACTATCTTCAGTAACTCTACATCATGAATTATGTAACTTTTCTCATGAATCATCAACTATCATGCGGAATAGGCTAGAAATTTTTTATTTTTTTTACGAAAATATAACAATACCTTCTTGGATGCATTGCTATATATTACAAACCCTTATCCACTATATGTTATTGTATGAACATGTTCAATGATTGAACTTCAATTCTATTTCCTAAAATTTTCCGCACATTCATCTTTCCTGAGGAACTTCACACCCTTCCAAGTTAACATATTCATATGATTAGATATATATGATAAATTCTGATAAAATAATCAATGAAATCCAACTAAAACAACAAATACATGGATCTTAGTCACCGTTGTTGGACTAGGACAGCTTTCAATATTCTCCATCATTGATGGTTCTACTGATATTCCATCTATTGAGATTACGTGTCCCAAAAAATAATACTATTTTACCCAAAATTCAAATTTACTTAATTTTTTATATAAACAATATTTCCTTAGGGTATTTATTATAGTTCTCAAATAATCATCATTCTCTTCCATGATACTATAGTAGATAAGAGTATCATCTATAAAGACTAACCTAAACTAGTCAATGTAATCAATAAAGACCCTATTCATTAAATCCATGAATATAGTAGGGGAATTAGTGAGACCTAAATGCATCACTATAAATTCCTAGTGACAATACCATGTACAAAATACAGTCTTACGTATATCCTATTTCTTGTTACTCAATTTATGATATCCCGATGAAGGTCAATCATGTAAAAGTATTGATCTCTTCATAGTTGATCAAACAAATCACATATACGAGTAAGAGGATACTTGTTCATGATTGTGATCTTTTGCAACTCTCATAAATCAATTCATATTCGCATTGTACTATCTATCTTCTTAAAAATAGAATTAGTCCACCTAAATGTGACACACTTGATTGAATGAATCCCTTATGAAGGTTTCCTTAGATTTGCTTCCTCAGTTCTTGTATCTCAATTGGGGCCATTCTATTAGGAGTTTTGAAATTGGTGTGGAACTAGTTATAAGTTCAATCAACAAATCAACATCATGTTGTTGTGGAAGACTAGGAAAATGTTATGGAATTACATTCACAAAATCCCGAACAATTGGCATATCATTGATGCCAATCTTCTCCCCAACCATTTGATATAAACAACCCTTTTGAATGGGAATTAAGACACATACAGTGGATATAATATCCATAAGATGTTCAAAAATATTCTGACATTGATGTTTGATAATAGGATAGTTTAATATATTGAACATAACTTCCCATTTATGACAATTTATGTGGGATTTATGTAGAGAAGGCCAATCCGTACCTGATATGACATTGAATTCGACCAAAGAAAGAATTATAGGATTTCCAGGATGAAAATTGTCACAATCTTCAATCAGAGAGGAATCATAAACATGATATTCAATCATCGTAACATGATGGGTATTCACTAATATTTCCTCCTCTAATTGTTTTGGAGGAATCATTACAACCATAGAAAATTATATAGATATGAATGAGTGGGTAGATTAAAAATCAAATATGACATTATCAGTTCTTGACTGGTTTGTAAGTGTACCTTTCATTACATTATTATCACACCCCTCATTAGATATAGTGATTTCATTAGATTTCCCCTCATCCCTTGGCTTACGGGGTTGCTGAGGCCGATCATCATCATCAAACCTTTCATTCGGGAAATTTTTATCAAAATGGCCATTTTCATTAGACTTGAATCACTAAATAGTGGGGGTTACATTATGTGTGGATTTTTATCCATTAGCATTTTTTTCAATACTTATTCACTTCACCTCCACAATCAATTGCTTGATGGACATCCCTTCCACAATTAAAATATTTATTAGACCCCCTAATGAAATTTCCAACATGGTTCTTCCCACAGTTTGATAATAAATGAAATTTCATCTTCATTTCTACATGGATCTTAGAGTATTTTTGTAAATCCATTATATTTTTATTATTAAATCCATGTGATTGATGCATGACCCCCACCTCCATTTTATCCTTGATTTTTTAACACACAATCACTTCATAGACACTAGATTCTTTAATGAATTACATCCTTTTTTACATGGCCTTAAACAACCCAAGAACCTTTCAAAATTATGTTCAGGATGGATGATAATTCCAAAATCATGCCTCACAAGTCTCATGAAGTTAGCTTCATAGGTACCAATAGACACCTCATCTAATTGCTTCAAATCAAGTAACTCTTTCTCTGTCATGGTATGAATAGTTCTACCAACATACTTATTGAAAAATATGTTTTTAAACTCATCCCAAACCATGGATTGAAAATAATCATGATACCTCATATTATTAATTAGAGTCCACCCCTGTTCTATTTCACCTTCCATGCGATTAACCACAAAAATAAATATCTCATGCTCAGAACAATAAATAACAGAGAATACCTTTTATATTGTAATAATCCATTATTCAAGTATTAAGTGGATCTGGAGACCCTATGAATGAATTATGATGTTTCCTCATGAAAGACTAAATAGAATGTTGTTCCCTTATTTTATATTTTAGCAGTCCAGCATGATTCATAGCATGAGAAATCTTCATGAGCAAACAATGAGCTTTTTCATTCAATCTCCCATATAATTTGGTTAGTCAGGTGGACAATCTTTTCATTTTCCATCTCAATTTTCATTAATGTGGTTCTTTCTAGTTATATACATTTATTAAAACAAAAAATCATTGAGTAAGAAATAGTTATCATAATGAGGAACTAAATATTCATGAAAAATCACTTTTAGGATTTCTAATATATGAAATCTTCCTTAATATTGGAAACCATTGGTTTATCCAAGGTTATTTGTAGTAAAATTAGGATTAAATCAATTATAATGGTTCATGAAGAATATATGAATTCCTAATGAATATCTTACTGGGTGTGTCAAGTCAGGTGTATAGTAAGGCATGTTGTCATATACCAGATTACCTCGAGTCAAGCCATGAACATCTTGTTAGAGTTGTTACCCCATGGTACATATGTGGTAGAGCAACATCCGATTTTAGTATCTAGAAATGGATGTATTTCTTGAAAACTAGTAACACTATCAATTACTAAAATTCAACAATATTTTTTTATAAATTTCCTTATACATAGACTTTTCATTAGACATATTCCTTAGGGTTCACACTATGGTTTTCCCATCCTAGTTTCTGATGGTTAAAAATAAATTTTCTCTAATACCAATTATAGAGACCCTCTTTTTACAAATACTAACATTTCATTACATATGTGGAATGATTAAACATTATACAAATAGATTCAAAAATACTATAATTGGGATAATGATTTTGGAAACATGTAAACATAAACACTTGTATATAAATGAGCAACATTATCTCCCACTAGGTTCTTAGGGACTGGATCCATTCTTAGACACATAAAAAATAACACATATATTCATTCCCATGGGATGATATCATAAAAAGGAGTGATCTCAAATGGTCAGTAAGGGTAAACAATGTATGAATGTAAGTGTAATCATTAGCATAAGGGTTTGATAAAATAATCAGGAAAGAAAAAGATCAAACATTCGATATCAATGATATTATACACTAATAATGGAATAAATATTATCAGTCCATAAGAAATGAATCAAAAATACATAAAGGACATAATACATGATAGCATAGGATAATAGTAAGACATGTAATTTTGGAAACACATAAGAATATACTGATTTTGATAGTATCTAAGGAATCAATTCCAATACCATATTAGTGGACAAAGTCCTTTACATAACTGGGTGAACAAACATTCCAGCCATGTATTACTGAACTATGTAAACCATTATTCCATCCATGTATTACTGAACCGTGTAAACCCTCATTCCATCCAGGTATTACTGAGCCATGTAAACCCTCATTTCATCCCTATCTATCTCATTAGAAATAAATCATTACCTAATGCATTGGGGGAGATATAATTCCCACCTATCACATAATTAAATCTTACATAGATGTGAAAAGGATCATAAAATATCATATAATAACCCATGAAATTAAATGGGTACCATAAACATATAAACATATCATAACCTATGGAAAGTGTCAGATTTCATAATCATTTCATCATAAACATAACACAAGAAAAGAAGCGGGTTTCAAAATCATATTGCCCGTGAAAGAGAAATGGGTTTCATAACAACATGACATCAAAACATAATCCATTAAAAGAAAAAATATTAATGGATACATTGAATAATTCCCAAAAAATGGAATATAAAACCCCAATGGAAGTTATCTTATATGGGAAATAATTTTTAATGATATATTAAAAACACTTCTTGTGGAAAATATCCTTTATTTATTGAAAAAATTATTTTTCTAACATAAAACCTTTTGAAAACCATTTTACATGAAAATAACTATGAAAAAATATTGAGGAAGATTTGAAAGCAGGAAAAAATTCTAAAACTCCCTTTTCATTTAAAATTATCTTCATAGTTCTTTTTGAAATAATTTTGAAAACATATTATTTGAATACAATAGATTTCTGACCAAAGGGAGGGATGGTCTGATTTCATTAAAAAAATTATCTTATTTACCAAAGAGTGTAAAATTTTAACTAAAAATGATTATATCTTGAAAAAATATATGAAGTGTAAAATAATGAATAATATTGAGGGATTTCATCAAAGTATTCATAAATATAATCAATCTCAAAAAATGATGAGATTGTCACAATAAACAATTATAACTATGTTACTTGGGATCATACTCTCTACGTAAGAAAAAGAAATTGCATGATACTTAATATATAATTAAAATAAGCATATTAATGATATAACATGCACAATATATGTATATACACCTCAAAATTGTGTTTAGGTTCACAACAAAACATGAGTCTCAATGAAGGAAAATTGAGACGAACTGTTTTACCAATTTAGTAATTTTTGAATGTTAAACCCCATGATAGAAGGATCATAGAATGGATATGTGAATACACAAAAATGTAGGTATAATATAAATATAATTAAATTATTGTCATTATAGACACCACACAAAATGAATGAGTGGTGAACCAAACAAGAATCTCATAGAAATTAAAAGTGAGATGAAAGTCCTCTTACCGTGTGTCTTGACTCTCTTTGTACTCATACTAGCATCTTATATAATAAATATAATTTTATTATACATATTTTATAGATTAATATTATTATACCTAATACCATATATGTTTTTTTGACCCTATATTACTTTCTTTTTGATGAGCTTCTGTCAAATTTTCACATCGGTTAATATTCACTTTGTTCATCCCATGTGTCTTAATTTGTTATAGTGTTGGTCCTTATACTTATATCATGACAATAGAATGTATATAATGATATAAATATAATTTATATCCATGAGTATGATTATTATAACATTTTATATCATTATTAAGTACTATATGGAATACACTGTTCATGGAGATGGCAAGTCATACGTACGAATGAACATTGTTTTCTATTTTTATTGCCATACTGAAAGTAAGTATGTAAATGAAATATGTATATATATAAATGTGTATATATTTATAAAATTATTACAGTATAAATTCTATATAATATATATCATATATGTTCATTAAAACCATCATTAGTACATTATATATGGTGTGTGAACAAATCACATCACATTGTGGGGGTGGTAGTCCACACTTCCTCAAATGAGATTATTCGTATTAACACCTAATGGAAGGTACAAAGTGGTGAGTTAGAAAATTAATAAAGAATCATAAATAAATAGGAAATATAGTATATTAAAAATTCAAACAGTGTTTATATCAAAATGTGAAACATGATTGATGGTAAATGATAAATAAACAATCATCATTTCATGAGGTGGTAGTTCGCCGTACAGAGAAACAGTAAGTTCAAAATCCATTAGATTGAGTTATTTGTTATTGTTTGACATATCATTTCCATAAAAACATCCTTTTATATAAACAATATGGGTTCTATTATAATTTAATGTAAAAAATATTATGGAGGGGTGGAGAGGAAAAAAAATAAATGAGATTGAATGAATATGTTACCTCTAAATCACGTAACTTCTTTTGGATTATGCCAAAAGGATTATTTGAGAGAGTTTCTTGAAAAAGGGAGGATTCAAAGTTGAAGGGAGGATAATTGGGTGTCTAATTGGTAAGTTAATGGAATAAAAAAAGATGCTTTAGAGGATTTAGAAATTGGTAGGGGAAGTGGCCTTTTTTAGGGAAGTAAAAGGACTTACATAAAATATTTAGAAGAAAAATATGTGTGTGTGTGTGTGTTATTACCTAAACAATTCATTACCAAACCAAAATTACTCAATAACTTATGTCTTGTGGCTAAAATATGGACACAAAATGGGTGTTGGAAATGGTTCTAGGTCTCTTGGGACCTTAATTTTATTGTTTAGTTTCTAATTTTTCTTAATTTGTCCTTAACCAATGTGATTACTTTTAATCACATTTACCTAACATTTTGGAAAAAAATTAACATTTTTTTATTATATACTAAATATTTTACTGAATATAATGGTTTAGTTATGATTTTTGAAATTCCAATCATAGAATCAAGAAAATTAATATTAGTGCTAATCCCGATGACGAGATGAAATAAAGGGGATTTATTGTAGTAAGACGTTCAAATATTTGTTAAGATTTTATATTCAGTATCAATGTTTAATTGATTATAAATAATTATTTGATGTAATATTAATATTAATTGACCTTAAAACATATATATATAATATCATTTATTATTAAAAATTAATTAAATAATGTAGTTTCTAATTAAAAGTTGGTATTTTATGCTATTCATCAAAAAATGATGTTTGTCAAAAAATACCAAAACATCACCCAAAGATAATTTTGATGTTATGAATTAAAAAATTTATATAATTTTATCTAATTAAATTTCTAAATGTGTCTAAAATTACTTTCATTACTATAATCATTTCATTCGAGAAAATGATATTTTTTAAACATAGAAATGACTTGACCGAAAATAATATCTTTTATTATCAATATGTTTTATTTATATAAAATAATTATAAAAAATATTTCAAAAGTAATTATGACAATTCACATTACTATGTTTATCCACCATTATATAATTATATTATTTGAATAATTAAAATAACAAAAATAAATTCGATGAAGAAACTATGTGTTGCGTATATTGTTTGCCAACACAGTCTTGGCTGCATCGTCTGCCAAGTCGGTGTTGCACGAAATGTACACCAAGTTGGTGTAGCGCTTAGTGTACACCATGTTGGTGTTTCAAGTAATGTATGCTGATTGATTTCCTTTTTAATAAAATATGTCACTTAGTTCATTACAATATATGAATGAAAATTGGTATTTATTAAAAAAAATAGGTCCATAAAAACAAAAGGATGTTACAATAAGACTAATGTAGTACTATTTGTATCCTATAATGTTTTATAATTCCATTCTTGGTTATTTTCATGTGTCACATGTATGGATATATCACCCAGATATTTCTCATGTTATTGATATTGGTGATGTTGATCTAGATGTTGATTTATAGAATGAGTAACATCAGAACTATATCATATATCCTACTGAGAAGATTTTCCAAGAAATTATTATTCCTCTAGTGTGAGTATATTACAAACATGGACATGTTAAGTTGGATACTTGGGAGATATAGTCTAATTTGAGAGATTAATTACCCATGTTTTCACTAATATCTCTTTATGGTGTATGGGAAAATAACATAAGGATGATCACTTATATAGTGGGTATGATGAAACGACCCAATTTTTATATAGGTACTTCTCCACATTAATTTTTTAGTGGGACATATAATTTATGTAAAATTGAATCATTATTGGATTAATTATGTATTTGATATGTTGAGGTGTTGGACAAGATAAACTATAAATAGAAATGGTGAATCCTAAGAGAGGGGCTAATATAGTTCCACCAACTTGCTGGTGGATGAGGTTGTATTTCTATAATACTACTACAGCTCCCTAGCTAATTAGTTAGATCACAACGGCTAGTCGGTGATTACCTTTGGGAATATTTAGTTTGAGTATCCCAATAATTTTCTATTATTTCTCTTTTATGTTTTCTAATCCTCCCATTGAACCCAATATTTTTATTAATGAACATGAATTGTTATCTTGTGATTCCATGACTTCTTTAAAGACAGTTTTTGATTCGTAGATATTTTCTTGAACAAGACATTTAGATTTAGTAATTTACGACCATAATTGATGAATTTTTCCATTTTTCCCTATGTTTATTCTTTTTCCATCCTATATTTGGTGGATCTATCACTACCCTAATGGTATTCATGGTATGGTGAAATTATTTGGATACTTGGTTCTTTATATTTTTCTTCACTACTTTTGTGGTAAGTGTAGTAAATCATATCTCTAGGGTCTGTTTTTAGTTTCTATTATATGTCTCATATGTGATCCATCTTACATATCTTGTGAAAGAACTCTTTCAATTGGTAATCACATATATGCCTTAAATCCCTTTACCAAGATCATTTGTGGAACATGTTTTGTCTATTGGTCCTTGGTACCCAAGACTGTTTCCCCCCATGATGTGTTTCTACCCATGACTATAGGTTGGAATTATGAATATATGAACCTATTACACAAGGTAAATATTTTTAAAACATTGTAACTTTATGGATTGGGAATTTGGTTTTGTTAACTACATTACATGTCAATTTGAAATATGGAATGACCTTTTAGAATCTAATCATAACTTTTTATAAAGGTATAATTGAATTTTAATTGGAACATTTCACAATATATGATTGGTATGTAACAATAATTGGAATGATAATTTTTATATTTCATTAACTAACTAAATAATTATATATTATACATGTTTGGAAGGATTAATTATATTCATATGAATTATTTCATTGTTGTAATTGATACATTCAATATAAAATTTCACCTTTCATTGAAATATACCATGGTTTTATTGTAAATAGAATATGTAATTATACTATTACATGTTAATTAAGCATAGGAACATTGTAAATTGAATATATAGTTAGCCAATAACATGGTAATTCCCTATGGGTCTATTTTGAAATTATTCTAAGCATTGCTATTATGGGGACGGGTACTGGACCAATTTTATTTGAATGAAAATAGACATGTGGTATCATTTCATATTATTTATGAATTATCCTAACTATAAACCAAAACCTAAAGAATTGGAATTTTTATTTAGATGTTATATATTCAATTTATAATTAATTCCATTTTTTTCATATTTTTTGATGACCTTTTACTCCAACAATATTTTTTAGACATCATTGGTGGGTTCTTAATAATTTTTACTCAGACTAAACAGGTTTCATTATTTATTACGTGAGAAAACATCAGGGATGTAAGAGTAGAAAAGAAAATGGGTACCTATTTTTATTAGTGAATTTTTTATCTTGTATTTGATCATAGATATGGTACTGCTCATAGGGTTCGAGACCAATTTTTGGAATTTATTTTTTTTAGTCTTTGTTTCATTTGTTTTCTTGTATGACATTTAGAATGACATCCATTAATACATTTCATTGATTGATTATATTGGATTACAATGGAATTTTAAAATTAATATTTTTTAGTATATTTTGTTATTTATCTTATATTTTTTCAATATTGATTGTTATTTTAAAAAATAATTTATAATATCCCACCTATACTGATTAGATCCTAACTATTAGTCATTTAACTCTAGTATATAGGGAGGCACTTTTGAGGTTTCTTGGTGACCAATCAAGGCCATGTTAAGGAGAACGTGGAATGAGATATTAATCATATATGAAATAAATAATACCTAGTTATTTATTTAAGAGTGACCTATTAGGTTATATCCCTCATTCTTCCCCTTCGACGACTATTCATTTCCCAATTCATTAAAAAGTTTAATCGGTCTCACACATCTTCACAATGTATATCTGGATCACCCATCACCAAATCTATATAAACATAAAATATCATATTATATAATTTTAAGGTACTATATAATGAATAAAAAATTATATACATTCAATTTCTTATTACAAATCCCATGAAAGTCTCAATTGAATTCATATGAAAAAACACTTTCTATTTTGAAATAAAATTTTGCAGAAATATCCATTTCTTTTAATAGCTGACAAAAAATTAAATGTTTATAAGAGATAAATGATATAGTATGTTATGATAAAAAGTTAAAACATATTTATAAAACATGATAATGAATAATTTCTATGATGTTGATAAAAGGTGGTTAAGATGTATATCTTAAAAATCTTTCATTTGAACTTCCGTAAAAATGGAAATGGATTATATTGAAAATGTTAAAATATGATTTAAATTAAATAAATAAAACAATAGTTGAAATTTAAAATTATAAATATTTTATTTATATATGGGAATATTCATGGAACATATTTAAGAATATTGATACGGGGAAGATAGAATTTAAAGCAATTTTTTAAAATAAGGTTTTAAGGAAAAATATGTTACCATAACATTAATCTAGCATTATATGATCATTATATTATAAATAATAAATTAATATTAGTTATTTACTATCTCTTTAACCTTTCAATAATCATTCAATTACCATTATTCATTTTATTTCATTTATCACCATGCTTTATTCTTATTGTAAAATGGATAAGTTCACATTGTTACTTTTTGTGTTGTTCAGTTTATAACTCAGAAATATTAGTTCATTAAATATTGTGAAAGGTTTTATTGTCAAATAATATTAATAATAATAAAATTTTAATATTTTTCATTTTCTATATATTAAATATACTTCAATAACCATTCGTTTAATGTGGTCATAAAAAATGTGGAACATTCATTCATGGGGATGGTAGTCTGTACTTATACTTGAATGCCATATTCATTTTTTAATGGGATTAAAGTAATTAAAGTAGATAATTTTTTACATCAAAAGAACCATTAATATGTTATATACATAATATTTATTCATTATTTAAAACCTTATGACAATCCATATGATTTGGTAAAGAAAAATGAATCACATCATTTCATGGAGGTGGTTGTTAACGGGTAATCATGAGCAACGATATCATATTCCAATATGTGAAATAATAAGAGGGTAATTAATATATCATCCATAATGATTAATAATAACTTCATAAATATAAAATATATTCATTTTTCCATCATTTTATCCATCTATATCATCTGGTGATGGAAATAAAAACACATCATTTTGTGGTGGTAGTAGTTCAGATGTACGTATGTGCGGTGTTTTAATTTCACTTATGATGGAAAAGGATACAAAAACGTGATATTACATTTAAATAATATAATTTAATTAGGTGTAAGATAAAAAATTTATTATATTTTCATTGTAAAATAATGTTTCAAGGATGTAAAAAAAGATATAAACTTGGAAACACTCAGTGAAGAGTTATACCACTTCTTTGAGAATCACCTTTAGATTACACATTATAAAAAATGTGGAATTATTTTTGTAAAATTTTTTGTTATGGATTTATTGATATAAAAGTATCAAGGTATGAGAATAATATAGGATAAGGGGTCTCCTTTTTTCAGTGATGAGAGTAGCACTCTTATAATTATTCAACTTTTTAAAATAATATCATGTTTGAATCATGGGAAATTCTCTATTGAAACATGTAGATAAGGTAACATAGATAAAACTTTAATCATTAAATAAGATTTCATATAATAATTTATGGCATTATGGTTTAGTTTTTAACATTTTTAACTAGTTTTACCTTTTACTATGGTAAATAATTTTTACTATGGTAAATATTCCTTATTCCCAAAAATGAAAATCACCTAACTAATAAATTTTAACCTTCTAGTTCAAAATAACAAATCTAGTTTTCAATATTATTATTTTATATTTCAAAAAAAATATTCTTAATATAATTTGTAAAAATGCATTGAAGACCTGTTTTTAGAAATATATTGTTTTTAATTATAGAAATAAATTTATGCCAAAATAAAATATAAGGATGATTATTATGTCATTATTTATATAATAATTAACCAATGGGATATTATTTATGTTAAAAATAAATTCCAAAATATAATTTTTTTTCTTTATATTATTTTATTTAGTGTAAATAAATGATTTGTTTTCATACATTTTCATTTTCACTTTTCAAAGAAAATTAAATGTTTTTAGAAAAATCATAAAAATTAACCTTTTGATAATTTCTATATAATCATAATAAAAATTAATTACATTTCTTCAAATGAAATTCTTAATATTTATTAATTTCACTTTTAAATTAAACAATATAATAATTAATAAATGTTTTTTGTTCCAAAAGGTTATTTTTATATTGATTGAAAAATTTATCATATAAATAGAGAGAATATGACTCCATAAAATCTAATAGTGAATATTAATAAGATAAGAAATATATTTTCATTCAAAAAAAAGATATGAAATTTATTTATTATTTTTAATAAAAAGGTTAACATAAATATAATACCACCAAATCAATAATCTAAAAGTTACCACTAGTATCTATAACTCATGAGATATATAATTTTCCTTAATGGACATTAATTGATGTGTGGCATAAACTATAAAATTGTAATTTTTCATAAGGAAACAAAAAAATAGAATCATTGGTAGACCTTTTTATATAAATAACACTTCTCTATTTTACAGTAGTTCAAGTACATTTTTAGTGACTTGGGTATTATTAATCTTCTTGATGTTATATTCATATTTTTTCTCTACAAAAACATCACTCCCATCAATATTAACATTGTTATTGAGATTTAAAAGTCAATAAAAATATCTCACAAACTTTTGAAAGTATCTTGTTAATACAAGAAAATAATGGATCTTTATTTTATTGGTTGATCTGATCCATTCTTCCACCTCCTCTTTCTTAATACAATTCATCATTATACCCTGAATTATTATTATATGAACTGGGAAGGATAATTTTTGTAATAAATTTTTAAATTGATAAACTTGGAAAAAAATCCTTTCATATGTTAATTAACACAAACCTTAATTTCACTTCATGGTATTTCATTATATTTGAATATATAATAATATTATCAATAATTAATAAAAACTCACGGTAATACCTAAATATTATATTCATTGAATCCATCATTATAGCTAGTGAATTTATGAATATAAAATGAATAATTATGAATTCATAGATTCTATATATTCTGTGGATAATTATCATGTTTATATATTATCTATTAACCGTTAATTTAATGTATCCATATTTAAGATAACGGTTTTATATGTATTGATGTACTCTTTAATGAAAAATAATAATAATAAATAGTAGTGGATATCTTTTATTTATCATGATCTTATTATGTTATTGATAGTCAATGTAAAGATGCATTAACCTAGACTTATTAGTAAAAATGCCTAATTTTACACCCCATAGTAAAGAATTAGATTATATAAAACCCTTTCCCAATTTATCTTGTAAATTGTTCTTTATTTCATCTAATTATTTGTGGGTTCTTCAATTACGACTCTTTTATGTATTTGTAGAACTGGGTGAGACTTCAATTAAAACCAAAACCTCACACTCTAGTATTATTCTAAGGATTTCATAGATAATTTAATAAGTATATTGTTGTATAATTATATCTTCTTCATCATTGTGTACCTCTACAATTATTTTAGACATGATTCTCTTATTATAGTATAGTAAGATACATATTAATAACATTTTTCCAAGAAGAATACATATTCATAAATACATTAATATTTTATTATATTGTGATATAAAATAAAAAATGTTATTTCCCAATCCCAATATATGATATGATCTCAATTAAGGAAATTAAAATCTATTCGTAAAATCAAAATAAATTCTACAAGTGGAAGAAGATCTATATTTTCAAGAATTATCCTCCCACAATCCATGACTAGAGAAGATTTATATACCTTAGATGTAATTATTATATCACTATATGATTTTATAATCATTTTATTATCTAATATTTGTGGTTTGGAATAAGAATTTTTGAAGAAGAAAATGATGTGAAACAATTCAATGAACCAGAATCCAATAACACCTTCATCGAATATTATTGATATTTTTTTAATATTCGCCAATTTAATATAATGATCCATAGAAATAATAGGGATTTAATTAGCTCATAATTATTCCCTTGGTCATAGAGGTTGTGTATATTAATTATTCTCATTATCCCATGGATTAGGGAATTAATTTTAATTATTCAAAATGAATTTGAATTTGTAGAATTAATGTTAGGATGTTTCATTGTTTGAGACTATATTATCCCTTTTAGTGTTAATTGTAATATTTTCATTTATTTAGTATTTAATTTTGGGTTGGCTTGCTTTTAAACTTGAAAAACATTTTATTAACTCTTTGAGGTAATTTTTCATATGCTTCCTCCAATATTTTTTTATGTGGGATGATAAAATTTTTTCTCTCCCATTCTATTTATCATTAATGTTTCCATGTACCTTCATTTCTATTTTATTATATCTAAATAAATTGAAATAATGTGAGTCTCCAAATTCAATTTCCACATTAATTTCTCATCAAATAATTTATTCATAGAAGGAAATGACTCTTATAGTTAAATTCCTTTATAAGGCTTTGTTTTACACCAATAATGAAATGATCAGTATTTCATTAAAAGTTAATTATTAAACTATATGTGTCACTTATGTGACTCATAAATTTTTAATCATAAGTAATAATTGATTTATCATCCTTTTATTTAATGTCTAATTATTATCTCTCAAATTTTGTGCACAGATTTTAGGGAAAATATTTAGAGAATAATATTTTCTTAAACTCCCACTAATCCATAGAATCAAATTTTAATTTTTTTTTCTGATATAATTAATGATATTTCTTATTAGATAATCTTATCCTTTTAAAATATAAATGGATAAAATAAACAATTCATGTTCTAACCATTGAGGAATACATAATAAATATTTTAGCATGTTGGTCTATTGGTCAGAAACTAGTGGGTCATAAAACCATCTTACGAAAGGAGAAAGATTCATCATAAAGGACTCAATTGATATTTTTTACTTCCATGGAATATTTTAGAATTAGAAGATATTCACACTATTATTCATCTTTCAAAAATTATAGGTGATACTATACTAAATATTGTGTACTCCTTCTCTTATCCCATTTTTTTTCATTGGTACAATCCTTGAATTATTGTTTCCACCTAAGTTTTAATTTATTCATAAAAAATAAAAATATTACTAGAAACAAAAGGGATAACATGAGTGAAAACTAATAATATCAAATTATAATTATTTTAAATAAATATTAAAAACTCAAACATATTCTATCTTATTATATTAAATAATAATTTTATATTTTTACACATTTGATTTTTCATGGTTTTCTAATGTTGGGTTCTCTCATACTCATTTACTTTATCCACAAAATTTCTAAACAACACATTGATTCCAGTAGAAAATTTCCCCAAAATAATAAACTATATTTTATATCAATTCCATATTCTAGTATTAAATATAAAAAATAAACACAAAATCCAAGAATAAAAGGATTAATAAATTTAGAGATTATTAATATAAATTTTTCATGGAACACTATTTTATCATCTTATACCAAAAAAATATCTACAAAAATGCTTCCATATAAATTTAATCCATTTTTAATTCATTGGTTAAATGTAAAAAATAATAATATGGGAGATCAAATTATCAATAAGGGAAAATTCTATCAACATTTAATAAACAATTTCATCATAAGATAGAGATAATACCTGATCATGGGAGAAAAATATAATTAAAATATATATATAATTCTAAATCTTATCCATAAGGCCTAATAAAATGGAATATTACCTCAAAATAATAATTGTGAAATCATTCATATACCATGGTAAACAAATTATGGATCATGGGATAATAACAATGATCCATAGAGAATAACATAAGAATATTTAATAACATAGAAATTTTATAAAAGCATAATCATAGGAAATAATAAAATGTGAATTTAGTCATCATTAATCATGGTCACATGTAAATTTGAGTTGGAATCGAACTATAATCATACCCTCACATAATGTTTTTAGTCGACCAAACCACAACCATGTATGAGCATAAATGTTTGATCAAATTTCACACCAATGAAATTTTTTTTTGAAATTCATTATTCATTTAATTTCCATTCCTGATTTGTTTTGGGGGTTCACCACTCATTTTGTTGAAATGGTGGGTTTTGAAAATTTGGGCCAAACAGTGATCCCAATTAATGATTAAAAAAAATTTGTTTCTTCTATAACTCCTTCAATTATTTCTCTTTTATACCCATTCCACTTCCGAATTGGCATACCCTGATATATTAAAATCAACACATCCCTTTGGACCACATAGAAATCCAATATCATGATGGATTTTTGTTTTTGATTAAGGTAATGGGCCTACCCGTGAGCCTATTTCTTGGTTTAAATTATTTTTTGAAAATTTCAATATCTCATTCGTTTTTACTATTTTTCGGTGATTTGACCTCCCACTTGAAGCCAAACACCTCTGGATCACCCCCCCTTATCGTTTTTTCCACTTTGGAGCTCATATACCCAGCGGATTAAGGCGATCTTTCTCAATCATTCTCAAATCAAAGAGGTTTGATGAGGTAAAATGATTCTTTCATAACTCTATAAATTTTCAGCCTTTCCCCCCCCCCATTTCAGTCCCCTCATGTCCTAATATGACTCATTCGAATCTCCATACCAGTTTTGGGTACTTGGAGATTCATATTTTGGTGGATTGGGGCCGATTTCTTCAAGATATTTCAAGTAAGGGTATTCCTTCTTGGTTCCTTCCATCCTCTTTCAATTTTATTTCCTCTTTCTTGATGTTCCTCATGTCCAGAAGTTGTGGTTCTATCCTAAGGTCTGATTTGGTATCTTTGGGGTCAATTTTTGTTGGTACAGGTCTTTATTTATATTTCTTGTGGTGCGGTGGTGGTGCACATAAGGTTTCGCACCATGTTTTGAGGGTTTCGACTCAAAAGGTAGGTGATTCCATGTGTATCCATTTTATGAAGAGTTATCTTGCTTGGATTATTAATTTATCATGTTTATAATCTATTTTTTGTGTTGTGAAAACTTTTTTTTATGGATTTGGTTAAACATTTAATTTTTAGTTGTATTTTAGCTTGAAATTGGGTACTTTTCATGTGTGACACTTGGGGTAATGTATGGGTTTAGTTTATAACATATGAAAGTGATTTATTTGTCTTGAAAGGGGCTTAAAATTATGTTTTCTTAATTCCTTATTGTCATGTGGCCCTTGAAAGGGGGTTTTTGAATGAGTTTAAGGTGTAAAACCGTGTGGTACTTCTCGAAGGTGATTTGGGAAAACCTGTGTTTTTCAAGTGTATCTTTCTGGTATTATTCGATGAATTGTTATAACACTTGGGGTGGTTTAATAATTGTTTTAGGGATGAAAAGTCTGTTTTGGATTGTTATTGGTATAATTTTGATTTTGAATGAGGGGTTTGAAATGGGTTTTGGTGTGCAAACAATGGTTATACCTGTTCGGTTTGTTTCATAAAAATTGAAAATGTTTTATTTGGTTAAAAAAAGTTGGGAAAGGGTGTATATGTACTGTTTGGGTGAGTGTGTTCACCTAATGTGGTTTTTTGAATGGTAAAGTGGTGATTTGAGATGTCAAAAAAAATTAATGTTTTATAAATTGTTGAAATGTTTTACTAAATTTTTTTTTGTGTGTGAAACATGGGTGTAGGATGTTTCGTGAGAGTCTATTGATAAAATGAATTGTGAAGGTGAGAAGGGTATTATGTGACATGTGTGTGGGCTGTTATGAGAGTTTAATGTCGTGTAATGGTTTTATAAAATTGTTTAAAGGATTTGTGGAAGTGTTAAATAAATGTGAAAACTATTGTTGGAAATTTTGGTGTGAGTTTGATTTCAAAATGCATTTGAATGAAAAGTGTAATTTTTGACTTGTGTGATGTACATGGGTATGTTTGGTTAATTCGTGATGTGGAAGTAATATTTTCATATCAATACTATACTTCTTGGATTGTTGAACTTGTTTGAGCACAAAGGGAAAACCCGGGTATCTAGGTGGGTGGACGTGTACTAGTATGCTAGTGAATCCGTGAGGTTTGGCCCCAGTTACACTTAGCAAGATTGATGCTTACAACTCTAACTAAACTATGATGATGATTATTGGGGACCACTAGGTTATGGGTATTGTCCCTACTAGTGGCTCGTGCATGAGAATGAATATTATTTATGCTTACTCTCACCGAGATACGAGGTACCTGGGACCCACAACTAGCTAGTGCCTAGGGGTTATTTCCTATTACTTGTTCAAATTAGATCCTCTGTACATACCGTCGGTATATGGTATTGTTGCCTGGAAAATTTAGTAGCTTTTTAATTTTTGTTAAAGTTGTTGTTCCATTAAAATTAGCCCACATGAAAACTATTTTTATTTATTATTGCATCCTTTAGAATATTGTAACAAGCATTTATTATTTACAAAACATGCAATGATTTTTGTCATGAAATTTTTATCACATGGAATCTCTCAAGGGTGGTATCCTACTGGGATTTTTCTCACACCCTGCTTACACCTTTGGGTTTAAGTAGACTTTCTTATTTTATGTCACAGGTTTGGGTACAAGTTTTATGCCATTGGTTCGGGTTTTTAGTAGTCCATTGTGATGCATTGTCATAGAGATGGATTGAGGGCGGTGCCTCATTCCATGTGGATGTTCTTGGGATGTCTTTTCTTCTATTTTTACCTTTGTAATGGTATTTAAAAATTGTTTAAAATTGTGTAATTCAGTTCTGAATTTTAGTAAAAGATGTTTTGGTTTGAAAAATCCGGATTTGATTTCTTGGATTCTTTTGTTGTTTTAAGTATACAAACTCGGGTAAATCATTCCCAATATTCTATTTTGATACCGAGGAACTTGTGACATCCTGTGGGGATAGGGAACGCCCTTCGAGCCTTCTCATGGGCCGGGTTTGGTGCCTGTTTTGGTGTCGATTATATTCGGTTCTTGACAAAATGGTATTAGTGGAGGTTTGCTCTATTTGAGTCATGTTATTTGGGAAATAGGTGGGATATTCTAGAGTTAAGATTTTCATGACATGAAATGATGGTTATGGGTTGTGTGATTTATCTCCACACCTCATGTTGGGATTCAAGTCTCTAGGGGAAGTTAGGATTTATCTATGTCTCTTGGTTTTCTTGGTCTGATGATGATCAGGGGAAATGAAAAGAGAGTTGGGTTAATAGTCTCAGGGAGGTCGCAAGGTCTGGCAAGCCATGTGGATCCAGGTATATTCCCAAGAACACTCTATGCGATGGTGAAGTGAATGGAATATGGCTTCCAACCATATGTCCAATTCACCCACTAAAACTAGTTTCCTCTCACATTGTTTTGTGCTTTAGCTTTGAGATCATGGAACTTTGGTTTTAAAGTGACTTGGTTTTACGAAGCGTAAAGTTTCTGTGAAATTATTTTCAAATAAAGAGGGGATTGTTTTATTTATGAAATGGGGTAACTGAATTTTCAGAAGTGTTTTGAAATGGAAAATAGTGTTCTTACACCTATTTCTAAATCAGGAACCATATTGAAGATGGTTTTCAAGAGTTTTTCGAATATAGTTTTCTAAACAATTAACAGGTGTTTTAATGGGATGAGATATTTTCAAATTGATGTGAATAACATTAAATTGAGTTCTTTTCTAAATGGTTGATTCCTTATGATTATTTTTGTAAGATTTGAATTGAGATTTTGATCTCATTTTTTAGTAGTTTTGAGAAAGAGGATGGGTTGTTTGACCGTTTTGTTTTTGAAAAGTGGAAAGAAATTTCGTTTTAACCATTGGTATTTCCATGAGAAACCACATTCATTAGGTTATATGGGATGATGGATGGTTTATGGAATGACTGGATGAGTTTCGGGATGAATATGAGGCGGGTTCCTGGTGTGGTACAGAAACATGCATGTGTGAGGCCCATGGGGTACCACTGGTGGATACGCTAACTGCTGATCTGTTGGGTTTCAAAGAATTTTTTTTAAATAAAAACATGATGTCATGATGATTTTTTTGGGATGGTGTATATTATGTGTTTTTGGAAAATGTTGATGTTGTGGGATGTTTTGAGTCCAAGAACCCCTCCTGTTCGAACTGTGTTTTGGGATTGTGTTTGGTTGGTAAGCTGGGTAGAAGGTCCAGTTAGTAGTCTCCAATGATACATGTTTCGGGACACCTTTATGGTGGTTCCATTAATGAGTTTGGATATGTTTTATGGCATGTTTTTACTAATGGACCATCTTGGTTGGGTCCTTCAGTTCTCTCGTTGGATAAGGTATGCCCCCATTAAGGTGTAGTGCACAACTGAAGTGCAACCCGGATTGTTTCGCCATTGGATAATCCTCCAGTTGATCAATTTAAGGAATATTTTCTTGGGCTTTGTAGAATGAGTCTACAACATTTACTTTCTTGGTTTTTTTGGACCCTCTTGTTGCAGAAGTGTGCTTGTGGATGGTTGAAAGATATATTAGTTTCTTATGCTACCTGATTCATCAAAGGTGAATGTTTTCTGGGGTTGTCAGTATGGATATTGTCTAAGAGGGCCTCGAAGTCCTTCATAGTCTCTTCGAATAAGGGGTTTATGTTAAACCACCAGTGTGGGAAATATGGCCATGAGAGGCTGTTATGGCCACTTTCTGGAATGCTGTGATATTTGGGGGTGTTGTGTAAGGCCCCCTCCTTGTATTATTTCTGTCAGTCGCTTCAGTCATGTTCGGTGACACGATGTGATGTTGGGTGATCGTTTTATTGTAAAGGTGAAGTTGTACAATATTTTGTGAGTCTATTTTTTTCATAAGTGTTTCTCCTTTTGGGAGATCTATACATCCTCTATTCTAGAGGAAGGTGTTTATATGTGTCCTTTATTTAAGTTCTTTCTCACCCAAAGAAACAAGGTGTGATGTGAGGGAATCCTCTAAACCCTTATTTCAGAGAATTTCGAAGTTATGGTAAAGTGAGTTCAAGAGTGTGTTATGTCTTGGTGAACCCATCTGGGATTGCATGTAGTTTTTTTAACCATCCGAAGAAGAAATTCTATTCGGCGGTTTCCAAATCCTAACTTTGAGTCCAAAGATGCTTCCATCATGCCATCTCTAGCTATAGGTCCTAGAGAGAAGCAGGCACGTACTCAGAGGAAATCCCAGTGTTGTTTTTAAACTTCTAAAAAGAACTATTCTCAGTATGATATATGGGAATAGTTTGAACATTTGGTGTTGTCATCTTGCTTATTTTGTTCCCATTTGGTGGAAAGAGGTAGAGGGCCTCGTCCCCATGTTATCTCCCAATGACTTTCTTTTCCCCTTTTGTTTCTTTTGGGTTTGGGGAAATTGTTTTAGATTTGTATAGACATGTTGAGTGAAAATTTAGTAGTAACCATTCCTTAGAAAACCATGTAGGTATAAGGACCCACAGGGTTAGCGCATCGTTTCCCAAACTGTGCGGGCTAACCGTGCAGCCGTCCCAACTCTTTAATTGTTGGGGTCTTTCTGTATTGGCCCATATTGGGAAATTAGGATGGTTGGTTATTATGGTTGGGAGACCCACTGTGAGTCTCATGTATATTATTTTGAATATGTATAATGGGATTCTACCCCTTGTACCATGGATTTTGTTCGAGGATCCCCTTTTAGTGTCTTTATTCTATCTTGGAAAAATTTAAGTTGTCTCTTATGGTGGGAATCCCATTTGTGTATCCTTGTACAAGTAACTCACTTTTGTCCTTGGTCTTTGCTTGGAAGTGGGTAGTCTCGTTTGGAGCTATATAAACACCTACATATTCCTTGGTTAAGAATTGGGGTTGGAGAGTGCCCAATGGTTTAGTTATATCAAGGTAAGTGTAACCTTGTTTGATGTTCTTGTCTATTTGGGTAAATTTCTTAAGCCCTGTTCAGATAGTGTTTGAGGAGTTTTATTTTAGGATAAATGTTGAATTTTCTTGATAATTTCAGTAAATAGGTGTATTTTTTTGTGAAATATTCCTTCCTTAATTTATCACTGGAGGTGTTTTGGCCTTTGGGGGTGAAGCTTAGCAAAGGAGTCCATTTCTGCCTTTCAGTTGGGTTTGGTTTTTGCTTTGTCCTTGATGTGGCTTTCTGAGGGCGGAATGTTTTATGGTGGGGAGAATTATTACACGCATGACCTTTTTTTAAATTCATTATTCATTTAATTTCCATTCCTGATTTGTTTTGGGGGTTCACCACTCATTTTGTTGAAAATGGTGGGTTTTGAAAATTTGTGCCGAACCATGAGCCCAATTCCAGATTAAAAAAAATCATTTCTTCTATAACTCCTTCAATTTTTACAATTTTATACCCATTAAACATCCCAATGGGAATAACCTGATATATTAAAATAAAAATATCCCTTTGGGCCACATAGAAATCCAAAATCATGATGGATTTGGGTTTTTGATTAAGGTAATATGCCTGCCTGTAATCCCATTTCCTGCTTTAAATTATATTTTTAAAATTTCAACATCTCTTTCGTTTTTTACTATATATCAGTGATTAGACCTCCCACTCGAATCCAAACACCTCAGGATCACCCCCTTATCAGGTTTTCCTATTTAAAGCTTATATACACCACGGATTAGGGCGATCGTTCCCAATCATTCCCAAATCGAGCATATTTGATGGGGTAAAATGATTCTTAAATAACTCTACAAATTTTCGGCATTTTCCCCCCATTTTAGTCCCCACATGACCTTATATGACTCCTTATAACCTCCATACCAGTTTTGGGTATTGGAGATTCATATTGTGGTGGATTGGGGCCGATTTCTTCAAGATATCTCAAGTAAGGGAATTCCTTCTTGGTTCCTTCCATCCTCATTTAGTTTTATTTCTTCTTTATTGAAGATCCTCATGTCCAAAAGTTGCAGTTAGATCATATGGTATGATTTGGTATCATTGGGGTCAATATTTGGTGGTATAGTTCTGTATTTATATTCCTTGTTGGGCGGCAGTGGTGCACTTAAGGTTTCACACCATGTTTTGAGGGTTTCAACTCAAAATATATGTGATTCCATGTGTAGACATTTTATGATGAGTAAGACTTCTTGGTTTATTAATTTAGAATTTTTATAATCAATTTTGTGTGCTGTGAAAACTGTTTTTATGGATTTGGTTAAACATTCAATTTTTAGTTGTATTTTAGCTTGAAATTTGGTACTTTTCATGTGTGACACTTGGGGTGATGTTTGGGTTTAGTTTATAACATAATAAAGTGATTTATTAGTCTTGAAAGGGGATTCCAATTCTGTTTTGTTAATTCCTTATTGTCATGTGGGCCTTTAAAGGAGTTTTTTGAAGGAGTTTAAGGTGTAATACCATGTTTTACTTCCTGAAGGTGATTTGTGAAAACATGTGTTTTTCATGTGTATCTTTGTGGTATTATTCGATGTGTTTTTATAAAAATTTGGGAAGGTTTAATAATTGTTTTAGGGATGAAAATTCTGTTTGGATTGGTATTGGTATGATATTGATTTTGAATGAGGGGTTTGAAATGGTTTTAGTGTGCAAACAATGGTTATACCTCTTGGGTTTGTTTTATAAAAATTGAAAATGTTTTATTTGGTTAAAAAATGTTCAGAAAGGGTGTATATGTCCTGGTGGGGTGAGTGTGTTTACCTAATGTGGGTTTTTGAATGGTAAAGTGGTGATTTGAGATGTCAAACATTTTTAGAATGTTTTATAAATTGACGAAATGTTTTACTAAATTGTGTTTTCTGTGCGAAACATGGGTGTAGGATGTTTCGTGTGAGTTTATTGATAAAATGAATTGTGAAGATTAGAATTGTATTATGTGAAATTTGTGTGGGCTATTATGTGAGTTGAATATCTTGTAATGGTTTTATAAAATTGTTTAAAGGATTTGTAGAAGTTTTAAAGAAATATAAAAAGTATTGTAGGCAATTTTGGTGTGAGTTTGATTTCAAAATGCCTTTGAATGAATAGTGGAATTTGTGATTTGTGTGATGTACATGGGGATGTTTGGTTAATGTGTGATGTGCAAGTGATATTTTCATGTGAAAACTATACTTCTTGGATTGTTGAACTTGATTGAGCACAAAGGGAAAACCCAGGTATCTAGGTGGGTGGACGAGTACTAGTATGCTAGTGAATCCATGAGGATTGTCCTCGATTTAACTTAGAAATATTTATGCTTACAACTCTAACTAAACAATGATTATGATTATTGGGGACCACTAGGTTATAGGTATGATCACTACTAGTGGCTCGTGCATGAGAACGAATATTTTTTGTGCTTACTCTAACTGAGATACGAGGTTATTGGGACCCACAACTAGCTTGTTAATAGGGGTTATTTCCTATTACTTGTGATCATTAGATCCTTTGTACTTACCGTCAGTATATGGTATTGGTTAGCTGGAAAATTCAGTAGCTTTGATATTTATTTTAAAACTGTTGGTCCATTAAAATTATCCCACATGAAAACTGTTTTCAATTATTATTGCATCCTTTAGAAGATTGTAACAAGCATTTTTTATTTAAAAAACTTGCAATGATTTTTGTTATGAAATTTTTATCACATGGAATCTCTTAGTGGTGGTATCCTACTGGGAATTCGCTCACACCCTACATACACATTTGGGTGTAAGTAGACTTTGTTATTTTATGTCACAGGTTTGGGTACAGGTTTTATGCCATTGGTTCTGGTTTTTAGCGGTCCATCGTGATGCAGTATCGTAGAGATGGATTGAGGGCGGTGCCTCTTTCCATGTGGAGGTTCTTGGGCTGTCTTTTCATGGGTTTGTACCTTTATAATGGTATTAAAACATTGTTTACAATTGTGTAATTTATTTATGAATATTAGTAAAAGATGTTTTGGTTTGAAAAATCCAGATTGGATTTCTTGGATTCTTTCGTTGTTTTAAGTATTCAAACTCGGGTAAATATTTCCCAATTTTTTGTTTTGATACCGAGGAACTTGTGCCAGCCCGTGGGGATCGGGAACGCTGTTTGGGCCTTGTCACAGGCCGGGTTTGGTGCCTGTTTTGGTGGCGATCAGATTCGGTTCGTGACATCAAATATAATCATATCCATGCATAAAAACAATATATCATGATATATAAATCATTACCCAAGTCACTAGTGGGATATATTAGAACAAACTCTAAAATAATAATAAATCATATAAGTGAGTTCCACATAAAATTCATACATCTTATCCTAAAAACCACCATTGATAAAAATATGGGTTACATAAAAGTTTGAAATGATATCACATAAAATGAAATCCCTAATTAGATTGATTAATAAAAAAATTAAATCTCCTAGAATAATTATATCATAATATAAATTATAGGGTGATTCTTGAATCATAACCCCATAGGAGATAATGTTTTTGGAAATGGTTAGAAAAATGGATGTCAACTTTTAAAAACTGTATTCATAATATATATTAAACATTTTTGTAATGATGAAGTTAAGGGTAACTTCATTAAATCATTTGTGAGAAGATATAATGAATATTTTTCAATAAAATTAATTTAATAGAATCACCAATAATATAACCTCGAAAATTGTAAAATATCAATAAAAACGTGTTTTATAAAATCAATAATATATGAAAGGAAAATGAAATTCTTCTTTAAGAATTTTATTTACTTTTAGTGAAAACCCATATCAATGAAAGAGTTCTAAAATTTACATTATTAAATATATAAATAAAATAATAAGATTACATAATATAAGAAAAATAATTGGATGTCACAATAATAAAAGAATATCATTTATGATAAAAAAGAATATGGTGATAAAGGAGAATGATCTAATAAATATGATGATAATTATTCTTAACATAATTGTTTATTCTAAAACAAGTCCATTAATAAATTATATTTCTGCATAAAAATATAATTTTTCTATAAATAGTGAAAATATTACACGAAATATAGAAATGTTAGAATATAATAAACATGGAAGAAAATAATCATTGAATAAAGATGATGACCCAATGAAATAGACATTGATACAGAAAACCCTTAACATATATTTCTAATTTGATGAAAAACTTTTGACATAATGTATAATAAATTTAGGAATACTATTAATATATATTACAACCATATTTATTTATAACTTATTCAATAATAGGTCTTCTTAATTTCTTATTACTCATTTATTAATTGTTTTTTATCAAAATTAATATATTTTTATTAAGTGTATCATTTGTGCTAAGCTAGAATAAATACATTGGTTATGATACATGGTCATTGATAATTTTTTTCATCACCTCCTAAATGTTAATATAGGTCACATATGGGTGTTTTATATTTCTTTAAAGTCCAATGTTCATTATTGGGATGTTATGGTAGCAGTTCCTATAAAGCAGTTAAAATTTGGTTATGTGAAATTTTATTTAATAAAATGAATTTATTTTATTAATGAACATAGACACACACACACAGATATATATATATATATATATTATTGGAAAACTATTATATTTTATTACCAATATTTATGTTTTCATAATTATTCATGATAAAAACAGTAAAACATCAATTATGTAGGTGGTAAAAGAAACCCAAATAAGATCATGATATAAAAAATGAATGAATTAATACGAGCATTTTATTTTATAGTTATAATTTCAAAATTATAAAATAATAGTGGTCTAAAAATATTTCTTCTATCCTAATAAAAAAAATTGGAGAAATTGTGGTTAAAAAATATAAATATGAAATTAGTATATATTAGATAATACTAATGTTGATTACTTGAATGTTTTACCAGAGATTCCTCTTGAAAGGATGGAATTGGGACTAATTCTTGTGAAATAAGGTTTCTAAATGTGATGGATGGTTTTTAAAAATAGAATTTTTTTTATGAATTTAATATTAAATATAATTAAAGGTGTCATATGTGGTGGGTTGAGTAGGGATCCTATTATGGTAGAACATACGCACCATTTTCACAAATGATCATCCCAAATGAATAATGATTGTAATTTCTCATTGAATATTGATACATAGTAGACTAATTATTGAGTTAAAATATTGGGTGATATGTAATTCCCTTATCCACGCATTTATTTATATTTTTGTGGGATATTTTGGTGACTTTAATAATTAATTTAACACTTTTACATTATTTTACCCCTACTTTGATAAATATATTTTTACATTGGTATCTTATTATTATGCATAAAAATGTTGATGAGCCCATTTACGATTTTTAAATAATTATTCAAATTATTTATTTCTTTTTATTGTATTCAATTAATGAAAGTTTGAAATATTAATAATAATCTAAGAATGCATAATATTGGAAAAAAAAAATATGAAATTGATTTATGAACAAAAAATTATATTTTATTTATTGAATTTTACATGACCATATTTAGAATATTATATATATATATATATATATATTTCCATAAAATTTCATAAAAAATATCTATAGAAGTGATTAGTTTAAATATTTTCAAAAAATTTAATATTAATTTTTTTTGAAAATAACACATTAAAATATTAAATTATTTTATTACTATTTATTTATAATTTATTATTTATTTACTATAATAAATATAATTAAATCAATAAATTTTAATTAAAATATTATTTATTATTTAATTAAATTTACTATTTAAAATTAAATTTCATAAAAACATAAAATGTATACGATACATTTAATCGTCAAAATATATATGTCCATTTTAACATTTATAATTATAATTTTATATCATCTTAATTTCTACTTATAAAATAGTGCAGGTCCTCCTCATAATTCTTATGGGTGACATAAACAATGATGGTTGTCATGGATAGTAAATCAGGAAGCATGGATCTCATAGTGACTTCTATAAACATGATCATCTCTTGTAGATGATTTAACAAAAAAATTTACCGATTAAAGTTAATCATGGGCTTAGTATTGGGAAGAACATAATGATTTTACCACATTTAAATGTTCTAAAAATTCTTCCTTATATTAAATAACTCCATTACTTGGAGTCATTTTTCTCCTTCATACAAAGATTTCCCATTGTGTTTACTTTTATTTATACCCTACAATTCAATGTGTATGTTATGAATATATTATTTAAATTAAACATATAACTTAAAATTTATCTCAATAGTTATTTATTTATATATCAATGGCTTCAATATTCATATAATTCCAACTACAAAATATATAATTGAAATATTACATTTCATAATATATCTACACAAACATCACCAAAATTACTCTTCTTATTTTATTAAATCATTCCCAAATATATTTATAATATTTTTTATAGGGTTCCTTAATTTTATATTTATTATAAATTGAATTATTTTTAAGGAATGTTTATATGAGGAATATTTAAATATTGTTTAATTTTTTATAAGTGGATTAATGAATTTATTAATTTTTTATAAATATTTTTCATTTGGCTGTCATTTATTTTATTTTATTTTGTCTATTAATTTTATATATTAATTAATTTAGGAGTTTATCAAATTTTTATATTTAATATAAAACAATAAATCATATATTTATTTGGAAATTTAGAATTATGATTTTGACGGGTTGTATATGAGGTCTTTATTATATATGAAAATGAATTTCATTATTCATTATTTGATCTAGTAACTATAATTATAGATGAAATGAGTGAAAATGGAGATCCCCATGGTGATTTAAACAGTTTTATTCCTATAATAAGAATATTTCTACTTAACATCAATTAAAAATATCTATGGAAACATAAATTGGTCGAAAAATAACTCTTCATATGACATTTATATCATGATAATTTATTATGAAATGAGGACTATAAAATGATCCTTTGAAAGATTATAAATTAAATTTTTTTATTTGAATAAATTAAGAAAATTATTGTTGGGGATGACTTGATATAAAAAGATGTTGAGGATTTCATTTGATATATTTCCATGTATTTGAAAGGGGATATAAAAATTCAAAAGGAAGCTTCCAATCATATCTTTTCAATGTGTAAAGTTTGGGTTCTTTTCTATGATGTATTCAAATATGTCCTAAGGATATGGAGAAGATGAGTAACCCCTTGAAATATTTCAATACAGTATATGTAAGAGAGTATTAGAGTATAATTTCTTTAAGAAAATGACCCTTATTTAATAATAATTCAATATATTGGAAGAAATATTAGTAGAGAAATTATGGTTTTAAATTTCCTCAATGAAAATGTTTTTAGTTATAAAATTTAAAATAAAAAAACTGAGCTTTAAAGGGATAGTTAATATGATAAAAATTAAGGTATTGTAATCCTCAAAAAGGATTCAGAGGCTTCACATTAAGAGATATATGCTTGGAGAGTTAAATTTGAAAAGTGAAATGTTACTACTTCCTCCAATAACTATTTGTATCAATGTTAAGTGTAAAAGTATGAGTTAGTGTTTGAGACTAAAATGTTGAAATTTTATGAACAAAAAAAGTGGAAAAGGTTTTTTTTCTGTCAAACCCAACATGGAAAACATGCTTGACTCATTTATGGTTTGACCAACATAATGAATGATAATATTAAATTAATCAAATAATTTTAATTTAATGTTTTTAAGATAATGAAAAAATGAGGATTGAGAATGGGAAATGTCTCCCAAATGATATTGAGAGGTTGGACCGAATGCATTATCAAAAAGATAAAAGAATAGTATATAGATCAAATAAAAGAGTTATAGTATTTCTTATAATAGAAATAATATTCGAATGAAGTTTATTTATATATGGGCTAGTTCATGAACAAATTTCAATCATTATTGATATATAACCACATGATCCCACCCCTGATATAATTTTTTTTGAGAGAACAATCATACAACTAGAACACCAATCAAAAAACATAAGAATACACATAAAATCAGGTGTTACTATTGTAAAAATAGTTTTTATTAAAATTTTGTTCTCTATAGAAAATAGGTACTTTAAGGATTAATATACATTAATTTGGATGAGATGAAAAATAAATGTTATCAATATTTTCCAGATATATATTTAATATAACGGTTCTAGAAAAATTAATTTATTTCTCAGCAAGGATGTGATGGATTGTTCTAAGGGTGACTTAGAGCTGTGGTGATCAATATCTCAAAAATTCATAAAAAGATTAAAACAGAAAAAAAAATTAAATATATTCAATATTGGGATCAAGCTCCATATAATATGAAGGAACATGAGTATCAACCATAGTAGGATATGGAGAAACATGTTTTAAAAATGAATGAAATAGTGAAAAAGGCAATAGTAGTTTAAATTAATTTTTATGAAATATGCTAGACAAAAGTAAGGATTCTTGACAGTAAATGTATATCACATATTATGGAAAATAATGTTATTTTCATGGTAATTAAATATCAGAAAATTTTATTTGGGTCTAACAATAATTAATAATTGAGGATTATTATCTCTTTGAATTCGAAAATAAGAGGGAAAGAATTATAAAGAATACATTTCTAATTTACTTAATGTACGTCATAATTTAGTAACTGTTGAAATAAATTTGACATGGGTAATTTAATATATTTTAGAAATAAATGATTAGTAATATGGGAAAAATGTATGGTGAAATAGTTACATATGGAAAGTACACCAAATGTTATTTTTCCAATCTACTAACCTAGATTCCCCAAAAAAAAATAGGATTACTTACTTCTATTCCTTGTATAAAACCAATACTAATCCATATATTTATATAAATTTAATGAAATCATTCCACATCTATATCAAAAAATTTCTTCATCAGTAATATTAATTCTGAGTATCTCTCTCTATAAATAAAAAGTGTACCCCATGCTTCATAAGTTACGAAAATGTTTTTCTCAAATCATAACATGTAGTGAAAGCTCAAAAATCGATGAATTTACTCAATTTTCATCAAAATAAATCCTTTAAATTAATGTTTTAAATACTTATATTTAGTTATTTCACTCAACTAAAAGAATATTAATTGTCTTATATAATTTCTCAGGTGCCATTAACAGCTACTCGTATATTTTTTCTTGCAACTAATGTTATATTATGTCACTCACATCCATTTACATAACCATATTTTAGAAAACAATCCAACCCTAAATATTCAAATAAACTAATAAAAAATACCATTTAATTCTACTCATAAAAATTGTGGAAACGGTATTCTAAAAATATTCATAGTATATGATGTGATCAATATTATTATCAAATTATTAAAAACACAATAAATAAACCATAAATTATTTCTAATAGATTTTAAAAGCACATTATTAGGTTATAAACATAAAAACATGAGTAGTATTGACTAACTATTTATCAGAAATTGTCACCAGCTGGAAAAAATATTTTTTTCGTATTATAGATATCAATACTAATATATATATATATATATATATATATATATTTTATAACCAGGGACCTAACATGAGAATCATCTTCAATGTTGAACCTAGACCTTCCAAATATGAATATTTTTTTAAATGTTATATATATCACAATAACGAACTATTAAATAAATTATTGAAATTTTTTTGGAAGGATTGTCCAACCCTAATATAAAACATCCAACTTGACAAAATAATCCAAAATATCAACAATTTAAACGAAAAATTTGGTTAAAAAATTGAAAATAAATATTTTAAAAGTTTCTACCAATATTAATCTATCTAATTTATTAAAACCACACATCCTTAGATTTTTATCCTCAATTTTGCATATTGTAATATATTGAAAATTTTAATTTTATCATATTATAAGTTTAGTTCACTTAAAATAAAATTTTTCTATAAAATTATCAGAAAACTATATCTAAATTTATATATTTAGTTTTGAAAATATCTTATCCTTTGATTATTTTAGATAAAAGGATAAAAAATATATGAATTTTTTTATATCACATTTATTATTATGATTAGATATATATATATTTTTTGATTCATCATAACATATTTCTAAGAATAACTTTATTATATAATTTATATTGTCATGTTTTGGTTCTTTTTATATTCATTTTTTCATTTTCTATATTTGTATATGTCTTACAAATTGTACATAAAAATGTGAAAGTTTTATCACAAAAATAAAAAATTTAATTTGAAAAATTCTCTTCAGAATATCTCAATAACCACTTGATTAAATTCCAAGATCCATATATCAATACATTAATTTCATTATAATGATTATATAAATTTTCCCTATAGAAATTTTATTTTATAATTAACCCATAAAATTTCATATATAGGTATAAGTGATTCATCTTCTATATAATTAACACCCCAATTCACCTGTAGAATTTATTTCATTCTAATTGAAAAATACTCTTTTTTATTTATTTTGTATTATACCTTAGTTCCATATCAATATTTTTACCCCAAAGTGGATGATAATATTTTTCATATAAAGCAGGACAAATAATAACCAAATAAACATCAATGGATCTCAAATTGAAAAAAAATATTAATTTTTTAAATAATTCATTATATTTAGCGACTCTGATAAAATTATTGGTGGATACCTTCTTCTTAACATAATTCTATAAATATTCTCTTGTCCAGACAGTATCTAAATGACAGTAAATAGATAACTTTTTAGTAATAACACATTAACATTTTTGAATTTTAATTTTTAAAATGAATTTTCCCTTTATATAATATTCCAAAAGTGTTAAATTAAATCCAAAATCTTAAATAAATGTGGACTACTTATTTAAAAATCAGTACAAAAACACATCTTTTTATATGGTGATTAGTTCAGAAGAAAATTATAATTTTACTATTTTTGTCCCATAATTAGTATTTTCCATTCAAATTTGTGATTTTACTGAAATCCCAAAAGAATATCTCATGAATTAAAAATGAGTGTAAAATAATCCATTAAAAATAAATGGGTTCCTAAAAATGAATATAATATAGGTCATTCTCAAAAAATGGTCATAAATAGTATTCATAGTCACCTTTGGTATTCATTTTGAAATAATGCTTTCCAAAAATCTGATATCTATTTTTTAACATCAAAAAAGAATAATTTAAAAAATAATGAAATCAATGAATCAAATAAAATTTTAATTAGATATAAATTATTCATATAAATTATGTGTTTCTTAGAAGGATCTCAGAACATTTCATTTATAAACTGATTTCACAACCACTAAACTATATAGACGTCATCTAAATAAACATGAGAATCAATAAATCTATTTAAATTATATCGAAAATAAATCATCATTAACACTAATAAATAGTATCAATAACTACCTAATAACACACATTATATCATTTTGAAACTCATTGCAACGTGTTTTATGATTTAAACTATATTTATGACACCCCCTTCTCTCAACTCTCCTAGATCTCTCTGTTATTCCTCAAGTTTATCACCATGGCTAGTATTGCATGATTTAATAAATATATATATTTACTCTTTGATAATAACCACATGAAAAACCTTGATTCATTGCACCCACTATAATCTTAAACATCGTGCCCCACATTTTAAATTCCTTATTTTCTTCCCTCCACGTAAAATCACTATGAGTCATTAGTTTAGAGTCATTATAATTCACAATCAAATATCTAGATTTGGTTTCCACTGTTTCCTATTCAAAACTGCATAAACAGTGGTTCCCCATAGAAGATCAGTGTGAGAATAATCCATGGGTATCACAAAAGCATGGATATTATTTTCGAGGTAAATGATTAAATAGTATATTAATAGGGTCTAGCTAAGTAATTATCCTATATTCAGAAAATATTATTGTATTCCTCGAAGTCATTTACCATAAAAATGATGGAAATAAATTAAATAAAATTATAAATAAATGTTGATAAATTATTTGAACAATAGTTATATATTATATTTAAATTATCATACATTGATAAAATGCAATGAACGAATTTATAGAAAATAATGAACTTAATTAAATAATTATTCAACAATATTTACAAATTCCCCTCTAGTGATGCATATGAAAGAAATGAATAGAAAAGGGTGTTTAACATCCTACCTAGGGGTTATATTCTTTACAACATCCTTAAATCATTTCAATTATACTCTATTGATTTTAAGAAAAAATGGGGTCCAATGAGGTATAATAAAATATTAATAAAAAAAATCTTGTAATTCGACTAAAACCCACTACCAATGATATAATTTGACCCATCAAGACCTCACACAATCTTGGGATGAACTAAGTGTACCAACATAATCCCATATCTAATACATAAGGGGATGGTGACTAGAACTAATAAATAATAATCACATATGGGATGCCTTATAATATAAAACCTTACAACATTCATGCATATCTAGTAAAAAATAATACATACCCACAATAACAATATATAATCAACTGAACTATATATAAATACATGCATGATACAACTACTACTAAATATAACACTATAATGTAAAAAGTCATTAATGTTAAATTCAAACATAAAATAGAAAAACATTGGTTACAACAAGATCTAGGAAATTAAGATTACACCATATCAAGAAGACCCATATAAAATACTTCATATGTACCTTTCCCCATATGTCTACCACTATCAACCACTATGCATCTACATTATCCATTTCCACTAACACCATTTCCACCATATAAATCTCCATACTGAGCAATATTTTCATAGAAAAATGAAGTGTTAAAACAAAGATTATGATTTTATTAGTATTAATATACCTTGTAAAAAACTTCAAGAATATAAATAAATAACATAACCATTGGTAATATCAAACCCATGTCTATAGGGAACATGTATGAATTTAAAAAGAAAATATATAAGCTCTAAATTTATGGAAAATATTGATAAAGGGAATCATTAAACTCTTCATTGTACATCTAATTTAAGGATTATATCACACACAAAAATGATGATGAATATTATAATGAATGATACACAACCCCTTATGTAGATACCATAAATATATGTTGTATCTAAAGGTAGACACACATGCTGAATATTCATTTAGTTCTTCATTGGAATCCATGTGCGTTGATGAATAGTATGGTTTATGACTCTTAAACTAGTATATTTATATAACATAGTTTATACCTATTCAAATCTCTAAAGGGGGACCGCACCTCACTATGGTATGTGTGAATCAACCAACGAATTTTCTCACCCTTGTATAGTGTTGTTTCCTGATATACAGGGTAATTCTAAATACACAAATATAGAACTTCACCCAAATTTATATGGGCAGTAATAACTCCATATATCATAAGGTGGAAACAAACTATCAATGTAATTTTTTTAAGGGGTAGATATATAAGTGATAGATTTTTTAATAAAAGATATATTTTTTTAATAGAGGTAAGAATGAATTATAGAGAAATATGACAATTATTTCATTCTCTGTGATCCTGATATTAATTTTATAATTACTTCCCCTCATAAAACAAAACAAAAATAAATCCTCCAAATAAAACAAGTAAACCCTCTGTATAAACATATTTCACTCAATTAATCCAATGAAAAATTTCATCAATAACATCATATGTAGATTCCATCACCCAACCAAGTGTTACTTCCAACTCCACCATCCATTATAAAAATAATAACTTATTTTTTAGATAATTTCATTATTTTAATTTAATATGGAACCATTATTCGGTCTGGAGCTTGTCATCTATACATATATCTTATACCTTTATTTGGAAAATAAACACATTTTAAAAAAGAACATTGTGTTAGAGTTTTAATTTGGGATCCCATTTTCATATATAAAATGTTTCACTCATAGTAAAAATATTTATTGATTAATTAATATTAATTAATTCTGTATGACTTGATTAGCATGGAAAATTACAATAGTTTAACCCATAGTTAAACACATAATTTTGATACAAAAAACAACCAAAAAATATGGTCATTCATAATATGAAAATTACAATTTTTTCCCATTTTGGGACCCAAGACATCCAAAGTAAAAAACAATATGTGTCTCGATCAAGAAAAAATCATGGTTCCAAAAATGAAATTATGTTTCTGTTAAATGAAATTATTAGTCCTAATAATAAAATATTAATTACAATATAATCTCTTGTTTTACTAATGCCATCATTTTTTGAAAAATTCGAAGAAATAATTTAGGTAATATTGAATACTAAATAATTTAAATAAACAAATGCAATAAACATCTTCTTTGATTCATGTCAAAATACCTCCTAAGGGAGGACATTGTATCCCAATATCAAATGATCCTTTCAAGAATAAATATAGGGTCATTTACTTGGTTAAAATTTCCATCCCCTCCCCCATTTATTAAATGACCAAACTTATCGTGAAATTTTATAATAACCAATATAACAAATTTTTTCCATTTATATATTCTTCTAGTGAATAGAATAAACCATTGAGAGAATATCTATAATATTATTTGACTAAAAATGATAAACCTTTATTTGATGTTTGGTTTCATAGATAGAATTCCACACTTATTTTCAAATGAATTAAATTTATTTACTTTGTTATAAAATATATAAAATTTATGGATTAGTATGTATCCTTTATTTGATTACAAACTAAAAAATCACTCTTGGGATAGTGAAAATTTGGAATGGTGAGATTAATATGTTTATCATTATCATTAAAAATTATATTGATTTTTTCTATAAATAAATATGACATATATTAATATTAAATATCATTGAATAATAAAACATTTATACTTTATTCTATCATAGAAGTACCATATGTACCTAAATAATAACATAAATATAATTTTTTATAAAATTTTTAATAGTTACCATTATATATCATCCAAAAAATATGATAAAAACTTTAAGAATTTATAGGATCTTTTTTTACATAGTGAAGAATGGTTAATATATAAAATTAATTACACTGAATATGGTGTTATATTATAAAAATTAATCGATCAAATAATGTGGTTTATTAGATAGCACCTAAATTGGGAGTGTGTTAATCAATAGTATCTTGAGATTTCGAATCCTATGATACGAATTGTTTTCCAACTTCATTTATTATAAATATGCTCATGGGTTTACTTAAGTATGAATTGAGAAAATTTCATTTGAAAAGAAATTAAGTAATTATAAAAAAATAAATCCAATTTATAATTGTGAGGGGAAAAATTCATGGACACATTGAGTTAATATGACTTATAATGTATTAATAGAAAATAATCATGGTTTTGACCATGGTAATAGGAGAAATATAACAGCATTTACTAAATACCATTAGAAAGAAATCCACATTGTTCTTTAGTATATTACATCAAGAATACTTTTAAATACTATACAATATCATAATGGATATAACAAGGATATGAAATAGATATTGTAATATAAATAACAAACACACATTGAGCTTATATCAGAAAGGTCATGGTTTATAGTTTGAATAATTATGGCATGCAGTTTATGGTACTAGATTTATCTAAAGGGATTATGGATGAAAATTTGTGATATGGACAAGAAGAAAACACACAATAATTTAAAATAAATATATGAGATCTTAATAGAAAATATCATTTTAATAATAAAAATTTTATTTATTTATACATTTATTTTGGGATATTTGGTTGGTTAACAAAAAACCATGTCATAAGGGAATACATTTTGAATCTTTTTTTTCTTTACTGAATAAATATTGTTTCACTTCAAGATTAAAAGTTATAGTTTCCCAAATATTATAATGATAATCATTGATTGAAAAGGGATGGTTTTGAGTGATGAATTGGAAGCAATTTCATGGTGGATGAAAAGAATATGCAAATGAAGTAAGAAGAACATAATTTCCTAATTTTTTATTTTTGATCATTATTCATCTTATTTTATGATTATTACTATATAACATGTGGGAGTATTGGGTTTTATTTGAATATATTACTGTAATTTTTAATGAATATGATGAGAATAATTGGGAATTAAATAGATCATGTTGTAAAAAACTACAAATTTATGTCATTATTTCCAAGGGATGTCAGAAGCACAAAAGAATAACGATAAAGATTATGTGAGGTTGATTGAAGGTATGATACAATGTTATAAAAAAAATAAGGTACATCCCAAATCATTCATGAACAATGTGGGATATGACATTTAATAAAAAATAAATATTAATACTAAAGATAATTTACAGCATTTCAACAAACTAATATATTTAGAAACAAAAATGATGTCAAAAATACATATAATATTATGTAAAATAACTTGATATGTTAAAATAGTATGTGCCAAACATATGAAATGAGAATAATAAATAAATCACTAATAAGAACTCTTATGTAGTAGGTCATGGAAAACCATATTTAAACCATCAATTCCATTCATCAAAAACCAAGAAATATACCATGTTAATGCCAAAATATAATTTCCCGGTTTTAGAAGCCACCCAGAGGTGCCCAATACCCGGTTGGTCACATAGCCTCAAGAGAATTTCCCCGAATGCCAGAGGCTTCCAACTAGCAGCGAGGGACAGGAGTGTGATAGGGGGAAACTATGCCATCATTGGAAAAGTACACAACAGATGTAACAAAATACATACAAGAGTGGAAGCAGTAATATTGGAATATAATAGTAACAACATAATATTGAAAGTATAAACTGGAGAACACATGTATAAAATGATGCATAGTACATATGTCTTGGAAAATTTCCAAAAAAGTCACAATGATAGAATAAAATTGTGCTAAAAAAAGTTCAAAATAAAACAGATGAACTCCTCCACATCACAATCCATAACTTGGTCTCATGCTCTCTATCTCCACAACAAGTCAAGTACCTAAAGAATAAGAAGAAGGGTTCTTTACCTTATATATACCTACAATAATTTAATCTGTTTGGGCCCATAAGCATGAACCAAATAGGGTGTGAGACTAAATAACAGTAGGAAACCACCAGAATATTTGTTCCTATCAATCACTGAATATATGGCAAGTAAAATTACAGAAAACAGTAAACATGAATGTCCATAGCGGTAAACAATCCACAGTTTCAAATCAAGCAACATTGAAACAAACAGCTAATCCTCAAACAGGTAACCATCTGGTAAGTACTCATTTTCATCCCCTCTTGTCCTACCTAATAAGTACAAACAACCCTCTGGAAAGTACACTCAGCCTAACCCCTCTATTTCAATCATAAGAATATAATCAGACTCTTTGTGGAAGCGCTCACAGTCCATTCCCCTTATAGACAAAGGTAATCAAGACTCTCAAAGTAATCTCACACAGTCCATTCCCCATATAGTCTATGGTAGTCATGGACTCTCTGAGAAAGCTCAGATGGTTAATTCCCCTGATATCCCCAAGATCTATGACTCTTTGAGGAAGCTCACTCGGTCAATTCCACTTATATCCCAAGTTGTACAATTAAAACAAATACTCTGTGAGGAAGCTCATGTTGTCAATCCCCTTATAGTATAAAGAAAACAAGGACTCTATAATGAAGCTCGCTCGGTCAATTCCTATTATATCCTTAAGTGGTTCAGGGATCTCTGAGGATGATCACTCAGTCAAACCCCCTTATAGCCTAATGTTCTCAAAGACTCTCTGAGGAAGCTCACCCGGTCAATTCCCCTTATAGTTTACTACAACAGGTTCTCACGACCCTCTGTAGGTCAACGAGCATAGTAGTGTAATATGTCCAGAGTAAACCTACAACGCTACTTGAATAAATAGTATACAACATAACGAGAATTTCATTATACAAACTATCAATCCTACAACAACAGGCATAGAAAATAGGCAAGGAAGCCAAAGGCTAAACAAGACCAAACGGTCGTAAACAGAACAACCATGGTAAAAAAATCCAAGCATAGAAATCTACCCTATTGATATCCAAATTACCTCTACACAAGAATACAAGCATGGAAAGACATCAAGAGGGATAAAATGGTAAACACTTCATACCTCGTTCAAGGGTATTGCTGCAATTTTCACATGATACTCAATGACTTCAAACGGAAAGGCACAGACCACCTATATCTGGGTTAGTACATCGCTATACAAGAACCTTGAAGCATGAATCTCCTTGGAACGTCGAAGATCTAAAAAAATGTATAAAACGTTAAACCCCTGATAACTTGGAAAATAAGAGGAATTAGAAGATGATTCTCTAGGAGAAGAGAGAACTCACTGATGAAATTATATTGCAATCAACGGTGTTCGAATCGGATGACGGATGGAGGCTCGTGGGCTCGTCGAAGATACACACCCATATGGACTCTCACAGACGAACGAGACCTAGAATAACAGTGTTCTATCTGTCAGACGCGACCCCAGTGCGTTAAATGAAAAAAAATACACGGTGTGTACTTTTGGAGTACACAGTGGGTACATAATATTTTCGTACTCCACATTAGGTGACCTCTAATTCAATCCCACATGACCATTTCAATGGTTACTACACGGCCAGCACACGGTCTCCTGCAGTAAGGAAGTACATAGCGTGTACTTATAGAGTACACTGCGTGTACATTGAAAATTCCCAGAATTTCCTCTTTTCTCAAAAATGACCAGAAAAGAAAAAACATACTTGAAAAGAAGGACCAGGTTCTAACACACACATTAAGTGAAACTAGAACCCATGATCAGGGACATTTAAATTAATTAAATAATATATAAATGGGTTTAAAAATCCTAATGTTGCATGTGACGTGTGTGAGTATTAAAATACCCAGAATGTATTTTCCACCCCCCCCCCCCTTAACAAACTACATTGATCTAATGTTTATATAACATTAAAAGTATAAAATAATGTGTACAACAAAAAAATATTCTTTCATAATTTCATTTACGACTGATACTAATGATAACTAAAAAAACCAATATTTTGAGTGGATTCACACCCAATATACATACTTTTGGTTCAACTAAAAATCAAAATTGATTGATATGTTTGATGTTATATACAAAAATGGAGGAGATATTATTGAAACCATGGGTTTTTATATTTTTTTAATTAAAATAAGGATACCTTATCATTTTGTGTTCTTTATAAGGAAGAAGACATGCGAAGAGAAAAATTAGATATTGTATTAATTTTATAATTTTTTTAATTAATATGTAAATCTTCTTCAAAGTCACATAATTTTCAGATTACTATGTGATGTGAAGGATTCTTTAGATTCTATAGGTATCTAAAATATGTTTTTAGATATTTGGTAAAATATTGGAAAATTTATAGAGGATATTTGGTTATAAGAAAAATTAGTCATGAAAGTGGTTTAGTATTAGATATATAAGATATATATTATCATATATATGCTTTATTTTCTCTAGGATATGTTTCTAATATGTAATATTTTCCTTGATTTTAAAATTGAAGATTTGGTAATGTTTAATGTTTTTCATGCATAGTGTTTTGGATATTTGGGTATGATTGATATGTTTTTATTATGTTGGGAATTATATACATTTTCTCAATATATTTGATTTTATTAATATATAATATTTTATCTATGTGTTACTAATTAAAAAGGGTCTATAAATTTTGAAAAACATTAATACATAATTTTTTTCATAAATATTATTCTCTATATATAATATTTTTTATGATATATAATGTTTGTCTCTAATAAAAAATAGTTATCTTACTTTATCAAAAAATTTGTTTCTTTAGAAATAAAATTAGGTGAAGTATAAATTCTAGGAACCAACATATTTTCAATCTATATTATTTATAAGGGATAAATGTTTAAGCAAAAAAGACAATTAAATAAATCCATTGTGACTAACATGGCAGTGATAATTCTAGGTATTAGATTTTATTGAGACTTGGTTGTTGAGTATTTAAGGAAATTTTTTTATCTAAATTTCAAATTTTATGATTAAAATTATAGATGAAATATTAATATTTATATTTTATAATATATTTGTTACCATAACATAAATATTGTAACAAAAATTGGTTTCATTGGATAAGAGTACATGATATTGTGAATGTAGAAGAAAATGAAGATGATGAATTAATATATGAAGAAATATAATTAGGTCAATAAATATTTTTATATTCAAATGTGTGTGTGATAGGTGGGATATAATATGAAAAATAATAAAAAAATTATGTTTTATTGGTTAAAGAATCATTTTGTTTTTTCAACTAAGATTTTATTATATAATCTAATTATTGGAGAACTTTACAAATGGGAAAGAGAAATTTTTGTGTTTCATGTGTTGAAGGATATATCATGGCCATTTTATCTGACATTAATATTCTATTGGATTTCATGGTTTGTGTCCTTAATGAATCATTCCATGTAGTAGTTTCCCTTCTTGAGAGGTTAACCTCTTAAAATTCTATTATGCCTACCGTGTTTTTACATTGGATTGTGTTAGAGGGATATAGTATATGACATTAATAGGTATTGAGGGTTACTTTTAATCGAATTCAATAAAGGTAATAGGATTCCCTAATTCAAATACCTCAATAAATTATCTCTAATATTTTGGGTTTTTTATAATATTTAATGATAAATACATGTCCCATTCAATGAAAAGAAATCGTGTATACTTGTGTTATGGAAATCTTGAAACCCATCCGTTTATGAATACGGTATGGGTTTACTAAAGTCATGTCAATATAATATAATTTCATACCATCATTAATTCCTTCAACAATAGGTAAACCTAAGACCCTTTACTATACAATCCTATAGCACCACATTAAATCATACATCAAATAATACCATCATCAAGTGTAATAACACATAAAATCAGAATAATAGATTAGACTAGCTATGTTACTAAATAATAAATAGTGTAACATAGTTTAAACCTAGAAACATAATATAAACCATGGTGGTGAGTATAAATACATGGTTAATAAACTAATTTAATTTGTTTATCAACAAGAATAACCCATTTTACATGATATTAAAAATATAATAAAAAATAAAGTCATTATATTTTCAGTCCAAACACATCTATAAAATAAGCATAGGCTATAGTAAGAAAAAATATCAATATTTTATAAAAAAATATTAATTTATTTTTTAAAAATTTTCCATTTTAATTGAATTCAAATATTTAAAACCCTTCGTTATCCCAATGCTTTAATAAACTAATGGGAGGAAGGAGTTCACCTAAGATTATGTATAGAGAATATTATTTGAGGTCTGGGGGAGGAGGTTACGCCTCCAAATAATATATTAAAACAATCTATAATAATGTTTAATTTGGTTTTACGGTTTATTCAATCATATAATATAAATACATATATGATAAACCATGTTAATACTTATTTATTTTAATATCAACTCCCATGATGGTTATATTGAATAAAATCTGAGAGATTTATTGAATTACATAAGCCTTAGATTATACGACAAGTAGATTTGGGACCCTATCATGAATAATAATTAAGAGTTGTATGATTTTATTGTAACACCCTTGTATTATTAATGAACATCATGTCGTATATCAAATACAACATGTAATATTGATTTTAAATGAACCACAAAATATTATCAAATTATTATTATTTAAATATAATAATTTTAACCTATCTATTAAATATGTGGTTATAAATAGGATTAACTAAATTATAAAATATATAATATTAGTAATTAATATAAATTCATTAAAATTTCTAATTAACTAGTCACTAGTTTCAAATAAATGTCATTTTTTCATTAAAAAGGTGGCTTCATCAAAAAAACATTACTATTTTATAACGGAAAATAATATATTTAATTTGTTTATAGTTTTTTAAAATAATTATAAAATATAATTCATTATTGAAACCATCATATTGATATTAATTTCAGTTCAATTTTTTGGATTTTTCATAAAGTATTACATTTTCAGAGAATAGTGAAAACATAACATATGTTTTTAAATTTTCATTTATTTTAAAAATTAAAAAAAATTAATTTTATTTTGATTTTAAATTAACATAGTAATTATTTAATAATATTGGGTAAAATTAATTACATTTGAAACATAATTATTATATATTTTACTATATTTTTATTTTTAGGTTTAAAAATTAATTTATAAAAAAACCTATTTTAAAATTGTTAATGACTCTACATTTTAATTAATTAAAATAACCCCTTGTGAGTAATTATTTAAATTAATCTTATACATTTTGTATCTATAAAAATAAATATAATTTAATTTAATTATAATTACTTTTCATAGAGTTATTATAAGTTAATCTTATGCTTAAAAATAGCTTCCTTGACAATATTCTTTTCCATCATGTCTACAGGTTTAATTTCAAATTAAATTACACCACATATGAGTGCATAATTTGGAAAGTAAATTACATATTTAAAAACATAATATTTTTGTTATATAATAAGGTTAATTTAATTTTTTACCAAAATTAATTGTGGAAACATTAAAAATTAATTTCCAAGAATAACGTGAAATAAGATTACTTGGGTCAAACAAAACAATAAGGGTCAAAATGACCACAAACAAGTATAATTTCTATTATATATATATTTTGACTTTTTATCTTCAATTATTGATATTTTTTCATCTTCGAACCTTTTGGAATGATAAAAATGTTTTCCTATTTCTTTCATTTCAAAAATTCCACGTGTATCCTCTAGCCCAGTTAAAAAATGCAACCAATCCACTTATCTTTTATATAATCCAAAAATAATTATTTAGACCATGAACTAACTAAAAAAATTCATTAATTACTAAAACTAATAATTTTATCATTTTTTATCATAAGGATAACATATAATTTCTTTTGGTGAAAACCTTTAGAATTTTTCTGCATAAGAGGTAACACCCATAACTGAATGTTTAGTTTTATTTCTTCTTCTAGCATCAAATTTTATTAAAATATGATGATATTAAAAAATAATTATCTTCCCCATATTTATATATTTTTTATGTTACGCTAATGACCTACAACCTTATCCTCCTCACTCAAATGGAATATGAAACTGTTAATCATGTGTACGGAGGACTACCGTATCGGGAACCAATGTAATTTATTTTTCCACCACCTCTTATAATTGATAGATATAACAATTCATATATTTGTTATATGTTATATTTATGAAATTATTATAACTATTTAACTATAATATCATATACATTTTTAATTTCCATTCAGTATAGGATATGATAATGTTGATCGGGGGTATGAATGAATACCACCTCACGATGTGATGTGGTTCATTTTTCACATATATAACACATTGAATGTAATATGGATAAATTTAGTGTTTATATATTATAATAATTACATATTAACCATTTTTTAACATTATTATATCATATACATTCTTACTTAATCATCAATTGAAAATGATAACATCTATTGTGCATACGGAGGACTATTGCCTCAGGAATCGATACATTTTTTTAATTTTATTACATATACACCACTTGGATGGTATTTTTAATGGTATATAAATAAATTATATTCTATTTATGATATAATTATAATCCTACAAATATTATATAATACCTTTTCTCTTTCCAACATGGTCGTCGAATAAAGGAAATGTAACCCATTGATACTTACGACCTATTGTGGTCATTATGAGCCATTTGTCATCAAAACATCTAACATGTAATTAATTGGTTAAGTAATTAAAAATTAAATGGAACAAAATATAATAAGCAGAATAATAGAAAAGAATATTATTATTAATAAAGTAAATAATTGAAATATTTTAATTATTCATGATGATAAGGAACACATATGGTGATTTGGGATTGGGGTAAGTTTTTAATCTGAAAACATTTTTCTATAAGACTCTTGTTCTTTTATGTCACTATTTTTTTAAAAATGTTCAATTTACATCCCATTTACATATGAAATCAATAATAATTAATACACCATCGTATATTATGTTATTATACATATACTTTATTAATTAGAATTTATAATTCAATGGTTAACATCATTATTTGGTTTTTTGTTTTTATTTCATTTTAATTTGGATTTTTTTTATTGAAAATAGATTCATGGAAATTAAATTAAATTGGTCTAATAAAACATTTTAATATTCTTTAACTACTTATATATATATAATTATCAATTAATATTAATATTTTCTTCTCTAAGGTACTACAAAATATTGAGAAATTTTCTATGAAATGATAACTTCATTTCTTTCTTCGCTTAGAAATCATTTTTCCTCATTATTAATATTTCATAAAAATATTTTCAATAATATTTTTAAAATTTACAAACATATTTTCAAAATAAATTTTTGACCATGTTTGACCTTTTAAAATTGGTTTTATTGGTTTTTTCATATCATATTCAAGATTAGTTACTTTGTCACTTTTACAAATAGTGTAAATGGAATCTTTTTTTACCATGTATGGCTTGAATAGTATTTTACATTATGAGGACAATTATTTTTTATAATGATTATTTATTTGTTTGAAATAATATTTTCATAGAAAATTATTTCGACAATATTTTTTGAACATTACTTTGTCAATACTATTTTTCAATGTGGAAACAATATTTTCATTAATAATGTATTTAATACTTGTAATGGTATTTCTATTAATAAATTAAAATAAAAATTGATGTTATAGAACTATTCAAAATTTTGTATATATATCCACCAAATACAAACCGATATTTCATTCCCCTCCATTTATGGGGTAATTAAATCCTTATTCTCATTTCACAAATGACTTATTAATGAAATTTACATTGATTATGATACGAAACAAGATTAAGCTACCCATTTTTTCTATGGATAATTATAATTTTTTGATTATTATTAGAATCCCTTATTTGAAACAAATAGAGCATTAAACATTTATTATGGGTGTTCCCATTTAATAATATATGTCATTTGGTAAATATTAAGTCTCATGAGGAGTCATGTATGGGATTAGGGAGTAAACATAATCTATTATGGGATATTTTCCACTATATAATATTATCTTTGTAGTTATACTTAATTCATGTTTATTTTATTTTTTGTTTCTCCATTATTTCCTCTGTTACCAATATCATATAATACCATGTTCTTTATTTTATTCATTAATTTGATTACTCGTTTTCCTTATCTTTTATTATTTCATGTTATATCATTGAATCACACATTATGTTTCCTTATCATGTTTATTCCCTTACTAGACATTATAGACCCCCATTTCTTCTATGTATTCCCCAAGTTAAGTTATATAGTCTTAAGATGTAATTTTGATTTAGGTTCTCACTATGGAAATTAAAAAAATAAGGATCAATCTTTTATATCCCTTTGATTATATTATGATCCCATTCATCCATAAATACTATACCTTTTGATATTTGGGGTTGTAATTAATAGCTGATTATATTAAAAATCATGTAATAATATGTGCAAAAGGAACGGGTCGCAATATAGAAGATATCATTACTCATACATTTATTACTATGGAATTATACAACCAAAAAGATAAGACTCAACTATGAATGACTTTTATGTTAGATTGTGGTGGAAAATATGGAGAAGAGTGTTTATTAATGGATTATCCCATGAAGGAATGAGGGTAAATAATATCTTCATTGGATTTTTGGGATAATGTTTTTAAGTGAAAATATAAAGTAAATCGTATCATTAAAAAAACAAGTGAAACCCCTCAAAGTATAAATTCCATGTCAACCATGTTTTCAGTGGTTCTAATGGCTTCCCAATAGCCACATGGATTCCACATCGAACATAGTTCCAATACAATTTCCATTTTTTCTAATTCATCCAACTTCACAAACACATATAATTTCAACCCAATATATTATTTCTATTGAAAAAAATGGAATGACCATAATATAATAAAATAACTAAATAGAAATATTATTTTTTATATAACCTCCCCACCATTTGGTTTTTATTTCCATGAAGGGTCAACCATATTCTTGAGGTTACAAGTCTATCCACTAATCCATTACCTAATCTAAACTCTTTCATGAATCATGTTGTATATTTCAATGATAACACCTAACTAGAATAAAAGTAATAATTTTTTATTTTATAACATTATCTCACTAATTATTGATAGAGATTTAACACTACACATAGTAATCATCGATTTCATGATAAATGTCATCATATTAGACTGTATGAATAAGGGAAAGTATGTAATTTTTCTGCTTTGAAATATAGAAGGTATTATTATTGGCACTAAAAATTTGGGCCATTCCAACCCAATAATAAATTTATATAGCTATTTCAAATATTATAAAATCTATAAAAAGTATCATCATTAAAATCACTTTTTAATTAAAAAATTATGTATATAACCTGAAAAATCTAAAAAGAATACATGATCAACAACTTCAAATTCCAAGGGTGACCTTTAATAATCAACATTGTAATTTTTTCACAATGAGTACTTATATACCACTTTTAAATATGTTTCACGTATTAAATATTCTTCTTGAGATTACTAAGACTAATCATATATCATTTAATTATTTTGATCTAATATATAGGTGAAAAATAAGGATTTCTAGACCCACATGGAAATTTACTAAGATATTCCATGAGAGTTTTCCGAATTTTGATATGATACTTGTTCATATTTATTATTGTACCAATGAAACTCTCAATGTAATAATCTATCTTGACCTCTCTTGTTATTAGGGTCACTCATTGGTTCATGTTTTGAGAGATGTTTTGATTAAATTTTGTTTTATACTGATTTATTTTTCAATGTTTTGTGATAGAATATTATATAGATTACTTTTTAAGCTATGCACTATGATGTTGTGAGAATCTATCTCCTTGTGAGACCAGAATTAATATTTGAAATATATTCAAAATCATAATATCCCACATGATAATGATTAATTAAAAGGTGGAATAACTCATAAATAAAGGCTTGGATAGGAAATATGAGGCCCTTCTTGAGTCCAGAGCATGGGTTTTACCATAGACATGACATAAACATGGAGCAGGTTGGACACTCAGGTTGGACTCAGTCAAGGGTGAATTTAAAAATAATATTAAATGAAATATATTTATTTTACTAATTATTGAGGATATTAAATTGATTATAAATAAATTTTAATGACCAGATGTCAGGGTTGAATGCATATCACTAGAGATATAGAGTAGTGTTGGAGGTGGGAATTCATGGAGAATGTCATTAGATCAGATCAAGATCGAGGAACCATACACCATCAGAGTTCATGGATCACACCAATGATGAAACAAATATTATTAGTTGATAGAAATCAATCCAAAATCCAGGTAGGATATTAGATTAATTTGATTTAATCTCATTCTATTATCTTGATCGAACACAGATCAATTATATGAATAATAACTGATTCACCAATCAATGGTTTTTTTATTTATAGTGGATTATATTTTTTCATTGCATTATCTGTTATCATTCCTAAATTTATTCAACAACATATCAAGTTCAAAAAACAAAGGATGCAGTTTGCTACAAAAAAAAAATATCTATTTTCTACCATTTCATTGCATTCTCGTCATGAGAATATTCATTAGCCTGTGGTTTGACGAATACCTTTTATTAGATCATTATGTGACTGCTCATTGACATAACTAATCAATATAGTGGGTAAGATTCATGATTGTGGGTGTTATTGAGGTTTGATAACTAAGAAGTGTAGTCATAGGTTGATCAAAATGGATCAATAGTTTTGGTTCTACCAAGTTTGACAACACGTCTACCGACCATACATGTAGAGAATTATTGAGCATTTTGAAGGCCTTATTGCAGTTATTGGTGACGGTGAATGTCAACTAACCCTAAATAATTCTTTTACATAGAAAATTGTTACACCAAATACTTGAATGATAATTTATTTACGAACCCATTGTTTTTGGAAAATAATGGGTTACACAATGTGTAATCCAGAATTATATATCATGTGGGACCCCCTTTGCCGTGTTAGGGTTTCCATAGAGAGAAATATATCACAAATCGTGTGACAGCTGCCACACACCATGTAATCCATACATGGGGATCTTAATATACCTTGGAGGGTAGATTGGCATGGGAAGTCTAGGATTCACAGACAATCCTATATTACATGGGCAGATTTGTGTACACGTACATGGCCAGACATCATAGGTAGGGTTCTAGTAGGCCTCTACAACTTATGTAAATGTACAACACAATGTGTAAATTAAAAATTATATGACAATGGAGGATGTTATACATTATATGTCCATGGGTTGTAAATGCATTTTTGGTAACCCTAATACATGCATGGTACCACCTTTGAGGGTGTTTGGAGCCCTTCATTTCTTCAGCATTGGGACATTATTAGATGAGTGTGTTCCAATTGTCTATCCTCTCAAGAGGATAATATCATATTGCATACACATATTTAGATTTTGATCCCGTATATGGTATGATTCTTTGATAGAGGTTTTATTTTCCTCATATTATACTAGAGTATGATCTTTTATGACTCCTTGTTTTACCATTGGTGGTGTTTATGGAGTCATCTTGACCTCTATACACAGGGGGGTTGACCCTCCACAACAAAATCCATTTTGTTAGGGTTCATAGTATCATTTATATATGAGCCCATACATAGTGTATTGATCTAGATTTTGTTTTTGGTGTCTTCTGATGGTCCTTTGTGTGATACCCTATTTGAATATGATGGTATTTAAAGGCTATTGAGTTTTCATAGGTGGGGACCAATAATAATGTCATATTTTATGAGTATCTCTGATGGTAGCATGGTTCATAGAGTGAGCACTCTCAAAACAAGCATGTCCTATAATTATTTTTATGAACCTTATTGTTGGAAGTTTTGTTGAGACCTGCTAGAGGTGCTGTTTCTATCTTATCAATATCTATATTTTTTATAATTATACAATATTATTAATTTTAAAATATAAAAAGACATGATTATTTATGTTTAGTGATTTCGAGGTGTCTAACTTTTTCTTGTTATATTTACCCATGTATGTTCCCTGAATGTATGTTTCATGTCTTATATAGACAACCAAACTTTTGACAAGCCCTAGGGGGACTTGGACATGGCATATCATATTGAGCGTAACATGCCGAGGTGTTTTCAAGTATTTTAATTTACACATTTACTATCCTACATTATAGGTTGGATATATTTTCAATTTCTTTAGCTAGGATTTTATTTGGACATTTCTTTCTAATACCCAATTCTAATAATTTTATTATAGGATTATAGATGTATGAATGCATGGTTACTAGTTGTTTTAGATTTTTGCATTTTATGGGCTTGAATTTTTTTTGTATATGTATATTTACAATAGTATAATTCCTCATATGTGTGAAATATGTCTAATCTGTGTTGGTCCCCATCCCCATGACTTTTGGAGGTGAGCCTTGGGTAGTTGTGTTTCGAGACCTATTGGGATGAGTCAGTACAAAGTGGTATCATAGGATTCAGTTCAACATTAGTACTGGGATCTGTGGGATTGTTTTAGGTTTAATGGATATTGATCTAAGTGTATCTTGTTCACCATTCAGTCCAAGGAATTTAGTATAGTTGTGGTGGTTGATGTATCCATACACCAAGACTCAGATCACATTCCATTCAAATACCTAAATGTATAAATAGGTTGTAGATAAAATATTTGTATATACATCATATAGGAATGGGTTTTGGCTGTCCGTCCTTCGTGATCAAGTTCCCTAAATATAATATGTGACCATGGTACATGATATTTATTTTGGGATCTCTCTGTGAAGATTGAAAACCATGATTCCACTATATGATCACAAGTATGAACCATCAAGTGAAGAGACATCAGTATAGGGCAATGAACAAGAGATAGTAGCTTTGGGTGGTCTACCAGCTATAGGACCATCCATTTAGAAGTAGTTAATGTAGGAAATTCATGATGAGGATACACGTAGGCGAGTGTTCAGTGTGAGTTCTATGTGGAGAAACCTACCAGGTTTTTGGGTGAGCTAGAAACCAAGTAGGCAAATTTCTGTAAAGACATAGTCACTGGATATTTCCACCTTATAAGGTTGCATAATTATTATATATAAGTCCTCACATGGATCCATTATCAAGGATCCACAAGGATATGTTAGATTTTCATAACTAAGTCACATAATTAAACAACTATAAACTAGTCATATATCTAGCATCTCTCCAAGAAGAATTTTTTTCTGGCCACATTGTGATATGTATGCATCTGAGAGCTTCTGTATCTATAGTAGAGAACTGTGACCAATGAATAGTATTCAATGAGATGTATTTACCACTCGCAGTACTATATGTATGGGCTTCAGGATCCATTCTTCAAAGAACAACCATCTTGGTAGGGAATACACCAGGATATTAGGGATTCGGTTATATCTATTTTAATTCCAAAATATTTCATATTTTTTATATGGACCATAGTGGTGGAGATATTCTCAGTAGAGGATTTTATAATAGTGGGTCCTGGTAGGGGTCACCCAATAGCATAGTTCTTGGAAATAGGTAGTTGATGTTAGACTAAAGGATCATGGAATGTCAGATACTTTAGAAGATGATTCTAAGAAAAATGATCAGTGGTGTAGGGATCTCAGGAAGGCTTGAGCCATCTAAGGGAGAGGTTTTGATTCTCCTTTAATGGTTGGTGACATCTTGCATGAGATTTTCTAAATCATCATAGAACCAACCAATAGATGATCGAGGAACCACCATGGTAAATGGTATTATAGGAGCTGGGAGGTGTTTAGGGTGGAATATTTAGTAGAGTGGTAAGTAAAATAGTAGGAAGTGGTCATATGATTCACCTATTTCTACCACCACCAACAAGTGGCCAACACCTAGCTTAGGGAGATTGTGGTCTTGGATGAGGATAGCGATAATCTATGAATTCATATGAACCAGAAGCTCTAGGGATGAAATAAGGTATGATATCTATCTTTTCTACCATAGATGTAGTACTCATATACATGGGATTGATTCATTCCTTTCATTCCGCTTATCTAGTTAGTGACATTGATATTTCAGTTTATCCTTTATCCCAACCATTCCACTTGGTGTCTCTTACTAGAGGTGACTTAGTGACATTACACTTATTCCAATAGTGTGATCTATCACTTATGGTCAATATCTTCCTATGAGATCTCTTTGTAGTAGTGGTGAGTCTATATAATTTCATTTTAGGTATGGACTGGTTATACACATTTCAATCCCTCATAGACTATTTTAGGATGAGGATGCAAGGTTCCTATAGTGATGGGGTGATTCATTCATTGGTGGGTGAAAATTAAACCCTAGTGGAGCTGGATTAGATCCTAAATAGGGTAGTGAAATTGATTAGTCATGAGTATTTTAACATGAATCTTAAAGTTTTGTATGATTTAGGCTACCCGTTTCTAGTGGTAGTGGTAGAGTATGACAATGTCTTTCCTGAGGATGTTCTAGTATTATCTCCTCACCATGATCTATAATTATATATTGAAATACACCCATGTATTTCATATATATATATGCATGAACATATCAGATGGATCTCAAAGATATCTAAGAGTTGATGGTGCAGTTAGGGGACTTCTCAGATGATGGATTTGTGAGAACTATTCTTTCACCTTAGGAATCATGGGTGTTGTTCTACAAGAAAAAAAATGGTTACATGAGGTTATTTATTGATTACCATCACATCATCCATGTTAATATGAAGAATATTTATCCACTATAGAGTTTCTAAAACCCCCTTAATCTATTGAGAGGAGAACGACGGCTCCTAAAGACTAACTTCATATGTGGCTATAACATGCTGGGTGTATGGGATGTGGATATACAAAATATAGAATTCATATTTCACAAAAATAACTATGAGAACTTAGGGATTCTTATCGGAATGATAAAATACCCAGTACTGTTTGTAGGACTCGTAAACCAAGTCATTCGGTCTTTATTAGTCTGGGTATTGGTGGTGTTCATTGACAAAATCCTAGTGTAATTTTTGTCAAAGAAGGAGCACGCCTGAAACATGAGGATATTCTTGGGAACACTCAGTCATAACCAAATCTCTGGGAATCTTTGGAAGTGTCAATTTTGTATTCGAGAGATCCACATTCTAAATCATGTTATCTCAGTCATAGGAGTTGTAGTAGACCCTGTGAAGGTTGAGGAAGTCCTATCTTGGGATCCACATAAGAGTGTTACTAATGTTAATAGTTTACCTGGTTTTGTGGAGCACTATAAGAGTTTTTTAATATATTTCCCTATATTTTCATCACCATTTAAACCTCTGACTGGAAAGGAGAAGCCTCTCATGTTAATGGGGAGGTTAAAATAGTTATTTCATAAATTGAGATAGAGATTGAAGAGTTCCCACATATTGACATTTTTGGAGGAGGGTGTCAATTATATAGTGTTATGTGATCCCTTGGGGACAAGAATTTGTTGTGTTATGATGAATAGGTATAAATTGATTGCCAATGGGTTTAGGAATTTGAGACTAGATGAGATGATCTATTTAACCCGCAATCTTTAGCTAGAAGTCGCAGTCTTCACTATGATAATGTTGAACCACTTCCAGATGGGCGGACAATTTTCCATCTACTATAAACACAATATTCTAATGTATATATTTTCTCAATATGATATTAACATGAGATAGAGGTGGTAGATAGAGTTCCTTTAGTCCTATAAATTCATGATTTTCTATAATACTATGAATGAAAATATAATAGAAGACTCCCTATGTTGGAGATATTATTTGTAGTTGTTGGGAAAGACATCACATTAGTTATCCTATTTAATGTTGAACTTAGTGGAAGAGGACATATTATCTTACCTTTAGTTTATGGTTGTTACCCTCTCACATTTACAGTGATTTTATTTGGAAAAGATTGAGGATACTGGTTGTGAGACCCTGTCTACATTGATACCCACTGGACAAGATCTTGATGGATATTCTGAAGTTGGGTTGCATGTTATCATTTTTAGAGGGAAAAAATGGATCATATGAATTTTAAGGAGTATGTGATGGGGAAGTTTCATGCATACCCATTACTGGTTCATCTTGGAACATAAAATAAGTACTATTACCTCTAGTGTTAGTATTGGTGTCCAACCATGATGAAATGTGTTTCATGTTTTGACACTCAATAGATAACTTCTTATCAAGTGATGGTTGAGAACTAGTTTCCAATAGGATTATCTCAACACTTTTATGTACCAAAGTGGAAGTGGTAGAGCACATCCATGTACTTCATGATGGGGTTTCCACATACATCCATGGAAAACAATTCCATCTAGGTGATAATAGACCGACTCACCAAGTCATCCCATATCCTACCCATTAAAGAGTAATGTTCAATAGAGATCATTGGACAGTTGTAAATGTATGAGATACTCCTTATCCATGTAATTCCGTTGAAATTTTTTTCATACCATGATGCATGATTCATATTATTATTGTGGATTGGATTGATGGAGGCCTTTAGGACACAATTTCTTTTGAGCATTAAAATTGCATCCACATTATGATTCATAGACTAAGTAGACCATTCAGTTAATAGAGGAAATTTTATGCGATTTGATTATGGATATTATCCATGGTTAGGAGGGTAACCTATCATTATTGATGATTGGGTACAACACCACCTACAATCCCAAAATCGTTATGGAACCATTTTAAGCCATATATGGGTAACCCTATTGGTCACTACTTTGATGGACTAATCCCTATGAGTATGCACTCATGGACCCAATGTCAATGAGAGCTACAATAGAGAAGCTTCATATCAATCATAAGTGGAAGAGTACTATATATATCTGTCATATGTCATATGCATCTCAATGAAGGACTCTAATGATTGATATGGGAATCCATGTGTTCATAAGGGTCTCACATCGATAATAATTATTTATATTTTCATGGGTGTAAAACTATCTCTAATATTGATTAGCTCTTCCAAGATACTATGTATAGTTGGTGAGGTGGAATATAGGGTAGCTCCACTTACATTACTATACTAGTTTCATGAAATATTTTACAATTCGTTGAACTGTACGTACATGCATAACCCGTAACATTTCATATAATAAGATGATATGGACATCGAGGATGGGGTTACCTTTATTGAGTATCCAATGTAGATCAAGGATCGATATGTGAGAATCTTTCATGGGTGATTGATTATGCTATTGTGTGTCTAGTAAAAGTATGGGATTCTTCAGAAGAGTACCTAAGAATAAGAGACCCATTTGATTTCTTATTACTGACATATCTTCATGTAGTATTTTTTTCTTACTAGGACATAAATCCCTACTGTATGGAGAATGTAATATAATTTACTCCTTGATTTATTACTTCATAATCTTATATGAAATATTTTTGGAGCTGTGCTCCATGACATTATGAGATTTTAAGGCACAATTATCCTAATATAAATTGAAAAATATAAAAAATATTAATATCAAACATGAACATCATTTCATAAAATGTAAAATAACTCCTAAATGGAGGCTTAAAAAGGAAATATAAGGCCACTGTTGAGTCAATAGCATTGATTTTACCATTGGTGCAGCAAAACCGTAGAGTGTGTAGGACATTAAGGTCTACCTTGATCATGGGATAATTTTTAAGTAAACAAGTTTAATGAAATTTATTTATTTTGGTAATTTTATAAAACACGTATTTTCTTAAAAATAGTCATTTATGATGATATCCTAGGATTTTCAACATAAATCTATAGATCGTTAGGAATTTTATAGGAGATAATTTATAGTTAATGTAATAAGATCTAATCGATATCAAGGATTGCTTCACCTTTGGAGTATATAGATCTCACTAATATTTGAAATGTAGTACCATTATTAGATAGTGAAGGATCCAAACTCTAGGTAGGATGTTTGATTTAGGTTAATTAATCCCATTATTTATTCCCAATCAAATGTTGATCAAATCCATGAATAAAAATTTATTCATGCATCAAGGGTTGTTTTTATTTATTTCTTATTTTATTTTATCATTAATTTATCCCTCTCTATTCGTCAAATTATTCAAAAAAAGATCGTGGCTAAAATGAATAATGTCTTAGTATAAGTCCTCACATTTTAGGGTTTATATATTTCTCCCATTTTTCTTCACCCACTCATTGTATATAATTCCATTGAACCATTTTTTTATGAATAACATGAATATGATCATTGTGAGACTGTTATTTGGAACCGTTGATCAATACCTTAGGAAAGGTTCACGGTCAAGGGTGAGATCGAGATTACAGAGTTCAATTTTTAGGTTGATTATAATGGATTGATGGTTTTCATTCAAAATAGTTTGATGATGCAGTTATGGATAGTGCATGTGGATGACCCTCAGGTAGTTCTGAAGGATGGATGGTAGTGATTAGAATAATTGAGCTTCATCCAACATTGAATCATTATTTTTTGGTGATACTTGATGTGGAGATACCTCATAAGGAAATGTGAAGGAGAACCCTTGGGTTTTGGAATATCCCAAGCTATATGACGTGTAATCTATAATTATAGACAGTACGAGATCCCCTATGTGGTATTTGGGATTCCATAGAGATAAAAATATCACATATCATCTAAAAAACTTTAAATTACATGTGAATCGTGAAAGTGGATCATCATGTACATTGGAGGGTACGTAAAAATGGGAAGGAAAAGATACAAATACATGAATAGAGTACATGGGCATAATAGTGTACTCATATATGGAAATGCCGAATGGAAAAGATACCAACATGGCTATACATGTCCTATTCACTTACTACATAACATGTACTATCAGGCTTACATTCTATGTGGGGAAGTGATGCACAAGAAAAATAGCGGTGGTCTAGGCACACTTGGTACCCTTAGTAGAAGCCATTTACCCCCTTTAAAGGTTCTTGGTGCCCTTATATTATTCATAATGAGACTAATATCAGTTCAGTGTTCCCCCTTTGGTCTATCCCATCAAGGGTGTAGTGGGTAATTATATTTGATTATTTTAAATTTGATCCTCTCCCAAGGATGATCCTTAGATGGATTTTGTGGTGTCCCTCCATGATACTAGACTGTGATCCTCTATCCTTCATTCTTATAACCACGGTGAGGTTAGTAGAATCAGTGGGACATATAAATGTTGGGAAATGATCCTATACCTGAGGAGAATCTAATAGTATACTTTATATCACTGTTATATGATCCCCAACATAGTGGATTGATTAATATTGTGTTTGTGGTTCCCCCAACAGTCTTATCTGTGATCCTCTAATTGAGTATCTAAGTCTCCAGATATCAGGTGGGTTTTTTTGGGGCTATTTCAAATGATTATAGCCTCTTAGAAGAGTTTCTCCAATCATAGCATGACTTCTGGAGTAGGTCCTCTTAGAACCAGTGTTTCCTAAATGCTTCGAGCATATCCCAGTGGCATGAAATATTATTGAGATCACTAAGAGGTGTCATTTCCTTACTAAGTATATCTAGGTTTTTGTTCTAATTATATTTTTGTATTACTATTATGAGATTTATACGCTTTATTATTTATCTTTTGTGATTTAATGGATTCTTATTTGTTATAGTTATACTCACCCTTTCATGTATTCTTATCACATTTTTTGTCTCTTATATAGGTTAATAACCAGTCGATAGATTCTTAAAGGTACTAGGACCCAAAATACATATCGAGGTGTTCTTGACATATTGAATTGTGTTCTAGTGGTTTAATTTACAAAACAAACTCTCTTATTTTATAGGTTGGACATGATTTTAGTTAAATTTTTTTAGAATTTTATTTGTTCTTTATATTCTTGTACCTTTTTTCATACATTGATTGTGTGATTATAGACAAATGCATTCATGGTCATCATTTGTCTTATATTTCAACATTGTATGGTATTTTAGATGTGTGTCTGTGTGTCTGTGTGTCTTTGTGTATGTATGCTAGGATAATTCATACCATATGTCTGATATGCCAACTCGGCACAAGTAGCTAGAAGCTAGCATATTGGTGGTTGTCTTGGGGCAGTCACATTTCGGGGCCAATCCGGACAGGTCCTGTTAGGAGAACATATCGTAGCATTATTCTGATGAGTGATTGTCAATCAACATAAAATTATATCCATCCTACATAATATAAAAAAATAATCACATAATACAAATCAATTTTACTTGGTTCACCTGTACTGGACAACGTCCAAGGATCATTGGATAACTACATGTTGAAGTACTAGAATCAACAAAAAATATTTCCATGGTGGATTTATAATATGTCCCTCCTATTTATATAGTCACATTTCATATATGATTTTGTTTTATCTCATTTCCACCCAAGGGTATCTCCTATTTTCCATTCCCATTTATCACTACTTAAACAGGGAAAACCTTTTGGCTCACAATCTGATGCACAACTATGATATTTTATACTTAATGGACTAACTAGTTTTAATTGATCATAAAACTTTTATTTGAAAAAAAATATTATAAGAAAAAATATTATTTAATCTTCATATCCCATGTTAATCAATTCTTCAAGTAATACATATCAATCACCTTCTACACTTTTCAACTTAAGTTCATTCCCAACATAAAATTTCAAGAAATTGTTTTTATTTAACGAGTCTACAGTTTTCACTAAATTTTATCTATGTTGTGAACCTCTTATATTGGTTAATAAATTCATAGTTCCATGATACTCTAATATTTTAAGAGTCTATCATTCTTTTTTGAAACTCACTTTTTTTAAGCTGACAAAAGACATTTCATCATGTAATTAATGTCTACAATATTGATTCAAGTATAAAATACCATTAATTAAAAATTTCTCAAATTAAGAGCCTTTGGATATTAAATGAGTCTGGAATCATTTAAAAACAAGGGATGGGGTAGTGTTTTATTTAAACACATTTCATGTAACCCACTAAGATTTTATGAAACATTTATCTTCAAAAATATTTTCGATATCTTGGGATACACACAACATTAAGTCTAAATGAACCATAATATTATATAAAATTATAAAATACCAACTAAATTTAATGATATGGAGTAGATTAAACAAAATATATAATCATTTATGGTTTAAAAACGTGTAAAATACATGTTTTTGTTATCTATTGATTAAAAATGTATATAAAAATCATTATAATATAAATGAGTTTTTTTTTAAAAAATTGTACGCACAAATTGTTTTTATCATAATAAATTAAATTAATCACTATTGGTGAATGATATTAATGAAAAATATATATAACTTTTTCAATAAAATGTTTCAATTTTTGTTTAATAATTTTACTATGCAAATGATAAGAATAAATCATGTTTTATGATTACGAACTAAATTTTTCTAAAAGTGACTTTTATCCATTCTTGAAAACATATTTTAAAATTATTATATTGAACATATAGTTATTTAAATTGGTAAAATAAATTCCATATTTGGAATTAAGTGGATCAAATTTTTTAAATAGGTCCCTTCTATTTTTGGAAAATATGAATAGTAACATGGGTAAAATTCATCAGCTCAATAATGGTAAAATTAGGGTAATCATAGATAAAACAAAGTGATATAGTCATATTTCCCATATAAATTCCTATTATATATAGGTAATTCAACCATAATCACTTTATACATGAATATATATTTTTTAAATGACAATTGTCCATGAAAATGACCTATATAATATTTAATAAAAATAAAAATACAAAATGTCACTTGACTACTTTTAAATATTTTTTATGTATTCACAAAAAGAAAAAATAATGTCGTGAATGAGTATAAATTATTATTTTGAGAATAATAAAATATTCTTAATTGTGTGATTTTATATATAATTTTTACGTATTATAAAATTACATTAAATGTTTACACAACACTATCACATTATTTATTCATTTAACTGAAAAATAAAACAAACGATTTTAAAAATATTAAATGTAATATAATTTGGGTATGTTATAGTGATAAGGAAAATATTTAGATAAAAATAAAATATTAAGGATATTTTGAATTTTTTTATTATAATTAAAACATTGTATTGATGCATTTAATTTCAAATTAAATTAATAGTGCCAAAAATGATAATATTCTTATTTCATGAAAACAATATTATATTAAAATTTTAAAATGTAATTAAAATATTTAATGAAGAAAATTGGATAATATATCATCTAAAATTTTATATTTTTTCTATTTTCATCCAATTTTCACCTCAAAAGTAAAATTATGACCCATCAAATTAAAAACTATGTTACCACATTTTTGGTTAAAATTGGTCAACCAGTGGGTTAAACCTAATGATAAGGTTTCCAATACAACATAAACCTATAAAAAATTTATTTTTAATGTTTTTTCAAGAATAAAATAACTTATATTTGAATATATAGACATATAGAATCATTTATCTTGATAAAGACTTAGTTATATTTTAATCTTTTTCGTAATTCTATGTTTTCCCTCCCTTATAAAAGGAAACCCATACCTTATCATATTTACACCACATTAAGAAACCTATAAAGACCAATACCACTTCATTTATTTTCTTAACATCCTTATCCATATTCTATATGTGTTTTTTACTAAAATATTAACCCTATTTTCCTTAATATAATACTTAAAGGGGTTCATTCAAAGAATAATTAATCACTTTAACTGAATACTTTCTTTATACTTTATATTTACCTACTATAAATATTTTTTTATCCAAAAATAAAAATATCAATATACTGAATATACAGATATTTTCTTATTATTATTAAATTGACATTACCAACTATATTTCATAACAAATAGGTAGTGATGGTATCCCTCGTGCGTATGTACAACATACCATCTCCACATTGAGTTTTCTAGATATATAATTTAATGATGACACTAAATGAATATGAAGTGAATTTATATGATATTTATATCACATTTTTAAATATATATATTATTTAATATACATAAATGTAAAATGAATAAAAATACCAAACTAAAACATTGATGAAAAAATAATTTATTACTAAGAACTATAATTTTAACAAAGAATTATTAATAAACTTGTAATATAATATCTCAAATAAATATTATATTTGAATGGTATATACTTTAATTTTTCTTTATTATATGTATAACAAATCTATATTAATCATAAAAGGGTTTTGGACATGAATTTAATAATTCAAACATGGTGTCAGGGTTTATTTCAAAAATATCATCAATATTTAATATTATTCAGGTACAAGACTCCACTAGGAGAATTATATGACATTTCTATATTAAGACAAATATATTTTTCTCTCATTATTTTATTTCTATAAAATACATTTCATCCTTTAATATTTTAATTTGTAAGTACTCAAGATACCAAAATAATATTTTTATGTAAAGTTGACATTGTTTGTCTACTTAGTCTAGAATATTTCAATTCCATGTCCATATTTTCCTTAAAATTCCTAAAAATATTTTTTTAATATATATTATTTTATTAAAAAAAATTTACCCATGTTTTATTTCTAAAAATATTACTTCAATGGAATGGTCATTTAATTTATCATATGATGTGCTTATTCACTAATTTTATAAAATAATAAAAGGATTATTTTTTAACTTATACTGTATGAAACAAATTTACCTCAATCATGAATAGTAAATTCATTGAATATTTCATTATTATATTCGTTTTTATAATGGAATTTGATTCCCTAATATATTTTAAATTCTTATTTTTAAATCAAATTTTCAAAATGAAACAATTATTTTCCTCAATAAATCTTCTCTGGATATTTTTAATTGTTTTCAACTATGTGAAAATTATTTGGTGAATATTATGATTTTCTAGGGATATACTCTTTTGTTAACATTAATAATATTTCCCTTAATGTCTTATTATTATGAATATTTATTAGATAAGTTATTATCATTTCATATTCTTGTTTTTAATACAAATTTTTACGTTGGTTATATTTTATACCATTAATATATTGAATGAATTGCAATAAGTATGTAATGGGTGGGGGTTATTATTGCCACGTGATGTGTTTTTAAGTCACCTAAGACATAATATATTGGTTATATGGCAATGTAATTACCCATTTCAATATATTTCTTGAAATAAGGCATTGAGGCCATTTTTATATGTCTTCGAATTAGCCCTCGATGGTAAGTTCAGATATCTATCATTATTCCCATCAGCCTTACAAAATAACTGATTGATGACCAAGAGTTTATTTGAATTGTTTTAATATCCATGGATAATTTTAAAAATTGTATGATTATTTATATAGGATTATTTGATCATTATTTATTCTAACCATATTATTCGTGTCTTATTTAGCTTCTGTTTTATGAATCCCATTACATAGATTCTATGCACACCCCTTTCATATGTTTCCTTCCACCAGGATGCTGAAAAACATTTTATTATTGAAATGTAGGGATATTGTATATGAATAAAAAATATCCTAAGTAATATAATACATTTTATGGTATGTTTTCAAATATAATGCATGATTCAATTATTTTTCTTGTTTTCCAATACTATTTAACAATTCAGTCCTTTAGGATCTGATTGAATGTATTTAGTACCAATGTAATAATGTAACCACCATATCCAGGATACTAGGGTTGGGGGCTTTACAATTTGTATTAGTGAAAACTTATTATAAAGTTTTTTTACTAGATTTATGAAAACATATAGTATTTAACATAACCCTATGAAGGACATTGTGAAAATTCCCAAAAAAAATTATTCTTCAGTTTTTTATATTAGTTACACATAAATTTTCATTTTATGTAAATTTTTTACATGTTTTAAAATAAAAATTAATTACTCATAATTTTGTGAACAACATCAGTGTGTTATATTGTTTATAAATGGTTCCTAGAATAATTATTGCAAACTGTATCAATGCATGAAATCTATGTAGGGATTTCAATCATGAGAATTATAATGAAGACAATGAAGGTGATGAAGCCTGAGATGAGAAAATTATAATTATATTTGGGTGGAAGAATCTCGTTATTACCAATAATGATTCTTATAATGTATTATCTTGCTCATCCACAACATTGTGTAACAATATTAGTCCACTTTATGCATGAGTAACCTCCATCATTCTATTTGACTAAAAATCCATTTGTATATAAATAATGGATATGTTCCTTATAGAATATATTTCTCACTTTTGGATGTAATGAAATGGAGATGGTTGTCATGAAAAATTGTTATCCCTAAGGTTTGGTGGATAAATGGTTTCTTTGATTCAAAATACTAAGGATTATGAAAAAATATCAATCACAGAATTGAAATTTTTTAAGGAAATTATTGTGGAAAATTATTCAACCTGAGAAACGGGAGAATATCTAGAGAGGAAGTTCATAATTCTAACACAATGTGAAGAGGAAAATATTGATATGTATTATGTCACATCCCACATTTTTTATAGGATTTTATATTCCATGATTTTTGGAACTTTTAATTTGGTTGATGGGTCAAATTTCAAACTGAGCCTCGAAAAATATTTGTGAGAGATGGATCACTTAGATGGGTTGTATTTAGATTTGGTTTAAGAAAGTAAGGGTACATATGGTGTCATTATGAGTTAAAATATCAATATGGCCTAAATAATCATGTTTGAGAGCAGTAGATTGAGGTATAGGGTTCTCCTAGAACTTTGTGTCCATTACAGGAAATTATGGATTCTGGTCTAGTAGAGAATAAGGTGTCGGACAGTTTTACTAAATTGTGGGAGAGGAGGTTCTTGTCCCTATGAATTATTTTTATATTATTATATATGAGTTACACATGCTTCGCATTTTTTTATAAACTATTCACCTATCCAATATAGTTTGTAATCATTATTCATTAGTTATGAATGCATAAGGTGCATGTTTTTCATAACTGTGTGAGCTAACCATTTGGGGTGTAGATTTAGGTAGTGAATCTCATACGGTTGGAATATAGTTATCCAAAATGTTTATCCTAACCATGTAGATCATTAATGGTATGGAAATTATTGTTTTCCCAACCATAAAAATTATACTCCTCTCCCTCTTTTCATTCTCCTTCATGTGAACCAGGTGCAGCTGCTCGAGATTACATTCCCCATCGCCCCTATAATCCCAATTATCTCCAATGTTAAATATTATAATCATGTATAACCAGTATATTTAGATTTTTATGGGTTATATCTTCTTTTATCTTGATCCATTAATTGTTTATATATCTCTATATGGAAGTATTTTGGTGATAACTAACTCTCCCAATTTTTTGGGAATTTATCTAATCATCTATTTTCTATTATTTTATTTTGATTCATACAATGATAATAGAGAATGATATCATACTATAAATGTGTTTGGTGGTATAAATGGTATCCCATTAAATTCACATTTATTATACAGTATTTTTGAAGTGTTGTGCATTAGAATTTCTAGGTGTCACTCCTAAAATATGAATTAACTCAATTAAATTGGTATGCCGTGTCTTGACCACCTTATACACTATTACATTGTTAGTGGTGATGGCCTCAAACTAAAACACCATTCAATGGTGAGTTTTCTTAATAAATAAAAAATGACCATTCCACCCTATAATTTAACAACAATTTTGGGTGTGGTGTTTAAATGTTTACATATGTATATTGCCTTACCTGTGCATGATCACCTTTTAAGGTGAGCTAAATTACATTTCTTGGATGATATTCTTAAATTGAATGAAATTGAATATTTTGATGAAATTTCTTGTTTTATAATAAAAATCTTCTATTTAGGTTAATTGTATTATTAATTAAAAGTGAATTTTTTGATGATGAATGATGATGTATTTTTTTGGTATGGATTCTCCTCTAGGACCTTATAGTTGTTGTTAAATTTAAGGGACCTCTTTTGAATTATAAATAGAATGACCTAGTGATAAAAAATAATGTGATAATGTAATTAATAGTCTTTCGAACAATTTATACTGTTCAATATATCATAATAATATCGATCCACTTCCCATAGAGTGATGCTATTTGTCTCTTTATAGAACATCGGGAAAATGCCTCAATGGGTGTGTAGGATTACCATAAATTTTTTTATGATTTGATAGTATTAAGTTATGGTCATTGGGAATCATGTGGAACACACCTATGTCAAGGATTATGGGAATGGAATGTTACATTTCCTGGGTTATTTGGAATATAACATCATTCCCCATCGATTAGGTTTATGATCATGATAGTCACATCTATGAGGAAGATGACAGCTGTGATTTTCATATCCCATCTCAGATGATTGGGCTTCTGAACCATTTATTATAATGACCTCTATACTTATAATTTTGTTTCTATTTTTAATTTTTGTTGGAATTCCCATCTTAATTGATTGAGATATTATTATCAAGACTTTTCTTACAGAGTATGAAACTCTTATGACTATGTCAGGATGCTTGAGTTATACCTCAGGTATTGAATAGTATAGTGTTTTTTATATATGGATATATAAACAAATACATATAAAGTCCATATTTATAAACACACACACACACACACACACACACATATATATATATAGGGTGACATGTTCAAAGATATCTCGGATTTAGCTAAATTAATAGTTGGCAAGGTGTCCTTGAAGAACCCGGGCCCGACTTGTTTACTTTAATTATTATAGCACTTATTTACTTTTGGTATACCTAAAAGATGATTTATTTTTTATTAATGCATAATATAATCTATTATAAATCAAAGGCGGTGTCCTACTAATTAAATGTTTCACTATATACATGATGCATTTGCACTAGGGTACCCGAACATACCTTATGTTTGCTAGATCAGGTTCCAACATTTTACTAAGTTTTTTTTATCAATATTTGATAGGATGGAGAATAAAATCTTAGGACAAATATAGTACATGTGATGATATTTTATATATGTGCTATCAATTTTATTTTCTTATTTCCTTTTTCAGGGTTTATATATACTATTCTTAAATACCTGTACTTATGCCAGAGCATGTTCAATCATGCAATTCTATTCATTTTTTATTGACATCTAATTATTGTTTTATAATAATGACTTTAATTATTTATTATTCCATTATATTTGTAACTGGTATGGAGGTTATATTTTCTCCACTATACCTCTTATGCCGTTGTAGATTCTTGGTAGCCTCTACAATATAGGGAGGTATGGTTGAGGCATAGTGTCACATCACTTCAGGGAATGATTACATGTATTTTGGTTCAGCAAATAAATGGTACCAATTCCCTTTTTCCTATTTAATAAATTTTTTGTTATAGTATAATGTAGAATAAATTTTTTTGGTGATTGATAAATACCGTTTGTCTAGGTATGACCAAATAAATCATGAGATAAATATCATGTTTCTAAGGATGGGACTATAGTTCTATATTATAATTTATCAATATTCTTCCTTGGGAGACTATTGTACTTCTATTTGTTATTTATTTATATATATGAGGGATTTTACACTTGTCCCATTATAAAAAAAGGTTTTTTCATGGATCATTCTAGGAACTTATAGATTTACTAGCCTTTAATATTTTATTCCATGTAGATTACATTATAGGTTTACCGATGCATGACTATTTTTATACAATTACTGATAGTTATTATGTATTCTTATCCATACACCCTGTTAAGTACTTCATTAGAATTTCATGATACATATTCCATGTTTGATGCCAATATTTCACATATTTATTTCCTTGAAACTTTATGCATAGTGATAATTATGATATATGGTCTATTAAAACAAATTGCATCAAACTAAATGGATTTTCCTTTTATATATAAATAGAATAATTCAATCTATTATACTTTTTTTATATTTTTGAGCCATAAACAATTGTCTTTATGGGGTTAAAAATTAATCATTTCAGTTAAATGGGATCAATATTGCAATTAATAAAGTGTATAGGTTCATTATAATGTGGAAAATGAATACCCAAGTAATCGAAGAAAATCGTATAGACTTGTTATACATTTAATTTAATGTGGAAATAGGGTTTCAATTAAATAGGGTTGAATGGACTAATTTATAAAGCGTATGATACATTATAAAATTACAGAAATTGTAACTCATATAATCCTACCATTGTATATATAGAATCATTTATTCTGGAAACAAATGTGAAAACTTGGATCATGTTACTTGAATGCCAGTTGTAAATTATAAAGGAAAGTACCTCTAATATTAATGAATGGTGATTAACCTAATTGGAATGTTTTGTTAAAATAAAAAATATTGAATTATAAATTAAATGAATGGTTATTAAATTATCCGGGTTGGGACCTCAAATTGAAATTAAGTTAAACTTTTTTATGACAAAATTAAACTGATACTTATCAATATTAGTGAATGTGTGGTAAATTTAAAAAAATTAATGTTTAATATGTTGGTCATGGATACCTATATTAGGGAATTTCCGAATGCACTATATGACCCATGTAGACAAATTTGGGAATGCATTATTATATAATTGGACTCAACCCAAGTAGTTTGATTATGTTATGAGATTATTTTGTTCTAAACCCATTAATTGTGTTTTAATGATTCGTAATGAAATATTGGGACCCATATAGGCCACATTATCCCTTATTATGCCTTGATTCTTAACCATATAGGGGTAGAATTTTTAAAATTTAACGGCCATTTCAAGTGTTTATAGCTGCTTATATAGTTTTATATATAAGCATATGTTTGATTCTTAATTGACTAGTTCCCTTAATTAATAAATTCATTTTTATATCAATTTAATTTTTGTTATTATGAGGCATAATATAATTAATATTCTAATTAAAATTTAAATAGTGTGTACCTCTCATGATTAAAAATTCAAATTTTCTTTATCTTCCTCAGTTGTGGAAACTCATAAATTAAATAAATGATGAAAATGTAAATTATAGGATGAATTTGATGAATTTGAGTATAATATAAAATAAATAAATTGATTTGTAAAATTGTTTTATAAAATGGTACAGAAAAACCCTTTTATTATATTTGTTTGAATGTTTAATAAATGATAATATTTTAATTTATTTAAAATTAAAACCCGGTATAGGTGTTTATAATGGAAACACTCATGTAAGGGTTTGTTCTTAATGCATCCTTAGAGCGGGAACAAAGATATTTCCCACAGAATCTAGTTGAATTATTTCTAAGATATGTTGGACCTAGAGGTTAGGCAGTAAGTCCTACTGATATTATTAGGAATAAACATGTTTTAGGATCAATTTATTCTTCTTATGTTACGGGACATCCCTATAGATGGGGCACCCTCAAAACCATTAAGTATTTATGAATGGTTTTGAATCATTTTTTAATGAGAGGTGTTGTTCAGGTGACTTTTTTCCTAAGTATAACATTTTTAATCAAGACACGACCTGAGTAAATGGGTGATCATTCACAAATGTAATCCTTTTAAATGTCATGATCATCCCGTAATGCTCTTTCTTATCATGTTAGAGATGCCTCTGGCATGATCGGCTGCTTTGTAGGTTGTGTGACCCTTTTCTTCTTTTAGTGGGATAGAATAGACCAGAAATTCATTAAACTAGTCATGTTGTTTCCTTGATGTATTTTTCTATGTTTTTATATGGTTGTTAATCAAGTTATGTGATATGTTGAATCATATGTTTTTTGGGTGAAAATGTCCTGTAATATCATCAATAATGAGTTAGTCGACCACTTGGTTGAAGGGATATGGGTTCTTGAGGCCATAATTATGGGTCATCTCCTAATTAGTATCACTTGGGTTTTTTGTGCTTGGTATGAAACATGAACATTATAACTGTATGTTAAATGTGTGTTTTTTTAGTGATTCAAGATGACTTTATCTGATGGTTCATGTGATGTTTTAAAACCAATCCAAAATAATTTTTCATTTACAAATGATTCTTATGAACCACATAGACCTGACTCAAGGGATACATCTTGTGTACATACAAAGGTGAATCTAACCGAGTGAAATTATCATCAGATGGTTTTCCTCTTTTCTAGAGTTCCACTTTCTAAAATAATTTTCACCACATTCAAGAACCTAATTCAGTGGTGGTGGATCATTCACTATATGAGTTTTTTTATATTCATAATGATGAGATGATTAGGACACTCGTATGGTGGGGGTGTCACATCTTTTGTGAAGAGTCTATCCTTTCAATTAGAAAGAATTTGATCATAAGGGTCCATTAAAAATCATCATAACAAGTTTAAAATTATGTAATAATGTTAAACATTCATAACATAAAAAACCCCATGAGGTGGGTGGTTGTTTGGTACACAATTGAAATTTGGGATGCATGTTTTCAAGATGAGTTCCAAGAGAGTTTCAGCCTTGATACGGATGATGTTCCAAGTAGCATAGCCAGTTTTCCCCTTTTGATGAAATACTCATGGGATTGTAGTTTGGGCTTGGAATAAGGTGGTATGGGAGTCTATATCAACTGTGAATGGTTGGATAGGTATGTGCATACTACAAGGGGTACCATTTGGATAACTAGTCGATGATTAGAAAATTTCAAGCCAATGATTGATTGATTTCACAAGACTATTCTGAAAATTGAGACCCATAGATTTATTAAATTAAAAGGTATTTCACATAGTTTGGGATAAAAAATATTGAATGGGGTAATATGAAATGGTTTACCCACGTTTGAATCTTGATAGTTGTGGTCAAAATACATGGTGTCTGGTGTTGGCTCTGTTTGTTATAGATTATTTTTAAATGTCAGTGAGGATTGAGATAATTTTCATATCCATGTTGATAAAATCCTGGTGTTAATATTATATAAGGGAAATAATTATCCAATCATGAATTTTTTCATGAATACGTTTAGATATTTCCAGTTATACAATGAACTAAATCCAATAAAATTAACCTATAATATTGAAGGATGGAATCCTAAAAAGTGTCATCATGGTTTTGTTTAAAGATAGACTCCAGGTGTGAATGTCCCATTGGGTAGATGGTGATGACCCTCATAAATAAGGTTCATGTCTATGGGGCCATTCACTGGATGGTAATATTTGAACTCATATATATTTTGATTTAAATAACCATTTTTGGTTTGTTTCTATACACTTTAGGGTGAAAATTATAGAATTCAACGAATATGTATTTCTCAATATTGAGGTTCCTCTACTCAAATCCATCGAGCCCCACATTTTATCAGGCACTAGCTATCAAGTATTAGTGTTTTTTCGAATATTTTGCTAGTGGTGGTTTAACTGGAGCTATTTTTCGGAAATAAATATAGATTTAGACGCTCGATTACAAGTGGGGGGTGAATTGTATGTTTAAAACGTAATTTCTATTTCTTAAAAAATCGATATTTAACTAAATTAGACGATGTGTATTCACAAATTATCATTAGTTTTTAAAAAAGCGGATAATTTGAAGGGCCTAGGTCCAATTTTAAAGAACCTATACTTAAACATTTTAATCTAAAAGGAACATAATAAATTTTATCATTAATAAATATTCATCCTTAAAGTGTATAGAATATAATATACAAGAGTAAGTACAATTACAAGGAAGTATAAAAGAATTATAATTTATAATTGTAACAATAAATAGCAGAAATAAAAAACATGTAAAAAGAATAGGTAATAATAAATCTTTTAACCCAAAGAGAAGGGTATCCAACAATATTTGATAAAGGTGCCTTGATTAATACTTTCAAGAAGGTCTGTATTACCCACACAAGGATAAACCCTTAAGAAGAGTATCAATGTCTATATTTATATCCATGTAAGTCCTTGAACTTTAAGGTAGTTGGAACGTCTATATTCATATCCATGGAATCCCTTGATTCATCAGCCAATCAGAATCATACGAGGTAGGCAGAATAACTTTTTTACAGATTTAACAATTTGTTCACAGCATTTACACAAACCATGAGAGTCTCTCTATAGAAATATTTTCATAGAATCAAAACATGCAATTTCTATGTGTGTCAAAACACATTTAAAATTTTATCGAAATACTAAAATAGATAGAGTATTTATTAAAAAAATCCCAATAGTCATCTCCTCCTCCAATAGTCATATTTTTTCTTGAAATTTGGAGGGACCTATACACGTGTCACTCAGCCAATGGTTAGTTAGAAACTGATTGTAAGACAAAGTTTCACGTAAGAAAAAAATATTATGTTTAATAATATTATATAAACTAGGAACCTAAAATGTTAGAATAATATCATATAAAAAATATTTATCATTAATAAGTATGAATAATCATATTTTTAATATAGTTGGAAAGAGTTTCTGAAAACAAATGTGTACAAATAGAGTATAAAAAATGTATAAAAATAGAGTCTAAAAATGTATACAAACGTATACTATATTATGGATAAAGTAGATTGTGATTTTGGATAGAAATAGAGTCTAAGTTTATCAGGAAAATAGAGATAAAAATGTAGAGAAAACTGAGTCTGAATTTCTGAGAATTCATAATCTAAAATTATAAGAATTCAGAGCATGAATTTCTGAGAATTCATAGTATGAATTTTTGAGAATTTATCGTTTGAATTTCAGAAAATTTGGAGTCAGAATTTCTAAGAATTCAGAGTCTGAATTTCTAAGTGATTGGAGTCTTAATTTCTGATAATTCAGAGTCTAAAAACTATGGGACTCAAATTATAATAAACATTAAGGATGTGTGTATAATATAAGGGTCCAATTATTCTTGAGATGTTTTTATCTTTAGAAAAATATTCTTAATCATAGATAAAAAAATTACAACTAAAAAATTCTGTAAAGGATTAACCAAATAAATTACATTACCGAATGAAAACAGTATTTAAGGAAAATGTTTTTTTGATTTTCAAAACTAAATTGAAAGGATAAGTTATAAGAATGATTAATGACGTAAAAATCAATAATTTTATTGAAATCAGAAACCACATTTCCAAAAAGAATATTACATGTGAAATATAGAAAATAAAACTTATCTCCCTCATATTTTTTTCATAGTGAATACGACAAACTACCCTTTATATTTTTTCATCTTGAGGATCACATTCTCTGTCTTAAGAAATTGTCTTTATAAATACTATTATTTTCATACGTAATTTTTATTCTTCGATTAAGATCCCCCCCAAATATGATATTCTTTTTAAATTTTTCACTCTACTTGGGGTTTTCAATGTGGACTTAAGGGAAGATAATTCGGTACATTAAAATTTAGAAAAAAAATATATACCAAACAAAGTATAATAAAGAGATTTCATTTACATTGAATGAAATATTTTTGTAAAAAATTATTGGATTTTTCAAGATAATCAATCATCCTTTGTCTTCTCTGGTAGAATCTTCATGATAATGGAATTCATATTCTTTATCTCCTTATGATGTTCTTGTTACTTCTTGAGTATGACTTCTTTCTCTTATTTCTTCGACTCGAAAGACTAAATCATTTCCTCTTGGGATTTGATAACTTCTTCTCCTGATTTTACTTTCATTGCTAATAGATATGTGCTATTAGTTTCTCACTTTTGGGTGATCGAAATAGAGTTATGCTTCCCATAGATATATTTATACTATTTTATTAGGGCATAGTTCCCTTTATTCAGCCTTTCAGATAGATTCTTGATCTTCTCAAAATACTTTTTGAAGGCATCTTTCACTGAATCCATATAATCACCAACTATCTTACGATTATAAACTACCAACCTCAAACAAGTTGTAATCATCATAAAATAAATTTTATGAGCTTAATTGTTGATCATGAATGTATTTAAATCCATTTCGTTATTGATTAAATTTTCCATCAACAAATTTGTAGAATCCATCTTCAAGTTGACTAACTACGGAATAAGCTGACACTGGTATTTAATGTTTCGAAAGAATTGTATTGAATTAAAAATATTCTTCAAAGAGTGAACCACAATGTCAAGTCCCCATGGAAGATTATCATAAAATTCATGAAGCATGTTTCTCAAAATGATTAACTTTTACTTATTCAACATTTGTTAACTTAGATGATACAACTAAATCATTCTAAGGTGTATCATGAACGACTAACATTCTTTTAGCAACAGTATTTTCAACAACACTTGATATCTCACAATATGGATCTCCAACATTGACTTCCTCATCATCTTTCTAAACAATTTAATCTTTTTCCTCACTATCTTAAATGAAATTTCTTTTGTTAACATTATCCTGTTTTTCTTTTCCTTCTGCTTATCTGAAGTGATTTTTGTGGATGAAGCTTGGGATGTTCTTATTGAATGTTTACCGTAAGTACACTTCTCTTCATGAAACTCTTCCACAATTCTGATTAATTCTTAACATTATTTTTCTTATTCTTCTTCTTATTAAATTTATTCTTCTTCTATATCATGTTCTAGAAGAAAAGCATCCTTTAAGTGGGATTCCAAAAAATAAATTTTTTCTGAAGCTTTCTCAACATAGTTTAATGATGATAAAACAACATAAGCTTTCAACTCATTACATTTTTTATTTTTATAACTTTATTACTTCTCTATATTTTCATCTTCAACAATATTCAAATACTTACCCTCAATAGGGTTATTCTCAAATATAGGATCACCTTCCTTTTAATTTTTCTTCTGTTTCCTCCCCTTAGCAACTACTTCATCAGAAAACATATTTTTCTTATTTGGTTTAAGGGGGTGCTGATTCAAGTTCTAGAATAGGTTCCATAGGTTGTTATTCAAGATGTTTAGGTTTTTTTCTTATACGGTTCATCAAATTAATCTTTCCTAGCTTCAAAATGATAATATTTATCCAAAATATCATAAAAGATTCCAGATTCCACATTGAATTCTACTTTCATTTTTCTTAGTGTTTCATTACTGTGTAACATAATCTTGAAATCCATAGCATTTGAGGTGTAGGGGATCATTAATGATTCTAAACACAAGCCTATAATCATCAAAATGATCACTAGATTCATTAATATTTGAGTCTTTATGTTTCCATTTATGATGTTACTGATTTTTATAATAATATAATTATCCAAATTTATCTATATAAGGTTTACCATGAAATCAATGACAAAGATATCACAAATCTTAATTGGATCCATATAACCCTTCTTTAGGATACAGGAACATTTAATCCACATGGAAACCAACCTATGGTTTATTTAGAGCTTAGAACTTTTGGGATTCTTGAAAAAACTTTTCCAAAGTCACATTATTTTCTTTTACCTTCTCAAGAGGTCCTTCTTTATATAGAAAATATATGGAGTATATAATTGTCTCACCATCATACAGAATGTCAAGTAATTATATGGCCTTATTAAAATATAAATAATATGAATTCCCATAGGCTTTATCAATGAAAATATCTTTTCCTCTTTACTCATAGAAATGAATAGAATAAAAATAATTACACTACAAGGTCCGAGTAAACCAGATATTTATTCATTTAATCATAATCACAAATCATTTCCCATCCATTCGTCTTGATAATATTTTCAATCAAAGAATTATGTATCACATAAAAACGATCCACTAACCAATCTCAGAATAATAACGAATCCTCTGGTTCCATATATGATTGATACCGCATTGGATTCTGAGGAGAAGCTTCAAGAGACATTCAGAATTAAATGAAACTGATGAATTGGAATGTCACAATTAAAGAGCGGATGATCCTCAATGAAGAAACTCAGAGAACTGATTTGGGACGAGAATATGGGTTCCCTTTAAATAAGATTGTTGGAAATGGTTCGAATTCTCAGATACATCCAATAGTTGAGTTGAACTTGATGTGATCTAATGGTTGATTTCAATGTAAATTAAGGATTTTGAAGGTTCTGATCATTTGAGGTTTTAAAAGAAAAAATTAGATTTAAGGAAAGTGAATCCGATGAATTATTATTAAAAAAAGATAGAAATATTGATAAGTAAAAAATGCAATTCCGATGAATTTTCTAATGAAACAAACCATCTAGATTGTTTAGTTAGAATATTCAATTTTGATAATGTTTCATATGAATAAATTATAATCCAAAGAAACTGGGGAAGAAAAAATTTAATTATTGAATTTTATTATGGAAAAAAAATTTATTAACATATGTACTCCCCTTATGAAAAGTAGTAACTTAATAATAAGAGTTAATTTTGAAACAAATATAATCTGGATGATCACCATATGGTAATTGTTTTTAACCATTGTTTAATTTATTCTAATATTTCATAGGGTTTCGATTTTGTAAATGTGTTAGCATGTTGGTCTAGCATTCCGATAAATTTTAAAAAAATATCTATTTCAAGTGTGTGATCCCTAATAATGTGATGCTTAATATCTATGTTCTTTTCATGATAGTGATGTGAAGGGGGTTTTCTTGGGGAAATGGAATTGATATTATCATCCATTATTTGTGTTTAGTTAGAACTCATGTCATAGTCTGTGAAAGTGTGTTTCATCTACAACACTTGAGCACAATAACTTATAGAAACTACATATTCAACTTCAGCAGTGGAAAGGGATACAGAGTGTTTCTTCTTTGTTGAACAACAATCTAATCAATCCCCTACAAAATGACATGTTCCTAATTTACTTTTCCTATGTATTCTATGTCCACTAATTTCATCATCCAAAAAAACATTTTAAAATAAAATCATTTCTTGAAGAATAAAAAATTAATAAATCCACGGTTCCCTTTAAAGAGAGTAAAATTATTCTCACTTATTTTAAATGATATTCCTTTAGATTAGATTGATATCTTACACATAAGCATAATGAAAATATAAATTCTAGATGGCTATATGTTATGTACAATAAACTTCCTATTATACCTCTAATAGAAGTTTGATCTACTGGTTTCCTAACTTCATCAAGAACAAGGGAATTTTTTTCTATTATTGGAGTACATATAGTTTTAGTGTGGTTATATCCATACATCTTAAGAATATCTTTAATATAATTATGTGGAGATATATAAGTTCCTTCTAGTTTTTGATAATTTTGAGAGAAAAAAATAAAAATGTTAACTCATCCATCATACTCACTTCTCAGCTTGATTTAACGATATTCGCAAATAAATCAGTTAACAGTTATTGAGTTGATCCAAATATAATTTCATAAACATATATTTGAATAATCAAAAAAATATCCTTAATTATAAAAAGGGTTGGATCAATAGTTCCCTAAACCAAATTGTTTTGTAAAAAAATCATGTTAGTCTTTCATACCTGGATCTAGGGGCTTATTTAAGTCCAAATAATGCTTTGGTATGTTTAAAAACATGTTCAGGATATTTTTTGTTTTCAAATATAGAAGGTTGTTCAACATAAAATTCCTCTTGAACATATTTTTTAAGGAAATAACACCTCACATCCATTTGAAGATGTTTGAAATTAAAGAATACTACAAATGTTAATTGAATAATAATAGATTCACTTATAACTATGTGAGCATAGGTTTCTTTATATTCTATTACATCTTTTTGATTATATCGCTTCAAAAATAATCTTGCTTTATTTCTTAAAATGATTCCATTTTAATCACATTTATTTTGAAGACCCATTTTACTCCAATTATAGAAGATTCTTTAGGTATTTCAACCAAGATCCAGACTTTTTTTCTTTATAATTCATATAGTTCGTAATGCATTGCCTTAATCTAATCATCATCACATAAATCTTCATTATTTAATTTAGGTTCTAATTTGGAAGGGAATGATAGATATTCTACATCATTTATTAAAGAACAATTAGTCTTTACAGGTTGATTTATATCACCAATGATAATATCAGTGGGATGATTCTTATGGAACAACTGATTTGGGTTTTGTAAAACATGTTCATCAACATGATGTTGAAAATATTCTAGGGTAAATACTTCAGAGTCATTTTCTTGGATATTTTCCTTATTAAAAAAATCTTCCATCAAAGGGTGAAAATCAGTTTTTGAAAACACATTTGAAGATGTTGGTTGGGGTTGTTTAAAAACCAATGGATTAGTTTCATAAAATTTAAGATGTGCTATTTCATCAATATGAAAATATTTTTTAAAAAAAGTCTATAATCCATAGACATAGTGGAATAACTTATGAAAATTCATTCATCAGATTTGGGTGAAAATTTATATAAGTTGTCTTTAGTATTCAAGATGAATACTTTTAATCTAAATAGTTTGAAGTAAGAATGTTTATGTTTTCTTTCTATCCCCAATTCATTAAGGGTTTTATTAAGAAAACTTATGATTACAACTCGATTTATAGTATAAAAATATGTACTAACAGCTTCAACCCCAAATTTTTTAGAAAAATAATATTCACTGAAGATGGTTCTAGTTATCTCATGAAAAAATTGGTTTCTTATTTTAATAACACCATTTTTTGAGGAGTTCTTCGTGATGATAAGTTATGAGTAAATCCTTTTTTACTACAAAAAAGTTTCAAAATCTGTGTTTTCAAATTCTCCCCCATGATCACTATGAATATTAATCAATATAAGGTCGTTCTCATTTTTAACTTTGGCTAGAAAATATTTAAACTATGAAAATGATTCAAATTTCATTGATAGAAAATAGACCCATGTAAATCGAGTGTAATCATCCACTAAAACAAATACATGGTATTTTTCTCATATAATTATAGTTTTTTATGTACCAAAAATATATATATGAACTATCTATAATGCATCAAATGTTTAGACTTCACTAATTGATTTAAATCATGACATATGTTGCCTTCCATATTTAAAATGATCACAATCATTCGAAGAATCAAATCTATGCTCTGGTAGGTCCTTAACAAGTGTTTTATTTGAGTGTTTTCCTTGGTTCCTAAGGTTTGAGTGTCCTAGTCTTATATTCTGTAACCAATATTGATCATCCATTTCCCAAATCCAAGGTCGGTCTTGGCTCTTGAGGTCTTCTATGTTAAGTGTATAAACATTCTCGTACCTGTGGGAAGATAGAATAAACTCTTTAATGGAATTTTGTACTAAGGAATTATCATTCCTAAAATTCACATAGTATCCATAACAACATAAATGGATTATTCTTATATGGTTTTTATTAGGACATTTTACATATAAAACATTTGAAATTAAATCTTTTCCAAGAAGAACAATGTTACCTATACCAATAAATTCTCCCTGAGCATTATCTCTGAATGTTAATTTTCCTCCATTTATCTTTATAATATTTTCAAGGATGTTTTTTTTCACCAGTCTTGTTTCAAGAACATCCACTATCCATGAACATTTTATTTTCATTTTCACTTCCTTTGTTTTCATGAAAATAAAATAGATAGTATTTAGAAATCCATACATTCTTGGATTTAGAAATTATAGAGAGTAAAATATTAAGAAACCTATTTTTCATAGAAAAATTTAATTTATGAAAACCTAAGGATTTGGTTATATTTTATAGAATATTATTTCTCCCAATGTTGACCACATTGATAGATAAAGAAAAATTGGGCACTTTGGGGAAAAATTGTTGTGACTAAAAACTGGTTTTGAGTGAGTATAACCAAATGCAGAACTATACCTGAGAAGAAGAAGTTGTGAATAAAATTTTATAAAATTCATTCCTTCCAGAAGTTTTATTTAATAAATTTTTATCTAATGAAATCATTTCAGGTTTTATTATAATGTCTAAATTCATATCCTCATAGCTATTAATCATAGAGTTTGATTTTTTCTCTAAATTTGTTTTCTTGAAATTAAATTTACCATGATCCATAAAATGATTATCATATTCATATTCAACTTACTTAAGGATTTTTTGAAATTTTTTCAAGATCAATATTTTTTGGATCAACATCTTTAGAAAGATATGATAATTGGTTAGTTTAAACAGAAATTCTAGAATTTTATTTCCCTAATTTATTTTTTATCTTGAAGTTCTCATTATTATGTAGTTTATGAAATCTTGATACTTCTTTCAATGATGGTAATGTATTATCCTCTGATGAGGAAGATTCTTCATATGAAGATTCAGAATATTATTCATTAGGAAAATTTTCATTTGAATAAATATTGGTAAAAGTTTCAGTAATGTGTACCTTATCCATAATACAATGATTTTAAATAGGTTAGATGACAATAAGACCAATATTATTTTGACCAAAATATTCATATTCTGATGATTCATCGAATGAGTCACCACCACTACCACCCTAGGTTTAATTATCCTTGAAGGCTTTTAATCCTTATATTTTTAGTATTTATTTCCATTCCTTTCAGAATGCATATCCATTTTATATTTACACATTAGCGTAGGACAATTAACACTATTATGTCCTACCATTTTTCATTCATATAATGTTACCTCAGAATATTTCTTGATATTTTTATCTTTCATCTTATATTTATACTGAAAATCATTCTTTTCCAAAATAATTTTCATCCATCGAACAAGATTGGCTAATTCATTCTTAGATTTATCACCATCACATGAATCAGATATAATAGTACCATTCTTATATTTAGATCTAGTATCCTTTTCCAATGTCCCTAATTTAGAGGTATTAGTGAACGAAACACTTCCATTGCCATTATTTTTCTTATTAAAGACTGCATCACTCTTTATTATTGTGTCAGGTTGATGAAATGTTCCAAAAAACTCATCAATAGTGATGCTAGATAATTTCCTATTACCATTTATACATATCCATTATGATTTCCTCTCATTTGAAATAATTTAAATTATCTTTTTCACCAGGAGATCCTCATAAAGTCATTTCTCTCCCGTAGATTTAAGACTATTGTCGATGGACATAAATCATTTTTTCCCGTTGAAAAAATTTTCCCCATAAGGAATCATAAAACCATGATATTCAACTCTGGACATTTCTCTTCTAGTTTACATCCATTTTTAAGTTCCAAATTGTGCAATTTTATGTTTCTTACAGATATTATTGGTTTCTCTACTCAAGGATATTTCAATTTTTATATTCAGGGTCTTGGAACATAAAAGGGTATTGTGTACCTGTTAGAATAGTTGATATTCTTGTTTTTCATGATTTTTGAAGGTAATGATTTATTTTTCAGGAATATTATTTTAACCTATGAGCTTGAAAAAATTATACAATGTAACTTTTAGAAACAATTATTCATCCTATCTCTCTTGTAATCATAACAATTTCCATAAAAAATTGGAGGTCTGGGAGATTTAAATTATCTATTGAATCGACATTCATTCCTATTGTTCTATAAAAAATTTCTTTTACATACACAAAATTTTAGTTTAAGATGTTTATAAGAAAAAAAATGAGCAATTAAATATGAGAAATAAAACATAAATTTAAGTAAAATTATTTCATATAACTACTCATATACCAATTGAAGGATCGAAATATAGATGTAGATGACCAATTTCAAGAGGGGGTGAATTGAATCTTTAAAAACAAATGTTTTTAATGACAAAAAAATATATGTTTAACAAAATTAAACATGGTGAATTCAAAAACCCTCTTTGGTTATAAAACAAGTGGATACTTGGATGTTCATAAGTCTAAATGTAAAAAACCTAAAATTAAAAAAATTATCATTAAAAAAATTAAGCGTGTTTATCATAAAAAAATATTCTACCTTAAATCATATAGAATTTTATATACAATAGTAATTAAAAGAACAAGGAGGTATAAAAAATCATACTTTATAACTATTATATAAAATAGTGGAAATAAAAAATCATGTAAAAGTAACACATAAAAATTAGTCATTTAACCCAAAGGGAGGGTATCTTATAACCTTGGATAAAGGTCCATTCATTTATACATTAAAAAATGTCTATCTTGACCACACTGGGGTAAGTCCTCTATAAGATTGTCGTAGTATATTTTTAAATCTATACAAGCTTGAGCATTAAAGAATTCATAACTTCTATCATCCTATCTATGGAATCCATTGACTGATCAAACAATCAGAATTGTACTAGGTAGGCTGAAAAAGTTGTTCACAACTTGAACAACTTTTTCACAACATTCTCAAAAAGGATGAGAATATCTCTATCTAGAAATCTCTTCGCAACATCACGACCTATAATGTTTATATTTTTCAACACACTTATCAGCATCCATAGAAATATTCAAATGGTTGGAGTATTTATTGGAAAAAATACCAACAGTCAACTCCTCCTCCAATGGTCATATTTTACCTACAATTTTTGATGGACCTGAACATGTGTCACTTATGCAATAGTTAGTTATAAAAAGATTTTATGAAAAGGTTTCATGTATGAAAAATTCTTATTTTTAAGAAATCTAAGTAAAATACGATACGATAATGTTATAATAATATCATAAAAATATATCTAACATTAATAAGTATGAATATTCGGATTTTAAATATAGTGGGATACAAAGTCTAAAAAAATATTCAAATGGAGTATAAAAATATATATACAAATAAATTATGAATTAATGAAAAAATGTAGTCTAATTTTAGATAGAAATGGAGTCTGAATTTTTGGAGAAATAGAGTTTATATTTCAGAGACAACAGAGTCAATATTACTTGGAATTCAGAGTCTAAAATTCTGAGAATTCAGGTCCTGAATTTCTGAGAGTCTGAAGTCTGAATTTCAATAAATTTAAAGTCTAAATTTCTGAGAATTTTTGTAGTCTAAATTTCTCATATTTTAGAGTCTGAATTTCTTTAGAATTTAGAGATTAAAAATATAGAGACACATATTTTAAGAAACTATTAGGTTCTGAGGTTTATAAAAGTATTTGATCATTCTTAATGTAATTCACTCTTAACTAAAATATAGTTAAGACTATATAAAGAAAAATAAGCATAAATAAATCATGTGAAAGTTTAGGAAAATAAATTTAATTATATAATAAAAAAATATTTAAGGGAAAAGTGTTTGTGATTTTCATAATAGAATGCAATGGCTATGTTATAAGACAACTTATTGACTTTACAATCTTCCCCTTTTGGGAAATAATAAACCACATTTCAAAAAACAATTATGTATGGAAAACATGAAATAAAAACTAATCTCCATTATATTTTTGGCTTAGAGAATATGAATAACTCCCCCGTATATTTTATCACCTCATGGGTCATATTATATGGCTTAAGAAACTATCTTGAGATATACTTTCCTATCTTAAGAATTTTTTTAAAATTATGCCACCCCTTAATATAATATTCTTTTTAAATTTTCTCCCCTATTTGATTTTCAAAAAGGAATAAAGGAAAAAAGATAAATTAGGTAACTAAATTGTTAAAAACAAAATATGCATACAAAACACATTATAACAAAGATAATTCATTAACATTGTATGAATGATTTTAGTTTAAAAAAGTCGGTTTTTTAAGATAACAAATAATCCTTCTTCTTTTCGAGTGGTTGATTCATGAGAATGGACTTCATCTTATATATCTCGTTATTATATTCTTGGTACTTCTAAAGTAAGTCTTCTTATTCTAGGATTTTCTTCTCAAGAAACTAAATCTGTTCTTCGTGAGATTTTATTACTTCTTATTGTGATTTGACATTCTATACTAACATATCTGTGGTATTCGTTTCTCTCTTTTGGGTGATAGCTACTGAGTTAGTATTTCCATAGAGATCTTTACCCTCTTAGATATGGTAAACTTGCTCACGATTCAGCCTTTAAGAATGATTCTTGAACGTCACATTATACATGTTAAAGGATCTTTGACTAAATATACATAATCCCCAACAAGCTTAAGATCATAAAATACTAACTTCGACCAAGTTTTAATCCTCTTACTAGACATTATATGATATTCATATTTTACCATGAAGGATTTGAAATCCGTTTCCTTTATGTATAACGTTTCCTTTAACAAATTTGTAGACTCCGTCATCATGTTGACGGACTGTTGAATAAGCTGACACAAGGATTCAATGTTTTGAAAGAACGATATTGGATCAACAAGTTTCATCAAAGACTTCACCAAAAATTCATGTCACATGGATGATGATGATTCATAATATGAAGAATCTTTCATTGAAAGGTTATCTTCTACTTCATCATTATTCATTATCTTAGAAAATCCAACTAAATCTTTCTAAGGTGTATCAATAAGGATTAACATTCTTTTACCAACTTTCTTTTCAACAACAATGGCTATCTAACAACAATGATCTCCAAAATTAAATTCCTCTTCATAATTATAAACAATTTCATCATTGTACTCTCTCTCTTCAATGGAATTTATTTTTTTAACATCCTCCTCTTTTAATTTTCCATCTTCTTCTCTGATGCGATTTTTGTCAATGAAGCTCGAGATGTTCTTATTGAATGTTTATCAGAAGGACTCTTATCATCATGACACTCTTCCATAATTCTGATTAAGAATTCACTTTCTTTTTCTTCTTCTTCTTCTTGTTGAATTTATTCTTCTAAAATATTCTATTTCTGAACTTAAGCATCCTTTAAGAAGGATTCTACTATTGAAATTTGTTCTGATGCTTTCTCCACAACTTTTAACAAGGATCAAATAACATGAGCTTCCAAATATTTAACTTCTTTATTTTTTCCCATTTTCTATTTCTCGATATATTCATCATTAATAATCTTCAAATCCTTATCCTCTGCATGGTCAATCCCAAGGAGAGGATCGCCTTAATTTATTATTTTCTTCTGGTCCCTCAACTTAGAAACGACTTCATTAGAAAACGTATTTTTACTCTTGGGTTTCGGGGGAGATGATTGAGTTTGTAGATTAGGTTTGGTTGGATGTGAATCTAGATATTTATCTATTATTTTATTTATAGTATCAACAACTCAACCGTTATTATCTTCTAGTAGATCATCTATATCAGGAATATCATAAAAATCTCTATATTCTGCGTTGAATGCTATTTTTATCCTTCTTAGTTTATCACCATAGAGTAGCATAATCATGAAATTCATGGCCTTTAAGACACAAGGGATCTAGAATTATTATAAACAAAATACAATAATATTCTAAATGATTGATAGATACAGTAATTTCAGAAATATTTTATTTCAATTATTGATTTTGCTGATTGTTAGAAAGATGTACTTCACGGAATTTATCTTTCTTAGGTTCACCATGAAATATATAAGAAAGATATCACAAATCTTAAGTGAGTCATTATCACCCTTACATTGGATATGGAATACTTCATTCCATAAGGCTACAAAACTATGGTATGTTGAGAGTTGTGAAATTTTTGGATTCTTGACATTTTTCAAAGAAATGAACTCTATTGACTTTACCTTTTTGAATGAGAATTATTTATTAAGAAAATAGTGGGAGAAAATAATTGTCACACCATCGTATAGAATTTCAAGGATGATTTCCTCCTTATTAAAAGATAAATAATACAAGTTATCATAGGCTATAAACATGAACATTTCTTTTCCTCCTTTCTCATAGAAATTAACTGAATCAAAAAGTTCCAGTACAAGGTCCGAGTAGACCAGATCGTGATTCTTTTCTATAGAAACATGTTATATTTCCCATGAATTAAACTAGAAAATATTTTCAATCAATGAATTATTGTTCACAAAAAAATATTGATCTAATAACCTTTTTCAAAACAATAACCAATCATTTGGATCATTTTTTGATGGGGAATGCATCAGGGTCCGAGGATGAGCTTTAAAAGACATTTATAATGTAAGGAAAGTGAAGAACTAAAATGGGACACTTAATGAGTGGCAGAGCCTCGATGAAAAAAATCTGAGAGAACTAATTTGAGATGAGAATATGGGTTCCCTTTAAATAGAATTCGTGGAAATGGTTTGAATTCTAATATGGATCCAATGGTTAAGATTAACTCAGTATGATCTGACAGTTGATAACAATGCCGAAGAAGGATTTTGAAGGATCTTATATTTTCTGGTTTTTAAACAAAAACTAAATTTATGGAAATTGAATACGATGAATTTTTCATAATATACGAAATAAATATTGTTTTGTAAAAAATTAAATTATGAATAATTAAGTCGGAAACATACACTTCATATTATTCAGTAAGAATTATCGATATTGATAATGTTCTTATTAAAGATATTAAGTTTTAAAAAAAATTATTTGGGAGAATAAATTTAAGATTTAGAATATTTTCTTATAAAAAGAAACATTTATTATGATATGTACTCCCATAATGAAGAGGAGTAACATAGTGATAAGAAATAGTTTTCAAAAAAAATTTATTGTGGATGGTCACCTTCTGTTTATCATTCCTACCTTTGTTTAATGTATTAAAATATATCAGAGGAAATGGTTTTGTAAATATTTTATTATGTTGGTATTCTATTCCGATAAATTGTATAATAATATTCCATTTATGTGTGTCATCCAGAATAAAGTGATGCCTAATATCTATGAGCATTTCACGGGAGTGATGTTCTTGGTTTTTTATTTGGTAAATGGAACTAGTATTATCAATCATTATTTATGTTTTTGTAAAACTCATTCCATAGTCTGTAAGTTTTTATTGCATCTTCAACACTTGAGCACACCAACTTCTAGTTGCAACATATTCATCCTCAGTCGGGGAAAGTGTTTCTGAGTATTGCTTCTTACATGACTAAGAAACTAATGAATCTCATAATAAATGACATGTTACAGATGTAATTTTCTTATACATTATACATCCACCAAAACCGCATTTGAATGAAATATTAAAATACAATCATTTATAGAAGAATTAAAAAGTATTAAATCTATGGTTCCCTTTATATAGGGAAAAAATATTTTCACTACTTTTATATGATATTCCTTTGAATTAAATTTATATCTTGCATATAAGAATACAAGAAATATTATTTCTATACAACTAGTTTTTAAGTACAACAAACATCATATTATACCTCTTAAATATGTTTTATATACTTGTTTATCAACTCCATTAAGATCAAGATAATTTGAGGTAGCGATTGCAGTATTCAAGATTTTAGGGTTGTCATATCCATACTTCATAAGAATATCCTTAATAATCTTATATTGAGAAATATAAGTTCATTTTATTGATAAATTTTAATACCAAGGATGTAACACCCCGAGATTTTATGAAAAATATTATCTTTAATGTATTGTGTTGTACGCTACACCAAAATTATCTTCTGATATACGTAACACCGTATTTGCTTGCAGTATACACAACACTATTCTTGGATCGCGTTACACACAATTTCCAGTTCTTTTTATAGAAACTATTCTACGCAACATTATGTATAGATTTTGTTTAATATATAAATGAAAGAAGATTTGATTATACGCAACACCAAATAGATATTTCACTACATGCACCCCTGACATGGCTTGAATTACACTCAATAAAGACCTTCCTCGATAGCGTGTGTAGTACACAATATAGAGTTTCACTAAACGATATATTATTATAATATTATTATAAACTAGCTATTATTAATAGTAATACCCACTTTTTGAAATTTTATAAATTTTATCTTTATAAATGGGCTTCATTTTTGGATTCGGAATATCGAAATTATCTTAGGGTGAAATTTTGTTACTTTTCGGATAATTTTCATATACTAATGAATAGTGAAAATTACTAAATTTTAATTAAAAACAACTTTTTTAATTGAAATAATTTATAGTGATAAATAATCAATCTGAGTGGTTTTAAAGTATATTTAGAATATATATTTACCATTTAATAAAATGTGGGTCATTGGATGTAATTTCACATTTAAAACAGACATAAACAAGTGTCAATCGTTTAATAGTTATTATCTCTTTAAAACATGCTATTTGTTTTGACGACGGAAATTAATTTTTTTAATTAATTAATGCAACTGATAAGTTTTGAATGTGGAAAAATAGACATCATTTTTGAATTCATAATATCAAATATATCTTAGGCCTAATTTTTGGTATTTTTTTGGAAACTTTCATTTTTTTGATGAATAGTGAAACCACTAAGAGGTAGTTAAAAACTGATTTTTTCATAAAACATAATTTTACCGCTTCTGTGAGTGGAATTTCAAAAATCGGAGAGACACGGTTAATATCAAGAGATAAAATGTGGTTCAATGGGATGAAATTTTTTTTGGTGAGTAGTAACTTTTTGCTTTTATTTACCACAGTTTAAAGTAAATAGGATAATTAAGGGTAAAAATGATATTATTATTTCCCTAAAACATGTCATAATTCTATTTTATAAGAGTGATTAGACCAAAAACAACCTTAGGAATAATCTATGACCATTTAGGCCTACTTGGATTTGATTAGAACATTTAATATTAATTTATTTAAGGAAGGGTTAAAATAGTTAAAATCAAAGTTTAATAAGTAAATCAATTTTAATATGGGGTTATATATAAGATAAATTCGACTATAAATATTAATTATAAATATAATAATATTTCCTAAATAATGGTATTTTATTTATAATTTTTAGACATTAAATAATTTAATCTATTTGTGACACAAAGATGAGGCATTAATTATCTTATTAATTAAATATTGACATAATTGATGTTATAAATACACAAATACATGTCATTTGAGACTTTTATGAATTAAACTAATTTTCTAGGTTAATATGACATGTTAGTATTGATATAGTTAACTTTTTTAGAACTAATCATTCTGGTATAATTTTCACAAAAATCAATTACCAAATATAGTCAAAATTGACATAAAATAGTTTTTAAAAAAAATATTATATTATTAATTGTTATTTTTTTCCTTAAAATATAAGGATCATCCAAATGACTTATATAAGGTTATATATATAAATAATAAACAACTTGGGGTTTGTTTCGCTTGTTATAGTATGTTTATTAACCTTATAGTGTAATAAAACAAGAAGACACGGTAAAAGAAAAATTATCTAACATAAAGTTAAATCCTAATGATAAGGTAAAAATAGAAACCTAAACATGTCTAAATTATATTTTATTATAGTGTTTAGACCCATCCCCACCTTAGCTTCAAAATAACTCAATTTGGAGCTATTAAAAACCGAATATGACTTTATAATAAAATAATATTTTTAGTTATTCCAAAGGTGCCTTATAAAAGCGCACCTCCTCCCTCTCTTCCTCACACCACCTTGAGCCATCAAGATCGGCCAACCACTGAAACATATTCTCCTCCACTTCCCTAGAAACATCCTAGAGGTCCTGGTCTTTTTCAAAGGCCAATTTTAGTGACCTAAGAGAAGGTCTCAAAGAGGCACCTCAAAAAATAGGTAATGTCCGTTACAGATTATTTCAACTGTATTTCTTCTTCCACTTCTTCTTATTAAGTTTTTTCATTATGAAGTAATAACATAAGTATCACTAATATACATATATTTTATTATAATTATGAAACAACCATATTTCACCATCTATCCATCCTACAGAAAACGAAATCACAGCGCGTGCGTATGTACGGAATACCGTCTCCACGACGCGATGAGATTCACTCTCCATGGTAACCATTCAAGAATGATTATAAAGTATATATAATAAGTAATCAAGAAATATATGACATAATAATTCTACTGGATTTATGTATATATATATATATATTGTCATCTACTTAATTCCATTCAATTCAATAAGGAAACCAAAACAGCGTTCATGCGTACGTACGGCCTACCGTCTCCCTGAACGGCATATTTCTTTACATTTATCGATCCATTATATAAATGTATATTCTGAATATATATTATATATAAATCATGTTCTATATTCTGGATGTAAGTAATCATGATCTATGTAATCATATGAATAACTACAACTTAAAACACGAACGACAAATGAGACGATTTTACCCAAAATGCTACTTTAACATGAATTTACAAAAGAACGGGTAATATAATGTCATAAGTGAACCATATATGATATAATAACAATGAATATTATTATGTAATAATTCAATTAAATTATTTAAGTCATTATACAGGAGGTTTGGATATGTACGAAGCATATAGGACCTAAGGTAAGGGATAACTATTCCAATCTCATTCTTAACCGTGATTGTTTATTCGTAAGTATTTAGTGGGGTTATTGTTATCACCCATGTCCATGTTTCCTAAAAATGGTTTCATGTATTTTTAATTTCATTTTAACCATTTTTTCTTTTACCCAGTGCTATGGAATGAATCTTTCTTTTATTTACCCTATAAGGTACTTTTTGACTATTTCGACAAAAGTACGAGAAGAATGTTTTTTTAACGTATACGGCGTGAAAGGATTTTTATGGTTTTATAAAGCCTTGTTTTCATGAAGTTTCCTCCAAAATATTTCATGACTATTTTCAAAAAAATCCTTTTCTTTTATAATTGCATGAAATTTTGTGAAAAGAAAATGATTTTGAAGAAAAAATGATATTTTCATCAAGAATTCATTTCAAGTGTTTTATCAAAACCATTTTTCATCTAAGATGACATTATTTCATATGTGTATGTTTCAAGTATAATGTCTCTATGATTTACATGGTTTCACTTCTCTTATTATGAAATTATATCCATTTCTTTTATATGGATTATGTGATGATGGGATGATGTTTATGAAACCCATTTTATTTATTGGGTTTTTATAAATGATGTATGTTTATTTTGTGGTACAAGTAAGAATGATTTCATTATGAGATGGGTGGGACCTATATCTCCCTCTAATTCATTGGGTAATGATTTATATCTCATGACATAGACATGGCTGGAATGACAAGTAAATCCGATTCAATAATACAGGGCTGGAACGGAAAGTAAACCCGGTTCAGCAAGGGACTTTTTCCACTAATATGGTTTTGGAAGCAATGCCTTGGCTACTATGGAAATCATTACATGTGCTTAATGGATTCCCAAATAACATGTTTTATTCCCATTATAGTTTATCATTATTAATGTTCATTTATGATCTATGCCTTATGTACTGCTATTTTTTATGTCATTGCCCAAGATTTGGATGTTTAAACATTATGTTCATGTTTTTAAGTTCAAATGTATTTGATTTGTTTTATTTTATCCATGCTTACCCTTACTGAGCATTTGAGATCACCCTTTATATGTTTTCTTTCCCCCAGGAAATAATGAAAGGTTTTAGGTAAGAAAACCAAAAGGGGAAGATCTTTATGGGAGATGATGAAGATCTTTCACCACTATTAGAATATTACGTTCCGAGTTTCCAAAGACACTAAAATATTATGATCCTTGAGTTTTGGTTTTTATTATGTATTAAGTATTCCGCAAAAGTAATGTAATGTCCATTTACGTCAAGATTTGGGTCTCTACAGTTGGTATCAGAGGAAAAGATTAGTCATCCTTGGGAAACTAGGATGCGATATCTTTAGTGGGATCCCTAGAGATATTTTTAAGATATGTCTAGGGATGTACCAAAGGATAAGTGTAAGTATATGTTATAGTACTAGAATTACGGTAATGATCATAGAATTAAACCTAAGATGTTAGATATTGAAGGTACTCCCCCTTTATTATGTTTTTTCCCTAGCATGATTTTTGCCTCTCACGCTATTCTTTTTGGGTTTTAGAAGATGGCTGGAACCCGAAGGAACTGTGTTGATCAATGCAATGGACAATGCAATGATTGTCCTCCTGAACAAACAAATGTTCTGGAAGATGGAGTGAAAAATCTTATTACTGTACTTACACAAGCTATGAATCATTCTGGACTTCCAAATAAGCAGAGAAGGGAAAAATATTCTATTAAGTCCTTCATGAGGCAAAGTCTACCTTCTTTAAGTTGGTCTTCTGATCCACTTGTTGCTGAACAATGGATCAGTACCACTAAAAACATATTTTCAGTTCTTCAATGTTCTGAACATGATAAATTCATTTTAGCATTATATCATTTGGAAGGTCAAGCTGATCAATGGTGGAATCTTATCAAGAATACGAGGCCAAGAGATGAAATTGAGTCCATGGAATGGGATGAGTTCAAGAACATATTTTTCAACAAGTACTTCCCTCGTATTATTCCAACAAAGATGGAGAAGGATTTTCTTAAACTAAAGAAAAAGGATGATGAATCTTTTGGTATATACGAAGAGAATTTTACATGTCTTGCAAGGTATGCATCTGGCTTTATCATCCAACCTGAATATATAGTTGATCGATTCTTCAGTGGCTTAAAACCAAATCTTTGAAGGGTATTAGCTATAAGAGACTTCAGTAGCTATGAAGAAATTGTGTGTTGTTCTATCAAGGTAGAAATGGAAGTTGGTGTTACTTATCCATCTCATGGTTTTGACAAGAAATGAAAGAAGGAGTTCAAGGAGAAATCTCAGAATAATGGTGAAAAGAAATTGAATGTTTCCTTATGCTCAAAGTGTGGAAAGAAACATGGTGGATATTGTCTTAAAGGGACTAGAAAATGTTTTATGTGTGGAATAGAAGGTCATCGAGCAGCTGAGTGTCGAAGTAATGGTAAAAGGGTTGCTAATGATGTGAATAAAGAAAATACTGCAGAGAACTCACCACCAACACTTAAATGCTTCAAGTGTAAGGAAATAGGGCATTATGCTAATAAATTCCCTAACCCAAGGTTTAGTGATGATCGACATGAGCAACCACTTAAGGCAAAGGACAAAGGGAAGTCACATGCGATCACTATTGGCGATGTTGAATATGAAAATGATGTGGTGGAATGATTATGTTTTTATGTAATGGGATTCCAAAATAATGTTGTATATAGTATCGTGGAATATTGGAATATTTATGTATTGGTCTATTGCGGTTTTCAATAATTTTATGGTACTGGTAACCATATAAAGTGATTGAGATATTTTTGAAAAAAAGATGATATGCACATAATGAAGGGATAAAGAGAAAATGAAATGTTTGACATTATTCATGAGCTCATGACTGATATAAGGAAATAGTTATATCATGGTTTGAGTATATATAATTTTGGGGTTTTGATATGTGGAAAGGGTTAACTTTTGACAGCACTCATGTTTTCACTAAAATTCAATGGGTATTCATTTTTTTTAATAGAATACATGATTAAGGCCTTAGAATGTTTGGAATGTGACCAACAAGACATATCTTATGATATATGGGGATCAATAATGGTATTAACATGCATGTTATATAAAATCTATGGTAGTCGTTTTCACTATAATATGAGAGTGGACTGTAGTATTATGGATAAGCCTAAATATTGGAATGGATTATATTTGACACAAGTTAGTATTGTTTAAGGATAGAAGTTTTTTCTATATTATTGATGGGATGTTATAGTAATGTAGTTTTAGAAAAAGGACAACCTACATGATGGGCGACAGCCCATCGCGTCGGACAAGGCTTTGGGAATCAAACCCACAACCGAAGTGAGACTGGCCTTTATCGCCTACCACTGGCCTACAAGACGTCCCTATTTAGTAGAAACTAGTTTTATTATATTATGAAGTATTATTTATGAAGTATAAGTCCATTTTAGGAACCATATATGACTAATCTCACTATAGATGGACTTATGTATTTTTGATCACTTTTATAACCTTTTGTTTGAGATAGATGGAATGACCCATCATTCTATCGCATGATCTGCTAACACTTCATGAATGACAAATTCAACTTAATTTATTTAAGAGATGAAGTGGAAATTGTCCAATGAACGACCAGTTGTGAGACTGTACCAAAATCACGAACATATTTCTTCTAATTCCAATTTCATCAACTTTAGGGAAATGAGCTTGAAAACCAAAAATGTTTTCCTAGTGCCCTTATATCCGATGAATCAGATGGTACCTTAGCTCATCACAAATCTATGGCTTTGTGATTGATGGATTTTTTCATAGCCATGTTCTCTACCACTCTCTATCAGAACATGATGGTCAGATTTCTCCTCCTTATCCATATTTTCACCTATGTTCTCCTATGTGGAAACCCAGTGATGAGTTATTTGGGTATCTGTTATGTTTCTAACATTATTTTTTTAAATGAAGTTTTAGTATTCCTTTTTACGATGTGGGTTTCTAAGAATGAAACTCTCGGTTAATAATCCATTTATAACCCCGACGAATTTCGAGGGAAAAATTCATTTTAAGGGGGGTAGAATGTAACACCCTGAGATTTTATGAAAAATATTCTTTTTAATGTCTTGTGTTGTACGCTAAACCAAAATTTTCTGGTGATATACGCAACACCATATTTTCTAGTAGTATACGCAACACTATTCTTGGCTCGCGTTACACACAATTTCAAGTTCATTTTGTAGAAACTATTCTACGCAACATTATGTATAGATTTTGTTTAATGTATAAATGAAATAAGTTTTGATTATACGCAACACCAAACAGAGCTTTCACCACACGTAGCCCTGACTTGGCTTGCATTACACACAATAAAGACATTCCTCGATAGCATGTGTAGTACACAATACCGAGTTTCACTAAATGAGATATTATTATATTATTATTATGAACTAGCGGTTATAAATAGTAATACCCACTTTTTGAAATTTTATAAATTTTATCATTCAAATTGGACATCATTTTTGGATTCAGAATATCGAAATTATCTTAAGGTGAAATTTTGGTACTTTTCGGATAACTTTCATATTCTGATGAATAGTGAAATTACTGAATTTTAATTAAAAATAACTTTTTTAGTCGAAATAAATAATAGTTATAAGTATTGAGTGGTTTTAAAGTATATTTAGAATTTATTTTTACCATTTAATACAATTTTGGTCATTGGATGTAATTTCAAATTTAAACCAGACATAAACAAGTGTCAATCTTTTGATAGTTATTATCTCTTAAAAACACGCTATTTGTTTTGACGACGGGAACTAATTTTTTAAATTAATTAATGCAACTGATATGTTTTGAATTTGGTAAAATAGAAATCATTTTTTAATTCATAATATCAAATATAGATTACGCCTAATTTTTGGTATTTTTCTGGAAACATTCATTTTTTTATGAATAGTGAAACCACTAAGTGGTAGTTAAAAAACTGAATTTTTCGTAAACCTTAATTTTACCGCTTTTGTGAGTGGAATTTAGAATATCTGAGAGACACGGTTAATATCAAGGACTAAAATTTGGTTCAATGTGATGAAAAATATTTTGGGTGAATAGTAACTATTTACTTTTATTTACCACGGTTAAAAGTAAATAGGATAATTAAGTTTAAAATGGTATTATTATTACCCTAACACATGTCCTAATTCTATTGGATAAGATTAATTCGACCAAAAACAACCTTATGAAAAAATATGACCATTTAGGCCCACTTGGATTAGATTAGGACATTTAATATTAATTTATTTAAGGAAGGGTTAAAATTGTTAAAATCAAAGTTTAATAAGTAAATCATTTTTAATATAGGGTTATACATAAGACAAATTCGTCAATAAATATTAATTGGAAATATAAAAAGATTTCCTACAGAATGGAATTTTATTTATTATTTTTATACCTTAAAGAATTTAATTTATTTATAACACAAAGATGATGCAGTAATTATCTTATTAATGAAATATTGAAATAATTGATGTTATAAATAACCAAATAAATGTAATTTGAGACTTTTTATGAATTCCACCAATTTTCTAGGTTACTATGACATGTTAGTATTTATTTAGTTATCTTCTTTCAAACTAATAATTCTTTAATGATTTTCACAAAAATCAATTACCCAATAGTGTCAAAATTGACATAAAATAGATTTTAAAACAAATATTATATTATTAATTGTTATTTTATTCCTAAAAATCTAAGTTTTGGCCAAATTACTTATATAAGGTTATATATATTAATAATAAACAACTTTGGGTTCGTTTGTCTTGTTATAGTAAGTTTATTAACCTTATAGTGTAAGAAAACAAGAAGACACGGTAAAAGTTAAATTATCTAACTTAAAGTTAAATCTAAATGATAAAGTAAAAAAGAAAACTAAACATGACTAAATTCTGTTTTATTAGAGGATTTCGACCCATCCCCACCTTATATTCGAAATAACTCAATTTTGCGCTATTAAAAACCGAATATGACTTTATAATAAAATAATATTTTTAGTTATTCCAAAGGTGCCCCTCTCCTCCCTTGTAAAAGGGCACCTCCTCCCTCTCTTCCTCACACCACTTTGAGCCATCAAGCTCGACCAACCCCTGCCATATTATCTTTTACACTTTCCTAGAAACATCTTATAGGTCTTAGTTATAATCAAAGACCGATTTTAGTGCCCTAAGAAAAGGTCTCAAAGAGGAGCTTCAAAGACGAGGTAATGTCTATTACCGATTCATTCAACTTTATTTCTTCTTCCACTTATTCTTCTTTAGTTTTTTCATTATGAAGTAATAACATAAGAATCACTCATATACGGATACATTATTATATGTATGAAACAACCATATTTCACCATCTATATATCCTACGGAAAACGAAATCACCGTGCGTGCGTACGTACGGAATACCATCTCCACGTCGTGGTGTAATCTATTTTCCACCACCACCTTACTTGGATGGGTATAATGGTGAAAGTAATTAATATATATATGATTATTGTAAAGTGATATTTATTCTGTAATATTATACATACACTTTAATACAATTCAATGATCATGGGGATGATATCATCGCTCGTGCGTACGTACGGAATATCGTCTCCATGACGCGATGAGATTCACTCTCCATGATAACCATTCAATAATTATTATAATTTATATATAATATGTAATAATGAAATATATGAAATAATAATGATACAGTATTTATTTATATATATATTTATGTCATCTACTTAATTCCATTCAATTCAATGAGAAAACGAAAACAGCGTTCATGCGTACATACGGCCTACCGTCTCCCTGAACGATGTATTTCTTTCCATTTATAGATCAATTATATATATGTATATTCTGAATATATATTATATATAACTCATGTTTTACATTCTGGATGTAATTAATCATGATCTAAGTAATCATATGAATAATAACAAGTTAAAACATGAATGACAAATGAGACGATTTTACCCAAAATGCTAATTTAAAATGAATTTACAAAATAACGGGTAATATAAAGTCATAACTGAACCATATATGATATAATAACAATGAATATGATTCTATAATAAGTCAATGGAATTATTTAAATCATTACACAGGGCGTTTGGATACGTACCAAGTATATTAGACCTAAGGTAAGGGATAACTATTCCAATCTCGTTCTTATCCGAGATTGTTTATTCGTAAGTATTTACTAGGATTATTGTTATCATCAATGTCCTTGTTTCCAAAAAATGGTTTCATGTATGTTTAAAGTCCTTTTTACCCATTTTGACTTTTACCCAATGGTATGGACGGAATCTTTCATTTATTTACCCTAAAGGTACTTTTTTACTTTTTCGACAAAAATACGAGAAAAATGTTTTTTTAACCTTTAAGACATGAAAATATTTTTATGGTTTTATAAATCCTTGTTTTCATGAAGTTTCCTCCATTATATTTCATGAATATTTTCAACAAAATCATTTTCTTTTAAAATTGCACGAAATTTTGTGAAAAGAAAAGGATTTTGAAGAAAAAATGATATTTTCATCAAGAATTCATTTCAAGTGTTTTATCAAAACCATTTTTTCTCTAAGATGACATTATTTCATATGTGTATCTTTCTAGTATAATGTCTCTATGATTTACATGGTTTAACTTCTCTTATTATGAAATGATATCCATTTATTTTATATGGATTATGTTATGATGGGATGATGTTTATGAAACCCATTTTATTTATTGGGTTTTTATGAATGATGTATGTTTATTTTTTGTCACAAGAATGATTTCATAATGAGATGGGTGGGACCTATATCTCCCTCTAATGCATTGGGTAAAGATTTATTTCTCATGAGATAGACATGGCTCGAACAACAAGTAAATCAGGTTCAGTAATACAGGGCTGGGACGGCATGTAAACCCGGTTCAGTAAGGGACTTTGTCCACTAAGAAGGACTTGACAACAATGCCTTGGCTACTATGTAAATCATTACATGTGCTTAATGGATTCCTCAATTACATGTGTTATTCCCATTCTAGTTTATCATGATTAATGTTACTTTATGATCAATTCTTTATGTACTTCCATGTCTTATGTCATTGACCAATATTTTGATGTTTAAACATTATGTTCATGTTTTTATGTTCAAATGTATATGATTTGTTTTATATTAACCATTCTTACCCTTACTGGGAATTTGAGCTCACCCTTTATATGTTTTCTTTTCCCCAGGACTTAATGAAATGTTTTAGGTAAGAAAACCAAAAGGGGAATATCTTTATGGGAGATGATGAAGATCTTTCACCATGATTAGAATATTACGTTCCGAGTTTCCAAAGACACTAAACTATTATGATCCTTGAGTTTTGGTTTTTGTTATGTATTAAGTATTCTGCAAAAGTAATGTAATTTCTATGTACGTCAAGCATTGGGTCTCTAAAAAGGAAAAATTTTAACTCACTGATTATACTCATTTAAATCTCAGATGTCATGAGATTTGAAAATGAATTAGTTAAGGATTTCTTTGTTGACCAAATATTATGTCATAAACATAAATTTAAATAATAAAATCATTTTTTATCTATCTTTATAACTAGGTTTGGATCTGTAGTTCCCTTAACATAATTTTTTTTAACAGAAATCTTTTTAGTCTACCATACTATGATCTAGGGCCTTATTTAAGTCTATATAAAGATTAGTATGTTTAAAAACATTTTCAATATTTTTTGTGTCTTCGTTTCTAGGTCTTTGTTAAATATAAACATCATATTGAACATATCCATTAAGTAAATAACACTTCATGTCTCTTTGAATATGTTTGAAATTAAATAATGTTGTAGAGGATAAGATAATACGAAAATATTCTAGTCTAGATACTAAAGCATAGGTTTCTTCATATTCTATTCTTTCTTGTTGATTATATCCTTTAGAAACTAATCTTGTTTTATTTCATACAATTATTCTATTTTCATCACGTTAATTTATGAAGATCTATTTTACTCCCATTACAGATGTTTCATTAGGTATTTCAAAAAAGGATTATAATTTTTTCCTATCAAATTCATTTAGTTCATATTTCATAAATTTAATTCAATCATCATCACCTAGAACTTCATCAGTGCTTTTAGGTTCTAATTGGGAAAGGAATACTAGATGTTCCACCTCATTTCATAAAAAACTTCTCATCCTTAAATATTGATTTATAACACCAATGATACTGTAACTGGGAAGATTCTTAAGAAACAACTGATTTTGATTTTTGTTAAACCTATTCATTAACATACGGTAGAAAATCTTATGGGTAAATGGTTCATAAAAATTTTCATGTGTATTTTCCTTATAATATTAATCTTCCATCAATTATTAATAATCAGTTTTTGAAAACCCATATCAATATGTAGGTTGGGTTTGTATAAATAAAGGATTATTTTCATCAATTTTAACATGTACTACTTCTTAATTTGTACAATAATTTTTGATAAAAACTCTATAAGACTTAGAAGTAGTAGAACAACCTAATAAAATTACTTATTCATTTTTGGGTAAAAATTTATTTGATTTATCTTTAGCATTAAAGATGAATACTTTGAATCCAAATACATTGAAGTAAGAAACTTTAGGTTTTCCTCTAGTCCACAATTTATATGGTGTTTTATTAAGAAATGTTCTAATTAAATATTTATTTATAGTATAAAAAAAGTAATTATAGCTTCATTTTAAATGTGTTTAGAAATATAATAATTACTCACATGGTTCTAGTTATCTTTTGAAGAATTATATTTCCTCTTTCAACAACACCATTTTTTTAGGACTTCATATTGCTGAGAAGTTATGAGTAATGCCTTTTTTACAACAAAAAAATTCAAAATCATTGATTTCAAATTCTCCCACATTATCACTATGAATAGTAATCTATGTAAGGTGTTTCTCATTTTTTAAATTTTCTTAAAAACATTAATAATAAAAAAATGGATCATATTTCATTTCTATAAAATAAAACCATGAAAATTGAGTGTAATCATAAACAAAAACAAAAACATAGTACTTTCCTAAAAAAAATCTAGTTTTTTGTTATACCGAAAAGATCCAAATGCACTAGCTGTATTTTATCAGAAGTTCATACTTCACAAATTTATTTAAAGTTTGTGTTATGATTCTTTCCAATATGGAAAGGATCAAAAACTTTTGAAGAATCAAATCTATGTTATAGTATATCTTTAACAAGTCTTTTCTTTGATATTTTTCATAGGTTCCTAAGGTTACAATGTCATAGTCCTCTTTTCCATAACCAAGATTGATCATTCATTGTACTAATGCAATGTAGTTCTCGAATCATAAGGCCTTCTGGGTTCAGTGTATAATAATTATCATGCCTATTTTCAGAGAGAATAATCATTTCCTCTGTATTTTGTACTCAGTATTTACCATTCCTAAAATTCACAATAATTGGATCATTCTAATAATGTTCTTCTTATGACATTTAACATTTTTTTTGAAATGATATATTTTCTAAGAAGAAAAATGATACATATACCAACAATTTCTCTGTGAGAATTACCTCTACAAGTTAATTTTCTTCCTTTCATCTTGATAATATTTTCAAGAACTTTTTTGTTTCCAGTCATGTTTTAGAAGCATCCACTCTCAATATACCATGTATTGTTGTTGGCACTGTTTTTCCAGAATATAAAATAGTTTGAAATTTAAAATCTTAAATTTCTTGGACTCAAAAATTGTAGAAATTAAATTCTTAGGTATCCAGGTTTTCTTAAAAAAATATGCATTATGAAATCTTAAGGATTTAGTTTTATTTATTGAATGATTTTTCTAAAAATTACCACCACATTGACACTTAGTTTAAGAAGGATCTCTTTCAGGAACAAAACAGTTGTGAAAAAAATAGGTTTTGAGTGAGTATAACCAAAACTAGAACTTTTCCTACGAGGAAGATGTTATGAATAAATTTTATCAAATTCCTTCCATCCAAAAAATAAGTTTTATAAAATTTTCTGTAAGCAAAATATTTCATATTTTAGTATAATGACTAAATTAATATCCTCATAGTAATTATTATAGATTTATAGTTATTCTTTAAAACATTTTACTTAGAAATAACATTATCATTATCCTAAGAATGTATATCATTCTCAGAATGAAAATCCTTAATTTTTCTAGAAATATTTTCATAATCAAGAGTTTTTTATTAAGATCTTTAGAATGATTTGGTACATTTTTTTAAACAAGAAGTCTTGAATTTTCATTCTCTAATTACTTTTTCATCTTATAGTTCTCTTTCCCAAGTAATTCATAAAATCTAGATTTTTTATAAAATAATGTTAAGGATCTATATTATTATGAGGAAGATTCTTCGTCTGAAGAATCATAATATTCTTCATTACGAAAATTTTCATTTAAATAGTTATGGGTTAAGGATTAAGAATTGTGTACCTTATCCATAATAATATTATTTTCAATATTTAATCTTTGTATAAGGCCAAAATTCTTCTATCCAGAAGATTTATATTCTAAGGATTCATCTGAAGAGTCCCCACTACAGGCACTCCAGGTGTCATTATCTTATAAGAAGTTATTAGACTTCTATTTTAGTACTTATTTCTATTCCTTTCAAAGTGATTATCCTTTCTATAATTTCTCTTGATTATAAGGCAACAATGTCTGATATATCGACCACTTTTTCACTCATAAGAATTTAATTCAGATTCAATCTTGCCATTTCTTTCATTCTTCTAATATATGTACTGAATGTTTTTATTTCCCATAATACTTTTCATCCTTAAAACAATATTGGATAGTTAATTATTAGACATATTTCTATCACATTAATCACAAATAATAGTTTCTCTCTTATCTATATATCTAGTAACCATTTTTAGAGTCATTAATTTAGATGTAGTAATGAGAGAAACACATCCATTACTATTGTTTTTCTTATTAAATTCTACATATCTCTTCATTCTTGTTTCATGATGAAGAATAATTCCAAATAACTCATCAAGGGTGATGTTAGATACTTTCCTATTCTTATCAACAACTGTCCTTTTAGATTCCCACTCATTCAAAATAGTATCAGTTATCTTTTCAATAAGAACTTCATCATCGTGTCCTTTTACTCCAATTTATTTAATATTGTTGAATATGGTCATAAATATTTTTAGGACATTTCCAACTAGTTCTCCAAAAGGAAACATAAAACCATTATATTCACCTCTTAACATAGCTCTTCTAGTTCCTATAACTTTCGAAGTTCCAAAGTGTATAATTTCATGTTTCTTGAAGATAATATTAGAATATTAATAATAGGATATTTTACTATTGATATTCCTGGTCCTGGAACATAAATGATTATTGTGTACCTTGTAGATTAGTTGATATACTTGTTTTCCATATTTTTGAAGGTCCTGATTTCTTTGTTAGAAATCTTATATTCACCAGAGAGCATGAAAAATTTATCCACTTCAGTGTTGATAACCAAAGCCTCCATCCTATCTCTCAATTACACATAATCATTACCATAAAAAATTAGTGGTATTGTATGATTTAAATTTTATATAGAACTGATATTAATTCCTACAATTCTATTAGAAAATAAAAATGGTTTTCCCCACAAAAATATTTAGTAGAATAAGTTTTTCAGAAATACACGAGCTTGTAAAATTAGTATATGTATGTAAATGTAATTCGCAGACCATCTCTAATACCCATTTTAGGATCGATGTAATTCAAAAAACACTTTTGTTTCTTAAACAAGGGGATAATTAGAAGGGACCAGGTCTAATTGTAAAGATCCTGAACATAAAGATGTTTTTCTTAATGAAACATAATAATGATTGTATTAATTAAATATTCTACCTTAAAGTATATAAAATATAATATACAACTGTATGTACAAGAACAAAAAACTATAAAAAAATTATACATTCTATATATAACTTAAAATAATTGAAATAAAAAAATTGTAAATGGAATAAAGAACAATGAATATTTTAACCCAAATAGAAGGGTATCCAAAAAACATGGATAATGTTCCCATGATTATTAATTTCAAGAAATTATGTCATACCCACACTAGGGTATGCCCAAAATAATGGTATCAGATTCTATCTTTCTATCCTCAAAAGCCCTCAAACATTAAGGTACTCGGCACCTCTGTATTCTTTTCCCCATAATCCCTTGACTGATCAGCCAATCGTAATCTCACTAGGTATGATGAATAAGTTTTTTACATCATGAATAAATTCTTCACAACATTTACACGATTCATCCAAGTGTCTCTCTCTTGAAATCACTTCACATCATCATAGAATGTAATCTCTTCCCAAAATCACAGTATCACAGCATTTAATCTCTATAAATATCTAGAAATATCTTCCCAGCATCACAATATGTAATCTCTATAAATATCTAGAAATATCTTCAAATCATTTCATAGTATCAAAACATGTAACATCTAGATGTTTCATCACACTTATCAACATGTATAGAAATATTAAAATGAATAGAGTATTTTTTGGAAAACATCCCAAAGGACTTATCCTCCTCAAAAAGACATATTTTACCTTTATTTTCAGATGGACCTGTACACGTATCACTCATCAAACAGTTAGTTAGAAATAGATTTTACGACGTTATCTCATGTAAAAAACTATTATTATGTATATGAAAATTATGTAAACTAGGATTCTAAAAATTTATAAAAACGTATTAAAGAAAAGATGTTACATTAACATGTTTGAATAACCGAATTTCAAATATATTGAAAAAAGATGATTGAAAAAAAAATACAAACAGAGTCAAAAAATGTATACAAACTGAGTGTAAAAAATGAATAGAAACGACGCCTGAAAAATTAATAAAAATGGATTATAGATTAATGGGAGAACAAACTAATATTTTTGATAGAAAAGGAGTTCGAATTTATGTGGAAACATGGTTTTGATTTCAGAGAAAAAAAATTCATATTTTCTCCGAATTTAGAGTTTCAAATTATAAGAATTAGGAGTATAAATTAATAATAATTCAGATTTAGAATTTTTTTAGAACTCAATGTCTGAATTTTTGATAGTTCAAATTCTGAATTTATGTGAATTAAATGTCTAAAAATAGTATGACTCAGATTCTAAGAAACAATATGTTTCCAAGGATTAGATAATGATCCTCTTATTCTTAAGGTAATTCAGTATTAAGAAATATATGGTTAATCTTTGATAAGGAACATTAAGAAAAAAATCAAATAAAGGTTTAAGAAAATAAATTTCATTTGAGAATGAAAATACTATTTAAGGAAAAGGTGTTTGTTATTTTCAAAACATAAAGGAATGAATAAGTCATAAGATATCTTATTGAAAAAAAACTATTCTGAAAGGAGTGGTGTTATCAATGTGGAACCATTTCAAGCATGCTATCCATTTAGGAGGATTCATTATAATGTGTCTTTAGGAATTTTCTATGAAGTTCAAAGAGACTGATTTTGAGATGCCCTGAATGGGATGATTGATAAAATTGAACAAGGAAACAAAGTAACTTCCTCAAAAAAAAACTAGGGTACCTTTTCAATAAATGTGTTAATGGAATCATTAGAACACTACATGCATGCTTCTCTGAGAAATTATAATGGTTCCAGTGTGGTGACTCTTAATTTTCCATTGAATGGATAATACCTAATGTTGGGACTTCTTTAGGCCAGTTATAGATGAAATGGTGAAATTATTGCATCTTTGGTTAGACATGGTTGTGTAGTATAAGTCTGATTTTTTTCATTTTTTGGTGTTTTCTAATGTTTTAATGGATTAAGAATTGTATTCTTAAAATAGTTATTGTAGGTTCATTTGGTTTTTCATGACACAACCTAGCAATTTTATAATATTTTCTTGATTGAGTTGGTCAGGTGATGTGTTATTCATTTACACAAGGATTCTCAGGGTTGATAATTTCTATGGTGGGGAGATTGTAACATTATATCTTTTGGACTTGGTTGACAATAAGAAGAGTTTTTTAATTTTTTGTTTAGTGGAAGGGATGGATCTTAAATAGAGCCTCAAAATGTATTTATTAGAGTGGGATAAAATAAATTTTTTCTTTTTATAAGTGGATTATGGATTGAGAGATACCACTGGTTTCCTGTTTGGTTTTGGGAGTACGGGTTCTATAATGCTCAAGCTCAGGATGAGAGTATCAAAGAAAACCATTTTACTGAATCTTTGCGGCCCTTAGATGAAAGTATGTAGACAGGTCTAATAGATCCTATGGTGTCACATGGATTTACTAAATGGTGAAAAAGGAGGTTTATGGATTTTTTAATGGTCTGTAGATTTTTGGAAAGGTGGCACACTAGCTACACACAGTTTTCAAACTATACGCATACCCCACATGGTATGTTCCACTTTATTAATATATACACATGGACAAGGAGCATAGTTTACCAAACTATGTGAGATTACCATGTGGGGTCTTTATTTTCAAAGTGAATCCCACTCCTTGGCTAAACCGTTACCCAAACCATGCATCCTAACCATTCATATCTATAATTGGATGCAAATGATCATTTCCCCATCTAGCATATTTATTATCCTCTCCCTCTTTTCTTTTCCCTTCATGCATGCTAGGGGAAGCCACTTGAGTTCCCATTACCCTATCATCCTAGGAATCCATGTATCCTACTCATTCCTTGTTAGAATCATGTATCATTAGTCTTGATGGATGTGTATGAATAAGATATTCTTCCCTCTTGATCCACTCATTATTTAATTCTCTCTTAATAGATTTATTTTGTTGTTATCTGTTTCTCCCTATTTTCAAGGGGTTTGTCTAATCATCCACATTCTATCATTCTGTATTGATTCAATTTTTGTTAGTGGAAGTGTATATCAATTTAATAATGGATTAGGTGGTTTATATTCATTTCTCTTAATGTTACATTGTTAATATTTTCATTGTATCACAGGTCGTATTTTCTAGGTTTTATTATTAAATTATGAAATGCCTCTGAAAATGGTTTTACCACACCATGACCAAATTTGATGAAATTATATGATTACCGGTGATAAAATCAACATGAAACACCACTTATTGGTGAGTTCTCATAATTAATTAAAAATGATCAATATGACTTACAATTTAACCACCCTTTCAGGTTCGATGTTTAAATGCGTATTTATATATTTCCTTATCTGTGTATGATAACCCTTTAGGGAGAGAAAAATTTATTTTCCTAGATGGCTTCCTTAAATTAAATGAAATGTTATAGGAAATATTATGTAATCTATTAAAATTTCATGTTTGAGGTGTGTTATCTTATAAGTTAAATTTGAATTGGTGGAAGATGTGGGATGATGTATTTTGAGATATGGATTTTTCACATTGACCTTATAGATATTGTTTAATGTAAGGTCCCTCTTGTGATATATAAATAGACTATTCAAGTGATCTAAATTTATGTAATTATGGAATTTTTAGTCTTATTAACTAATTTATATTGTTAAAGGGATAATAATAAAATGGACCCCCTTCCCCTGGAGCGTTTTTGGTTGCCTCTTTGTGGAACATCGGAATAAGGGCTCAATAAGAATGTAAGATTACCTTAATTATTATTATGATATGGACACTTGGATAGTGTAATTATCAATATAATTTCACACCCTCATGTCGAGGATGATGGGAATGACATATCACATTTTTTATTTTTCTAATCATGGATTCTTACACCCCCTCTATTATGGTATTAATCATGATGGACACATCTGTGAGCAGGATGACTGACATGATTTTGGTATCACATCCCAGATGATTGGAATTATGACTATTTTTTTGTGATGGAATATATCCTTTTAATTTATTTCCTATTGTTAATATTATAATTTATGTATTTATTCATTCATTGATATAGTACAAGAAATGCGTCCCCTATAGAGTACGGAACTCTAATGACTATATAAGGACTCCTAAGTTATAACTCAGGTCCAAACTAGTATGATGTATTTATATATATGACTATATATTCTAGTACATATAGATTCCATATATATAAATACAAATGTAGATATATATATATAGGGTTACATGTTTAGTGATATCATATATTATGTTGAAGAATTTATAGTCGGCCATGTGTCCTTGAGGAGAATGAGCCTAACTTTTTACATTTATTATTTCAAAACCAGTTTAGATTTGATATATATGAAAACTTCTTTATTTGAAATTAAAGGACTATATTATACATTAGAAATAATTTGTGGTGTCCTACTATGTATATGTCACACCCTCTATGGAAAACATTTTCATTGGGGTACCCAAAAAGACATCATGATTGTAGGATTTGGTACCCATATTATTCTTTTTAATGATTTTCCCTTAGGGATAAGATGGAGTAAAATAAAAGAGGTCCACTATATTTCTAATGATGCTATTGGACATAGTTGTTGTCTATTTTATTTATTTATTTCATTTATCAGTGTTGATATGAATTCTGTATACCTATCTGTATTTCTATTATATCGTGTTTATACATGATCATCAATTCATTTTTATTAATTTCTTGGTACTATTTTATTCCACTGTATTTATTTCATGATTCAACCCTTATATTTGTAACTTCTCCAGATTGTATAGTCTCCTTGGTGTGCTTCCTCAGACACTTGATACTAGAGGGAATCATCAAGCGTGCAGGAGGTATGTTTGAGGCCTAGTATCCCACCATCTCAAGGAACTTTTTGAGTATTGTCTTGTTCAGGACACTATATATAAAGAAAACTATATAATCATATAATTTAATAATGTAAAATATATTTAAAATCTATTGAGTTTTATTGATTGGTTCATTGATGGTTTTAAAACACTTTCAAGTGAAGTAATCTCTCAAACATTCTTATCACATCTGGATATAATATCATGTGTTATCACGATAAAAAATGATTTCATCATACCTTATGGATTCAAAGGAATATAAGATAAAAGATGATGGAAGAGAAAAAATGGATACAGGGAAGAAGATAATGAATAATTTTATAATATATGATAATTGTGTCAGCTAAGTCCTTGAAACATGCATAAAATGAATGGTATTATTAATCATGTGTATAGAAAAAATCCATCACTCTCCAGAATGCAAGGGTACGACAGAATACATGATGTGGATCTATTTCATCCAATTCCCCAAACATCAACGATACTTACCAAAAAAACAAGATGATATAGCCATGATTATAAAATTACCAAACCTGGTGAAGAAGTTTCTAGTGATGTGGGGAAAGGTAAACTTATAACAAACTCTATGATTTCAAATGTTATAATTTATTCTAGTTATAACCACTATTTTTTACCTAAATAATTTTACAAGGGTATTTTATCACCAAGTCAATGATTATATATTCATTTAGTGGGGGGAAATTCTGATGTAGGATGATTTCATCTCAATTTTATAACACCTCTTTCATAAAATTTCTTTGAATGGTTTTCCTCATAATGTTATTGTTCTTAATCTAATAAATTTGATGTAATAATGGGTATGAATTTTCTCTCCTCGGTATAGAGTCCATATCAATTATCAAGTAACAAAAGTTACATTCGATTTTCAAAGTAAAATTTCAATAATATGTAAATATTCAGATAATAATCAATGCATAATTAAAAATACTTCCATTATATGGGTTTTGATCACTATTAATGAGGGATATTTATGTCATGTTTTTGGGTGGAAACTCAAAAATAAAAATTTTATTATTTTTTAGGAATATGATGTGGTGCTTCTAATAGACATGTCTCTTTTTCATAACAATCATGAATTTGAGTCTTCAATAATTTCAAAACATGAGCTACACCTATTTTGAATACTTCCTGTAGAATAAACCTGATTGAGTTGTAGTAATTAAAGAAGAACCAATATGAGAATCTAGATATGGTATTTATTCATCCATGCACTACACAGTATGTTTCACCTATTCTTTTATTATGAAGAAATATGGGATGATGAATATTTTCATTGATTATCAAGAACATAATAATGTCACTATTAAGAATAAGTATCCAATCTCCTATATTAATTATTTGATTGATGAATTAGTTTTAGATCCACATTGTTCCAATATTTATCTTCAAACTGGATATTATTATCTAAGGATTAAGATATAGGATATACCCATGGGGTCCTTCAATATGAGGTATAGTCATTATTATTTAAATGTAATTCCATTTGGACTTACCAATACTCATGTTATCATTCTGGATTTAAAAAATAGTGAATTTAAAGATTTCATAGATATGTTTATTGTAGTCTTTATAGATAATAATATTATATATTCAATGAGTAAGGAAGTCCACAAAGAAAATTTAAGAATTGTACAGAAGACCCCAAGGTTGGAAAAGATTAAGGATAAATTTACCTCGTGGGATTTTTTTCCTTTATAAGTATTCATTCATATGCTCTATAATCTAAATTATGGGTATATAAATGTATCCTCCAAAGATATAAGTTATTGAAAAATGGTATACACAAACAACGGTAACTATAAGCCATATTTTTTTAGGATGATTATATACTAGGGAATGTTTTTTAGATATTTATCATAACTAACGTATCCACTAACCAAGTTCTCTTTGGAGTGGGATAGGTTCTTATTTATAGATCAATGTGATGAACGATTCGATGAACCGAATAGAAGGTTGGTCAGAGAACCTATGCATACACTACACTAACATCGTGATGGGGTGTGTTATCTATAGTGACTCTTAAAATAAGGAATTGGGATTCTCCCTAAGTCTGGATGATATTGTGAGATCTTATGAATCATTTCAATTAAATGTTTAGGAGAAAAATTATATGACTCGTAATTTGGAATTTTTTAGTGGTATATTTTCCATTGAAAATTCAATGTCATTATATGTATGATGAAATGTGTGATATATATACTAATTATAAAATCCCAAAGTATATATTTTATTGAATGAGATGAATATTAAATAGATTATATTGTTGAAGTTAATCAATGAATGTTATTTCTTAATATTTTGCCTCCCTAGAATGTTGAACAAAATAGAAGATGCCCGTAGTCAAAAAGACCATGTAAGTTTTTTGAGGATCCAAATTGAATGAAATAATATATTTATAGACTTTTAAAAGATGGATCATGAAATCCTAAGGGAAGGGGAAGATATTATCATTATCAGAGAAATGATTGACCATCCATCCATGGGAAGATTTAGATTACCCAAAATGATGATTTTGAATTATAGAAGATGGTGAAGAATGGTCCTCAGTTAAACCATTACCATTCTATAGTGATATTGTTCAGAAACCACGTTTATATACCATCTATACCATACTTGAAGAAGGATATGTTGGATGAGGTACATAGTTCATCATTATCAATTTATCTTTTGATTTTAAATATGCATAGAGACACAAAAGAATATTTTTTGTTAGACTAAATTAATAGTAAAGTTTCAGATTATATATCATGGTGGATTTATTTCAAAAATTTATTGCAGAGATAAGGATGTTTAAGGTGATGTTACAACCAATACCCATATAGGAATAGAAATTGAAAACCATAACCAAGGATTTGTTCTAATAAGAATCCGTAAAATAACTAAATTCCATAATTCTATTTGGGTTACAGTCAGTCACATTATAAATTTTTGAGAAATTATTTCTATTAGAGAAGAATTATCTCTTCAGTAAATTTGAAGAATATATATTAAATATTTGGTAACGTTTTATGATGTACCATAGTGTATTCAATCAGATCGTGATTTGAGGTTACCACGAAAGTTCTAAAAAAGACTTTAATATATTTTTGGAAACATATTTGAGATTCACTGTGGTTTATCATCTTCAAATATATGGTTAGGTTGAGAGAAATATTCAAAACATATAGTATATGTTGAGATATTGTAATATGGACTTCAAAAAAATTTGGATCTATATCTCCCACTGGTATAGTTTCTTAAGAACAATAGCTCTCATAAGAGAATTAATATAGACCATTATGAAGCCCTATATGGAAAGAAGTGTATAACTCCAACTATAAGGGTTGAAGTTATACAAAAAATACTGTTGGTCCTTGATCTAGATTTGTAAATGGAGGTGAAAGTTATAGCGATTCAAATTCACCTCAATGTAGCTCATAGTCAACAAAAATGATTCTCTAAAAATCATCCATGTAAAATTGAATTTGAATATGGTTTGAATAATTTCCTATTAATTTCTACATGTCACGTTATTATGACATTCATAAAAATGTAAATTCTAACCCTAGGTATTTTGACACTTTTTTTATTCCTCATTTAGAAGGTATAGTAGCTTATTTCATGTCACTTCCATCGTACCTATCTCAAATTTACGATGTGTTGCATAAATATCTTTTGATGAAGTACATACCCAATACATCAAATGTACTAAAATTACAAGTTATAATACTAAATAATGATCTTTTCTTTTAAGATCAAAAAGTATAAATAATTGATTTTAGACCTAAATTACGACGGAATAAGTATATTTTCTTAGTTAACATTCTTTGGATAAATCAAAAATTTTAAGAAGATACTTAAGAACTTGAGGATGTGATGAAATATAGGTATCCTAATTTATTTATACCATAATGATGGAATTTTGAAGCTGATTTTCATTTCAATGTGGGTAAATTGTAAAAAACTATTATTTTATAAAATATTTATCTTTATGTAAGTTTTTATTTTATAGCATGCGACACAGGAAACCCCAATACTAAGAAGACCATAATATAGTATATCAATGTATACTAACTATAAAATTCATAATAATGAATATGAATAATTAATTAATGAAAAATTAATGGTTATCACATGTGTAAAATAAATTATTTTGTAATTAATTGATAAAAAAGAAATAAAAATAATTTGAAACTAAAATATGGTTTATTTAAAAAAACTATTTTTATGCATGGAATGTACTTATTTGATAATAGATTAAATTTAATAGTTATGGTGAATTAATTTAATTAAATAAAAATATTATACATTTAATTAAATATTTTATCATTCGTATAATATTTTTACTATACATGATATGAGAATAGATCTAGTTTTATACAATATTCTAAACAATGATTGGAAAATTTTATTAATAGAAACTGAATCTTGTCAATGTCATGGTGGTATAAAATAATGTAAACCAAGGGAGTCATTCTAAATTATATTTTCATAATATATAATAATAAAACCAAAAAAGTAAATCTGATACACATATTATCTTGGTTACCTTCAAGTGATAGATTTTTTGCGACTTTGATGCCTTTCTTCCATATATAATGCTTGTGAACTTGACTTGTAATATGATTTATTAGGTTTTTGGATTTTCTTGGTAATAAACCAAGGGGTGGAAATTTTGATTGTATAAAATTGAGGATAATAGTATAGTCCATTACAGTCACTGGTAGATCAATTTTGATGGAATGGTAGTTGTCCTTCCCACTTTTTCATGGACTAAGCCTCTATAGTGAGAGATTCTCCACCAAAACTACAAAATATGTTGAACACCATCATCATAGAACCCTAAGATTAATTAATAAAACCTCATTGCTACCAAATAATGGTAAAATAGGAACCATAAATGTTGAGAATAAGTATATAATTATGATTCTTCTAACACACCCATCATCCTTTAATCCTAATATGTTGATCTTGGGAAACTCGCCTCCTGTCTTCCATGATCACCCTCGAGGTGAGAGAATTATCCCACTGTTTCACAATTGTATCTAGATCTACCATGAAGGATTAGGATTAAACCTATACAGACATTCTGGATGTAGGAATTCTTCTATGGTGTTCTATGTTCCTATCACTCAAAACCATTCAGTATCCCAAAACAACAAACTCATCCATTCGCTACATTCATGAACATTTCTACTCACCACTAGGAAGAAATCCTCGAATAATATTTCAGTACAGTTTCATGGTAGATTGAGCCCCATGAGACCACAAAAACAACTCCACTCCTTCATTTTCCATCAACTTCAAAAAAATATGGTTTTTTGTTTCATCTTTAGAGATATGGTAGCACAAACATTTGGAAGTATTATGAATACCCATCCACCTAATCTTATTTCCAAATTAGATTTCATGATTGTTGATCCACTAAATGAAGATTTCAAATTTACCAAAAATATATTTTTTTAAAAACCCCCCATCATCATCACTATATCATGTTCAATGTTATGATACTTTTTTTATGAGAATAAAATCATCCAAGATCCAATTAAGGTAAGATTTCCTTGATAAAAATATATCAATACGATATTGAATGTTTCACACTATTGAGGATTCATAATTGCCTTGAAATAGTTTTGGTACTTTCTAAATTAAAGAATGAAATTTAAGGTTCTGGGAAACCTGGGAAACCAAGAGTCTCACAGAAAAAATTATAGTTCCAAAATTTTATCTCTCAAAACCCAAAATATAACTACATTAGCACTGAAAAAAGGGATTATTTCCTTTTAGTTTCATCTATAAACACAAAGGTCTCCCATTTGGATTATCTGTGTCTTTCTAGTACATTCCTATAATAAATTTACACTATTGAGATCCCCCTTTCTATAAGTCTCATATTTACTTTACTTAATGATTATTAATGGTATCCACCACACTTCTATGGTTTATACATATAGGCTATATTGGTCATTCTAATATATCCCATGAATGCTAATGACCTTAGCCTTCTATATTCACTTCCAACATGAAAAAATACATCACATTATCAATCATCCTTGTAACATCCCAAGTAAGTAATGAATAATAGATATTTTTATCTATGTCTATTAATGATTAAGATAGTGTTATAGAGGCTTAAAATGAAAATAAATACAATCTTATGCATGGAATACACTAATATTCTTAAAAGATTGTTTTACTGCCATTTGATGGCAAACCATTTTTGAATCTATATTTTGACAATTTTATAAACTATGTTTGTCAAAATAAACCTATCCTTTATGATTGGGACATAAAAATTTACCTTGTGTGAATTTTTGGTATTTTTCTGACAATGATCATTTTTTAATGAATAGTGAAAAATACTGCATTTTACATCAAAACTTCTTTTTAATATAATTTATTTTTATGATTAGATTATTTTTTGAATTTTTTTTTTGAAGTGAAATTAGAATATATTTTTACCATTTTATCCAATGGTGGTCATTGGAATCAATTTCACTTTGAAATTAGACTTAAACTGGTGTCAATCTTTTGATACTTATTGTTTTGTAAAAACACGCTTTTTGCTCTGGCAGCGGGAATTAATTATTAAATTAATTAATGTGACTTATATGATTTTAATTTTGTAAAATAGACTTCATTTTTGAATTCGGAATATCAAATATAGCTTAGGGTGAATTTTTGGTAATTTTCTGAAAAACTTCAATTTTTGATGAATAGTGAAACCACTAAGTTGTAATCAAGCAAACTGATTTTTCAGTTAAATGAAAGTTTACCACTAATGTGTATTGAATTTTGAAAATCCAACATACATGGTTGTCATTAAGAAGTAAAATGTGGTTCAATGAGATTATAATAATTTTTTGGTGAATAGTAACTTATTAAGTTTTTAATCGCGATTAGTGGTAATTAGTGTAGTTTAAGGTATAAATAATTCTTTAATAATATGAAATGACCTAGAAACATGTACCAACCTTATTGTTTGTGTCATGGCCTACCAAGACAAGCCATTTGTAAACTTGGGGACTCCATGGAGACATTTTGGTTGGGAAATGACATAAATAACTTTTTATTTAATGTAAAAGTAAAAATGACACAAACATAATATGTTTCACGAAAACAATTTTTACATGGGGTTATAAAGATCAGATATTTTATTATAAATAGCCATTGGAAATCTAAAAAGATTTTATACATCATAGTATTTTTTTTATGATTTTTAGACATTATATAAATTAAATTATTAATGACATAATAATGATGCAGCGATGACATCATTATTTGACGATTTAAATAAAATGGAAAGATAATGTAAACTCTATGAACTACACATGTCCAAAACTTATTGGATGAGTGTATTTCGAAGCCTTATCACCTTATACACGAATTATATCAATGTGGTACCTTTTAAAACCGAAACACATTTTCAAATAAAGTAATATTTCTTTACATTCCAAAAGTGCCCATTCTCTCCTCTTATAAAAGGCCCCCACCTCTACCTCATTTCACACACTAATCAAGCCTTTGGCTCGGCCAACCCCTGCCCATTTACTCTCTCCACATCCCTCTCCTCATCCTAGTGGATTACCTTTGGGCATAATCCTTTCAAAGGAAGCCTTTAGGCTCAACTCAAAAGGAGTTACACTTTTAAAGTTAATTCATTCTCTCATGTTCATTTGTTTTATTTTGCTTCTCCAACCCACTAAACTCTTTTTATTTACTTCCTTTGTAACAACACCAGTATCTTCAATATACTATGATGTTGTAATAAGATTTATTTGAGCTACACTCTCACACAACTACATCAAATGGTTAAAGAACATACGGTTTCCGTGGATGGCGAAATTCTGCCTCCCGAAACGATGATTGTTCAATACTCATTTAACACCTTCAAAGGTGGCCATTATGATGTCACTATTTTTATATATGATATATAATATGTTTATGTTTTCCTTAAGCTTCTGTTTTTTTCATTTTGGGCATACCTTTATGGTTCCCATTTTGGCTAAACACGATATCTTCATTTTAGGAAGTGCGGACTACCGCCCCCTCAAAGTGATTTGATTCGTTAAATACCATATTTGGGACATATAAAGGATGTAACTATGATATTATATATGATATTATACTGGAATTATAATATAACTTTATATCATTATGATTCCATTCTATAAAATACGAAATAGAAATGAAAATAGCGTTCATGCGTACGTACGGCTTACCGTCTCCATGAACGGTGCATTTCATTTCTTACCTCTAAATGATTATGTAATATTATAAATGCATGTATGTACTGGATATATATGACATATATGATATCTACATCATGAATACCATTCTTGATATAATTAACCTTTGACCAAATTAACAACATGTAAGTGTAAGAAGTCTATTTTTGACTTAAGAACCAAATACCGACAAAATGAACATTATTAACTTAACTGATTACATGATGTACATAACATGGTATAAAAGGAATAATGAACTTGAAAAAGATTCATAAGAAAGTATAGATTAACTCAAGTTTATTATTCAGGTGATTAAAGAACGGTCGGGTCAAGTCGGATACGAGGTATGGGACTTCGTCTCAATCTCCTTTCGTTGAGGCATATTTTAGTTTATACACAACTTTCTTTTATACGGTGTATAAACCACTTTGACTTTTTCGTTTATTCAAAAGGAATATTTTTTATACGAAGCGTTTACTAAACGACAAGAGGGAATGTTTTTGTCATACGTATGAGACGACAACGACTTCTCCGCCGTCGTGACCGTTATTTGAGTTTCAGCTTCCTCTACAAGCCATACCTTTTTTTTAAAACGAAAAATAAATACCATGTTTTACTTTGGTATTGAAAATGGTTTTCATAATGTTTTTATATAAATGTGTTGTATTGATATCTCGTGATTGAAATGTGGAAATTTTATGTTTCCATTATGCATGTTTTATGTGATATGATTATGTTATGGTTCTTAGGCATTATTATGAAGACGGGTGGTTACGTGATAAACTAAGGGCGGGTGAGCCCGTTATAGCTCTCCAATGCATTGTGTAATGCGAAGGAGTGAAACGTTAAGGTTTCTCCGAAGAGATTTTAGGGAATATACTGTGATGGGTATTCCAAACGTAACCAAGAGGGTTACTCTCTACGTAAGAATGTTATGAATGCCTCAAGTTACCTTTATGTCTTATGATTTCTATGATTTATTCATGATTTTATGAGGTATGTTAAAGTTCCTATGTTTTATGGGTAAAGTATGATTTCATTATTATGTATATATGAACTCATGTTTCCTGTCCATGTTTTTATAACCCATACTGAGCTTTTTATGCTCATCCCAAGTTTTTTTTTGAAATGTTTTTCACAGGTCAAGGGAAAGGTACATGATATGATGATAGTGTTAAGGAAGTGTCAAGAAATAATCCATGTTTTATTTCAAATTTTTTTCCATTGATGGGAATGAAGAATACTATCTTAATGTAACCACTTTGTTTATATGTGGAATGTAATGAAAGTTTTATGATCTAATTATCTAAAACTCTAAACCCGAAAAGATCCTCAATGTGTAATCTTGTAATAACTCATGATTAAGTAAGGTTTAAGGCTGGGGCCTTATAGTTGGTATCAAAGGTCAGTTTAGATAACTTTAGGAGTTATAATTCTATTAAATGATTATCCAAAAATATTTTTTTTTTGAAATGATATAGCATTTAAAGATTACCATGTTGCTTCATCTAAGACATGTTTGTTCAGAATGGTTTTCCACAGAGGAAACAGGGAAGCAGTGCTAGGAAGGCATATAGAAGGAAATAACCTTCCGAATCAGCATCCAGAAATGGTCGGAATTGGAACTGAACAGTTTGTTGCAGTAATGGCGCAGTTGACTCAAGCGATAAATGGCGGTGGTATCCATGCACGAGATCAGCCAGATCAACCGCAGAGGAACATGTCAGTGGTGGAACATTTCATGAGGCAACATCCACCATCATTCAGAGGATCATCTGACCCTGTGCTAGCTGAAGGGTGGATTAAAGCACTGGAGAATATTTTTGATGTCAAGGGGTGTTCAGACAATCAAAATGTTAGTCTTTCTATTTACCGTTTGGAGGGTGAAGCAGATTAGTGGTGGTCTATGGTTAAAAATATCAGGGTCGCTGATGAGATTGATGCTCTTGACTAGGATGAATTCAAAGGTATGTTTCTTGAGAAGTATTTTCCTAAGGCTGTTTGACATAGGATGGAAAAGCAATTCCTGGAATTGAGGCAAGAGTAAGACTCATTGGCTGCCTATGAAGAAAGGTTCACTCGATTGGCAAGGTATGCTCCAAATTTTATCCGGGAACATGATAGTAAAATAAATCGTTTTTACTAAGGATTAAATCCAAAGTATCGAAGGCAATTAGCTTCTCGTGAGTTTAAAAGTTATGAAAAGCTTGTTCGATGTGATGAGAAGGTGGAAATGGAGTTTGCCGATGACCATGTTTTCTATAACAACCAGCAGAAGAAGAGACCGAGGTGGCAGGAGAAAGGTAAGAATTCTTTAAAAAAGTCTGATGGTAAGAGAACTAAGTTTCCAGTTTGTGATAAATGTGGCAAAAGGCATGCTGGGGAATGTCTTCTGAATTCTGGGAAGTGCTACCGATGTGGTAAGATGGGACATAAGGCTCGTGATTGCACTGAAAAATATCAAGGTGAAGGTAAGAACAAATTTTATTTACAATTACTGAAATGTTATAAGTGCAATGAGATGGGTCACTATGCAAACGAGTTTCCGACAAGGAGCTTGAGTGATGGGAATCAGTTAGACTACAAGCAGAAAGGGGTGGTGAAATCCTTTGAAACTACTTCAGCAGATGTCGGGCCATCAAATGAAGTTGTATCAGGTACTTTGTTTGTTTTTTCGGATTATGCCAGTGTGTTGTTTGATTCAGAGTCTACACATTCTTTCATCTCTGAAACCTTTTCTAGTAAAATGGGAATACCATCTCAAGAAATGACTCCTGAACTTTTGGTAAAAACACCTGGGGGAAATGTCGAGGAAAAAAGAATTTATAATAATCTTCTTATCCTTATCTGTGGAAAGAACCTACTTGCAAACCTTATTGTTCTACCTCTAGTAGAGTTTGATGTTATCCTGGGTATGAATTGGGTCTCTATTTACCATGCTAAGATTGACTATAGAGCTAAAGAAGTATCTTTTCGGAAAGACTTTCAGTTTGGTTACAAGAATGAACCCTTACTTTTGATAAAATATCAAGAGGCCGAGAAACTTGTAAAAGATGGAAATGAATGTTACCTTGCACATGTCGTTGAAAATAAAGGAACTGTTCAGATTAATGATGTGCCAGTGGTAAATGAGTATTCTGATGTTTTTCCTGATGAGTTGCCTGGAATAATTCCAGATCGGGAAGTTGAGTTTACTTTTGACTTAGTTCCTAATGCTAAGCCAATTTCAAAACCCCCTTATTGAATGGCACAAGTTGAACTTTTAGAGTTGAAGGATCAATTGCAAGATTTATTTGAGAAAGGTTTCATTAGACCTAGCACATCACCATGGGGTGCTCCTGTTTTATTTGTTAAAAAGAAAGATTGTTCTATGAGACTTTGCATTGATTATAGAGCCTTGAATAATATCACTGTTATGAACAAATATCCTTTGCCTCATATCGATGATTTGTTTGATCAGCTCCAGGGAGCTCAGTTTTTTTCAAAGATTGACTTGAGATCGGGGTACCATCAGCTGAAGGTAAAGGAGGCAGATATTCCGAAGACCTCATTTCGTATGAGATATGGCCATTATGAATTTGTAGTAATGCCTTTTGGGATAACCAATGCACCTGCTGTATTCATGGACTTAATGAATAGAATTTTCCATGAGTTCTTGGATAAGTTTGTGGTGGTTTTCATTGATGATATTTTGGTGTTTTCTAAAAGTAAAGAGGAGCATGAAAAACATTTAAGGGTTATCTTGCAAACCTTAAAAGAAAAGAAACTGTATGGGAAATTCAGCAAGTGTGAGTTTTGGTTGCAACAAATTTCTTTCCTTGGTCACATTGTTTCTAAAGATGGAATAACTATTGATCCTGTAAAAACAAAAGTTGTGGAAGAATGGCCAAGACCCACAAATGTAACTGAGATTCGTAGCTTCCTTGGTTTGGCGGGCTATTACCGAAGGTTTGTTAGAAATTTTTCACAGTTATCTAGTCCAATGACTAAGCTAACTCGGAAGGATGTTAAGTTTATCTGGACAAAAGAATGTGATGATTGTTTTCAGGAAATGAAAAGAAGATTGGTGAATGCTCCAGTTTTGGCACTACCTTCCAGGAATGGTGAGTTTGTTATATACAGTGATGCTTCATTGAAAGGACTTGGTTGCTTCCTAATGCAGAATGATCAGGTAATTGCTTATGTTTCACGACAGTTGAAAACTCATGAGGTAAATTACCCTACACATGATTGGGAATTAGCTGCTGTTGTTTTTTCTTTAAAAATTTGGAGGCATCATTTGTATGGAGTAAAGTGTGAAATATATACCGATCACAAAAGCTTAAAGTATATATTCACTCAGAAAGAGTTAAACATGAGACAAAGGAGATGGCTGGAATTAATCAAGGATTATGATTGTATAATTCATCACCATCCGGGAAAAGAAAATAAAGTGGCTGATGCTTTGAGTCGAAAAAGTAATGCTTCATTAGCAATGTTGCATTTGGAACGTGACCCTTTGGTCAAGGATTTAATGAACTTTTCCATAGAAGTTGTTGGTGCAGGAAGTCCTTCTGTTTTGTTTCAGGTATCAGTGAGATATTCTCTATCAGATAGAATCAAGCAAGCACAGAAGCAAGACAGTGAGTTGCAGAAAAAGGTAGATCTGGTTCAGAAAGGTAAGTTGCATGAATTCAACATTGATAATGATTGTGTTTTGAGATTTGAGAAGAGATTGTGTGTACCTTGTGATTCACAGTTGAAGAGAGAGTTGTTATGTGAATCTCATAGTTCTCCATTTTCAGTTCATCCGGACAGTACTAAGATGTATAGAGATCTACGTGAGTATTACTGGTGGTATGGAATGAAAAGAGATATTACTGATTTTACTGTGAAGTGTTTGACTTGTCAGCAGGTTAAAGCAGAGCGGCAGTTACCGAAAGGGATGCTTCAGCCTTTACCAGTGCGAGAGTGGAAATGGGAGAATATATCGGTGGACTTTGTTGTTGGATTACCGAAGACATCTTGGTAATAATGCAATCTGGGTTATTGTTGATCGCTTGACCAAATCTGCTCATTTCCTTGCTATACGAGATACTTTCTCTCTTGATAAACTTTCTCGTTTGTATCTTAAAGAGATAGTCAGGTTACATGGAGTTCCTCTCTCCATTGTATTGGATCGTGATCCCAGGTTTACTTCTAACTTTTGGAAAGGCCTTCAGAAGTCGTTGGGTACTGAATTAAATTTTAGTACAGCTTTTCATCCTCAATCAGATGGGCAGTCAGAACGAACAATTCAGACATTGGAGGATATGCTACGAGCTTGTTCTATGGATTATCAGGGAAGTTGGGACCAACATCTTTCTTTGGTTGAGTTTTCATATAATAACAGTTTTCATTCTAGTATACATATGGCGCCATTTCAGGCATTATATGGGAAGCGGTGTCGAACTCCAGCTTTCTGGGATGAAGTGGGTGAAAGGAAGTTGATGGGACCAGAATTGGTAGAAGAGATGGTAGAAAAAGTTCAGATGATTCAGAACCACATGAGAACAGCTCAGAGCAGGCAGAAGAGTTATGCGGATAACCGGAGGAAGGATCTATCTTTCGAGGTAGGTGATCATGTTTTTCTCAAGGTTTCTCCTTGGAAAAGTGTGATGAGATTTGGTAAGAAAGGAAAGATGAGTCCAAGGTTCATTGGACCATACGAAATTCTAGAGAGAGTTGGATCAGTTTCATACCGAGTGGCTTTACCTCCGAGTTTATCTCAGGTACACAATGTTTTTCAAATTTCGATGTTGAGAAAGTATATGCCAGATCCATCTCATGTTTTGAGTCCAGAGGTAGTTCAGCTGGAAGAGAACCTATCTTATGAGGAACAACCGGTCCAGATTCTTGACCACAGGGAGCAAGTGTTACGGAATAAGGTGATTAAGCAGGTAAAGGTTTTGTGGAAAAACCACATGAATGAAGAGGCAACATGGGAATCTGAAAATGCAATGAGGGATAAGTACCCCCATTTATTCGATAAGTAAATAAATTTCGGGGACACAATTTTCTAAAGGGGGGAAGGATGTAACATCCCAAGTAAGTAATGAATAATAGATATTATTATCTATGTCTATTAATGATTAAGATAGTGTTATAGAGGCTTAAAATGAAAATAAATACAATCTTATGCATGGAATACACTAATATTCTTAAAAGATTGTTTTACTGCCTTTTGATGGAAAACCATTTTTGAATCTATATTTTGACAATTTTATAAACTATGTTTGTCAAAATAAACTTATCCTTTATGATTGGGACCTCAAAATTTACCTTGTGTGAATTTTTGGTATTTTTCTGACAATGGTCATTTTTTAATGAATAGTGAAAAATACTGCATTTTACATCAAAACTGCTTTTTAATCTAATTTATTTATATGATTAGAGTATGTTTTGAATTTTTTTTGAAGTGAAATTAGAATATATTTTTACCATTTTATCTAATGGTGGTCATTGGAATCAATTTCACTTTGATATTAGACTTAAACTGGTGTCAATCTTTTGATACTTATTGTTTTGTAAAAACACGCTTTTTGCTCTGGCAGCGGGAATTAATTATTAAATTAATTAATGTGACTTATATGATTTTAATTTTGTAAAATAGACTTCATTTTTGAATTCGGAATATCAAATATAGCTTAGGGTGAAGTTTTGGTAATTTTCTGAAAAACATCAATTTTTAATGAATAGTGAAACCACTAAGTGGTAATCAAGAAAACTGATTTTTCAGTTAAATGAAAGTTTACCACTAATGTGTATGGAATTTTGAAAATCCGACATACATGGTTGTCATTAAGAAGTAAAATGTGGTTCAATGAGATTATAATAATTTTTTGGTGAATAGTAACTTATTAAGTTTTTAATCGCGATTAGTGGTAATTAGTGTAGTTTAAGGTATAAATAATGCTTTAAAAATATGAAATGACCTAGACACATGTACCAACCTTATTGGTTGTGTCATGGCCGACCAATAAAATCCATGTGTCAACTTGGGGACCCCATGGAGACATTTTGGTTGGGAAATGACATAAATAACTTTTTATTTAATGTAAAAGTAAAAATGACACAAACATAATATGTTTCACGAAAACAATTTTTATATGGGGTTATAAAGATCAGATATTTTATTATAAATAGCCATTGGAAAGCTAAAAAGATTTAATACATCATAGTATTTTTTTTATGATTTTTAGACATTAAATAAATTAAATTATTAATGACATAATAATGATGCAGCGATGACATCATTATTTGACGATTTAAATAAAATGGAAAGATATTGTAAAATCTATGAACTACACATGTCCAAAACTTATTGGATGAGTGGATGTCGAAGCCTTATCACCTTATCCACGAATTATATCAATGTGGGACCTTTTAAAACCGAAACACATTTTCAAATAATGTAATATTTCTTTACTTTCCAAAAGTGCCCCTCCTCTCCTCTTATAAAAGGCCCCCACATCTACCTCATTTCACACACTACTCAAGCCTTTGGCTCGGCCAACCCCTTCCCATTTACTCTCTCCACATCCCTCTACTCATCCTAGAGGATTCCCTTTGGGTATAATCCTTTCAAAGGAAGCCTTTATGCTCAACTCAAAAGGAGTTACACTTTTAAAGGTAATTCATTCTCTCATGTTCATTTGTTTTATTTTGCTTCTCCAACCCCCTAAACTCTTTTTATTTACTTCCTTTGTAACAGCACCAGTATCTTCAATATACTAGGATGTTGTTATAAGATTTATTTGAGCTACACTCTCACACAACTACTTAAAATGGTTAAAGAACATACGGTTTCCGTGGATGGAAAAATTCTGCCTCCCGAAACGATGATTGTTCAATACTCATTTAACACCTTCAAAGGTGGCCATTATTATGTAACTATTTTTATATATGATATATAATATGTTTATGTTTTCCTTAAGCGTCTGTTTTTTTTTCATTTTGGGCATTCCTTTATGGTTCCCATTATGGGTAAACACGATATCTTCATTTTAGGAAGTGCGGACTACCGCCCCCTCAAAGTGATTTGATTCGTTAAATACCATATGTGTGACATATAAAGGATAGAACTATGATATTATATATGATATTATACTGGAATTATAATATACCTTTATATCATTATGATTCCATGTAGAGACCCGAAGCCTGACGTACATGGACATTACATTACTTTTGCGGAATACTTAGTACATAACAAAAACACACACACAAGGATCGTAATAGTTTAGTGTCTTTGGAAACTCGGACTATAATCTTCTAATCGTGGTGAAAGATCTTCAACATCTCCCATAAAGATCTTTTTATTTACCTAAAACCTTTCTTTATATCCTGGGGAAAAGAAAACATAAAAGGGTGAGCTCAAATGCTCAGTAAGGGTAAACAAAAGAAATATCAATCACATCATATACATAAGAACATAGCTTTTGGAAATCTTAACCTGCAAAAGAGCTCATAATATCATAACATGGGATAAATCATAGAAGTGAAAATGTAATCCCAATAATCCTAACTTAAAACATGAAACTTTGTGGCATACACACATAATCATAGAGAATCATTTCTTGTTAGTCTAGACTCATTGCCAAGACTATCTTAGTGGACAAAGTCCCTTTCTGAATCGAGTAATCCTCGTTTCAGTCCTGTTTCACTGAACCTGTATAACCTACCATTCCAGCCATGTCTATCTCATGAGATATAAAATCTTTACCCAATGCATTGGAGGGAGATATAGGTCCCACCCATCTCTTAATGAATCCTTTCTTATGTGTGCCACAAAATCATAAATCATACATCATTGCATAACCCATGTAATAAAAATGGGATTCTTAAACAACATGACATCATAAAACCATTCATATAAGATAAAGGAATTCATAAACATAATTCCATCACAACATAGTCAAATCAATGTAAAAATATGGATAAAAACAGAACCCTTTATTGTCTTATATGGAAAATAATTTTGATAAAACACTTGAATTGAATTCTTGAGGAAAATATCCTTTCTTCTTCAAAATCAATTTCTTTTCACAAAACATCATGCAATTTTAAAAGAAAAATATTTTATTGAAAATATTCATGAAATATTTTGGAGTAAGGTTCATGAAAATAAGGCTTTATAAAACCGTAAAAATCCGTTCGTGCCGTATAAGTTAAAAAAAACATTCTTCTTGTACTTTTGTCGGAAAAGTCAAAAAGTACCTCATACGAAAAACGGCAAAAGATTCCTTTCATATTCTTTACTAAAAACTCACCTAAGGGTAAAATTGGATTTAAAAAATTTTAGGTGGATGGAAATAATATTACATATTGAGTAAACATGGATGTGGATGATAAAATACACCCCAGTAAATACTTACGAATAAACAATCTCGGATAAAAATGAGATTGTGATATTTCCCTTACCTTAGGTCCGACTTGCTTTGTAAGTGTCCGAACCTCCTGTATAATGATTTAAATCATGTTATTGACTTATTACAGAATCATATTCATTGTTATGATATCATATATGGTTCACTTATGACATTATATTACCCGTTCTTTTGTAAATTCCATGTTAAAGAAGCGTTTTGGGTAAAATCGTTTCATTTATCGTAGGTGTTTTGACTTGTTGTTCTTGACATCATTATTACTTATATCATGATTTACTTACTTCCAGAATATAAAATTTGATTTATATATAATATATATTCCGTATATATATATATATATAAAATAGATAGATAAATAAAATGAAAAACACCGTTCATGGAGACGGTAGTCCGTACGTACTCATGAACGCTGTTTTCCTTTCCTTATTGTCTTGAAATGGAAGTAAGTACATATATATATATATATACATAAATCCAGTAGCTTTATAATGTCATATATTTCATTATTATTTCTTATATATACATTATAATCATTCTTAAATGGTTAACATGGAGAATGAATCTCATCGCGTCGTGGAGACGGTAGTCCGTACGTACGCACGAGCGATGATATCATTTCTATAAATATTGAATTGAATTGGAGTGGATTATACAATATATCAGAATCAATATGATATTGTAATAACTGTTTATAGTTATTCTTTACACCATTATACCCATCCATGTAAGGTGGTGGTGGAAAATAGATTACACCACGGCGTGGAGACGGTATTCCGTACGTACGCACGCGCGGTGATTTCTTTTTCCGTAGGATGGATAGATGGTGAAATAGGGTTATTTAATACTTATAATAACATATCAGTATATGAGTGATACTGATGTTATTACTTCATAATGAAACAACCTAAGAAGAAGAAGTGGAAGAAGAAATAAAGATGAAAGAATTGGTAACGGTAATTACCTCTTCTTTGAAGCGCCTTTTGGAGACCTCCTCTTAGGGAACTAAAATTGGTCTTTGAGTAAGACCAGAACCTCTAGGATGTTTCTAGGGAAGTGGAGAAGATATTTTGGCAGGGTTTGGCCGAGCTTGAGTGCTCAAATTGGTGTGAGGAGGAGGGGGAGGAGGTGTCCTTTTATAGGGGAGGAGAGGGGCACCTTAGGAATTCTTAAAAATATTAATTTATAATAAATCTAACCCCACTTAAAAACCTCCAAAAATGACTCATATTCGAAGATTAGATGAGATAGGGTTGTAATATCATCAACCAATTAAATTTAGACATGTTTGGATATTATTTTAAACCTTATCAATTAGATTTAACTCTAAGTTAACTAATTTAACTTTTACCGTGTCTTTTTGTTTTCTTTCACTATATGGTTAATACACTTACTATAACATGCCGAACGAACCCCAAATTGTTTATTATTAATATATATATCCTTATCTAAGTCATTTGGCCGAACCTTAGATTTTTAGGAATAAAATAACAATTAGTAATATAATATTTGATTTAAAAACTATTTTGTGTCAATTTTGACACTATTTGATATATGATTTTTGTGAAAGTCATAACAGAATTAAATGTTCGAACCAAGTTGATTAAATCAACATTAATATATCATAGTAACCTAGAAAATTAGTTGAATTCATAAAAAATCTCAAATTACATTTATTTTGGTGCTTATAACATCAATTATGTCAATATTTCATTAAAAAGATAATTACTGCATCATCGTTGTGTCATAAATAAATTAAATTATTTGATGTCTAAAAATTACAAATAAAATACCATCATGTAAGAAATCTTTTTATCTTTCTAATGAATATTTACAATTGAATTTATCTTATGTATAACCCCATATTAAAAATGATTTACTTATTAAACTTTGATTTTAACTATTTTAACCCTTCTTTAAATAAATTAATAATAAATGTCCTAATCTAATCCAGGTGGGCCTAAATGGTCATATTTTATTCCTAAGATTGTTTTTGGTCGAATTACACTTGTCCAATAGAATCAGGACATGTGTTAGGGTAATATTAATATCCTATTTACCCTTAGTTACCCTATTTACTATTAACCGTGGTAAAAAAAAGAAAAAGTTACTATTCACCAAAAAATTATTTTCATCTCATTGAACCACATTTTAGTCCTTAATATTAACCGTGTCTCTCGGATTTTCGAAATTCCATTCACAGAAGCGGTAAAATTAAGTTTTATTCAAAATTCAGTTTTTAACCTACCACTTAGTAGTTTCACTATTCATTAAAAATTGATGTTTTTCAGAACAATGCCAAAATTTCATCCCAAGCTATATTTCATATTCCGAATTCAAAAATGAAGTCTGTTTTACCAAATTCATAACATAAAAGTTTCATTAATTAATTTTATAATTAAATCCCTCTGTTAAAACAAATATCGTGTTTTTAAGAAACAATATCTATCAAAAGATTGACACTTGTTTATGTCTAGTTTAAATGTGAAATTACATCCAATGACCAACATTGTATTAAATTGTAAAAATATATTCTAAATATACTTTAAAACCACTCAAATTAATGATTTATCACTATCAACTATTTCGATTAAAAAAGTTGTTTTTAATTATAATTTAGTAATTTTCACTATTCATCAGAATATGAAAGTTATCCGAAAAGTACCAAAATTTCACCTTAGGCTAAATTCGATACTCCGAATCCATGAATGAAGTTCATTTTGAAAAATAAGATTTACAGAATTTTAAAAAGTGGTTATTACTATTCATAACGGCTAGTTTTAATAATATTTTAATAGCACATCGTTGTTTAGTGAAACTCGGTATTGCGTATTACACACACTATCGAGGAAGGTCGCGATTGCGTGTAACGCAAGGCAAGACAAGGATGCGTGTTGTGCAAGCTCCTTTTGGTGTAGCGTACAACACAAGACATTAATAAAATTAAAAAGAATATTTTTCTTTATAAAATCTTGGGCTGTTACATTCTACCCCCCTTAAAATGAATTTCGCCCTCGAAATTCGTCGGGGTTATAAATGGTTTACTATTAGAAAGTTTCTTTAATAGAAACCCACATCGTAAAAGGGAATACCAAAACGTGGCTTTAAAAACTAAAGTATGAAATGTAACGATTACCCAAATAAACTAATCACTGGGTTTCCACATAGGTGAAAATATGGATATGGAAGAGAAATCTAACCATCGTGTTCTGATGGAGAGTGGTAGAGAACATGGCTATGGAAAAGCCAGTAATCACAAATCCATAAATTTGTGATGATATAAGGTACCATCTGATTCCTCAGGTATAAGATCACTAGGACAACATTTTTGGTTTTCAAGATCATTTCCCTAAAGTTGAAAATTTGAATTAGAATAAATACTTACTTTATTTTGGTACAATCTTACTGTTGTTCGTGCCTTGAACAATTTCCACTTCATCTCTTAAATAAATGAAGTTGAATTTGTTATTCGTGAAGTTTTAGCAGATTATGTGATAGAATGATGGGTCATTCCATCTGTCTCAAACAAAAGGTTAGAAAAAGTTATTAAATATACATAAGTCATTCTATAGTGAGATTAATCACATATGGTTCCTAAAATGGACTTATACTTCATATATCATACTGCTTAATATAATAAAACTAGTTTCTACTAAACAGGGACTTCCTGTAGGTCAGTGGTAGGCGATAAAGGCTAGTCGCACTTCGGTTGTGGGTTCGATTCCCACAGCCTTGTCCGAAGCGATGGGCTGTCGCCCGTCCTGCAGGTTGTCCTTTTTATAAAACTATATTACTATAACATCCCATCAATAATATCGAAAAAACTTATATCCTTAAACAATAATAACTTATGTCCAACATAATCCATTCCAATATTTAGGCTTATCCATAATACTGCAGTCCATTCTCATAACATAGTGAAAATGATTACCAGAGATTTAATACCATCGTTGATCCCCATATATCATAAGATATATCTTGTTGGTCACATTCCAAACATTCAAAGGCCTTAATCTTGTACTCTCTTGAATACCCATTGAACCTTAGTGAAAACTTGAATGCAGTTAAAAGTTAACACTTTTCACATACCGAAATCCTCAAAATTCTATATACTCAAACCATGATATCACTTAGTCCTTATATCAATCATGAGCTCATGAATACTATCAAACATTTAATTTTCTCCTTATCCCTTCATTATGCGCATATCATCTACATTCCAAAAATATCTGAATAACCTTTCATGGATACTGGGAACATTAATCATACACTTTCAAAACACAAGGAAAGACAACAGTGTAACAATCCATATATGTCTCTTTATTCCAAAATTACACATGATAAACATGTAATCATTCCACTACATTCTCAAACCATTGACCGAGCTTCAAAAATTCTTTCATCTCACATATCATTTGTAGTCTCTTCATCATCATCCACATAAATACTACCCATATGACCATACTGATTCTCTTCATGAGTCTTTCCCTTAGGGCATTTGTTTGCATAATGCCCATACATTCCACATTTAAAACACTTAACCATTTTTGATGTTGTAGCAATACCATTATCATCATCCATGGTGTTAACCGACCCTTTTCCTTTGCACTTACTTGCTTTGTGTCCTTCTTTTCCACACCCAAAGCATCTTCCAGTTCCCTTGAAACATTCTCCTTGATGCCTCTTCCCACATGATTTACATAGGGGAAATTGAACTTTCTTTCCTCTATGATTATCATGAAACTCCATCTTTCTCTTATTAGCCGAGTCAGGAAACTTACCAAATTTTACTTTATTGATCATATTATGAGATTGCTGATTCGGCATAATAATGATGTTTGGACTTCCAAATCTCATTTCATTTGGTTTCTCATGAATAATATCATTCCATTGTCCATCATTTGCTCCATTATCGTGAATCACCTTGTTTCCATCCATTTTCTAAAACCCAAAAAGAATAGTGTGAGAGGAAAAAATCATAATAAAGGGGGAGTAACTTAAATATCTAACATCTTTGGTTTAATCTAATATCGTTACCATAGTTCTAGGACTATATCCTATACGTATACTTATCCTTAGGGGCATCCCTAGACATACCTTATAAATATCTCTAGGGATCTCACTAACGTTTTCGCATCCTAGTTTCCAAAGGTTGACTAAACCTTTCCTCTGATACCAACTGTAGAGACCCGAAGCCTGACGTACATGGACATTACATTACTTTTGCGGAATACTTAGTACATAACAAAAACACACACACAAGGATCGTAATAGTTTAGTGTCTTTCGAAACTCGGACTATAATCTTCTAATCGTGGTGAAAGATCTTCAACATCTCCCATAAAGATCTTTTTATTTACCTAAAACCTTTCTTTATATCCTGGGGAAAAGAAAACATAAAAGGGTGAGCTCAAATGCTCAGTAAGGGTAAACAAAAGAAATATCAATCACATCATATACATAAGAACATAGCTTTTGGAAATCTTAACCTGCAAAAGAGCTCATAATATCATAACATGGGATAAATCATAGAAGTGAAAATGTAATCCCAATAATCATAACTTAAAACATGAAACTTTGTGGCATACACACATAATCATAGAGAATCATTTCTTGTTAGTCTAGACTCATTGCCAAGACTATCTTAGTGGACAAAGTCCCTTTCTGAATCGAGTAATCCTCGTTTCAGTCCTGTTTCACTGAACCGGTATAACCTACCATTCCAGCCATGTCTATCTCATGAGATATAAAATCTTTACCCAATGCATTGGAGGGAGATATAGGTCCCACCCATCTCTTAATGAATCCTTTCTTATGTGTGCCACAAAATCATAAATCATACATCATTGCATAACCCATGTAATAAAAATGGGATTATTAAACAACATGACATCATAAAACCATTCATATAAGATAAAGGAATTCATAAACATAATTCCATCACAACATAGTCAAATCAATGTAAAAATATGGATAAAAACAGAACCCTTTATTGTCTTATATGGAAAATAATTTTGATAAAACACTTGAATTGAATTCTTGAGGAAAATATCCTTTCTTCTTCAAAATCAATTTCTTTTCACAAAACATCATGCAATTTTAAAAGAAAAAGATTTTATTGAAAATATTCATGAAATATTTTGGAGTAAGGTTCATGAAAATAAGGCTTTATAAAACCGTAAAAATCCGTTCGTGCCGTATAAGTTAAAAAAAACATTCTTCTTGTACTTTTGTCGGAAAAGTCAAAAAGTACCTCATACGAAAAACGGCAAAAGATTCCTTTCATATTCTTCACTAAAAACTCACCTAAGGGTAAAATTGGATTTAAAAAATTTTAGGTGGATGGAAATAATATTACATATTGAGTAAACATGGATGTGGATGATAACATACACCCCAGTAAATACTTACGAATAAACAATCTCGGATAAAAATGAGATTGTGATATTTCCCTTACCTTAGGTCCGACTTGCTTTGTAAGTGTCCGAACCTCCTGTATAATGATTTAAATCATGTTATTGACTTATTACAGAATCATATTCATTGTTATGATATCATATATGGTTCACTTATGACATTATATTACCCGTTCTTTTGTAAATTCCATGTTAAAGAAGCGTTTTGGGTAAAATCGTTTCATTTATCGTAGGTGTTTTGACTTGTTGTTCTTGACATCATTATTACTTATATCATGATTTACTTACTTCCAGAATATAAAATTTGATTTATATATAATATATATTCCGTATATATATATATATATAAAATAGATAGATAAATAAAATGAAAAACACCGTTCATGGAGACGGTAGTCCGTACGTACTCATGAACGCTGTTTTCCTTTCCTTATTGTCTTGAAATGGAAGTAAGTACATATATATATATATACATAAATCCAGTAGCTTTATAATGTCATATATTTCATTATTATTTCTTATATATACATTATAATCATTCTTAAATGGTTAACATGGAGAATGAATCTCATCGCGTCGTGGAGACGGTAGTCCGTACGTACGCACGAGCGATGATATCATTTCTATAAATATTGAATTGAATTGGAGTGGATTATACAATATATCAGAATCAATATGATATTGTAATAACTATTTATAGTTATTCTTTACACCATTATACCCATCCATGTAAGGTGGTGGTGGAAAATAGATTACACCACGGCGTGGAGACGGTATTCCGTACGTACGCACGCGCGGTGATTTCTTTTTCCGTAGGATGGATAGATGGTGAAATAGGGTTATTTAATACTTATAATAACATATCAGTATATGAGTGATACTGATGTTATTACTTCATAATGAAACAACCTAAGAAGAAGAAGTGGAAGAAGAAATAAAGATGAAAGAATTGGTAACGGTAATTACCTCTTCTTTGAAGCGCCTTTTGGAGACCTCCTCTTAGGGAACTAAAATTGGTCTTTGAGTAAGACCAGAACCTCTAGGATGTTGCTAGGGAAGTGGAGAAGATATTTTGGCAGGGGTTGGCCTAGCTTGAGTGCTCAAATTGGTGTGAGGAGGAGGGGGAGGAGGTGTCCTTTTATAGGGGAGGAGAGGGGCACCTTAGGAATTCTTAAAAATATTAATTTATAATAAATCTAACCCCACTTAAAAACCTCCAAAAATGACTCATATTCGAAGATTAGATGATATAGGGTTGTAATCTCATCAACCAATTAAATTTAGACATGTTTGGATATTATTTTAAACCTTATCAATTAGATTTAACTCTAAGTTAACTAATTTAACTTTTACCGTGTCTTTTTGTTTTCTTTCACTATATGGTTAATACACTTACTATAACATGCCAAACGAACCCCAAATTGTTTATTATTAATATATATATCCTTATCTAAGTCATTTGGCCGAACCTTAGATTTTTAGGAATAAAATAACAATTAGTAATATAATATTTGATTTAAAAACTATTTTGTGTCAATTTTGACACTATTTGATATATGATTTTTGTGAAAGTCATAACAGAATTAAATGTTCGAACCAAGTTGATTAAATCAACATTAATATATCATAGTAACCTAGAAAATTAGTGTAATTCATAAAAAATCTCAAATTACATTTATTTTGGTGCTTATAACATCAATTATGTCAATATTTCATTAAAAAGATAATTACTGCATCATCGTTGTGTCATAAATAAATTAAATTATTTGATGTCTAAAAATTACAAATAAAATACCATCATGTAGGAAATCTTTTTATATTTCTAATGAATATTTAAAATTGAATTTATCTTATGTATAACCCCATATTAAAAATGATTTACTTATTAAACTTTGATTTTAACTATTTTAACCCTTCTTTAAATAAATTAATAATAAATGTCCTAATCTAATACAAGTGGGCCTAAATGGTCATATTTTATTCCTAAGATTGTTTTTGGTCGAATTACACTTGTCCAATAGAATCAGGACATGTGTTAGGGTAATATTAATATCCTATTTACCCTTAGTTACCCTATTTACTATTAACCGTGGTAAAAAAAAGTAAAAAGTTACTATTCACCAAAAAATTATTTTCATCTCATTGAACCACATTTTAGTCCTTAATATTAACCGTGTCTCTCGGATTTTCTAAATTCCATTCACAGAAGCGGTAAAATTAAGTTTTATTCAAAATTCAGTTTTTAACCTACCACTTAGTAGTTTCACTATTCATTAAAAATTGATGTTTTTCAGAACAATGCCAAAATTTCATCCCAAGCTATATTTCATATTCCGAATTCAAAAATGAAGTCTGTTTTACCAAATTCATAACATAAAAGTTTCATTAATTAATTTTATAATTAAATCCCTCTGTTAAAACAAATATCGTGTTTTTAAGAAACAATATCTATCAAAAGATTGACACTTGTTTATGTCTAGTTTAAATGTGAAATTACATCCAATGACCAACATTGTATTAAATTGTAAAAATATATTCTAAATATACTTTAAAACCACTCAAATTAATGATTTATCACTATCAACTATTTCGATTAAAAAAGTTGTTTTTAATTATAATTTAGTAATTTTCACTATTCATCAGAATATGAAAGTTATCCGAAAAGTACCAAAATTTCACCTTAGGATAAATTCGATACTCCAAATCCAAGAATGAAGTTCATTTTGAAAAATAAGATTTACAGAATTTTAAAAAGTGGTTATTACTATTCATAACGGCTAGTTTTAATAATATTTTAATAGCACATCGTTGTTTAGTGAAACTCGGTATTGCGTATTACACACACTATCGAGGAAGGTCGCGATTGCGTGTAACGCAAGGCAAGACAAGGATGCGTGTTGTGCAAGCTCCTTTTGGTGTAGCGTACAACACAAGACATTAATAAAATTAAAAAGAATATTTTTCTTTATAAAATCTTGGGCTGTTACATTCCATTCTATAAAATATGAAATAGAAATGAAAGTAGCGTTCATGCGTACGTACGGCTTACCGTCTCCATGAACGGTGCATTTCATTTCATACCTCTAAATGATTATGTAAAATTATAAATTCATGTATGTACTGGATATATATGACATATATGATATCTACATTATGAATACCATTCTTGATATAATGAACCTTTGACCAAATTAACAACATGTAAGTGTAAGAAGTCTATTTTTGACTTAAGAACCAAATACTGACAAAATGAACATTATTAACTTAACTGATTACATGATGTTCATAACATGGTATAAAAGGAATAATGAACTTGAAAAAGATTCATAAGCAAGTATAGATTAACTTAAGTTTATTATTCAGGAGATTAAAGAATGGTCGGGTCAAGTCGGATACGAGGTATGGGACTTCGTCTCAATCTCCTTTCGTTGAGGCATATTTTAGTTTATACACAACTTTCTTTTATACGGTGTATAAACCCCTTTGACTTTTTCGTTTATTAAAAAGGAATATTTTTTATACGAAGCGTTTACTAAACGACAAAAGGGAATGTTTTTGTCGTACGTATGCGACGACAACGACTTCTCCGCCGTCGTGACCGTTATTTGAGTTTCGGCTTCCTCTACAAGCCATACCTTTTTTTTAAAACGAAAAATAAATACCATGTTTTACTTTGGTATTGAAAATGGTTTTCATAATGTTTTTATATCAATGTGTTGTATTGATATCTCGTTATTGAAATGTGGAAATTTTATGTTTCCTTTATGCATGTTTTATGTGATATGATTATGTTATGGTTCTTGGGCATTATTATGAAGACAGGTGGTTCCGTGATAAACTAAGGGCGGGTGAGCCCGTTATAGCTCTCCAATGCATTGGGTAACGCGAAGGAGTGAAACGTTAAGGTTTCTCCGAAGAGATTTTAGGGAATATACTGTGATGGGTATTCCAAACGTAACCAAGAGGGTTACTCCCTACGTAAGAATGTTATGAATGCCTCAAGTTACCTTTATGTCTTATGATTTCTATGATTTATTCATGATTTGATGAGGTATGTTAAAGTGACTATGTTTTATGGGTAAAGTATGATTTCATTATTATGTATATATGAACTCATGTTTCCTGTCCATGTTTTTATAACCCATACTGAGCTTTTTATGCTCATCCCAAGTTTTTTTTTGAAATGATATTCACAGGTCAAGGGAAAGGTACATGATATGATGATAGTGTCAAGGAAGTGTCAAGAAATAATCCATGTTTTATTTCAAATGTGTTTCCATTGATGGGAATGAAAAATACTATCTTTATGTAACCACTTTGTTTATATGTGGAATGTAATGAAAGTTTTATGATCTAATTCTCTAAAACTCTAAACCCGAAAAGATCCTCAATGTGTAATCTTGTAATAACTCAAGATTAATTAAGGTTTAAGGCTGGGGCCTTATAATCCTAAGCACTATTTTTTGGAGCATGAAAATATCTAGAATATGAACAGGGATGGATGCGGGATTAGATTTGATAAAAGTTATCTAGCCTCTAAAATAATGGAAGTGATATTTCCAATCATTAAATATACAGGTGACCATATGGACAAATCCATACAAATGGTCAATATAAGTATATCCCTTGAAAATCAGGGCACCCTTGTACTCCCTGGGAAAATTCATTTAATGAATTCCTCTATGTTTCTCAATTGTATTTCTGTAATAGATCAAACGTGTCTTTGTAATGAACATGATTCTTTTCATTCAATTGATACATTATCCCATTGATCTTCTATAATACTATATAATAATTTTTAATCCTCTAATTGAATTTCTATTTACAATAATAAATAATATCATGTTATCAAAAATTATGATATGATACATGTCATTAAATAAAAATCTACCCTGAAAAGTCATGATTGAAACATCAAGGAACCTTTTTAAAAGTGATCAAATAAGAGTTTCATGGGAAGAACAAACAGAATTAGAAATAATGGGTCCCCTATATCGTACCCAAAACTGACTTAAAGAGACCACAATTTCTACCCATAAGAGATATCACAATTTATATAGTGTTATAGAATGTAAATATGAGTCAATCAACAAATATGGGAAACCAATTCAATGAATTACTCTAATGATAAATCCCCTATGTAATCTATCATATTCCTTATCTATATCTATTTTTTACAACATTTGATCCAATAGCCCTTTTTTCTGTCAATGATCATTTCTTAAAAATGTTTAATGGTTTCATGTGTAGGTTTTCCCCAAATAAAACCACGTTTCTCCCCAAAACCCCATCCTTCTAGGTGAACATATACCCTCCTATTAATCACACTCAAAATAATTTTTTGGGGATGTTTCATGTTTTAATTGGTCTATATTGATTTGGAGATTATGTGTTCTTCATAGTCATAATGAGAATTATAAATATCAGAAAAGACACCCTGGAAGACCACCTCCTGGGAAGAAATCATGGATCATATCAGCCATCAAACATTTAAGCAGATCCCAATAGGATTTATGAAATAATCCAGAAAACCCGTCAGATCCCAGATAGCTATCCTAGTTGAGGGAAATAATCACCTCCAAAATATCCTCTTCCTATATAACTCTATAAAAATGATTAATATATATGAAAACCACATTTTGTATAGATATTAAAAAAACATCTATAGCCATTGGATATCCATCTCGCATATATGTGTTAGGATCAATGGGAAGGGATCTAAAATAAGTTTCTATCATAACTCCCACCTCTACTAGGTCACTTGAAAATTTTCCATCTTCACTAAGTATGTTAGGACCAGTTCCCCTCTTTCTATCCTTTAGAAATGATTGAAAATGAGTATTTTTTAGGTCACCATGTCTCATCCATGTATATTTTATTTCATCATGGAAAATTCTATAATATTGAAGAAGAATGTATGCAAGATGGTTTTTTCTGAAAACAAGCTATCGGGGTAGTAGGTCATCACGGTTGGCTTCAAATATGGATATTGGTTTCTCAATATGTTCATTGAAAAAGTATAACCCAAGAGTTCGGGAAAGATTTCTTTTGATCCATCCCTATAGGTCACTTGTAAGTCAACTAATATTTTTGGTAAAATTTGGGCTAATAGTTTTTATAAATGGGTTTATTCTTATATGAGATAGCTATAAAATAGTAATCAGAATCTAAGGATTATATTATAGAGTAGAAGAATAGTCCATTAATTTCCTGGTTGGGGGTTCAAGATAAAAAGTAATGAATAGTGGTATGAAATGGATATAACTAATTGAGTATATTTAGAATATAGGATCAAAGATATGTGCTTCAAAATTGTTGAATCATCGATTAAGCTAGCATAAGATGAACTATATTCATTTTTTATTATTACATCAGGTGAATTTATCACATATGATTCCCATATTATGAGAGACCATTCTTAGACACAAGAGATTAAAATTCACATATGTACTTCTAGGAATATATCCATCCAATTTTATTATATTAAATATCTTTGATCATGTTAAATTTACCCCAAAAAACCACGAGGTGTACCCTAGGTTGATTCAATCTATGACTCACCACAACTTCTCTATTTCACATGCATCACACTTGTATGATATAATGGAAAAATGATACTTTAGTGTTCAATTGTGATCTTGGTTAGAGAATTCATCTAAATCACTGATCCTCTCCATGAAGAAGAAGTTGTACAAAAAAATCACACATGTTCATTAACCATATCATGATAAATTTATGTATATAAATGTATTTTTTATTTGATAAATACATCAATATTATAGGTTTTTTCTTTTGTTCACGGAAAATTACATGGGATTAATTTATAGTAATCCTATTAGAAGAAATAAACCCTATTCTTACACATTATCCCAGGCTATGTGAATTCTATATAATCAGAGTGATCGTCAAAAATGTATATTCATGGATTTGGCCCCAAGTGTCGAACATCCTTTATTTTAAGATGAAAGTTGAACCAATATGTAATTAGACAAAAATATTATTCATATTCTATTGGAATGAGGTGGAGAAGTCCATACCTAAAAATCCATGACTTTCTGAGCATGTGATAATACACTATAGCTACTAGAAATGAGAAGAGGAGGGTTACAGAATGAACAGTGAACTCATTGGGAAGAGATATGCAATGTTGACAAGGATAGAGCCACATTATTTGCATGAAAATGGAGGGAGTTTTATTAGAATAAATAACCAATTTTCATTCATTCGGAAAGATAGAAACCTTCCACATTTTGTAGGGAATCAATGATTGGTAGGTAGAACTCAAATAAACTAGTAAATAATAAGGGGTGACCAAGAAGTATAAGGACCCGACCTTAAACATTACTTATTATTGAATTAAATGAATAATTCACATTGAGGATCTTTTTAGGTTCAGAGTTTTAGAGAATTAGGAAATAACTATTACATCTCAAATATTACATGGTAGACACATATACTCAGCTTCCATTTTTTTCATAAAATAAAAACTCTTGAACGCAATAGTCATGTCTAGTTCCTTGTTTTAGATATACTGACATTTCCTTGATCCCATCCTTGACCATATTCATCTTTATGTCCTATAAAAAGCATTTCAAAAAACATGGGATGAGCATAAAAAGCTCAGTAAGGGTTATAACAATACGGAAAGAAAACATTAGTCCATATATACATATGAATCAATGAAAACATACTTTACTCATAAAACATAAGAAATTTAACATACCTCATGAAATCATAAGATTTATGAGTAACTCATAAAAATCATAAGACATAAAGGTAACTTGAGGCATTCATAACATTATTATGTAGGGATTAACCCTCATGGTTACGTTTGGAATACCCATCACAGTATATTCCCTAAATCACTTCGGGGAAACTTTAACGTATAACTCCTTCGCGTTACCCAATGGATTGGAGAGCTATATCGGACTCACCCGCCCTTAGTTTATCATGGAACCACCCATCTTCATAAACAATTCCAAGAAACATAACATAATCATAGCACATAACTTAATCATAAAGGAAAGATAACATTCCCAAATTGCAATGACAATATAACATTTTAAGATATTGAAATAATGAATCTATTCTAAATCCCATTTTCAAAACCATTTAAAACATTTAATAAAGAGATTTTTGAATCAAAGTTTCCCATACCACTTTGTAGCTTTTAAAATTTTAAACCATTAATATCCATATAAATAAATCATTAAAACCATTTTGAAAACATGGATATTAATGAGAAATATTTTTAATAATAAACCATTAAAACATTTAAAAAGATATTTTAGTTAAATGGTTTTTAACAAAATGAGAGACACTTGAATACAATAATTGAGGAATAACATTTAATCAGAAGTTTATAATGTCATGAGAATAAAGGGATTCATGAGATAATATTCCAAATGACAGTATATACACTATATAGAGTGAGTTGGTGAAAAACAACAATGAAGTCTTAATAGAAATGAAAAATGAGATGAAATCCCTTATAAAGAAGGTATCCTTGAATTAAGGACAAATCAATCTCATAATTATGTGTGAAAAATATATATACACCCAATATAAGGGGATATTAAGTGTAAAAAACCAGATGTCATTCACACATATTCATAGGATGAAATATTCTATAATTACAAGTTGAACCCAAAGAAATCGAAATTGGGTTAAGAAGTTCCCTTGTAAACATTCGACAGCCTAACGACGTCACTTTAAAATTCAGAAAATGAGTTGATTAGAAAAAAAGGGTATCTCATCACTTGGAAATACATTTTACAGCAACAAGGATATATATGAACTTATCCCAACATAATAAGATGTATTTTAAAAGACATAACAAAATACGTCTTTTTAAAAAGAGGAGGGTGAAAGGTTCCCTTACCGACTTGGGTAACTTTCGAAACGTACACCCCATGAAAGAAGGACTATACAACATTGATGTAAATACTCATAAACTAAATTCTATTACACAAAGAGTATAATAATGGGTAGTACATACACCACTCATAGGAAATGGTGGAAAATGTATCATAAATCTCACTGGAATAAAAGTGAGATGAAAAATCCCTTACGAAAACTCGACAGCCTAACGACGCCACTTAAAACATCCAAAAACGGATTTATGAAAACAAATAGGGTCTCTAATAATATGAACATAAAAAATTATAGAATTATGAATATAAAAGAACATCCCTAAACATAAGAAATATGGGCTTAAAGAAATGACATAATGGAGAGTACTTACAAAGAAAGAGAGAGGTAGGATCATTTACCTCAAGTCTGACTTGTCTTGTTCGTTTCTTTATATTCCTGAATAATAAACATTGGTCAATTGATAATTGCTTAAGGTCCTACTTTATATATTATTATTATTTTAATATCACATATTATAATGTTATAATAATTGGTTAATAATTTGAGTTCATATCAGACGTTTTTGTTGATGTTTGGTACATCAGTCAAAAATGAACTTGTTTGAAAACGATTGTCCATGTAGTTATGAGTAAATCATCTCCAGAATAGTATTAATGATTTAAATATCATATATATCCAGTAAATATTCATTTTATACTATTCCATAACATTTGGAGATAAAAATAATTGAAATGCACCGTTCATGGAGACGGTAGGCCGTACGTACGCATGAACGATACTTTCATTTCTTTGTCATATTAATGGAATTAAAAATAATTTTGAGATATATATATTATAATTCTAGTATGATATATATGTTTTATAGGTCACATAAGTTCATTAATTTCATTATTTATACATTCCATGTATTGAATGAACGAGTCACATCACTTGAGGGGCGGTAGTCCACACTTCCTCATATGAAGTTATCGCATTTTCACAACATGCAATGCATAAAGGTGTGTTTTAAATATAAAATACAGAAGAATATGGAAAACATAAATACCATATATATCATATATAAAAAAATATTTACATCATAATGGCCACCATGAAAGGTGTTAAGAGAAGATTGAACAATCATCGTTTCGTGAGACAGTAATTCACCATCCACAGAAACAATATGTTCTTTAACCATTAAACAGAGGTGTGTGTAAGTGTACCTCGAATCCTTCTCATACAAAAATCCTAGTATATTTAAGATACAGGTTTTGTTACAAAATAATGGAATAAAATGACTTTAGGGGTTTATAGAAGGAAAATAAAAAAAAGAACACAAGTGAAGACATTACCTTTAAATTGGGTAACTCTTCTTGGTTTGAACCAAAAGGGTTTCTTGAAGAGAATTCTGCCAAAGGTGAGGCTTCAATGATTAATATAGGGATGTCAAGAGATGAAATGGGGAGGGTTAGGCTGAACCAAAATCTTGAGATGTGTGGGTAAGGTGATAGAGGTGGGGGCCTTTTATAATAGAAGAGGAGGGGCACTCTTGGAAAGATATAAAATATTACTTCATTATAAAATGATTTTCGGATTTTAAAGGTCCCAAAAGGATATATTTCGAGTATAAGGTGATAAGGTTTCGAAAAACACACATAAAATAGGTTTGTGACAAGTTTAAGACTTACATTTTACCCTATCTTCCCCTTTTATTTAAATCGTTCATTTATGAGGTAATCACTGTATCATAATGATGTCATTAATAAATTAACTTATTTAATGTCTAAAAATTATAAAAAAATATCATGATGTAGGAAATATTATTATATTTCTAATGAATATTTACAGTCAAAAATATGAATTGTATAACCCCATTTAAAACCTTTTTATTAAAACAATACATGTTTGTGACATTTTAATTTTAACTTTAAATAAAAAGTTATTAATGTCATTTTCCAACCAAAGTGGATCCATGGTGTCCCCAAGTTGACCCATGGATTGTCTTGGTCCACCATGACTCATCCAATAAGGGTATTACATGTGTCAAGGTCATTTAATAACATTATTTTTACCTTAAATTACACTAATTATCTTTAATCGCGATTAATAAAACTTAAAAGTTACAATTCAGCAAAAAAATTAATCTCATTGAACCACATTTTACTTCCTAATGACAACCATGTATGTCTGATTTTTGTAAATCAAATCACAGAAGTGTTAAATTCTCATTTAAATGAAAAATCAGTTTCTTTAACTACCACTTAGTGGTTTCACTATTCATCAAAAATTGACTTTTTTCAGAAAAAATACCAAAAATTCACCCTAAGATATATTTGATATTCTGAATACAAAAATGATATCCATTTTAAAAAATTCAAAACATATAAGTTTCATTAATTAATTTAACAATTAATTCCCGTTGTCAAAACATATAGCGTGTTTTTAAGAAACAATATATATTAAAAGATTAACACTTGTTTAAGTCCAATTTCAAAGTGAAATTAATTCCAATGACCACCATTGGATTAAATGGTAAAAATATATTCTCAATACACTTTAATATTAATTAAAAATATAATATATCCATAAAAATAAATTAGATTAACAACATCTTCCCTAAAAATGATCTTTATAAAAAAAATAACAAAAATTTACACAAAGTAAATTTTGATGTCCAGATTCTAAAGAAGGATTTTATTTTGTCAAATACAACATATAAAACTTTCAAAATTATATTTAAAAATATTTCTCCATCAAAAGGTGGTTAATAGACCTTTTAAAGAATATTAGATGATTTATGCTTAAAATTGGATTCATTTGCATTTTAAGCCTCTTACATTTATTGGATAAAATTAAAAATATTTGACAAACATATATAATAATTTTTTAGTTAATTCCATTCATTACCACCATTACAATGGATAGGTGTTAACTACCATTTAAAATAATATTATTTTATTATTAGAGTGCAACGTAAGATTTCAAAGAAACTCCTTGTAGCGTGTTGGGTAAGCCATCGAGCATAGCGTTCTTTTTAAAGTAATATTAATATTTTATTCACAAATATGGACAAATATGAAAATGTAAAATTCATTATTTACCTGGGGTGTTACATCCTTCCCCCCTTTTGGGAATTGCGTCCTCGCAATTTTAAAATTGGGCTTGGAAACTTCATTGAAAATCAGACATCGTAATAAGAGTCAGTAAAACTATAACTTTAAAATAAAGAAAGAGAAGTACAAATGAAACCCAAGTTAACCCATACTAGGATTCCATGTAGGAAAACATGGAAATGGACGAGAAAAACAAGGGTCATGTTCTGATGGAGAGTGATAGAAAACATGTTTAGGAGAAAGTTAACCACAAGAAAATCACAAACTTGTGATGGGTTAAACGATATTTGATTCCCCAGTAGGAAATATTAACAGACAACATTTTTTTATGTTACTTTTCATTGAGGAATTTATTTATGAGCTTAACTAAAACATAAGGAAACATACTTACTTCTCATTTTGACTTTCAAATTTTACTAAATTTCTTACACGAACTCATATTTTTCCAAAAGATGAGTATTTAGGATGATTTTTTCACATTAAGAGTGCTATAATCAGCTTCTATAGAATCACCCAGTCCATAAAGGAGAACTATATACTTCCCATGTCTTTAAATCATAAAGAAAACTAAAACAAAAAAGGTTAGTATGTGATCAGATAATACCCAAAAAGGATTATCCTTTAAAAAAATTCTATTCTTAATCTCCATAATTTTCCAAACAATACCCAAAGTTCAACAAAGACCATTCAATTAACATCTATCCATAAAATTCTTCAATGTAATCAAAACTAAGACTGAAACCCAAATCTCTGACGGATTTAATCACATAGTCTTCCAAGATAAACTTTAAGATTTATCTCCAAATAAAATCATTTACTCTTAAAGTCTCATACTGAAAAGTAATTAAACTAATCACATATCATCCATGATAGGTTAATAATTTCCATAGATAACCCAAAATCAACTTATTCTAGATTCATAAGATCATATAACATAAAAAGAATTAGTCAAACTAACCAAGAACTTCACGTATTCCAGTGGTAGGTGATAAATACCTGTCACACTTTGGTTGTGGGTTCGATTCTCATAGCTTCATCAGACGTGACAGGTTGTCACATGGTCTACGTGTTGTCCTTTTTCCAAAACTACATAATTCTTATAACTTTCCCCAAAAATAGATAAAATCTTCAAAAATAACCATAACATAATTTAACCCCAAGTTTATCTCATGTCGTTCATATTCCATCATAACATATAGTAACCCATAATTACCTCAAAATTAAGGATCATATAAACCCCAATGGTTACCTTTATAATTATTACCTGAAATTCCACGTCGAGTTTGTTCTCTCGTACATGATGCATTAGACAACTCACCAAGGTTAAAGTGGTTGATCATGACTCCTGATAGCTGGTTTAGAATAACTACGAGATTTCTCATTAAATCCCCCATTTCATCCAGTCTCTTAATCAGAGAACCACCACAGTTTCCTTTAAACCCATTGTCACTTTGGTGCCTGCTGGATACATCTATTTATTAAACCAAAATTTTCAGCGTGAGTATATCAACAAAATCATCATGTAATAATGTGGAAGATAAATAGTAAGATATACTTACTCATTCACTTTATCTAAAAATTATGACTCTTTCTGAAATCCTATCCATTATGGTAATGTCAATTATGCTTAATGAATACCCTAAACTCTAAATTTATCTAAATCGAATTTGATACCAACTATAAGGACTCGGCCTTAAACATTACTTATTATTGAATTAAATGAATAATTAAGATTGAGGATCTTTTCAGGTTTAGAGTTTTAGAGAATTATGACATAACTATTACATCTCAAAGATTAAAAAGTAGACACATATACTAAGATTCCATTTTTTTCATAAAATAAAAACTCTTGAACACAAGATTCATGTCTAGTTCCTTTTTTTAGACATCCTGAAATTTCCTTGATCCCATCCTTGACCCTATTCATCTTTATGTCTTGTGAAAAAAAATTCAAAAAAACATGGGATGAGCATAAAAAGCTCAGAAAGGGTTATAACAATACAGAATGAAAACATTAGTCCATGTATACATAAGAATCAATGAAATAATACTTTACTCATAAAACATAAGAAATTTAACATGCCTTATAAAATCATAATATTTACAAATAACTCATAGAAATAATAAGACGTAAAGGTAACATGAGGCATTCATAACATTCTTACGTAGGGAGTAACCCTCATGGTTACGTTTGGAATACCCATCACAGTATATTCCCTAAATCTCTTCGGAGAAACCTTAATGTTTAACTCCTTCACATTACCCTATTCATTGGACAGCTATATCGGGCTCACCCGCCCTTAGTTTATCACGAAACCACCCATCTTCATAAGCAATGCCCAAAAACCATAACATAATCATAGCCCATAACTTAAGTGTAAAGTAAAGATAACATTCCCACATTGAAATAACAGTATAACATTTTAAGATATTGAAATAATGAATTCATTCTAAAAACCATTTTCAAAACCATTTAAACCATTTAAAAAAGAGATTTTTGAATCAAAGTGTCCCATACCACTTTGTAGCTTTTAGCATTTTAAAACATTAATATACACATAAATAAATCCTTAAAACCATTTTTAAAACGTGGATATTAATGAGAAATATTTTTAAGAATAAATCATTAAAACATTTAAAACGATATTTTAGTTAAAGTGTTTTTATGAAAATGAGAGACACTTGAATACAATAATTGAGGAATAACATTTAATCAGAAATTTATAATATCATGAGAATAAAGGGATTCATGATATAATATTCCAAAGGATAGTATATACACCATATAACAGTGAATTGGTGCATAACAACAATGAAGTCTCAATAGAAATGAAAAATGAGATGAAATCCATTATAAAGAAGGTATCCTTAAATTAAGGACAAATCAATCCCATAATTGTGTGTGACAAATATAAATACACCAAATATAAGTGTATATTATGTGTAAAACAACCAAAGCTCTTTCAAACATATTCATAGGATTAAATATTCTATAATTACAAGTTGATCCCAAAGAAATTGAAATTGGGTTAAGAAGTTCCCTTGTAAACTTTCGATAGCCTAACGACGTCACATTAAAATTCATAAAATGAGTTGATGAGACTAAAAAGGTATCTCATCACTTGGAAATAAATTTTACATCAACAAGGATATATAATAACATATCCCAAAATAATAAGATTTAATTTAAAAGACATAACAAACAGTCTTTTTTTAAAGTGGAGGGTGAAAGGTTCCCTTACCGACTTGGGTAACTTTCAGAATGTACACCCCATGAAAGAAGGACAATACAACATTGATGTAAATACTCATAAACGAAATTATATGACACAAATAGTAGAATAATGGGCAGTACATACACCACTGATAGGAAATGGTGGTAAATGTAGCATAAATCTCACGGGAATAAAAGTGAGGTGAAAAATTCCTTACGAAAACTTGGCAGCCAAACGACACCACTTAAAACATCCAAAAATATATTTATCAAATCAAATAGGGTCTCTCAAAATATGAACATAAAAATTGAAGAATTTGGAATATAAAATAACATCCCCAAACATAAGATATATGAGCTTAAAGAAATGATATAAAGGAGTGTACTTAAAAAGAAAGAGAGAGGTAGGATCCCTTACCTCAAGTCCGACTTGTCTTGTTAACTTCATTGTATTCCTGAATAATAAAATTTGGTCAATTTATAATTACATAAGGTCCTCCTTTAAATATTATTATTCAGTTCATATCACATATTATAATGTTATAATAATTGGTTAATAATGTGATTTCATATCAGACGTTTTTGTCGATGTTTGGTACATGAGTCAAAAATGAACTTGTTTGAAAATGATTGTCCATGTAGTTATGATTGAATCATATAAAGAATAGTATTAATGATTTAAATATCATATATATCTATTAAATATTCATTTTATACTATTCCATAACATTTGGAGATAAAAATAAATGAAATGCACGGTTCATGGAGACGGTAGGTCGTACGTACGCAAGAATACTACTTTCATTTCATTGTCATATTAATGGAATTAAAAATAATTGTGAGATATATATATTATAATTACAGTATAATATATATGTTTTATAGGTCACATAAGTTCATTAATTTCATTCTTTATACATTCCATGTATTTCATGAACGAGTCACATCACTTGAGGTGGCGGTAGTCCACACTTCCTCATATGAAATTATCGCATTTTCACAACATGAAAAGCATAATGGTAAGTTTTAAATATAAAATAAAAAAGCATATGAAAAACTTAAATACCATATATATCATATATAAAATAATTGACATCATTATGGGAACCATGAGAGGTGTTAAGAGAAGTTTGAACAATCATCGTTTCATGAGGCCGTAATTTTCCATCCACAGAAACACTATGTTCTTTAACCATTAGACGGAGGTGTGTGTATGTTTAGCTAGAATCATTCACATATATACATCCTAGTATATTTACGATACTGGTTTTTTTAAAAATTAAAGGAATAAAAAGAGTATAGGGGTTTTGAAATGTAAAATAAAACAAAATAACACAAGTGAAGACATTACCTTTAAATCGGGTAACTCCTCTTGGTTTGAACCAAAAGGGTTTCTTCAAGAGCATTCTGCCAAAGGTGAGGCTTCAATGATTAATAACAGTATGTGGAGAGATAAAATGGGCAGGTTTTTGTCGAGCGAAAGGCTTGAGAAGTGTGGGTAAGGTGGTAGAGGTGGAGGCCTTTTATAAGAGAAGAGGAGGGGCACTCTTGGAAAGTAATAAAATATTACTTTATTATAAAATGATTTGCGGATTTTAAAGCTCCAAAAAGCATATATTTCGAGGATAGGTTGATAAGGTTTAGAAATACACCCATCCAATAGGTTTTTGACATGTTTAAGACTTAGATTTTACCCTATCTTCTCATTTTATTTAAATCGTACATTTATGAGGTAATCGTTGCATCATCACAGTGTCATTAATAAATTAATTTATTTAATGTCTAAAAATTATAAAAAAAATTATCATGATGTAGGAAATATTTTTATATTTCTATTGAATATTTTTAGTAAGAAATGTGACTTTTATAACCCAATGTAAAAATTATTTTTGTAAAACAATACATGTTTGCGACATTTTAATTTTTACTTTAAATAAAAAGTTATTAATGTAATTTTCCAACCAAAGTGGCTCCATGGGGTCCACAAGTTGACCCATGGATTTTCTTGGTCGTCCATGACTCATCCAATAAGGGTAGGACATGTTTCATGGTCATTTCATAACATTATCATTACCTAAAATTACACTAATTACTTTTAATCGCGATTAATAAAACATAAAAGTTAGTATTCACCAAAAAATTATTTTAATCTCATTGAACCACATTTTAATTTTTAATGACAACCATGTATGTCATATTTTTGAAAATAAAATCACAGAAGTGGTAAAGTTTCATTTAAACGAAAAATCAGTTTCTTTAACTACCACTTAGTGGTTTCACTATTCATCAAAAATTGAAGTTTTTCATAAAAATACCAAAAAATAACCCTTAGCTATATTTGATATTCTGAATTCAAAAATGATGTCCATTTTACAAAATTAAAAACATATAATTTTAATTAATTAATTTAATAATGAATTCTCGCTGTCAAAAAAATAGCGTGTTTTTAATATACGATATCCACTAAAAGATTAACACTAGTTTAAGTCCAATTTCAAAGTCAAATTAATTCCAATGACCACCATTAGATTAAATGGTAAAAATATATTCTAAATAAACTTTAATATAAATTAAAAAAATAATTTACCCATATAAATAAATCATATTAAACGGAGTTTTTGAATTAAAATGCAACATTTTCACTAAAAATGATCTTTATCAGAAAAATAACAAAAATTTACACAAAGTAAATGTTGATGTCCAGATTCTAAAGAAGAATTTTATTTTGTCAAATACAACATATAAAATTGTCAAAAGTATATTTAAAAAGATTTCTCCATCAAATGGCGGCTAATCGACCTTTTAAAGAATATTAGAAGATTTATGCTTAAAATTGGATTCATTTACATTTTAAGCATCATACATTTATTGGATAAAAGTAAAAATATTTGACAAACATATATAATAATTTTTTAGTTAGTTCCATTCATTCCCTCCATTACAATGGCTAGGTGTTAACTACCATTTAAAATAATATTATTTTATTATTATTGTGCTGTGTAAGATTTCAAAGAAACTCATTGTTATGTATTGGGTATGCCATCGAGCATATCATTCCCTTTAAAGTAATATTAATATTTTATTCACAAATATGGATAAATATGAAAATGTCATATTCTTTATTTACTAGGGGTGTTACATGAAGTTCTAGTGAGTAAAAATAATTTGACGTCAAAAAATAGGGATAAAAAATATTGGTATCCACTAAGACTGTATATGGGCGACCAAGATGGAAAATACCCCTAGATTTATGGATGGTTTTAGACCTGGGTAACTTGATTTATGGTGAAATGGAGAGGAATGGGATTATCTAGAGAAATAAATGAGATTAATCACTTCAATTTCCTCTAAAACTCATTACGAGGCACCGAGATAGCTAACAAACCTAGAATCGGAAGACAACCGAGACATGGGAAAACTAACTGTCGAGGCATAGGAAAATCATTATGGAACATTTTATAAACTAATGGAGAGTGTAAATGGATTAAAAAGTGCCTAATAAATTGATCTGGAATATGGTATACTAGCCTCTTCCACCACTCAACAGACTCCTAAACAAATAGATGAAGAAATGATAGATATATTTGATATAGTTCCACATGAACCTAGATCTATGCCATTCAGGAATCCATAAGTCATATGGTCTAGTCATCTATAAAGCGAAACAATCCAACGGAATTCTCAATGATATGGAATGAACCCAATTTTGTGAAAATGGATGGGATGATCTAGAAGGATAATTCATATCACTACCTATGTTGAGTCCTGACCCTCACGTACTACCATTAATAGATGAAATATATTAAAATCCCATATCCTAATTAATAATGGTCTCGAGAACAATTTTTTTAAAAAAATCTCTCTTGAAACTATTTTAATTCTTGATAAAATGTGGTGGATCTTAGAAACACCCTCTAGTTCTGACAAGACACATAAAGACATGATGTTTTGGAAGAAGGAAAGAGGTGGCTTGTCAGAATAAAAAAATCTAGAGTCCAATTGTGATGGGATTACACATACATGATGGACACTATTGGGAATTTGATCAATAGACATCCCTCTATTAAAGTGGAACGAATCCCTCCCATAAATATTTCACGAAACTAGGGAAAGGAAGGAAGCTACAATGGTGGAGGAATTAAGTACATGTGGAATAAAGTTAAATTAATATTTTTAGAAGAATAGAAATATTTTCTTGCTGATAATTTATTTACAATTCTTAGTTATTATATATTTTTCATAAATTCAAAAATACACATTAAAACTTTATTTAGTCAATTAATGGAAAAATAAGTTAAATAATTTACAAACATTAAAATTAAGACATTTTGGGTGAGTTTTTGAGATATATAATTTTTTTTGTTAAATATAACATATTAATGATATAATAATTGTTTTTATTAGAATATAAATTTTTTATTGATGTATTTGAAGTCTAATTAAATGATTAGTGTCAAAATGAAAATAATGAAATTTCATGAAAAAGAATATTGATTAAATTATTTGATAATAATTAAAATTTTGAAAGAGGGATATGGGGATATGATATTGTTTAAAAATTCATACCCTTTTCCATTTATCATAAAATTTTCACACTATAAGTAAAATAAATACTTTTTAATAGTAAAAAGATATTGTTATTATTAAAAATATAATATTTCAACTAAGGGGTAAAACGAAAAGACAATTCTTAAAGTCCCAGTTATTCAAATGACCATTTTATTGAATTACGATATATAATACATATCCAATGTTATATTAAAATATATTTCCATTTTTAAACAAATTTTATGAGAATTTTTTGTTATATATTATTCATTTTTGTAATTTCATGTGTGACCTATCCCTCCCTTAAAAAAGTACACCTCTTCCTTATCTTATTTAAAAAACTTTTAGTAACATAGATCATCCAATCCTTATATATTTAGTTTAATAACTTCCATATCCACATTAAAGAAATTTTTGGTCTTCCCAAGAGATCAACTCTAGGTTCTTTAAAAGGAGATATAAAAGAGATATTTCAATGAATATTTAATCACCTAAACCGATCACTTTATTTTTACATATTCTTTATCTAATCATAATATATAGTATAAATTTTAAAAAAATAAATTATGTATCTTAAATATACATAAATTTATATATTAATATTAAATCATCATTACCCACCCACATTCCCATTAAATAGGATGTGGAAGTATCACTCATGTGTATTTATGACATACCATCTCCACGTTGTTGTACAATTCATTTTCCCCCACCATATGACTTATATGGTTATTAATATGGGTTTAATGATTATATATTATAAATATGAGATAATTATACTTATATAATTATAATATCACTTCAATCTATTTACCTTCCAATCTTTTTTAAAATAATAATTTCAGTCATGAGTAGGTGTCAACTACCACCACCATAATGTGATGTAATGTTTCTTCCATTTATGTTTTATAGGGATGGTAACAAGGTTAAAATTAACTAATATATGTTATTTATATGATATAATAATGATTCTATAAATATGAATTATTATTTACATTTTTTCAATTTTTTTAAAAAATACAAACATTCATGACTGCATACGTCCTACCCTCACCATGAACAGTGTATCTACTTTTTCTATCTCTATATTTTATGTAGCATTATAAATAAATAAATAATGAATGTATATTATATTTAAATCATTTTAGAAATTCTTGTTATAATTTTACAATGATAAATGTAAAAGCTTTGAAACTTACAAACCAAAAAAAATATAAAAATTTAAACAGTTGTAACCAGTATGAATGATTTAACAAGTAATTGTTAATAAAATGGTGATAAAAGACTCTAAGTAAATAATATATGTTGTGATATATATATGAATATGTTTTTGTAATATATTTTTACTAAATATAAATTAATTATATAGGTTTTTTAGACACATGTGAAGGATGTCATACTAGTGGTAAGGGTTTATTTGACAATCATATCGTTATTCGAGATTGTTTACATTTAATTGAACACTATGAGAATTATTTGATATATCTATATTAAAAAATATATATTATTCTCCTATTATTATTTTTATAAATAAAAATATTCTATTTCATATTTTTCTCTTTAATTACCCAAGGTATAGAAATAATTTTTTTTTAAAAAACGAATTTTTTTCAACTCAGTCAGGAATCATTCTCTTCCATGTTCATATTTTCCCATAAATGAACAAAATGAAGTTTTATAACATTATAAAATGATTTTTTAGATTCGTTTTTACCAATGATTTGTTTTATTACAAAATTAATGGTAATATTCTTGATATTATCCAAATGATGTATTTTTTACCCTTTTTTGAAAATTATGAATAGAATTTATTCTTTTAACATTTATGGTATTACTAGAATTTTTATCATCATGACCAATAAATGAATTGAAAACATATATATGTAATTTATTAAACCTTATTAAATAAAATTTTATACCTAATATGATAGATGTTTTTCTTTTTAAACATAGTTTTAAAAATAAAAAGGTTATTTTCCTAATGAAATCATCAATGGATCTTTTAAAATTATATCTATATATTTAAACATTAATTTTTGAATATTATTCCTTAATAGGGATGTAATATGTTTATAACATTCACCATATTATTCAAGAGGGTTTATGAGTTTGTTTTTTGAATGGAGAAACTGTTAACATTATGAACATATGTTTTTAATACAAATGTTTATGTTGATTATGCTTCATCCATTTCATATGATAAATGCATTGGACATAGTATATGATGGGTGAGGCCATCTATAAACCCATGATTTGTTGGTCAGTATCATGAGAAAAATATCATTGGGTAATTTCCTATGGCCTTACCCATTTGTATTGATGTCTATGTATGAGATATTGAGAATATTTTTAGATATCTTGGAATAATTACTCCATTATAAGTTCTAATGTTAGACATTTTTTGTTCTATCATTGTAAAATCATTTATTAATATCCGTGAGTTTATTTGAATTTTTTATATATTCTTGGACTATTTTCAAATTCATGTGATAATTTCTAAAATGTTAGTTTACTATACTAATTCTTACCATATTTTTCGTGTCTTACTTGGATCCCATTATTAAAATTACAATATTGAGCACATGAATTCACTATTTTCTTATGTTTATTTTCTCTATGATTCTAGTAAATGTCTCAAGATCGATATGTAGGGATATGATAGAAAGAATATGATATATTTTATTTAATGTTTTAAAATGTATTGTGGTATTCAAGTATGTATCTAGTTTTCCAATACTACTAAATTACTCAGTCGTTTGGAATTAGATTCCCTATATTTTGTAATAATGTAATAAAGAAACCACCAACTCTATTCTACTACGGTAGGGGTCTTTATAATTCTTCCCCTTTTTGAAACATTCTCGCTCACCCCAACCTTTTGAAAAACTCAACATTATATTTATATAAATCTGTTTCTTCATGAAACATATAGGAATATATTCCATTTTCTATGATTCCAAAAAAAACATGAGAACTTCATATAACTTTTTTCCTTCATTAAACAGACGATGTGACTAAAACATACATTCATATATCAATAATATTTATCTAAAAAATCAATCTATTAGGAATTTGATAACTTTTCTATATTTTCTAAATGTAGTCATGAAATATAAGTTTTGAAAACCTTCATGAATCTTTATGAAAATATTCATTCCTTGCACATAGCACGTTAAGTTTCACAGAAAACATTCCTTTTCTATATTTCCTTGATATTTATTAGGACCTCCAAGTTCACACAACTTTTTATTTCGATGGGACTTCTACCTTTCCTTTAATTTCCTTCACTACAATCGCATACACACTAAAACAATTCCTTTCCCATTTTATCTCTAATACATCATGGTAACCACTATAATAGAACTAATCTATAAATATTATATGATTTACCCCTATCTTGGCTCTCCTATATCATATATAGCTTCAATATATCTCTTAGTATTATCATGATCAACATTATAGTCTCCCACAAAACTTAAAGAAATCCATAGCTTTCCATTTTTTAGGAACACCACTATGTCATGTAAATTTTGACATGGTGAATAGAATGAATAAAATTATCTATAACATCGGGTCAATAGAAATACTGTATACAACACACCAACATCCCAATGATGAAAATAATGAAGGTTGAAAAATAATCCCACAAAATGTACATGGAAACACAACTTTTAGTTAGAATCCAATAATATATCCATTTTTATTTGTTAAAACCACATGAAGGATTCATTTTCCTCTATCGCAAGGCCACTAGATAATCCATGATTGATTACAAATTTTATTAACACCAAAACCATTTTGTAATTTTTATTCTCTATTGATGTTTGGTATTTCACTATGTGGGGAACCCAAGAGGATAAAATTCTTTAAACCCAAAAGGTAACTCATTTCATCATAAAATAATTTATTGGGTTTTCATCATTATGATGACTAATAATTCATTGTCAGGTTTATAGACATCACTTAAGAATCAATTTATGATGTTCTTTCTATAAACAAAACTATATCATTGATTCATTCTAGTCTATGATGAATCTATACATGGATTCATGACCATTTCTACTCGTTGTTTGACATCAAACCTGAAGTAAAATTTATACAAAATAAAAAAGATATAGAATCCCTAGAAAAAATAATTATATGGTAAACAAAGATATAAATTTCAGAATCATATTATTCTCACCATATTTTCATTATAATAGAAAATATAATATTACATAATATCTATAAAATTGAGACTATGCATTATGTCATCGACCTCTATCTCCTTTAACAATGATGTGTATAAGAATATTTCTACTCCCTATATCAAATTGGTCCATACAAATGATAAGGATTTATAATTAACCCTATATGATATGAAAAACCTCTCCTTGTTAGGACTATTAGTTAGACCCAAAAATTTACTTCTTCTACAGCATCATCTCTTCACATGTGACTATATTTTTAAGTAATCTCACTATTGTAAAAATAGTTTTCAACTAAAGATACATTCATATTGTTTTTTAGTAGGTGTAATTACCACTTATTAAATATATAATAAAAACCTCTAATTAGAATCAATCTTGAATCGGTGTGTGTAAAAAGTAATAAACTAAGTAATATCATCCCTATCCATTGCACCTGCACACAAACATATCAATAATCAATATAACTTCATAATATTTCAATAAATCAACATAATTTATAATTCATTTCTTAACACCCAAACAATACGAATTTTTTAAACATATTCCTATTGTTAAAATGATTACTCATATGTTTAAATTTTTATATCATGTATTTAATTGCTCTTGGTGACTGATTTATTCTCTCATATATAGGGTATATTTATATGATTTCCTAAGAAACAATCTATAAAATATTCATCTCCTTATTCCCAATAAATTTCTCAAATTTTTCACTGAATATGTAACTAAATTTTTTTATAAGAGTAATCAATCCATAGTATCCCCTGATATCCTAAGAACAGTCAAATGATTTTATATCTTTGAAAAAAAATAAACATGAGATTTCATTTTATTGTTTCACTCAAATTTTATGAAATTCAATATCCAAAGATCGAGACATAAGTTGATCTTAACATGAATTATTTATGGTTCATGATGCCACAGGAATATAATTGAAATATCAACTTTAAATCCCTATAATAATCATTGAAACACTTAATTACTACCCTTGTTCTTTTTATAATCGAATTAATATTAATTAAAAATTTAGAAAATTATTCACTTCTATTAACTGCAATTAGTTGAAACTCTGGGGAACATCCCAAAACCACTTTTCATCTTTTTATTCAACTTTCGCATGCATCATATCTCACATAAAACTAAAAAAAATAAATAGTAGATAAAATAATTTTAACACATATTAAGAGGGGATATTATCACTTTATCATGATGAGGAATGAGTATGGTTTAGATTAAAGAACACATCAATATCACAATTTCCTTTTCACCTATTCAAATACCAAAAATGGAATTACATCACCTCATAAACCTCTTCTTATTCCCCCTAATGACTCATTGTCTTATGCTTCTTATGTTTCATGCAAGTGACTCTCAATTTAATTATGTAATTTAAACAGAAATTATTTTAGATGTTAACTTTAGACATCCCCTTTACAAGCATGGGGATTTCATTTTCATTATAGCCTAACACAAAAACTGTTCTTACTTGGGTAATCATACAAACAAGGACCTCCTTACACATTACTCATTAGATCATTCTTCTCACCATTTTTTTATTATCCCTTCCATATTTTTCAAATTTCACAACCCAGGTATTTTTTTAGGATATATCTTTCATATAAGAAAATTTTGGAGTCAGTTTAGTTTTCTAGGTACTTTTCATATATTTTGAAAGGCCATCATATCCAATATTTGATTTACAACTCTTCATCAAACTAATATTTCCCCTTTTCATTGGAACTCCCATATTTCTCTTATTCCTTTTACTTGTGTGTCAATTTTAAATCCTATATAGGAATGCCTTATAACTGTCATCTATGATAGAAAATAAAGACAAATTATTTTTTTCTACCCTGGTGTATCCATCCATGCATGATTATCTATATTTCTCAAAGATGGAGTAACATCCTTCTTTTTCCATGAGATTTGTTTTCATTCATTTAAGGAAGGTTTCCATGACAATATTGATGTTGTTGTTTGATAAACCTTTCTATGAGATACATTTTCTTACATAAAAGAATTTCTATTTTCTAGCTTACCAGACTGCATTTTTGGGAAAACATTCTTCCCATTAGTAATTGTAATTGTGGAATTACATTTAATGCTTTTAGTTCCACTATTACAAAAATTTCAAGCCATATAACCATGGTAAACACATATAATAAATATCCCATTAAAATAAAACATTATATAGTCATGCCTTTGTTTAATGGTTCTTGCAGCATATTTCATTCTTTATTTGATCCCTTGGGATTCCAAGAAAGCACTCATTATATGTCCCATGATTCCATGGTAGTTGAAATTAGTGTATACCATACTCTGAGAGTTTTCCCATACATGATATGAATGATTCCACCACTTACTAGTTTCCTCTAAAATTTAAAAAAATTGGATGTAACTTTTTAAGGTCCTATAGTATAAATATTAATTTTCTCATAAGATTTTTCCAACACCCCTTCAACATCCATCATCTTCTTATATTTCTACCTTAGTTGGGAAGTTATATTTTTTATGATATTATCTTATTTATTTTCTAGATTTGAACCAATTCTAGTTGTGTTTAGAGATGGATAATTCTTTCTTTTAGCTATATCTCAATTGGAATTTAATTTTCCACATTAAGTGAATTTTCTCCATGTATGTTTTTTTGACTCCCCATTCTTTCACTCATCTTTACAATGTCATTATTCTAGGAAAACTTCACAATCCTCTGATTTTGGATCCCCTCAACCAAATTTACCATATATCTTCACAATTCAACCTTTATGAATCTTAGATTTAGTACCTCCTTAGAGTTGAGGCTCATCTATTTGGAAATATATTTACACTCTTTCAAATTAGAAGTCATATCCTCTATTTCATTTTCATGTGAATCATTTTTCTACATTAGATTTTTATTCCCTTCAATTTGTCATTTATTAAGCCTTTTTTATCAAAATTTCTAGCACATAAACATGAATTTATCCACATTTATTATTATTTATCATGTCGATGTTTTTTATATTTATCCCTTGAATAAGCTCCAATACAAAGAGAGATTATCCAAAATTTGGATATTTTCATATCTCATAATCTTTAGTAGTTCCAGCATCACTCAAAATATTAGGATATATGGATCGTTATGTATCCTCATTTTATTTTCAAGTAGATAAAAAATTAGATTCATTCAAATTATCAATTATTTAGTGGTTGGGATCCTTTATCATGATCAAATTATTCTCAAAGTCGATTCAGTTATACAAAATTAAGTTAGAGTTCTAATTAATTGTACTCTTTTTCTAATACTATAATGCTAGAATAGATTTAAAAACCAAAAATTGAGTGGATAAATTTATAAAAAAATTCCAATAATCTAAACCTTCCATGTGATTACAATTATTGGATGCATAGTGGACATTATTGAGATATTCACTGAGAGTGGTTTAATGTGGTTATGAAACTCATTCCTGCTTCCACACATACACATGAAACTATCACTATCATAAATGATGTTGAACTCACCTGTTATTAGATTCACTATTATATTAACCTATAATGCGATGATCTAATTAACTTGTATTCTTTATTTTCCTAATTCCGAAAATATGAATGATCACACAATGCAGATTCACTAATTGTTATCTTTTATAAAACGAGAAACAAAATGACATTTGACCTAATAATTTAACTTCATTCACCCACACAAGGTTATGTCTAATGAGAGTACAATGATAATGTGTCTACATACCATAATCAACTAAGAATATTTTAGTGGTTGATTTAGGCTTACTCACACCAATACATGACTTCACTATTTGATTGTTTATATATAGACTAGTGCTCATCAATCATTACACTACTATTTCACAAAATAGTTTTTAATATCACAATTTTAGAAGAATCTCCATCCATATTAAAAAATATTCATGGAATACTTAGATTAATTAAAAATTTCTATAATGTGTCCCGATTAATTTCTATATTTATGGCCTTAATTAAATTACCAAAACACACATTCATGAAATTTTACTATTCCACAAGACTCCTATCTTTCTTGAAACATTCATTATGTAATAAAACACCTAATTTTCACAAAACATTCTATGTGTCATGAAACTCCAAATTCTCATAATCATTCAATGTTTATCAAATCTAACTAGGTCAAACTAACACAATCCATTCATTTCGTAACTCTTGTCATCTTTGATGATTTGAACAAGAAATAAAATGTACAAGACTATTAAGAATTCAAAGCCTTTATATTATTAATGTGTGGGGATTTAATTTAAATGTGTGGGTAGATGCCTAATTATTGATGTTTCCACCCCTTCATAAAACATTCTCGCTCACTTCCACCTCCCTTGAAGCTCTTCATTATATTCACATAACTCCATTTCTTCATTAAACTTCTTTCTATATCATCCATTTATGTATACTTTTAAAAATCATGGTCTCCTAAAAATATTTTAGCCATTCTAAAACCTACTTTAAATAATCATCCCTCAATCTTAAGACAATAAATATTTTATAAATTCTTGGAATTTTAAATATTTTGATAACACAGTCTCGAAATGTCATTTTTTTCACTTCATGAAACATCAATAAATTATTTATTCTGTTTTTGTAACTTGTTCACTTATGTAAAAAACAATAATTTTACATATTTATATTGGATGTATTGGAATCAATTTTGTTTTCACCTTTTCATTTTCTTGAGTCTTATTCCTTTGCTCTGTTTCATGAACGAAATTCATGTATGCATTCAAACACTTTATGATCTATTTCATTATGTTTATCACATCGTATTTACTATCTTGGAAGTTTTACCTTAAATTTTATAATGCAACCCCATCTAGGTGCTCCAATTTCTTCAATATCATTATCCCATATCTTGATTTTATCACGATTTACATACTGGTCTTTCACATTCCTTAATGAAATCCACCACTGTAAATTTATCAAAAACAACGCGGTCTTATAAACCTTTTAGCATGGTGAATAGAAATTATAAAATTATCAATCTCACCATCCCAATTTTAATACTATATACATCCCACCAACTCACTATGTATGACAATGATTTGTGTTGATAATGAATCCAACACACTGATAATGGAAACACTGATTATCATTTTCGTCCAATAAGGACCTTCATAATGATCATTGAATGGAAAAAATTTGAATATATAACTAGAAACGGTTTTTATATGAATATTCCACCATAGATAGGTAGTCAAGTCATCAGACACTAAAGTCATGAATATATACATAAATCAAACATTCCAATAATAAAATTGTTTTCTAAAAATATCTATCGATTTTGGGATAGAATGTTATACTCACTTTTACTTGAGTTCCCAAGGACAATTGAATCCCTTTAATAAATTCATGTATAATCTATGGGTACATATTAGTGCTGATATTAGCTAGAACACTATGAATCTTAATGGTTTCCTTAATATAAAACTCACACAAATCATTAATATATGATTCCTCAATGATATTCAATAACTGATTCTTATTTATTAATTTATTTAAGATCACAATTTTTTCATCTCATCCATTAGAGGATATAGGTACAAATGTCACAATTTATACAGTGATTTACTCCTATTTATGAAATGGTATATTTAAGTCTTTGAAGAAAAAACAATGTTATTATATTCTCTTCACCTACTAATAGGTGAATTATCCTGAAACTAACACTTTGATGACATTTTTTATGATAGGAGATGAATAATCATGATTTATCATAATGATTCCAGAATGTAAATCCTATCATGTTGTTTGGTATTCCATAATCACCACCTCTCTCATAACATTAGGAACAATTTTCCTACCATGGATATAAAATAGTGATAAATGATTTTGGAACCAATCATCAAGGATATACCCACCATTGAAAATATATTAACTAATGATATAATTAGGTCCTTAAATATAAGAGTCATTAAAAATATATACTATAGATTTTTTATGGTCAATATCCTAGAAATTTAATATACTATGATCCTCAGTTATATCAATATGGATATTGTCCGTGAGAGAAATCAGTCATCATTCTTCATTTTCCACCTATATTATTTGAGGTTATTCTTCATTACTTAGGGAATCATCCACAAAATTTCATATGTCATGAGAGTATGAGATATAAAAATCAAATGAATAAAGATAATCCACCCATTGATTCTACCATGGATTTAAATTTCTTTGAGAATGGATGTACCTATAGAATTTATAATTACAGACCATCATAAACTATTCACCAATTTGATAATGCCTCTAATAATAAAATGTATAAATGATAGAGTCAATTTATAAATCACTCTTAGGGATTTCATTTTAATGGTGATGTAACTTTTATTAACTATATTACACTGCCAAATTATATTTAAAAATAATGGAACCAAGGGATACGATGATGCATAAAAGCACAATAAAAAATATTTTATCCAGATGAGGTGATACTGGGATTGGGGTCATCATCAATGTACTAATTTCCTCTTAGAAATCATCGTCACACTGGTGAAACTATATAAATATTTCTCCCTTATTTTCTATAGATCTCATTGGAGAAACTATATTCACAAAGTCCAAAATAAAGTGGTGATAATATATTTTAAATTCCATAGAAAATTTTTATTTTGAAAACATATGAAGGCACATTCTATTACATCTTTGATACCACTTTCATGAGATCCATATTAATGTACAAATTATAAATTACATGACCACATAATTTATCTTGTCACATCCAATATTTTAACTTTTATAGATAATAATAAATTTGATATTCTCCCAATGTCTCAAAAACAATATAAAATTATTTGACATGATCATCATGATACATAGATATAATAAGAATATTGTGGGGACTTCATCAGGAACAAAATGTGTGTTCACTGAAATGGAACAACTAGAAGAAGGTCCTCTTGACCCATTGGAGGTTCTCCTCCACCAGACATAACATGTAACATACATAATAGAATCCCATACTAAATGGTATAGAAAATAAGAAGTTAGGACACACATAAAATTGAAAAACCAAAATCAATAAAAAACATAAATATATGTATAAAAATTTGAAAATATATGTGACAAAGTAAATAACATTTTTGTTTTACATGTTTTTTATTTCATTCTACATCCATTAGAAAACACTCCAAATATTTTATTCATCTATTAGTATAAATATTATAATTATGATTTTTCAAGAAGATTGTTCACTCTTGTCATGTAATAAAGTTATATCTTAAGGTATTCATAAATTTTTGTTCCCACCCAATATTACGAGATATGTTTTACTAGTAAACCAGTTTGACCTAACAACCTACTCTCATGGATCACCAATTATTTTCAATAGTGATTGTCAATCTCCAATAGCAGTCCTCAATTAGAATGGTTACTTCCAGTTAACATATCCCATCACCATTCACATAGATTGTTGTTTCCACTGTGATCCACATATTATTGAACTCATTAGAAAATTATCGTTATATTCTTTTTTTGATATGTGGTCACTAATACCCTTTGAAACATTCAATGAACTCAACCTACAAATAATGGGTAACCATTTCCAATGAATTAATGTGGATTCATAATTTTAATAGTATCCCACTTAATGATTTCTCCAGAATCTCCCTTGGGAAACCACCAACACTTAAGTATATTCAAACTCAACAACCTTTATTCCACATTTATACAGTTCTCTCCATTCTCCTTTTTTCACCCCAATACCACTAAGGAATAGTATTTTCTTATATTTTCTCAGATAATAACCTTATTATATATGGGGGTTTGATATTTTCTTCCAATAAATAATCTATAGTTCTAAATCCCCTTCTTGAAGAAACAAGTTAATGTAATGGTATTTTATAATGATATTTTTAATCATTTAATGAAAAACTAAATTTTTAACCAATTTATTTACATTATGACTATCATAGTGGAGTGACCCACTATCCTAGCCTTTTCTATATTCTGAAAAATGAATCTCCAACCAATTGATATATTTTACAACTTTCATTAAATTAAATATTCATATATCATTGTACAGATTTCCACTATGGTTGCAAAGTGGACATCCAGATGATTTTTTTTCTACTTAGTGTTAACAAAAATTACATTGAAATCTTTCTATCATACAAATCCCACCAAAAATCATTCCATAAATCCCTTGAAAGGGTTCATATAGCTCTATATTTAAAGAATTATATTTTTTGGTCCCATTAAACTACTCAAGAGGGTTGTGAATTGAACTGCCAATAAAAATTTCTATATAAAAATAATTTCAATAAATCCCCCAATTTTTAAAACAACCTAATAATGTCAAATAATTGAAATATATAATTTTATATTTTTGAAAGGTCACTCAAAGTCAAGATCACAACCAGGTTAAAAATAATTAAAATCACTTTATGTTTTGAAAAAATTTAAAAAAAAATCCAAAAAATAATATATAACTCATTATATATAACTATAATAATATTAATTTACCAAAAATATTTAAGAGAAAAAATTATTTTTAACAAAAATAATGTTTAAAATACATAATGCGTAAAAAAAGAAAAAAATAGTATTATTCTCTAGATAAGCCCCAATCCTCTATAATTGAAAAATACCATTTGCCTATAATGTTAATAAATACTAATTAATTTTATCCAAAAAATGGATTGGATTTTACAAATACAATGTACACAAATAGTATAGTCTTCAACCAGCCACATCTATTATTATATTGGGGATGATATATAAAAAATAAATGATAAGAAAGAACATATGTAATCACTTATAATGTGTAGTTGGTCATGATTGAAATATAAATATTTAATTAAATTACATATCAAAATTAAATAAAACTAATAAGGAGATATAAAAATTATGAGATTATTTATGATGTTCACTTTCTCTTCACAGGAATGATATGTATAGAAAGAATCTATTTCTTCTATCATATTATATATAAATATGTACTTTACGTCAAATGGAAAAATAAATATGATGCTTTCATAAGATTTTTGACTCTATATGAAATAAAAGTGTCATATACAACATAGAAAATCGTTTTTTCAGTCAGTATACTTAACCACATTCAACCACTTATCACACTAACCAATTAGCCAGATAGTAAGTCCGTCATATATTTTACCAACCCTTTTGCATGACGGGTTATAGAAATTTATAATTTTAAAAAGTTTAATTTTCTATTTAGGGATAATAGTAAAATAAATCCTCAAATAATATAGAAAATATCATAAATTATGAATTTTTATTCAGTGCTCTTTGTAATATTTAATGACTTAACATTCTCAAATCTTCATAATGAATAACTCACCAATTTACAATTATTTACATTAATAATTTATAATAGCTTTTATTTAAATACAATTACAAACATGAATGGAAGAAGAACATCAATAAGAGATTATATTTCAACTATATAAGACCATACAAATAGAAAAACATAGTTCATTATCACAAATATGACCTTATTAAAGAATATTCTACATGATGGTAGAATATAATTTATAGAAATGGTTAATTTCTTCTGATAGTAAAATAATGAAACTAATGGTATAAGTATTATTCTTATGGTTGTAAACTTCTTCAAATGGTATCAAGCTTATTATATCAATAGAAAGAGTTTTCATAATGATAAATGACTCTTTCTGATAGTAGGAGGATCCTTCTAACTATAGAAGAACTTCCTATGATAGTAATGATTGTTTTTATGATGGTATTATAGTATATAAAATTTTAAAAATATAATAAGGTTGGAATAAAGAGTTATATTATGGTTTCATACTTCAACTAGAAGTTTCAAGATTGATCTAAGGGTAGTCATTTTAACTTAGGGTAATTTTTATAAATTCCAAATTTATGAAGCTCTATAGTTCAAAACATAAATATTTAGTGATAAAAAATTCATCATTTTTTAGAAATAAAATAATTAATTTCAATACTGGAAAAATAATAACACCTTTTTTGATGATCAAAAATAATGTTTGAAAATAAATTAAATTAACTAATGGAACATAATCAGAGAATAAACAAAAAATTAAGAACAAGGTTCCATAAATTTTCCAACTCTAAAAATGAATTAAAATATATTTTAGTTATACCCAAATTTTCCCATAATAAAAACAAGCCTTCAAAATATTCTCTCATATTTGGGAATTTAAAAAATTTATCAAATTAAAGAGGATCAGAAAATAAAATTATTGAAATATAGTAATGAAAGATTAAAAGAAAAAAGAATTTCCTTTCATATCACAGAAAAATGTTACCTCATAAAAATGAAAAATAGGAAATTCAACCTTAGAAATCCTAATCAGAGTTTGATTTTTCCACATATTTAATAGTGGAATGGGAATGGGGGATTTTCATTTTCTATTAGATAGATCAAGAAAAGCAGTAGAGGTTGAAATAGGTGATAGAGGATTAAACGCATTTTTTGAGCCAACTATCCAGAGCTTCATCAAAACCTCTACAATTGTTAGACATATGTTGCTGATAAATATAGAGGTAATATAAACTAGGTCATTAATAGGAGATGAAACTGGGGAAGTCATAGGCATAATAGATGGAGAAATCATAGTTTTTCTAATAGTGTAGACAAAAGGTTCCACCAGTATAAAAAATTGGGTCATCACTCTAACTCAATTCTCCATAACATGAAACAAGGCCTTCAACTTCTATGTATAAAAACTTAGTAAATGGGATAACACCATAAAATTATTCACTTTATCCTTGATGGCCTTAGTGATTGAGGCATTAAAAACTTTATCAAACACATAAAAAACTAAATTGACATATTTTTTTAGATATTATACAAAAAATAATTTATAGTAGGGGTAATAAGTTTCCAATAATTTGTCTCCCCATTATTCCATTATCAAATAAGTTTACAAATATGATCACCATGTGACTTGATCTGTTGATGCTCTTCTTGATGGGATGTGTATGAATCTCACAACAGACTCTACAACTCTTCAAAAAAAAAGGATTCAAACTAAATCATTATCAATTCTACTAGTCATGGAAGTGGTATAATATATAGAATAGGAGGAAACTAAAGTAATAGAATGAGACTCTATATTCACAATAATAGTAATACCTCTTTAGGTCAAACCCACCATTATATCTTCTATGGTAGAATGAAAACCACCAATTTGATCAACCAACATCTTATTTAATACCTCTCAGTTTGAAATCATCCGAAATAGTATGGATTGATGGGGTTCCACAACCAAAGATACACTTTGGGATATATTAGTCTCCTTTAAGAGTCTTATATGGGGAGAAAAAAGCCTGATGAAAACATGTAAAAACAATAATAATGTCATCCTTAAAGGAATATGAATTATTTCTATTCAAATAACTAGAATGGGTAAGAGGATTCTGATTTTGTGAAAACATATCCTATTTAGATGAAGTTACATGATGACTACATGGAGATACATGGATAACATCCCCATGATTGTCTTCCTTATCTTGCATTGAAACTATTTTCACTTCCTCAACTCTTGCAAGATTAATGGAAAGAAAAGGTTAGAGAAACAGAGCGTAGTATTTTATTTTATCCAAATATTACTTATAACCCTTGTGAATGTCAAGGATGTATTATCCAATCTGATGAGGTGGACTTCCTCCATCATCACAAACATTACCAAAATCTATATAATCAAAACCAAAAAATGTAGATCCTAGGGACTTATCCCCTATATTTACAACATCCCCTATATCTAATCTAACTAGGATTCCAACAATATGAACCATCAAATAACATTGAAAATTACTATCCCAATCACCATTTATAGTTCATATAGACTTAGAGAGAGTAATAAATGTGTTATTCTCTTTATCCATGTCTTCTCTATAAATATCAAAATGAGAATAATCAAAAAATTCAATCACATATTATTGAAATTGATATTTAGATACCTCAAAAAAAGAATCATTTGAGACTTAATTTTATGATAACTCATTGTATTACAATGATATTTTCTTGAAAGGTAAAAAATGTGCATAATTAAGAGGTTTATAAGTGATATTATGACTTTACACTATGTTAGGGTCACTCCCACCATCAATAGATAATGTAAATAAATAATATTTAGCAACCATTACTATTAGTTATTCATTAACTTTATCATTAGCTTTAGAAAATTATTCATATAATAAATATACTTGAACCATAATTAGTACTATATTATGTTCAACAAAATCACTAACTCTACTATGGTCTTTAACAAGATTTAAATGTTATTAAATCCTTTAACTATCCACAACCCATTCCTTATCTATGTATTCCAATTTACCTCCATCCACCTAAAGGTATCATATCTTGGATAGAATCCACCACATTGAATAATTATCTCTTGTTTTAGGAACCAATTTTGGTAACTACAAATTCGGAAAATATTATGTTGATATAAATTAATGAGTTTAAATTAAAAAAATTATACATCTCCATAATATGAACTATATTATATTTTCACATATTTACCCATGTTCATTTTTTCATGATTTGTAAGACGAAAAATTACTTATACCTCATAGTACTAAATTGTTACTTCCTGGGAAACAACATATATTGTATTAACTAAAATATAAACATATAATCTTCATCGAGAAGTAAATAATCTGGTCACTTTCATTGTAATCCCTCATAACCACTATAAGAGCTTACTCAATTACTAAATTTATATTAAAGATGGGATAAAAACCATTATAGTATTCATAAAATCATTTATGAGGAACTGTTTTGTTTTTTATACTTATATGATGAAAAAACTAGCTCCTATAAACCAACCAAAGTGATTATGAAGTATATCTTTTCTAAAAACTCAATATATGAATTGAAATATAAATCAAGAACCTTTTATAGTTTAATGTTTTATCATTTCTAGAGAACCATGTTTTCTATCTGTATTGTTGAAGTAATATCCAAATGAGAAACTTCATGTGTCCAACTATGCAGTATCCATATCATTCTTAATAAAAACAAATAGATATGGAAAAGGGGATTCCACTAGTTGGATTATTGATAAGATTCACACTTTAGTTTCTTTATTGGTCCGAAAACAACCAATGAACTATAAACATGTGTGAATTTTATATTCACCACTAAATTATAATCCAAGGATGAATATTAGGATCGACATATAAAGGGAGATGAGGATTAAAATTTTGGTGAAGGAAAGGATTCAACTTGAAATAAAAATATGTATTTAAATCACTTACAAAAAAATTCTAATATAAAAGGAATTTTAATTTGAATAAAAGATTTATTATAATATAGACAATTAAATTATCTATGGAATAAAAATAAAAAAATTGAATCTATTGTAGCACCTAATGGAAGAAACCAATAGTATAACCTAATAGAATCATCTAATGAAAGAACCTGATGAAATTACTAGATAGTAAATTATAATGTAATCACCCACTTGTAGAATCTAAACACTAGTACCGACAAGTAGTTTATAAAGATTAGTACCCACAAGCAACACCCAGATTGTTGGGACTGAATGGTAGCACCCGAATAGTATCACTAGAATAGTTGCACCCATAGTTGCAATTCAATTTTAGAACAATGACCATTAGAAAACACACATTGTACTAAATTAATGGTATCATATAACACATCACATAACACTACCAAATTCAAAATAATTTATGAAATAAAAGTCAAATATGAATTTATTATACTAATATCATTCATGATGTATATTAATCAGTAATTAATCAATGGTTTTTTGAAAATTCAATCAAGGTTATATTTAGTTCCAATTAATTCAAGACATATATATCTATTTTGAAAATGATCTATCATAATGTGATGTTTTATATCAAAATTATATTTTCTTTTGATAAGATAAAATCATTATATAAGTGTTAATAAAACGTTCATTGTCATAGTTTATAGGTTCTTTTCTAAATTTATATCCATATCCTAGAAATGTGTGTTTTATCCACAAAATTAATTCACATAAACAACCATTATCTATGTATTTATCTTTAGTAGTGGATAATTAAAAAGATTTTTTTAAAAAATCCATGATTCTTATTACATTAGAAAATATTACATGCTCTCTTTGTTCTTTTTCAATATAACTTACAGCAATAGAAATTGGCATTAGAATTGCCAATTAAATCAAAAAAATGTCCTCTAGATTATAAGTGTCCACTGTCAGTTATACTTTTGAGGTATTTAAAAATTATATTAATAATAATCAAATGATATTCCATATATGAATCATGAAAAATATAATATATAAACAAAATAAACATAGTTTTCAGGTAGGTTGGTTGTTATGAAAAGTAACCTCCTAAATTTAACTCTATAAAGGATTTGGTCAACAAGTTTCCTAGTTTCATTAGGGTCAAATATTCTAGTGGTTCCCAGTAGACTATCACTTCCTATTGATCTAGACATTAAAAAATATTTTGTGTACTTATTTGGGTTTAAAATAATACCTTATTTATTTCTATATATTTGAAAACAAAGAATGAATTTTAGTTAACCCATCAGACTTTTTTCAAATTCAATATTCATTATTTTGGAAAATTTGCAGCACAAGAATAATTATTGAATAACAAATGATGATATCATGAAAGTATATTTGTGAAATTAAATCAAATTTTAATTTTATTTTGATAAATATGGTAGGATCATTAACACTATTTTTAAAACTATTTTTAACAATAAATGCTTTAATCTTATCATACTATGATCTGGGAGAGTATTACTAACCATAAAGAGCTTTTTCAATATTAAAACCTGATTTGGAAAATAAAGAATTCAAAATATATTGGATGTTAAATAAAAGAATCCTCATTAATATAAAAATTAATAAAATTACTCTTGACATCCATTTAATATAATTTGAAATCAATGCATGCTTTATAAGCAATTAGTATCCTAATGGTTTCATGTATAGTTATAGCGGAAAATGTTTCCTCATGGTCAATAACTTCTTCTTGACTATATCCTTGTGCCACCAATATATTCATATTTATAATAATATTTATTAATTAATTAACCTTTTTTCAATATTCTAATTTACTTCTGATGGTCCAAATGTCTTTTGGTCTCTCAAATAGTTCTTAAAAATTGTTAGTTTAAAACGGATTTAGTTCATGTTACACATACATTACAAAATTTTCATCGCTAGTTGGCTTATTAATGATCTATGGTTTAATTTTTTTTTAAAAAGATTTATGTTCAACCTGGTGTCTAATTTATTCTTTAGTTTCAGTTCGTTTTCCTAGACCAGAAATAGTAGTATCTAATGGATGTTCTTTTTTAGGTTCTACTGTTATTTTCATACTAGTTTCCTTTAGGATTTTCTCAGGGTCTCGTTCCACTATATGGTGTTTAGTATGATATTTTCAAGTAAATCCTATATATAGTTATTAGTCATAAAAGTTTTGTTAATATTTAACATGGAAATATCATCATCTACGTTTTCTATGAATATTTTATATTCATATGGATCTATATTATAAAAAATTACATTAATAGATTCTTCCACAACAGTTTCTATTTTATTAACGAACCTATAGGATTTATTTGATAAATAATAACAATAAAATTATCTCATATCACTTAGATGGAAACTTATCTAGATAATCCTTTTTATTGAGAATGTAAACTTTTTAGCCTAAAACATTGATTTAATTTTTCATTGGATTTATCCCACTCGATAATACATGGAGTGTATTTTTTAAAAGTGGCCTTACTATAATTCTATTAATTAAATAACATGTTTTATATATATCTTCAATCTAAAAATAGTCATGTATTTCATATTACCTAAGAATTAATTGGACTATTTTTAGAAGGGTCATATTTCTTATTTCAAAATCCTCAATCCTTTGACTTATTCATATAGCATAGAAGTTATTATTATAGCTATGTTGTGAGTATAAGATTCAAAATAAGGATTTTCTAACTCACCGCCATAAACGCTTCTAAAACATCTAATGTTTATTTTATTATGTTTCTCCATATATTTTTCATAATTTGGAATACATTTATAACCCTCACTTTTACAATCTGGGAAATATACCCATGTAATCATTGAACAATCATCAATAATTACATATGCAAGGTATTTTTCATCTGAACTCGGAACTATATTTTCCCTAAACAGGTACATGTAAATTAGTTTTAGTGGTTGATTTGTAGAAATATCATTCTAGGTTATTAATGAAACTTTATTATACTTTTCCTTTTGATAGGTTTTACACACCTTGTATTTTAGGAAATATAATTTAGGTGGATCCTTGAGTAAACCATTTTCCCTAGCTGTATATGGGATTATAAATTAATGTTACATAATGTACTGTGGAACAACCAATATTCGTGATCAAAGTCTTTTAAAAAAGAAACATTTTGAGTAAATAAAAAATTTCAATTCCCTAGATAAATAGTATCACTCCATTAAGTAGTAAATATTAAATTCATCATAGAATCATTATTCATGCATAAATTATTCTCATAATTGACATGAAAAAATATACATAGATAATTGAGATATAATTAGATAATTTTATTTTATACCATAAATAAACAAAAAATAAAATATTGTAGAGGTTTTGTAATTGGAAAAATAACCAAGGCCAAAAAAATTTCATTTTTCACTCTCACCAATGGTGACATATCCACCATGCACTCTAGGAAAAAAATTATCATCAAGATTCATATATCATATGTATGGAACACCCACTCTCCAGATACAATAACTTATTATAGGAATGTTTCAATAAGGTTTCTACTATAAATAAAATAAAAAATGATTTCAATACCCCAATCTATTTGGGTATATTAAGTTTATCAATTAACGTTTTAGGTATCCAAAACAATTTGATAGATTTATTTCAATGTTTATTAAAATAATTAAATAATGATAATCTATTTTTGGTTCATATAGGATTTTTCTAGATTTAGTTATTCTAAAATTTATATTAATTATGGATTTATTAAAATAATGTTATTATGTAATAAAACAGTTTTAAATAGTTACAATTATTTATTGGATGATAACCAAAATCATATGTCGATTTAGGTATAGATTTAATTCCTTTAATTTTAATTATATGTTAAATTCCTTCTAAAATACTTTAATATATTTCAATAGTTTCTCATTTTTTACTTTAAGGAATTATTTTCTGTGAGATGCATTTTTTTATTCTCCTTTTCAACTACAATATCATATTAAACATTAGTAAATAAACCATTTTATTTAATACATATATATATTTTAGCTCATTAATGTCTTCTTACAGCATATAATAATATTAAAATAGATATAAAATAAATATCTAATTTTATTCATGATTTTATTTTGAAAAATGAGATTTGAAATAATACTTGTTACCATAGGAGTAATTCCAATAAAATATAAATTTTCATTATATTGATAATCGACTCTGGATGAGTATAAATCACTTAAATTGTCCTCTAAAAAATTCCATGGTTCCTTAATGTATTTATTATATTTTATTCCTCTATACTCATATTTATTATTTTAAATTTATGTTTGGAAATTAGATTTGATGTTTCCTTTTCAATTACACTCAAAATACATACCTTCATTATATTTATCCTCATTCTTTAAGTTTCATTTTATATCATACTTTAAATTAATAATTTTATTTCATAAATAGCATCCCTTTCATCTAAAATTTCTTGATTCATCTTTCTAAATTTCCATTTCATCATCATTATCAGAGTCACCATCACTTCCATTGGTGATCTCTACATTCATTACATATATTGTTTCTAACCGATATTGTTTATACGCATTTTATTTTTTTTGTTTAGTACCTTCATCATTAAATTTTAATTCTTCCTTTTGTAATATTATTTTTCATATAAACTCTTTTAGTATTCCCTTACTCACGTCACATAATTCATGATGGGATATGTTAATGCCTCCTTGTTTGTTATTTAAGTTTCTTAAAACCGTTGTTACTTGTGTATTTTCATCAATTTTTCCCCATATAGCATTAATTTTGTTTATAATATCATTGAACAAATGATATATATCATAAATATACTCAAAAATCTTCATATTGAATTTATTAAACATAATAGTATATGTATTAAAATTCATTCCTTTGATATTATATGAAATCTTATATCGCATGTATAGTGTATCCAATTGTTTTAAAGTTATAGTAAGTGAAGATATTCAATTAGGTACAAAGTACAAAGAATTTATTTCTTTACAGTTACTATCATAAGAATCCTTTTTTTTCATCACCCCAGTATGCTCTGGAAGCTTTTGATTTTTTATATTTTCCCTCTATTATAGTCCAAATATAAAATACAATAATTTTAATATATATTAATATTTTTATCATCCATTAATCATAGTTATATTAATTAAAATATGGAGGAATATTAGTAATAGTTCCCTCATGTTTCATATTATCCACCAAATAAAAATTTACAATATATAAATATTATATCTTTTGGATAATACTTGATCAATATCAAAGGTATATTAATAAATAAAGAAATAATAAATCTATGTTGATACCAAAATTTTTTTCTAGTGGAAATAGCAATAGGAATTGAATTGGGATTTTAATAAAATAATTATATTTAAAAAATTAACACAAAACACCATAATTTAGAAAAAAATCCAATTATATAATATAATATAAATATATAAATTTCTATTTTCAAATGGTTTCTAAAAGTATCATTCACATCCCAGTTTAAATAATTTTAATATCACCATAACAATAGAAACAAATGTTATCCCATAAAATACAATATATAAAACACATATTGAATCAACCTATCAATTTATTTTTTAAAATATTTTTGAAATAAATATTATTTTTAATGAAATGAAATAAAAAATAAAAATATCACACAAACAATATAAATAAAAGAATTTAAATATCAATAAAATACTTAATCCACTCTATTTAAAAATCACCAACTTCCATGAACATATATAAAAACCTCATAATCTGGATCCGTAACCTCGATCAACTTATATAAATAATTTCTTACCAAGAATCCATGATACTAAAAACCACTTCCATAATTATCCATGGGATGATAGATATAATAAATAATAACATAGTATCTATGTACACTCTAATATATTTCCGAAGATTTTTCTTGAAATATAAACAATTATTTTAATCACAAGTGAATAGTAAATTAAACATATAAGAAGAGAAAAAGTTTATGATATTTTTGGAGAATTTCTATTTCTATGACAAATTATGAGATGATCATCAGCGATCTTTTTATTTTATAATTTTTTTAAATGAATCCTTGAATTCACTTCATGTGATGTTTATGAGGCTTTCAAAAGGTTTTTATCCTTTCAAGAAAAATATAATTTTGTATAGACAATAGACAATCTTCATTTAATTAAGCACCCTTAAACACACACATCCACATATCACACAATCTGATCATTCATCTAATTAGTTAATATGGGATTCGACCATCCCTTCAGCATTAGGGGTACCATGAATTTTAAATTTCTAAAACTCTAGTTATCTATTATAATAAAATAATTATATAAATAATTATACAGAGTTGTAAATTTTGGAATGGATGACATGTTCCTTAATTTTAAATCATTGATATTTATTGGGATATATTATTTTAATTTATTTTATGACTTGTGTTGAATGTTCCACCAAAAATAGCTTGCGTTATATGTTATGCCTTATTATCTTGCAGTATATGGAACACTATTCTTGGCTTTATTACACACAATATTTTGTTGTTTCGATAGAATTATAATCATAAAACACTGAGTATAGATTTTTATCAAATTATATATAAAATATGTTTGGATTATTTTATATGAAAACCCAATGTAATATTTCCCTACACACAATAATGACTTGTTTTGTGTTACACACAAGAATTTCCTTCCTCAATAGCTTGCATTATACGTGATATCAAGATTCAATAAACACTGATATATTATAAAATTATTATAAAAACTAACTATTATGAATATTATTAACCATATTATAAATTTTATATAACAATTGATTTCAAATTACAAATTTTATTGAATATTATGTGAAAAGAAAATCTTTTTTCGGTAAAGAAAGTATTTAAAAAATGCAGTTGTATCGCCTTTTGATGTCGCACCCATTTTAAATATACATTTTGACACTTTTATAAGTAAAATTTGAGATGATAAAATTTTTATTTGGAAGAAGGATATAAATATTAACTTTATTTTGAATTTTTTGTATTTTCTTTATAACATTCAAATTTTAATGAATATTGAAAAGTATTGCATTTTAATTTGAAACTGCGTTTTCATATAATTTATTATTTAAGTATATTAACTTTTTAATTTGGTTTATAGTTTAATTGGATTTTATTTTTATAATTTAATCCAATGTTGGTCATTACAAGTAATTTCATTTTAAAATATTATATAAAAACATGTAAATCTTTTGATAGTTGTTGCTTTTTAAAAACCTACTTTTTGATTTTGACGACGTGAATTAATTTTAAATTAATTACTACAACATCTATGTTTTGGATTTGTAAAAACGGATTCCATATTTGTAATCAGAATTATCAACTATTGTAAATAGTTACCTTTTATTTTTGGAAAATATGAATAGTAACTTTGGTAATTATTTTATTTACCATGGTTAAAGTGTAAATCTAGTAAATAATGGTTAAAAATTATATTATAATAATATTAAACTACCCTAACACATGCCCTAATACTATTGTATGAGATATTTCATATCATGTTCATCTGTGGGTGGATGTTTGGACCCCATGAATTAACTTGGATGTAAAAAAATTAATTTTTATACGAATTAATTTATAGTAATGAGAATTATAACCTAGAAATATTTCTTTTACTAAATAGATTTTAATATAAGGGTATAAAACAAGTATCTATGTCTATAAATAGTAATTACAAATATAAAGATAATTCCTATATCATCGATTTTTATTTATAATTTTTATACATTATATAAATATATTTATTTATAACATAATTGTGATGTAGTGATTACCTCATTTTTGAAAGAATCAAATAAATGAATTTATAAATTTGAAAATAAATTAAATTTTAAAATTTCGATATTAACCATGAATTTTGTACATTATATTGAAATATTATGGATGAATTAATGGATTGTGTTTGAATAAATAAGGTTTTTGTGAATTTTTAAAATGCCACGTATGAATAGTGTCCAAAGATGACATAATTCATAAATTAAAACAAAAAATAGTTTATTAATTGATATAAAATTTCTAAAAATAAAAGATTCATCAAAATGGTAAGTATATGTCCCAATATGTCAAAAATAAAATATTTTAGGGCGTTTGACATGATATCATATTTACATTAACCCACATTTTTTAAATAACATGATATCACGGAATGATTAAAAAGTGTAAAATAAGGGTTAAACCAAAAAGATAAGGATAAAAAAAATTCAAAACATGTTAAAAGATTATTGGATGATTTTTATTCGAACTAAAAACATATTATATTTTAATTAAATATGTTTTGACCATTTTTAATTGAAATTTAATATATAATAAATTAATATTTTGGGAGTTTCCTAATGCGCCCCTCTACTCTCTTATAAAAGGGAACCTCCTACCTCTCCTCTTAAATCCATTTTGCGCCATCAATTTTTTCCCAAAACTATCTATTTCACATTAAAATTTATAGTTACATTTTAGAGGTTCTAGTCTCTTTAAAATACCATCTCTAGTTCCCTAAGTGGAAATTTAATGGAGGCACGTCGAGGAAGAGTTAATCTCTTCTACCGATTATTTCAAATTTAATTATTCTTCGACTTCCTCTTCATTAGTTTATTCATTATAAAGTAATAAAATCAGCATCAATCATATAATTATATGTTATAATAAATATTAAACAACCTGATTTCAATTTCTATCCATCCTATGAAAAACTAAATAACCGCATGTGGTTTGTATGGCTTACCGTCTCCACGTCTTGGTGTAATCTTTTTTTTTACCACCAGCTTACACGGTTGCATATATTGGTGGAAATAACAACTATATATGATTTTTATAACATGATAATAATTATGAGATATTATAAACTATACAATTCAATAACATTCCATAATTATGAGAACGATATTGTTACTCGTGTGTATGTACGGCTTACCATCTCCACGGTGGGATAAGATTCCTTCCACAAGTTTATCATTAATGAATCATTATAAAGTATATATAAAAAATAATATTGAAATATATGAAATAATAATGATACTAGATTGATTTATATATATATATATATATATCTCATTACATGATTCAATTCAATTCAAAATGAAAATGGAAACAACGTTCATGCATACGTATGACCAACTATCTCCATGAACGGTGCATTCCATATAATTTATCTATCTATTATATATATTTATATAATGAATATATATAATATATATATATAATGTTTTACATTCTTAAAGTATTAAAATCATTATTATATTAATAATATCATGAATAATAAATCAAAACGCGTATGATAAATAAAACGACTATTTCCCAAAACGTTTCTTTAACATGGAATTATCAAATGAACGGGTAATATAATGTCATAAGTGAATTATATATGATATCATAATTATTATTGTGGTTATTTTATAAGTTAATAATATTTTCAAAATCACTATACAAGGGTTTAGGACACATATGAATGAAGTCCAACATGTGGTAAGGGGTAACTTTGTCAATCTCATTTTTATTCGAGATTGTTTATTCGTAAGTATTTACTGGAGATATATTTTTCATCCATGCCCAATACTTCTAAAAAAGTATTCATAAAATATTTAATATTATTTTATTTATTTTTAAAGTCATTTTTAACCCTTTTTACTTTTAGTAATTGTTATGGAAAGTATCTTTATTTTGTTTACCAAATGAGGTACATTTTAATTTTAGAACAAAAGTATAGGGACAATATTTTTTAACTTATACAGCATGAATGGATTTTTATGATTTCAAGAAGCCATATTTCAAATAATCATACTATACAGTATTTCAATTTTTTTTCAATAAAATTATTTTCTTTTAAAATTTACCGTCATTTTGAGAAAACTAAACATTTTTGAAGAAGAAATGATATTTTCCTGAAGAACTAAATTCAGGTGTTTTATCAAAATTATTTTTCATCTACGATGAAACTGTTAAATAGGGTTCTGTTTTTATGATTTTATTTTTTTAATGATTAAATGATATTTTATATGGTTTATATTGTGATAGAATGATATTTAAGAAACCCATTTTATTTCTTGGGTTAGGCTATGATGAATGATTTGTGTTTTGTGGAACATGTAAGAATAAATTCATTATGAGATGGGTGGGACATGTATCTCCTTTCAATTCATTGGGTAAGGATTTATATCTCATTAGGTAGACATGACTGGAATTTAAAGTAACCCAGGTTGATTAATATACTTTTTCCACTATGATGGTCTTAGAAACAATTCCATAGCTACTATATAAATCATATTATGTTCTTAGTTTTTCCCACAATTCCATGTTTTATACCAAATCTATTTTTAATATGGTTAATGTTCCTTTTATTATTAATTCTTTAGAAATAAAAATATTTATTTGATGACTCATGATTTTGATGTCCAAGCATTATGTTCATGTTTTTATGCTCTTATTTTTTTGTATTTTTTTATATTTACACTTACTAAGAATTTAAGCTCACCCTTTTTAAGTTTAATTTTCCCCAGGATATAAAGAATGGTTTTAGGTAGGAAAACAAAAGTTGAAGATCATTATGGGATATGTTGAATATTCTTAACCATGTTAGATGATTATGTTACGTGTTTCGAAAGATACTAAACTAATACAGTCTTTGGGAATATATTTTTGTAATGGGTTAAATATTCCACAAAAGTGATGTAATTCCCATGTGTGTCAAGCTGGGGACTCTATAGTTGGAATCAGATCGAAGGTTTAGTAAAAATTTGGAATCTATGACACGATAAATTTAGTGAGATCCCAATAGATATTTTTAAGGATATTTCAATGGATTCCCTAAGGATAAGTCAAGTATAGGATACAATCCTAGAGTTTTTGTGATAATCACGAATAACCTAGGATTAAAAATTATATATCATTGATTGAAATATTATATGAAATTTAACTTTCTTTTGGGTTTTTAATCTCTAATATTTATTTCTAACACTTTAATTTCTGCTCATAGTCAATAACCAAAACATCATATAACATTATTAACCATTGAATGTTTCATATGATAAAATTATTGCAATAATGAAGATCAATTTCCTAATTGGAAATATTGTGAATAGAATCATGAGGATGGTACAAGTTTTTTCATACTGTTGAAGATAAAGTGATCGTGAACAACATGTGAATGGTATGTGATATTATTCAAATATTATTTTAATTAAACCTTCGAAGCTTGAGTTTGGGAAACCATAAGATCTGATTCATATTTTAGGAAATATTAAGATTATTGATCATTGTTGATGGTTTAAGAATAATGTTTGATGATTAAGGTGTATATGTTACAAATTTCAAAGATTATGTTATATGAATCATGAAATATAAAATTTTTTCTAGTAAAAGTATTTAATTAATGATTGGAAATGGTATGTTGAATATTTCTATGGAGAGGGAAAATTGATTTAAGGGTAAGGTGGTATATTTAGAGAACAGATGACTAAGGGGAAGATAACCCATAATATGTACCTTATGTTTAGATAATGATGTTTGGAAAAAGATATTCTATATTTGAATATGTAAATTGGATTATTTTAGTTTCTTGGAAACTAATTATGGATTTTCTGACAAGTGGGTTAGGCTGTCATGGATGATGTATAAAACGTTTTGGGACATAAGGAATTTATCCAAATAATTTTTTAATAAGGAAACAATAATGTTTTCATTAAGTAAATATGGAACTTTTGGTTATTATCATGAATCACAAGAATTAATTTTGAAGTCATTAAAATCATTTGAAAATGACCATCAAGATATATCATATGATGTAATGGGAATAAATAATGTCATGAACATGATTGGTACATGATGTTTATTATAGTTTTTTTTCTTACTGTGAGTTTGGATAGTAGTATTTAAGGCAATTTTTTTAAATAATATTATTTTCAGAATCTTATAATAGTATAGATTTAGAAAAATGACAACTCTCATGACGAGCAACAACCAATCACGTTAGACAAGGCTGTGGGAATCGAACCGACAACCGAAGTGTGAAATGCCTTTATCATATACCACTAGCCAACAGGAAGTCCCTGGATAGTATAAATTAGTTTTATTTTATTTTATGGGTATTATAGATGAAATATAAATCCATTTTCAGAACCATATATGATTAATCTCACTATAGGTAGACTTATGCATACTTGATAACCTGTTTTATCCTTTTTTTTTGGGATAGATGGAATGACCAATCATTCAGTCGCATGATCTGCTAACACTTCAAGAATGAAAAATTCATCTTCATTTCTATAAATAAGTGATAAAGTGGAAATTTTGGAAGGCTTGACCAATGATGATATTGTACTGAAATCATGTAATTATTTCTTCTCATGTAATTCAATTAGAGGAAAATAATCTTCAAAACCAAAAACATTATCCTAGTACATTCTCAATCGATGAATCATATGGTCCATTTAATCATCATAAATTTTTGGCAATCTGATTGTTAACTTTATCTTAAAATTATTATCTATCTCTCTCCAGCAGAAGTTGATGTTTATATTTCTCTTCTATATCCATTTTTTCGCTTCCCAAATATGTTCTCCTATGCGTAAACCTAGTGATGATTTATTTTGGGTGACCATTATGTTTCTAACTTTCCTTGTTAAAATTTTGTTTTAGTATTCCTTTTTATGATGTGTTTTTACATGAAATAATATTTCTAGTAGTAAATCATTTAAAACCCTGACGAAATTCAAGGGAAAACCCATTTTAAGGGGGGGTAGAATGTAAGACACTAAGATTTTATGAGATAAATTCATTTAATTTCATTGATGACTTTTTTTGAACAGTACGCTAAGATTATATTGCACTATATTCAACATCGTATTAGCTCGCAGTATATGAAACACTATTCTTGGCTTTGTTAAACTCAATTTCAAGTTATTTTGATAGAACTCATTTCATGCAACACTGGGTATAAATTTTTCTCTATGTATAAAGGAAATATGTTTGGATTATGTTATATGCAACACCAAAGGATGCATTCACCACATTCAACACTAACACGACTTCTGTTACATGCAAGAGAGGCCTTTTTGGATAGCATGCATTTTTTGTGATATTGTCTTTCGCTAAAAAAAGATATATTATTAAAATATTATAGAAAACTGTTTTTATGAATAGTATTAACCTCATTCTAAATTTTATATAACATTATCATTCATCATACACATTTTCTAGAAAATTATATGAGAAAAAAATCATTGTTTTGGATAATAGATTTTTTTAATGCAGTTTTACTGCCTTTTGATTGAACACCCATTTTAAATATAGTTTTTTAAAATTTTATAAGTTAAATCTGACAAAATAAACTTTTTTTTTGGAATAGGTGTATAAACATTTACTTTTTTTAATTTTTTTATTTTTCTAATAAAATTTCAATTTTAATGAATAGTGAAAATTACTGTATTTTAATTCAAAACTGCCTTTCTATATAATTTACTTATATAGGTAGATTAAATTTTTAATTGTTATTAAAGATTATTTGCATTAAATTTTTTTCATTTAATCCAATTTTTTTTTAATTAACGTAATTTCCCTTTTAAATTAGACATAAACACATGTTAATCTTTTGATAATTATTACTTTTAAAAACCCTCTTTTTGGTTTTGAAAATGAAATTCATTTTTAAATTGATTACTGAAACTTATATGTTTTGAATTTGGAAAAAAATTGATTTCCGATTTGAAATAAGGAGGTTCAAGTGATGTAAATAGTTACCTTTTATTTTTTGACATTAAGAATAGTAACTTCAGTAATTATTTTATTTTTCATGTTTAAAGGGTAAATTTGGTAAATAAGGGTAACAAAATAATATTTTAATAATATTAAACTTCCCAAATACATTCTATAATCCTATTTGATGAGATATTTCTGACCATGGGAATCCATGTGTCAATTTTGAGGCCATGTGGATTCACATGGATGTGAATATGACATTTTAAAAGAAATTATTTAAATTAAAGATAATTATAACCTAAACATATTTCTTTAATTAAATCTATTTTAATATAGGATTATATAAATGATCTCTATGTCTATAAATATTCATTATAAGATGAAAATTATTTCCTATATCATGGTATTTTATTTTTAATTTTTATACATTATATATATATATATATATTAATTTATTTATTTATTTATGACACAATTATGATGTTGTGATTACCTTGTTAATGAAAGATTCATATACATAAATATATATATATTAAAATAAATTTAATTCAAAAATTTGGATTTCATACACGAATTTTATAGGTGAAATTAGCATAATAGGGATGCTTTAATGCCTTTTGTGTGAAGAAATTAGGTTGTTATGAATTTTTAAAAAGTCATGTATGAATAGTGTCTAATGTTGACCTAATTCATAACATAAAATATAAAATAGTTTATTAAATGATATTAAATTTCTAAAAAACTAATATTAGTCCAAATTCTTAATATATGTCTAAATAGTTCATAAATAAATTTTTTTTGGGTTTTTTTACAGGATATTTTAATTACATTAACCCACAATATGTAAATAACATGATATCACTGTATGATTTAAAAAGGTAAAATAAGGTTTAATCCAAAAAAGACAAGGATAAAGAAAATATTAAAAATTTCTCAAAAAATTATTTTATAATAGGTATTATAAACAAAATCATATTATCTTATAATTAAATATGTTTTGGACCATTTTTAATATAAATAGAATTTTTTATAAATTAATATTTTGAGAGTTTCCTAAATTTCCCCTCTCCTCTCTTATAAAAGGGAACATACTCCCTCTCTCCTTCACTCCATTTTGAACCTCACCGCGTGAAAAAAACCTTCAAATTTCTCTTCTAAACTTCTCTAGTTACATACTAGAGGTTCTAGTCTTCTCAAAAGACCAACTCTAGTGCCCAAAGTGGAAATTTAAAGGAGGGGTTTCGAGGATGAGGTAATCTCTTCTACTGATTCATTGAAATTATTTTATACTAATACTTACACTAAATTAGATGAATATTTCTAAATTAATACCATAAGTATCACTAATATAATTATACATTATTATACATATGAAACAAACCTATTTCACCTTCTATCCATCCTACGAAAAACTAAATCATCGCGCATGTGTACGTACGACTTACCATCTCTATGTCATTGTGTAATCTATTTGTCACTACCACCTTACATGGATCTGTATAATGGTGGAAATAAAAAATATGATTATTATAACAAGATACTAATTCTGATATATTATACACCACCCACTTCAATACCATTCAATAATTAAGGTAATGATATTGTTGATTGTGCATGTGTATGACTTACCATCTCCACAACGCTATAAGATTCATTCCCCACATTAACCATTCAAGAATGATTATGAATTATATATGATAAAAAAGGATTGAATTATATGATATAATAATGGTACTTGATTTATGTATATATATATGTGTGTGTGTGTGTGTGTGTGTGTGTCATTAACATTGTCCAATTCAATTCCATAAGGAAACAGAAACAATGTTGATGCGTATGTACGGCTTACCATCTCCATGAACAGTGTATTCCATTTCATTTATCTAGCTATTATATATATTTATATACTGAATATATATGATATATAAATCACTATGTTACTTTCTTAAAGTAATTAAACCACGATATTATTATTAATATCAATAATAACCACTCTAAACACATTTAATAAAAAATGATTGTTACCCAAAATGTATCCTTAACATGGAATTGACAAATGCATAGGTAATATAAAGTCATAAGTGAATCATATATGACATCATAAATATTATTAAGGTTCGTTTTCAAGTTAATAATATTTTTAAACACACTATATATAATTTTCAGACACATATGGAAGAAATCGAACTTATGTTATGGGACAACTTTTTCATTCTCATTTTTATCCGAGATTTCTTATTTGTATGTATTTATTGGTGATATATTTATCTTCGATATCCATTTATTTAAAAATGTTATCATAAAATTTTTAATATTAATCTATGTATATATAAATTTATTTTTACCCCTTTTTAATGTTTACTATGTTGTGTGGAAGGAATATTTCTTTTCTTTACCATACGATTTACTTTTTGACTTTTCTGACCAATGAATGAGGAAAATGTTTTTTAACATATACAACATGAATATATTTGTATGGTTTTTTGAAGCCTAATTTCCATGACTCATCCTATAAATAGTTGTAAAGTTAATTTTCAAAAAAAATCATTTCTTTTTAAATTGCGCAGCATTTTGATAGAAGAAAATGTTTTTGAAGACGAATGGATATTTTCCTCAATAACTAAGTTCAAGTGTTTTATCAAATTTATTTTCCATCTATGATTACACTATTAAATAGGGTTATTTTTCTATGATTTTATTTTTATAATGATGGAATTATCTTTTATATGGTTTATGTTGTTATGGAATGATATTTAAGAAACCCATTATATTTCTTGGGTTATGCTATGATGAAAATTTTATGTTTTGTGGAACACGTAAGAATGAATTCATTATGATATTGGTGGGACCAATATCTCCCTCCAATTTATTGGGTAAAGATTTATATATCATGAGATAGACATGAATGGAACGATAAGTATAACTGATTCAGTAATGGACTTTGTCTACTATGATGGTCTTGGATATAATTCCTTAGCAACAATGGAAATCATATTATGTGCTTATTTGTTTTACACAATTCTAGGTTTTATACCAATGTTATTTTATCATGGTTAATGTTACATTATGATTTATTCCTTACAAAATTACAATACGTATTTCATGACTCAATATTTTCATGTTTAATATTTATGTTCATGTTTTTATATTCAAATGTTTATGGTTTGTTTTGTGTTTACCCTTATGGAGCATTTGAGATCAAACATTTTAAGTTTTATTTCAATAGGATATAACGAAAGGTTTTATATTGGGAAAAAAGTGGAAGATCTTTATGGGAGATGTTCAAGGTCTTTAACCAAGTTAGATGAGTATCTTCTGATTTTTCGAAAACACTAAACTAACACGGTCTTTGGGCATATATTTAGTGTTAATTATTAAATATTCTGAAAAATAGATGTCATGTCCATGTACATTAAGCTGTATTCTCTGCATTAATTCTTCTGATAATCTATATTAGAATAATCATTCTAAATTTTCTGCACTAACCAAATCATCGATTTTAATTAAAATCCAAGAAATATCCCCAAGAATTTTGATATGAATTAAAAAAAAATAGGGGAAGTAGAGAAATCTCAAGGTAATTAGATATATTATATTTATTTGTCCATAATGGTGTAAATACATGGTTCATAAATATATTTATCACCTAACAGAAGCATATATACATTGATGAAAGTAAAACTCATATATTGATAGTAGAAGTTGGCTGACAGTAGAAAAATACAACCAACATATGAAATTTCCGTCTAATGGTGGAAGTATTACTCTAATTAAATACATGTATATTTTTAAAGTAGAAATACTTTTTATGATGGTATAAGACTCTAACTGACAGTAAAAGGATACTTCAAGTAGTAATTTAACTTATTTGAGAAGTTTTAATAGTTTTTCTGATTGTTGTTGACTTTTTCGGATTGCAGAATTATCCTCCAGATATAATAATGTTTAAACTAATGGTAGAATACATCAATTTTCAATATAAATATTGAACTAATTGTAATAGGTTTTAAATAGTAGAATTTATATAAATTCTATAATTATAATGCTCTATAATTCAACACATAAACAGTTTGTGATCAATTAAGTAGGATTAACAAGAATTAGAATAATGTTTTTTAATACTGATCCAATATATTCCATTGATTTTATATATATCTATTTCATTAATTCTCGGTGTTATTTCCATATATTTACTATATATTGACTAATTTCGCTCCAAGAAAAAAAATTAGGTTAATTGTATAAGATTTATTAAATTAAACACATGAATATTGAGTAAAATGTACCTTTATCCATATATCTCTCTTTATAATGAGTTTGATGTCCATGTCCCTTTGAAAAAAAAGGTTTTCATATAGAAGAGTTGCAAATGATTTGCATCTAGTCATTTTAAATTAATTGTATGCCATTTTATTTTACTTTGTTTTAAATTACACTAAATATATATCTTTTTCCCTTAAATCCACATTCTAGTAACCTTATTTATAGCACCATGATATTTAATTTCAAAAGCTTTGGATGTAACACACTAATAATTATAGATCAATTGAATTCATAGTCCCACAAAAAGCAAATAATAAACAGAAAAAATAACGATTATATAGATACCATACTGTCAAACATTTTGATAGAAATAGTGAACTATGTTACATCAAATGAAACCCCTTTAAACCATTGAATCTTTTAATTTCAGGATTTTTTGATGTGCTACATGTTTCAATTCAAAGATACTATGATACAACTTACACCTCAGGTCTTCATTCTAATATACCATGAAACTACTTGAATATTTCATATATTATTATTCCACCATATCACTATGAAGGAACATGATATTATCATCAATTTTCCCTAATCACAAATCATTAATATAAAAATATCTCAACATTATCTGAAAGGTAGTGTGTTTCAATATGGAAAAAATTATCTCAAATAAATCAAATCCTTCTTTTTGTTGAAATCCTTTCAATACCTACCATGATGTATATATTTTACTTATATTACCTTATTCTTTCAATTGTAAGAATATTTAATTCCCTAATGATTTATTTCCCCTTGGTAATTCTCATGAAACCCAATTCTAATTTGAGTGTAATGATTTTATTTCCTCCTTCATAGAAAACATCCACTTTTGGAAATCAACAAGTGAATTCACCACTTATGGACTCTCATGTTCTCCTCAAATAGTCAGAAATAATTATTTGAAATTAGGGACATATCATTCAATAATTAATATGACACTAAAAATATCATTATTCAATAAGTGAAAATTCTTATTTTGATTCTATTTATTCTAATTCCATAAGATCCAACATAGGGACTACTAATGTTCTGGTCCTTATCTCAATATATCCTGGCTATTTTTTTATCTTCTACAAACCTATTTTCTGGATTCCATAAACCAATATCTATACTTTTTGGAACTTGAATACTCCTAGTATTCACATTTAGATAAAATTTTACCTACTTAGTGGATTATTTTAGATCAGCTTCCACATATTCCTTGTTGTAGTTTATATACAAGACCCTCTCATTAAAGTTCACATTATGAGATCTTATTACCTTTAAAATATTTTATCCTAGAGTCAATATCTAAATTTATTATCCTCATATCCAATGAATATGGAATTTTTGCCCATAGCTTCATGTATGTACTTTCCCTTAGAATATATTTGATCATTATATATATATATATAATATTTCAAACAAGGAAGTTTTTCCTCTTATTTTGACCATAAATGCTATGGAATATCTAGTAATAATATTTATAATAGACCACAATTAAATACTTATAGAACACAATTAAGTGATTCAACCAAAATTTTGTTAGGAAAACCAAAAATCTATCTTTGCTTCACGCATTCTCATTCATCATTATATTCATATATTTATCCAAACTATTTTTTATGATGTACCAGGAATATTTTTCTCAAGTTTTATTCACTTATTCCTATAGTAGTGTTTGAAATCCTATATATTATATTCAATATCATTATCTGACCTAAATCAATTAATCCTTCTTCCCGTATCCCTTATATCCATAATTTTCCATTAGATGAAATGGTAAAATAATTCAAGATTGTGCTTCATAAAATATATCCAATTTTCCCCATAAAATCATAAATTAGAGTGAAAAGCTAAAGGAACGACTATGAGATGATACTTGATTTGGTCTCCATACATCTAAATGATCACATTCAACCTTCTGACATGGATTCTTTCTGGAATTCATGTTAAATGAAACATTATTCTCCTTTCATTCTATGACACTCTAATAATTTTCAACATCATTATGACGGAACTTCATTACACCTTTTTTAAATAACATTCATTTTCTTCTCACTAAGATATCTTAAATGATAATGTCCCAAAAAAAGACTTTCAATAATTTTTTTTCTAATCGATCGTCCATATGATCTTATGGTCATATATATGGTCTTATCTTTAAAACCTATACTAAAAAAAACCATTTATTTTCATACAACATTATCTATACTGTTATTAAATGTTGTAACATATAATTATTTATCTATCTTTGTAACAAAAAAGATATTTTTCCCTAAACCAAGGATATGTTCAAATTCTATCAAATTCATCATCAAACCATTGAACATTAGGATATTCATTTCACCGATTCTAATAATATTTATTTTCTCACTATACACCAAGAATTAATTGTTGAATATTTAGGATACAAATTTCTCTACAGACCCTTGCTCTATTGTAGAATAGAATGACTCTCCAGAATCAACCACACATGACTCTAGAGAATCATGAACACTTAATATAAATTTGTTGTATTTTAAAAAATTGAAACAATTAGAACATTAAGAAATTTAATTTCTCTATCTTACCTTCTTCTCATTGTGATAATTTTTGGGATTCTACCTCTTACCACAGTTCCAACAAGTAGGTCCATGTTAGGTAGACTTACCTCTACATTCATCTCTATAATTTTTTTCTTATTTCCTACTGATATTCCGGATTTTTTATAATCCTCTATAATCTACATGTAATGTCATTTTTATAGGTTTTATCTCTTGAGTTTTTCATTCAAGATTATTTTCTTGAAATATTCAATGACTAAGACTATTTTTCATGTTGAATTAATGAAAATACATATTATATTTTCTAGACACTCTTATAGAAATGATCGAAAAATAATTAAAAATAATCAACTATAAAAGTGACATTTATGAACATGATCTGACTCTATCTCATGTTAAAATCATTCACATGTTATTGAACAGTGATTCTTTATGAGAATATCATAATGAAAAACCTATTAATCATAAAACCTTATTTAAAGATGTTAATTTTTCAAAAATATTTGTTAATATAGTCATCCATTCATAGATTATTATTGTGTCCTCAGTGATGAAAAGAATATTTATTTCCAATTTCATTATCAATTCTCTATGTTATTTACAATTTATCCATTAAAATTTTTCTATATATATTTTATATGGATTGAGTCAAATTAATGGAACATATAAATCCATTTGGATAAGATAATATTCTATACATATCCCTCAAAAGTGTAAATCCCTTATTTTTAAATTATTAACCTTGCTATTCAAATATTTTTATACCATTACACTAAAAAAACAAAAATCCAAAAAAAATTAATGATGATAAATTATAAAACTAAAATTAATATATTTGAGTTTTCTTAAGAGAAACCCCTTTTTTGAACCATGATTTCATGCCACATATTGGAATTTTCTTCAAGAAAAAAAGCTTAATTTTCCAAGATTTAACCTACCAGGTATTGGATTTATAGACTAACCAAATGTTCATCACTACTAGAGTAGATGAACATTGTAATTTCCAAACTGAAAAAAAGAAAATATTTCGATTTTATGGTGTTAGGGAATAACCTAAATCCCCACACATAAGTCACTCGAAAAGAAGACAAATCTATATACAAAAATATAATGTTAAATTTAAAAATTAAATAACATTTTGGTATTACAAGGTATATATTTTTGTCCTATATCCACTAGAGTCCACAATAATGATGTTATTCCTTTAGATGTATAAATGATCCAACTATTAATTTCTAGCAAGGTGCATTACACATATCATGTAATAACAATAAAACTCATGATACACTTTGGTAGGTAGTGTCAACACATATTAACAGATAATTTTAATTGGACATTCGGTTTGAACTAACTTTATGCTTTCATTGGTCATCAATTATTAACAATAATGAATGTCAGTCGGTAATAGAAATAATCAAGGAGATAAGAAACTTCAGGTAAACTGAACAAATCCCCAATATCACAAGTAATTATTGTAATTACTATCCACCTTATTTTTAACTCCTTAAAAATTTATTATGATAGTCTTTATATTAATTAGAAGTCTCAATATACCCTTATAAACATTCGAATAACTAAAAAACAAATTAAGAAGAACTTATAATGAGGACATGAAGGGGATTCACAATCCTAACAGATATCACCCAAAAAATACAATAATAGAGTATAAGAATTGATAAAAAATATTTTTCATCCATTCCATGAACAAAAATAGAGCATTAGTAATCTTGAAATGGATAATATAATATTTTCAATAAATATAACATCTCAAGAAATCTATCATTGAAACATATTCATGATTTACTCGTAGGTGATGGGAACCTATGAAAAGGTCCATTTTATAAAACGATAATACACCCATGGTTTGTGTTTATATTTTTCTAATAAAATAACAGTTTGTCTTATAACATACACCACACACAACAATGGTCTTAAAAATAGTCGAATAATATTTATATATAACTCTTAAAACATAGTCATTGGGTTGGATAGTGTGTATATGAATAACCAACTGGTGAAATATATGTATGATGATACTTTATTAATAAAAAATTACTAAATAAATAAATTTAACATTAATCTAATTTTTTAATAAGGAGAAGAATATGAATAAATTCATTTCATTCCTTAAACATACTTTTATTTACAAAAATGTGTTTTATGTATTTTATACATGGGTAATTAGAATAAATTTACTATAATTTTAGAATTATTTTTTAGAAAATGATATTTTAAATAAAAATATAAAAATTATTTTGTTGTTAATGATTTCAGGTTTTTCTAAAAAGACATATTGTTTTGGGTGAATAGTAAAAAATACTGATTTTAGTGAAAACTATCATTTCATTTCATTGAATCATGTAATTTATAATAACCATATTTTTTCAATATTTCATTAAATTAAAAAATATATATATTTTTCATTAAATATATTCTAATTAATTCCACATTTATAAACATTACATTTCATTTCGGTATAAGTTTATTTCTATGCATAAAGATGCATTTTTCATTAATTTATTTGCTGTATTTTTTATAAATACATTATATTAAATTTTTACGAATTCTATAAATTTAATTAGGAAACAAGGATTTTATATTTTTAATTAGGAGTAATCATTTTTTAAAATAGGTCACTTTTTCAATAATTAAAAGTAATTATTCTAGAATATTATCGTCATATTAATGGGTAATGTATGTTAATTAAGGTTAAAAATATGATATAAGTTCAAAAAAATAAACCAAAAACCATACATTACTTCATTATATGAGTTAAATTTTACAATAACCGTATTAAAATTTAAAATATATCATTTCGGTTCCAAATTGTATTGTTTATGGCCTTTTATATTATTTTATGTTATGTTAAATTACTGAATATCATATTCTTTATTTAAATATCTCTAAAAAATTGATAGGGATAATAAATATATCAATGGTTCTAAATGGTTAATTTGAAAATGAATAATTTTATTACGATATAAATTTATCTTTAATAGTTTTTAGACAATATAATTACCTTTAACGATTACGCAATGTCGACCCAACGTTTGTGCATGTGGTAAATAAAAAAATAAAAAATAAAATATTAATACTAATATATATTAGATGTATTACGGTAGCCCAAATTTTTATTTAAAAATACAAATGAATGTTTTAATTTAATGTATTTTATATAAAAATTCCACTTTTATATTGATTCCGTTAAATTCAAGATATGTGAATAGTCCTAAAAATGGAAATAAATGGTATTTAATTTATAAAAATTATGTTCAAATAATTATAGGATTATAAAGACATTATCATGAAATAAGTAAATGGGAATTTTTTGATCTTATCATTCATGGTTCATTTATTTTATAATTTTTAATTTAAAATTACTTTTAAGACTTTAATGGAGTGATAGTTTTATTAAAATTATTAAGATTAAATAAGGACAACAAGGGGATGAAAATATTTGGTTTAAAATGAAACCTAAAAATTTCTAAAATTTATTTGATGATTTTATTTCAACATTATACACCTGACATTCTGTTCTTAATTAGTTTTTGATCTGCTTTAAATGTGTTGTAGAAATATTATATATTCATATTTTTTTATTCACACGTTTCCCACCCACCTCACCTATAAAAGGGTCCCTAATATCCACTCTTATTCAAAAGGATTGAGCCACTTAACATATTCAATGCCTAAAAAATATATTCCTAGATTCCATCCTTGCATCCTTGATATTTTATTATTTCCCTAATACCCTCATAATAAGGATTATTTTATAATCCTATGGAGGATTCTAAATAAGAGTTATAACTATTAAGAGAGTTATTTCATTTTATTCTTTCTCAAACCACCATCAAATATCACCTAAAAATATATCATTAAATAATTATTGTGTAGAATAAATTAATTTTTTATTTTTTTGATATCGAGTCATTCATGAAAATTTATTTCTATCATATAAAATATGAAATCGTCACTTATACATACATATAGACCACTTTATCAACAAGGTGGGGTAATTTTGATTTCCTCAATGATTTATATGCATTGTAATAAGGATGAAATTAAATTGTAATGGTTATATTTATTAAAAAATTATGTTAATGGAATTATTATATATCATCTAACACCTTACCCTTCATATATTGGAAAATGACAATGTCTCTCAGGGTTAGGTGTGGACTACCATCTTTTTGTTGTGATATAATTCATTTTTAAATTACCACAGTGAATATATGATTCTATAACTAAAAATAATGAAGAAAAATTTCATTTATAAAATTATTTAAATTATGGAGGATATGAAATCATTTAGTAAATCAATTTATAATAGACAATATTTCAATGTAATTTTCAAGTAATTGACTAAACAACCTTAACATGTAAATGTAATCAATAACTATTAAATAAATTTATTTAAAATTATTAAAATAAGATATTTAATAATTTAATAATGATTGAAAAGGTTACTAAATAATTTATTTTATATATTTATATTCATTAAATAGGGATAACATACAAAAATTAATAAAATCAGACCTGAGGTAATGGATTTTTGTTACAAAATCAATTTATTTTGGGATTGGTCATATTCAAATATTATTAGGGAAAATAATTTGATCCAAATCTCTTAAAATCTATATATATTATTCTCCACTAATTTTTTAGTTCACATTTTTATTTTTATTTTTCTATCCTATTTTATTATGATTAAATATTCAGTGGCTTGTTTGGGTATTTCATTTAATAAATAGTGTATTAATTTTTTTCTTTCAACATCTTTTTCTTGCATTTCAATGTTCTTTTGGATATTACAAAAATATTCATCTTTATACACCAATGATTATTTGAATTCATTTTCAACCATATATTACTTTCTATTATGTTTTTTAAAATTGATCTTCATTTCATTTTTTTATGAGGTACTTTTTATATTTTAACAAAATTGTGAATATAATATTTTATTAAATATTCACCACATAAATGGAATTCCATATTGTGATAACTATTATTTTAAATAACGATTTCATTTCAAGTGTTGAAATTTATTTTCACTTAAAAAGTTTTCTCGGTACTATGGTTATTTTTATTTAAAATAATATCAAAAGATAAAGTGTTGTTTTATAATTAGAAAGAAAAAAACCTAAAAGTGATTTATAAAATTGTTTTTTAAAAAAGTTATAATGAATTTATATTAATTATTTTTCACATTTTATTATTTATATAAAATAGTTTTTTATAAAACCGTCATTTCTACTTAATCTATGTAATTTAATAACCATTTATTGATTCATATATTACAATTTATTTTGAGATCATTCAAATTATTTTAATCATTATTTCTATCACTCTCCATTAATAATTAGAAATTATTTTTCTCCTTCATGTCAATATTTTCAATATCATCAATGAATCCAATATTATTTTTATTCATTTGATGATGTTTAAACCATATATTATAATATTTAGTTTATATTATTAGATAAAATAATATTAAGAATATTATTTCATTGACTTTGGGAATATTTCTTATTCTTGATTAAATACAGATAGATGTGGATTTATATGGAATTTTGAGAATGAATTTTATAGATAATTAAATATATGAAAAATTAATATTATGTGTATGTGACATATTTTTCCCAGTTATAGATTGTCTCTGAATGCATAGAAGGGTCTCATAAGACAAAACATCTAACCAAATTAGTTGGTTAATCGATGTATATTTACTCATACAATTAATGTGTCCAGGTAATGTCTTTGACGGAATGATTCATGATATGCTGCATTCATCTTTTTTGATAAGATAATGAATTTAGAAAATTACACAATTATTTTTTTAAGAATAAAATTGTCATTATCCATGTGATTTATATGTTGAAATATACCAATTTATGTCTTTTAAACTCTTATTTTCAATTAAATGGAATGTTTTTTTTATTATAAACTATTTTATATTAATGATTCCTTGATTATCATGATAGATTCCACTTTATGAATCTCTTACTTATACACCCTTTATTTGTTTCCCTTTCCCTATGATTTCAATAATAATTCTTTTAAATATCATTAAGGATGTAATATTTTTTTATTCAGTATTTTTTTCCAAATATAATATGGAAGACACGTATATATATAGTTTACCAATACAGATAAACTTTTTGATTAATTATGGTGAAATCCATTTAATCATGTACCAATTGGATAAGTCAAAAATAACTCTAGTTTTCTAGATTCTGTGCATCATTATTTGGTATCAAATTTTGTTTAAAAGTAACCTTGTAAATTAGATTTTAGATTTACATATCTAACATGAGTATTTTGTTAATCCATTATAGTATTCAATAACTTTTTATGAATTTTTATTTCATGTATCAACATCCATTATCCAATTGGGATAACTATGTGAGTTAAATTATTTAGTGTTGAAACTAGTTGATGTAATTGAATTTAAATACATGGTCAATGTAAATATTTCCATTCATTTTACTCTAATACAGTATGATTTATAGTTGATCCAATCATGCATATATTTGGGAAACGGACTGAGTTTATGATAAATATCCTTACCCATATTGAGAAACCAAGTAAAATCGAATCTATATTGAATAATATTTCTATTATTTATATACAACTATCTTCAGTTATGAAAAACAATATGATCCAAACTGAATTTACAAACAATATGAGAAAAGGTAATTTTCATTAATTATTAGGTGATAATGATCATGGATGTAAATAGATTCTAAATCCCACAATTTGATAGAATGGAAATAATAACATCAGTTCATGCTTAATGAGAACATGGTTTTGTTAATAGTGTTGAAAAAAGTTTATCATGATCATTATATCAAAGGCAGGGAAAAAGTTATTAATGTATAATGCTTTAACTATAAACTGATACAAACATACAAAAACCAACTCTTCATGAATAAAGGATTACCCTGATAATTGTTTTATGGTATTTATTTATCATATCATGAGATACTCTAAGCGTTATATTAGACTCAATTGAGAACTATTATTGATGCATTTAGTGGAAAATGAATTAGATGAATAATTCAACAAATGTGAATGTCAATTATAGGAAGTTTCATTTTTTTGGTAATCGTAACACAATGGATGGAATATGTATTTATATATATAAGAAAAAATGAAATTGATGTATGACCCTAGTGTGTGAGTGTTACCTTATGGATTTGAGTTTAGCAATGTTATGATTAAATTAGATAATATATGATTATTATGTAGTGGAATTTATCAATAGTATTTTGTGATGATTATTAAGAGAAAACATCAAATGGGTTTTTTAATAATATTTATCTTTATTTAAAATTTATAATATTTTATTTTTGGGAACATCTGTTGAATTGAATGTATCACACAAAAATGTATATTTTTATGAAAAATTTTATAATGGATCGGGGTTTTGTGGTCCATTACATGGTGAAAATATGATTTTGGGGTGTTATGGGTGGTCTGGAAGGCCATCCCAGCTTCTCGGTGAAGCTTAAGACTCCTACCGGTAGCCTCAGCCAACCTGTAGCTTGGTCTACGGGTAGACCAAGCCTACCGGTGACCTCTCCATGAGTTTTCTAGTACCGCCACCTTTTTTGGGTGAATTGGTTTTTAAACCATGTTTTGACTCCTTTATTCCTGTTTTAAATCCCATTAATGGTGTTTAATTAAATTATTGGTGAGGTACCCTCTTTAATGAAAAACCATGCGTTTCGGTCATTCCTTTAACCACATTTTCAAAAACGCCTCTCGTTGCCTTTGAGGAGTCCTTCCTTGGTTAAAGAGGTGTGCTTCGGTTTTAACAACCCCGAAGGGCGGGGACCTTTTAAGTTAGATGTGTGGGGTGGCACAGCCGTGTGGTCAACCCATGATTCCGCTTCTTCCGCGGTTTCGAGTTTTTCTCCATATCTTAATGATCTTGGGGATGCTGTATCTCCTCCTTTATAACCTAAAGTATTCTCTTCTCCCTAGTTTCTTTTTTGTCTCTATCACCCTGTGCTTGGAATACCCTTCCTCCGGACGAGTTGTACCTACGGGATGTTTTCCTTGATTGCATTATGTGGAGTCCCTACTACTCCAGATTTCCAATTTCCACTTGAGGACTTAACGTTGATCCTTGATCAATCAGGTAGGATCTTACCTTTGTCTCTCCTCCTTGTGTATCATGCGGGGTGGGTGTTCTATGGTTCCCACGAGGCACTTAATCAATTATGTAATGAAGGTAATAACCAGTTAAATAACGGGGACGAGGAAGTTTGTTAACGTTGTTATATGTTTTTTTACCCATGTTTTTCCTATGATGTTGTCATGAATTTATTGGGATTAGCCCTATTTAAAATCACGTCCGTTGGGGGCCTTTGTGTGCGTATCTATCCTATGCTCTGTTTTACACATCGTCTGGTGAATGGGAATCATGTATGAATCAGTTAAACACTTAAACTCGGATGTGGAATATGAATGCCCATAACCTTCTGTGATCACCCCAGTTGAATTAAATAATATAAAATAATTAATTATTAATGTTGGGATGGTTCAGTTATGAACTGGGTGAAGGGGGGATGTGCTTTTTTTATGGGTGAACAGCGGGGCTGTGAATGGTGTGGTTGGAATGGCATGAGTTATTGTGTGGTCGTGGTGGTGTTTGGCAGTAGGGATGCAGGTTGGGTTGTGAAAATGAATAAAAGTGGAAAGTAAATAATGAGCTAGGTGGGATGGTAATGAATTAATGTATCGATAACCAAGGGTTTGTAGGGTTTTTCATTGGTTCCAGTTTTTTTGAGGGTTTCCACTGATCCCACATTGATGTTGTTATTTACCAGAGAACCAGGTGTGAATGATTAAATATCCCGATGAATTTCCTTCCTGTTTTATTTTTGTTTCATCTGTGATTGTTCCTGTTAGTTTCCCATTAGTGAAGGGATTAACTCATACTAAACTGTTATGAAATGATAACTTGAATAGGGAAACTAGGAATTGTTTGTTGTGTGCCTGTTTTTCTAAGGCAACAGTGCTTGGGCGCCTGCTTGAATCTCTTTGAGGAGATATAGGTTGGGCTAAGTGTTGGTATATATATCTGTAACTGTATGTTTTGTGTCTAGTCGCACCCCACCCATGTGGGAACTTAGTGTCGGACACCCCATCTCATGGGGAAGGGTGTTTCCCCCAAAATACTCTTCTTCTTGTTCCCTCTTCCCTAGGCTATGATGGATGGAGGTGACCATACACCCAAGGCTCTTTGGGTAGGTTTTTTTAGTGTCTTGTTAGCCTGGGACTATTCGGGAAGGTTGTTTTCCCAATAATCTTCGGGATGAGGCCAAGGTGTTTTCGGGTAGTGGTTCTGGTTATGGTTTGTTTTCCTAGGTGTCTTCGAGATGAGGCCCGGGTGTATGCGGGCAGGGATGTGTGGTTGTGAGGCCCAGGTGTATGTGGGTAGGGATGTGTGGTTGTTAGGCCCAGGTATGTGCGGGCAGGGATGTGGATGGTTTTGAGGCCCAGGTGTGTGCGGGCAGGATGAGCGTGGTAGCGTCAGGACGTTTTACGTTAGGGATGACCAGCTAGCTAGTGGGGGAAGTAGTGGTGTTGGGTACCCAACTGTTTTTCTCTTTACTATTTTCTTACTGCTTGTGTTATTTTGTGAGCATGGCTGGTGAGGTGGGGTGGATAGATTCCTTGATAGATTATGTTTCTTCTGCTTCTCATGGGACTTTAGGACGTCTCCCCTCTTGTGCACGAGAGCATTAGGCTTTCCTACTGAGTATAATTTGTATTCTCACCCTACGTTTACATTCATGTTTCCAGGAGGGCTTTGGAGGCCGTGTGGGACCTTAATAGTCTGGACATTAGAGTTACTGTTGGTCGCTGTTGAATTCTTCTTAGGCTTTTTCCTATATTGTTGGGTATTTTACTCTGGATTCCTTGTACTTTGTTCAGTTTTATTATTAAAACATGCATGTAGTTAGTTTTTTTAACTTGAGTTTTCTATACTTGGTGGTGTTTGGTGTTGATTCATTATTTTTACCAATGTTGGTTAACTAAAAAGTATAATGCCTCCCATATTGTGAAAATGTTATACCCTTGGCGCTAGTCGCCACTCCGGGGCATACTGGAGGCAGGACTCGGGGGTCATTATCTCTCCTTCAACTTAAAGAAGGAAGGGCTAGGAAATCTTTTGTCCCTTCCCTCCTTTCGGTGCAGGCGGGTCGTGACAGAATGGTATCAGAGGCGAGGTTGAGGGATTGGATGGAGTCTGGAGTTAGGCACAATTATGATTGCATGGGATGGTAGGGAAACAATTTTTGGTGATCTTGGTTTGTGAAATGGACCAGGGAGGACTGTCTAGGAAAAAAGATTTTAGGGCCCCCCGTGATCTGATGGAAGGACTCTGAGCCTATCAAAAGACCAAGTGAGACTACATTTATTACAAGGTAGAGACCCTAGGGAAGGTACATGCATCATACTGATTGTGTTTTTAATTGATTTGGGGCACCATGGGGAGAAAACAAAATTAATAATAATAATAATAATTCCCTCTCTACTTGGGCTTAGGCATTCTTTTGTTACCTTGCAGCAATGGCACTCAGACATTATCCATGAGAGTCTTGGATGGTTGAGGCCCAGTGGATTGTGGAAGTTGACCGGCATAGGGTTGACCGAGATGAGGAGGACGACTTGTGGCAGAGGACTCAGCGCTCTTTCCAGTGAAAACCCCTCGAAAAGTACGAGGGAAGCGTTTCTGACTCACTAACAGAGGGATGGCTCAAGAAGCTAGCCATCACCGTCTCTCTAATCCATGATTCAAAGGAGTACTGGGTTCTGTTGGCTGTCAGTCAGCTGAGAGGAGTAGCGCGTCAGTGGTGGACGCTTTTCCTGGGAGATAAGACAGAGGTAGAGGTTACATGGGCCGGTTTCGATAAGTAATTTTGTGAGGAGTTCCTCTCCTCTTTGGCGAAGGATGAGAAGAGACAGGAGATGCTCTCCCTTCAGCAGGAAAGCATGTCAGTGAGGGAGCTAGGGATCAAGTTCAATGATCTCTTGTGCTTTTCCCCGGATCTCTTTCTGGATCAGGAGTTTCAGGAAAGATGGTTAGATGAGGCACTACGTCCTTCTCTTCAGTACGTTTTCACTCCCTTCACTCTTCTAATGTACCTAGTAGTATATAAGAAGGCCGAGATAGTAGAGAGGATGCACTCGAAGGGAGGCACACCATGAGAGGGGAACCATATTAGTTCATCAATGGGGAAGGCGGCCAGCATTAGGTCTCCAGTGACAGGGCCTTCCAGGTTTTAACAAGCTGGGATTAGGCCTCATCAGTTCCAGTCTCAGGATTCTGGCCCTTGCCCATTTTCCCCAGGTCCAGGAACAATGTGTTTCTCTTGCAGAGTTTTCGGGCACATCCAGTGCAGGTGTATGACTCATGCTCCGCATGGTGGAGGTGGGAAGTTTTAGCACCCATATCAACATCATCTGTTGCCGGTGAGGCCTTTCCAACAGCAGAAGCATGCCCCTGGCCCTCCGAGGGACGACCTTGTGGGAGGAGACCGACACCAAGGTGCTCATCAGGGTCCTCGACTAGGGCATGGTCGGGAAGGTGGTAGACAACAGTGAGGAAGAGGAGCTGGGTGTGGACAGTTGCACGTCGCAGAGTTAGTGGCTCCAGCTGGATGAGAGGTTGTTCGAGGTATTATCAGTTTATTTAGCACCTTGTTTCTTCCTTGTTTGATTTGGGAGCTTCTCACTCCTTTGTTATGCCCAAATTATCCCATGCTCTGGGTCTAGATTCCGAGAGACTTTTTGTGATCGTAGTGTTGAGAACACCATTTGGGGGGTCAGACCAGCGTATCATACTTTTTCTGGGGATGTAGACAGATGTTCGGACTGCATTAGTCTAGTGGAGACCTTATTTCATTGCAGATGCAGAAATTAGATTTCATTCTAGGAAACGACTGGTTATTCTTCGTGCATTCCATCATCGACTGCTATCGGAGAAGGATTGAATTCTCCAACGAGGATGGATGACGTGTGGATTCTCATGGGGAGCGTATTTATCAGGTGAAGAGTCGACATGTGGAGTCACACCTTTCAATGCTTGATGGGGTGTCAATGGAGTCGGGGGACTCAAGAATGATGGATGTCCCAGAGGTCGTAAAATAATTCCCCTATGTCTTTCCCGATGAGGTTGTGACTCAACCCCCTTGACGTGACGTTGATTTTGGGATAGACTTATAGCCTGGTGCCCGCCCGATCACGATGGCTCCATATCAGATGGAACCTTCTGAGTTGCGGGAGTTGCAGACTCGGATTGAGGATTTGATGGAGAAGGGCTTTGTTCGACCCAGCATGTCAATGTGGGGTGCTATAGTTTTGTTCGTAAAGAAGGCAGATGGTAGTCTACGACTGTTCATAGACTACCGGAGGTTGAATCAGGTGACGGTCAAGAATAATTACCCCCTCCTAAGGATATATGATCTTTTTGAACAGCTGAGGGGAGCATGTTGGTTCTCTTAGATCGATCTGCGGTCTGGATACCACCAGTTGATAATGAAGGAAGGTTATATCTTGAAGAAGGCTTTCATGTGCAGATATGGACACTTTGAGTTCGTTTTCATGCCGTTTGGCATTACGAACGCACCAGATATGTTCATGTACCTCATGAACTCTGTCTTCCAAGAGTTTCTGGACCAGTTAGTTGTGGTGTTCATCAGCGACATCCTTATCTACTCAAGATCAGAGGAAGAGAACGTTGATCATCTTAAGGTAGTTTTGGGGGTCATTCAACACCACCATATTTATGGGAAACTATCTAATTGAAGGTTATTAACACGAGAAGTACATTTCCATGGACATGTAGTGTCTCATAAGGGAATAGCTGTAGACCCGTCGAAGGTCGAGGCAGTCGTTTCATGGGCAGCACCCAAAATGTGGCAGAAGTTCATAGTTTTCTGGGTTTGGTAGGCTATTACCGGAGGTTTGATACAGACTTCTCTCGAGTTGTAGCTTTGTTGACAACTTTGACTAGGAAGGACCAGGCCATCGTGTGAAGCGACCAGTGCCTGGTAGATTTTGGCTACCTAAAGGAGAAGCTGGTTAGTGATCGAGTACTCAAATTACCAGAGGAAGGGGTGTTGTTTGAAGTTTTCTGCGATGCTTCTGGCCTTGGTTTGGGATGTGTGCTGATGCAGCAAAGAGGATTGATCTCATATGGTTCTAGGTGGTTACGTCCTCATATGCGTAAAAATGCCATCCTTGATCTGGATCTTGCGGCCATGGTGTTCTCATTGAAGTTGTGGCGGCATTATCTCAACGGAGAGCGATTTGTGGTCTTCTCAGATCACAAGAGCTTTTGTTATGTCTTTTCCTAGTGGGATCTGAACTTGCAGCAGTAGAGATGGGTTGAGTTCTTCCAAGACTAAAGCTTCAAGATCTCTTATATTGAGGTCAAGGGTAATGTTGTGGCTGATGCGCTAATCAGGAAATTGCAGAAGGAAGTAGTTCGAGAATCTGCAGATGCTTGGAGAGTGATGGAAGAGTTAGCTACCTTGCATTTGGATGTAAGGGTGGAAGGTGGAAGAGGCTGTCTATTTCAGATGAATGTAGTTTCATCTTTAGTGGTGCAGGTGGAAGAGTCTCAGTGGGGGTACTCAGAGGTGGAAGTGATGCGAGATCATGTTTATTAGGGAAATACTCACGAGGGATGGTCGGAGGATGGTCAACATCGACTGTTTTTCCATGGAAGGCTTTTTATTCTAGAGCTAATGCCTAAAGGAGTTCTCCGTGAGTTCCATGGATCAGATTTAAAAAACAATCATGGTGTCTCAAAGATGTACCAAGGCATGAGGGGCCAGTTTTGGTGGCATGGGGTAAATCATGTGGTGGCAGAGTTTGTGGCTAAGTTCCTAGTGTGTCAACAAGTGAAGGTTGAACACCATTTTCCTAGAGGGTTGTTAATGCCTTTAGATGTTACCAAGTTGAAGTGGGATGACATCTCGATGGACTTCATCATAGGGATACCCAGGGCTCAAGGAGGATATGATTCCATCTGGGTAGTGGTGGATCGGTTGAAAAAATCAGCTCACTTCTTGGAGATTAAGGAGTCGAGCCCAGTGGGCTCCTTAGCCAAGAGGTATGTCGATGAGGTGGTACGGTTGCACATGATTATGAGATCTATTGTCTTTGATTGATACATGAGGTTCACCTTATGATTCTAGATGGGATTATAGCATGACTATGGAAGACAACTACGCCATAGCACTGCTTTCCACCCTCAGACAAATGGGAAAAAAGAACAAACAATCCAGATGTTGGAAGACATGTTGCGGGCATGTGTTCTGGATTTTGGGGGATCATGGGGACAAAATTTTCCTCTAGTGTAATTTTCTTATAACAATATCATCCACTCCACTCTTGGCATGACACCATTTGAGGCCTTGTATAGAAGTATGTGTTGTTCACCCGTTAGCTGGACAGAGATTGGGGAAGTAGCTGTTCTTGGGACAGAAGTGGTGCAGGGCACCACTAAAAAGGATCAGCTCGTACGAGAGAGGATAAAGGAATCCCAGGACTGGAAGAAGTCTTATACAGATCGTAGGAGGAGGCCCTTGGAGTTATAGGTTTGAAATCATGTGTCTTTGAAGGTTTCCCCTCGACATGGGCAGCGAAGGTTTGGGAAGGGGAGTAAGCTCTCCCCTAGGTTCATCAGACCATTCAAGGTGCTAGGATGAGTTGGTGAGGTGGTGTATCAGCTGGCGTTGCCAACTCAGTTGGAGAAAGTTCACAATGTCTTTCACATCTCCCAGCTTCTTCGATATCTACACGATGACTCCCAAGTCATCAATTGGGGAGAGTTAGATGTTGAAAATGATGTGACCTCCATAGAACGAATGATCAAGATCAATGATCGTATAGAGAACGTGCTTCGTGGATGAACCATCCCCTTGGTTCATGTGTTGTGGGGGCACGGTGGCCTACAGGAGAGAACTTGGGAGCGGGAGGCCTAGTTAGACGTTCAGTACCCAGAGCTGTTTTGACTTCCTTGTTGTTTTTGTTCGAAGTTTTTTTGAGATGTTTCACTGTATGCTTTAATATATGAAATTCTTGTTCTGCTTGTTTTTTGTCCGAATGTGTGATGATTGAAAAACCTGGCTTCTAATCAAGGCACATTAATGTGGATGCGATTAAACCCATGTGGGCGAGTAAGTGCCGCCCAAAGCGGATAATATCCTCACATGTTGGAAGGGACTCCCTGACTCAGGTGTTGGACAGTGTGATCCTTGTGCTTGTTGTGCATGTTTATGGTTGATAACTTTTGGGGGAGTATTCCTGGATATAGGGGGGTTATGTTCCAGCTTTCGAACAACTCAAGGGTCCCCCTGAGAAGTATCTTTAGAGGGTGATTATTTGGACCCCAATTTTCTCCTTTCTGTTTTGTTCTTATATTCTTAGGGGCAATAATAGTTTGAGAAGTATCTGATGTAATGGACCGGGGTTTTGGGGTCCATTACATGGTGAAAATATGGTGTTGGGGTATTCTGGGTGGTCTGGAAGGCCATCCCAGCTTCTCGGTGAAGCTTAAGACTCCTACCGATAGCCACCGCCAACCGATAACTTGGTCAACCGGTAGACCTGGCCAACCGGTGACCTCTCCATGGGTTTTCTAGTAGCGCCACCTTTTTGCGTGAAATGTATTTTAAACCATGTTTTGAACCCTTTAAGCCTATTTTAAATACCATTAATGGGGTTTAATTAAATGATCGGTGAGGTACCCATCTTAATGAAAAAACCATTCGTTTCGGTCATGCCTTTGACCACATTTTCAGAAATACCTCTCACATCCTATGTGGAGTCCTTCCTTGGTTAAAGAGGTGTGCATCAGGTTTAACTACCCCGAAGGGTAGGGACCTTTTAAGTTGGATGTGTGGCGTGGCCCAGCTGCGTGGTCAACCCAAGATTCCACTTCTTCCGCGGTTTCGAGTTTTTCTCCATATCATAACCTTCCTGGGGATGTTGTATCTCATCCTTTATAACCTAAAGGCTTCTCTTCTCCCTAGTTTATTTTTTTCTCTTTCACCCTACGCTCGGAATACCCTTCCTCCGGATGAGTTGTACCCCTGTGAAGTTTTGCTTGATCACATTCCGTGGAGTCCATGCAACTCCTGATTTCCAATTTCCACGCGAGGACTTAATGTCGATCCTTGATCAATCAGGTAGGATCTTAAATTTGTCTCTCCTCCTTTAGTATCATACAGGGTGGGTTTTCTATGGTTCCCAAAAGGCACATAATCAATTCTGTAATGATGATAATAACCGGTTAAATAACTAGGATGAGGATGTTTTTTAATGTTGTTACATGTTTTTTACCCATGTTTTCCCTAGGATGTTGTTATGAATTAAATGGGATTAGGACTACTGAAAATCATGCCCATTGGAGGCCTTTGTGTGTTCATCTATGATATGATCTATTTTACGCATCGTCTAGTTAATGGGAATCATGTATGAATCGGTTAAACACTTAAACTCAGCTATTGAATATGAATGACCATAACCTTGTGTGATCACCCCAGTTGAATTAAATAATATAAAAGAATGAATTATTAACACTGGGATGGTTTAGTTATGAAATGGGTGAAGGGGTGAATGTGTTTTGTTTTGGATGGGTGAACAGCGGGGCTATTAATGGTGTTGTTAGAATGGCATGAGTTGTTGTGTGGTTGTGGTGGTGTTTGGCAGCAGGGCTTCAGGTTGGGTTGTGAACATGAATAAAAGTGGAAAGTAAATAATGAGCTAGGTGGGATGGTAATGAATTAATGTGGTGGTAACCAATGGTTTTTTGGTTTTATCTTTGGTTCCAGTTTTTAGAGGGTTTCCACTGATCCCACTTTGATGTTATTATTTACAAGAGAACCGGGTGTGAATGCTTGAATATCCCGATGGTTTTCCTTCGTACATTATTTTTGTTTCATCTATGATTGTGCCTATTAGTTTCCTAGTAGTGAAGGGATTAACTCATAGTGAACTGTTATGAAATGATAACTTGAATAGGGAAACTGGGAACTGTTTGTTGTGTGCCTGTTTTTATGAGGCAGCAGTTCTTGGGAACCATCTTGTATCTGTTTGAGTAGCCATAGGTTCATCTATGTGTTTGTATATATATGTGTAACTTTATGTTTTGTGTTTAGTCGCACCCCACCCGAGTTGGGCACTTAGTTTTGGACACCCCGTCTCATGGAGAAGGGTGTTTCCCCCTAGTTACTCTCCTTCCTACTCCCTCTTCCCTAGGTTGTGATGGATGGAGGCGACCATACACCCAAGGCTCTATGGGTTGGTTTAATTTGGTGTGTTGTTGGCCAGGGACTCTTCAGGCAGGATGTTTTCCCAAGAATCTTCGGGATGAGGCCCAGGTGCTTTCGGGCAGGGGTTCTGGTTACAGTTTGTTTTCCCAGGTGTCTTCCGGATGAGGCCCAGGTGTATACGGGGAGGGATGTGTGGTTGTGAGGCCCAGGTGTATGCTGGCACGGATTTGTGGTTGTGAGGCCCAGGTGTGTGCGGGTAGGGATGTGGATGGCTGTGAGGCCCAAGTGTGTGCAGGCAGGAAGAGCGTGGTAGCATTAGGACGTTTTCTAACAGGGATGAGTAGCTAGCTAGTGGGTGATATAGTGGTGCGGGGTTCCCAAATTTTTTTCTTCTTTACTATTATCTTACTGCTTGTGTTATTTGTTGAGCGTGGCTGGTGAGGTGGGGTGGATAGATTCACGGATAGATGATGTTTCTTCTGCTTCTCACGGGACTTTAGGACATCTACCCACTGGTGCAAGAGAGCTTTATGTTTTCCTATTGAGGATACTTTGTATTCTCACCCTAAGTTTACTTTCAGGTTTCTAAGAGGGAATCAAAAGCCATGTGGGACCTTACTAGTCTGGACGTTGGAGTTTCTGTTGGTTGCTATTGAATTCTTCTTATCCTTTTTCCTTTACTATTGGGTATTGTACTCTGGAGTCCTTGTACTTTGATTAGTTTTATTATTAAAACATGCTTGTAGTTGGTTTTTTTACTTGAGGTTTCTATACATGGTGGTGTTTGGTGTTGACTCATTCTCTCTCCCAATCTTGGTTAACTAAGAAGTTTAATTCCTCCTATATTGTGAAAATGTTATACCCTTGGCGCTAGTCGCCACTCCGAGGCCTACTAATGGCGGGACTCGGGGGTCATTATCTCTCCTTCAACTTAAAGAAGGAAGGGCTTTGCAATCTGTTGTCCCTTCCCTCCTTTCGGTGAAGGCGGGTCGTGAGAATGTTAAATTTTTTGATTTATTATTTTTGAAAAATATAAATGACCATTCTGTTTATAATATGATACGAAAAGTTTATCCTTGGTGACTCATAGTACATTTCGTTGGTGTTTAATTGTGAATATGTAATTGGGGAATATTTAAATGTCAAAAAAAATTTAGGGATAAATTTTTTGATGATTTTAGAATAATAAGTGGTTAAACCATTCTGATATGTTGGGATAAATGTAATCAATCATATTTAACAAGAATTAAATTAATATTTGGTTACTGTAAATATTTTTTAGATTAATTATTATAATTATTTAGTCTTTCTAGGTATTATTCTATTCTATACTAGCCATTGTAATTTTAGATTGGTTGAATAACATTTCATTGATAAAAAGATATTATAGTTATTTGAATGTTGATTTTAGAATTTCGGGCATGAAAAATTGTTCATAATCAGAATGATTCGCATAGAATTATAATATCATTATTATAGAATGTTAATTAATCATATAAGTAAATTTTATCTTATTTTTATATCCCAATGGTAAAGGTAATTCATCAAATCAAGAAAATTGAATATAAATTAATCGAGACATATATGGAATGTAACACTCATATGTCGTGCAACATATTTAGAATCTATTTTTCATGTATGAATCTTACAGTGGTATTTTTATAATAATTTTTTTATCACTACCTAGAAATTAATATTTATAATAAATATTTATATCTAATTTTGTATATATTTTTCTATAAAATTAGATTAAAAAAGAATGATGAAACATGAGAGGCTAAAATTAAAGAAGTATGGGATAATACAATACAACGTGATTTTATATTATATTTTTATTTAAAATACCTCTATTTTTTGTAGGATACTTCGAGTTTAAAACAACCGGGAAATAATATTTAAATATGAATTTCAAAACCTAGCCATTAGGTTTAAGGTTTTGAAACGAAATAATAATATTATGAAATATATTTAATTGTATTTTTATATTATATATATAATGAATTAAATGATTAATTTAAACATTAAAATAATTTATTTAACATGGAAATTGATACAAAAAATCATTTTATTCTTTAAACAAACATTTAATCTAAATATAGGTTTTAAGTGTTTTATACACGTGTTATTAAAATAATTTTTTATTTTTGAAATATTAATTAAAAAAATGGGAAATTTTTACAAAATAATCCCTTCCATGTTTTATTATGGGGAATTTTTTTATTTTATCGCAAAGGATTTTGTTTGGGGTGAATAGAAAAAATTCCATTTTTATGAAAACAATTATTATTTTTCATTAAATAAAGTAATTTAAATGTCTCATGATGTTTTAAAATTTGTTTTAAATTAACATAAGATCCATTTTATTAAATATAATATAATTAATTCCATTTAATTAATTACTATATTTTTTTTTGGAATAAGTTCATTTTTATTCATAAAGACACATTTTTTGAAAAAACTATTTTAGATGTGTTTTTTTCATTTATATTAAAATAAACTTTTTCATAATATAAGAATTACATATTGAAATATTTATTTCATATTTATAATTTGTATCTTCAAATTTGGAAGCATTTTATTTTCTTTATTATTCATAATGAAGAGTATCCATGGTTAGAGTTTATCACTAGGGTAAGGGTAAACCTGTATTTTAAGATTAAAACTATGTGATAAGGTCTCAAAATAATACCAAAACATTACATTATTTAATTGTATGATATTAATTGTAGCACAACTATAATAAAATCTAAAATCTTGGAATTTGGATCCACCCACCTCTGATTATGACATTTATATTTTTTTATTTTAAGAAACTTTACAAAAGGTCACTCTCTTTCTTCAAATATCATTAATATGTTGTAATAGTAATAAAATAAAGATATAAAATTTTAGAAATAATTATAATTATTATTTTTAAATTATTATTTTTTCATTTATTTTTTTCATTTTTTATAGATGTTATAATTTACTTGAGCTCTTTTGCAATGCCGACTTAACATTTGTAGATGTAGTAGAAAAAAATAATTTTTAAACATTAAAATTAATATATTTTGGATGAATTATAGTTACCCATAAATACAATGAATACCTGTAATAAATAATTGATGTTTAAATATATTAGGTTTGAATTACATTGTATCATGTTTCCACTGAATTCATCACATGTGAATAATTATGAAAAGGGACAAAAAGGGTATTTAATGTTTAAAATTTATTTTTAAATAATTTTAAAATTATAAAATTTTCTATTGAATCAATTGGATTTTCATTTTTTAGTTAATTCAATCAAGGGTCCATAATTTTTCACTATAAATTTTAAAAAATATTTCAATGAATTTTTACGAGAGAAACAATTGTTATAATGGTTAAGGTTATACAAGGTTAACAAGGGGTTGAGCTAAAGGATTTGGTTTTAAATGACTACTAAACATGTATAAAATTAATTTATTTTTTATATTTATAAATAATGCATATTATATTTTTACAATAAGTGTTTTATGATACATTTTTCATGATTTATTATCATATTTGATATTAATATTTAATGTATTTATATGTTTTATACCCACCTCACTTATAAATTGAAACTTATTCTCCCACGTTTTTCAAAAACATTGAACCAATTATTTCAACAAATACATGATAAAATAAATTCCAAGAAACATTCAAGACATCATAGAGATTTAGTTCATTCCATAAGACCATCCTAATAAGGGTTGTGGTGTAAGCTAAAGTTGGATTCCTAAGAATATGTATAGCTCTTAATTGAACCCATTAAATTTAATTCTTTTTCAACATAATTTAGTTATATCATTATCATACTTATATAAATATTTCATTATCTTAAAAATAAAAAAATTCTATTATTTTTCTGGGGTAACTTATTTCCATCTATTTTTTCATCCTATGAAAAATGAATACATTACTCTTGAGTAATTATGGGTTATAATCTCCACATAGCGGTGAAATATTTTTTTAAGCACTCATTTTCATGGATGGTTATAAAGATCTAATAAATCAATATATATAACATTATTGTCATAATTATTGTTTTATAATATAATATATCATCTACCTTCTTATCCATCCATCCAATGGAAAATTATAACACCACTTCAATGTATGTGTGGACTAATATCTCTACAAAGAGAGGTGATTCATTTGTATATTTCGACCATAAAAAGATGATTGAAGAATTTTATATAATTAATAAAATATATTATTTGGAAAATTAATAATAATGATATGATTAAACAATTTCACAACTCCATTATCCATAGGCAAAATATTAAATTAATGTTTTAGAAATCGATCGAACAACTATAAGTGGTTGATGTAAGAAATAACCATTCAATGGATGGATTTAAAATGATTATAAAAAGGTTCTTATGAAAGATAATTTATATCAAACATCATATTAATAATTTATTTAATGAATTTAAATTCATTATATTAGAGAATAAAATATGTATAACTTAGAAAACACCCAATATAATGGATTTTTGATACAATATCCTTTTATTTTGGGATTTTTTATGATCATATATCATTAGGGAAAATTCAATTATCTTAATATCAAAAGCCTAATATATTTTCAAATAGTCAAGTTATTTTTTGTTTTCAAATAACAATTTTTAATTTCATATATCATTTAAACAAGAATCAATATGTGCATCACATTTAAGGTAATTTATTTAAAATACTCATTTTTTCATGTTTTCTTTCCTTATCATTTTCTTCAATGTCATGGTTCATTTAATGTTACAAAAAAATTCTTATTTATAATCCAATGACTATTTTAAATCATTTTTAATTATATTTTAATTTCATCACTACTTTTTAAATGGAATATTTAAATATTTTTCCAAATTAGGTACTTTTTTATTTTATAACAAAAGTGTGAAAGGATTCAATGTTACAAAATTTATAGCTTGAATGAAATTTCCTGATGTCGTAACCATTCACTAATTTTATGTATATGTTATAATTTTATATGGTTATTTTCAAAGAATGGTTTTATCAATATTCCTCCAATTCTAATTTAAAGTGATATCAAAATTAAATGTTATTATTTTCTTAATGAAATGAAAAAATTTATGAATGAAATTTATATCTTTTTTTCATTCACAAAGTTAAATTGAAGATATATATATTTTTCACGTATATTAGCTTTTATAAAGGCATAATTTTAATATTAAACTTTCCCTTTTTTTGAATGTATGGTCTTATATAATTCTTTTTTTATTTTTATATTATGCCTTATTTTGATATCAATGGATTTCATATGATTGTGTATTTTATCACTCTTCATCATTGCCTGAATGGCCTGAAGGCCTTCTTTTTTTTACTTTTATTATGGATAATCCCCCTTTTAAAGGTTTTAGGGGAACTCGTACATGACCCGTAGACCCAAGGAACAAGGCCTGACAAACCGACAATACATGACCCGAAGGCCCAGTGGCATACCATGCCCAATACATGACCTGTAGTCCCAGCCCACTTGAACTGCCCCGCCCCATATTTCTGCGTCATTGATCACCTTGCTCCACACCTTGCTTTCCTAATCGACTAGTATTGCCCCGTATAAAGCTGCACGATGCCTGGACCCGATGGCGGTTGCCATACCCTCTCATTCTTCTAATCATGTTAGCTCTGCATCTAGGGGTTTCTACTCGTGTTGCTCTTATCCTCTTCTGGAGAATGTTTTGTGTGAACTGGGCTACTCCATGGTCTATGTGACCCGAAGGCCCTGTGTCCTGAAGGCCTTTGATGACCTGAAGGCCCTAGAGTGTAACACCCCGAGATTTTATGAAAAATATTCTTTTTAATTTCATTAATGTTTTGTGTTATACGCTACACCAAAAGGAGCTTTCACAACACACATCTTTGACCTGGCATGAATTACACGCAATCGCGACCTTCCATGATAGCGTGTTTTGTACGCAACACCAAGTTTCGCTAAACAATGATATGCTATTAAGATATTATTAAAACTAGACATTATGAATAGTAATAACCACTTTTTGAAATTTTGTAAATTTTATTTTCCAAAATGGACTTCATTTATGGATTAGGAGTATCGAATTTAGCCTAAGGTGAAATTTTGCTAATTTTCGGATAACTTTCATATTTTGATGAATAGTGGAAATTACTAAATTTTAATTAAAAACAACTTTTTCAATCGAAATAATTAATAGTTATAAATTATTAATTTGAGTGGTTTTTTTAACACCCCGAGCTTCCACGATACGCCTCTCTTTCAATAATGCAATAGCTTGCATTGTATGCAAGTTCGAGTTCTAACACACCGCAACTAATCAAACTAGCTGTTATGAATAGTAATAACCACCTTTTAAATTTATAGAAATTTTATATTTCGAAATGGACTTCATTTTTGTATTCCTAATATTGAAATTAGCCTATGTTGAATTTTTTGTAATTTTCCGAGAACTTCCAAATTTTTATGAATAGTGAAAAATACTTAAAACAACTTTTTTAATCAAAATAATTTTTTGTAATAAGTTATACTATTTAGTGGTTTTAAAGTATAATTAGAATATATTTTTACCATTTTATCCAATGGTGGTCATTAAAATTAATTTAACATTGAAATTGGACATAAACAATTGCCAATCTTTTGATATAAATTGTTTCTTAAAAACACGCTATTTGTTGTAACAACGGGAATTAATTATAAAATTAATTAATGCAACTTATATGTTTGGAATTTTGTAAAATAGACATCATTTTTTAATTAGGAATATCAATTATAGCTTAGGGTGAAATTTTGGCATTGTTCTGAAAAACTTCAATTTTTGATGAATAGTGAAACCACTAAGTGGTAGTTAAATAACTGATTTTTCGTTTAAATGAAATATTACCACTTCTGTGGTTTGATTTTCAAAATCCGACATACATGATTGTCATTAAGAAGTAAAATGTGGTTCAATGAGATTAAAATAATTTTTTGGTGAATAGTAACTTTTAAGTTCTTAATCGCGATTAGAGGTAATTAGTGTAGTTTAAGGTAAAAATAATGTTTTAATAATATGAGATGGGCTTGACACTTGTCCTACTCCTATTGGATGAGTCATGGCCGACCAAGACAACCCATGGGTCAACTTGGGGACCCCATGGAGCCACTTTAGTTGGACAATGACATTAATATATATTTATTTAATGTTAAAATTAAATTGACACAAACATGAGTTGTTTTACTAAAATAGTTTTTAAGTGGGGTTACACAAGTCCAAATTTTGATTATAAATATTCATTAGAAAGCTAAAATGATTTCCTACATCATAATAGTTTTTTTATTATTTTTAGACATTAAATAAAATAAATTATTTATGACATCATGATGTTGCAGCGATGACCTCATTATTTAACGATTTAAATAAAATGGGAAGATAATGCAAACTCTAAGGCTTACACTTGTCCAAAGCCAATTTTATGAGGCGATTTCGAACCCTTATCACCTTATCCTCGAATTATATAAGTGTGGGACCTTTAGAATCCGAAAATCATTGTGAAATAATGTAACATTTCAATCTTTCCAAAAGTGCCCCTCCTCTCCACTTATAAAAGGCCCCCACCTCTCCCACCTTATTCACACCTTCAAGACATTTGGCTCGGCCAACCTCTGCCCAAATACTCTCCCAACTTCTCCCTCTTACTCCTAGAAGACTCACTTTGGGCAGAACTCTTCCCAAGGAAGCCTTTGGCTCAAATCAAAAAGAGTTACCCGATTTTGAGGTAATGTCTTCTCTAATGTTATTTTGTTTTATTTTTCTTCTCCACCCCCCTAAACTCTTTTTATTCATTTCTTTTGTAACAACACCAGTATCCTAAATATACTAGGATGTTGTTATAAGAAGTATTCGAGCTACACTTACACACACCTACATCTAATGGTTAAAGAACATACGGTTTCTGTGGATGGCGAATTTCTGCCTCACGAAACGATGATTGTTCAACACTCATATAACACCTTCAAAGGTGGCCATTAAGATTTAACTATATTTATATATGATATATAATGTGTTTATGTTTTACTTATGCTTCTGTATTTCTCATTTATGGCATACTTTATGATTTCCATTATGGGTAAAACGCGATAATTTCATTTTAGGAAGTGCGGACTACCGCCCCCTCAAAGTGATTTGAATCGTTAATTCCGTATGTGGGATGTATAGAGGATGGATTAAATGGTATTATACACTATATTATACTGTAATTATATTATAAATTTATATCATTATGATTTCATTCCATTAAATACGAAATAGAAATGAAAGTAGCGTTCATGCGTACGTACGGTTTACCGTCTCCATGAACGGTGCATTTCATTTCTTACCTCTAAATGTTACGTGACATTATGAATGAATGTATATACTGTATATATATTATATATATGACATCTAAATCATGAATATAATTCTGGATATAATGGATATTCTACCACATGAACAACTTGTAATTATAAGAAGTTTATTGTTGACTCAAGTACCAAAGATCGACAAAACGACCGTTATTAACTTAAATAATTACATAATGTTCATAACATTGTAATAAGTGATATAAAAATGATAATGAAATTGAAAATGGTTCTTAATAAGGTATATATTAACTCTAGTTTATTATTCAGGAGATTAAAGAACGGTTGAGTCAAGTCGGACACAAGGTAAGGGAACTTCTTAACCCAATTTCCATTCTTTGGGTTAATCTCATACTTTCGAATTATGTCATGATATTATTATGTCTTATCTTGTATTTATACTTTCTTTATGTGTACATATAGTGAATACACATAATAGATCTATTTTATTTTAAAAATGGTCTTTTTAAGGACTTCTTCTCAATCTACTTTCATTGAGGCATATTTTGTTTTATACACAACTTTCTTTTATACGGTGTATAAACCCCTTTGACTTTTACGTTTTTTCAAAAGGAATCTTTTCTATACGAAGCATTTTACTAAACTACAAAAAGGGAATGTTTTTCTTTCCGTACATATGTGTCGACAACGACTTCTCCGCCGCCGTGACCATTATTTGAGTTTCGGCTTCTTCTACAAGCCATCTTTTTTTTTATGAAAAATAAATACAAAGTTTTAACTTTATTTTATGTTGGTATTGAAAATGGTTTTTAAAGAGTTTTTATTATATCAATGTGTTGTATTGATATCTTGTGATTGAAATGTGGAAATGTTATGTTTCCTTTATGCATGTTTTATGTGATACGATTATGTTATGGTTTATGAGATGTTTAAACCTGTTCATATGAGGAATGTATTGGACTTAATAAGTGACGGGTGGAGCCCGCTATAGCTCCACGATGCATCGGTAGGTCTCATGAGACAACTAGACGTGGAATTGGCCGAGGCCCTTTCCCAATTTGATTTATGGTTTTGGCCGAGGCCTTAATCATTTTAGACGTCTTGGCCGAGGCCTTGACAAAATGTTTCAGAATGTCCGGCATTATACATTCCCTCATTATGAAAGTGATTATTGATATTTCATGTGATTATTCGACCAGTAGAATATCCATGTGAAGAAGTTAATGGAATTATCTCATTTTACTTTTGCCATATTATGTTTAAGTTCAAGTTTAAAAGGCTTTTGTTTTAGTTATACATTGCCTTAAATGTTAATGTTTATTTATGAAAGCTTCCGCTATATTGTTAACCTTACTGAGCATCTGAGCTCACCCCTTTCAATGTTTTAATATTTTTCCAGGATGTGAAGAAGTAATTTATGAGTGACCTACAGGGGTAGTCAGAAAAGAATATGATTGTGGACTATGGAGACTTTGTTATTGTTGTTTTTCACTTTATGATGTAATGTAACGTTTACAAATGTATCTAGTGTTTCAAAGGCTACTAAACTAATCGGTCTTTCGAGACTTGATCTTTTGTGATCATGCCAATGTTACGAAGTAATGCACCGACTCTGGGTAGCTGGGGTCGGGGTGTTATAGTTGGTATCAGAGGCAGTTTAGTACTAACCTTGGAAGCTAGATTTAGATAAACTCTGATTAGAGAACATAGCCCAAAGATAGACTTTGAGGATTAGTATAGAAGAACTTCCTAGAATTTTGGTATTATAGAGATGTTATGAGTTTTCCGAGCAATACATCCTTGTCTGGATACGAGCAGGTAGAGGCAGCTCTGGCACATATGTACCTAGGGGTAAAACCCGAAAACACCGCTTTGAGCTAGACTTGAACGGGAACTGGTGCACGACAACGGGCCTTGCTGCACTCTTGGTTACGACACTCCCAGGGGATATGCTTAGGATAATTCTCATTTTATTTACAAACCACTATGAAGGGTTATGAGTATATAATTATTCAAAGAAAACATTTCTTTTTATGATTATGGATTATATCCATGGAATTATGTATTTTGATTCATAAACTAATCTAGTTTATGCCATTGTTTAGAAATGGCGCCTAGTGGAAGGAATGGAAACCGTATCAATGCACGAACTCCGTGTAGGGATTTCCCTCCTGCTCAAGATAATTATTGTGGATCTGGAGATACAACTGGTGCTGATCAACTTATTACCATACTGGGACAACTCACTCAGGTTATGAATAATAACCTTACTCGTATGGATCACCCTGATCCGCAACGTGGAGGATCAATGTTAGACCGCTTCATGAGGCAACAACCACCAACCTTCAATGGGAGTACAAATCCTATAGTAACTGAGCAATGGATAAATTCCTTAGAGAAAATATTCCATGCCTTGGGGAGTAGTGAAAGGGAGATGGTTGTCATGGCAGTTTACCACCTCAGTGGAGATGCCGATCAGTGGTGGTCGCTGATTCAAAACACAAAGGAAGATGATGACGTATCGAATATGGAATGGAGGGAGTTCAAAGAGCTTTTCTTAAAAAAATACTTTCCTCGTGACCATCGAGCAGATATAGAAAGGCAATTTCTGAGTCTGAGGCAGAAGGAGGATGAGAATGTCACAAAGTATGAGGCTAACTTTACAAGGTTAGCGAGGCATGCTTCCGATTATATACGTAACCCAAGGTGTAAGATTGATCGTTTCTTTGATGGGTTAAAACCATTTCTCCGTCGAGCTTTAGTATCACAATCCTTCTCATCTTATGAAGATATTGTCTCGTGTGCTATCAAAACAGAAAAGGAATTCTCTATGTCTTATGACAACAAAGTAAAGCAAGAGAAGAAGAGAACGGTGGAACAAGAGACAGATAAAGGGAAAAAGGGAAAGAAGGATTTTCCATTATGTGATAATTGTGGGAAGAATCACCCTGGTACTTGTCTAAAAGGAATGGAAGTTTGTTATAAATGTGGAGAAAAGGGTCACCAGGCTCGTGATTGCAAGGGAAAGAAAGAGGTTGTCAAAGTTGAATGCTACAATTGTAGGGAAATGGGGCATTATGAAAATGAATGTCCTAAGCTTCAAGGAAACTTACCTCAGAAAAGTCCAAGGGATCAAGGCCAATCTTATGTTGTGACTACAGTTGAAGCAGAATAATTAATGTATTGGTGCTTTTGGACTCAAGGATTATATTCTGGTTATAAGAATAATGTGATATATATATATATATATGGATTGTACTGCAGTACTTTTTGATTTCAGTAAGGTTTTAATATGATGAAGGTAATTATATTTTTAGTATGTGACAATAAGAGAAACTTTACTTTGTTTGGGGAATCTGATAAACTGATTTTGGAATTAAGAGACCTTTTAGAGAAAGTCTGGACAGAGGTATTTTGGATAACTATAAAGGATGGAGTGGATTAAGTTTATCTTTGGATAGTATTGTTAAAGGTTAAAAAATTTATGAAGATTATTTTTGAAATATTATGATACTATAGTTTTAGGAAAAGGACAACCTGTAGGGTGGGGCATAACCCGTCGCGTCGGACAAAGCTGCAGGAATCGAACCCACAACCATAGTGTGACAAGCCTTTATTTCCTACCACTATCCAACAGGAAGTCCCTGGTTATTACAAAATAGTTTTAATAATCTAAAAGGTATGTGTTAACATTTGTAACCTTATACAATTGGGATAAATAGAATATTTTTGAGTTCCGTTACCATTTGGAGTAAAAGATGGGTTTGTGGTAAAAATTTATTAACGAAAGAATGTATACATAACAAGTATGTATATTCCCTTACGTTCTTAGTAAATCTCCTAAATAAATTCCTCAACATTATAAAAGGTAACTTAAAACAAAAATGTTGTCGGTTAACTTTTCCAACTGGGGATTCAATGACCATTTAACCAATCACAAGTTTGTGATTTTCTTGTGGTTAAACTTTCTCCTAATCCTATTTTCTATAACTCCCCATCAGACCATGATGGTTTGTTTCTCCTCCATATCCATATTTTCATATAATCCTATAATGGGCTATATCGGGTGACCTTTGTACTTATCTTGCTTTCTTTTAATGTTATATATTTATTAACCTTATTTCCGATGTGGGTTTTCCTCAAATGTATTTTCTCTTTTCAACCTTTTATTTTTAAAGAAAAATTTCAAATTGCGAGGACGCAATTTATTGAAGGAGGGGAGAATGTAACACCCCGAGCTTCCACGATACTCCTCTCTTTCAATAATGAAATAGCTTGCATTGTACGCAAGTTCGAGTTCTAACACACCGAAACTAATCAAAGTAGCCGTTATGAATAGTAATAACCACCTTTTAAATTTATAGAAATTTTATATTTCAAAATGGACTTCATTTTTGTATTCCTAATATTGAAATTAGCCTATGTTTAATTTTTTGTAATTTTCCGAGAACTTCCAAATTTTTATGAATAGTGAAAAATACTTAAAACAACTTTTTTAATCAAAATAATTTATTGTAATAAGTTATACTATTTAGTGGTTTTAAAGTATATAATTAGAATATATTTTTACTATTTTATCCAAATGTGGTCATTAGAATTAATTTATCATTGAAATTGGACATAAACAATTGCCAATCTTTTGATATAAATTGTTTCTTAAAAACACACTATTTGTCGTAACAGTGGGAATTAATTATAAAATTAATTAATGCAACTTATATGTTTGGAATTTTTTAAAAAAGACATCATTTTTGAACTCGGAATATCAATTATAGCTTAGGGTGAAATTTTGGCATTGTTCTGAAAAACTTCAATTTTTGATGAATAGTGAAACCACTAAGTGGTAGTTAAATAAATGATTTTTCGTTTAAATGAAATATTACCACTTCTGTGGTTTGATTTTCAAAATCCGACATACATGATTGTCATTAAGAAGTAAAATGTGGTTCAATGAGATTAAAATAATTTTTTGGTGAATAGTAACTTTTAAGTTCTTAATCGCGATTAGAGGTAATTAGTGTAGTTTAAGGTAAAAATAATGTTTTAATAATATGACATGGGCTTGAAACTTGTCCTACTCCTATTTGATGAGTCATGGCCGACCAAGACAACCCATGGGTCAACTTGGGGACCCCATGGAGCCACTTTAGTTGGAAAATGACATTAATATATATTTATTTAATGTTAAAATTAAATTGACACAAACATGAGTTGTTTTACTAAAACAGTTTTTAAGTGGGGTTACACAAGTACAAATTTTGATTATAAATATTCATTAGAAAGATAAAATTATTTCATACATCATAATAGTTTTTTTATAATTTTTAGACATTAAATAAATTAAATTATTTAAGACATCATGATGTTGCAGCGATGACCTCATTATTTAACGATTTAAATAAAATGGGAAGATAATGCGAAATCCAAGGCTTACACTTGTCCAAAGCCAATTGTATGAGGATATTTAGAACCCTTATCACCTTAGACTCTAATTATATAAGTGTGGGACCTTTAGAATCCGAAAAGCATTGTGAAATAATGTAACATTTCAATCTTTCCAAAAGTGCCCCTCCTCTCCACTTATAAAAGGCCCCCACCTCTCCCACCTTATTCACACATTCAAGCCATTTGGCTCGGCCAACCTCTGCCCAAATACTCTCCCAACTTCCCCCTCTTACTCCTAGAAGCCTCACTTTGGGCGGAACTCTTCCCAAGGAAGCCTTTGGCTCAAATCAAAAAGAGTTACCCGATTTTGAGGTAATGTCTTCTCTAATGTTATTTTGTTTTATTTTTCTTCTCCACCCCCCTAAACACTTTTTATTCATTTCTTTTGTAACAACAGAAGTGTCCTCAATATACTAGGATGTTGTTATAAGAAGGATTCGAGCTACACTTACACACACCTACATATAATGGTTAAAGAACATACGGTTTCTGTGGATGGCGAATTTCTGCCTCACGAAACGATGATTGTTCAACACTCATATAACACCTTCAAAGGTGGCCATTAAGATGTCACTATATATATATATGATATATAATGTGTTTATATTTTACTTATTCTTCTGTATTTCTCATTTATGGCATACTTTATGATTTCCATTATGGGTAAAATGCGATAATTTCATTTTAGGAAGTGCGGACTACCGCCCCCTCAAAGTGATTTGAATCGTTAATGCCATATGTGGGATGTATAAAGGATGGATTAAATGGTATTATACACTATATTATACTGTAATTATATTATAAATTTATATCATTATGATTTCATTCCATTAAATACGAAATAGAAATGAAAGTAGCGTTCATGCGTACGTACGGTTTACCGTCTCCATGAACGGTGCATTTCATTTCTTACCTCTAAATGTTACGTGACATTAGGAATGAATGTATATACTGTATATATATGATATATATGACATATAAATCATGAATATAATTTTGGATATAATGGATATTCTACCACATGAACAACTTGTAATTATAAGAAGTTTATTGTTGACTCAAGTACCAAAGATCGACAAAACGACCATTATTAACTTAAATAATTACATAATGTTCATAACATTGTAATAAGTGATATAAAAAGGATAATGAAATTGAAAATGGTTCTTAATAAGGTAGATATTAACTCTAGTTTATTATTCAGGAGGTTAAAGAATGGTTGAGTCAAGTCGGACACAAGGTAAGGGAACTTCTTAACCCAATTCCCATTCTTTGGGTTAATCTCCTACTTTCGAATTATGTCATGATATTATTATGTCTTATCTTGTATTTATACTTTCTTTATGTGTACATATAGTGAATACACATAATAGATCTATTTTATTTTAAAAATGGTCTTTTTAAGGACTTCGTCTCAATCTCCTTTCATTGAGGCATATTTTGTTTTATACACAACTTTCTTTTATACGGTGTATAAACCCCTTTGACTTTTACGTTTTTTCAAAAGGAATCTTTTCTATACGAAGAGTTTTACTAAACGAAAAAAAGGGAATGTTTTTCTTTCCGTACATATGTGGCGACAACGACTTCTCCGCCGCCGTGACCATTATTTGAGTTTCGGCTTCCTCTACAAGCCATCTTTTTTTTATGAAAAATAAATACAAAGTTTTAACTTTATTTTATTTTGGTATTGAAAATGGTTTTTAAAGAGTTTTTATTATATCAATGTGTTGTATTGATATCTTGTGATTGAAATGTGGAAATGTTATGTTTCCTTTATTCATGTTTTTTGTGATACGATTATGTTATGGTTTATGAGATGTTTAAACCTGTTCATATGAGGAATGTATTGGACTTAATAAGTGACGGGTGGAGCCCGCTATAGCTCCTCGATGCATCGGTAGGTCTCATGAGACAACTAGACGTGGAATTGGCCAAGGCCCTTTCCCAATTTGATTTATGGTTTTGGCCGAGGCCTTAATCATTTTAGAAGTCTTGGCCGAGGCCTTGACAAAATGTTTCAGAATGTCCGGCATTATACATTCCCTCATTATGAAAGTGGTTATTGATATTTCATGTGATTATTCGACCAGTAGAATATCCATGTGAAGAAGTGAATGGCATTATCTCATTTTACTTTTTCCATATTATGTTGAAGTTCAAGTTTAAAAGGCTTTTTTTTAGTTATACATTGCCTTAAATGTTAATGTTTATTTATGAAAGCTTCCGCTATATTATTAACCTTACTGAGCATCTGAGCTCACCCCTTTCAATGTTTTAATATTTTTCCAGGATGTGAAGAAGTAATTTATGAGTGACCTGTAGGGATAGTCAGAAAGGAATATGATTGTGGACTATGGAGACTTTGTTATTGTAGTTTTTCACTTTATGATGTAATGTAACGTTTACAAATGTATCTAGTGTTTCCAAGGCTACTAAACTAATCGGTCTTTCGAGACTTGATCTTTTGTGATCATGCCAATGTTACGAAGTAATGCACCGACTCTGGGTAGCTGGGGTCGGGGCGTTACAGTTTTAAAGTATATTTAGAATATATTTTTACAATTTAATACAATGTTGGACATTGGATGTAATTTCACATTTAAACCAGTTATAAACAAGTGTCAATCTTTTGATAGTTATTATCTCTTAAAAACAAGCTATTTGTTGTGACAGCGGAAAATAATTATAAAATTAATTAATGCAACTTATATGTTGGGAATTTTGTAAAATAGAAATCATTTTTGAATTCGGAATATCAATTATAGCCTAGGGTGAAATTTTGGTACTTTTCTGAAAACTTTCAATTTTTGATGAATAGTGAAACCACTAAGTGGTAGGTTAAAAACTGAATTTTGCATAAAACTTAATTTTACCGCTTCTGTGAATGGAATTTTGAAAATCCGACAGACACGGTTAATATCAAGGACTAAAATGTGGTTCAATGAGATGAAAATAATTTTTGGTGAATAGTAACTTTTTACTTTTTTTTACCACGGTTAATAGTAAATAGGGTAACTAAGGGTAAATATGATATTATTATTACCCTAACACATGTCCTAATTCTATTGGACAAGTGTAATTCGACCAAAAACAAACTTAGGAATAGAATATGACCATTTAGGTCCACTTGGATTAGATTAGGACATTTATTATTAATTTATTTAAAGAAGGGTTAAAATAGTTAAAATCATTGTTTAATAAGTAAATAATTTTTAATATGCGGTTATGCATAAGATAAATTCGACTATAAATATTCATTAGAAAGATAAAAATATTTCCTACATGATGGTATTTTATTTATAATTTTTAGACATTAAATAATTTAATTTATTTATAACACAATGATGATGCAGTAATTATCTTATTAATGAAATATTGACATAATTGATGTTATAAACACCAAAATAAATGTAATTTGAGACTTTTTATGAATTCCACTAATTTTCTAGGTTACTATGATATATTATTGTTGATTTAATCAACTTGGTTCTAACATATAATTCTGTTATAACTTTCACAAAAATCATATATCAAATAGTGTCAAAATTGACACAAAATAGTTTTTAAAATCAAATATTATATTATTAATTGTTATTTTATTCCTAAAAAAATATGGTTCGGACAAATGACTTAGATAAGGATATATATATATTAATAATAAACAATTTGGGGTTCGTTTGACATGTTATAGTAAGTGTATTAAACATATAGTGTAAGAAAACAAAAAGACACGGTAAAAGTTAAATTATTTTACTTAGAGTTAAATCTAATTGATAAGGTTAAAATAATAACCTAAACTTGTCTAAATCCTATTGGTTGATAGGATTTCGACCCATCCACACTTTAGCTTCGAAATAAGACCCTTTGGAACCATTATAAACCGATTTTGACTTTAATATAAAATAATATTTTGAGATATTCCTAAGGTGCCCCTCTCCTCCCTTATAAAAGGGAACCTCCTCCCCCTCCACCTCACACCAATTTGAGCACTCAAGCTCGGCCAAACCCTGCCATTTTCTCCTCTCCACTTCCCTAGAATAATCCTAGAGGTCCTGGTCTTCTTCAAAGACCAATCATAGTTCCCTAAGTGGAGGATTCAAAGAGGCGTTCCAAAGAAGAGGTAATATCCATTACCGATCTTTTCAATTTCTTTCTTCTTCAACTTCATCTTCTTTCATTGTTTCAGGATAAAGTAATAACATCAGTATTACTTACATATGGATATTTTATTATAAATATGAAACAACCCTAATTCACCTTCTATCCATCCTGCGGAAAAATGAAATCACCGCGCGTGCGTACGTACGGAATACCGTCTCCACGCCGTGGTATACTCTATTTTCCACCATCACCTTACAAGGATGGGTATAATGGTGTAATGAGTAACTATATATGATTATTATAAAGTGATATTGATACTTAAATAGTATAAATACACTTAAATAGAATTCCACGATCATAGGAACGATATCATCACTCGTGCGTACGTACGGAATACCGTCTCCACGATGTGATGTGACTCGTTCTACATGATCTTCATTTAATACTGATTATATTAATGAATTGAATGAATGAATATGATATATATTAAACTAATACCATTTTGGAAATTAGGTATCTATAACCTAAAGAAAAGAATCAGAATTTATTCGACAAAACACGCATAAGAACAAAAAGTTATAAACAACAAAATAACAAGTAGCAATGAAATATTACTACTAAGAAGCTAAGAATATGACCATATATGATATAATATCAATATTTATGATTCTGGAATAAGTCAATAACATTATTTAAACCATTATACAGGAGCTTCGGACACGTACAAAGAAAATCGGACCTAAGGTAAGGGAAATATAACAATCTCATTTTTTTATCCGAGATTGTTTATACTTTGGTATTTACTGGGGTGTATTTTATCATCCACAACCATGTTTCTTCAATATGTAATATTTATATCCTTCTACAATATTTTATATCCATTTTTACCCTTTGGTGAGTTTTTAGTAAAAGATATGAAAGGAATCTTTTGTCGTTTTTCGTACGAGGTACTTTTTTGACTTTTCCGACAAAAGTGCGAAGAATGTTTTTTTAACTTATATGGCATGAATGGATTTTTAAAACATTATTTCCAAGAAGCTTACTTTACAAGTTTTCAAGTTTATTTTTAATCAACTTCTTTTATTTTAAAGTCGTATGACATGTTATGAAAGGAAAAATGTTTTTGAAGAAGAAAGGATATTTTCCTCAAGAATGGAGTTCAAGTGTTTTATCAAAATAATTTTCCATCTAAGATAATAAAGGGTTCAGTTTTTATCCCTATTATTACATTTATTTGATCATGTTGTGATGGAATTATTTTTATGAATTACTTTATCTTGTATGAATTGTTTTATGATGTCATGATGTTCAAGATTCTCATTTGTATTACATGGGTTATGCAATGATGTATGGTTTATGATTTTGTGGCACACATAAGAATGGTATCATTATGAGACGGGTGGGACCTATATCTCCCTCCAATGCATTGGGTAAAGATTTTATATCTCATGAGATAGACATGGCTGGAATGGTAGGTTATACCGGTTCAGTGAAACAGGACTGAAACGAGGGTTACTCGATTCAGAAAGGGACTTTGTCCACTAAGATAGACTTGTCAATGAGTCTTGACTAACAAGAAATGATTCTCTATGATTATGTATGTATGCCACAAAGTTTCATGTTTTATGTTGTGATTATTGTGATTACATTTCACTTCCATGATTTATCCCATGATTATGAAATTATGCTCTCTTTTGCAGGTTATGATTTCCAAAATGTTATGTTCTTATGAATATGATGTGATTGATATTTCATTTGTTTACCCTTACTGAGCATTTGAGCTCACCCTTTTATGTTTTATTTTCCCCAGGATATAAAGAACGGTTTTAGGTAAAAAAAAGGAAGATCTTTATGGGAGATATTGAAGATCTTTCACCACGATTAGAAGATTACATTCCGAGTTTCCAAAGACACTAAACTATTACGATCCTTGTGTGTTTGTTTTTGTTATGTACTAAGTATTACGCAAATGTAATGTAATGTCAATGTACGTCAAGATACGGGTCTCTACAGTTGGTATCAAAGGAAAGGTTTAGTCAACCTATGGAAACTAGGATGCGAGAACTTTAGTGAGATCCCTAGAGATATTTATAAGGTTTGTCTAGGGATGTCCCTGAGGATATGTATACGTATAGGATACAGTCCTATAACTACGGTAACGATCTTAGAATTTAACCTAAGAAGTTAGATATTGAGGATACTCCCCCTTTATTATGTTGTTTTCCCTAACATGATTTTTGCCTCTCACACTATTCTTTTTGGGTTTTAGACGATGGTTGGAACCCGAAGGAACCGTGTTGATCAATGCAATTGGCAATGCAAAAATTTCCCTCCTGAACAAACAAATGTTATGGGAGATGGAGTGCAAAATCTTATTGCTATACTTACACAAGCTATGAATCATTCTGGATTTCCAAATGAGCAGAGAAGGGAACAATATTCTATTGAGTCCTTCATGAGGCAACGTCCACCTTCTTTCAGTGGGACTTCTAATCCACTTGTTGCTGAACAATGGATCAGTACCACTGAAAAGATATTTTCAGTTCTTCAATGTTCTGAACATGATAAAGTCATCTTAGCAGTATATCATTTGGAAGGTGAAGCTGATCAATAGTGGAATCTTATCAAGAATACGAGGCCAAGAGATGAAATTGAGTCCATGGAATGGGATGAGTTCAAGAACTTGTTTTTCAGTAAGTACTTCCCTCGTATTCTTCTAACAAAGATGGAAAAGGAGTTTCTTGAGCTGAAGCAGAAGGATGATGAATCTGTTCGTATATACGAAGCGAATTTTACAAGACTTGCAAGGTATGCATCTGGCATTATCATCCAACCTGAAAGTAAAGTTGATCGATTTTTCAGTGGCTTAAAACCAAGTCTTCGAAGGGCATTGGCTATAAGAGACTTCAGTAGCTATGAAGAAATTGTGCGTTGTGCTATCAAGGTAGAAATGGAAGTTGGTGTTACATATCCATCTCAGGGTTTTGACAAGAAACGAAAGATGGAGTTCAAGGAGAAATCTCAGAATAATGGTGAAAAGAAGATGAATGTTTCCTTATGCTCAAAGTGTGGAAAGAAGCATGGTGGATATTTTCTTAAAGGGACTGGAAAATGTTTTAAGTGTGGAAAAGAAGGTCATCGAGCAGCTGAGTGTCGAAGTAGTGGGAAAAGGGTTTCAAATGATGTGAATAAAGAAAATACTGCAGAGAACACACCACCAACACTTCAATGTTTCAAGTGCAAGGAGATGGGACATAATGCCAATAAATGCCCTAATCCAAGGGTTAGTGATGATCGACATGAGCAACCGCTTAAGGCAAAGGATAAAGGGAAGTCACAAGCGATCACTATTGGCGATGTTGAATATGACAACGATGTGGTGGAATGATTCAGTGTTTATGTAATGGGATTCCAAAATAATGTTGTATATAGTATCGTGGAATATTGGAATATTTATGTTTTGGATTTCAATTATTTTATGGTACCAGTAACCATGAAAAGTGATTGAGACATTTTTGGTAAACAGATGATATGAGCATAATGAAGGGATAAGAAGATAATAAGATGTTTGATTGTATTCATGAGCTCATGATTGATATAAGGACTAAGTGATATCATGGTTTGAGTATATAGAATTTTGAGGATTTTGGTATGTGGAAAGTGTTAACTTTTAACTGCATTCATGTTTTCACTAAGGTTCAATGGGTATTCATTATTCAAGTTAATACATGATTAAGGTATTCACATGTTTATAATCTGACCAACAAGATATATCTTATGATGGAATTCACGTGATTATACTATGAGCTTGACTGAAGTATTTTAGATTAGCCTAAAGATTGTAATGGATTATGTTAACCATAAGTTAGTATTGTTTAAGTATAGAACTTTTTTTTGATATTATTTATGTGATGTTATAGTAATGTAGTTTTAGAAAAAGGACAACTTGCAGGACGAGGGACAGCCCATCGCTTCGGACAAGGCTGTGGGAATCGAACCCACAACCGAAGTGCGACTGGCCTTTATCGCCTACCACTGGCCTACAGGAAGTCTCTGTTTAGTAGAAACTAGTTTTATTATATTAAGCAGTATGATATATGAAGTATAAGTTCATTTTAGGAACCATATATCATTAATCTTGCTATAGATGGACTTATGTATTTTTTGATATCTTTTCTAACCTTTTGAGATAGATGGAATGACCCATCATTCTATCACATGATCTGTTAACACATCACGAATGACAAATTCAACTTCATTTCTTTAAGAGATGAAGTAGAAATTGTCCAAAGAACGACAAATAGTGAGACTATACCAAAATCACGAAAGTATTTCTTCTAATTCCAATTTCATCAACCTTAGGGAAATGATCTTGAAAACCAAAAATGTTGTCCTAGTGCTCTTATATCTGATTAATCAGATGGTACCATAGATCGTCACAAATTTATGGATTTGTGATTGCTGGCTTTTCCATAGCCATGTTCTCTACCACTCTCCATCAGAACATGATGGTTAGATTTCTCTTCCATATCCATATTTTCACCTATGTGGAAACTCAGTGATTAGTTTATTTGGGTAACCGTTACGTTTCATACTTTTGTTTTTAAATATTGGTTTTGGTATTCCTTTTTACGATGTGGGTTTCGATTAAAGAAACTTTCGAATAGTAAACCATTTATAACCCCGACGAATTTCAAGGGGGAAATTCATTTTAAGGGGGGTAGAATGTAACACCCCGATATTTTATGAAAAATATTCTTTTTAATTTCATTAATGTCTTGTGTTATACGCTACACCAAAAGGATCTTTCACAACACACATCTTTGACCTGGCTTGAATTACACGCAATCGCGACCTTCCATGATAGCGTGTGTTGTACGCAACACCAAGTTTCGCTAAACAACGATATGCTATTAAGATATTATTAAAACTAGACGTTATGAATAGTAATAACCACTTTTTGAAATTTTGTAAATTTTATTTTTCAAAATGGACTTCATTTATGGATTAGGAGTATCGAATTTAGCCTAAGGTGAAATTTTGGTAATTTTCGGATAACTTTCATATTCTGATGAATAGTGGAAATTACTAAATTTTAATTAAAAACAACTTTTTCAATCGAAATAATTAATAGTTATAAATTATTAATTTGAGTGGTTTTAAAGTATATTTAGAATATATTTTTACAATTTAATACAATGTTGGACATTGGATGTAATTTCACATTTAAACCAGTTATAAACAAGTGTCAATCTTTTGATAGTTATTATCTCTTAAAAACACGCTATTTGTTGTGACAGCGGAAATTAATTATAAAATTAATTAATGCAACTTATATGTTGGGAATTTTGTAAAATAGAAATCATTTTTGAATTCGGAATATCAATTATAGCCTAGGGTGAAATTTTGGTACTTTTCTGAAAACTTTTAATTTTTGATGAATAGTGAAACCACTAAGTGGTGGGTTAAAAACTGAATTTTGCATAAAACATAATTTTACCGCTTCTGTGAATGGAATTTCGAAAATACGACAGACACGGTTAATATCAAGGGCTAAAATGTGGTTCAATGAGATGAAAATAATTTTCGGTGAATAGTAACTTTTTACTTTTTTTACGACGGTTAATAGAAAATAGGGTAACTAAGGGTAAATATGATATTATTATTACCCTAACACATGTCCTAATTCTATTGCACAAGTGTAATTCGACCAAAAACAAACTTAGGAATAAAATATGACCATTTAGGTCCACTTGGATTAGATTAGGACATTTATTATTAATTTATTTAAAGAAGGGTTAAAATAGTTAAAATCAAAGTTTAATAAGTAAATCATTTTTAATATGGGGTTATACATAAGATAAATTCGACTATAAATATTCATTAGAAATATAAAGAGATTTCATACATGATGTTATTTTATTTATAATTTTTAGACATTAAATAATTTAATTTATTTATGACACAATGATGATGCAGTAATTATCTTATTAATGAAATATTGACATAATTGATGTTATAAACACCAAAATAAATGAAATTTGAGACTTTTTATGAATTAAACTAATTTTCTAGGTTACTATGATATATTAGTGTTGATTTAATCAACTTGGTTCTAACATATAATTCTGTTATGACTTTCAAAAAAATCATATATCAAATAGTGTCAAAATTGACACAAAATAGTTTTTAAAATCAAATATTATATTATTAATTGTTATTTTATTCCTAAAAATATAAGGTTCGGCCAAATGACTTAGATAGGGATATATATATTAATAATAAACAATTTGGGGTTCTTTTGGCATGTTACAGTAAGTGTATTAACCATATAGTGTAAGAAAACAAAAAGACACGGTAAAAGTTAAATTATTTAACTTAGAGTTAAATCTAATTGATAAGGTTAAAATAATAACCTAAACTTGTCTAAATCCTATTAGTTGATAGTATTTCGACCCATCCCCACTTTAGCTTCGAAATAAGACCCTTTGGAACCATTATAAACCGATTTTGACTTTAATATAAAATAATATTTTGAGATATTCCTAAGGTGCCCCTCTCCTCCCTTATAAAAGGGCACCTCCTCCCCCTCCTCCTCACACCAATTTGAGCACTCAAGCTCGGCCAAACCCTGCCATTTTCTCCTCTCCACTTCCCTAGAATAATCCTAGAGGTCCTGGTCTTCTTAAAAGACCAATATTAGTTCCCTAAGTGGAGGATTCAAAGAGGCGTTCCAAAGAAGAGGTAATATCCATTACCAATCTTTTCAATTTCTTTCTTCTTCAACTTCTTCTTCTTTAGTTGTTTCATGATAAAGTAATAACATCAGTATTACTTACAAACTGATATGTCATTATAAATATGAAACAACCCTAATTAACCTTCTATCCATCCTACGGAAAAATGAAATCACCGCGCGTGCGTACGTACGGAATACCGTCTCCACGCCGTGGTATACTCTATTTTCCACCATCACCTTACAAGGATGGGTATAATGGTGTAATGAGTAACTATATATGATTATTATAAAGTTATATTTATACTGAAATAGTATAAATACACTTAAATACAATTCCACGATCATAGGAACGATATCATCACTCGTGTGTACGTACGGAATACCGTCTCCACGATGTGATGCGACTCGTTCTACATGATATTCATTTAATACTGATTATATAAATGAATTGAATGAATGAATATGATATATATTAAACTAATACCATTCTGGAAATGAGGTATCTATAACCTAAAGAAAATAATAAGAATTTATTCGACAAAACACGCATAAGAACAAAAAGTTATAAACACCCAAATAACAAGTAGCAATGAAATATTACTACTAAGAAGCTAAGAATATGACCATATATGATATAATATCAATATGTATGATTCTGGAATAAGTCAATAACATTATTTAAACCATTATACAGAAGCTTCGGACACGTACAAAGAAAATCGGACCTAAGGTATGGGAAATATCACAATCTCATTTTTTTATCTGAGATTGTTTATACTTTGGTATTTACTGGGGTGTATTTTATCATCCACATCCATGTTTCTTCAATATGTAATATTTATATCCTTCTACAATAGTTTATATCCAATTTTACCCTTTGGTGAGTTTTTAGTAAAAGATATGAAAGGAATCTTTTGTCGTTTTTCATACGAGGTACTTTTTTGACTTTTTCGACAAAAGTACGAAGAATGTTTTTTTTTAACTTATATGGAATGAATGTATTTTTTAAACATTATTTCCAAGAAGCTTACTTTACAAGTTTTCAAGTTTATTTTTAATCAACTTCTTTTATTTTAAAGTCGTATGACATGTTATGAAAGGAAAAATGTTTTTGAAGAAGAAAAGATATTTTCCTCAAGAATGGAGTTCAAGTGTTTTATCAAAATAATTTTACATCTAAGATAATAAAGGGTTCTTTTTTTATCCCTATTATTACATTGATTTGATCATGTTGTGATGGAATTATTTTTATGAATTCCTTTATCTTGTATGAATGGTTTTATGATGTCATGATGTTCAAGATTCCCATTTGTATTACATGGGTTATGCAATGATGTATGGTTTATGATTTTGTGGCACACATAAGAATGGTATCATTATGAGATGGGTGGGAACTATATCTCTCTCCAATTCATTGGGTAAAGATTTTATATCTCATGAGATAGACATGGCTGGAATGGTAGGTTATACCGGTTCAGTGAAACAGGACAGAAACGAGGGTTACTCGATTCAGAAAGGGACTTTGTCCACTAAGATAGTCTTGGCAATGAGTCTTGACTAACAAGAAATGATTATCTATGATTATGTGTGTATGCCACAAAGTTTCATGTTTTAAGTTATGATTATTGTGATTACATTTCACTTCCATGATTTATCCCATGATTATGAAATTATGCTCTCTATTGCAGGTTATGATTTCCAAAATGTTATGTTCTTATGAATATGATGTGATTGATATTTCTTTTGTTTACCCTTACTGAGCATTTGAGCTCACCCTTTTATGTTTTATTTTCCCCGGGATATAAATAAAGGTTTTAGTTAAAAAAAAAGAAGATCTTTATGGGAGATATTGAAGATCTTTCACCACGATTAGAAGATTATATTCCGAGTTTCCAAAGACACTGAACTATTACGATCCTTGTGTGTGTGTTTTTGTTATGTACTAAGTATTCCGCAAATGTAATATAATGTCAATGTACGTCAAGATACGGGTCTCTACATAGAGACTCGTAGGGCCAAACTGGTGGCCCGAAGGCCCGAATCAGGTGAATAGTTTCGGATGCTACAGTACCTACATCATTACTGCGACAGTAACCCATAAATTTGCCTCCATCTAGTTTTGAACCTGGGTCACATGGATGTCAAGAAGGAGCCATTAACACTTGGGTACAGGCTCGTTGGCTCACTCTTCATCATTCATTGGACATTTTCTTTATCTATTGTGCCAATATATTCTATATAATTGATGAATTGAATAACCCTTATATTTAGTTTATGATTTTTCAATAATATAACACTTATGTATATGTTATTAAGAATGTTATTCCATTGACATGAGAAATGTCCGTTATTATTGATTTAATGTGGATGAATGTTTATTTATAAGTCACTTTGATATTGAATTGTATTTATCATTCAATATATAATGATTGGAAATTACATTTAATTTATTTGTAGGGCTCAGTTAATGATATCCCCTTGATGCATTGATAGGTCTCGTGGGAAAAATAGATTCCCACATTAGTTTGGTAACTAGTGTATACCAACCCATATAATAATAGTGAAATTATCAATTCCGTAATGTTAGTATTCATTATATAATGGATGATTCCTTAATAATAAAATTATGGATTCTCATAATTAAACATATAATTTTGTAGGATTAATTTTTGGTTATCTTGGATAATTCTATGTTGATTGTATCAATGGTTGTATTTTGCACTGAATGTGTTTATTGAATAGAATGTGTTTTGATTATCCATTATGACATATTAATCATATGCTATTTTTTCATGATATCGTTGACTATACAAAACCCTTATTGGGAATAAGAGCTAACCAACTAATTTTTTTCTCCATTCCCCATGATATAAATAAAGAATCTTTGAATGACCTTTAATGGTTTAAAAAAAATTCATGCTATATTTTATTTTTCTAATGTTATATAAAAATCATGTTTATATGTAGTTTTACAGGGCTTCTATATTGATCTATTATTCAAAGTGAAATCATATGTATCTTATACCAATGTAATATGTGAAAAATAGCTTCATATTACTGGATTTAGGTCTTCTATAGAAACCACATTCCCCATTTAACTGATGAACGAGATAATTAATTATAGGAAAAGTATAACAATTCTTTATTGTGTCATGGTTCATATTATAATAGTCTACACCGATTCATAGACTCACATTAGCCTTTTTTGAGAATATGTACTTTAATTTATCAATGTGAAATTCTCACAATAATAAACCCCTTTACTTCTAAATTGATATTTAATTCTTTCAACATAATGAATGACATCTGATGTTGTGGGATCTATATCATTCTAGTTATAGGAAACTAGTTAATGCTAAATTCTACATAACTCTTTAGAGGTACTCCCCAAAAAAAATAGTTATCACAATGTGAATGAGATCTTATAAAATTTCTATGTATTTAAACCCTAAAGATTCAACTTAGTTATGTAATGGAATCTGTATTTCAGAAATCATGGTCATGACCTTCCCTTGATCGTAACATGTTAAGAAAATGTAAAACTCACATTCTCTATGGAGTTTATATTTAAAAAGAGATTTTAATGGGAAAGATATTTTTCTTTTATAGAAATAAATTCATGACAATAATTGAGTCAACCAAGATATTCATAAAATGGAAAATAAATTTTCCTATATTCAGAACCACAAGATCCTATAAATAACTATAAAAAGACAAAACCATGGAATATGATGGAAATTTGTTTGTTTGTTAAATTATATTTCTTTAATGGGTATCAAGACTCATATGTGTAGGTATTTCCTTTACTTTATGTTCATTATGAAAAGAAAATTGATTGAAAAAATAATATAATATGAATCATATTTCTGACATAAATTGTATGATAAAGTAGAGGATACTATAATAGTGATTTTCAGATTACACAGGCCTTCACCAATATCGATGATAGATTTATCTATAGAATATTCTCTTCTAAAACCCACATAATGACTCTAAGGCGATAATACAAGATTAGATTATTAAAATGAAATCATTAATCCTTGAAAAACACATAATACAATTCAACATGATCGCCTACTATGTGTTTAGTAACATTCAGTTAATTATGTTGCTAACAGTTCCTATGATGTATGAGTATGATGAGGTTTCTACGTGACACTTTCTGATATTCTATATCTATAAAACCTCTAAATATGGTCATATTTACCACAATATTGACACTAATTTTTTAAAAATTGGAAATAATGTTTTATATTTCCAAGACATCCACATCGATGTCACAAAGTAGGATATCTTCTTTAACATGTGGGAAATTCAAACCACTACCTTAGATCCAAGTATTGATCTTCTTCTTCTCTCCTTTTTCTTATTTATATTATCAACCACTAGATGATCTATCACATATTGTTTTGTAATTTAGTGATAAACCCAATATTATGAAAAATATATATCTCATCTCAATAAGGATTACTTATTTTACTACCACATAAATGGTTGAAAAATTGAAAACAATTGAATGATCCTATAATGGATCTTTGAATCTTATCTCAAAGTACATCACATTTTTTCTTCATCAGAACTCTTATGAAAAGTTAATTTATGTAAATCTATGAACATAGTGATATATTCTTTCATAAATATTGATACCTATCTTAGACACAAAAATTTATAAGCTTGTTCCGAATGAAATGTTTCATGGTAATACTAGTCAAAGAAAAAATATTAATGTTATTCTAGGTATGACTATTTTTGGGAAAAATATATCAAGGAGTTATCTCAGTACATTGTGAAGGTTGTACCACATTGATGTTTTGGGTAAATTAGATTAACGGGATTTGAGAATCTATTTTCCTTTATAAATACCCCAAATAAAATGAATAAGTATATTGAATTTTATTATCAAATATCATCACTTTGGGGATAATTTTGAAAAGTCGGCTATGTTTCACAGTGGATAATTCCATGAAAAAGGTGGATCATGGGGAACAGTTCATGAACGGGGTCATTTGTGGGGATATATAGCATGAAAAATAAAATGGGTCTGTGGAATAAAAGGATTTTTGTTGAGTAGGAGACACTTCATTGAAGAACAAGTAGTCTACAAAAGATGAGATGGTCCCTTGGAAAATAGGTGGTCCACGGAAGTACATTTGGTCCATAGAAAAGAAGGTGGTCCATGAAGCACTCTTTCCATGAGGTGAAATGCAGTTCATAGAGGACTCAAGGATAATCATAGAGTATTATAGGAAGTTCTAAAAGTCATTAAATTAGTTCACTAAATTTCTTTATATAAAATTATAGTACTGATAAAATTAGATATCATTAATGGGTTAAAATGGGACTACAACATAGCATCAATATACAACATAGGATGCGTTCATTCATACAAAATAAGGGACTTATAAATATACATACTCTTAGTGTATCCTTTTCAGAGAAGTGAGCAAATAAATTGAAATGTGGTGGTCCATTCCACCAATAGTGATCCATAGAAAGATACATAGGGAGTGACCCCTGGGAAATTAGGGAGCTGGCCCTAAACATTGTAAAGGTAGTAAACCTAGGTATATAATTCATCTAGCTTGATCCTTGTATTTTGGAAGTGATCATTATTTCATTTTTTATATCAGCATAGCTCTATTTTATTGTCCATGAATGTTTCCAATTGAAAGTGAACAAAGAAAAATTGGGTGTCTCGAGCAAGATTTCAATTTTGATTATAATTTTATTTTAGAAAGGGAGAGAAGATTATTTTTTAACAAAAAAATATGATCTAAATGGGTAGTTTTTTTAATAAATCATACCCACATTCACTCCCCCAATCTATTTATCCTAATTCAGCTAACTACAATGGCCTTTCTTGGTAACGAGTAATACATCCCACCACCAGTGACATACCCTTTCAAAAATGAAGTGGGATAACTATAATTGAAGTTAACCCTTGTTATACTGAACATATTTTCATGAAAACAAAATATTATTTTGTTTTTAATGGAGACATATAATATAAAAAAGAACATTGCCTATCCCTGAATAATATTTTTATGTTTAAAGTGTGTATTTTTAATAGAAATTTAAAAATGTGGGTGGTGGTTTTCAAAGTAGTTTTTTTTAAAATTTACATAATTAATGATTTTAATAGTTGATAAATAAAGGATGTATTTTATAAATTATGAGATAAGTAGGTCATTTAAATTACACTACACATCTTCTGTATTTAATTTTTCTAAAATGTGCACATTTTAAATAGAATTATTTGGTTTAGGTTTGCTATGATCTTGATTCCCCTCTTGCATCTTCAAATGAAGCACAATGTACCAATCCTTGAAACAAAAATCATTTTGTCAATGATTACACCTCAATCATATAGTTAAGGCTACCAAATAATACTAATATATTATTTATTTGTGATAGAATGTGTTTTTTTCCCTGTTTAAGAAACCTAATATTCCAACTTGAAATCTCAACCCAGTCGGTGTTGAAATGGAAAGTGTTTCACTTAATTATATAAAAAATTCATTTAGAAGAGATTCATGTCAAGATAAAACCTATGTAAAATATTTAACATTGTAATTACACAAAAACAGTATAAGAACATGTATTGGAACTCCCCCCCCCCCTAAGAGTGTTTATCTCCCTAAAAATGATCATCCACCATTTAGCTCACCATCAGGAGGAGGAGGATCAGATGGAAATTATCCTTCATCATTGATCCCCCTATGAAGATTGGGGAACCAAGAACTTATTGGATTATTAGACTACTACTTTGGGTCTCTAAAATATTAGAGATTTTCTCTGAGTTCTAACTTACAAATCGGTTTCCAAATGTATCATTTTATAGGAAAATTGGAAGGTAGTTTTAACCCCCATATTTGGGGAAACCATTTTACTTATATTTTTTGACCTCTGTAAAATATTATACCTCTATAGAATAAATTATAATGGTTTTCCCAACCTTTTTTCTAACTCCATTGACAATGTTTCACTATTTGGACAACTACATCTCGAGATATCAAAAAAATACAGAACACCAATTTGGACGTTGTATATATTCTATTCCCTGGAGAGATCATTTAGGATGGGCCTATTATTGGATGAATTGTGATAGGGTTCCTTTATAATATTTTTATTCCACTAAATATGGTATCATTCCACAAAATTACCTCCCAATTTTATCCATAGTTTAGTGTATGTGTGTGTTTTAGTCCACTTTTGTACTTCGAATCATACATAGTTTGGCCCATTTTTCTTTGAAATCATATTGATCCCTCCAATTCACATCCACCTACAATGTAATTATCTGAAAAATTAACATTACTTATTGTAAAAGTGATAAAGACAACATAAATTAATAAGACATTATGTTCAATTTGTTTTCAATTTTTTAATTATTGATACAAAATCAATTTAACACAGTGGTAAAAGGGAGAAAATTAAATAGTGAATCATGGTACGATCACATCCCTACAGATAAATATTTTCTCTCATGGGAAAATTAATATTTTAAAAAATAATGAAATAAGATATTAAAAACATTAATACTATTTAAAAATATCGAAAATTTATTTTTTTCATATCAATGTGGTCAAATAAAAAACACACCAAGGTGTTATTCTATATGATTATGGGAAAAGGTGTCTCATAAATTGCATTATAACAAAATTCAAGAAGATTAATCATAATTATATGAGATGATAATTTAAATGTTAAACATGTTAATAATTATCCACAATTTTTTATTTCAACCATTTCACTCTATTCCTCCCTCTTTCTATCCATAAAATTTATTTTATTTTAATTTATTTCTACATAAATGATTCTTTTTACCGAACCTTTCCAACATCCTTTGAAATCAAATTTAATGTCTCATTCACTTAAGAATTCCCAAAAGTAAACCCATAATCTCAGAACCTAGATATCCCATATATCACTACTAGAAATTAGAACTTTCCCAACGCTTCTATACCAACGGTTTGCAAAAACTGTTGGTATAGGTCCCCTTTCCCAACGGTTTGGCCAAAACGTTGGGAAAGGCCCCTAAATTGGCCACTTTTCCCAATGGTTTGGCCAAACCGTTGGGAAAGGTAGACCTATCCCAACGGTTTGGACAAACCGTTGGGGAAGGACCTCAAATTGGACACTATTTTCAGAGGTTTGGAAAAACCGTTGGGAAAGGTCCCCAAATATACCACTTTTCCCAACGGTTTGGCCAAACCCTTGGGAAAGGTGGACCTATCCCAACGGTTTGGCCAAACCATTGGGAAAGGTCCCCAAATATGCCACTTTTCCCAACGGTTTGGCCAAACCGTTGGTATAGGTCTACCTTTCCCAACGGTTTGGCCAAACCGTTGGGAAAAGTGGGCCAAAATTCAACATCCTCCACAGAATGAAAATCACAACCAAAGACCTATACCAACGGTTGTTAAAACCGTTGGTATAGGTACTTTCATTTTTTATCAGACCTTCGTACCGAGAACATTATATAAATCAAAATTTAAAATATTTATGAGAATACATATATATATTTATGTAATTATTATAAAAAAAGTCATATTAGGTTAGTGGTTGAGTCGTTTAATTATAAACGAGGGGTCCTGGGATCAAATCCCAGCGGATGTTTTATTTTTGGAATTTATATACCAACGGTTCCATTACCGTTGGTATAGATTTCATATTACCTATACCAACGGTTTTTGGAAAACCGTTGGTATAGACCTATCCCAACGGATTACATGGCTACGGTTCTCCAAACCGTTGGTATAGGCTATACCAACGGTTTGGGGGCCTATACCAACGGTTCCAAACCGTTGGTAAAGGTTGGTTTTCCAGTAGTGTATTTCACATTTCATCAATCCCCTCATTTATTATTATTATTTCTTTTTTTTTAATTTGAACTTGGAAAAATATCACACCCTTCTCTCAGCCATTGTTTGATCTCCTTAAGAAACTAATTTTAATAGTTATAAAAAGATAAAAGGTCAAATAATGGCGGTTTTGGACCTACCTAACATAAAACGAACATTTTTTATTTTATTACTTTTTTAGGGAATATAATAGTCAGATAATGGGGACACACACATAGGTTAATCTGGTAAAGTGATTAAAAAGATCAGATAATGAACAACCATATTGAAAAATCCTTTTTAACTATGATAATTGTTTAACTAACTTATTTTTACCTTCTATTTATTTATACAAATTAACATATCACGGTTGGGTGCAAAGATGTGTGGAGAAATTTAGTGACATAATTTTATTATAAACTACTCACATGAAGAGTATCATTCTTCTCAATGTTTGCAAAATTATATATTGATTTATATCAATTAGAAACATCTAATTTAAAAAAATGTAACACCTCAATATTAAATTAATGCTAAAAACACATTTCAGTATTGAAACACTTTTTTTGATTGTTAAAACAACATAAAATGGGGAAACTCTTTATGCATTTTCATAGACATCCACGATTAAGAGAGCATGATTTTATAGGATTCAGTGGGAATATTTTTCCATGATTAATTAGTCATCATTAATTAACATTTAGGCATAAAAGTTGGTGTTAAAATAATGGGGGAAGGTAAAAATATCATTACATCTGAGATAAAATAGGAATAATGATTATAAACAATACTAACTAACATAGTAAAATAACCACCCACCACACCTATAGTATGTAGTGTCCTCACTATAATAAAATAGAATGTTGAATTAAAAGATAAAACCTAGTGGGTGTTATCCTGTGACTACTTCCAAAACATGGAGTTCCTCTACCAGGCACTCTATAATGGCTTCCTAGAAGTGCTTCATTCACTACACATTGGCAATGATGTTTTCTTTTGTTTCATCATTTTGAACCTGAAAATAGAAAATGGATATACATTAGGAACCTTATATGCTCCAAACTAGTTGGAATTAAGCCAACATAAATATAACATCTTCCTTGTATTGTAAAAAAGGACCGCTAACCCAATGTGGAATTAAGGACGAATAATGGGATGATCAAGGGAAGCCATGATTCACTCCTTATAAATCTAGGAGTTCTCATATGAATATCTAAAATTTTTCTCCCACTCATTAATCTATAGATTACTTTGTGTACCTAACCCAAAATTATTATAATTTCCCTATTAAATGGTCTAGTAGGTCCAATTCTCTATCTCAAAAAGGTGGAGACAACTCTTTCCAAAGACCAGATGATAAGGTGAAATTCCAATGTGAATTTTAATGGTAGTACAACAAGACCATAATGAATCATCAAGTCATAGATTTCTATATTTTCTTTTGGGTAAAATCATATTTTCAATAATTTTTTTACCTCTATTTGACACCTCAGATATAGTATTGGTTTGTAGGTGATATGTATTAGGCTTTTGATGCTCAACCCCATCCTAAATCAAAATTGATTTCATTATAAGGTTGTAAAAATGAGGAAAATAGTCACCAATGATGTTCATAAGTAATTTAACCCAATAGAAAATTTGGGATATCCTAAATTCCACAACTATCATGGAATCATTTTTCTTCATGGCTCACTCCTCTACCCATTTTGACACATAATAAAAAAAATAGAATAATGTACAAGTTCCCAAATGAATTGGGGAATGGTACCATAAATTCAAATCCCAAATTTGGGAAAATTTCATGAAACAGAAATGTTTTTGTTAAATAAAATTTATTTTTGTGACATTACCCATTTTTTACAATAAGAAAAATATTTAAAGAAATCATGGGAATATCAAAATATTATTGGACAAAAGATACCAGAATCGAGGACCTTGAAGGAATTCTATTTGGGATAATGTGTCTCACACAAGATAGAGTGTAAAATTACTTATGTATAGACTGAAACTCACAATCTGGAACACAACACTTAGAGACGTGATCACTACATCTTCACTAAAGGTAGGGGTTATCCCAAATGTACCAACAAGACTCTAGTTTTATAGAGTCATATTTTTTTGATGAAATTAGAAGGAATAGAAGCTTCAATGAACTAATTTACAATTTAGACATACCAATGGATAACATCTGTAACGCCCCGACCCCAGCTACCCAGAGTCGGTGCATTACTTCGTAACATTGGCATGATCACAAAAGATCAAGTCTCGAAAGACCGATTAGTTTAGTAGCCTTGGAAACACTAGATACATTCGTAAACGTTACATTACATCATAAAGTGAAAAACTACAATAACAAAGTCTCCATAGTCCACACTCATATCTCCTTCTGACAATCCCTGCAGGTCATTCATAAAATACTTCTTCACATCCTGGAAAATATTAAAACATTGAAAGGGGTGAGCTCAAATGCTCAGTAAGGATAACAATAATGCGGAAGCTTTCATAAATAAACATTAACATTTAAGGCAATGTATAACTAAAACAAAAGCCTCTTAAACATGAACTTCAACATAATATGGCAAAAGTAAAATGAGATAATGCCATTTACTTCTTCACATGGATATTCTACTGGTCGAATAATCACATGTAATATCAATAACCACTTTCATAATGATGGAATGCATAATGCCAGACTATCATAACCACGTAGCCAAGGCCTCGTGCCAAGACCACAAATAAGATTTTGTCAAGGCCTCGTGCCAAGACACTAGTTTGTCTCATGAGACCTGCCGATGCATCGAGGAGCTATAGCGGGCTCCACCCGTCACTTATTAAGTCCAATGCATTCCCCATATGAATAGGTTTAAACATTTCATAAACCATAACATAATCGTATCACATAAAACATGCATAAAGGAAACATAACATTTCCACATTTCAATCACAAGATATCAATACAACACATTGACATAATAAAAACGCTTTCAAAACCATTTTCAATACCAAAATAAAAGAAAGTTAAAACTTTGTATTTATTTTTCATTAAAATAAAATGATGGCTTGTAGAGGAAGCCGAAACTCAAATAATGGTCACGACGGCGGAGAAGTCATTGTCGCCGCATAAGTACGGAAAGAAAAACATTCCCTTTTGTCGTTTAGCAAAATGCTTCGTATAAAAAGATTCCTTTTGAATAAACGTAAAAGTCAAAGGGGTTTATACACCGTATAAAAGAAATTTGTGTATAAAACAAAATATGCCTCAATGAAAGGAGATTGAGACGAAGTCCTTAAAAAGATCATTTTTAAAATAGAATAGATTTATTATGTGTATTCACTATAGGTACACATAAAGAAATTAAAAATACAAAATAGGACATAATAACATCATGACATAATTTGAAAGTAGGAGATTAACCCAAAGAATGAAAATTGGGTTAAGAAGTTCCCTTACCTCGTGTCTGACTTGACTCAACCGTTCTTTAACCTCCTGAATAATAAACTAGAGTTAATATATACCTTATTAAGAACCATTTTCAATTTCATTATCCTTATTATATCACTTATTACAATGATATGAACATTATGTAATTATTTAAGTTAATAACGGTCGTTTTGTCGATCTTTGGTACTTGAGTCAAAAATAAACTTCTTATAATTACAAGTTGTTCATGTGGTGAAATATCCATTATATCCGGAATTATATTCATGATGTAGATATCATATATATCATATATACAGTATATACATTCATTCATAATGTCACGTAACATTTAGAGGTAAGAAATGAAATGCACCGTTCATGGAGACGGTAAGCCGTACGTACGCATGAACGCTACTTTCATTTCAATTTCATATTTAATGGAAGTAAATCATAATGATATAAATGTATAATATAATTCCAGTATAATATAGTGTATAATACCATTTACTCCATCCTTTATACATCCCACATATGGCATTTACGATTCAAATCACTTTGAGGGGGCGGTAGTCCGCACTTCCTAAAATGAAATTATCGCGTTTTACCCATAATGGAAATCATAAAGTATGCCATAAATGAGAAATACAGAAGCATAAGTAAAACAAAAACATATTATATATCATATATAAAAATAGTGACATCTTAATGGCCACCTTTGAAGGTGTTATATGAGTGTTGAACAATCATCGCTTCGTGAGGCAGAAATTCGCCATCCACAGAAACCGTATGTTCTTTAACCATTAGATGTAGGTGTGTGTAAGTGTAGCTCGAATCCTTCTTATAACAACATCCTAGTATATTGAGGATACTGGTGTTGTTACAAAAGAAATGAATAAAAAGAGTTTAGGGGGTTGGAGAAGAAAAATAAAACAAAACAACATTATAAAAGACATTACCTCAAAATCGGGTAACTCTTTTTGATTTGAGCCAAATGCTTCCTTGGGAAGTGTTCTGCCCAAAGTGAGGATTCTAGGAGTAAGAGAGGGATGTTGGGAGAGTATTTGGGCAGAGGTTGGCCGAGCAAAATGGCTTGAAGGTGTGAATAAGGTGGGATAGGTGGGGGCCTTTTATAAGTGGAGAGGAGGGGCACTTTTGGAAAGTAATGAAATGTTACATTATTTCAAAATGATTTTCGGATTCTAAAGGTCCCACACTTATATAATTCGAGGCTAAGGTGATAAGGTTTCGAAATCTCCTCATCCAATTGGCTTTGGACAAGTGTAAGCCTTGGATTTTACATTATCTATTCATTTTATTAAAATCGTTAAATAATGAGGTCATCGCTGCATCATAATGATGTCATAAATAATTTAATTTATTTAATGTCTAAAAATTATAAAAAAAATACTATGATGTAGGAAATCGTTTTAGCTTTCTAATGAATATTTATAGTCAAAATTTGGACTTGTGTAACCCTACTTAAAAATTGTTTTAGTAAAACAATTTATGTTAGTGTCATTTTCACTTTAACATTAAATAAAAAGTAATTTATGTTATTTCCCTACAAAAGTGGATCCATGGGGTCCCCAAGTTAGGCCATGGCTTGTCTTGGTCGGCCATGACACAACCAATGAGGTTGGGACATGTGTCTAGGTCATTTAATATTATTAAAGTATTATTTATACCTTAAACTACCCTAATTACCACTAATCGCGATTAAGAACTTAATAAGTTACTATTCACCAAAAAATTATTTTTATCCCATTGAACCACATTTTACTTCTTAATGACAACCATGTATGTCGGATTTTTGAAAATCAAATCACAGAAGTGGTAATATTTCATTTAAACGAAAAATCAGTTATTTAACAACCACTTAGTGGTTTCACTATTCATCAAAAATTGAAGTTTTTCAGAATAAGGCCAAAATTTCACCCTAAGCTATAATTGATATTCCGAATTGAAAAATGATGTCTATTTTACAAAATTCAAAACATATAAGTCAAATTAATTAATTTAATAATTAATTCCCGCTATTATAACAAATAGCGTGTTTTTAAGAAACAATTTATATCAAAAGATTGGCAATTGTTTATGTCCAATTTCAATGTTAAATTAACTTTAATGACCACCATTGGATAAAATGGTAAAAATATATTCTAATTGTACCTTAAAACCACTAAATAGTATAACTTATCACTATAAATTATTTTGATTAAAAAAGTTGTTTTAAGTATTTTTCACTATTCATAAAAATTTGGAAGTTCTCGGAAAATTACAAAAAATTCAACATAGGCTAATTTCAATATTGGGAATACAAAAGTGAAGTCCATTTTGAAATATAAAATTTATAAAATTTCAAAAAGTAGGTATTACTATTCACAACGGCTAGTTTAATTAGTTGTGGTGTGTGCTAGAGCTCGAGGTTGCGTACAACACACGCTATTGCATTATTGAATGAGAAGCGTATCGTGGAAGCTCGGGGTGTTACATTCTACCCTCCTTCAATAAATTGCGTCCTCGCAATTTGAAATTTTTCTTTGAAAATAAAAGGTTGAAAAGAGAAAATACCTTTTAGGAAAACCCACATCGGAAATAAGGTTAATAAATATATAACATTAAAAGAAAGCAGGATAAGTACAAAGGTCACCCGATATAGCCCATTCTAGGATTCTATGAAAATATGGATATGGAAGAAAAACAAACCATCAAGGTCTGATGGAGAGTTATAGAAAACAGGATTAGGAGAAAGTTTAACCATAAGAAAATCACAAACTTGTGATTGGTTAAACGGTCATTGAATCCCCAGTTGGAAAAGTTAACCGACAACATTTTTGTTTTAAGTTACCTTTTATAATGTTGAGGAATTTATTTATGAGATTTACTAAGAACGTAAGGGAATATACATACTTGTTATGTATACTTTCATTCGTTAATAAATTTTTACCACAAACCCAACTTTTACTCCAAATGGTAACGGAACTCAAAAATATTCTATTTATCCTAATTGTATAAGGTTCCAAATGTTAACACATACCATTTAGATTAGTAAAACTATTTTGTAATAACCAGGGACTTCCTGTAGGCTAGTGGTAGGAAATAAAGGCTTGTCGCACTTTGATTGTGGGTTCGATTCCTACAGCTTTGTCCGACGCGACGGTTTATGCCCCACCCTGCAGGTTGTCCTTTTCCTAAAACTATAGTATTATAATACTCCAAAAATAATCTTCATCAATTTTTTAACCTTAAACCATACTATCCAAAGATCAACTTAATCCACTCCAACGATTATAGTTATCCAAAATAACTCTGTCCAGACTTTCTCTAAAATGTCTCTTAATTCCAAAATCAATTGTAGCATCAGATTCCCCATACAAAGAAAAATTTCTCTTATTGTCACATACTAAAAATATGATTACCTTAATCATATTAAAACCTTACTGAAACCAACAAGTACTGCAGTACAATCCTTATATAGATCACATTATTCTAATAACCAGAATATAATCCATGAGTCCGAAAGCATCAATACATTAGTTATTCTGCTTCAACTGTAGTAATAGCATAAGATTGTCCTTGATCCCTTGGCCTTTTCTGAGGTAAGATTCCTTGACGCTTAGGACATTCATTTGCGTAATGACCCATTTCTCTACAATTGTAGCATTCAACTTTGACAGCCTCTTTCTTTCCCTTGCAATCACGTGCCTGGTGACCTTTTTCTCCACATTTATAACAGACTCCCATTCCTTTTAGGCAAGTACCAGGGTGATTCTTCCCACAATTATCACATAATGGAAAATCCTTCTTTCCCTTTTTCCCTTTATCTGTCTCTTGTTCCACCGTTCTCTTCTTCTCTTGCTTTACTTTGTTGTCATAAGACTTAGAGAATTCCTTTTCTGTCTTGATAGCACATGAGACTATATCTTCGTATGATGAGAAGGATTGTGATACTAAAGCTCGTCGGAGAAATGGTTTTAACCCATCAAAGAAACGATCAATCTTACTCCTTGGGTTACGTATATAATCGGCAGCATGCCTCGCTAACCTTGTAAAGTTAGCCTCATACTTTGCGACATTCTCATCCTCCTTCTGCCTCAGACTCAGAAATTGCCTTTCCATATCTGCTCGATGGTCACGAGGAAAGTATTTTTCTAAGAAAAGCTCTTTGAACTCCCTCCATTCCATATTCGATACGTCATCATCTTCCTTTGTGTTTTGAATCAGTGACCACCACTGATCGGAATCTCCAGTGAGGCGGTAAGCTGCCATGACAACCTTCTCCCTTTCACTACTCCCCAAGGCATGGAATATTTTCTCTAAGGAATTTATCCATTGCTCAGCTACTGTAGGATTTGTACTCCCATTGAAGGTTGGCGGTTGTTGCCTCATGAAACGGTCTAGCATTGATCCTCCACGTTGCGAATCAGGGTGCTCCATACGAGTAAGGTTGTTATTCATAACCTGCGTGAGTTGTCCCAGTATGGTAATAAGTTGATCAGCACCAGTTGTATCTCCAGGTCCACAATAATTATCTTGAGCAGGAGGGCAATCCCTACACGGAGTTCGTGCATTGATACAGTTTCCATTCCTTCTACTAGGCGCCATTTCTAAACAATGGCATAATCCAGATTAGTTTATGAATCAAAATACATAATTCCATACTTGTATAATACTTAACATAAATTGAACTATTTATGGATATAATCCATAATCATAAAAATAAATGTTTCCTTTGAGGAAGTATGTACTCATAAACCTTACATAATGGTTTGTAAAGAAAATGAGAATTATCCTAATCATATCCCCCGGGAGTGTCGTAACCAAGAGTGCAGCAAGGCCCGTTGTCGTGCACCAGTTCCCGTTCGAGTCTAGCTCAAAGCGGTGTTTTCGGGTTTTACCCCTAGGTACATCTGTGCCAGAGCCGCCTCTACCTGCTCGTATCCAGACAGGGATGTATTTCTCGGAAAACTCATAACATCTCTATAACACCAAAATTCTAGGAAGTTCTTCTATACTAATCCTCAAAGTCTATCTTCGGGCTATGTGCTCTAATCAGAGTTTATCTAAATCTAGCTTCCAAGGTTAGTACTAAACTGCCTCTGATACCAACTGTAACGCCCCGACCCCAGCTACCCAGAGTCGGTGCATTACTTCGTAACATTGGCATGATCACAAAAGATCAAGTCTCGAAAGACCGATTAGTTTAGTAGCCTTGGAAACACTAGATACATTCGTAAACGTTACATTACATCATAAAGTGAAAAACTACAATAACAAAGTCTCCATAGTCCACACTCATATCTCCTTCTGACAATCCCTGCAGGTCATTCATAAAATACTTCTTCACATCCTGGAAAATATTAAAACATTGAAAGGGGTGAGCTCAAATGCTCAGTAAGGATAACAATAATGCGGAAGCTTTCATAAATAAACATTAACATTTAAGGCAATGTATAACTAAAACAAAAGCCTCTTAAACATGAACTTCAACATAATATGGCAAAAGTAAAATGAGATAATGCCATTTACTTCTTCACATGGATATTCTACTGGTCGAATAATCACATGTAATATCAATAACCACTTTCATAATGATGGAATGCATAATGCCAGACTATCATAACCACGTAGCCAAGGCCTCGTGCCAAGACCACAAATAAGATTTTGTCAAGGCCTCGTGCCAAGACACTAGTTTGTCTCATGAGACCTGCCGATGCATCGAGGAGCTATAGCGGGCTCCACCCGTCACTTATTAAGTCCAATGCATTCCTCATATGAATAGGTTTAAACATTTCATAAACCATAACATAATCGTATCACATAAAACATGCATAAAGGAAACATAACATTTCCACATTTCAATCACAAGATATCAATACAACACATTGACATAATAAAAACGCTTTCAAAACCATTTTCAATACCAAAATAAAAGAAAGTTAAAACTTTGTATTTATTTTTCATTAAAATAAAATGATGGCTTGTAGAGGAAGCCGAAACTCAAATAATGGTCACGACGGCGGAGAAGTCATTGTCGCCGCATAAGTACGGAAAGAAAAACATTCCCTTTTGTCGTTTAGCAAAATGCTTCGTATAAAAAGATTCCTTTTGAATAAACGTAAAAGTCAAAGGGGTTTATACACCGTATAAAAGAAATTTGTGTATAAAACAAAATATGCCTCAATGAAAGGAGATTGAGACGAAGTCCTTAAAAAGATCATTTTTAAAATAGAATAGATATATTATGTGTATTCACTATAGGTACACATAAAGAAATTAAAAATACAAAATAGGACATAATAACATCATGACATAATTTGAAAGTAGGAGATTAACCCAAAGAATGAAAATTGGGTTAAGAAGTTCCCTTACCTCGTGTCTGACTTGACTCAACCGTTCTTTAACCTCCTGAATAATAAACTAGAGTTAATATATACCTTATTAAGAACCATTTTCAATTTCATTATCTTTATTATATCACTTATTACAATGATATGAACATTATGTAATTATTTAAGTTAATAACGGTCGTTTTGTCGATCTTTGGTACTTGAGTCAAAAATAAACTTCTTATAATTACAAGTTGTTCATGTGGTGAAATATCCATTATATCCGGAATTATATTCATGATGTAGATATCATATATATCATATATACAGTATATACATTCATTCATAATGTCACGTAACATTTAGAGGTAAGAAATGAAATGCACCGTTCATGGAGACGGTAAGCCGTACGTACGCATGAACGCTACTTTCATTTCAATTTCATATTTAATGGAAGTAAATCATAATGATATAAATGTATAATATAATTCCAGTATAATATAGTGTATAATACCATTTACTCCATCCTTTATACATCCCACATATGGCATTTACGATTCAAATCACTTTGAGGGGGCGGTAGTCCGCACTTCCTAAAATGAAATTATCGCGTTTTACCCATAATGGAAATCATAAAGTATGCCATAAATGAGAAATACAGAAGCATAAGTAAAACAAAAACATATTATATATCATATATAAAAATAGTGACATCTTAATGGCCACCTTTGAAGGTGTTATATGAGTGTTGAACAATCATCGCTTCGTGAGGCAGAAATTCGCCATCCACAGAAACCGTATGTTCTTTAACCATTAGATGTAGGTGTGTGTAAGTGTAGCTCGAATACTTCTTATAACAACATCCTAGTATATTGAGGATACTGGTGTTGTTACAAAAGAAATGAATAAAAAGAGTTTAGGGGGTTGGAGAAGAAAAATAAAACAAAACAACATTATAAAAGACATTACCTCAAAATCGGGTAACTCTTTTTGATTTGAGCCAAAGGCTTCCTTGGGAAGTGTTCTGCCCAAAGTGAGGATTCTAGGAGTAAGAGAGGGATGTTGGGAGAGTATTTGGGCAGAGGTTGGCCGAGCCAAATGGCTTGAAGGTGTGAATAAGGTGGGAGAGGTGGGGGCCTTTTATAAGTGGAGAGGAGGGGCACTTTTGGAAAGTAATGAAATGTTACATTATTTCAAAATGATTTTCGGATTCTAAAGGTCCCACACTTATATAATTCGAGGCTAAGGTGATAAGGTTTCGAAATCTCCTCATCCAATTGGCTTTGGACAAGTGTAAGCCTTGGATTTTACATTATCTATTCATTTTATTAAAATCGTTAAATAATGAGGTCATCGCTGCATCATAATGATGTCATACATAATTTAATTTATTTAATGTCTAAAAATTATAAAAAAAATACTATGATGTAGGAAATCTTTTTAGCTTTCTAATGAATATTTATAGTCAAAATTTGGACTTGTGTAACCCTACTTAAAAATTGTTTTAGTAAAACAATTTATGTTAGTGTCATTTTCACTTTAACATTAAATAAAAAGTAATTTATGTTATTTCCCTACAAAAGTGGATCCATGGGGTCCCCAAGTTAGGCCATGGCTTGTCTTGGTCGGCCATGACACAACCAATGAGGTTGGGACATGTGTCTAGGTCATTTAATATTATTAAAGTATTATTTATACCTTAAACTACCCTAATTACCACTAATCGCGATTAAGAACTTAATAAGTTACTATTCACCAAAAAATTATTTTTATCCCATTGAACCACATTTTACTTCTTAATGACAACCATGTATGTCGGATTTTTGAAAATCAAATCACAGAAGTGGTAATATTTCATTTAGACGAAAAATCAGTTATTTAACAACCACTTAGTGGTTTCACTATTCATCAAAAATTGAAGTTTTTCAGAATAAGGCCAAAATTTCACCCTAAGCTATAATTGATATTCCGAATTGAAAAATGATGTCTATTTTACAAAATTCAAAACATATAAGTCAAATTAATTAATTTAATAATTAATTCCCGCTGTTATAACAAATAGCGTGTTTTTAAGAAACAATTTATATCAAAAGATTGGCAATTGTTTATGTCCAATTTCAATGTTAAATTAACTTTAATGACCACCATTGGATAAAATGGTAAAAATATATTCTAATTGTACCTTAAAACCACTAAATAGTATAACTTATCACTATAAATTATTTTGATTAAAAAAGTTGTTTTAAGTATTTTTCACTATTCATAAAAATTTGGAAGTTCTCGGAAAATTACAAAAAATTCAACATAGGCTAATTTCAATATTGGGAATACAAAAGTGAAGTCCATTTTGAAATATAAAATTTATAAAATTTCAAAAAGTAGGTATTACTATTCACAACGGCTAGTTTAATTAGTTGTGGTGTGTGCTAGAGCTCGAGGTTGCGTACAACACACGCTATTGCATTATTGAATGAGAAGCGTATCGTGGAAGCTCGGGGTGTTACAACATCTTTCACTTGGTACATGGATCATTAATAAACATGATATTTATGGTAATGCAGAGGCATGCATCAATGATTGAGGATAAGAGGATCCTACTGATATGATCATCCACCACATTATCTTCTACTATTTTATCACTAATTTTGTGGTTAAATTCATGAAGGAGGAGTATCTAGTGGATGATACATGGTTTGTCTTACAATTTCATGAGTAGATATGAGACGGTTGCATGGTTTGAGAACACAATGAATATTTACCCCAAAATTCATGACCTGAATTTATCCCATGAAAAAACAATGGAAATGATTTCTTTCTCATTTTTGGTGTATTTTTCTTGGTCAAGTTGCAATGTATGTGGGGTATAATATATAACAAGTGGATCAAGTTCAAACCATTGTGATAAAACTATCCCAACCATATAGTTATAGGAAACACATATGAGATCAAACAATATATCCTACCAAGGTCGTTGGATTATTAAGGGATATGTGAGATTCTATTTTAAATTATTAAAATATTTTTCACATTCATTTTCAAAAAAAAATTATTTTTCTTTTTTTTAATCAAGAGAGGGTAAGTGTAATCTTACCATATTCACCAATGAAGTGATGGCTAAATAAATATTGGCCTAGGAATGATAGCACTTCACACAAATTATTTAGGTAATATTAAAGATGAAATGTCCTAAAATTTTCATGTATCTTCTTAGATACCATCTCCACAAATGAACTGTCCCAATACTATAACTTGTATTCCAATGAAATCAAATATCTCATAATTTAATAGGTGATTATTTTCAATAAAGTGATGTATAAAATAACCAATACTGTAAATACACTGAATTTTAAATGAAAATTTTTTCCTATATTCTTTGGAATTTTTTGAGTCCTCAGTTTCTGGCGGTACCTGATTCCGAGGCCCGGTGTTCCTGGAATCAATTTCTGAAGTTTTGTTCGGGTATGTTCTGTAAACGTATGTACGGGTTTTTCTATCTTCTGAACCAGTGCTCGTAATTGAAATCTGAGGACACCGATGAACTCGCAGCGCCAGAATTCTCTTAAGGGGACCTTTACCACAGCTGTGTTTTATGCAGGATGGAAGTTATATTTTGGGGTTTCTACTTAAAAGTTAGAAATTAAATGAAAATGTGTAGTAACACATTTCATTAGTTAGTATTTATTATCTCCAAAAGGAGGTTGTTGGTGGGCCCCACCCCCACATAACCTCTCATGAGAGGATATTGTGCGGTGGGGTCCACACAAACTCACACTTTTCACCACCCCTCAACTCCTTTTAAACTCCCCTTTGAATTAAATGAAGCCACCACCCTTGCTTTAAATTTTAAACACTCCACCTTCTGACAATTAATGTCAACACCTGATATTAATTGTCCAACACCTAAGATTAATAAAATTCCACACTTAATTAGTCTTTTTGAATTCATTTGAAGTTTCTTTCCCAATATTAAAAGAAGACATGGCATTCTTTTACATGGGTTGGCATAATCTCACTTTGGGTGGAACTTGAGAGAATTTGGAGGATATCACCATCTCCAATGAAAAATGAAGTCCTCTCTACGAAGAATGCCGAATCCACCGAAGAATGATGACATGGCTTCCTTATTTCCAATCTGGTCAAGAACGTGAGTCGACACCCACGAAGAATGCTATCTTCTTTCCTCTTTTTCTGCATCAGGGGAGAAGATGCCGCCCGCAAAGAACATCGCCAACAGCATCGCTTTCTCCTCAGACGCACCCCGATGCCAATGAATCAACACCATCGACGACGAATGAACCTTGAATTGAGGTAGGGGGTTTTGTATAATTTTAAATAAATAAAATTATACCCTTGATCTTGTTGAATGATTAGTTCGACAATGGACTTTTTTTATCTCCAAACGCCGAGGGCACGGGCGGAACAAACTTGGCTCGGAAACCCTATATTGATCCTTCTTTGTATTGGCGATATAGGCGGTGTCGGAAGTGGTGGTGGAGAGCGAACGTGGTGGCTTCGCGCCGGCTGCATGGAAGAAAATTGAGGCCCGCAACCGCGGGCCGCTCGGGCTGAAGAACTGACCTGCTATGGCCGGACGGGATGGTGGACCGCGGCACTCGCAGATGCCCTGTAGAGGAGATGCGGCCCGCATCCACGGGCCGCTCAGATGAGCCGAACTGGATGGCCACCTACCGGCCGCCTGCTGGTCGGGAGGGAGGAATAAGGCGCCTCTTGGTGCCGCGCTGCGGAGAAGACCGCGGCCAACAGTTGTGGGCCACTCGGCGGGCGAACTGGCTGGCCGCCTACTGGCTGGGTGAAAGAAACCATGGCGCAGATTTTCACTACAAGGGAGGATAGTGGCCCTCTGTGCAGGCCGCTCGAGCCTGAAAAACCCGGATGACTTCGGTCGGCCGTGCAGGGAGAGGCTGTGCCGCTTGGCGCCACCAGGAGAACCGGACCAGCCCGCTCCGCGGGCTGGGTCCCCTGGTGGGTCGCGCCCTACCTTGCCGGGCTGACCCCCCAGCCGTGTTGAACCCACCAAACTGGGTCGGGCCGACCCCCAGCCGTGTTGGACCCGCCGAACCGGGCCGGGCCGACCCGCCAGCCCACTGGCCTTGACGGGTCGGGCCAGTTTCCTATAAAAGTGAATAACTTCAAGACCGTGCATTTGAACGACGTGTTGTCTGTGGTACAAGGACCCTTGCAATGAGGTGGTCCATTTTTCGATAATATAAGTGAGTTTTGGATGACCTTCGAAAATGGTTGGGTCTAGATCAAGTGTAAATCCAACTGTGCCCCTAGAACAGAAAAGCAAATAACTCTCAGACCGGGCGTCTGATTGATGCGCTGTCTGTCGCATTGGGTTTCTTTTGACGAGACTGAACTTTGGGATACATCAACACAAGACATATTGATATTTTATGTATTGACCCCCTTTTCTCGAGGAGTGGACCCTCCCGGAATCGAGTGAGCTGTGTGCGGGAACCCTAGAGCTAGAAGCGACTGCATCGACTTCTGTACCGAAATCTTGTGTGGGTTCTACAATGATGACTACCGTAATAGAATCCTCCATGGGTTCGACGACAACGACAACTATACCAGAATATTTTTTGGGTTTTACAGTTCTGATAGACTAGCTAGACTGTATCCTGTGTGGGTCTGACAGCTTAGATGAATCAGTAACTACATCTGATCATATCTATTACTCTATAATAGTTGAACTGCATCCTGTGTGGGTCCGAAAGTATAGACGAGATAGTTGGAAAATATCATGTGTGTGTCCGACAGCTAAGATGAGATAGATGGACTGTATCATGTGTGGGTCTGAAAGCTTAGCTGGACTGTATCATGTGTGGGTCTGACACCTTAGATGATATAGTGGCTACATCTGATCTTCAATATCTCTCTACAATTGTGGCATACCTGTGTGAGATGAGTCATCTATTTTAACCATTATCATCGTGGGGTTTGACTTTATTTCCTTTGTGGAATTGGTTTGGGATTGGACTTTAGTGTCGGAGTCGAACTGTGATTGGTTACATAGTTATATATATGGGAATATACCTAAGTAGGGTTGGATGATACTTTGCAGTTGTATCTTTCTTCTTTTTCTTATCCTTAGTGGATATTGTGAGACCAAGTGGGTCTCGGGGACCCTAATGTGTACCATTATACTCACCCCTGCACGGGCTATGCCCGCAGCTTGTTGTCTTTGATGCAGACGACGGACACCACTGACAGAGGCCGAGAGCTCCACGATTGGACATTACCCGGAGGTGGACCTTCCGAGGAGTCGGCACACGGTGGCGACTGATGAAAATGGGTGCCGAGGTGTCCATCTTTGCCTACCCTTTAGGTAGAAATCCCCGGAGGATGATCTAGGAGATTCTATTTAATTTCATCTCTTTTTCCCTATACTTGTACTTGTTGTTTAGATGGTTTTGAAAACTGGCTCATTTACTTTCCACCACACTCTTTTGTATTCAGTTTACATAGTTTTTACTACATGTTGCATACTCTGTTGTCTTTGTTTACTTTTCTAAAGGAAATTCCTTCACATCTTATGGATTTATTCCTTTGGTGCTAGTTTACATCCCCTGTCCTATGGAAGGCGGGTTTGGGGTAGTCACGGCACGAGCCCCGAGGATGGGTCGTGACAAATTAGTATCAAAGGAGGTTGTTCTACCACAGAACTTAGACTCTAATTCTTTTAACAGAAATAGTGTTAAGTTTTTTGGGTGTGGTAATCAGTTTATGGAAACCGGTGTTCGTGCGACGGTCGACGTATCCATACACTAGGACTCTGACTTCTGATCTCCGACTCAGCACACGACAACAATGATTGCATGTCTGTTTCCTTTGAAAAATTTTTCTTTGTGATTAATTTGTGTCTTCTCACCAGGTATACTGTTTTGACCATGAAGAACCTATTTCTTTTTAGGATGGCCCCACGAAGGCAGCCAGCTAGGGTTTCGAGTTACGTATGAGATGGTAGCCCACAGAGCGACAAGGCCTCGTTGCAGGGCCCCATAACAAAGGATGAACCCGTGGAACCACTACCCGCAGGTCCACTTCTACCACCAACCCCAGCAGAAGAGAGTGCATGCCACCTGAGTGCATTGCACGAGTTCTAGAAAAAGAAGACACCCAGGTTTCTGGGAGAGAGGGACCCACATGTAGCTGAGGATTGGCTAGAGGCAGTCGTGAGAGTTTTCAGAGTGGTAGGGACACCAACTGACCTTATGGTGATCCCTGTCGCAAGTCTCTTATATGCATTAGCCAGTATATGGTAGATTCTGATGCTCTAGGTGCATGATGAGGCATCACTACTCTGGGAAGACTTCTGCCACTCTTCATGTGTTGCGGATTCAGGAGTTACTACATCCGCTGTAGGGTAGAATGACAGTAGCTCATTACTCAGTGAGGATCACCGACCTCTGATTCTACACCACAGATATTGTTCGGGACCCATTATTCAGGACCCGGTCCTCTGAGCAGGGACTCAATAATTAGATCAGGGATTCGATGATTCCCCTCAGCATTTCGACGTAGGCGGGGGTGTTGAGTGGAGAGATTTCTCTCTCAGCAGTCACAAATAGCGAGACCCACCACAGGGCGACACGTAGCGGAGTCTTCTTTAGCTGGAAGTAGAAATATGTCATAGAGGTCCAAGCGGACCAGGTCATCAGGTGGGCGACCCCAGGATTTGGGTTCGGTTGTGCGGCGCACACGAGAAAGATTCAGCTATACGATGAGCTAGAAGAGCAATGCATGCGGCAGGCAGGGCCACATGGCTCATTACTTCCTGACCTGCCATGTAGATGAGTAGCAGATAGTAGAGGGACCTCGCAGACAGAGGAAGAGGTTCGACCGTGGTGGTCTGCCGGGAGCAGGTGGATGTGGCATAGGATTTGGCCAAGCAGCGGGTGGTGGACGACGTTTCGAGGCTCTACCACCACCACCACCACCAGGAGGTCCACCTCGACCACAACGAGGTGGAAGACAGAGGTGAGATTAGTTCCAGGCAGTCAAGGCCTATGACCACGGTGCACCTGAGATGATTTGAGGTACTATCTAAGTCTACTAAACCCTTGTTGTAGTACTTATAGACATAGGTTTGAGTCATTATTTTATTTATGCTACCCTCGTTCGGAGCTCAGAGATTCTGACAGAGTCGTTGGCACGATCCTTACGTCTATAGACTCCTACGAGAGAAGAATCGATGATTATGCACTGCTTCCGGCAGAGTGATCTTACTCTAGGTGGTGAGATCTTTGGCTGTGATCTTCTTGTAGCGGCATCGAGGCCTTATGACGTCATCGTGGCAATGGACTGGTTGTCCACAGTTCATGCTCAGATTGACTGTATTATACGCAAAGTGCGGTGTGTCCACATGTATGGGAGAAAGTTCACCTTCACCGGTGAGAAGGGATCCTTTGCAGCACAGGATGAACATACACAGAGGAGGTGACAGCCGATCACACATCAGTTGGCTAGTCACATCCTTGGAGCGGATGATGTGCGTAGTCTGAGTTTTCCTGTTGTGGTGGATCAGTACAGGGATGTTTTTCTTGATGATGTTCCTGGACTACCTCCTCGTAGAGAGGTAGACTTCTACATTGACCTATGCCCTGGGACAACACCGATATCTACTATTTCATATCGGATGGCTCCATCCGAGCTTCATTAGCTTCGGGTAAAGCTATAGGACTTGCAGGGAAAGGGATTTATCTAACCCAGTGTTTCACCCTAGGAATCACTGATTTTGTTCGCCAAGAAGGCCGATGGAATCTTGCGACTATGTGTCGACTATCTTCGCATAAATCAGGTGACTGTGAAAAACATGTACCCACTCTCGAGGATTGAAGACCTCATTGATCATCTCAAGGGAGCACGATGGTTCTAGAAGATAGACCTCAAGTCAGGCTATCACCATCTCAGATTTCGAGACGAGGATGTGAAAAAGACGGCCTTCTGGTGTCGATATGTCCATTAGGAGTTCTTGGTTATTCCCTTTGGTGTAACCAACGTCCTAGCAGTGTTCATGAGTCTAATGAACAGGATCTTCCCGCCTTTACTCAATTGATTTGTTGTAGTCTTCATTGACAACAGACCGATTTACTCGACTACTGAGGAGGAGCACGCCTGCCATTTGTGGGTAGTACTGGACACACTCCGATAGCACCATCTTTATGGTAAGATCTCGAAGTGCCAGTTCTAGTTTCAAGAGGTTCACTACATGGGACACGTCATCTTAGAGGCTAGAGTTACAGTGGAACCAGTGAAGATCGAGGCAGTACTTGCTTTGGAGCCACCTAGGAGTGTGACGGAGGTATGGAGTTTCCTGGTTTAAGATGGATACTATCAGAGATTTGTGCCAGACATCTCCAGAGTTTTAGCACTGCTTTTAGCTTTAAAAAAGAAGGGGAAACCCTTCGTGTGGTTAGAGAGATTCCAATAGAGCTTTCAGAAGCTGAGGCAGAGGTTGACCTATGCACCCATCTTGAGGCTACCGTAGGAGGGCGTAGGGTGCGTAGTATAATGCGACACATCAGGGACCAGAATCCGGTGTGTCTTGATGCAAGAGAAAGCTATGATCTTTTATGGTTCACGGTAGTTGAGACAGGATGAGCAGAACTACACTACCCATGACCTGGAGTCAGCAGCAGTGGTCTTCTCCTTGAAGATGTGGTGGCACTATCTGAAGGGTGAGCGTTTTACAATCTACTCTGACCACCAGAGTCTCGGTTATATCTTCTCGCAGAAGGACCTGAACCTGAGACATAGGTGATGGCTCGAGTTCCTTCAGGACTATGACTTCGAGATAGTCTATACTCTTATGAAAGGGAACGTTGTAGTAGATACTCTCAGCAGGATATCGGGAATTCAACTGCAAGGAGAGGTGATAAAGCAGATGGCTGCGTTGCATATTTCCTTTGTGGATAGTTATTGAGAAGCCTTTCTGCAGTCTCTCACAGTCACTCCTCCACTTCACCAGTGAGTTAGAGAGGCGCTGCATGGGGACGTTGGCTGTGAGGCGTGATGTGCTCAGATATCCTCAGGGAAGGCATCTGATGGGTTTTGTGAAGGTGGGTAGCACGCCATCCTCTTCATGGGACGCACCATGGTACCAGTTCCACTCCATGAGGTGGTGTTGAGGAAGTTTCACACTTCCCCTCTAGCGGTAAATCCAGGAGTGGAGAAGATGTATCCTGACCTCATACGACAGCACTGGTGTCCAGGTATGAAGAAGGCGGTAGTAGAGTTTGTTTCATAGTGCCTCACTTGTCAGTAGGTGAAGGCGGAGCACCAGGAACCAGCAGGCTTGGTACAACCCTTAGAGGTCCCAGAGTGAAAGTGGTACGGTATATCCATGGATTTTGTGATGGGTCATCCATGTACATCCAGAGGAAATGACTCTATCTGGGGGATTTTCAACTGACTCACCAAGTCATCCCACTTCCTACCAATCAAAGACCATGGCTCGATGGAGAGCTTGAGACGCCTCAACATTCAATAGATCATACAGATTCATGGTGTTCCATCGAATATCACCTCCGATTGAGATGCTAATTTCACTTCCTGGCTATGGAAGGTGTTACAGGAGGCTTTTGGGACCCAACTTCACTTGAGCACCGCCTTCCATCCTCAGACGGATGGTCAGACTGAGATGACCATTCATACTCTCGAGGAAATGCTTCGTGCATGTTTCCTTGACTTTGGTCACAGCTGGGAGGATAACTTACCCTTGGTGGAGTTTTCGTACAACAAAAGCTACCACTCCACCATTGGGATTGCACCTTACGAGGAACTATACAGTCGACCTTGCAGATCACCTCTGTGTTGGACTGACCCAGGGGAGTCAGTACTTGTAGGAGCAGAGATGGTGCAGGCTACGATGGAGAAGGTGTAGATCATCCAAGAGTGGATGAAGACAGCACAGAGTAGATAGAAGTCGTATACTGAATGGAGACAGAGACCACTGGAGTTCGAGGATGGAGACCTTGTCTTCCTACGAGTCTAACATTGACGAGGTCTACAGAGATTTGGCCAAGGTGGAAAGTTACCTCTGCGATTCATCAGACCTTTTCACATCCTCAGTAGGGTAGGCGAGGCGGCTTACCTCCTGGACCTTCTATCTTAGTTGCAACGTGTGCAAGATATCTTCCACATATCTCGGCTGAGGAGATACGTGCACGACCTGTCCCACATCATCTACCACAGGGAGCTGGACATCAATGATAGGGAGACATTCATGGAGGTCCTTGTATAGACTGAGGATCGATAGAACTAGGTGTTGCGTGGATGGTCGATTCCTCTTGTGCGCGATCACTGGCTGCATGAGAACCTCCAGGAGAGCACATGGGAGTGGGGGGCTCATATGCATGCTCATTACCCCGTTTTGTTTCCCTAGTGTGTGTTGTAGCTTTACGGGGACGTAAAGCCCTGAGGTGGGGGTAGTGTAAAGACACAGAAATTAAAAGAATTTTTTTTTCAAAAATTATTTGTAATTTTAAGAGTCTGAAGTTTCATGATAACGCTTGATTCCGAGGCTCGGTATTCCCGGAATCAATTTATAAAGTTTTGGTTGGATACGTTTAGTAAACGAACATGTAATTTTTTCTATCTTTTGAACCGGTGCTCAAAATTGAAATATGAGGACACTGATGAACTCGTAGTGCCGGTATTCGCTTTAGGGGACCTTTAACGTAGTTGCATTTTATGCAGGATGGGAGTTATATTTTGGGGTTTCTACTTAAAAGTTAGAAATTAAATTAAAATGTGTAGTGACACATTTTTGTTAGTTGGTAGTTATTATCTCCAAAGGGATGTTGGTGGTGGTGCCCACCCCAACATAACTTCTCTTCAGAGGATAATGTGTGGTGGGTCCCACACGAACTCATACTTTTCACCTCCCCTTAACTACTTTTAAACTCCCCTTTGAATTAAATGAAGCCACATCCCTTCTTTTAAATTTTTAACCCTTCACCTTCTCACAATTAATGTCATCACCTATGATTAATTTGACAACACCTATGATTAATTAAATGCCACACATAATTAATCTTTTTGAATTCATTTGATTTTTCTTTTCCAATATTAAAAAAAGATATGGCATTCTTGTACTTGAGTTGGAATAATCTTTCTTTGGGTGGAACTTGAGAGAATTTGGAGGATATCACCATCTCCAATGAAGAACGACGCCCTCTCGACGAAGAACGCCGATTCCACCGAAGAACGATGACGTTTCTTCCTTCTTTTCAACTGAGGCAAGAACGCGTGATGACACCCATGAAAAACGCTGTCTTCTTTACTCTTTATCTACATCAAGGCAGAAGATGCCACCCGCGAAGAACTTCTCCAACAGCGACGTTTTCTCCTCAGATGCACCTCGACGCCAATGAATTCACGCCATCGATGATGAACGAATCTTCAATCTAGGTAGGGAGTATTATATAATTTTAAATGAATAAAATTATCAACTTTATCTTGTTGAATTCTTAGATCTATTATGGCCTTTTGTTATCGCCTAACATGGAGGGCATGGGCAGAACAAACACAGCTCGATGACCCTCCGTTGATCCTTGTTTGTAGTGGAGACAGAGGCGGTGTCAGAAGAGGTGGTGGCGACCTGATATGGCTGCCACGCGCTAGGCACGTGGAGGAAAATTGTGGCCACAACTATGGGCCGCTCGGGCAGAAGAATCATCCAGCTATGGCTGGCCGGGCTGGGGGACTACGGCACCTGCAGGTGCCGCACAAAGGAGATGTGGCCCGCATCCGTGGGCTGCTCGGACGAGCTGAACCCGCCGGCCGCCTGCCGGCCGGGAAAGAGGACTGTGACACCTATTTGAGCCGCGACGCGGAGAAGACTATGGCCCGTGGTTGCGGGCCACTCAGCAGGCGAATCGGCCGACTGCCTGCCGGTAGGCTTCGGTCGACCGGGCAGGGAGAGGCGGTGCCGCTCGGCGCCGCCGGGCGAACCGGACATGCCCACTCTGCGGGCCGGGTACACAGGTGGGCCGCACCCCACCAGGCTGGGCCAACCTCCCAGCTAGGTCAGACCAGTCAAACTAGGTAAGGCCGACCCCCAGCTGGGTCGGACCCGCCGAACCGGGTTGGGCCGACCTGCCAGCCCACTGGGTTTAATGGGCCAGGCCCGTTTCTCTTTAATGTGAATAACATCAAGATCACATATCCGAACGACACGCTTTCTACGACATAGGGACCCTAGAAAAGAGGTGGTCATTTTGCGATACTCTAAGTGAGTTTTGGACGACTTTGGAAAATGGATGGGTTTGGAACAAACGTAAATCCAACCAGGCCCCTAGAATGGAAAAGCTAATAACTCTCAGACCGGGCGTCTGATTGACGCGTCGTCTATCATTTTGGGTTTATTTTGACGATAAGGAACTTTGGGATACATCATCTCAGGAATTCGTGATAGGTGATGTATCTACTCCATTTGCTCGATGAGCGGACCCTCTAAGAATTGAGAAAAGTGTGTGCGGGAACCCTAGAGCTCGTTGCGACTCTGTCGAATTCTGTACCGGAATCCTGTGTGGGTTTGACAGTGAGGACTACCATACTTGAATACTCCGTGGGTTCGACAACAATGAAAAATGTTCCAGAATCCTCTATGGGTTCGACAGTTCTGACATAGTAGATGGACTGTTTCCTGTGTGGGTCTGATAGCTTAGATGAATCAGTAACTACAACTGATCATGTCTATTACTCTAGAATATCTCGAATGTATCCTGTATGGGTCTGACAACTTAGATGAGATAGCTAGACTGTATCCTATGTGGGTCCGACAGCTTTGATGAGATAGCTAGACTATATCTTATGTGGGTCCGACAGCTTAGCTGGACATTATCATGTGTGGGTCTGACAACACTGATGATCCAGTGGCTACATTTGATCATCTATATCTCTCTACAATTGTGGCATACCTGTGTGAGATGAGTCATGTCTTTCAACCTTTTCTGTCATGGTGTTTGAATTTACTTCCTTTGTGTAATTGGTTTGTGCTTGGTCTCCATAGTTGGAGGTGGACTGGGATTGGTTACTGAGGTATATGTATGGACATATACCTGAGTAGGGTTGTTTGATACTTTGTGGTTGTTTCTTTATTCTTTTCCTTATCCTTAGTGGATATTGTGAGAGCACGCGGGTATCGGGGTCCCTACTGAGTATCATTATACTCACCCCTGCACGGGCTATGCCCGCACCTCATTGTGTTGGATGTAGACGACAAACAGTACATACATAGGCCGAGAGTGCCATGACTGGATGGTACCCAGAGGTGGACCTTGAGACAAGTAGGCACACTACGGAGAATGACGGATGTGGGTGCTAAGGTGGCCATCTAAACCTACCCTTTATGTAGGAATCCCCCAAGGACGATCCAAGAGCTTCTCTTTACTTTCAGTTATTTTCCCCTTTACTTGTACTTTTTGTTCAGTTGGGTTTGTTTACTGGCCCATTTACCTTCCAGAACACTCTTTTGTATTCATTTCACTTAGTGTTTACTGCCTGTTGCGTACGCTGTTGTGTTTGTTTACTTTTATAGAGGTAATGTCTTCCCAGATTAGGAATTTACACCTTTGGTGCTAGTCGCTTGCCCCTGGCCTATGGAAGGCGAGCATGGGGTAGTAACGGCACGGGCCCCGAGGACGGGTCTTGACAAAGACTACTCAAATATCCATTAAAAGTGTATTGAAAGATAGTGAAATCATCTAGTAATAATTTTAATGCTAGGAAAATATAAAAAAGATTAAAGTGGAAATTGAGACCAAATTTGGAGGGAAAACCAATGAATTTAAAGAATATTCATTCATTCAAAAAAATTGAAATATTCAACTCACCTAATGAAATATATAATTATTTTAAATATGATGAGTCTGTGAAAGAAAAATACATGAATAACTTTAAGAAAAGCAAAAATTTAAAATAACGTTATTTAATTTTTAGACTCTAGGATTGAGAATTTATACTGTTATAAGAGATTTGAGAGTGTGATACCACGTGTTTAGGAGAAATTTGAATGTGAGAGAATAAATTTCAAAAAACCTCAATAATGTTTTCATAAACTTTTTAGTAATGAAATTAAACATGAAATAAGGTATATTTTGGAAAACAAAAAAAGACTTGAAATCATTTAATTGTATAATTTTCAAACTTTTGGTAAACATGATCTTCAATGTTTTTTATATGTGAACCTAATTAATCTTTAAATGTATTTTTATGTGAGGGAGGGGGTTTTTTTTGAAGAAAGGATAAGTAATGAGAATTCACTTCCTTGTTCTCACATTAAAAATATCTCTGAATATTTGAAAAAAACAGAAAATTGGATTGACTAACAAAGAGAAAAATATTTAAATTTACAGTTTCCTGAATATACTATTTTATATGATAAACATAACAAATTTCTCCCTTGATTTTAAATAATAAAATAAAAATAATATTATTTGGAGGATGAAGATTTTAGATGTCATCATAACCCTAAATTAGTACACACAATAGAAGTATTAAAAAAATAAGATGGGAAAGTTACTGACTGGTGGTGTTCTATTATTAGATGAGGAAATTTGGAATGAGAATCATAGTTTAGTGGTATCTGATTTTGTATATAAAAAATATAAATCAGTCATTTTTTTAATTTCGTTCCCTAGATAAATTCAATTCTGAATGTCATTATCATGATGAGAGATATTTATAATGATAATATCTATTAATTAATTGTGTAACAACCAATTTTTTGAGTCTAGAAAAACATCCAATAGAATCTCAACATGTTGTGTTTACTCAATGGGGTTTTTTTAAATAGAGTACCAATAGTTCATATAGAGATTTGGAACACTTAAAAGTTTTTTAGGCATTGGTAAAGTCTAGAAAGATTCCTCTAGTGCGTTTTTTTTGTAGCTTAAGACTCTAAAAAACAAAATAAAATTGGGATATCATAGGCCCATAGTTTTTTTGAACTCTTACATCACTTAGAAACAAAATTCATCTATAGAATGGGAGATGAAATTAACCACACTAGCTATACATATTTTTCCAAAACATTTCACACTTCTCGCATGGGAAGTCCCACTCAAGAAGTACATAAGGGTGATTCATCACATGGTTAGTGCATTGTTAGGGTTACCATGTCGTATAAACCATGCAATCAGGTTTCTTAAGCTGGGGGTGATGCATGATTGGAGCATAGTTTGAAAAGACTGTGCATTCAAACCATGCATCTAAAATCTGTGACCCCATTTTGGGGGTGAAATTACCAAATTTTCCTTTATAAGTATATTTTTCTAATTATTTCTATTATTCTTCTCCTCCACCCATATGAGATCTTCCTCAAGGTTTCGTTGGCTTCTCTTCTATGTTGATCTAGGAATAATGAGATCCCTCCACTGGTAGTCAGATTCAAACTCTATTAGTCTCAATTGATCATCAATGGTATTCTCTCGAGTCCATTTAAATCATTCTTAATTTTATCTCTTCTAAAATATACTATTTTGGTATGATATCATTTTTGATATTATCAGGGAAAAGGTTTGTTTCATTTATTTCATAAAACTCAGATTAAACCAGAGCTTGATATTGGATGTGTGATACATACTAAGCATGAGGTAGGTGGTCTACATATGTTTCCTATGTTTTCCATCATTTATGGAATAGTTTCATTACACCACACACTAGCCTTTTTTTGTGTTGCATTATAAATGGTTCCTTCATATAAAATTTACAATTTTTCCTTAATAAATGGATATTAAAACTTTTTTATTTATTTAATGGATTTTTATATATTTAATGTGTTCCCCATGGGGGTTTCATGTCAAACTGCTGCTTTATAATATGTTAATAAATTCTCAGACTAACTTATAATATTGTGATTGAAATTTGAAACCCTTTCTCCCTTATAGTTTTTATAAATTTGATAACAGAACCCATTAGATGTTATGTTAAGATTAGAAAATTAAAATCATGAATGGTGGCTCCCTTAAATTCTTCTATATGATGAATTGAGTGATGACACTTTTATTTTAAAATTAATTATGATAAGATTTAATGCGATTCATGAATGTGATTAAATGAATTATTTACGAACTATGTCATTTTTTAATAACAAAACCCCTTGAAGGAGGTGAACTTCCTTTGAAATTATATGGTGATGACTTGTTGATTATAACATGCTTGGCTAGATTTTTCATTCATTCTACATTTATGATTTGCTACCATATTTTATTATATATCATGTTTATGACTTGGAAATTATTGATTTTATGAAATGGAAACTTTTCTCTCCTATAAATGTAAACTGGGATTATTCCACATTCAATGTGCATGACTTGGCTAGTCCTATAAAGGGAATTACCCATGAAGCTAATTTATATAATGATAAGATCACCTCCTATGTGTCTTTTTCATCATTGTAAATTAATTGTCATGTTTTTTAATTAAATTACATGTATTTTTTTGAATATCATTTTTTGATTGATTTTTCTCCTTGATTTTAGTAAAAAATTTAATTAAAATGGTATGGAATAGGGTGTTATTTCAATGAATCTTACTGAAATAAAACTAGCACGGCTTATCTGAATTGTTATAATTGTGATTCCCTTGATTATAATGTGTTAATAAAATGAAAATCATGATAGTTGGTGATTCGTGGATTGTATTATAAATATGATGATCCCAATATATGGTTTTGATGAATGTAATTCATAATTGGTGTTGCCTCCAAGTCATTTATAATAAATATTATTACACCTCAAATATAGGCTATGGAGTGATGGTAAGATTTCAGTTGAGCATAGAGGTATCATGCTCCCTTACATCAGGTGTGGAGCATGATGTCTCCCACATGTGATACTATACAGGTGTTGTGCTGATGTGTCACATACCATTGTTTGAGTGTTTCCATGGAGGTTAAATTTCCATCTTGAGTGTTGTAGCATGACATCACTCAATTTATTGTGATGTACGGCTTGTGACCTAATGAGTGTTCTTATAGGATCATTTATACTAGTTTTGTATATCTGAGCTATGCCCTAGTCAAACCATCTCCTTGTAATCCATGTATATATGCACTTACCTTTTCATGTACTTTCTTCATATAGGTGGTTGTAATATATAGAAAACTATCTTTATATAATTATTAATATATATATAAATTTATTCATTGTTCGGACATGTATTTAAACTATGTGTCGAAGCTGGTAGAGTGGTTGGGTGTCTTTTAGGAACCTGAGTTGGAAGATAATTAAATTATATAAATATTTTTCATTTATTTTTATTACCTACACTTCATTAATTTACACATATACTCTATTAAATTTTAGACTCCACAGGTGGGATCCTACAAATATTATTATCTCACACCCTACTCAAGCCACCATTACACTGGGGTACCCATGTAGCCTTATTCATGTAGTACTTTGGTCGATTTATTGTGTTCTTTTCCATGTAAGATGGTGTTAGGACCATAGAACCAAGCTTCAGATTGGAATACATGTGGAGATCATCATTTGGTATTTTTTTATTATTGTATTATATAGAATCACTTCATGTTATATATCTGTTGTAGTAGTAGAGTTTTATCATCTGGACATGCATGCATCTATTGTATATTTGTGTTATACATATTTATATAGATAGTTAATTGTTATTCCTCTACTGCACTATCAATCATTTATTACTTCTTTGGTTGGTGTCTATTATTTATTATCAGATGCACAGATGTGATACTCTGATCTTGAGGACATAGTCTTCCCTCTATCACCTCCTTACAGCGTCACTGCTACTCAGAAACCTATGAAAAATGGGGAGGTGAGCCTTAGGACACATGTCCCTATGGTATGGCTACCATCGTAGTGGTGTGTCGGGCTAAGGCATTATAAATTTGTATCATACGTGATTTTTTTATTTGTCTTACTATCTTGTGTTGGTAGACTGGAGATTATGAATGGGAAGGTGCATGGTATGTAGTCGTGTATGGGACTACTCACCCTACCCATGGGTAAAATTACAAGAGTCTAGTGATATGATTGATGTTCATGTTTTTCTCTATTATGGTTGATAATTATTTCACCTTGACTAAACTTTTCACTTTCTTATGCTTATTTATTAATGGAATTATGGAATTATACCCTTGATATAGTATTGTAAGGAAGTGAAATTACATGAATCATCATAGAAAAATATAAAAATTCACATTCCATGTATATGTCATACCATATATCTTCTTTTATATATTTCCGAGTTGTTTTGATGTGTTCCTTTAGTGCTATTTCATGCTTTTATTTTCATTAACATGCTTGTTTAAATAACATGATTTTCTGATTCATTTATCATCTTTTTTCCATCATATTTAGTTTATATTCATTCAATTACATGATTATATGTTTATATAATGTTCTTATATATTTACATCTTACAATAATGTGCTTGTTTTGTATGATATACCCAAAGGGTTTCATGGGATAAATTTATTGGTTGCGATTAAATGATAAAAAGTTTTCTATTTTCTAGTGTTTGAGTACCTTACAACTAGAAGAAAATATCTCATGTATTTGAAAAATATTTTTAGCATTATACATGTTTATAAACTATAGATATAACATAAAATAAATCCAAATCTTCAATCCTAAAGTGAATTCGTTGTGATTAATGAGATCCAAATTCCAAATTGTAAAGTATATGGGAGATTTATGGATTGGTAGTGGGAAACCCATATAACCGAACCACAAATATATATATGATCATGTTCTTTCTAAAATGGATTTTTTCAATTAAATTATATATAGAAATTGGACTATAGTGTGTATGCATGCTTCATATATTGTATTTGTGGAAACCCATGTAATTGAACCATTTATTGTCTAACAATCATATATTTTGAAATGGGTTTACATGAAAAATTTATTCAAATATAATCTTAAATGAATGGTTCAACCTTCTAGAATCACAAATGTGCCCATGTTTCTTAGTTGTGTCATGATTTTTATGCTATGACCCATTTGTTTTTTTAAATTTCGATAACTAAGACAATGTTATTGGGTTTTATATTAATGAACCCAAGTTGGCATAGTGGGGCCCTCATAGGTTTCCTTCTTTGTTGTGACATTAAAATAATTTAATTGGTAATTTTCCTAATTTTTGGTGTGATGTCAATTAATGTTTTATATCATAAACTAGTAGTTTCTCAAGACTTTATAATATTTTTTAACATTTTCTAAATATTTTAAATGTTTAAATGGTTAAATGTGAATAAATGAAACGGTTGGAAAATGGAACCCAAGGTGGTGTCCATAAATAAAATCTCATATAAGGGTAGTTTAAAATATGTTTTAGTTTCCTTGGAATGAAATATTTATTACTTCTAGTAGTCCTTCTACTTTTTAGTGGCGGCCTAGATGGAAGGCTCTTTAGTCGGTGACTTTTGTTATGTGTGACATAGTGATAGTGTCAACACTTCTACTTCGTAAGGGCCTAGTCATGACATGAGGCACCCTTAGAGCTTAAATTTCTTTATAATTTCAAGATATTATTTTTTGTTTTGTGATTTTATGGTGTATTTATCCCTCTTATGAATCCTTCTTTAAAATAAAACCTTTGTTTAGACATGCGGTCATGTTTTTATTAGCCTTTTTTGTGTGCATGAGCATCGGGAAATGCTGCATTTCACTTGTTTAGACATTGCAATGGTATGGTTGGTCACTTTTTAGGTCCCATGACCCTTTTCTCTATCCTTAAGAAACATGAAACATTGTTAGTCTGTTTTGTAGTCAAATGTGATAATGTGACTTGTGATAATTTTCTACATATTCCATTGGATATTTGAATGTATAGGTATGATAAGCCTATGGTAGGTATCCAACATGTTCCATTTTCATTATAATCATGTGGTTAAAATTATTGAAACACGTGGTACCAATCAAGATTTTAAATGTTGTAATAAACCAGTTGAGATCATATTAATTGTTGATATTTGAGCTACTGTGTATGTTCTTGGGTCATATTCATTATAGAGTGACCTATATGTTTAGATGAAACAGTTCATCACAATTATCATGATGAATTCAATATACTTGGGTGTTTTGACACTCCTTTCAATTTGGTTTTGGTTTTTATGCCAAATGTTATGACATACGTGAGTGTCCATCAGAGAAGAAATACAGGTACTTTTAATGTGAATCTAGCATGGTGTACTTGTGAGCGGCTGGTATATCTCATCTTTTGATGAAAATTACTCTCCTAATGTGGGGAGTGTCAAATTGGTTCTGGTGATTATGTTCCCTTACAAGTATAATGATTGTTACTTAGGCGTAGAATTTTGAAATGATTGGCATCACTCAATGCCTTTGAGGCTTGAATGTTTTAAATTATATAGGTACTTTCTTGGCAGCATGATGTTGTTATGGTTGGTTTTGTATTCAACCTCGACCAAGCATCATAGGTCTTGGATGACTTTTTTGGTTTATTTTGATCAATCACGGGATACCACAAATACTAAAGGCATCATGGTTCAGTTTTTGGGGCAGCATCTACAGGTGAAGTCAATCATCTTTCAATGGATGTCGACCAGTAGTGGGCCACCCATTCATTCTTCTTTTAGATTTCTTGGTTTCCACTTAGTGTACTCCTTTTTAAAGATTTGAGAATGTCCCATATCTTGACGTTGTTCTTGATTCACTAAGTAAGCATCGGTCTTACGTCAAACAAATGTTTTAAAATATGATTGTCTTGGTAAGTAATGTATCTTTTAGTTGCATGTTTTATGCATGTTTTTTTTTCAAATATGGGTTAGTCTAGAGTGGACTCAGATTCTCATGTAGGAATTCCTCGTATAGACTCTTGGACACTTCCTATTTCATTTGAATTAACCTCCAGATATATGTCACTCAAGGTTTGTTCAATGTTTTTTTATGGACGTCTTGGCCTTGTACAAACATATATTCGTAAACATGGAGTATGGATGTCCTTGGGTAAGTTTTTTAGACTCCAGATCATTCATTATTTGGTTATATTAGACTTTTTGCAATACTGTAGGTGAGGTATAATGGGTGAAACTTTTAGAGGGATGAAACTGGATTACCCCTTGTTCATGTTGAGGCACGATAGTAAAAAAACCAGGTGCTGTTTGAATCAAGAAATTCCACTAGAAATCTTATATGGAATTTGGTGGATGTGCTTGTTGTATATTCTATATTCCGTGGGGAAAGGTAATATGGATTTGTTTTAATAATATGTCCTTCTAAGAATGACATTGTGAGAAATCGAACTAGAGGTGGCCTTATTAGTTTTTAATCTTCTTTAATGAATAAAATTGATTAAGAGCCATTTTAAAATATGTCTTTAGGTGGAGATGAGTGAATTGTGTATCATCCTATGATTATAATGAAATTATTGATTGAACTCTCTAAAAACATCAGTTTGGAATTCAACATTTTAATAATTCAAAATAATTCCATTATCATCGTTAGAACACTTATGGGAATTATTTGTAAGTCAATTCTGATAGTGGAGTTTTTGTGGCTATGGAATTGGCCCATTATGATGTTAAAGCCTAAGGTGGGGGAGAACATTTGGCCAAATATTTAACAATATGATGATTTTATTGTGTATCTAGCTAAATAGTCTCTTGTAATAATTGTTAACATGCATTGGTCGGAAAATGAGGATTGGAATGAGTTTTGGTGGCTTAAGTGTCATGTGCATAAATGAATTCTTAGAGGTGCATTGGACATTAAGAAATGAAATGTATCCATTTAAACATAACTTCAAAAACATTTTCGGTCGTGTGTTGTTTTCGATATTCCTAAATTCTTCTTATGGATGAGAGGTTCTATGTTGGGGAGTTTGTAATAATCCGTGTTTTGATTCAAGGAAAAATTCAAGTGGAATTTAAACTATTGGCATTTAATGGATGATTATTCTTTAAAATTGATCTTCAAAACATCATTCATAGAGTTTTAATACATAAAAGTGTTGTTTTTAGACATTGGTAAAGGTCTAAATAGTCTCTTGGGTGCTCCATCTATTTTCCAAATCAATGGACTCCCAAAACTCAAAACTGAAGAGGGTTGTCAGAGGTGCATGGTTGGTCTAAAACTATATGTCCCATAGTAAAAAACTTTGTGAAAAAATAATGGGATTAGAAACACCTCTCATGGGCGACATATGGTTTTCCCAAACAATTCACACTTCTCGCATGGGTATCTTCACTTAGGTAGTACCTAATGACGATTCATCATGTGGTTGGCACGCAGTTAGGGTTACCAGGTCACAAAAACCATACGATATGGGTTCTTAAGTAGGGGGTGATGCATGGTTGGTGCATACTTTAGACAACCCATGTGACCCCAATTTTAGGTTGAAATTACCAAATTGACCATAATGGGATTTTCCCCCTTTTTAGTTCTTTCTTTCCAGCATCCACCTGTGTAATCTCCTATTCCATGTTCCATTGGATTTTGCTCTAGTATACGCTATGAATCATGAGATATCCTCCACTATTTATCTAATTCAAGATCTTATAGACTCTATGGATTCTCATTAGTAATCTCTTGATTCATTTTAAATATCTATTCATCTAATATATTCTAAACATCTCTATTTTGGTTAAAGGACATTTTTCCCATTTTCAGAGAAAAAGCTAGTTTCTTATATTGCATCCAAACTGGATCAAATGAAAGCTTAAGATTGGACTAGTGATATATACTAAGAATTAGGTAGCTGGTTATGGGTTTTTACTATTTTTTATCATTTCATGAATACTGTTAGTATGTCGCATGTCAGCCTTTGTTGTAATTTTCATTATAATTGGGTCCTTTATATCAAATTTACTCTTAAACCTTAATACATGCCTCCTAAATCTTGTTAATTTATTTAGAGGTTGTTGATATCATTATTGTTCACCCCATGGGTGTTCCAAGTCAAACTTCACCATTATTGTAGGTTCTTAAATGATCATACTACTTTATAAGCATTAAACATGATATGTAAAATGGTTTTCAATTATAGGTTGGAATAGTTTGACTATAAAACCCCTCTACTATCATGTTGAGATTCATAAATTAATATCCATTTATGTTAGTTCCCTTAAATTATTCTCATTGTTTAATTTCATGGAGAACCACATATTTTATATTTAAATATGATGAGTTTTATTGTGATGGTTAAATTGATTAAATGAATTATTTAAGAAAATTTTCATTTTTATAATAAATCTCGTTGAATTAGGATTGATGTATTTGAAATTATAATGTGATAAGCAGTGGAATATAACATTCTTGGAAAAATTTATTTGGTTCTTCTACTATACTTTGTTTCATTAATTGGTATATGGCATGTTTCATTCATATCCATATTGATGTTTTAAAATGGAAATTTTCCCTCCAAATTTAAATGTTAAATCAGACTAATGCACCTCCTAAGTGTGTGACATGGCCTGACCTGTAAATGAAATTACCCATGTTGGTAATTTCCAAAATGATATGATCACCTCTTGAGTGTCTTTTTAAAATTTTTATTTGAATTTTTTTGTTCTGTTTAATTAAATTGCATGAATTGTTTTAAATAGCTTATTTATGGTTTCTTTCTTTCCTTTATATCAGTAAATGGTTTAATTTAAATGGTATTGAATATAGTGGTATAACCACACCACTTTATAAAATAAAACAATAATAAACAATATAAATTGTTATAATTTTGGTACCATTGATTATAATGGGTTATTAAAATTAAAACCATTAGGGGTATTTCCTCATGGATTATCTTATAAATATGATGATGCCTTTATATGGGCTTGATTAATGTAAGGCATGACAGATATTTACTCATTTCAATGTATTATAAAAATGATTACATGTTATACGTAGGCTATAGAATGATGGTAAGAGTTTTTTTACCAAGGTGGAATCACAGTCCCTTATAGTGGGTGTTGGGCATGAGTTCTCACACCGATGATATTATATGGGAATTTGTATGAGGCTACACAAACCATGTTTAGTGTGTTTATAGGATGGCTCACACTCTATCTTGAGTATGCTAGCATAATGTATCTCACTCTATTTGGATGTAGGGAAAGTACCCCATTTTATGAGATTATAGAATCATTTAGAGTAGTTATGGATGTCTGCGTTATTCCTCAATCTATCCAGCACATACTACTTCAGGTATATTGCCACTTACATCTACATGTACTTAGACTATATAGGTGGATTAAATATATTACTAAAGTATATATAAAGATAATTATTAATTTATATATACACTCATACGAACAAAAACACTCATATGTATATATATATATATATTCACTAGTTAGACATATATTTGAGTTATGTCCCAAAGACAATAGAGCCGAAAGGTTCCCCTTAAGAACCTAAGAGGACAGTTTAAATAATTTTAGTTCGGTTCATTTATTCTTCTTATGTATACTACATTACATTACACATGGACTGGATTCAGTTGTAGACTCTATTGGTGGGACCCTACTGGTATAATTACCTCAAACCCTGCTTGTCCATCCATTTTACTAGGGTATCCAAGTAGACCGTATGTTTTACATGACATTGGTTGATTTCTTGTGATGTTTTTCTTGTACCTAGTACCCAGGATCACATTATAGGGATGCATCTTGGGATTCTCATGGATATCTCCCTTAGGTATTTTCTTTTATTTCTTTTCTATATTATTATAGTATACTATACCACTCCCTACTAAATTTCTTTTATAGTAGTTGGGTATCATCATTTAGACATGCATGCATCTATTTTATATTGGAGTTTGCTATCCATTGATATTTAGTTTAATATTATTTTAATGTACAATGACATCCATTTATTACTTCTTCCATGGTTTTCTTTTATTTATTTTCTAATAAATGGTTGTGATTCTCTAATCATGAGGGTATATTCTTCGAACTATCACCTCCTTACAAACTCACAAAAATTAGGTAGCCTTTAGAGTATAGGGAGGCACACTTGAGACCATGTGACCCACCAGTTCGGAAACCCTCACAGTGGTCAGTTGAGTCACGATGATTGATATAGTGATTTAAAAACTACTCAAATAATATTTGGAAACCATCTTTAATGTATCCATTTAAACTCATCCCTTTACAAACCTATCATAGGATTTTTGGGAACAGTAAATATTATAGAAAGAAATAAGGATAATGTTAAACACCTAAGACCACCCATTTCATCTTTGTTCCCTCAATAAATCTCCAAATGTGTAAAAACTTTAAAATATTAGTGGTTATAAAACCTTATAATTGAGGTTTAAAATATTTATATTCATTTTTCAAACTTAATGGGTTCATAGAGGAGATTTTTGAAGTCCCCTCACATTCTCCGGGGTCATAGATTCTTCAAATAACTAAGAATGTTGTTAAGGGGATGAATCTTTAGTTCCTCTAGGATTCTTTGTAAAGAAATACATTGATTTTAAATGGTGTCTCATAGAGTTTTATCAAAATTTAGGAGTTTTTAAGTTGTCATCAAAAGTATATTTTCCTACTAAAATCAATTATTAGTTCAAAAAATTTTGGGAAAAATTATGATGGTTCTTACATTGGAAGCCACACCCTATTAGTGAATATGGTTTGTTCTTAAATGTTTCTGGTGGGGAAATATAAATTTAGTTCTACATGGTTGGAAACAGAATATTTTAAATTATTTATTAGTTTTATTCGAAATTTTTTTAATAGATATCCCTCATCATCATGGATAGTGCATTCTCACATGAAATGTTTTCCATGTTTTCATGAAATTACAGTTCATATGTGTTGTGAAAAAATACCTAAAGGAATCCTCTTTGTGTTTTTGTGTGTGATTATGTTTTTTTGATAAATATATATTTCCACAGAAGAGTATGGTTGGTTTTTTCTGTAGTAGGTTTTTAAGATGGAGTAGTTTACCCATGTTTGCCAAATTTGGGGCCGCAAAATCGATATTTTTTTTTTAAAATTAATATTTTTTGTATAGGAATATGTAGTTTTGAAAACACATAGCACAATTTAAATACTGAAAATCGTGTATCTGGAATGAAAAAGGAAATAGTTAATGAAATTATTTCCGCATAGTTATTCTATGCAGACCTCGATGTGTTGTATGCGAACCGCAAAGGGTAAATGGTTAGCGGGATGAAAATGATTTGTGGGAAGGCCTATGGTTTTTGGGTGGAATACATTTTAGGGATAGATGATTATTTATAGCTCAGAGTTCGTGATTCATTTATTGAAGGATTAGGCTACTGCAAAGGAAAAATAATGTTAAGTGGACCTTAAAGGGAAAATAGTTTGTGGGAGGAGAATAGTCTGCGGTGAAGGTTGTACCCCATTAAAGATTGGAGTAAAATTAATTAGTGATATTTTAGGATCTATTTTAATAGATAAGAATTTCTTATCCCATTATTACTAGAAGTATTGTTTTCATTAGAAATTATCTTCTCCCCAGGAAGAAATTTGGATATGTTAAAAAGAGTTCATGGGGTTTAGTTGAATGAGAAGAGGTTCGCGAGGATGATTCTAGAAAAGGAGGAGAGTTCAGTATGAGATAGTCAATGGAATCAATTTTATGGAGCACTGTATCCTGGAGAGAAAAGGGAATACGTTGTTGAGGCAGTCCGCAGAGGATCATCATTCTGTGAAAGTTGATCTTGTCCATGAAGGGGAGGCGGTCTATGGAAGAATAACTCATCTATGAAGTGTTGAGGTTCTGGGGAGGAATAGTTGGTCTGCAGAAGAAGAAGTGATCTTTAAAAAATAAGTAATCTGTGGAAGCACAGGCAGTCTATGGAGGAAAGGTGGTCTATAAACCACTCACACCATGTGGGGAATCATAGTTCACATAGGAAGAAATGTTACTCATGAAGTATTAAAGGAATTTTTCAATGAAACTAAAACAGCTCCCGAAATCAATTTATGCAAACTAAGGGTACATGAAAAGTGGATTCCTTCTATGGGGAAAAACATGACTTCAACAGAACATCTGTCTATATTTGAGGTTTCATGATATCATAAAATGAAGGTATCTAAAATTCCATAAACTATATGCGGATTCATTCTAATACTTATGAGAAGAAGAATAGGAGGATAGAAATAATTTCCACTGAGAATGATCCATATAAAGGGACATAGGTATTGAACCTTGGGAATGAAGTGAGCAGACCCAAGACCTTGAAATGGTAGTGATCCTGGGTAGAGAATCAATCTATCCTGAACAATATAATTTAAAATTGAGCCTTTTCAGATTTTGTACATCTAGAAATCATAGTTGTATGCTCCTTGGATGTGGCCTAGTGATGGTAAACCAACTAATTTTTTTGTGTCTTGCGGAAGATTTAAAATTTTCACAAATTGAACCATAAGAGAGAGATAAGAGTGTTTATTTAATAGTCAAACAATTTATGAAGGAGTATTTGTTGGAATCTCTCACATCCTCATTCACCTCCCAACCCCATGGTATTTAAACTAATTGGGCTAATAATTTTTATTAGAGTGAAATGTAAAAAGATAGTGGTTTTCTCTTTGTTGAACTTATTGAGGTTTTCACTCACAAGGGGATTACAATATTGAATGGGAATAATTTTCAATTATGGAGGAATTAGATGAAACACTAATTGTGATCACTTTCTATCAATATAGTAGTGATGCATGGAATTTCAGCTGAAATAGATAGTGGTGATTTATTAAAAGCTGACCCAAGGTAATTTCATGAAGAAACCAAAGGAATCAATGATTTATTGGTATCCCTATCCAATGCAATCAATATGAAGGTGATTTCATGTAAAACATCAAATTATATGTGGGAAAATTGAATGAACATTTATGATGGTGACTCAAAATCAGAGAATAAAAGATGCAGGTTTTATAGAAAAAATATGAGGATCTTAGAATGCATCCTAATGATTATATTTATGCATTATTTTATTAGGTGTATGTTTTTGTGGAATATATGAGTGTTCTAGAAGAAATTATTTATGACATGATTTTTTTCAAGTGAATCATGAGAAAACTATCACCTTGGTTTAATCTAACGGTTTTTTATTAGAAGATAGTGATCTGAATGAGATGAAATTAGATATTTCATTGTACTCTTGTTGCATATGAAATAAGAAATGATGATAATGATTATATGTAAAAGGGTAAGTCCAAAGTTGTATAATTCAAGTGTATGAATAATCTCTTTATTGAAGATAGTCATTCAGAAGAAAATTTAGATAATGTCATGTCATTTCACTCCTAAAATCATCCAAGAGGAAACCAATGTTTGATGTTAAAAGTTGACTTCCATGTTTTCTATGTGGAATTATTTAATATTTTTCAGGAAACCGTCCTAAAATTTTTGAAGATGATGATGGGTAAAAATTGAAATTTTCTGAATAAAATAATCTGCCTACATGAAAGGGAAGAAAATATTTAAGAGAAGTTCCTTAAAAAAGAAGAATATACTTTCAAAAGAAGATGATAGTTAAAAATAATTTGTTGAAGAGGAGTTGGAGGATGACAAGGATCATGAAGTATATGATATGGTATAAGTTGTGGGTAAATCCAAAAAATGGGAAAAATATATAGTGATGAGGGGTAAGTTGAAGGAAGAGTTAACCTTCATGTTGAATTATAAGCTGATATTGACGAAATAGGTGTTTGTAGAGCCAAAAAAATGAAATCATTAGATCTCACTAGAATAAGGATCATTGATTATGGATGAACATCGCATATGATAAGAAATAATGATCTGGTGACCAGAATTAGGTATTATAAAAAATGTGACGTATGATTTTGTGATCATAAAGGCCTAAAGATTGTTGGCTCATGAAAAGAAATTTTTAGGATAAAAGACATGACACATACTGATCTCTTAGTTTTTTAAGGTCTCAATCACATATTTATTAGTTTCATTCAATTGGGTGACTCAAGACAATCCATAATATTTTCAAAGATATTATGTTTCATCAAGGAAAAAGATGGTGCAGTTATTTTTATGGGAAATCATAAGAAAGGAATTATCAATCTTTTGAGTGGAGATGAAGATATGTGGTATCTTTCTAAGGAATATAAATAAAATGTTATGGAATAAATGTCTCAGTTAGTTTATCCAAACATCCGTATAAGATCAAGTGAAATATGATGTTCTTTATGACCTCCCTAGGTTTTCACGTGATCGTACTTATACATGATATGTTTTTCAATGAGGGAATATCATTCAAAATAAATATAATGAAAATAATAAAAGGTCAACAAGATTTAATCATTTGGTTTATTTTGATGAGTTTAGAACTATATCACCAAGATATATTGATGGGAGGAGATACTATGTTCCTTTCAATGATGATTTTAGCTTAATTGTGTAGGTTTTAATCATCATTCCCAAGTCTAAGGTGTTCAGTTGAATTTCGAGATATCAATGGGAAGTTGAAATTATGCAAGGTCATAAAATCTATATGACTAAAATAGATAATGAAATTGAGTTTGTGAATAGAAAATTGGAGGATTATGTTGGTAAACATGGGATAAAGAACCATTTTTCAGCAGTGATAACTCCACTATATAATGGAGTAGTTGAGGAAAGAAAAAGAAATATCAACAACATGGCTAGAACAATGATCATTATGAAAGACCTATTTGAGAATTTTTGGAAAGAATAAGTGATGAAATCAGTCTAAACATAAAATATATATTTATTATTTCCAAATTAATAGATGACTCCATATGAGTTATGGTATTTAAAAAAGTCAATGTTGAAGTACATTTGAGTCTTCAGAACCCAATAATGATAAACACAGGAAGATTGAATTCCATATAGATGAAGGGATAATTAATGGATACTCAATGAAAATAAATGCATGTAAATTATTCAATAAGATGATCGGAAAATTTGTTGAAATCCATGATGTATCTATAATGGATAATGATAAAAATCTTCATCAAATAAATGATTAGAATTGGGGGGATAGTGATGAAGAGATAAGCAGATCATGGGAAGTTCCTGTTCTAGAGGATTATTTAGAAGAAGATTCGGATAATGAAAAGGATCAGTAGAAAATAGTATTTGTACAATGATAGAAGAGTAGATATGAAGTTGATAGACCTAACATAATTAGTGATATGATAATTCTAGTGCTGACAAGGATGATGGGGACTCTACAAATATAATATAACTTATCATAGGTGGTGCCTAAATATTTTTATGAATTACCTATAGATGATAATTGGGTTTAGGAAATGAATAAATATCTTAACCAAATAGATAATAATTAGACATGAGATATTGTTTTGAGGCCAAAAGATAAGAATTCCATTGGGACTAAATGGGTCTTCCATGAAAAAATGAATGAATATGGTGTAGTGTTTCGAAAAAAAGAACGAATAGTGTGAAAAATGTACTCCCAAATAGAGTGTGTTGATATTGATGAAACTTTTTAACCTATTGAAAGGCTAGATATAATGAAATTATTATTGGTCATAATAATGTAAAGAAATTTAAATTTTTTCTAGATTGACATCAACGCAGCATTTCTAAATGGGGTTCTAGAACATGAAGTTTATATTGAGCAGGATAATGGTTTTATCATTGATAAATATGAATATAGAGTTTTTTAACTGAATAAGGATTTATATGGTTGGAATAAAGAACAAATAGCAAGGTTTTTATGGCTAGATCAGTTTCTAAAAAAGATCAGTTTTTAGTTTGATGGAGTTTATTACAATCTATATGTCAACCATGACTGTAATCGAAGAATTATGGTGATATTATATGTTCATGAAATAATATTTTGTGAATCAGATGAAGCTCAATCCAATAAATTTCTAGAATTAACGAAAAGATAATTTCAATTGTTGATGGTTAGGGGATTGATGTTTTCCTCATTTTACTACAGGCAAAAGGATGGAATAGAAAATTTATTTATCAATCCAAATATTCCAAGGGGGTTTTGAGAAGATTTGGACTAGATAATTCAATGGATATGAAGAATTTGTTGGCCACCTAGATGAAAATATCACATGATGATAAATTTAATTCCATGAATATCATGGAATAATGAAAAACATTACCAGTCAATTGTAATTGACAGTGAAAAGACCATATATTATCTTTTCCATATGCCAAATGAAAGATATGAAACAAATGACAAAGAATTTCAATTTATTTAACTGAAAATAATACATTGGTATATCAATGGCATAGAGTATTTCAGTATGGTTTATAATGGAAAATATCATCAAGATTTATTGGGATATATAGATTTAAATTCGGTTGGTTCAGCAGATAATAGGGAATTGACATCAGGTGGTGAATTCGATCTTGGAAGATTTTGTATTTCCAAGATAATAAAGAAACTAAATTTCATTTTATTGATCACAACAGAAGCAAAATATATTATGGATACTCATGTTGAGTCAATAATTCTTTCCTTATGACTTTTCCATTCCTTCATACTTGGGGGAAATTGTTAAGTCACTAAGGTATCCTTATGACTTTACTATTCCTTCTTGTTTTGAAAATCACAAACACCGTTTTTCATGGAAAAACTCATTTTACCCCTTGTTTTACTTCTATAAGGATAATTTATTTCCCCAAGGAAATTTACCCCTACCTATATTTAATTACTCATGTCAATATTTTTTCTATGTATAAAATTCGGTTTGTAATAAAAAAAACTCGAAATATTATAATTACCTAGATATGAAGTATTAAGTTTTAGAATCTAAATTCTCAGAATTCTGGTTACGATCACTTCTGAGTTCTGACTCCGAATTCTGAATCAGAATTTTGATTACGAACTCTTCTGAGTTCTGACTCCAAATTCCGAATCAGAATTCTGGTTATGAACACATCTGATTTCTATCTCCGAATTCTGAATCAGAATTCTAGATACGAACTCTTCAATGTTCTAACTCCGAATTCTGAATACGAATTTTGGACATGAACTTTTCTTAGTTCTAACTCCAAATTCTGAATACGATTTCTAGATATGAACTTCTCTAAAGTTCTGATTATGAGTTCTCTGCATTTAGACATCGAACACTTATGAGTTCTGACTTCGAATTCTCAGGAACTCTGACTCCGAACATTGTAAGTTTAGGTTCCAAATTATTATGAGTCCAGATTCTGAATTTCGTTGAAATTTAGACACCATAATTATATAGAATTTAGGTTCTGAATTCCTACAAAAACAGAATCTGAGTATCCTTGTATTGTAGACTCTGAATTCAATTTTGGTTAGACATCGAATGTTCATTTCCTTACATTACGAATATCATATTCTAGTTATGCTTACACCTGTTTAGTTATAAAATGTTGTCGTTCTTTCAGTTTTCAACTAACCATTGAGTGAGTGACACATGTATAGATCCCTCTAAAATTCAAGGAAAATATGACTGTTGGGGGAGGGAGCCGACCGATGGAACCATGCCTATAAATAGGCTCTCATTTGAAAGAGCTCAAGACTTTTGATGACTTTTGGAACATCATCTTTGACTTTTGATAAAGTTTCGGTGAAGTGATTTCTAGAATGAGAGGCTCTTATAAACTCTCAGGCTTCGTACAGAATGTTTTGAAATGCTTGTTCAAACTTTTCTTTGTGTAGATTTTCTTAGCGCAGACGTTCGATTTCTTTGAAATCAGAGACTTTGGGTTGTGAAGTCAGAGGTGCCTATTTCCATACAAATCGAGGGCTTGCAGGGATATCAAGACAGATACCAATCCTCGGATTGAGGGATTACCAGGGTTATGGCAAGATAGACTCTCTTGAAAGTATAAATCAAGGGTCCTTTTATCAAGGGTTGTTGGATTCCCTCCTCTTTGGTTTAAAAGAGTTACTACTTGTTACTTGTAGTATTTTTTTCCGCTGTTTATTTTAGTTGTTGAGGTAAGTATAACATTCATATACTTCTTTAAACATGTACTATTATTTTAAATAATTCTATACACTTTAAGGTAGAATCTTAGTTAGTGTAAACTTTTGTTAAGTTTCATTTTCGGAATCACTTTTCTGAAATCAAGCAAGATAATAGAACTTGGAGGTGTTGTGAATTTTGGTTACGTAGAATTTCGTTAGGGATTTTTAAAGTATACAATTCACCCCCTATTGTATTTTATCATATCATGTATATATATTAGATCCTACATTTGGTATTATAGATTATATCATACTCAAATATACCATCTCACAATTGGTATTAGAGCATTGGTTACCTCTGAATTAATCTCACGATTAAATTCAGAAGATAATACTCGGAATTGAATTTTCTGGATTCATACTTTTTCGGAATTTGTTTTTCAGACTCATAATTTTTGTATTAATTTTTTCTTAGAGATAAAATATCTAGTTACTTTCTTAGGATATTTTCTCTTGTTTACAAACACATACTACTAATAAGTTTGTCTTCCAAATATTTTCTTAAGAATGGGAAGTTTAATTGTTGGTTCTATTGATAATCTAAATCCTACCCGACCTCTTGTTTTCGATGGAAATGATTATGAGTACAAGAGAGATAGGATAAAGACTTTAGTTATCAATACTAGAGTTTATAACTATCTAATGATGATTGGAGATTATAAGATTCCAGATAAGAAATTGAGAACCTTTACAAATCAAGAGAAATCAGAATATCAAGCAAACATCAGAGTCAGAAATACTTTGTTATATTCCTGGACTAGGAACATCTATTGTCAAATATCATTTTGCGAAGCTGCAAACAATATCTGGAAGAAACTTGAAGATACAAATTTTGGTACATCTAAATTTATAGAGATAATAAGAGCTATGTTGAGAGCTAAATACCATAACATTAACTTTTCTTATGGAGAACCAATAAGGAAAGTACAACAGAGGTTTATGACTATTTTGAATAGCTTACAATCTATGGAAGAAAAAGGTTTGGATAATTAGGCTCTTATCGACAAGATCATAGATATCATGATAAATGAATGGGAGTCCAAGAGGATAGCTATTGATGAGAACATGAAGGTAACTCGGATTTCCTTAGATGAGTTATTTGGAACTCTTCTTCAGCATGAAACCAGAATTAAGAGAAATGTTGAAAATGTTAAGATGATGAATGGAAATGGAAGAGTTTCTTCTATAACCACATCTAAACATATGAAATCCAAGACCCCAGAATGAGTAACTAGATCAAAGACAAAGAAATTCATTATTCCCCCAGAATCTAGTGACACGGAAAAGTCTGAGAATGAATTAGCTAATATTGCTCAGAGAATGAACAAGACTTTATCTCAAAAGAACCATCGGAATAAGTACAAGAAGAAAGACTACATATATAATAAAGATGGTGAATTTGTGTGTTATAAATGTATAAGAAAAGTCCATATCAGACCTGATTGTCCTTTGTTGAAAAATATGGAAAAGATGGAAAGAAATTCAGAAAGGAACAAGAAGAAATTCTATCGATCAAAGCCCAAGAAAAGCCTTAAAGCTAATGATACATGGAGTTCTAGATGTAAAGACTCTTCAGAAAGTGAATCTTATGAATATTATTCATCATCACAAAATAATATGGGATTTATTTCTACTAATTCTTTCCCTAATACAGGTCGTATGGCCAAGGTACGCTCTATCGAGGCTTTAACAAATTTATCTCTTGATAAGAATTACTATTCCAAAAATTGTACTTCTAATGAAGATACGTCATCCTCATAAAATGAATAAATACCTTCACATGAATAATTTTATAGATTTTCCAAGATACATGAAGAACGAAATTGTAAAATTTCTAAGAAATTAAAAAATTAAAATAATAGGGAAGAAATTCTTACAAAAGAGATTTAAGATCTCTATAGAGATCTTAGAGATAAAAATGAGCTTTTAGAAAAACATTCAAAAGACTTTGAGAAAACAAATTCTATTAAGGAAAAACCTTCTAATGATCTTAAGAGAACTATTTTATAGATGAAATATTTTCTAGAAAAATCTAACTCTAAGGAAATGATTCCTGAGGATAAGAATTTAGTCATCATACTAAAATCTGAAATATTTTCTCTGAAGAAGATTATTGAAAACTTTACCTCTAGGAAGGAAAATTTTGACAATATGTATTCTCAAATTAAACCTCAAAGAAACACTACTAGAGTAGTATATACTTAAAAAACCGGTTTTCAAAAAGAACTATTGTTTTCCTTCTAGATCCCATTTTTGCACTAAATTTCAATGTAGTGGGAATTGGAAGAAACATTTCTCCTTGAATAAAGTTCAGTCTCTTGGGTTTCATACATCTTATTTTTCTAAACAAATGGGCATACCTAAAAATCTTTTGTCTAACAATTCCGAATCAAAGAATTTTTGGATTCCAAAAGTCTAACTCTTTTGTTTTCAGTAAAATAGAGAAGGTACCAACAAAAATACTTGGTACATGGATAATGGATGTTTTCTGCATATGACTGGTAAAAAATAATTATTTTTGAAAAGATTATCAAGAAGAAAGGATGAAAAGTAACTTTCTGATATAATGCTCAGGGAGAAATTATTGGTATAGGTAACATCGTTCTTCATACAAAAACATTGATTTCAAATTTTTTATTTGTTAAAGGACTTAAGCACAACCTCATTAGAATAAGTCAGTCATGGTGATGAAGGTTACCTTGTGAATTTTAGGAATGATAAGTGCTTAGTACACAATTACATGGAATAATTTATTCCTTCTGCCAATAGGAAAGAGAATGTTTACACACTAAACTTAGATGACCTTTGGAGCCAAATCTACCTTGCCATAGTACAATGAAAGATCATTAATGGTTATGGAATAGAAGGATAGGAAACTGTAATCATAGAAACTTATGCAAACTTTCTATGAAAAGACTAGTTAAGGATCTATCGGAGCTTAGATTTGATTCTTCAAAAGTTTGTGACCCTTTTCAATATTGAAAGAAACAGAAATCATGTTTTAAATTGTTCGGTGAAATCTCAACGACTGATGCATTATATTTAGTGCATCTGGATCTCATTGTTCCTACACAAACTGGAAGCATTGGGGGAAAATATTTTGTATTTTTCTTGGTTGATAGTTACACTAGATTTATGTGGGTCTATTTTCTAGCAACGAAGTCTGAAGGTTTTTCATATTTCAAAATTTTTACAGCCCAAGTTAAAAATGAGAAAAACCTTCCAATGAAAACTATTCATAGTGATCATGTTGGAGAATTTCAAAATTCTAATTTTGAACCTTTTTGTAGTAGAAAAGGCATTACTCATAAATTTTCAACACCCAAAACACCTCAAAAAAATGGTGTTGTTGAAAGAAGAAATATAATTCTTCAAGAGATAAACATATCCATGTTGAGTGAGTATTTCGTAGCCAAACTTTTATGGGTTGAAGCTGTAAGTACTGATTGTCATACTATAAATCATGTTTTGATTTGAACTTTTCTTAATAATTTTTTTTATGAGTTATGGAATGGAAGAAAACCTAGACCTTCCTACATTAAGGTTTTTGGTTTCAAGGTATTCATTCTGAATACTATAGATAATCTTTATAAATTAGAACCAACATCTGATGAAGGAATTTTCTTAGGCTACTCTGAATCTTCTAAGGCATATAGAGTTTTCAACAAAAACACTTGTACTATTTAACAGATAGTACATGTTATATTTGATGAAACTGATCCTTTTGATTTTAAACAACCCCAACCAACATCCTCATAAGCGTTTTCAAAAATTGATTATCTTCATATGATAGATGATCCTTCTGATAAGGACAATGTCCAAGAAGTTACTTCTGGAACAGTTACCCTAGATGATTTCCTACCCTATGTTGATGAACAGGTTTTACAAAACCCAAAACAGCTATTTCTAAAGAATCATCCCAGTGATAGTATCATTGGTGATGTGAATCAACTTGTAAGGACTAGAAGTTACTTAAGAAATGAAGTAGAATATCTAGCATTCCTCCCCCAATTAGAACCAAAAATCACTGATGAAGCTTTAGGTGATAATGATTGGATAAAATCCATGCAATATGAACTAAATGAAATCGAAAGGAATAAAGTTTGGACCTCGGTTGAAAGACCAAATGAAACATCTGTTATTGGAGTAGAATGGGTCTTCAGAAACTAGTGTGGTAAAAATGGAATCATTGTTAGAAATAAAGCTATATTAGTTGATAAAGGTAATAATCAACAAGAAGGAATAGACTATGAAGATACATATGCTCTAGTAGATAGACTTTAATCTATGCAAATTTTTCTTGACTTTGCAGCATTCTTCAACTTTCAACTATTTCAAATGGATGTAAAATGTGCTTTCTTTAATGGTTATGTTCAAGAGGAAGTTTTAGTTGAACAACCTCCTGGCTATGAAGATACAAAACATCCTGATCATGTTTTTAGACTTACCAATGCTCTGTATGGACTTCAATAAGCACATCGATCTTGGTATAATAGACTTACATGATTTTGGATTCAAAATAGCATAGTTAAGGGAAATTAAAGTCTAACCCTTTTTATAAATAAAGATAAGGAAAACATTTTTATTGTTCAAATTAATGTTGATGAAATTATATTTGGCTCAACTCACCAATCATTAACTGATTCCTTTGCGGATATAATGAAATCTGAGTTGGAAATGAGTATGATGGGTGAGTTAAAATTTTTCCTTGGTTTTCAAATTTCCCAAAAACCAAAAGGAATCCATATATCCCAAAATAATTATATTAAATATCTTCTTAAAAAGTATGGATATGAAATCACCAAAATTATAACTACTCCTATTGGTACCTCAAACACACTTGATCTTGATGAACCTAGGAAACCAGTAGATCAAACAACTTTAAGAGGTATGATAGGAATCCTACATTACATGACATATAGTCATATAGACGTAATGTTTTTTTTATGCTTATGTGGAAGGTATCAATCCAATCCTAAGGAATCTCATTTAAAGGCAGTGAAGAGAATTTTTTGCTACTTAAAGGGAACCTTGGATTTTGGACAATTATATACTTATGGAAATGATTTTGTTTTAAAAAGTTTTTTGGATGATGACTTTGGTGGATATAGAATGGATAGAAATAATACAGCTGAAACTTTTTAGTTATTAGGAGATTCATTAGTTTCTTGGTATTTTAAGAAGCAACACTCAGTAGCACTTCCCACTGCTGAAGCTGAATATGTAGCAGTTGGAAGTTGTTTTTCTCAAGTGTTTTGGATGCGACACACACTCACAGATTATCATATGAGTTTTACAAAAACACAAATTTTGCGTGATAATACAAGTTCCATTTCCCTTATTAAATACCATGCACATCACTCGCATGCAAAGCACATAGAAATTGGGCATCACTTTCTTAGTGATCACACACATAAGAAAGATATCATTCTTCAATTTATCGGAACACAAGATCAACATGCTGATATTTTTACAATATACATACCCTCTGATTGATTTGAATACATTAAACAGAAGTTAGGAATGGTATCCATAAGGTAATACTCCTCAATAAATTCCTGTTGAACCATTATTCTTAAAGTAATAAACTCCTTTTCAAAGGGGGAGTACATTTCATAATAATGTTTTTGATATTTTTCGTAATGATATTTTAGATATTTTTTGTAATGATGTTTTTCAAGTATTTCATACTGTAATCTTTCATTATTTTCACAATGAAAATTCTCGTATTAAAATTTTCCTAATGAATATTTTCATACTTGAAATATTCATAATGGAAATTTTCGTACTTGAAAATTTTTTAATGGAAATTCTCATATTTAAAATTTTTGTAATAAAAATTTTTGTACTTGAAATTTTTGTAATGGAAATTTTCGTACTTGAAATTTTCATAATGGAAATTTTCATACTTGAAATTTTTGTAATAGAAATTTTCATACTTAAAATTTTCATAGTAAATTTTTTTGAACGATAGATTTTTGAAATTTAGATTTTCATAATGAAAATTTTCGTAATGAAGATCTATGTACTGAATTTTTTCCTATTATTCTTTGTTTTCAGGTTCTTTTTCAGAATCTAAAGTTGTAACACCCCAGGTAAATAAAGAATATGAAATTTTTATATTTATCCATATTTGTGAATAAAATATTAATATTACTTTAAAGGGGAATGCTATGCTTGATGGCGTACCCAATACGCAGCAACGAGTTTCTTGGGAATCTTACGTCGCACTCTAATAATAAAATAATATTATTTTAAATAGTAGTTAACGACTAGTCGTTGTAATGGCAGGAATGAATGGAACTAACTAATAAATGATTATATATTTTTGTCAAATATTTATACTTTTTACAATAAATGTTAGAGGATTAAAAATACGAATGAATCCAATTTTAATGGTAAACATTCTAATATTCATTAAAAGGTCGATTAACCGCCTTTTGAAGGAAAACCTCTTTTTAATATAATTTATTTATATGATTATATTATCTTTTTAATTGGTTTTAAATTTTAATTAGAATATATTTTTTCCATTTAATCCAATAGTGGTCATTGAATTAATTTCACTTTGAAATCGGACTTAAACTAGTGTCATTCTTTTGATACATTTTGTTTCATAAAAGCACGTTATTTGTTTTGACAGTGAGAATTAATTAATAAATTAATTAATGCAACTTATATGTTTTGAATTTGGTAAAATAGACATCATTTTTGATTTCGGAATATCAAATATATCTTAGGGTGAATTATTGTAATTTTCTGAAAAACATCAATTTTTCATGAATAGTAAAACCACTAAGTGGTACTTATAAAAACTGATTTTTCCATTTTAATGAAATTTTTCCATCTGTGTGTTTTGAATTTAAAAAATCCGACATACATGGTTGTCATTAAGAAGTAAAATGGGGTTCAATGGGATTAAGATAATTTTTTGGTGAATAGTAACTTATTAAGTTTTTAATCGCGATTAGTGGTAATTAGTGTAGTTTAAGGTAAGAATAATGTTTTAATAAAATTAAATGACCTATACACATGTCCTACCCTCATTGGATGTGTAATGGCCAACCAAGAAAATCCATGGGTCAACTTGGGGACCCCATTGATCCACTTTGGTTGGAAACTGACATAAATACCTTTTTATTTAATGTTAAAGTAAAAATGACACAAACATGAGATGTTTTACTAAAACAATTGTTACATGGGGTTATACAAGTCAGATTTTTGACTATAAATAGTAATTGAAAATATAAAAAATTTTCCTACATCATAGTTTTTTTATAATTTTTAGACATTAAATAAATTAAATTAGTTATGAAATCCTGATGATGCAGCGATGACCTCATTATTTAACGATTTAAATAAAATGGAAAGATAATGTAAAATCTAAGACCTAAACATGTCCAAAACCTATTGGATGGGTGGATTTCGAACCCTTATCACTTTATCCTCGAAACACATCAATGTGGGACCATTAAAATCCGAAACTCATTCTAAAATAAAGTAACATTTCCTTACTTTCCATGAGTGCCCCTCCTCTCCTCTTATAAAAGGCCCCCACCCCTACCTCCTTACCCACACTTACAAAGCCTTTGGCTCAGCCAAAACCTGAACATTTGGTCTCTCCACATCCCTATCTAACTCCTTGAAGCCTCAAATTGGGCAGAAGTCTACCCAAGGAAGCCTTTGAGCTCAAACCAAAGGGAGTTACCCGATTTTAAGGTAATGTCTTCACTTGAGTCCTTTTGTTTTATTTTGCTTCTCCAACCCCCTAAACACTTTTTATTCATTTATTTTGTAACAACTATAGTATCTTCAATATACTAGGATTTTTTATACGAAGTATTCGAGCTACACTTACACACACCTTCGTCTAATGGTTAAAGAACATATTGTTTCTGTGGTTGGTGATTTTATGCCTCACGAAACGATGATTGTTCAATATTCTTTTAACACCTTTAAAGGTGTCCATTATGATCTCACTGTATTTTATATATGAAATATATGGTATTTATGTTTAATATATTCTTCTGTATTTTATATTTAAACCATACCTTTATTCTTTTCATGTTGTGTAAATGCGATAATTTCATATGAGGAAGTGTGGACTACCGCCCCCTTAAGTGATGTGACTCGTACATGCAATACATGGAATGCATAAACAATGAAATTAATGAAAATATGTGACCCATATAACATATATATTATACTGGAATTATAATATATATATATATATCATTTAATGTTAATTCCATTAATATGACAAAAAAATGAAAGTAGCGTTCATGCGTACGTACGGCCTACCGTCTCCATGGACGGTGCTTTTTGTTTTTAATCTCCAAATGATATGGTATAGTATAAAATGAATATGTACTGGATATATATGATATTTTAATCATTAATACTATTATGGAAATTATTTACTTATAACTACATGGGAAATCATTTTTCAAACAAGTTCATTTTTGACTCTTGTACCAAACATCGGCAAAAACGTCTGATATGAACTAACATTATTAAACAATTATAATAACATTATAATATGTGATATGAACTGAAAAATAATCTTTAAAGTAGGACCTTAAGAAATTATAAATTGAACAAATTTTATTATTCAGGAGATTAAAGAACGATCGAGTCAATTCGGACCCGAGGTAAGGGATCCTACACCTCTCTTTCTTTTTAAGTACACTCTTTTATGTCATTCCTTTTAAAACTCATCTTTCTTATAATTGGGATATTATTTTATATTACTCTTACTGTAATTTTTATGTTCATATGATGAGTGGCCCTATTCTCTCTCATCAATCCATTTTGTAAGTTTTGAGTGGCGCCGTTAGGCTGCCGAATTTTTTGTAAGAGATCCAACCTCTCTCTTTCTTTTTAAGTACACTCTTTTATGTCATTCCTTTTAAAGCTCATCTTTCTTATTATTGGGATTTTATTTTATATTACTCTTACTGTAATTTTTTATGTTAATATTATGATATACCCTATTCTCTCTCATCAATCAATTTTGGAAGTTTTGAGTGGCGCCGTTAGGCTGCCGAATTTTCGTAAGAGATCTAACCTCTCTCTTTCTTTTTAAGTAAACTCCTTTATGTCACTTCTTTTAAGATTCTATTTGTTATGTTGGGTGATGTTATTTTATATTCCTCTTTCTATAAACATTATGTTAATATGATGAGTGACCCTATTCTCTCTCATCAATCCATTTTGGAAGTTTTAAGTGGCGCCTTTAGGCTGCCAAGTTTTCGTAAGGGATTTTTCATCTCACTTTTATTACTTTGAGATTTATGACACATTTTCCACAATTTCCTTTGAGTGGTGTATGTACATCCCATTATTATACTCTCTGTATAATATAATTTCATTTATGGGTATTTACATATTCATTGTATGACCCTTCTTCAATGTGGTGTACGTTTCCAAAGATACCCAAGTCGGTAAGGGAACCTTTCACCCTCCTCTTTTTAAAAGACTTCTTTTGTTTTGTCTTTTAATTCACATACTATTTTGTTGTGATATGGTCTTATATATCCTTATTGTTTTAAATTTTTATTTCCATGTGATGAGATACCCTTTTTATCTCTCATCAACTCATTTTGATGTGACGCCATTAGGCTGTCAAGGGAGATTCTTAACCCAATTTTGATTTCATTGGGTTCAACATGTATTTATTGAATATGTAATCCTTTGAATATGTGTGAATGACCTTTGATTATTTTACACTCAATATCCCCTTATATTGGGTGTATTTATATTTTTCGCACATAATTATTAGATTTATTTATCCTTAATTTAAGGATACCATCTTTATAATGGATTTCATCTCAATTTACATTTCCATTGAGACTTCATTGTTGTTATGCACCAATTCACTCTTATATGGTGTATATACTATCATTTGGAATATTATTTCATGAATACCATTATTCTCATGATATTATAAAGTTTTTATTAAATTTTATTTTTCAATTATTGTATTCAAGTGTATATAATTTTGTTAAAAACCCTTTAACTAAAATATCATTTTAAATGTTTTAATGATTTAATCTTATAAATATTTCTCATTAATATACATGTTTTCAAAATGGTTTTAAGGATTTATTTATATGGATATTAATGGTTTAAAATGTTAAAAGCTTCAAAGTGGTATGCGACACTTTGATTCAAAAATCGTTTTATTAATTGTTTTAAATGGTTTTGAAAATGGTTTTTAGAATGGATCCATTATTTCAATATCTTAAAATGTTATATTGTTATTGCAATGATGGAATGTTATCTTTCCTTTATGCTTAAGTTATATGCTATGATTATGATATGGTTCTTGCGTATTATTATGAATACAGGTGGTTCCGTTATAAACTAAGGTCGGGTGAGCCCGATATAGCTCTCCAATGCATTGGGTAACACGAAGGAGTGAAACATTAAGGGTTTTCTGAAAATATTTAGGGAATATACTGTGGTGGGTATTCCAAACGTAACCAAGAGGGTTACTCCCTACATAATAATGTTATGAATGCCTCAAGTTACCTTTTATGTCTTATGATTTCTATTATTTATTCATGATTTGATGAGGTATGTTAAAGTGCCTATGTTTTATGGGTAAAGTATGATTTCATTCTTATGTATATATGAACTCATGTTTCCTTTCCATATTTTTTATAACCCTTACTGAGCTTTTTATTCTCATCCCATGTTTTTAAATGTTTTTCATAGGTCAAGGGAAAGTTACATGATATGCTGATAGTGTCAAGGAAGTGTCAAGAAAGAATCCATGCTTTATTTTTAAATATGTTTCCGTTGATGGGAAAAAAATGAATACTATATTTTATGTAACCAATATTTTTGAATGTGGAATGTAATGCAAGTTTTATGATCTAATTCTCTAAAACTATAAACCTAAAAAGATCCTCAATGTGTAATCTTGTAATAACTCAAGATTAAGTAAGGTTTAAGGTTGGGGCCTTATAAAAGTCCTCCAAGAAGAATTTTCCTCAATATGAATAATTATCCGAAGAATCCAAAAGGTATTATTCTTTTTTATGTTTTTGTAATTACCTTTAACATGCTGGTAGTTTCATTTGTTTTTAAAATTTCTCGCATTCTAGTTTCCTTAAATTCAAATTTTTTTAAAACCTCAAAATACCAGATTCTAAAAAAATTTCTTTGCGGCTATTATTTCAACCGTCAGATCAAATCAGAAGAATTCTCAGCCTCTGGATTGAAATGGATAGTTCAACAGTCACTCCAACACCTATAAAAAGGGGACCCCTGATGGTTTTCCCACATCGGTTTTCAATGATATTGTGTGTCGAAGCTCTGTTCCCCTACAAAATCCCATTCTGAATCCTTCATGAAGTTCTCCAGTCCGAATGTCTGTAGAAGTTCCTTCTCAAGATATGCCTACTATCAAGCTGATTCCTAAGTGGAAAATTTATAGGGAGAGGTTAGTGCATCCAATCTTCTTCAAAAAATATGACTAAATTATCTCCAAGAACATCAAACTCAATGTATGGGAAAGTGTTCATGTTTAAAATATAGGAGCTCAGGATTTAGTGTATCCGGATTTGCTGATTGAGTTTTATGAGTCAGCTAGTTTCTTTTAGGAAGATGGAAGGGAATGGTTTTCCATTGAATGTAATGGAAAGAATTATGCACTCTCTTACACCAAGGCTTTTATCTTGGTGGGGCTGTCATATGAAGGGGAGGTAGAATTTTGCTACCACAAACTGCTAGAGGTTCAAGGAAGTTTCCTTAAGGTAAATTCTATGGAATACCTTGGGCTTACTGATGTCAAGACCACAATGATTTCCCATCTTTCTTCCAACGATCGGATTCTACAGCTATGGGTTCAGGGCCTTATTGTACCGAGGAAGGGTGATAAGGACACCTTCAAGAAAAGTTACATCTATATCTTAGATTTTTTGGTAATCCTAAGGAAGGTCAACCTCATGAATCACATTTTCATTATAATTGAGAATATCGAGAATGGGAATTTGAGAGATCATATTATTATGTATCTTGTATTACTCTCCAAACTGATAGTTTGGTTCCTAGAATATTTCATGATCCCCAGAAGTTCCAAGATGATTAATTTTAAAGTAATGGTTATCAGTGATGACACCCTCAAGAGAATGAAGGTTTATTTCTATAAAGAGTCAGGTGCGTACTATGATCTACCTAAGGATGAGGCTGAAGCAGTTCTAAAAAATGTTGAAGAAGCTAAACCTTCAAATAAAGCTAGAAATAAGAGGAAATTAAAGGATGTGGAAGCAACAAAGAAAACCCCTAAGTCCAAAGATGCTCAATCCGCACCTCCAAAACCCAAAAAGTAGAAATATTATCATGATGAAGTAGTTTCCAAGTGGAGGGAGGATAAAAAGACTCGAAAAGAAGGGGAACAACAAGTTTTCCTAGATCATGATGAGGCCATAGTGTTGAAAGAGAAATGTGATGAGGAGCTTAAGAAGAAATAAAAAGAGAAAAATCTTAAGAAGAAGATTTCAGAGGAAGAGATTGTGTAATCTCTTTTAAAGGCTACTGATGTAGCATCAGAAAACATTCTCGTACCAAAAACATTCTTGGTAGAACCATTACCTGAGACACCGGGGAAAATTTTCATGAATCCGGAAAAATAACAAGAAAAGATTGTGGAAGAGAAGAAAGTTGCAGAAGATGTACATGAAGCTAGAAGTAGTGGCTGCTATGATTATGTGATTAAGAAAGTTGAATATTATCATGAAAAATAATGTGCTTTTGAAAAATTGTCAATATGGACTTCACAAGCCAGATCATCAAAAACTAGCTACTCTAGGACTAGATGAGAAGGGTGAAGAGGAAGTAAACAAGTTATTCAAGGAATAGATTCATAATCATGACTTTATTCATCCTAAATATGTTGAGGGATGAGCTCAAAAAGATAAAACTGATGAAGATAATATTGTACAGTTATACAGAAGTGAGCATGAATCTATTGATGAAGAAGCCATTCCGAGAATCTGTAAGGTGAAAAAAGTGGTTTCTGACACCACAAACAAAGAAATTTTGAGAAAGAAAGATATTGGAGGATACTCTAAATTGAACTTGGAAGAGCTAAAGGAAGAACCATCTCCATGAAAAATTTCAGATTTGGATTCATCAGCTTTAGGACATGATTTTTTTGTTTAGTCCCTGAAGAAGCATGTGGATACCATTCCTATCTTTCCAGCAATTGACTCGAGATGCCAGGATCCTATAACACAACATGAATCAGAAATCAAACTCTATATCCATGGTGATGGATTGATGTGTTAAGATTGAGGCCAAACACATGAATTTCCTTATCAAATATGAATCCCACAAAAAAATTTCAAGAAAATGACCAAATGGTCTAAGAAAATCGTTGAAGATTTGGAAGAGCTTGATCATTTTCAAGAAGATGTCAAGGAATATTTTGACACAAATGACACCAAAATTAATAATCTTACAAACATCATTCAGGTTAAGTTAACACTTAAACAAAATTCTAGAATTAAACATGTCAAAGATCTGAATGTAAAGTAAAATTTTTCTTTCCAAAGCTGGAAAATAGAGAGGGATCTCCAGATCAAGATGGAAGAAATGATTGTGAAGAAAGATGACTTGCTGAAGTCTCAGGCTAAGGCCTTAAAGGCTCAATAGGATAGGATCGTAGCCTTAGAAAAGAAAGCATTGGTGGATCAGAAAGAGCAGAAAAAGATAAATAAAATCGTCAAGAAGCTGATGCCCAAGGAAAAAAGAAACAAAATAGACCCAAATCCGATCTTTTGTTTTATTTGTTCCTTTTTCTAATTCTTCTAATCATAATGAAATTATGGTTGCTTGTTTTTTTGGATTTTTATACTAATTTTCCAGATACAATATTTTTTTCCTTTCCCTCAAACTGTTTTTGAAAATCACAAAGGAGGAGAAAGAAAAATAATTCTAAAGGGGAGTTAAAAAAGGTTTCTACGTATAGAAGAAATATCCCTCAATAAGGGGGATTTAATCTAAGGGGTAGTACTCACTAAAAATATTTCCAAAACCAAGATAATGAAAATCCCATTTCGAAAATCTATAATACGATCCTTAGTGATCCAAATCCTAATGGGTGTTAGTCGTTTTCATCTTTTCCAATGAGAAAAGGGTGATACGTTTTATTTTCTAAGTCAAGAAAAGTTTTTTATATTATTTTTCATAAGGATGTTTGTGCTTTCCAAAGAGGGGGATATTGTTGAGTTAATAATGTTTTCCTTATGACTTTTCCATTCCTTCATACTTGGGGGAAATGTTTAAGTCAATAAGGTATCCTTATCACATTACTATTCCTTATTTTTTTTAAAATCACAAACACCTTATATCAAGGTAAAACTCATTTTACACCATTTTTTACTTATATAAGGAAAAGTTCCTTCCCTAAGGAAATATACCCCAACCTAGATTTCATTTCTCATATCAATATTTTTTCTAAGTATAATGTTATGTTAGTAATAAAAAAACCTCGGAATCTTATAATTACCTAGATATGAAGTATTCTGTTTTAGAATCCGAATTCTCAAAATTCAGGTTACGAATTATTCTGAGTTCTGACTCTGAATTCGAAATCAGAATTCTGGTTACGAACTCTTCTGAGTTCTGACTCTGAATTCTGAATTAGAATTTTGGATACGAACTCTTCTGAGATCTGACACTGAATTCTGAATCAGAATTCTATATTCGTACTCTTCTATGTTCTACCTTGGAATTCTGAATATGAAATCTAGATATTAACTTTTCTAAGTTCTAACTCCGAATTCTGAATATGAATTCTGGATAGGAACTTCTCTAAAGTTCTGAATCTGAGTTCTCTGAATTCAGACTCCGAACTCTTATGAGTTCTGACTCTGAATTCTCATGAACTCTGAATCCGAACATTGAATGTTCAGGTTCTGAATTCTTATGAATCCAGATTCGGAATTTCTTTGAAATTCAGACTCTGGAATTCTAAATAATTCAGGTTCGGAATTCCTACAAAAATAGAATCCGAATATCCCTGTATTGTAGACTCCAAATTCAATTTTTTAGACTCTGAACTTTCATTTCCTTTAATTTTGAATATCATGTTCTAGTTATGGTTACACCTATTTAGTTATAAAAGGATGGCATGCATCCAGTTATCAACAAATAGTTGTTTAAGTGACACGTGTACATATCCCTCCAAAAATCAAGGAAAAATATGACCGTTGGAGGAGGGAGCCGACCGTTTAACCCATGCCTATAAATTGGAGCTCATTTGAAAGAGATCAAGACTTTTAAAGACTTTTGGAACTTCAGCTTAGACTTTTTAAAATGTTCTAGTGAAGTGATTTCTAGAGATAGAGGATCTTATAAACTCTAAGTCATCATGCATAAAGTTTTTAACATTGCTTTGTGAAAATTTTCTTATTGTAGTGGTTTGATTTCCTTTAAATCAGAGACTTCGGGTTTTGAAGTCAGAGGTGTCAATTTTTTTACAAATCGAGGGCTTGCAGGGATAGCAAGATAGATACTGATCTTCAGATTGAGAGCTTACCTGGGTTTGGGTAAGACAGACTTTCTTGAATGTATAAATCAACGGACCTTTTATCCAGGTTTGTTGGATACCCTCCTCTTTGGGTTAAAAGAGTTACGACTTGTTACTTGTAGTATTTTGTTTTCCGTTGTGTATTTTTTTTGTTGAGGTAAGTATAACTTTCATATAGTTCCTTAAACGTTTACTCTGATTTTATAGGCTTCTATAGGCATTAATTTAGAATCTTAGTTGGTGTAAACTTTTGTTAAGTTTCATTTCCAGAATCACTTTTCCGGAATCATGAAAGATAATATAATTTATAGGTTTTGTGAATTTGGGTTATACAAAATTTCCTTAGGGATTTTTAAAGTATACAATTCACCCCCCTCTTGTATTTTAGCATCTCATGATTATATACTTGGTCCTAAATTTGGTATTATAGAGTATATCATACTCAGACATGCAATCTCAAAACTCAATCATGCATACAGTTATTACGGATGAAAAAACATCTTGGGGATATGGTAATTGAAGTGAAGTATCAAATTAGAATCCATTACATTTATTAAATTTATATAAATCTTAAAAAAACATACTCAGTCACTCAAGGAAAAGGAACATTGAAATCAAGTATCATTTTATCAATGAGAATGTGGAGAAATGTCTTGTGAAGTTGGAGTATGTGCCAACAGAACCACAGGTTCTATATATTCTAACAAAGTCCCCACCCAAAGAGTTAATTGAAAGGAATAAACTATATCTGTGAGTTCAGTAAACTCCCCTCACTTGAAAAAGTTTGTATATAAGAACCCCTTTCTCTAAGGTATGGTGTGTTTTATCCTAATTTTCTAATATGTGTTCTTTATCCTATAAAATACTGTAAAGAAGTTATCATTGGGTTTTTTGACAACATGAGAGAAATTTTGGCTATAAAAGGGGAGAAATGTCTTAATCAAGATATGGGGAGTATATGACAATGGGATTGGTGGGATAGCTGGAGTGTTTAATCCTAAAATACTAAAATTGATTGATTAATCGATATATATATATATATATATTTATATTTAATGATTGATAAAGTTCGTGATCAATGAATATGAGTGTTTTTGAAAAAAAAATGTGATTCGTTGATTAATTTTGATTTTTACTCTTATTTATCATGTCGGCCATGGATGTTATGTGCTAAGAGTGTTTTTTTAGTAAATCATTGATTTTTTTCTTATTCGTAAGAATTAATTGATGAAAAAATATTTAAATATTTTTAATGATAAATCAAAATGTGACGAACCTTCAACAAACCCAAAGGGGTGATTTCTTGGAACAAAATCCCTCATGGAGTCCTCTCATTGTGTTTGGTTTTGATTGTGTTTGTGAAAAAATATAAATGATAATGAATGAGTATGGTTAGTGTTTTCCAAATAATTGTTTTAAGATGGAGGAGTTTCATATGATTTTAAAAAAAATTGGGGACTCAAAATCATGAAATAAAATTAAAAAAATATTATTTTCGGTGTATGAGTACACAGATCAGGGACCATGTAGCACAGTTCGCAAACTACAATTGGAGTATGTGGAATAGTTAAATAAATAGTCAAAGTAAGGATTTTTGAATAGTTTCACTATAAGGACTGAGAATCATGGTATGTAGACAACATAAGGGAAACGATTCACTAGATGAAAATGGTTCATTGGGAGGATTATGGTCTGTGATAGGAAAACTGTTCACGACTGGGTCATTATTTTTAGACATGATTTGATGATCTATTTGTAGAATGAATCGTCCACTGCAATGGGATAAAGATTATACACTGACAAAAAAGTAAAAAACAGTTCTAGGGCAGAGTATAGTTTATGGTGAAGGCTATACAAAATTGATTATTTTAGTAAAATAGTGTAGTGAGATTTTCATGTCTATTTTCTTATATAAAGACAAAAAATTCAATCATTACTAGAATAGCTATTTTCATTAAAAACTCATTCTCTCTAGGTTGAAATTTGGATATTTCTACAGGACGTCTTAGGAGAGTCCACAAAAGATAATTGGTTCACAAGTAGGATTATATGGAAGGAGAAGAGTTCAGTGGCAGACAACCCATGGAAGAGATTTTGTGAGGAACAATAGCCTACAAAGAAAAGGGTCTACGAAGTTGATGTGGTCCCCAGAGGATCATCAGTCCACGTAATTTATGGTGGTCCATGAATGAGAGATAGAAAATGGATTAAGAACCCATTCACAATGTATGGATTGTATATAACACCCCAAGCTTCCACGGTATGCTTCTCACTGAATAATATAGCAGCGTGTGTTGTACGCTACGTTAAGTTCTAATACACACCACAACTAATAAAAATAGCCGTTAGGAATAATAATTCCCACATTTTGAAATTTTTTACATTTTATCTTTCAAAATGGACTTCATTTTTGTATTTGGAATATCTAAATTATCCTAGGGTGAAATTTTTGTACTTTTCAGATAACTTTCATATTTTCATGAATAGTGAAAATTACTAAATTTTTATTAAAAACAACATTTTTAATCGAAATAATTAATAGTGATAAATTATGAATTTGAGTGGTTTTAAAGTATATTTAGGATATAGTTTTACTATTTAGTACAATGTCAGTCATTGGACATGATTTGACATTTAAACCGCACATAAACAAGTGTCAATATTTTGATAGTGATTATCTCTTAAAAACACGCTTTTTGTTTTGACAGTGGGAAATAATTTAAAATTAATTTCACCCACTTCTGCGTTTTGAATGTGAAAAAATGGCCTCCATTTTTGGAATCAAGATTTCCAAATTCTGTAAATAGGTGACTCTTATTTTTAGACATTTTTAATAATTACTTCGGTAAATATTTTATTTACCATGGTTAAAGGGTAAATCTGGTAAATAAGGGTAAAAAACTAATATTGTAATAATATTAATTTACCCTAAAAAATGTACTAACCTTATTTTTTGATACATGTCCGACCATGGGCATCTTTGGGACGATTTTGGGACCCCATGTATCTACTTGTAAGTGATAAGGACACTTTATATTAAATAAGTTAAAATAAATAAAAAATGACATAAGCATATATCTTTTAAAAAAACAATTTTTACATTGGGTTATATATGTCAGATTTTATACTATAAATATTCATTAGAAAGATAAAAATATTTCCTACATAATGGTATTTTATTTATAATTTTTCGACATTTAATAATTAAATTTATTTTTGACACAATAATGATGCAGTATTTTACTTATTAATGAAGGAATAAAATAATGGATATTATAGATATGAAAAAAATGTAATTTGATACTTTTTATGAATTCCACTAATTTTCTAGGTTAGTATGACATATTCGGACTACTTATATGAATTTGGATCGAAGTAATAATACTGTTGTGACTTTATCATAAACAAAATACCCAATAGTACTAAAATTGAAATAAAAGAGTTTTTAAAACAAATATTATATTATTAATAGATATTAAATTCCTAAAAATCAAAGGCTAAGCCAATAGATATATATAATTATAGGTGTATCATTAATGGACCAATTGGGGGTCTCTTGGATGTATATAGTAAGTTTATTAGCTATATAATATAAACATACAAGTGACATGGTAAATGTTAAACTAATTAACTAAGAGTTAAAAATAAAAGATAATGTTAATATAATGCCCAAACCTGTCTAAAACCGATTGGTTGAATGGTTTTTGACTTATCCCAACCTTAACATTTAAATAATCCACTTTGGAACCATTATAATCTGAATATGAATTTATTATAAAATAATATTTCTAGTTTTTCCTAAGGTGCCCCTCACTCCTCTTATAAAAGGGCACTCCCCCTTCTCACTAATTCACAAATTCTAAGCCTTTTGGATCAGCCAAACCCTACCCAAATACTCTCTCAACTTCCCTCACTTCATCCTAGAGGCCTTATTTTGATCATAAATCCAACTTAATTATCTCTTTTGATCAGATCAAAAGGGAGAACCTAAAGAAGAGGTAATGTTTTCACCACCCTCTTTCAAGTTCCTTTCTTCATCCACTTATTATTTCTTTATTATTTCCATTATAAAATAATAAATCCAGTATCTTATATCTACTTTGATGTTATTATAAATATGGTATAACCATATTCAGTATTATATCCATCCTTGGAATGACATGTCACCATACGTGTGTACGTACGACCTACCGTCTCCACATCGTGGTGTAATTGTTATTCAATATATTATTATTTGTATGGGTATAATAATGATATTTAATTCATGTATATAATAAATATAACATGATAATGATTATGTATATATGATATACCATCCAATTATATATTATTTTAATATCAAAATAATGATATTGTCGCTCGTGCGTACGTACGGACTACCGTCTTCATGAACGCGATCAGATTAATTCCCCATCATATCCATTCAAGACTAAATTTAAATTGATGAATAAAAATTATTTTTAGATACATGATATCATTATGGATATGAAGACTTTACATCCCATCCATAACAAATATTGATTTCATAACAAATAATATAAAGTAAAATGAATATGTTAACACCCGAAACGACGTTAATACTAAGATATTATTAACAAATCAGTGTTAAAAGATCATATATGATATCATATTAATGTAAATGATTTATTATATAATTTAATAAAAATTATTTCACCATTATACATGAGGTTATCCTACTGTATACCAAGGAAAAAGTACAAAGTAAGGGGTTTCTTATCTCACTTTTAATTCTGTGAGATTTCCATTGTTCACCACTTATTCATTGCTTGTGGTGTGTGTATTTTCCATGATTGTATTCATTGTGTAATACACTTTAATTTATGGATATTTACATCAACATTTTTTGATGTTTTTTTAATGGGTGTATGTTCCTATGTTACCAAATCGATAAGGGAATTTGAAATTTCAATTTCCACCCATTCAGCTTTACGCATACTTCATTGATTATTTTACTCCAAGATTATTTGTGGAATCACTATTAATTTTATTATGTCATAATTTCCACTCCCCTTTCTATGGATATAATTTTGATAAACATAATCACTCCATTGATAAATTTTCAAGTCATCCGTTTGAACTTGATAAGAGTAATTTTTAATCAATCTTGATTTTTTGAGTTAAACATCCAATCCATTAGTGTTGTTTTTACAAGAATATGTGTGAATGTACTTTTATTGTTTTACACTGAATATTTAATCATATTGAGTCTATTTATATTTGTCACACATAATTATGTCATTGATTTATCCTTAACTTAAGGATATGGCCTTTATGAGTGATTTCATCTCAATTTACATTCTATTGAGACTCCTTTGTTGTTATACACCAAATCACTTTTATATGGTGTATATAATGTACTCTAACATAGTATATCATGAATCCCTTTATTCTCATGATATTAAAAGGTTTTTATTATCTCAATTATTTGTATTCAAGTGTATATCTTTTGGTCAGGAACTGTAACTAAAATATAATTTTAAAATGTTTTAAAGATTTATTATTCTAAATATTTCTCATTAATGTACATGTTTTAAAAATGGATTTAAGGATTTATTTATATAGACATTGATTTTTTCAAATAAAAATTCTTTTTAAAAGGTTCAAAGTGGTATGAGACACTTTGATTCAAAAAATATATTTTAAATGGCATCTTGACAAATATTTTGACTTTTAAATGTTTTCAAGAAAATGGGGGATATTTCTCTCAATAGTTTGATGATTATTTTAATTGATGTCAATTTCCTTCATTATTATCCACTGGGTTTAATCTGACATAGTACAATATTTCATATTGTATCGAATGAGTTATGTTTGACTGTTGATGTGCTAATTTTATACCATTCATGGTTTGTGGTTAAATTATTGAAATTTTGTATGCTAGTTTTAATACGAATGTGTATGTTATGTTTCAAACATTTCATATGAGGAATGCATTATACATAGTAAGTGATGGGTGGATCCCGCTACATCTCTTCGATGCATCGGTAGGTCTAATGAGACAAACTAGTTTCTTGGCATGAGGCCTTGACAAAATCTTATTTGTAGTCTCGGCATGAGGCCTTGGCTACGTGGTTATGATAGTCTGGAATTATGCATTCCATCATTATGAAAGTGGTTATCGATATTGCATGTGATTATTCAACTAGTATAATATCCATGTGAATAAGTAAATGGCATTATTTCATTTTCCCTTTTCCATATTATGCAAAAGTTCATGTTTAAAAGGCTTTTTTTAGTTATACATTTCCTTAAGTGTTTATGCTTATCTATGAAAGGTTCTGCTATGTTGTTATCCTTACTGAGCATCTGAGTTCACCCCTTTTAATGTCTCATTTTTCTTAGGATGTGAAGAAGTAATTTATTAATGACCTTTAGGGGTCATATGAGGGGATATGAAGACAAGATTTTTTTGTAGTTTTTTTACCTTATGATGTAATGTAATACTTATGAATATATCTAGTGTTTCCAAGAATACTAAACTAATCGGTCATTCGAAACTTTATCCTTTGTGATCATGCCAATGTTATGTAATAATGCACTGACTCTGGGTAACTAGGGTCGGGGCGTTACAGTTGGTATCAGAGGAAATTTACTACAAACCATGGAAGATAGAATTAGATAAACTCTAATTAGAGCACATAGAACTAAGATGGACTTTGAGGATTGGTATAGAAGAACTTCCTAGAATTTTGGTATTGTAGAGATTTTGTGAGTTTTCCGAGAAATAAATCCCTATCTGGATACGATCAGGCAGAGGTGGCTCTGGAACAGATGTACCTAGGGGTAAAACTCAAAAACACCGATTTGAGTTAGACTCGAACAGGAACTGGTGCACGACAACGGACATTGCTGCACTCTTGGTTACGACACTCCCGAGGGATATGCTTAGGATAATTTACATTTTCTTTACCAATCGATTTGATGTATTATATATAAGATGAGTGTAAATGACCTTGGTTAATCCTAATGTGTTTCAAATTGAGAATATGGTGAAATGATATTCTCTAAATTATTTTATGACTACTATGACTCTCACAATTCTTTCTGGTTTTAGTCAAAGGATAGATTCCAAGGAAGTTATAATGACTTTGAGAATGATGTAAAAGGCGGGAATGGTGGTGGCAATGAGCAACAAAATGGAATATTGATAGGAATAAAAGATATCGTCTTCATGACAAATCAATTTTCCAAAAATATGATCAACAATATATATATTAACCAATTCTTCGACTCAAAAAAGAAGAGAAAGGTGATGAATTATGAGAGATCCAGTAGTGGAGACCATGGAGAAAACAATCCTCAATTTCCATCATGCAGGAAATGTGGATGAAGACACCCAAGAAAGTGTATCAATGGGACAAAGAAATGCTTTATGTGTGGGAAGGAAGGACATAAAGTGAAGAATTGCTGAAGAAAAATGAAGAGTACTATGAAAGAAGATAAAAATGGTCCCAAGAGTCCATTTACAGTCATTTTTCATAAATGTAGGGGACCTGGCCATTACCCGAGTGAATTCCCTATTCTATAGGATATTTTTTTGGTCATAGATGAAGCTATGTGGAAATAAATGGTTGGAGAAATGTTTAAAAAGTATTAGTGCTCCTTGTAGATGGGTTTACTTTGGAATAATTTTCTCTTGTATTCATAGCCTTCTAGTTTTCCTTGTGAGAATGATATTTGCGGATGAAATATATTTTCTCTTGTGGATATAGTTATAAATAACCATTTGGTTTTATATAATCATTGGGTTTGAGGCAATTACATGTTATTATAATTTGGGATGAAAATGAAAGGTATGATATAACTTTTGTTGTTAAATTATGTTATGGTTATTTTTGAGGAATTTATCTCATTTTGGTAATATTATAAAATATAGTTTTTGAAAAAGGACAACACACAAACTGTGTGACAACCCGTCACGTTGGAAAAAGCTGTGGGAATCAAACCCACAACTAAAGTGTGATTGCGATTTATCACCTACCACTGGACTACATGAAGTCCCTGGTTAGTGTGATTAATATTTTTTAGTTAAATGATTTTATTGACCAATAATAATTTGATTTGGGATCTTATGTCTTATCGAATGAATACACTTAGTATAGGAAAATAATTTGGTGATTAAGTGATAACTGTTATTTTGGAAGATGTTCGCTTTGTTGGGACCACTATATGCCCAAAGAAAATAGAATAGTATGGGATCTCATTTGAGGAGTAATTGTGGATTTTTATCTATGTTTTTATTGTGGAATTATAGTGATTTGGGTTATTTATGGAAATGATTAACCTATATTAGGGAATATGTGATTAGGTTAATTACTTTTAAGGATGGGACTTTAAGAGTAATTGATGTCATTTGGAGATACCATTTAACGTGGACGACTACACAATCAAATTATTCTATGTTTTGCGTTTCAATATTATTTTGGATTTTATTAAAGGATTTTATTGACAATTATTTATTTAATGCTATTTATTTAACTTTGGGTTTTTGTTGGTTTAATTTTAGAAATTAATATTAGTGTTTCTTTATCAAATTAAATAACCTTTTGGGGGACATCTGATATTATAATAACCATTTTGGTTTTCATTAATCTCTAAAGACAACGTAAATATATAGTTTACTCTTCGTGGATCATGTGATTATATAAGGATTTTACTGTAGCTCCTCTAGTGTGACCAAGTCTTCTGGAATACTCATCGTTTAAAAATGAGTTAGTAGTAGAAATTTATTAAAGAATGAAAAATTACTTAAAAATTAAGTATATATCTTTATTTTTTAGTCAATATCAGAAATTAATTCCTTATCTTTATGTAATTTAACTTAAAAAATAAATAAATGAATAAAAATGTTGTCCGTTTACTTTTCCTTCTGAGAAACTAATGACCATTTGTCCCATCACAAGTCTGTGGTTTTCTTGTGGTTAAATTTCTCCTGATCATATTTTCTATCCCTCCCTATCAAAACATTACACTTAGTTTATCATCCATATCCATGTTTTTCTACATGGAATCCTAGTATAGTTTATCTCGGATGACCTTTGTACTTCTCTTTCTTTCTTTTAAAGTGATAGTTTTATTGACTCTTTTTCAGATGTGGGACTTTCAATTATATTCCAAAGAACAATTTTAAAAATTATGAGGACGCAATTTATTTAAGTAGGGTAGTATGTAACACCCCAAGCTTCCATGGTACTCTTCTCGCTGAATAATACAGCAGCGTGTGTTGTACGCAACTTCATGTTCTAACACACACCACGACTAATGAAAATAGCCCTTATTAATAATAATACCCACTTTTTGAAATTTATTACATTTTATATTTCAAAATTGACTTTATTTTTGGATTCGGAATATCTAAATTAGCCTAGGGTGAAATTTTGTTACTTTTCGGATAACTTTTATATTTTGATGAATAGTGAAAATTACTAAATTTTTATTAAAAACAACTTTTTTAATCGAAATAATTAATAGTGATAAATTATGAATTTGAGTGGTTTTAAAGTATATTTAGAATATATTTTTTCAATTTAGTACAATTTTGTACATTGTACTTGTTTTCACAATTAAACCGGACATAAATAGCTGTCAATCTTTTGATAGTTATTATCTATTAAAAACACGCTTTTTGTTTTGACAGCGAAAATTGATTTTAAATTAATTTCTGCCACTTTTGTGTTTTGAATTTAGAAAAATGGACTCCATATTTGGAATCAGGATGTCCAAATTGTGTAAATATTTAACTCTTATTTTTATAAATTTTGAATAATTACTTCGGTAAATATTTTATTTACCATGGTTAAAGGGTAAATCTGGTAAATAAGGGTAAAAAATAATATTATAATAATACTAATTTAACCTAAAACATGTAATAACCTTATTTGTTGATACATTTCCGACAATGGGTATTTTTTGGTCGATTTTGGGACCCCATGGATCTACTTGTAAGTGATAAGGACACATTATATTAAATAAGTTAAAATAAATAAAAAAATTACATTAGCATAGATCTATTAGAAAAACAATTTTTACATAGGGTTATATATGTTGTATTTTCGACTATAAATATTCAATAAACATATAAAGAAATTTCCTACATAAAGGTATTTTATTTATAATTTTTAGACATTTAATTATTAAATTTATTTATGACACAATAATGATGCAGTATTTTACTTATTAATGAAAGAATAAAATATTTGATATTATAATTATGAAAATAAATTTAATTTGAAACTTTTTACGAATTAAACTCATTTTATAGGTTACAATTACATATTAGGATGGGTTATATGAATTGTTTTTGAAGTAATAATGCTGTTGTGAATTTATCAAAAACAAAATACCCAATTCTGTCAAAATTGACGTAAAATAGTTTTTAAAACAGATATTATATTATTAATTGATATTCAATTCCTAAATATCTAAAGTTCTGCCAATATTATTATATAATGATATTTTTATCATTAATGGACCACTTGGGGGTCTCTTGGATGTATATAGTGTGTTTATTAACAATATAATATAAAAATACAACTAACATGGTAAATGTTAAACTAACTAACTAAGATTTAAAATTAAAAAGATAAGGCTAATATAATGACCCAAACCTTTCTAAAACCTAATGGTTGAATGGTTTTTTACCTATCCCCACCTTAAAATTTAAATAATCAACTTTTAAGCCATTATAAACCGAATATTAATTTATTATAAAATAATATTTCTAGTTTTTCCTAAGGTGCCCTTCACCCCTCTTATAAAAGGGCACTCCTGCTTCTCACTAATTCACACATTAGAAGCCTTTTAGCTCGGCCAACCCCTGCCCAAATACTCTCTCAACTTCTCTCACTTCAACCTAGAGGCCTTAGTTTGATCATAATTCCAACCTAATGAGCCCTTTTGATCAAATCCAAAGGAAGAACCCGAAGAAGAGGTAATGTTTTCACCACCCTCTTTCAAGTTCCTTTTTTCTTTCACTTCTTATTTATTTGTTATTTACATTTTAAAATAACAACTCCAGTATCTTATATATACTGTGATGTTATTATAAACATGTTACAACCATATTCATTATTCTATCCATCCTTTGAATGACATGTCACCATACGTGCGTACGTACGGCCTACAGTCTCCATGTCGGGGTGTAATTGTTATTTAATATATTATTATTTGGATGGGTATAATAATGGTGTTTAATTCATTTAATTAAGAAATATAACATGATAATTATTCTGTATATATGATATACCATCAAACTATATATTATTTTAATATCAAAATAATGATATTGTCACTCGTGCGTACGTACGGATTACCGTCTCCAAGAACGCGATGAGATTCCTTCCCCATCATATCCATTTAAGACTAAAATTCATTTGATGAATAAAAATGATTTTTAGAGACATGATATCATTATGGATATGAATAAGATAAATCCCGTCCATAACAAATACGGCTCACATAACAAATAATATAAAGGAAAACGAATCCGTTAACACCCGAAAAGACGATAATACTAAGATATTATTAACAAATCAATGTTAAAAGATCATATATGATATCATACTAATATAAATGATTTTTATTTATAATTAAATAAAAATTATTTCCACATTATACATGAGGTTATCCTACCGTAGACCAAGGAAAAGGTGCATAGTAAGGGGTTTCTTATCTAATTTATAATTTCGTGATATTTCCACTGTTCACCACATATTTATTACTTGGGGTGTGTGTACTACCCATGATTGTATTCATTGTGTAATATACTTTAATTTATGGATATTTACATCACCATTGTATAATTCTTCTTTCAGGGGTGTATGTTTCGTATGTTACTAAATCGATAAGGGAATTTGAAATTTCAATTTCCACTCATTCAGCTTTACGCATACTTCATTGATTATTTTACTCCAAGATTATGTGTGGAATCACTATTCATTTTATTATATCATAATTTACACTTACCTTTATGTGGATATAATTATGATACAAATAATCACTCCATTGATAAATTCTCAAGTCATCGGTATGAACTTGATAAGAGTAATTTTTACTCAATCTTGGTTTGTTGAGTTAAACATCAAATCCATTGGTGTTGTTTTTACAAGAATATGTGTGACTGTCCTTTGATTGTTTTACCCTGAATATCCTATCATATTGAGTGTATCTATATTTGTCACACATAATTATGTCTTTGATTTATCCTTAACCTAAGGATACGACCTTTATGAGATATTTCATCTCAATTTACATTCTATTGAGACTCCTTTGTTGTTATAAATCACTTTTATATTGTGTATATAATGTACATTGACATAGAATATCCTGAATCCCTTTATTCTCATGATATTACAAGGTTTTTATTATCTCGATTATTTGTATTCAAGTGTCTCTCTTTTGGTCAGGAACTCTAACAAAATTATCATTTTGAAATGTTTTAAAGATTTATTATTCTAAATATTTCTCATTAATGTACATGTTTTAAAAAATGGTTTTATGGATTTATTGATATAGACATTAATGTTTTCAAATAAAAATTAATTTTAAAATTTTCAATGTGGTGTGAGACACTTTGATTCAAAAATCTATTTTAAATGGCTTCTTGACAAATAGTGTGACTTTTAAATGTTTTCAAGAAAATGGGGGATATATCTCTCAATAGTTTGATGATTTTTTTAATCGATGTCAATATCCTTCATTATTATCGATTGGGGTTAATCTGACATAATACAATCTTCCATATTGTATCGAATGAGTTATGTTTGACTGTGGATGTGATATTTTTTACCATTCATGGTTTTTGGTTAAAGTATTGACATTTCCTATGCTAGTTTTAATATGAATGTTTATGTTATGTTTCAAACTTTTCATATGAGGAATGAATTGGAATTAGTAAGTGACTGGTGGAGCCCACTATAGCTCCTCGATGCATCGGTAGGTCTCATGAGACAAACTAGTTTCTTGTCATGAGGCTTTAACAAAATCATATTTGTAGTCTCGGCACGAGGCCTTGGCTACGTGGTCATGATAGTCTGGCATTATGCATTCCATCATTGTGAAAGTGGTTATTGATATTGCAAGTGATTATTCAACTAGTAGAATATCCATGTGAATATGTAAATGGAATTATTTCATTTTATCTTTTCCATATTATGCTGAAGTTCATGTTTAAAAGGCTTTTTATTTTGTTATACATTTCTTTAAGCATTTATGCTTATCTTTGAAAGTGTTTGCTATATTGTTATCCTTACTGAGCATCTGAGATCACCCCTTACAATGTCTTATTTTTTCCAGGATGTGAAGAATTAATTTATGAATGACCTGCAGGGGTAGTATGAGGGGATATTAATACAAGTTGTTGTTTTAGTTTTTTTACCTTATGATGTAATGTAAGACTTATGAATATATCTAGTGTTTCCAAGACTACTAAACAAATCAGTCTTTTGAGACTTGATCCTTTGTGATCATGCCGATGTTATGTAATAATGCACCAACTCTGGGTAACTGGGGTTGGGTCGTTACATTTTATAAGAAGGAAAAGTTAGTGTGTTGAAGAAGAAGTGGTCTATATAGGATAGGTAAACCATGGATGTGGAGAAGATCCATGGAGGAGAGGTGGTCCATGAAGAATTTTCACCATGCTATGAGGCACAGTTCACGGAGGAAGTAAGGTTATTCATGAAGGATTAAAGGAATCTTGTAAAGAAACTAAAGTAGTTATCAAAATAAATTTCAATAAACTAATAGTATGTGGAAAAATGGATCTCATATATCAATGAAAATGGGACTTAAACAGTACATCTATCTATAGATGAAGATCTGTTATTTAATACAAATAAAGGGACATACAAGTACATAGAATATATGTGAATCCCTTACAAGTCTATTGAGAAAAGGATGAGGAAGACCAAAATCATTTCCACTAGTAGTGTGTTAGAAAAAGAGACATGAAGGTGGCCATTAGGATTATAGTGAAAGACCCCAATCCTTGTAAAGGTAGTCAGCAAGGGTATTGAAGTGATCTTTCAGAACCTTATAATTTGGTAGGGAGCCTTAGTAGGTTTGGAACATTGAAATATCTCTATTGTATTCACCCTGGATGTACCCTAGTGAGGCTAAACCGTGAATAGTTTTTATATATCAAGGATTTTTTAAATTTTGATCTTTTATTGCACTAAGAGAGATAAGGGTGTTTTCTTCATCAACAACAAAACAAGACCTGAAGGGGAACATTTTTTAATCTTTTATACCCTAAATCACGACCCTCACAAGGTATTTATCCTAATTGGGCTACCAATATGTCTTTCCCATATACTTTTAATTTTCACTGCTACACCATCCCACCGTTCTCATGGTTTGAACCTTTTATTTTAAATATATGTGTTTAATGGTTTTTATAAATTAATGTTTTAGTTACCTTACATGATAGACCAAGTGTAGATTAGAATTGTAAAATAGGTTGATCACTAACTAAGAGTAGGGATACAAGGAAACATTTTTTAGGTGAGTTCAATTATTCACTCACTATAACTACATAATTTTTTAAATACTTTCATGCTTACCTATAAATTAATTTTTTATGTTCTCTATTTGTAATTATGTGGAAGGGGCCTACATAAATTTTTAAAACATGAAATTAAATGTTTTTATTTTCTTAGGTCTTGTTATTAATAATATGTACTCTATTTAAATATTTTTTTAACAATTGAAACATCTCTAAAAGTGTTTATGCTAAAAAATTACTTCCTAGAAACAAAAATTACATGTTGTTTTCTTTTCTTAATCATATATTTTAGTTATGAATTTTTATAAAGAATGCAATTTTTGAAATTTGTGTAAGAATATTGTTTTATACCTATTATAACAATTATAGACTATTGAACTTCTTTTTAAAAATCATATTGAGCTTAGCATAAATATTATTTCTTGACACATTGAGATTCAAAAATTATGACACTCTTGTTTTTTAAGTATTTTGAAGTTTTATTTTCTATTATAAAATAATTTTCATTTAAATCCATCAAAAATCTAATTTTTTTAATTCTTTAGTTTTTAATTATCACTTAGGCTTCTTTACTAGGTGAAATGTTTTCTTATTTTTAATGTCATTGAGAAAATTTCAGAAGATTAATCTTTATTCCCATAAAAATTTCATTGGAAAAAATATTTATTCTATATTGAAAAATATTTTGTTTGTTACATGATTGTGTGAATGTTATATAATAATTATTTACTTTTAATATTTTGAACATTGATTTAAACTCAAAAAATATTCATTCAAATGAACTATGAAATGAACATCCTAATCTAGGTTGAACACCTTATTCATTAATTATTTATCACTGTAATTTATATATGGGATAATTATTCAATCTTTTTAATTATTATTTTCACTCATCTAATCAGTTGTTTCTATTTAATATATGTTTTAATTAAATGATTCCATTCCTACAGAGGTAAATAAATATATAGAATTTAATTGGTTGTAAAATTGAATCGGGATAAATTTTATTTTATTTTTTTAAATTCAATAATTTTTCAAAAATAGTAACATAATTATCACTAAGGTAATTTATTTCAAGAGGGTAATCATAAATTTATACTTGAGAGAATCCATTTGAGGTAATAATTCTTAAAAAGGATTATTTGGGGCATTATAGTTATAAAAATTTGAGATTTATTTTCTACCACTAAATTTTACTAATAATTGATTATGGATAAGAATTGTGCTAAGTGAGGTGATATTTAATGTGTCTATTATTTCAGTTTGTTTTTTCACATATTTTTGGAAATTTAATTATAGTTTAAATCAAAATTGTACATTAAATGGAGAATCATTGATTTTTTTCCATGATGTTATGATTTTAAATAATCACTTAGAACATTCCACTTTCCTTCCCTATATATTGAACTACTCAATACTATATAGTGAGGGTATAATATATAAATTTTAATTTTGAGACCGTTTCAATAACCAAACTTTTCATTATTTTGGATCCATTTACAAATAATAAGTTCTCTTATTGTTTGAGGGATTCCTAAATTATTAAAATAATAAAAAAAATATCCAAAAAAGATATTTTTATGTTGTTCACTACATTGTAATGAAATTTCTAAAACATTTACTCTTCATGTTTCTTCTAAATATTTGAAATGTTATATTTTTTTGTTAAAAAATCATTTTTTTGGATTTTAAAATGGAATATAAATGATGCCAGAATCAAACATCCAAGGCTTCCTCTAATTTTTGTACCTATTATGGTAATACTGAAAAGAAGTTTGTTTATAAAAAACTATGAAGAGATTATAAATTTAAATTAACACAATATTTATATATTCTTGGACCTGAATTTCAATGATAAGTAAAAACATCTTTTAGAAATTGGTTGATAAATATTATGAAATTAAAGAATCACATACAGCCAAACTGACAAAACTACAAACCAAAACATGGTAAATTCATAACATAATGAAACAAATATAACAATTTGGGTTGAAATAAAATGAAATTAAATGGATATAAAATAATAGAAATATTACACTATAAATCATGGCTTAATTTAGAGTGAAACCCACTAGAATTTAAGAATCTATATTCATTGAAAAACAATTTGAAATAAAAAACCCACCTAATGAAAAATAAAATTCTTTTAAATATGGGTAGTTCAAAAAGGAAAATGAACTGAGAGATTTTAAATTTCAATAATACATTAAAAATTAATTCCCCATGGTTTTCTTAGTTCTTATACTTAAAAAGGAATACAGTTATAGGAGCTTTGGGAGTGTGATTGATCGAGATTAGAAGAAAATAGAAAATTAGAGAAAAAATATGAAAACCTATTCACCCTATTTCCTAAATTTTTTAGTAATGTAAATGAAATAAAATTTTGAGATATATTAGAAGAGAATAATAGACATGAAATCTTTTATTTAGATAATTTTTAAATTATTGAAATATGAGATCTTTTATGATTTCAAGACATCAACCAAGTAACTAGTGAAATGGATTTTTAATATAAATGATGAGGAAATATTATTTGAATAAAGGTAAACTGATGATATTTCACATCCTTGTTCTCATATTAAAATATTATTTGTTCATTTTTTAACCATAATAAAATAGAGTTATACAAAATGGGAAAAATTCATTCAATCTAATGATTCTTGATTTTTTTTCCTGATGATGAATTTAAAAATTCCCCCTCCCCCTAAATTTTAATTTTAAATTTAAAATATTTTTATTTAGCTAATGATGTTTATGGTTCTGAACTATAACCTATTTTTATCAAACACTATAAGGTTGAACTAGATATAATTTTTTGGTGGCAATGACTAATGTGGTTTTATTTTCAAATGAGGGATTTTTGTAAGAGTACCAATTTTTAGTGAAATATGGTATTTAGGCTGAACAAAATTTAATTATTTTAGTTTTTCATTTCATTACTCAAATGATTTGGATGATAAATTTCATTTTGAAGCTGATATTAATTTATAATGTGATTTTCTATTAATTGATAATGTTTCAACAATTACTCAAATCACTTTTGGAAGCATTTTTATTGAATCCATTTTCCTCGAATCTTCTATTTTCACTATTATATAAAGATGTTTATGAATACAAACTGAGTTGTATATTTTTTATGATAATTTTAATCCCTTAGTATCCACTAGTACATAGTTTTACATTCAGTAAATTAGAAAATGTGTAATATTTTATTCAAAACTAGAAGTTGATATCTCACCTACTAAGAGTGTTTTAAAAGATTTATTTTTTTGTTTTTGATCTTAATGGGTTCTTCGTACCTCTTTTGGGATTTCTTTATTATATATCTGAGTTAGAGTGTCTGGAAAAAACTAAGAATATAAGATGGTCTTATGAAACTTTTTTTCCTATGAATAATTATTTGATAAATCCCTTGAGGTTAAATGTTGTTCATTGGTAATTTTAATAATTGTTAATAATGTTGACTGTGTCTTTAAAAGTCATTTTTCTCATCAATATCAATTATTTGTTAAAAAATTGACAAAAACATATGGTGGTTCCTACTTAAGAAATGAAACCCTCCAAATAATTAGGATATTTTCAAGAATATTGTTGTTGGTTACTATAAATACAGCGCTACATGGGAGTATCTCTATGTTTTTTTTGTCATTGGTTTTATTATTTAATAATTAATAGTAAAAATCCACCATAATCCTATAATGTTCATTCTCACATGAGCAGTTGTTCATTTTTTCTTGAAATTATAGTTATCAATCCGTCTTCCTATTGTCTAAATTTTCACTAATATACTATCTCATCATTCTACAAGTTTTATCTTTTTTTAAATTTCAACTTGTGTATTTAGAGTTATTTATACTTTAACATTGATGGTATATTCATATAAAGGCTAATGGTATCTTGTAATAATAAAGGTGTGAGACTACTGACCGATATTAGGGAAAAAATGTGATAGTTTTCAGGGGTGTTAAATTATTTACTCCTGAATAATTTTGTTTTTAAAACATGTCTTGCTCCCATGGAATTTTAATTTTATTTTTAATTTTTTTAAATATATTTTCACTATTTTTAATTAAGGGAATTTTTTAATGAATCATCATATTGAAGTTTGTGGAATCATATTTTTTGAACTATATTATGACAATTACAAACTCTTAAACACAATTTTTAAAATATTTTGGAGTTTAATTGATTTTTTTTATCCAACCATTGAGATTCAACAATAAAGAAATTGTTGGGTTTTATGTTTTGGAAAGAGTTGTTTTCATTGATAATCTTTGTTTCATTTACAACATTCAAAAAACATTTTTTTTTAATTTTTATATTTCAAGTATCTCATACCCATCTTCATTGAATGAAACAATTTCATAATTTAGAATTCATTATGCCATTCTTAAGAGATTAATCGTTATTAACTCATGTATTTAATTGTGTGAAGATTCTTCTTCCACTTGAAATATATCATGTTTTTTAATATGATCGATAAAGGTTATGCAAAAATCATTACCATTGAGAATGTAACACATGGATTGAAATTCATATTTTATTAATTCAGAAAAACTATGAATGTAAAGTCTTAATCTCAGATGAAATTTTTTATTTTATTTTTTGTACTTTTAATAGATTGATAGGATAATTATGTATTTTTTTAATTATTATTTTAAATCATCAATTGAGTTGCATCAATTTCATCGATGTATAATTATGTATTATTATTAACATGTAGGTAAAAAGACATTAGGAATTTTAGTTCATTTAAAATTGTTTTAGGGTTAAATTATTTTAAAATAATTCAAAATCAATATTTTGTATAAAACACTATCAAATTTTTTACTAAGATAATTTATATTGAGAGGAAAATATTCACTTTCTAATTGATAAAATTCATGTGCAAAATAAATTTGAAAATAAATTCATTGGGGAATTTTAGATTTTTTATATTCTACTTTATTTTATTCCATTGAATTTTAATAATGTATTTATATAGTAAAATCAGTGAGCTATGTGTGGGGGAATATTATGCGGCTTTTATTTGATTATGCTTTGTCATATCTTTATGGAAATTTAATGATATTTTAAATCAAAAATTATGATTAAAATGGATAAAACTCTATTTTTTCAATGAATAATTTTTAATTCATTGATTATTTTTTTCTGTTTTTAATTATTTAGACTTAATTATTTTAAAATTATATTTTATTCAATTTTAAAAATCTTTAAAACCCCATTTTTAATTTCTGTTTTTTGTGATATTCATTTATTTATCTACTTATTAAGTTGTCACAAGTTATTTCAGTTGGGGGAATTAAATTTTTTAAATTTCCAATTCTTTCAAATTGAAAATAATTTATAGGGGTTTCTTGTTTTGAAAAACTATTATTTTTTATTCAACCATTCTTCATTTCTTTAAAAAAATGTGTATTACTATGTATTTTAAATTTTGAAAATGAAGTACTAATGGCATGATTTATGGTATTTTGAATGAATATGAATCACCGAACACATGAATTTTAGACCAATAGTATGAAGCATCCATGATCACTCAACATTCCATGTTAATGTTTCTAGAAGACCACAAGAGGAGTATAGAGTGAACACGCATGTTTAATACCTCAACTTCCCATGAGTCTATAAATAGATAGTATAGTGACAGTGTAGATCATATTATGATACCTACCACACATTACACAAAGTGACCACATAATGGTATTTTGGAGCTGTCTTTCAGTTTCTGGATCGACAATGATATCATGGTAAAATATCTTGTTATCGTGGGTTCTTAGATCCAAGAAATAGAAAAAATATAGTATTTACTACATTAAGAAGGATTGTTCAGTAATGAAATTACCAACATTGATTCCTAGAGATAAATCCCAAATGATTTATGATCTCATGTGATGAAGTATCTTCTACTGAATATTAAATTGTAAGTTCAAAGAAACCCACAATGTATTTAATGATTCAAAGCTATCCAAAATGAACTTTAACTTGAGAACATGAATGAATCTAGGTGTAGGATAATTAAACCACAATTTTTTCATTAATGGGGGATTCATTTATATATTTATAAGACATAATTCATTGTGAAGACCTTGAATAATAATTCTAGATTCTCATTTATTGAAGTCGAAGTGCATCAGTATCTCATGAGGTTACGCTGCTATTTTTTCAAGGGAATTTCATTTACTATTATAGTAGATATTGATGACAACATGAGATATATATTCATTAAATTTGTGAAGACTGTCATTTTAGGTTTGAGATTTGTTTTTATGATATAGAGATATCTATATCTATTTGCGGGCCTCACCATTGTGGATATGGAATTTTTATGGGAGTTCTTGACCTATTAAAAAGGATTCACCACTTTCATTAATAAAATAATATTCCTGAATTAGTAATGAATTAATATTAATGATTTTTATTGGTTTATTTTAATCATCATGTTTATTATAGAACTAATAATTACTTATACATGTTGGAACCATGAGTATGGTTTTTGTTTATTTTCAATCCTCAGTGGAAGTTCAGTATGTGTACCAGAAAAGTGATCAAACAGTTCATGCAGACAATAGTATTGAAGGTGGCGTCATTTACCAGTGAAGAAACTTGCGTGCCGTGTACTAAAAGGAGAGGAAACTTGAGCACCATATGTTTTTAAAAATTAGAACATAGAAAAATGGCAATGGGATAAGGTCCGCGCATGTTTTAGGCTGGTCGCGCAAGTGACCTGTGCACCGAGAAAGGACTTTCACGTCGATGCTTATGAGGTTTGGAAACATGCGTGCCGGTTGTTCTTCATGATCAGAAAATCAAAATAGGGCAAAGTAATGTAGGTCGTGCATATATTGGTGTGTTCGCGCATGTGAGTAGCGCGACAGTGGCTAGGGCGGTTGGAGCTGTGCGCCGGGACTTGCCTGCTGTGAGGACACTTGCGCGCCACTACGCAGGGGGTCCGGTTTTCCGATAAATAGAGGACCACCCCTCCCCATTTGTAACGATGTTAAATACTTAGATATTTTTCAAGCACTCTTAATGCTATTTTTTGAGTAATGCAAGTGGTAGATGGGTCGTGCAAGTAGAGGTTGCACGCCGGTTGTTGGCTGTGTGACCAAGGCTGTTTGGGAGTAAAAGGTGTAGCATCGTGCAAGTTTGCAGTTGAAAGAGGCAGTGTCGCGCAAGTGGTTTGGTGTCACCTACACGCCGAATTTGTACCGAACTAGTGACTTGAGTTCCATTCATGTAACTTGCGCGTTGGGCTTGGACCTGTGCGCCAAGTATTGTTGAAGACTGCTGGTCGTCTTGGAGCTGCACGAAAGCTGGAAAATTGCCCAATACCATCGCTGCAAAGGGAGATCAGTTTACGGGTAAAAGTTGGACATCAACAGTGCATCTACACACAATAGAGGATGCATTAATTTTTCAATGATGAAGAGACCTTCATGTCTATAAAATGAGCAGGACTTCACCAACGGCAGTGAGCCAGGGGGAGTCAATGGGAGTGACCTGAGGGATGCAGTGATCCATCTCGAAACAATTGTAAAGGCAGTGAGCCTGGGACAGAGTGACTGTTGCCAAACCTTTGTAATCCACATCTAGTGAAGTTTAGTATGATTAGGTATGATCGGAAACCTGTCAGCATATTCTCCTTGGACGTAATCCTTAGTAGTAAACCAATTAAATAGTGATGTGTCTTCTCTGTGCATGTGAATGTTTGCTTTATCATCATATTCATCATATAGGTTCAACAAGTTCCTACCAACGTGAGAAAAAGATCCATCACATTAAAAGAAAAAGTTGTCACCCTGATTCACCCCTCCCTTCTTAGGGTGTCCCGGGGTCCTTCAATACAAATAATATAATTTATTTGATGAATTTTCATTACATATCATTAAGATCTATTCTAGAACTATAAAAATATAGTCTCATTGAAAACATGGATACATAAAATAAAAAATATAATATCTTATTTCTCTACCATATGTTATTCGTAAATACCACCATTCCTAGAAAAATCAAACATCATACATTTCATCATATCTTGTGGAAGACAAAACATAAGGTAGGGGAGATATCAAAGGATTAGTAATGAAAAAAAGGGAGATATGAATCAATGATCATATGTATGAATATCATGAATATATGAGTAATGGGATAATGAGATCAATATTTGAAATTCATGACAAAAAATCATATAATCATGAGTCATGGACTAAATCCTAGAAGTTCATAAGTCATGAATTTTAAAGGAATCAAAGAAAAAAGTAATGAGATTGAAACGTAAAACCATTACATCATTAGTAACATTTGAATCATTAACCCATGAATGGAATAAAATAAAATGAAATGTCAAATACCATGAATACAATGATATTCAGGATATAACATGATAAAGGGATATTATATAGACCACATTAAAGAAACAAGTGTTAAATAAAAAATATAACTCATTGAAAAAAGTGTTATGGGAAACCCTTACCACATTGGCGAGCAGGTTCGATGCATAGGGAAGCCCATTCTAAACTATTATAGGTTATTATTAAAAATTAATTCTACTATAATTATATAATGAACATTATGATAGATTAAGTTATTGGTTTGTGTAAAATTATGATGATTAATGAAGGTTTAAATTCATTAAAATTAACTATGTCAAAGAGAAAATATTTTTTTGTAGTTCCATGAAACATGTGTTCTAGTTTTAAGAATCACTATTTCCAGGTAGTTTCCATTGGATTTAATTATGGAACTGGAAACTACCAACAATTCTTTACACAAAGAGGAACTTCTATCCGAAGGCAAGAATTCATTATGTTTGAACTTTACGATACTTAAGAACGTGCATTGGTCAAGAGGATGGGAGGTGGGACTCATCACACCCTTCTGGGGGAATTATTTTCTACTCTAGGACTCTCTTTGTAAATTTATGATATTTTCATGAATCCTTATTAATACAAAAAGTATTTCATAAGTATCCCTTGGAATTTACAATCACTTATTAACATGTAAAAATTTTAGAATCAACATTATGCATTCAATGTTCTTCATTAATGGAAATATCCATATGTATTTGAGGTTTTTCATCAATGGTATCGTCTAATATACTGATTAGAGATTATTTTAATCATTGTTGTGATGATACTGGTTTTTAATCGACTTAGTGGGGAACTCTAGAATTTATTGTCATCTAGGGAGTTGAATCTTTGTTTTGATCTTGGGATTGTGCTCATAAAATGGGCAACCTACGTATTCTTGTGAAAGGAATCAGAACCATCATAGTTCGGTGCTGCTTAATAGGACACATCATACCTTTTAAGGCCATGTGATGAGGTCCTATAAGGGAAAGGTACTTGGTCAAAACATATTATGAGACTTATGCTGATGCAAACTAAGGAACATGGAAATGATATGGGTTTCTATGTAAAATCAGAACATTTTGGGAATATAGCCCTAGGAGAACATGGTTGATTTGAAATGTTGGGTATGAACCTCTAGGAGGATTTCTATGTATCCCATGTGGAACGGGAATAAAATCCCACATAGTTCGATAATTCTCATAAGAGAGTATAGTATTTTGAGAGAAATGAGTTTGGGATTACTTAATGAAAAGGATTCCTTGATGATTTGGGGTTTAATTTTGGGATTATTCCTAAAGAGGATGCCCAGATTAAAAGAATTGTGTTTGGATTATTGAAGAGGATTTCTAGTGGACTGGGGCCCTAAAAAGGGATTCCTACTTATCCGGGTTTGAACAGGACTCAGATTTATCATAGTTTGTTATACCATGGGTGCTTGTGCACATGTTGTAACCATGACAAGTAACTAAGCCCTCGTGATTCATGCTTGGTCTGAGAAACATGATGATGTAAAAAATTCAACGAAGGCACTCACATTTTAAAATCATTCATCCTCCAATGATGTAAGTGTGTGCTTCAACCGTGATAGAGGGTGTGGTGACCCAGGAAGCGAGGAAGGTGACATGCCTTCCCTCTATTCTATTTTCATTGAATAAAGGTCCCAATGGATAGAGGAAATAATCAAAATTAGAGGCTTACACCAGGATGGCTTCCCATGGTGACAAAGCGCAATAGGAGAGGGAAAGGGTAAGAAGAGTCCTTGTGCCCATCCACCTTTGTTCATTGGCATCTAAGAAGAGAGGAGGAACAATGATTCCACCTCAAACAAGAAAAGCTAGGGGATTACGCCAAGATGGTTTCCCAAAAATTGATTTATGTAGGGAATGGATACTTCTCCTATGCTTGCACAGAAAATTAAGTGTGAACTGTACCTTTCCTTCAAGAGACCTGAGATTTTGGGTCATCTCTTCAGGAAGAGAGAGGCTAAGACCCAACCATCCTCCAAACCGGGAACTTCCCAAAACTATTTCTGGGAGAATGGTCAATGAGACATTGGACATACAAACCAAAAAACACACCATTAATCCTATCCCAATTGTGAATCAAATGTGGAAAACCTCGGACTATGTAAATACAAACCCAAATTGGAAACATGCTAATGTACCTTTCCCAATAGTTTGACACGTTAGGAGGTTTTGGGGGAGTCTTTAAATTAGTCCCTTTTCAAATAAAGGAACCAAAAAAGGAGATACCCATCCATTAATGGATATTAAAAAGGGGTTTCGAGTCATTCTTGAAGGTCCCTCACACAAGTATGCTGGGTAGGTACCCCGAGTTGATTTACTGCGCAGGTATGGCGCACAGGAATTCCGCGCAGATATGAATGATAACTGAAGATTGTGTTTTACATAGGAGTTCCAAACCAATGTAAAATTTATTAAAATAATTTCAAAACATGATTATCCTGTTAAATTATCTCTTCTTTCTTGGTTTAGAGAGCTACCTTAGACAATTTAAGGGATCTAAGTGCAGAATCTATGCAATTGGAGCTTTAGAGAGTCGTTCATCTTATTTTCAGTCCTATAATAGGGAGCCTAAGGGCTCTATTTAAAGGCATATATGCGTCCTGTTCGAAGAGATTTTGCTCGTGCAGGTCCTTCGTGTGGCTCCGCCATGCAGGCACTTTACATAGGGGCACAAAAAATATTTTGATGTGGAGATATGCCACGGTGTTCTGTCGCGTAGCTGCACCGTGGAGAACTATAGCATAGATCCACCATGTATCCCTATGAATATTGTCGGTCACAAAGCTCTTTTGGATTATTTTGACTTTCCTTTGAACACTACGAATCTTTTTTTGGGATTTTAAATATCCGGGGTTCTCTTCATAGTCTTTTTTTCTTATGTGGTGTCAACATAAGCACCCCTTCAGGATTTGATCTGAAAATTTAAAGACGGTCAAGTCATGAGGTGAATTTGTGGGGAAAAGTCTATGGACCGATTTCTGAATAGCACAGGTCTGCAGCGAAGGCACCCCATGATGATATCCCATACAGATGTCCCGCCCAGATTTTATTTGTAGTCCTAGCGCGTAGGTCATCAGTTGTCTATAAATACATCTCAAACTTTACGATTTTATTCACCTATTCTTTTCAAAATTTTAGGGCTCTCATTGTGTAGCATGTTCGCTCAACTCCATTGCATTGTTCCCTCACATAATTCACTTGAAATTTCATCAAGGTAAACTTATTTAATAGATAGAGCTACGCTAAAGATTTCATCGAAGGAGTTACTCTACAATCCTTATCGAGGGACCTACATGACAGACATCATAGAAGGGCCTACGCAATGGACCTCGTCGATGGACCAATACGAACAATTTCCTTTCCCAAAAAAATTAATTTATCTCCTTTCTAAAAAAAATTTAACCAAATAGTGGAATTTTGGTAATTCTTTTTCCGGAAAGAATGACATATTTTATGACCCATAATGAAGAAGCTAAGGCACATCAAAATGAAATGATGAAGATCGTTGGACCAGACTTCTATGTTGTTGTCGAAAGTACTATTTCTAGGTTATGGAAGGGTTTAATTCTGTACCAGCGTGATTATCCACAAATTTCTTACTTACCCCTGTACAAGCATGTGTTTTTCATGATTCCCATGTACCATCTGTTATGTAGTACTTTCCAAAGAATTGGTTTCTTCAATATTCCAAATATAACTGCATTAATATTAGTGCAAGGGGGTTCTAGTACATGAATTAATGTTCCCTATTAGTTGTATCCTTCATCATAGTGGTCGTACTCCCAATATGAAGTATCACGTTGTATAGATAAGACCACATTTTTTTGATTCCACTTTTCGGGCTATTCCAACAGTTCCATCTATTGGTTGGAAATAATATTGTGATCTTCATTCTCGAGGAGGTGTCAATCCTGATTGGATGTAAGCATTCTGGGTACATCAGACATGTGCATAATTCAAGAAATAGTTATCATATGTCCATATCTATGAAACTATATGTATGGGGAAAACATATGTTTATAAAAATGAGTACATTTTTAATTTACTGAGCATGTGGTGTTGACAAAATAATTCCTTTCATTTTACGTAGAGTGATTTTGGTATTACCTTCTGGGATATTTACCAAAAAGCTAGAAATCCCATTTTTGTGGTTATGTATGATGAATTCATTCTACCATCCCCAATATATAATTATGCTACTATGAAACCACTTCTAGAACAATAATTATTTAAAATAGATAATATTTTACCCAAGGATAAGAAATATATTCATGCCAGAGTGTGGATGGAATCCTTCTTAGAACCAACAACAGAAAAATTCCCAACCAGTGGACGTCTTACTATTTGTCCTTCTGCAGATAATTGGGTAAGTACAGGAACGTATTGTCTTCTATTTGAAGGATGTGATTTTAAGAACTGGGGCTATAAATTAAAACACTATATAGATGCTAAGGTACTCTTATCTACCTTCCTTGCTATGTGGCTAAGGGTTTACTTTCTTCCATTATCTGAATCCGAAGGTGGTGTAAGATTAGGGACTTTTTTCATTACAGCTAAACTGGTAGAAGTGAATTATATTGGATTAGAAACCCATGTGTTGGCATGAATTTAATATTTTCTCTTTCATTTATACAATGTGAAGGCTTTATTTAGAATTTCAGGTCCATTCCATGTGTTATGGGGTTAGATTGCCGCATATTTTTCTTCATACTTAGTGTTGAATTCAGTTAGAGTTCCCAATGGCTGATTCACCCAATTTTTATAGAAAGTTTCTAGTATTCATCCTCTAAACTAGAGACCTGATGTGGTTATAAAGGAATTAAATGTATCAGGATAATTCATTTTCTTTCCTTCTAGTAACCCACCAGTGTGAACATTTATTGATGATGGTAAAGAAAATAATTATTAGCGGAGATCTTATATGATGGAATTTAGGGATGGTATATTATTAACTAGGATTCATGGTGAAATTATCTTCAAGGATTTTGTACCCTATAGGTTTACTCATCAGTTTAGATTTCTTCAACAATCAAAAAAATTTCCACCCACATATTTCAGACAAGAGAAACAACCATTGGTAGCGTTACAATTAATGATTCTAACAAATTTTAAGTTATCCAAACTGTCGATTATGTAACCTCCACTAGATGCATCGATTGTATTGGAAGCCGGGTATGCCAAATCATGGGCCTCTTCACATCCTCATGGGGCTTTGAAAAAGGAATATATCGAGTGGTGGCTACAATGACTGTTGCACATGGAAATCGTGGTAAGAAGTCTAAGGATAGAAATGATACCGATGTTTCAGAAGTTTTAGAGCCCTCAAAACATCTCCACATGAATTATACTAGGAATACCATGTCTAGAGAAGTAATAACTCTATTCCCAAGGCGATCCACTCGCCACTATCAAATAGAGGTTCCTATTCCATCTATTGAAGATTCTGAAGAAGAAAGAATGTCTAAAGAATCTCACCATTCAGAAGGTATTGAATCTCCTCCACAATCAGCAATACCAATATTGAATAAGTGAGATATTTATCCATTAATCATTGGGGGCATGTAACTCATGATCTTAGGGATGAATGTGCATTCCTCCAGAATCTCATTCCAATACTAGATACCGGTGACATCGATGAACCTTCTAATTTTAATACGTACAATAACCTGGCTGAAGTACAAAAGTATATTATGGAGATAGAGGCTTTTATATATGAAACTAATGAATATATCCAATCCTCTAAACAAGTATCTCATATGATGGACTTAGGAGTACAAGAATGGGTAATTATTGACTCTAAGGAGTAGTGGGATATTTATGTTAATACTCAAAATGAATTTTCATTTTTCATTTTTCTCTACTCTTTTTTATCATTTTTCATAATTAATCTTGAAGAAAATTTATTTTAGCATCATGAATATAGAGAAGGAATATCCGGACTAATTTTAAAATCACCTAAGTATGGTCATGCATGCTCTCCTATTGACACAACGAATGATTATCCCAGGTCGCCATAACTTTATCTAGGAGTGAGAAACATGACTGGGTTAATAGAGATGTATAATCCCCAACCATTACCTCGAGATTATCTTATTAAGAGGAGTGACTCAATTTCCCCCCAAGCTTTTGAACAAAAACACAAGAGAGTAATGAGATTGATTTGAAGTCTTCATTAAAGGAGTAAGTATTTATACTATCCTTAGGGAATATAATTTTGTCAATACACCATGGTAACCACATTTTATCCTCTTGTAGGATCTATTTCTCTCTCCTTTCGCAAGGTATTAAGAGATGATTCATTGAGAGTAGAAAATGAAACCCCAGGGGAAACCCGTGTTCATGTTGATGATTTTTCAATTTTATTAGATAAATTTCCAAACGAATCAGCTATACCTCCTCCTGGATCTACTGAGAGAGATGAAATAAACAGTAATATTAAATACATTCCTCAGTTTCTTTCTTCAAAGGATCCTAAAATAATCAATACTGATATTTCTATTGGTTCAGAAGAGAGGAACAAAGACCCTAGGTAGTCTGAGATTAATATTGATGTTGGTCCGAACCTATAATGATCTAATGATGCTATACTAATTGAAGAGATGATGGAATAAAATATCAGTAGATCCAATTTAGGCATCAACCAATGTTTGTTGGTTACCTTAAATAGTGAGGATTCTATAAAATTCAAGGATGTATATACTGAAATGGTGAAAGTCCTCAATCCAAATATAGATATTCTAGGTGTCATCAAGGTGTTATAGGATTTCTATGAGTAATTGCGAGGACATAAGTATTTATTCTTTCATTTTCCATAATTAATTATTCTTTTTTACTTTATTCGTTACATAAAAGATCACCTTTTGTAGCTTTATATTTATAAAATGTCGCAAATTCTCTTCAAGAACATGGTATTCCACTTTATACTTTTTTTGGACTTGGAGAAATACCTCTAGAGGATCCTCCATCAAGAGATTCTCAAGAGGATTCAAATATAATAACTAATCAAACAAATGGGAATTCCCCTTCTCAAGAAACATATACTCAAATAACTGAATATGAGAATATAGAGGATGAATCAAATCATGTAGCGGACTTATAATTAAGTAAATAAAATTAGCTATCTGAATCATATATGTTTCTTTCATTTGAAATAGACAATAACCATTATTTATATTTTAGGGTTATCATCTCTCAGATCAAAAGGTGTAGCTTATACTGTTCCAAGAGAAGTAGAACAAGGTATCTCTTTAAGTGACTGGTTTCTAGAGTACATTTTACCTCATGGCAGCGAATCAGATTCGGACATAGAGATGCAATGTGCTCTTGGAATGGCCCATAAAAGACATGGAAAAATATCTTTTGAATAATTGATGAGAAGCCTATTGATAAATTATTGTCTCATTTTTCCAAAATCCCAACATTAATTTGTGCATTGGAATTTGGTAGATTTAATTATCGACCAGTCAATGATGCTATGAAAGAGATCATTCGCCGGAGGGAGCAGGAGCATAAGTTGTGACAAAATTATTAAGAGGCTAAAATAATTATCAATGTTGAGGGCTTTTAAGATATGGTAGTTGAGGTGGAGAAAATCATAACAAGAAGTCAATCTAAATTAGCCAATAAATTAAAGGAGCCACAGAGGTGTTGTTATATCTTTAACATAAACTGGATGTTGTTTATAAAAAAACATGAACAGTTGAATCAAACATCGGGAGAAACCCAATTTGAGGGGATAACATCCATTTCAAATACTAAGGAAGAGTTTCGTTTGGAAGAGGAGGTTTTATTTTCTCATCTGTCTCAACTTCAACAAGGAGCTGATAGTTCTCATGAAGTGGTCCAACAAATATAAATTCATGTTGAGAATTTATTCCAAAACATGATAGAGAGGCTCCATTTTCTAGATGGCCCTCTGATTTCATATGACTGTGAAGAATATTTTCTTCAATCATATATTTTTTCATTATTTTCTTCCATGGTTTCAATATTAAATGTAAATGATGATAATGACTTCTTTATGTTAGACAATCATTATTATAATGGAAAGAATGAAGTCCTCAAAATTTTCTTATTAAGCTGATGGACCTATTGACCATAAATTGACTATTACTGGAGTTATATGGATAAACACCTAAATTTCATATCTTTTGACCTTTTTTTATTGCTCAATATTGCCCAAATCATACAAAAATATTTTTTAGTGAGCTGGGACTCGACTTTTGTTTAGAGTGCCCGTCACGGGTTATCAATCTAATGAGAACCAGGCCTTTTGTTATTGGTAGTTTATAGTCATTCATGTTTCACTATAAAGGGGTATTATTTAAGGTAGAATAGCTTTAACAATAAATTTTGAAATTATATCCTAAATAAATCTCTATGGCTAAAAATTTCTTTAATATTCTTTAAATATATTCAAGAGGAATCATGATCCATGATTTTTATGGTCACCAAATTTAAAATACTTTTCAACATAAGGGGATTATTTTCCAAGAATGAAATTACCATTATTTGAAAAACCCGTTATGGGGGCTGTGTTATGTAGGCCCAACTTGGGGATATTCTTCATATCCAAATAATTGAATCTTTTGACTTCCATGCCTATTAGGTAAGAAACTTATGTATGGCTTCCTAAGGGAACATGCTACATAGTCTAAAAAAGGATATCATTGAAGAACTACATATTACTATTGTTGAATAGGGGAAAAATAAGATTTGGGTGACTCAAGACCACAATGGGTGGATTTTCCAAAGAAATGAATTTTAAGAATGAAAAAGGGATATTTTAGACCGACATGAGTCATTAATTGGAAAACCATTTATATAAAAATTTGGTGCATTAGTAATGGTTAAAATTTATCAGAAAGGGGACTTTCTGATATTATATTGTGTTGTTTTATGTCATATAGTGAGGAAATTTTACCGTGCAGTTTTTAGTTATGTGGTGAGGACACTATACTGTGCAGTTTTAAGTCATGCAGTGAGGACATTGGGGGGCTATAATTTAAGGTATTTATCTCTAACCAAATGTATGAATCTCTCCCATTTTCTAGATATTTTTTTGGAAATTTACTATACTATTTATGTATGGAAGGGAAAATTGTAAAATCTGATTTGGTAATTTCTGGAACCAAGGCATTATATAGGAAAAGGTAAAAAAGCATTTAGAGGAATACTTCTCCAAGAACGAATTTACCATTATTTGAAAAACATGTTATGGGGGATGTATTTGGTAGGGCCAACTGGGGAATGTGTTGCATAGAAAAATAGTGGAATCTTTTGACTGATAGGCTTATTATATAGGAAACTTATGTAAGGCCGCCTAAGGGAACATGCTGCATAGTTAGAAAAAAGAGCTCTCAGAAGTTTGACATTCTATTTCTAAAATAGATAAAAGATTATGGAGATTCATATTTTATGAAGAATAGAGATTGGTTTACGGAAAAAGGTACTTGAATATGGAAAGGGTATTTCCACCCAAGATGTCCAAAGAATTAGAGGAATATGACTTTTATGATGTTCTGACCCAAATGTAAGATGTATGGTGTCTATAATTTTATTTCATACAACTAGGACATGAAATGGAATCAATATATAATATGTTGCCAAGTGATTTCGAGGTAATTTCATATTGTATTGAACACATGGTGAGGAAAATGTGTAAAATATGGTCTTGAGGACTTTTATATTATGAGAAAGATAATGGGACAAGTATACATTAATGACTATTTAAAAATATTTATTCTTGTATATTTTCATTAGAGATTAAAGGGGACAAAGATACTATAACCAAAAATGAAGTTACCCATATTTGTCAAACCCGTTATGGGGGCTTTATTACGTAGGGACAACTGGAGCATGTGTTGCATAGTCATACAGTGGCATATTTTGATTGAAAGTCGTGTTATGTAAGAAACTTATGCAATAGCACCAAAGGAAACCTGTTTCATAGCCAGGTAAAAGAGATCTCAGGTAATAGACACTGTATCGCCAGAAACCATAAGAAAGATTTTGAGGATCTCAAAATATTCAAGATTAAGAGTCTGGAATATGGAAGTGGTTTATTTCCAAATCATATAGTAAATATTTGAATAAATATTGGCCATGAGTTTGTGTCTCTTTACAAAGATCTAACTCATATGTAAAATAGAGAATTTCTGTGTTTCCTCTGAATTAATATTATGATGTTCAGTTTAACGTCATTCAACGAGGACAGTCTACTGTGCAGTTCTATGTCATGAAATGATAAAATTAATAATAATACAATAATTTTAGACACCTTAATTATATAAAAAATCCATTTACCTAATTCCCAATCCCACTTGAGTTATGCTCAATGTGAGAAACAACGAGCAGTAAGTGTTTCTTTTATGGTGAAAAGGTGACACAAGTGAAGAATAAGGATGCTATATTTACATGTAGTTTAGCATCATGTGGTAAGGACAAAGATAAACTGATGTGAAAGAAAAAAAAATATTTTAAATGGGTTAAGGGATAATACCCAAGTGTCACTACATGTCGTTTCTGGGGAAATAATCAAGTCACACATAGTTTTTAAAACATTCCCTATGAAGATTTGACTCTTATACACGAAATAAATGTTTATTTATCATGGATTGGCCCATGGTTGGAGATATATGCATCTCTACAAATCTCATTGAAAGATGATAATGAAGCCATATGTAGTTATTGAAACAATCATTTCTCATTCCAATCATGTTTGACAGGAAGAATGGAAACTTTTGACACATTCTGAGAGAATGGTAAATCTTAAGACATAAAATAGTATAAAGGCCAAATAATATATCTTAAGGAAACACTATATATTTATTTTATTCATATATAGGAAGAGAAAATAAAATAATAAGATTTTGTGACTATAACAGGGCCCAAAATTTGATATTTAGGCGTCTCTACATATCTCATTGGAAAACGAGAATCAAGCCATACGTAGTTATCAAAACAAGGTCCTTATGCTGATATGACTCAAACATAGGAACAAGAGGAACTCATATACTACTAAGTATTAGTGAATACGTCATTGATTTTTGCTTATGGAAGCTTCTAACGTCAAAATCGAGAAAAATTTAGTTTCACAAATGATGTCTTGTAGTGTGACGTCATTTTCCAATGACGAAGATGCTCTGCATTTTATCGTCATGCATCATGGAATATTTTTGTTGTTATGCATTTTAATGTCTTGCAACAAGGACATTATACAATATAGTATTAATTCTGGAAGTTAGGATATGGGGGTTGTGCAGGTTTTAGTCTTGCAGCAAGGATATTGTACTCTGCAGTTTTTAGTATTCTAGTAAGGACATGGGGACTGTGTAGTTTTTAGTCTTGCAGCAAGGACATGGGGGATGTGTATTTTTTAGTCATTCAAAAAGGACACAGGGGTAGTGCAGTTCATGTTCTTGTAGTAAGGAAATTGTACTGTGTAATTTAATGTCTTTCATTGAGGACGATTGTGCACAACTACACAATGTATTTCATCAAGAATCTCGTTTTGGTTGGATTTGTAATAAACTCTCCATCCATTGAGATTAAGAAAAAATATTAATTTGAATAGATCATATGTATGGAATAAGGACCCTAACACTTTGGATCATGTTTTGAGGGTTTCATTCCAAGTATCATTGGAGTCCTATAAACCAATACCAATTCTCCTTGAAGAAATGAATGGAGGCAAAAATTCTTATTAAAATCTCTTGTTATTCTATTCTAATGAGCTTATATATTATTCAAAGTATGAAATATTTTCTCATCTAATCCTTCAAACTCATTGAACTGTTTCGGAGACCTTCTATCTGATGAAATCTGATCATAGTTTTCAAATCTGAGTGAAGGAATTTTCATTTCAATTGGAAAAACTACTTCAGTTCCATATACCAATGAATAAAGAGTTTCATAGGTAGTAGTATGGGTAACTGTCTGATAATCCCATAAATCAATCAAAAGGTTATTATGCCTTGATTTATTATCTTTATCAACCATTTTCTGGAGAATATTTTGTAGGGTCTTGTTAAAGGCCTCTATCTATCCATTGGAAGCCACATGATAGTGAGATGAATGGTTGGATTTGATATTATGTACCTTATATAACTTTTTTACCTCAAAAGAACGAAAATTGGCACCATTTTCCATAAAATATATTATGAGGGAAACTAAATATAGTGATGATATTGGTTTTGAAAAAACTAACAATGCTTTTGGATCCAACTTCCTTGAGAGGTATTTCCTCATCCCATTTAGAGAAGAAGTCAGTAGCAGTGTGAATAAACTGAACTACTTCACTGTGGATAGTGGATAAGGCCCTACCACATCCATTCCCCATGTAGAAAATGGCTATTAGTATTTATCTCTATGTAACAACTCTGGGGTTGATGAATGAAGTTGGAATGCACTTGGAAGGGATGAATTTTTTTATTGAAATAAGTACAATCCTGCATCATTAAAGGCCAAAAGCATCCAAGCATTTAGATCTGATCAGAGAGACTATCCCCAGACTGGTGGGAACCACAAACTCCTGAATGTACTTCTTTCATGACAGATACAGTCTCTTCTCCATCAATATATCTGAATAGAATTCCATCATAGACTCGCTTGTAGAGGATCTTTTGGTGTTCTGTACTATCATAATGAGTAAAATTAGCCACTCATCGTTGGACCTATTTTTTCAGCCCTATATGATGGAAGTATCACATTTTGAAGATATTTCATGATGGATGTTCTCCATCCCATGTTATAACTATATGGTTTAGAAATAGGGAAAATTTCATCAATTTCCTCCATTCTGGTTTGAAAAAAAATCGGATACCACACGAAGATGTTCTATGCTAATGATTATATCATCCCAATTTTGATTTTAGAAGGTTGTAGCTACATTATCCAGTTCATTTTATAAGGCATTTTGTGATCATAGGACATAATAAAATGTCAGCTCTGAGGGAAATTCATCCATTAACCCTCTGACGTAATCACACAAAGGGATTAACTATTCTTTTCTGATAGAATATTCCCCAATTGATTTGATTAATTACTAATTTTGAATCATCATTCACCTTTAAATGAACCATTTTCACCTAAAGGGGAAGTTCCAAACCTATGATGATAGCTTGATATTCTGCCTCATTGTAGGTACAACCTTCTGATAAATAGAATGAATATGTCAATACTGCTTTTACATGGGAAATAATGACAATTCCTAACCCAACATTTTCATGTTTAGGGTTTACATTATATTTCCTATTGTAATTTTGGAAGCACCATCAAAATACATTTCTCAAGTTTGGTAATTTTCTTGAATAGAGAAAACCTCTTCATTAGGAAGTTCAGTATTAAAAAATGTATCTCTGCAAATGGATGCTTAGAAAGGTAGTCTACCAGAGCTTGACCTTTTATTACCTTTTGAGGCACAAACTGGATATCAATCTCTTGCAAAATAATGGCCCACCATGCTAGAGGCCCTGTGAGCATAGGACTACAAAGGAAAAATATGAGTGGATTGTTGCGAGATACCAATTGGACCTCATGATGTAATAGGTAGTCCCTTAATTTCTGAACTATAATGATTAATGTCATGATGGAATTTTCAATTCATGAATATCATGTTTCCACATCCATCATAGTTATAATGAGATAGTAAAGGTTTTTTTTCATTCCAAGCATAATTCTTTTGGGTGAGGAAGGAACCTAGTGATCATTATAAAGTTGTAACATAGAGAATAAGTGGTCTTCCTTCAACATGTGGAATTAATATTGGTGGAATCAATAGATATTTCTTGAGGGTGTCAAATGCTTCTTAGCAGTTTTCATTCTATTGGTAGGTGATTCCAATCTTCATTAATCTGGTGAAATAAAAACACTTGCCTACCAAATTTGTGATGATGCAGCGAATATAGGCCAAGTGTCCTTAGAGTCCTCTTAATTAATTCATATTTAATGGAGGTGACATACCAATGATTGATTTTTTTTATTAGGATCAACTTCAATACCACGATGGAATACAACAAATCCAAGGATCTTTCCTAAGGTTACCCTGAAAGCACATTTAAGGGGTTCACCGTCAAACTGTGTTGTCAATTCTTATGGAATATTGTTTCCAAAACAACCTAGTTATTTGAATTTTGTTTGGATTTAACTACCAAAGAATCCACATAAAATTCAACAAATTTCCCAAAGAAGGGTTTGATGATATAGTTCATGGCATGTTGGTAACTTTTACCTTTATTCTTTATGCGAAAGGGCATTACTCGATAGAAAAACACACCTTAAGGGTAATTGAAGGTTGTAGATTCTTCATCCTCTGGGCCATATGAATTTTATTATACTCAGAGTAGCCATCCATGAAGGAAAGAGCATCAGAGATAGTCATTACATCAATTAGAAGATCTGTAATCAGAACTGGAAATCATAATTAGGACAACGCTGGTTAAGATATCTCAAATCAATGCAGACTCTAATTTTCCCATTCTTCTATTTCACTAGGACAATATTGGCCAACCATTTGGGATAATGAACTTCCCAGGAAAAGTTAGCATGTATAAGATTATCAACTTTAGCTTCAATTATATTGGCATTAGTTGGGTGTGTTCTTCTTGATACCTGCTTGAATCCACGATGTTCATCTAGAAAACACAAATAATGGGTGGACACATCAGTATTAAGACTTAGAATTTCCGTATAATTCAAAGAAAATATTTCTCGATGTTGCATTAGAAATGAAATACACTCCTCTTTCTCTTTAGAGGTCATGGCTACACTAATTAGAGTTGGGCATGGATCTTCTTGTGTACCCAGATTAATTTCATTGAGCTCATCCACAGGGGTAGAGACACCTTCCTCAAATGACGAAGGATTATACTTAAGATGATCCTCTTCTTATTTATTATGTGTTACCTCTTCTTTTTCCATTTTCAGAGTAGATTAAGAGGAGAAAATATTAGGGTTAGAGGCGAAATAAGTATTTTAACATCCCAATGAAGAGACCACCATATCTGAAATTATTGAGGATGAAGTGTCTCCTTGTGGTAATTAAGTGGTATTAATATATTGAGAATCAATATCTTTGTCTTTATCTAGCATTGCTACAATATATTCTACTTTGGTGGACGAAGTAGAGGATTTTTGTAATTTATTGGATGAAATGGAAATATACCCATTTGGGATTTCATCATTTCTTGCTGAATCAACAATTTCTTCCATGTTGTTATGCTCAATTGTTGTAATTTACATTATGGAAATTACGGGACAAGTTCTCAGATTTGGATTTACCTTTTCAATTTGATTGATGGGTAACACATTATATGTACTAAAAAGCATGTATGGATTTGTTGGGATCCATTCTAGTCCATTTGGAGTAATAACTCTAGTTATTTCCTTTGTCATGGACTTCAATCCTTTTGTGTGATAAAACTATGCCTTAATGTAGTGAGATTCACATGTTTTCAATAGAGCCTTATCACCATACAATATCCCGATTTGACCATTCAATTAGTACTTAAGAAATAGGTTGTATGATGAATGTATGGCTGTATGTTGATGAATCTAAGGCCTTCCAGGAAAAATATTGAAAGTTGTATCCTATAGAAAAACCATGAAATTTGAATTAGGGACAAGATCTCCAAATTGAGTTCCGAGTGTAATCTCACCCAAAGCTTCTTATTCATTATTATCATAAACATGAAACAGTAATGTCAAAGGAGATAAATCAAATTAAGTCATGCCCAATTGATCAAGTGTGCAAATAGAAATGAGGTTGACTCCAGATCCATTATCAATAAAGGATCTTTGGATATCTACCTCATTGACCTTTCTAGAAAAATACAAGGGTCTGATATGCCCATGCAACACATAATTTTCATCTTCATTTACAAAAGATATGAGTGCTTGAAATTATGCAGAATCATTCTCTATACGATAGACCTCAGCAGTAGAAACTTCAATTTGAAACTCTTGAGGACTTGACAAAGCCTCAATGAGTGCTTCTCGAAGATCTTTTGACAGATTCAAATAATCCATATTTGAAAACTTGGTCGATAAATGGTCTTATTATTTTAAGACATCATACTTTTGGATCAATGTTCTAGGTTTCCCCGCACGGAGATGCGGGTTTTTAGGTGCTTTGGAGGTTGATTCTTTAGATTTAGTTGTATTCTGTGTCAGAGAAGAAGCTAGAAATACTCCTGGATTTAGTAAATCCAACTTACTAGGTCTATTCATTTTCTGAGAAGAAGACGGTGTGACTTCTAATTGATTTTCCAAAATAATTTTGTCATAACCGATCCTATCATTCATGGAATAAACTTCTTCTTCCTATGGAACCCCCAGAAGGGCTCTTATACATGTTTCTACCACATATATGGTTCGAGTAAGAGTAGAGTTAAAGTTGTGGTTTCTAGAATCCCCACATCTTCCTTTGTATCCTCGACCTTGGCCTCTCCTTCTTGTTCCCCAATTAGGTAAAAAGAATTCTGTGTCATTATAATCTGAATCACTATTGGAATAAGGATCTGTTTGGTGGATAACATTAACATAACCAAAGATAAATTCTTTATCTGATGATGATTCTTGTTGGAAGGATAATTTTGGTTATACCGTTTGGTGGGGTGGTGCCCGTACTTTTGAAATAGACGGCATTAAATCTTTTAGGGTCAAGGACAACTTTGGTCTTGACATGTTCTCATCTTCTTCTGACTTCTCTTTGTCCTTATAATCAATTTTCTTTTTGAGGAATGAAATTTTGATGAAGGTGGTTTTTCAGTGGTAGGAGTAGCAGAGGAGACAATCTATTTCTTAAACTGTGTTCATAAATTGGCATGAGTCTAGTTGATAATTTTCTTGATCATCCAATCATCTTATTTCTGCACTTTTTTAGTTTTGACCTCTTGTCATTCGCCTTCTTCCTATAGATTAGTAGCAATAACACATGATACTTGAGATGATAAACTTTTTAGTTTTACTAGTCATGATTCTACCATATTTTTGCAGAAGTTCTTTGAAAATAAAACACTCTTGAATAGGGTGTCCCAGAATCTGGTGAAAGAGACAATAATTCGGAAGATCTTCATCTTAGTCTTTATTTGGCTTCTTCAGCCTTGGGAATTGAACGAAATAATTTCCTCAGGCTGAGATGAAGTAACCAAGAACATTTTCATTCCTGAATTAATATACATTATTCTTTAATTACACAAACTATTTATGCCATTAATATCTTTGATCACCATGACGAGGCGGTCGTTGCTGATGATGCTCAAAAGGCGGAGCCCTTCGGTGTGATAAAGGTCTTGAAATAGAAGTAGGTACTAGTGCCTATTTGGGTGTGACAGTAGCAGATTCCTCCTTTCCTGTCCTCCTCCCTGAAGCTGATAGAATTAAACAAGTTTTAGCCTTTGTTTCAATAATAGATTCTTCTATATATTTTGAGCGATTTAAGTAATGTCTCGAAACACTCATGTTTATTTCACAGGGATCAATGGTGTTCATAGCTATCCATGCATATTGGCCAAAAAAATTGGCAGCAACTCTTCTTGAGGGAGTTCTAGAATTTAGGAAATATGTTAATCCTTTCTATAGTGTAATTAAATCTAAAACACTTTCATTCTCCATTTGATTTAAATTGGTAAGATCAAAAAACTGCCATATTTTTTAGTGTTGAGCTAAATTTAATAATGAATTTCTAATAGAGATCTTCCCATCTAGTAATTGATCGAGATTGTATACTTGTATACTATACCAAAGCTGGTCCTTGTAATGACTACACAAAACACCTAATCTGAACAGATTCTTGTTGTTGAGAAGTTCCCATCATGGGATCATAAAACGAAAAAAATGTTTTAAGTGTTGTTTTGGATCTCTTAAACCATTAAATATTGAAAATTTGGTATTCACAAAACTTGGTGGGGGAGGAATTGCATTTACCCATTCAAGGCATGCTCTCTATTCTGGATGAACTGGTGCATTTCATTCTTCCATAACTTCCAATTGAGACGTTAATGCCTCAATTGTGTTCAAAAACATTTGGGAACATCCGGATGAGATGGAACTTGTGAAGGTATAGAAACTAGATATTGAGTTTGTTCAGTGATCGGAAAAATCCCTTATGGTGGTGCTGATATCTACCTTGGAAAACCCACAAAAACAAACCTATCATAATGTGTTTGATCCAACATTGATTGTGTACCAAGCAGAGAAAATTCATTATCTGTATCTGTAGTTACTACAAATCCTCTTTGCTGGGGAGATCATACAGGGTTTGAAAGTTGAGGACCTCTCTAGGGAGTATGTTTAACAGAAATGTTGTTTCAATGTAACTCTGTATTGATTCTATTCAATTCCTTCATTTCATCATCTTGCTGTGAAAATATCTCTTCAATCGAAATATATTGACCTTCTCCAGTGGAAAAGTGAGATGCAAGCTGACTTTTTTCCTTTCCCCTTATTAGATGCCTTTCAGAGAGGGGGAGTTCGTTATTTGACGGCATACCTAAATTCTGGGCAAGCCTTTGATTTCGGGTGCACACACCATCTTCATTTTCCTCAGTGTGTACCATATTATAGACAAGAACTTCATCTTCTGATTCCCATGAACTAGACTTATATTCTAGAGGATCTTCTACAATGGTGTTAATGAAATTTACTAACGTATAATGCAACAATGGAATTCGGTTAGAATTTTTGCGAGATTATCTTCATCTGTGTCCTTCATGAGACTTCATCCTCATATAGAATGAATTCCTTGGAAATTTTTGTTAGACAGTAACCCAATGGGTGGACTTGGATAGTTCAGTTGTATGCTTTCATTGTGGATTCATCCCTAATCGGGAGAAAACTAACTTCCATTGAGGAGGTGATTGAAAATTTGAAAAAGCCCCCAAGTATTTCAGGTTGAGCTGGTTCATGTTCTTCTTGTTCATGTCTTTGAGAATTGTTGAATGAAATTGAAGGATGAATTAAATGAGCGCCCATCCTTGCAAGCTGGGGTTATTCTTAAACTTCTATGGATGAAATTTTTGTAACTTCACTATTGATTTTGCGGATTTTGGTTCAGACATTAGCTGAATTCATTATCCAAAAAACTTTAAATCAGATGTTTTGGAAGAACGTTTTGGTATTCATGACATTTTCATTCTATGAAGCCTAACATCTTCTATGCAAGACGCCGGCTCAAGATTATTGGATGCTGGATATAAAAGTAACTCAAAAACATCATTTCATTAGGACTGATTATTATTAGAACTTTTTGAGGCCTTTTCTTGAGTGTATATCTGGTCACATACAAAATCTATTGATTGTGTCTGACTGTCTAAAATAACATTCCATGAGACCACTTTTGGCAGACTTTTGTGATTTAGGAGTGGTTTGAAATGTAATTCTCCATATACACCCCATCCTTTGATACGAACACTAGATGGGGAATTAGAAATTAACTAGCATAGTCTTTTTATAGCATTGAGACATGCATGTTGAAGGGTTCTCTTTTGTTTTTCATCCTTTGGATGTTGGGAAACTGAGGGAGAGGCCAAGTCAATTGGGCGTTGCAACTCCTCTATAACATTTCCATGATTTTGGTATTCATCATATGGAAATACACTGGTTCTCAAATGACAAATAGTTTTCCATAAGTTGGGACAGATGTCATGAATGAAATCTTCTATAGTCAATTCTATAATATTATACAGAGAATTTTCCAAGGCCCGAACATGACTGTTATTTCTCCTTTAGCTAATTGTTTCTTCATGTTTATAACATCTTCATTATCTTTCACTAGAGGTTTCTCTACTTTTTCTGACCAAAGTGGATGCTCTATATTAGAATACAAATGAGTCAAGGAAGGTTCTAGGAAAGACAGTTCCCTTGAAATGTATTCTGGTTGGAAAATTGTTTCACCTATAAATGACATGGTATCAGACCAGACTATCCTTCTGTTTTCAAGTGCCTCAAGATAGGAGGGATTGACCATCACTGCATTGTCAATTATAGAACTGTTTTGACAATGCTAAATACTACTATAGAGAGGAAATTCGTGGTTAATACCATTATAGAGAGGATCACCATGATGGATTATAGCTATGGATAAATCTTCTTGTAGCATGGTCTTCTGGCCACATGGAGGGTTGTCGTGACTCTCATCCAGAGATAGGCACTATGGATTGACCGAATTTTAATGAAGAAAGAATTCATGATTAAGTGTCTAATGAGGAAATTCAAAATTACAAATTCCACTGCCAAATATGGTAATGATAGGGTAGGATCTTGAGGTGCAACAGATAAATGTTTGAGGGATTCAAGAACTCCAACATTAAGAGGAACCAAATCATAGCTTGACCCTTTATTTTCCAATAGTCCATGGTGAGAATTTTTTAATGTTATCTTATACTTAGTAAAGGTACCTGCTGGGAAAAGTGGTTATCATGGGCAAGTGTATGTGCCTGCCTTGGAGTGATTACCAGAACGAACCGACTACCTCTAATTGGAAAGGGTGTATGTTCCCGACCTTCTTGTCCATATGATATGGGGAAATATGCCACATAACCCTCTTGGACTTGAATAGAAGTATCTATCTACTCTGGAATGCCATGATGATGTTCCATCCCATGTGTAGGGAAAAATTTATGTGAATGTTCCCCAGATACTATTGAAGTAGTTGATAAAATATCCTAGAATTATTCCCGAATATGGGTAGGGATATGTGTCTGCCCTTTCACCATTAATGAGATGTGTTTAGTGACTTCCCCAGACAGAACATGAATATATGTCAATTTTGTATTTGGCGTATGTGTATATTCCTACTCATGTCCTCCTTTTCCTATCAATAAATACTGACAACACTCATGCATGGGTGCAGAGAGTTGGGTCTGCCCAAAATTTGTCATCAGAGCTTCCCGAATAACTTCTACGAGTGATACCCAAGGAGGCTGTTGGAAGGATTGAAGAACACTGGCTAGTGTATGTTCCTGCTAGCTGTTTTCCATCGAGTTTGGTTGATGGAATTCCTTCAAAACTATCAGATGATACTGTTGATAGAATTAGTGATCGTAAAAATGTGTGTGTTCCTATTTACCATTTTCCACCACATTAGATTGGTGATATTATTTAAATGTAGTTAAAAAGCCTATTGACTAGCTGATGACATGTAATTAGGTGTATGTTCCTATTCATGGTACTCCACTAGGTGTTCTAGTGGTATTAATGGGTTGTTTTTAGACGATTATGCTGAGAATGAAAATTAGGATGGATGTGTGTATGCGCCAACTTTTTGTTTAACATCAAGATAAATTGATGGAGTTCTTCGGAGGGGATAAAGGTGAGAACCTGCTTTATGTTGACCAGACATTTTCCCTAGTGGTTCTTCTTGCTTGACCAGGTCTAAAGAGACATGGGCCAAACATCCAAAGGAAACACCCCCATCATGTTGAGGGTATACTAACGCATGATTCTAGTGGTGTCTACTGGTGGGAAATCTTAGGAAGGACTCCTGCATTCTTGAATTGAGGCTTTTAATAACCTCTTGATCCACCTCCCTGTATTACATGAGGGATTTAACATTGTGTTCCAGAGATAAAGACCCTAAATTGTTGGAAACAGTGGTTGGAACTATTTTCTTCTTGATCATTGGTCATTGTTGGCAAGATGATCGAGGATAGTTATTGACCAGGGGGCCCTGTCGAGCAGCCTCCATAATTGGTATTACACTATGCTGGATATATTCCATTACCATAACATTAGAGACCCAACATGGAATATTCTGGGTTGGTGATGATGTCCTTACCATAGATGGAGATCCATCTTGATAATAAGTCGGGAAGTTCACAGATGTTGTCTTGGAGAAAGGCATTTTTTGAATGAAGGGAATTATGAGAAGAAAAACTAAGAGACAACAAAAAACTCCATTAAAGAAACATCTTTCTAGGTGGATAAATGTGTGATTTATTCCTTCTTCTGGCCTTCCATTATCAACTTATAGGGGCCTAATATGTGGGTATCATTATTAACATGGTTTAAGATTCACGCCGGGTTCACCATTTTTGTTTTTGTAGTTCCTTGAAACATGTGTTCTAGTTTTAAGAATCACTATTTTCTGCCGATTTCCATTGGATTTATTTATGGAACCAAAATCTTCCAACAGTTATTTATCCAAAGGGGACCTGCTTTCCAAAGGTAGACGTTCGTTATGTTTTAACTTTTCGATACTTTATAATGTGCATTGGTCGAAAGTATGGGAGGTCAGACTCAACACACCCTTATGGGGGGAATTATTGTCTACTTTAGGACTCTGTTTGTAAATTTAAGATATTTTCATGAATCCTTATTAATTAACCAATTATATCATAAGTATCCCATAGAAGTTACAATCACTTACTAACATGGGTAAAATTTAGAGTCATCAGTATGCATTCAAGGTTATTCATTAATGGAATTATATGTATGAATTAGAGGTTTTCCCACAAAGGTATCCTCTGATATACTGATTATAGATTCTTTCAATCATCGTTGTGAGGATACTAGTTTTTAAGCCACTCAGTGGGGGCACTTTGGAATTTTTTTCATCCAGGGAGATGAATGTTTGTTTGGATCTTGAGATCGTGCTCATAGAATGGGATACCAATGTATCCATGTGAAAATAATCCTAACCCTTGTAGTTTGGTGCCACTTAATAGGAAACATCATACCTTTTAAAGTCGTGTGATAAGAACCTCAAAGCGAAAGGTTCTTGTTAAAAACATAGTGTGGGACTTATGGTGAAGCATCCCATGGAACTTGGAAGGAATATGTGTTTCCATGTAAAATCAGACACTGTTAGGAATATAGCCCAATGAGAACATGGTTTATTTGATGTGTTGGGTTTGAACCTCAAGGAGGCTTCCTATGTATCCCATATGCGGAGGGAATAAAATCCCACGTAGATCGATAAGTCTCATAAGAGAGTATAGTTTTTTGAGAGAAATGAATTTGGGATTACTTCATAGAAAGGATGCATTGATGATTTGAGGTTTAATTTGGGGACTATTACAATGGAGGATGCCGAAATTAAAGGAATTAGGGTTGGATTCTGGAAGAGGATGTCCCATGAGCTTGGACCATGAAAAAGGCTTCCTACGTATCCTGGTTTGAACTGGAATCAGAGTTCTCTTAGTTCATTATACCATGGGTGTTTCTGCACATGTTTTAACCATGAAAAATATCTAAACCCACATGATTCATGCTCTGTGTGAGAAACCATTGGAAGTAAAAAATTCAACAAAGTCACTCACATTTTCAAATCATTCATCCTCAACTGATGGAAAAGGGCATGTCGACCATGGAAGTGGGGAAGGCCACTTAGGAATAGGGTGAGGCAACATGCCTTCCCTCTGTTCACTTTATAATAGAAAAGGGTCCAAATAGATGGAAAAAAGAATGAAAATTGGGGTCTTACACCAAGATGGATACTCATGGTGACAAACCACAAGGGGAGAGGGAAAGGGTAACAAAATTCCCTATTCTCATAGTGTCTGAACCCTCGTAGTTCAGTGCCTCTTAATAGGACACATCATACCTTTTTAAGGTAATGTGATAAGGACCTCCAAGCAAAAGGTGCTTGGTCAAAAATTAGTGTGGGACTTATGATGATGAAACCCAAGGAACATGGAAAGGATATGGGTTTCCAAGTAAAATCAAACCCTGTTGGGAATATAGGCCAAGGAGAACATGGTTGATTTGAAGATTTGGGTTTGAACCTCAAGGAGGCTTCTTACATATCCCTTATGAAAAGGTAATCAAAGCCCACATAGATTGATAAGTATCATAGGATATTATAGTTCTTTGATAGAAATGAGTTTGGTCTCACATTCTAAAAAGGATGCCTTGAGGATTTGGGATTTAATTTTGGGATTATTCATAAGGGAAATCCCCTGATTAAATGATGATGGGTTGGATTTTTAAAGAGGATGTACAGTGAGCTCGGGCCCTGAAAAGGCTTCTTAGGTATCCTGGTTTGTACAGGAATCAGAGTTCTCATAGTTCATTATACAATAGGTGTTTGTGCACCTGTTGTAACCATGAAAAATCATTATACCTGTGTGATTCATGCTCGGTTTGAGAAAGAAGATGATGTAAAAAATTCAATGAAGGCACTAACATTTTCAAATATTTCATCTTCCACTGATGGAAGAAGGCACGTCAACCATGGAAGAGGGAGAGGTGACCCGGGAAGAGGGAGAGGTGAAAAGCCTTCCCTCTGTTGTCTTTACATTGGACAAGGGCCCAAATGGAAGTTAGAAAGAATGATAATTGGGGGCTTACACCAGTATGGATTCCCAAGGTGAAAAAGTTCTACAAGGGGGGAAAGGGTAACAAGAGTCCATGTGCGCATCCCCCTTTGATCATTGGCATCGAAGAAGAGCAGAGGAGCAATGAAGCCAGCTCCTGTAAGAAAATATATGGGATTATGCCAAGATGGTAGCCCTAAAATTGATCCTGGTAGGGAGGGGAGATTTCTTCTATGCTTGTGAGGAAAATTAAGTGTAAATTGTACCTTCACTACTAGAGAAATGAGGTTCTGAGCCATCTCTTCAATAAGGGATAGGCTAGGACCCTACCTACCTCCAAACTAGGAACTCCTTATCATTTTATTGGGAGAAAGTTCCATGTGTCTCTAGATATACAAACCCACAAAACAGTCAATTAATCATAACCCCATTGTAAAAAAATGTGGAATACCGATGACTGTGGAAATAAAAACTCAAATTGGAGACATTCTAATGTGCCTTGCCCAAAAGTTAGACAAGTCAAGAGGTTTTGATAAAGGATTCAACATAGTTCCTTTCCGATAAGGGAACCAAGAAAAGATATTCCCTACCATGAATGGATTTTAAAAACAGTACTTGAGTAGGTCGTGTAGGTCCCTTGTGCAAGTATGCCATGTAGGTACCCCGCGTTGATGTACCGCGTTGGTATACCTCGTATGTATGGCCCGTAGGTATGCCGCTCACGTATGAATGATGACTGAATAATGTGTTTTAAATAGGAGGACCAAACCTATATAAAATTTGTAAAAATACTTTCAAAATATTATTATCTCATTTAATAATCACTTATATCGTGGTTTAGAGAGCTACCTGAGACAATTCGAGAGATATAGGCGAAAAAGCTATGAATTGGAAGCTTCAAAGAGTCTTTAATGTTTTTCAGTCCTAAAATGGGGAGCCCAAGGGCCCTATTTATAGGCACAGATGGGGCCTGGTCGAAGAGATGTTGCTCGCGTAGGTCCTTCGTGTGGCTCCGCCATGCAACTACTCCGCATAGGGGTATAAAAAATATTCTAGCACAGAGCTCTGCCGCAGAGGTATGTCGCGTAGCTCCGCCACGGAGGTCTATCATGTAGATCTGCCACAAAGTCTTGTGAAGCTAGTCTATCATGAAGCTCATTTGGATTATTTATTACTTTCCTTTGAACTCTTCAAATCATGTTTTTTGATTTTAAATATCATTGGTTTTCTTCATAGTCTTTTCGTTTTTAAAGTTGTGTCAACAGAGACATTAAAACATGATTAGAATGTAATCTCCAACTAAATATGTTGTACTATATGTGATTTATAAGATAAATGGATTATTTGAGATATTCATAATATCCCTTGAGTATTAAAACATCGTGTATAAAGAATCACACACTTCCTTATGAAGAATATCCCAAAATAATAAATCATGGTTGAGAAGGAAGATATCAAGGACATGAGAAAATTTGAAAATCTTTAACAATTATATTTACCTCAATCAATTTGACGATTGTACATGATTAAATGTGAAAGAGTTTCCCATGTACACAAATTATAGAGAACAAACACAAATAAATATTAAGAGAAAATTTATATTTTCTTTCAATTCAATTTATATCTCTCTTTTATTCATCTTTTATGATCACTCTCACTGAATATCCTACTCATGCTTCTACCGTAACTCCCCACTAGAGGTGTTAGTAAAAGTACCAAAATGTATTCATGAGTAATGGTTCCCCTTATAATATATCTACATGAGGAATATATTTTTTTAAGTAATATGAAATTCTCCTCATATCTATTGGTCTAGGTGGCATCTCATGATTGGATTTTAACTTTCACCTTAATTATTGTCGAGTAGTTGTAGCTAAACTCTTGTAACAGAATGTGCTCCTAAACATGGGTTTTGATTCGACACACGTAATAATAAAACTATACTCCTCTCTAAAAAAATTCATCATTCTTATGACATTGTAAAAATTTTCAAAAGTTAGGAAAAACATATGGGAAGATCTCATTATCATCTCGAAATATGATAACGATGAATTTTTTTAAATAAAATGGGTAGAGCTTTCTTGAGTTTATTATGAACTTAACTAGGGGTTTGAGTACTCATATAAACACATATGACATTTTTCCACAATTTTTAATGTTTATAACTAGATTCATCAATAAGTATTGGAAAATTATATGCATGAAATTCTCATTTTAATAATATTTTATTTCATCGATCATCATAGGATATCTTCAGCGGTGCCCGACCAACATTCCTCCTCATGAACAATCTATATTGCAAATGAGAAACTTTAACTAGTGATCCATGAAGTCCCATTTTATTCTCATTAATGAACATGTGACATTATTTTCTCATGGAGATTATTTCAAGATCCTTTTGTGCATCCATATTCACACTTCACTAATACTAAACAACTTTTTTCTATCACTAGGGGCTTAATGACACTAGCTAAAAGACTTGTTTACAACCCCATTTTATGTACTAGAAAAATTACTAGTAAAGAGGTCCTTTAACTAATATTTTTTAATTTATTTGAAGGGGGTCATTACAATTTGTAAAAATGAACTTTTAAAGGGGTCCCTTTATTGTCGATTGTAAAAAAATAATCATAAAGGACCACCCATTTACAGTACAAGTAAAAAAGTGATGATACGTTCTATATTTCTTAAAAAATATATTTGATTAAAAAATATCATAATATATAAATATATTTATATATATATTAATAATATATATATATATATGTTTTAGATAATCCTAAATAGGCATTTACACTTAATATAAAATATATTTATTGAAATAGATTATAATATAATTATAAAATTTAATTAATTATTAATTAGATAACTAATATAATGTAATGTTCATTTAATAACTATTGAATGAAATTAAAATAAAATATATTAATGAATGGGCCATGATAATTTGAAAACATGACTTCGACATCAAGTCAACATAAATTCTGATCCTTTGTCGTTTTGGGAACTATAATATATCAAATCGTAGCATTCAATGATCTATGTGCATTAGTGACCTGGAGGAACTTTTGGTCACATTTTCTAGGCCAAATAAGCCCCATAAGTCCACAAAAACGTTATTTTTAGTCGGGGAATCCAAATATTATCACATTTGATGGAATTTCAACCTCGTTTAAGGGGGTCTTATTGTCTTTTTTGGTGGGTATTGAATTTATTCCATGGTCTTACACTCATAGTGATTGTATGTTTTTTTATCATTTCTCACAATGTAATTTTATTTATAAACAAAAAATGCATATTTTCTTATATTTACTTATAATAAATCACCTTTATAAAAACATATATCAACATATTTATATATAAATTTATTTATATTTATATAAACTAAATATCTGTTATGAATTTTTTTTAATGTAAAAATTTTATCTATTTCATTTACCTTATAAAAACGCAGTAATATGTATTTATATACTTAAATAGGTAATATTGATATATAGAAATTTATATGTCAACAAAAAAATATGAATATGTATATTCTAATATATGTAAATAAATACATATACCAAAAATATATCTAAAATAATATCTATCCATTTTTACACAATATATATATATAGTTTTTATATAAATATTTGTGTGTATTAATAAATGGATATAAATTTAAATTATATTTTAGTATAATTAAATGAATATAATATTTAATTTATTTAAATAAATATTATAAAATATATCACACACACAAACATATATTTTGTAATGATATTTAAAGACAATTATATTTATATATGATGAAAAATATATATGTTAATATAAATATATATATAAAAATATAATTAAACAAAAAACAAAAAAACATGGTTAGTGGTAAAGGAATTAAATCATCAAAGGGGAGGCACATGGATCAAATCCATGGGTGTGCAGGAAGATGGAAATTTGAAAATTGTTGAAAAAGGGGTGGTGGCCTAAAAATCACTAATAAAGGATGGGTGGAGTATAATGACTCTGCCTTAAACTAGAATATAATCTTGAGTTATGTCAAGAACTGTACATTCTTTTACATTGAGGATATTTTCTGGTTTTGAGTAGAAGAGAATTAGGTCATACTTAATTCATACTAACTTAAATATTTCAATATATACAATTCTACTCACTAACTGTTTTTCTCACAGAACAAAATCTTTTAAAATGTAACATTTTTTCTTTTTATGTTCAATAATTATAATTTCTCCCTTGACCCCATCCATATCGGTATTGTCCCTTAAAATCTTTAAAAAATTAACACTTTGGATGGACATAATAAACTCTTTAATGGATACAAAAACGAAGTAAAATTGTTTGTCTTGTGAAAAAATGAAAACCCATGTATTATTTATTATAAAGTAGTAATTTTCACCGTTATGAATTAGTTAATACATTCCTTCAAAATAAACCTCATTTTATAACCATTTTATGTTTAAAATATTTCAATAAATCCCAATGAAATAATAGATGACACATAAAATTATCTTGGAAAATAATTTTATCTAGATGGAATAACCGCGTGGTCAACTTATATATCTTTCACTCATAAAAAATAGAATAACCATATGGTTAACTACCATACACAATTAATTAGATGTTATAACATAACTACCCATCCCGTGATTATCATGTAACCGCCAATAAAATGTTTAAGTACCATTATATAATCATAACCTATTAAATATTGCAATTTCCATAATTTCACTCTTAAAATTTCATTTGAAATCATAGGAAATCATTTCGATATATTGAAATAATAAATACACAAAAAAATTCAATACCAAAATACATATAAAATGGATAAAGGGTGTTATTTTATTTTTAAAACATTAAAGCATGTAGAGGAATCCAAATATATAATAATTTTCACATCGATGTAGAAGTCATTATCATATAATATGTTTAAAAAAACATTTCTTTTTTAATTTGTAATTAAAGTAAAACTATTTGTATATAAAACATAGAAATATTATTTTTTAAAAACTATGAATTAAATTAAAAGTAAAATTATTTTTTGAAACACCTCATAAAATATGATGTGGGTATAACATCAAAATATGGCTCCATGAAAGGAGATTAAGGAAATTACCCTTACCTCGAGTCTGATTCATCATGTTTGTTCTTTATATTCCTATATAATAAACATTTATTGTTTATTTATTTTCATGATATCCTTTTTCAAGTATATTATTTATTTTATATTACTTATTTACATGTTATATGAATTACCTAATTATTTATGTTCATGTCAGACATTTGGATAATATTTGGTACAAATAGGAAAATGAATTTACTATGATGTTTATAATTAAAACTGGTCATTATTCCATCATATCCATAATAATAAAAAATAAAAAAATAATACCTTCTATAAATAAATTAATATTTTAAATATTGTAATTAAAAAGGATATTAAAAATGAATTGGGTTACTATCATTGAGGTGGTAAGTCATACATAAGCATTAGTAATGTTTCGATTTTTCATTGGACTTTATTGAAAGAAGCTAATTATTATTTTACAATTAATATAATGATGATAATATATTTTATATAATATAAACTTTTAAATATACTTATATGTATAATATATTTCATATAGTGAATAAAAATTAATCACATAGCTTTACAGAAATGATAGTTCACACATACGCATGAATGACGTTATCATTATTATGTGCATAGAAAGTAATGAAGTAATTAATATATTATTCCATTATAATGATAAATATGTCATGAAAATAATATATATACATATATATAGACAGTAATTCAATTATAATCACTAGGATTGAGATATGGTGTTGGAAAATGAATTTATCAGTTCGTGGAGATGATAGTTCACATGTACGCATGAATGATTAATTCTCTTACCATTTTATCAATGTGGAGATGGATTTAGCTAATGATATTTATATAATAACAAATAAATATGTTAATTATATATTTTTATTATTTCAGCATGGCTGATGAATAATAGTGGAAGAAGAAAAAAATAGAAAAAAAAATACAAAAATTATACCTCTTCTTCGGGTGATCTTCTATAATTAACACCTTAACAATTAAAAGTAGGTTGTTATTCCCAAAAAAATCCTAGTAGAATATGGGGAGGTATTAAAGGAATGTATTTAGATAGATATTTTTAGATCCGAATTGGTTTTGGATTGTAATGAAATGATAAAATGTATTACCCTTTTATAAGATAGGAGAGGTGGACTCTTGGAATTCCTTAATGTATTAAATTAATATAAATTTCTTTTCAATTCATAGTGGAAAAAATTGAATTATTTTAAATATAGGATGGTTATGGGTATGAATAATTTCATCCGATGAAAATTATAATGGTTTTGATTATTATTATTTTCCCCTTATCTTTTTCTCCACCTTTACTTTACCCTTTTAACTATCACTGTGTTTCCAATTAGTTTACACTTTGATGGTTAATGCAATTATATAACATTGAAACCGACCAATAAACAAGTAATATATAACACTTTAGGACATTTCACAATTAGTTTGATGGATATTATATTTTTGAATAGATTATATCATTTAATAGAATATTTTATATTTTAAAATCCCATTACTTTTAATTTTGACACTATTCATTTCATGATTTGTTAAAAATATTATAAAAATATTTTATATTTGAACCAAATATTTTAACACATTAATAAAATGATAAATATATATATGAAATTAATGTATGACATTAATTATATCATATTTTATTTATTTTTATATTTTTAATAAGATTTATTTGATATTTCCTTTAATTAAACCATTATTGTAACAACATTGTCAAAGCCATTAATTTTATTATTTCTTACTTAAAATTTTAAAATAAAAATTTTCATCATAAATATAAATATTTTATCATTAAAATAAGTATTTATTGTCCAATTTATCTTCTCTATAACATCATATTAAAAAAATTCTCCTCTTTAAGACAATAATGTGATAAAATTGACTTTTCATTGAATAAATTACTATAAATGTCTTAAATTCATTCAAGAAACTCTAGGAGCACAAAATATCTGACCAAAGAGGATTTTTGTAAAAAAAATAACTCATCCAATGAAGGATCACGTTGTATAGATAAGACAAAAAATTTTTATTACACTTTTCGGGCTTTTAAAACACTTCTATCTATTGGTTGGAAAGAATCTTGTGATCTTTATTTTGGAGGAGGTTTCAATCCTGAATGGATCTAGGCATTTTGGATACATCGAACATGTGCATAATTCAATAAATAGTTATCAGATGTCCATATCTATGAAGCTATAGGTATGGGTCAAACATAGGTTTATAAAAATGATTAAATTCATGAATTACTGAGCCAGTGGGATTGACAAAATACTTACTTTCATTTGACGAAGAGTGATGTTGGTATTAGCCTCTGGGATATTTACCAAATAGCTGGAATTCTAATTTTTGTGGCAATGTATGATGAATTCATTCCACCATCCCCAATATACAATTATGCTACTATAAACCCACTACTAGAATAAGAATTTTTTAAAATAGCTAAGATTTTACCCATGGATAAGAAAGATATTCATGCTAGAGTGTGGATAGAATCTTTCTTAGAACCAACAACATAAAAAGTCCCAACCAGTGGACATCCTACTATTTGACCTTCTGCAGATAACTGGGCTAGTAATGGAACATATTGTCTTGCATTGGAAGGAGGTGATTTTATGAACTGGGGCTATAAAATAAAACCTTATATAGATGAAAAGGTACACTTAGCTACCTTCCTTTCTATGTGGCTAAGAGTTTACTTGCTTCCATTATCTGAATCCGAAGGTGGTGTAAGATTAGGGACTTTTTTCATTGAAGCTAAACTGGTAGAAGGGAATTATATTGGTTTATAAACCAATGTATTGGCATGAATTTACTATTTTCTCATACATTTATACAATGTGAAGACTCCATTTAGAATTTCAAGGCCATTCCAAGTATCATGGGGTTGGATTACTGCACATTTTTTTCATACTCATCATTGAATTCAGTTAGAGTTTCCAATGTCTGATTCAACCAATTTTTATAGAATGTTTCTAGAATTCAGCCTCTAAACTAGATACCTGATGTGGGGATAAATCCATTAAATTTCATAGGATAATTCAGCTTCTTTTCCTCTAGTAACCCACCATTGTGAACATTTATTGATGATGGTAAAGAAAATAATTATGAGCGGAGATCTTATATGATGGAATTCAGGGATGGTATATTATTAACCCGAATTGATGGTGAAATTATCTTCAAGTCTAATGTACCCTATAGGTTTACTCATTAGTTTATATTTATTCAACAATCAAAAAAATTTCCACCCACATATGTCAGATAGGAGAAACACCCAATAGTAGTGTGACAATTATGGTTTCTAACAACTTTAGAGTTATCCAACATTTCAATTATGTTACCTCCACGAGATGCATCGATTGGATTGGAAGATGGGTATGGCAAATCGTGGGCCTCCTCACATCCTCAAGGGGCTTTGAAAAAAGGAATATATTGAGTGGTGGCTACAATGATTGTTGCATGTGGAAATCGTGGTAAGAAGTCTAAGGCAAGAAATTATACCGATGTTTCCGAGGTTTCAGAGACCTCAAAACATCGTTACATGAAGTATACCTAGAAGACCAGGTCTTGTGTACCAATACCTACAATCCCATGGAGATCCACTCGACACCAACAAATAGAGGTTTCTATTCCATCTATTAATGATTCTGAAGAAGAAAGAAGGTCTGAAGAATCTCACCATTCAGAAGGTGTTGAATCTCCTCCACAATCAACCATACCAAGATTGAATAACTTAGATCTTTATTCATTAATCATTTGGAGGGTGGAACTCATGATCTTAGGGATGAATGGGCATTCCTCCATCATCGCATTCGAATACCAGATATTGGTGACATCGACGAACCTTCTAATTGTAGTACATACAATAACCTGGATTAAGTATAGAAGTATATTATGGAGATAGTGGCTTTTATATATGAATCTAATGAATATAACCTAGCCTCTAAACGAGTATCCCATATGATGGACTTAGGAGTACAAGAATGGGTAATTATCGACTCTAAGAAGGAGTGGGATATTTATGTTAATACTCAGAATAAATTTTCCTTTTTCTTTTTTTCTCTACATTTTTTTATCATTTATCATCATTAATCATGATGAAAATTTATTTTTTCATCTTTAATGTAGAGAAGGAATCTATGGTCTAATTCTCAAATCACCTAAGTATGGTCATGCATGCTCTCCTATTGACGCAACGAATGTTCCTCCCAGGTCCCCAAAATTTTCTCTAGGAGTGAGAAACTTGACTAAGGTAATGGAGACATATAATCCCCAACCATTATCTCAAGATTATCTTATTAAGAGGAGTGTTTCATTTTCCCCCCAAGCTTTTGAACAAAAACACAAGAGAGTAATGAGACTTATCAGAAGTGTTCGTCAGAGGAGTAAGTATTTATACTATCCTTAGGGAATATAATTTTCTCAATACACTCTGGTAACCACATTTTATCCTCTTGTAGGATACATATCTCTCTCATTTCTAAAGGTATTAAGAGATGATTCTTTGTGAATATAAAAAAGATACCCCAGGGGAAACCCATGTTCATGTTGATGAATTTTAAATTTTAGTAGATAAATTTCCAAATGATTTAGCTATACCTCCACCTGGATATACTAAGTGAGAAGAAATAAATGGTAATATTAAATACATTCCTCAGTTTCTTTCTTCAAAGGACCCTAAAATTATCAATACGTATATTTCTATTTCTTCAGAAGAGAGGAACGAAGACCCTGGGTAGTCTGAGATAAATATTGATGTTGGTCAGAACCTGGAAAGATCTAATGATGATATACCAATTGAAGAGATGATGGAATAAAATATCAGTAGATCCAATTTAGGCATCAACAATTGTTTGTTGGATACCTTAAATAGTGAGGATTCTATAACATTACAAGATGTATATACTGAAATGGTGAAAGCCCTCAATCCATATATTGATATTCCATGTGTCATCAAGAAGTTTTAGGATTTCTATGAGTAATTTTAAGAACATAAGTCGTTATTCATTCATTTTCCATATGCAATTAATCTTCTTTACATTATTCATTACATAAAATTTCACCTTATGCAGCATTATCTTTTTAAAATGTCGTAAAGGCTCTTCATGGACAAGGTATTTCACTTTATCCTTTTGTTGAAGTTGGAGAAATACCTCTAGAGGATCCTCCATCAAGATATTCTCAAGACCATTCAAATATAATAAGTGAGAAAACAAAAGGGAATTCCACTTCTCAAGAATCATATTCTCAAATCACTAAATATGGGAATATAGGGGATGAATCAAATCATGTAGCAGATTTATTATTTGGTAAATGAAATTAGCTATCTGAATCATATCTGTTTCTTTCATTTGAAACTGATAATGACCATGATTTACCATTTAGGGTTATCAGCTCCTAGATCAAAAACTGTAGCTTATACTGTTTCAAGAGAAGTAGAACAAGGTCCCTCTTTAAGTGACCGGTTTCTAGAGTACATTTTACCTCATGGTAGTGAATCAGATTCAGACATAGAGATGCAACGTCCTCTTGGAATGGAACATAAGAAGACACGGTGGCATATCTTTAGAATAATTGATGAGATGCATTTACATAAATTGTTCTCTCATTTTTTCAAACTCTCAACATTATTTTGTGCATTGGAATTTGGTGGATTTAATTATCAACCAGTCCATGATGCTATAAAAGAGGTCATTCTCTGGCGGGAGTAGGAGCATAAGCTGTGACAAAATTTTGAAGAGGCTAAATGAATTATCAATACTGAGTGCTTTCATGCTATGGTAGTTGAGGAGGAGAAAATCATAACAAGAAATCAATCTAAATTTTCCAATAAATTTAAGGGGCCATGAAGGTGTTGTTATATCTTCAACAACAACTGGATATTGCTTATAATAAACATGAACAGTTGAATCAAACATCGGGAGAAACCCAATTTGAGGGGATAACTTCCATTTCAACTAATAAGGAAGCGCTTCATTAGGAAGAGAAGGTTGGATTTTCTCAGCTGTCTCAACATCAACAAGAAACTGACAGTGCTCATGAAGCGGTCCAACAAATAAAAAGTCATGTTGAGAGTTTATTATAAAACATGATAGAGATGATCCATTTTGTGGATGGCCCTATTATTTCATATGACTATGAATAATTTTTTCTTTAATCATATATTTTAAATTCTTTTTTTCCATGGTTTCAATATTAAATGTAAATGATGATAATGACTTCTTTATGTTAGACAATCAATATTATAATGGGGAGAATGGAGTCCTCAAAATTTTCTTATTAAGTTGATGTCCCTATTGAGAATAATTTGACTATTACTAGATATTTATGGATAACCCCCTAAATATCATTTCTTTTGAACTTTTTTATCACACAATATTACCCAAATTATACAAAAATGCTTGATTAGTGACTTGGGACTTGACTTTTGTTTCGATTTCCCTTCACGGGTTCTCAATATAATGAGCACCAAGTCTTTTTTTATTGGTAGTTTAGAGCCATTGATGTTGGACTATAAAGGGATAGTATTTAAGGTTGAATATATTTAACCATAAATTTTGAAATTAGATCCCAAAAAAACATTGTGGATAAAAATTGCTTTAATATTCATTAAATACTTCCAAGTGGAATCTTGAGCCGTGATTTTTATGGTCACCAATTTTAAAATCCATGTCAACATAAGGGGTTTCTTTTCCAAGAATGAAATTACCATTATTTGAAAAACCCGTTATGGGGGCTGTGTTTTGTAAGGCCAACTTGGGAATATTCAACATAACCAAATAGTGGAATCTTTTCACTACCATGCCTATTATGTAAGAAACATATGCAAGGCTGCCTAAGGGAATATACTACATAGTCTAAAAAAGGATATCTTTGAAGCATAACATTTTACTATTGATGAATATGGGAAATGTAATATTTGGGAGACTCAAGACCACATTGGGTGGTTTTTCCAAAGAAATGGATTTTATGAATGAAAAAGGGATCTTTTAGACTGATCTGATTAATGAATAGGAAAACCATTTCTATAAAAATTTGGTGCATGATTAATGGTTAAAATTTATCAGAAAGGAGAATTTCTAATATTATATTGTTCAGTTTTAAGTCATATAGTGAGGACATTGGTACTGTGCATTTTTAAGTCATGTAGTGAGGACATTGTACTGTGCAGTTTTAAATCATGCAGTGAGGACATTGGGTGGCTATAATTTAAGGTCTTTAGCTCTAACAAAAGGTACAGAACTCTCCCAAATTCTGGATATTTATTTTGAAAATATACTATAATATTCAGGTATGGAAGGGAAAATTATAAACTCTAATTTGGGAATTTATGGAACCATGTAATGATATAGGAAAAGGTATTAAATAATTTAGAGGAATAATTTTCCAAGAATGAATTTACCATTATTTGAAAAAATAGTTATCAGGGATGTATTATCCAATCCCAACTGGGGAATGTGATGTATAGCCAAATAGTGGCATCTTTTGACGGATATTCGTATAATATAGGAAACATATGTAAGGAAACCTAAGGGAACATGCTGCATATTTAAAAAAAAGAGCTCTTAGAATATTGACATTATATTGCTAAATGAAGAAAAAAAATTATTGAGATTTAGATTTTACGAAGCATAGATATCAGTTTACGAAAAAAGGTACTTAAATATAGAAAGGGTATTTCCACCCAAGATGTCCAAATAATCAGAGGAATATGACTTTTATGAATTTCTGGCCCAAATGAAAGAGGTATGGTGTCTATAATTATAGGTCATACAACTAGGACCCGAAATGGAATCAATATATAACATGTGGCCAAGTGATTTTGAGGTAATTTCATATTGTATTGAACACATGGTGAGGGAAATGTGTAAACCATGGTCTTGAGGGCTTTCAGATTATGAGAAAGATAATGGGACAAGTATACATGAATGGTTGTTTTAAAATATTGATTCTTATATATTTTTATTAGATATTAAAGGGGAAAAAGATACTATAACCAAGAAAGAAGTTACCCTTTTTGACAAACCCGTTATGGGGGTTGTATTATGTAGGGCCAACTGGAGCATATGTTGCATAGGCATATAGTGGAATCTTTGGACTGAAAGGCATGTTATGTAAGAAAATTATGCAACACCACTAAAGGAAACCTGTTTCATAACCAGGAAAAAGACATCTCAGGTAATAGAATCTCTATCGCCAAAAATTGTAAGAAAGATTATGAGGATCTGAAAATATTCAAGATTAAGAGTCTGAAATATGGATGTGGTTTGCATCCAAATCATATAGTAAATATTTGAATCAATATTGGCCATGAGTTTGACGTTCTTTACATAGATTTAACTCATATATAAAAGATAGACTTTCTGTGTTTCCTCTGTATTAATATTGTGACGTGCAGTTTAAATTCATTCAATGAAGAAAATATGTTGTGCATTTCTATGTCATGCAGTGATAACATTAATAATCCAACAATAACATTATACACAATAATTATATAAATAATCCATTTACATAATTCCTAATCCCACTTGATTTATGATCAATGTGAGAAACAAGGAGTGGTAAGGGTTTCTTTTATGGTGAAAAGGTGACACAAGTGGAGAATCATGATGTTATATTTACATGTAGTTTAATGTCATGTGGTAAGGAAAAAGATAAACTAATGTGAAAGAAAAAAACATATTTTAACTGGGTTAAGGGATAATACCCATGTGTCACAACGTGTCACTTTTGGGGAAATAATCATGTCACACATAGTTTTTAAAACATACCCTATGAAGATTTGACTCTTATACACGAAATAAAAGTTTTTTTATCATGGATTGGCCCAATATTAGAGATAGAGGCGTCTCTAAAAATCTCATTGAAATATGAGAATGAAGCCATATTTAGTTCTTGAAACAATCATTTCTCATTCTAATCATGTTTGACAGGAAGAATGGAATCTTTTGACACATTCTGAAAGAATGGTAAATCATAAGACATAAAATAGTATAAAGACCAAATAATATATCTTAAGGAAAAAATATATATTGATTTTATTCATATATAGAAAGAGAATGAAAAATAATAATATTTTGTGACTATAGCGAGGCCCAAAATTGGATATTTAGGCATATCTACATATCTCATTGGAAAATGAGAATCAAGCCATACGTAGTTCTCAAAACAAGGTCTTTATACAGATATGAATCAGGCATAGGAATTAGAGGGACTCATATACTACTAAGGAGTAGTGAATACGACAGTGATGTTTTCTTATGGAAACTTCTAACATCAAAATAGAGAAAAAATTAGTTGTACAAATGATGTCATGCAGTTTAACGTCATGTGACAATGACGAAGATGCTCTGCATTTTATCATCATGCAACATGGTGTCTTTTGGTTGTTATGAAGATTAATGTCTTGAAATAAGTACATTATATAATATAATTTTAATTATTTCATTTAGGTCATGGGGGTTGTGCAGGTTTTAGTCTTCCAGTAAGGATATTGTACTGTGGAGTTTTTAGTATTCTAGTGAGGACATGGAGGTTGTGTAGTTTCTAGTCTTGCAGCAAGGACATGGCGGATATGTAGTTTTTAGTCTTTTATAAAGGACATAGGGGTTGTGTATTTCATGGTCTTGTAGCAAGGAAATTGTACTGTGCAGTTTAATGTCTTGTAGTGAGGACGAGTGTGCACAACTACACAATGTATTTCTTCAAGATTCATGTATTGGTTAGAGTTGTAATAAACTCTCCATCCATTTAGATTAACGAAAACTATTAATTTGAATATACCATATATATGGAATAAGGACCGTAAAAATTTGGCTCAAGTTTTGAAGGATTAATTCCAGGTATCATTGGAGTCCAATAAACCAATACCAATTCTCCTTGATGAAATGAATGAAGGAGAACATTTTTGTTAAAATATCAGCTATTCTATTCTGATGAGCTTCTATATGATGGAAAGTATGACATATTTTCTCAACTAATCCTTCTAACTCATTGAACTATTTCTGAGACATGTCATCTAAAGACAACTGAACATATATTGCAACTCTGAGTGAAGGAAATTGCATTTCAATTGGAAAAAATACTTCAGTTCCATATACCAATGAATAAGGAGTTGCATAGGTAGCAGTATGGGTAACTGTCTGATAAACCCATAAAGTATTCAAAAGTTTTTTTTGGATATGATTTCTTATCTTTATTAACCATTTTTTGGAGTATATTTGGAAGGGTCTTGTTGAAGGACTCTATCTATTCATTGGAAGCCACATGATAGTGAGATGAATGGTTGGATTTGATATTATGTCCCTGATATAACTTTTTTACCTTAGCAGAACGAAAATTAGCACCATTGTCCATAAAAATATTATGAGGGACACTAAATATAGTTATGATATTAGTTTTAAAAAAACTAACAATGCTTTTGGCTCCAACTTCCTTGAGAGTTATTTCCTCAGCCCATTTAGAGAAGAAGTCAGTAGTAGTGAGAATACACTTAACTGCATCATTGTGGATAGAGGATAAGGCCCTACCACACCCACTCCCCATGTGGAAAATGGCCAATTGTATTTATCTCTATGTAACAACTTTGGGTGGATGAATGAAGTTGGCATGCACTTGGAAGGGATGAATTTTTTTTGTGAAATTTGTACAATCCTACATCATTGAATGCCAAAATCATACAATCCTTTATATCTGATCAGAGAGTCTATGCCCAGATTGGTGGGAACCACAAACTCTTGAATGTACTTCTTTCATGATAGCTACAGTCTCTTCTCCATCAACACATTTGAAGATAATTCCATCAAAGCCTCGCTTGTAGAGGATCATTTGGTGGTTTGTACAATCATAATGAGTAAAATTAGCCACTCATCATCGGATCTATTTTTTCAGACCTATCTGATGGAAGTATCCCATTTTGAAGATATTTCATGATAGATGTTCTCCATCCCATGTTATGACTATATGGTTTAGAAATAGGGGAATTTTCATAAATTTACTCCATTTTGGATTGAAAAAAATGTGAGACCACATGAAGATGGGCTTTTCTAATGACTATATCATCCCAATTTTGATCTTATAAGGTTGTAGCTACATTAGGCAGTGCATTTTCTTATGCATTTTGTGATCGCAGGACATAAGAAAATGTCATCACTGAAGGATATTCATCCATTAACCCTCTGATGTAATCACAAAAAGGGATTAAATCTTCTTTTATGATAGAATGTTCCCCATTAATTTGATGGATTACTAATTTTGAAACACCATTCACCTTTACATGAACCATTTTCACCTAAAGGGGAAGTTCCAAACCTGTGATGATAGCTTGATATTCTGCCTCATTGTAGGTACAACCTTATGATAAAAAGAATGAATAAGGTAATACTTCATTTACAGGGGAAATAATGACAATTCCTAACACAACATTGTCAAGTTTAGGGTTTAAATTCTATTTCCTATTGTAATTCTAGAAGCACCATAAAAATACATTTCTCATGTTTGGGAATTGTCTTGAATAGAGAAAACCTCTTCATCATGAAGTTCAGTATTAAAAAATGTATCTTCCACAGAAAGATTCCCAGCAAGGTAGTCTACCAGATCCTGGCCTTTTATTGCCTTTTGAGGCACAAACTAGATATCAAACTCTTGAAAAATAACTGCCCACCATGACAGATGCCCTGTGATCATTGGACGAACGAGGATAAATATGAGTCGATTGTTGTGAGATATCAATTGGAGCACATTATGTTATAGGTAGTGCCTTAATTTCTAAACTGTAAAGATTAATGTCAAGAAGAACTTTTCAATTCTTGAATATAATGTTTCCACATAGAGCATAGTTATAATGATATATTAACGGTTTTTTTCATTCCAAGCATCATTAATTTGGCTGATGAAGGCAACTAGTGATCACTGTAAAGTTGTAACCTATAGTATAAGTGGACTTCCATCTACAGGTGGAATTAATACTGGTGGACCCAAGAGATATTTCTTGAGGGTGTCAACTTCTTCATAGCATTTTTGATTCTATTGGTAGGTGACTACCTTCCTCACTAATCTGGTGAAGGAAACACACTTTCCTTCCAAATTGGTGATAAAGCATCGAATATAGGACAAGTATCCTTGGAGTCCTCTTAATTAATTAATATTTCAAGGAGGTGACATACCAATGATTGATTTTTTTTTCTCAGGATCAACTTCAATACCATGATGGAATACAACAATTCCAAGGATCATTCCTAAGGCTACCCTGAAAGCACATTTTAAGGAGTTCATCGTCAAACTGTGTTGTCGATGGTTATGAAATATTGTTTCTAAAACAACCAAGTTATTGGAATGTTGTTTGGATTTAACTACCAAATCATCCACATAACAATCAAAAAATTTCCCTAATAAGGGTTTTATGATATGGTGCATGGCACTTTGGTAAGTTTTACCTACATTTTATAAGCCAAAGGGAATTACTCGATATAAAGACACACCATGAGGGGCATTGAAGGTTGTAGATTCTTCATCCTCTAGGGCCATAAGAATTTTATTATACCCAGAGTAGCCATCCATGAAGGAAAGAGCTTCATATCTAGTCATTACATCAATTGAAAGATCTGTAATCGGAACTGGAAAATCATCTTTAGGACAATGCTGGTTAAGATCTCTCAAATAAATGTAGACTCTAATTTTCCCATTCTTCTATTTCACTGGGACAATATTGGCCAACCATTTGGGATACTAAAATTCCATGGAAAATTTATCTTGTATAAGCTAATCAACAATAGCTTCAATTTAAGAGGCATTAGTTGGGTTTGTTATTCATTCTACCTTCTTGAATCCACGATGTTCATCTGGAAAACACAAATAATGGGTGGCTACATTAGTATTAAGACTTAGAACTTCTGTATAATTCAAAGAAAATATTTCTCGATGTTGCTTTAGAAATGAAGTACACTCCTCCTGCTCTTTATAGGTCATGGCTGCACTAATTAGAGTGGGGAATGGATATTCTCCTATACCCAGATTAATTTCATTGAGCTCATCCACAATGGTAGAGACACCTTCCTCAAATGATGAAGGGTCATCCTTGATATGTTCCTCTTCTTCTTCATTATGTGTTACCTCTTCTATTTCCATTTTCATAGTAGATAATGAGGGAAAACTCTCAGGGTAAGAGGGGAAAAAGTATTTGAACATACCAAAGAAGAGACAACCATATTTAACCTTAATGATGATGAATTGTCTTCCTGTAGTAATTAAGTGGGATTAATATATTGAGAATCAACATCTTTCTCTTTATCGAGCATTGCTACAATATCTTATACTCTGGTGGATGAAGTAGAGGATTTTTGTAATTCAATGTATGAAATGAAAACATCTTCATTTGGGATTTCATCATTTCTTGGTGAATCAACAATTTCTTCCATGTTGTTAGCCTCAATTGTCGTAATTGACATTATGGAAATTACTGGACATGTTCTCAAATTTGGGTTTACCTTTTCAATTTGATTGATGGGTAACACATAATCTGTAATCAAAACCATGTATGGATTTGATGGGATGTTTTCTAGTCCACTTAGAGCAATAACTCTGGTTATTTCCTTTGTAATGGACTTCATTCCATTTGTGTGATAAAACTCTACATCAATGTATTGAGATTCACATGTTTTCAATGGAGCCTTGTCACCATACAATATCCCGATTTGACCATTGAATCAGTACTTCAGAAATAGGTGGTTTGATGAAGGTATGGTTGCATGTTGATGAAGCCAAGGCCTTCCAAGAAAAATATTGAAGGTTGTGTTATATGGAACAACCATGAAATTTGAATTAGGCATAAGATATCCAAATTGAGTTCAGAGTGAAATCTCTCCCAGAGCATCTTGTTCATTCTTATCATAAACTTGCAAGAGTAATTTCAAAGGAGATAATTCAAATTCAGTCATGCCCAATTGATGAAGTGTGAAAATAGAAATGAGTTTGACTCCAGAACCATTATCAATAAAGGATCTTTGGATATCTACTTCATTGACCTTTCCATAAAAATACAATAGTCTGATATTCCCACACACCACATCATTTTGATCTTCAACTATAAAAGATATGACTGGTTCATATTCTGCAGAATAATTCTCTATACGATAGACCTCAGCATCAAAAACATCAGTTTCAAACTCTTGTGGTCTTGAAAAAGCCTCAACGAGTGCTTCTCTAAGATCTTCTGACAGATTCAAATAATCCATAATTGACAACTTGGTAAGTACATGGTCTAATTGTTTTAAGACATCATACTTTTGGTTCAAAGGTCCAGGTTTCCCCACATGGAGATGCAGTTTTTAGGTGATTTGGAGGTTGATGCTTCAAATGTAGACATATTTTGTGTGAGAGAAGAATCTAGAAATACTCTGGCTTTGATATATCCAACTTACTAGGTCTATTCATTTGCTGAGAAGAAGATGGTGTGACTTATAATTGATCTTCGAAAATAATTTTGTCACAACCAAACCTATAATTCATGGAAGAAACTTCATGTTCCTATGGAATTCCCAGAAGGTATCTTCTGCATGTTTCCACCACATATATGGTTCAATCAAGATTAGAGTTAAAGTGGTGGTTTCTGGAATCCCCACTTCTTCCCTTGTATCCTCGACCTTGGCCTCTTCTTCTTGTTCCAAAATTAGGTAAAAAGAATTCAGTGTCATTATAATCAGAATCACTATTCAGTTAAGGATTTGTTTGGTGGATAACATTAATAGAACCAAAGATAAATTCTTCATATGATGATTATTCTTGTTGAAAGGTTAATTATAATTGTACCATTTGGTGGGGTGGTGCCTGTGAAATGTTATCTGGTTGGAAAATTGATTCACCAATAAATGAAAAGGCATCAGACTGGACTGGCCTTCTATTTTCAAGTGCCTCGAGATAGGTGGGATTTCTCATCACTACATTGTCAATTATAGAACTGTTTAGACAATGATAAATACTACTGTAGAGAGGAAATTCGTGGTGAATACCATTATAGAGAGGATCACCATGATGGATTATAGATATGGATAAATCTTCTTGTACCATGGTCTTCTGGGCACATGGAGGGTTGTCGTGACTCTCATCCAGAGATAGGCAGTCTGTATTGACCAAATTTTAATGAATCAAGAATTCATGATGAAGTTTCTAACGAGGAACTTAAAAATTACAAATACCACTGCCCAAATATGGTAATTATAGAGTAGGATCTTGAGGTGCAATAGATAAATGTTTTAGGGCATCACGAATTCCAGCATTAAGAGGAACAAAATTGTAGCTTGACTCTTACTTTTCCAATAGTGCTTAGTGAGACTTCTTTTTATGTTATCTTATACATAGTTGGGGTACTTGCTGGGAAAAGTGGCTATCATGGGCATGTGTATGTGCCTGCCTTGGATTGATTACCATAACGAACCAATTACCTCTATTTGGAAAGGGTGTATGTTCTCGATCTTGTTGTTCATATGATATGGGGAAATATGCCCCCATAACCCTCTTGGAATGGAATAGAAGTATCTATGTGCTCTGGAATGACATGCCGATGTGTCATACCATGTGTGGGGAAAAATTTATGTGTATGTTCCCCTGATACTAATGATGTAGTTGTTAAAATATCCTAGAATTATTCCAGAATATGGGCAAGGATATACATGTTCCCTTTCACCATTGATAAGATGTGTTTGGTGACATCACCAGATGGAATGTGATTATATGTCAATTCATTATTTTTCATATGTGTATGTGCCTACTCTTGTCCTCCTTTTCCTGTCAATGGATACTAACAGTACTCATGCATGGGTGCGGAGAGTTGGGTCTACCCAAAAATTTTCATCAGAGCTTCCCAATTAACTTCTATGATTGCTACCAAACAAGACTGTTGGCAGGATTAAAGAACATTGGAAGGTGTATGTTCCTACTAGTTGTTTTCCATTGAGTGTGGTTGATGGACTTCCTTCAACACTGTCAGACGAGACTGTTCACAGTATTGGTGATTGTAAAAAGGTATATGTACCTTTTTACCAGTTTCCACCACCTTAGATTGGAAGGCTTCTTTAAATGCAGTTAGACAAGCCTAATGGCTTGCTGATGACTCGTAAGCTGGTGTATGTTCCTATTCATGGTACTCCACTGGGTTTTCTAGTGGGATTGATGGGTTGCTTTCAGATGATTCTGCTGAGCAGGAAAATTTTGATGGATATGTGTGTCTGCCAACTTGTTGTTTACCATCAAGTTAAATTGATGGACTTCTCCGGAGGGGCCAAAGGTGAGAACCTGCTTCATGTTGACCAGACATTGTCCCTATTGGTTCTTTATACTTGACCGGGTCTACGAGAAATAGGCCCAACGTCCAAAGGAAACACCCGCATCATGTTGAGGGTATACTACCGCAGGATTCTAGCGTTGTCTGCTAGTGGGAGTCCATATGAAGGACTCTTGCATTCTTGAATTGAGGCTTTGAATAACCCCTTGATCTACCTCCCTATAGTACAAGAGGGATTTTTTATTTTGTTCCAGGGATAAGGACCCAAAATGGTTGGAAATAGTGGTTGGCACTATTTTCTTCTTGATCATTGGTCATTGTTGGCAAGTTGATAGAGGATAGTTATTGACCAAGAGGGCATGTCGAACAGCCTCCATAATCGGGATTACACTATGATGGCGATATTCAATTACTTGAAATTTAGAGACCCATCATGGAAGACTCTAGGGTGGTGATGTTTTCCTTCCTATAATGGGGATCCATCTTGAGCAGCAGTCGAGAAGTTCACAGATGTTGTCTTAGAGAAAGCCAGTTTTTTAATGAAGGGAATTCTAAGAAGAAAAACTAAGAGACAAAAATTATATATTTACAATCACTATTTAAGGATACATGCGTGATTGATTCCTTTGTCTGGCCTTCCATTATAAATTTATAGAGGCCTAATAGGTGGGTAACATTATTAACATGTTTATGGATTCACGTTGGGTTCACCATTTTTGTTTTTGTAGTTCCTTGAAACATGTGTTCTAGTTTTAAGAATCACTATTTTCAGGCGGTTTCCATTGGATGTATTTATGGAACTGAAATCTTCCAACAATTCTTTATCCAAAGGGTGCCTGCATTCCAAAGGTAGGCGTTCATTAAGTTTGAAAATTACGATACTTAAGAATGTGCATTGGTCGAAAGGATGGGAGGTGAGACTCAACACACCCTTATAAGGGGAATTATTGTCTACTTTAGGACTCTATTTTTAAATTTAAGATATTTTCATGAATCCTTATTAATTAACCAATTATATCATAAGTACCCCATATAATTTACAATCACTTATTAACATTGGTAAAATTTAGAATCATCAGTATTCATTCAAGGTTCTTCATTAATGGAAATATCTATATGTATTCGATGTTTTCAATCGAAGTAATCCTCTAGTATACTGATTATAGATTCTTTCAATCATCGTTGTGAGGATACTAGTTTTTAAGCCACTCAGTGGGGCACTTTGGGATTTTTTCATCCAGGGAGATGAATGTTTGTTTGGATCCTGAGATCGCGCTGATAGAATGGGATACCGATGTATCCTTGTGAAAAGAATCATAACCCTTGTAGTTCAGTTCCACTTAATAGGACATGTCATACCTTTTAATGTCGTGTGATAAGAACCTCAAAGTGAAAGGTTCTTTGTCAAAACGTATTGTGGGACTTATGCTAAATCATCCCATGGAACATGGAAATGATATGGGTTTCCAAGTAAAATCAGACACTGTTGGGAATATAGTCCATGGAGAACAGGGTTGATTTGTAGTGTTGGGTTTGAACCTCAAGGGGGATTCCTATGTATCCCATATTGAAAGGGAATCAAATCCCATATAGATCGATAAGTCTCATAAGAGAGTATAGTTTTTTGAGAGAAATGAGTTTGGGCTTACATCTTGGAAAGGATGCATTGATGATTTGGGGTTTAATTTGGGGACAATTACTAAAGAGGATGCCCATATTAAAGGAATTGGGGTTGGATTCTTGAAGAGGATGTCCCATGATCTCGGACCATGAAAAAGGCTTACTACATATCTTGGTTTGAACTCGAATCAGAGTTCTCGTAGTTCATTATACCATGGGTGTTTTTGAACATGCTGTAACCCTGAAAAATCTCTAAACCCTCATGAGTCATGATCAATGTAAGAGACCATCAGAAGTCAAAAATTAATCAAAGTCACTCACATTTTCAAATCATTCATCCTCCATAGATTGAAGAGGGCGTGTCAACCATGGAAGTGGGTGAGGCCACTCGGGAAGAGGGAGAGGTTACATACCTTCCCTCTGTTCTCTTTGAAATAGAAAAGGGTACAAATGGATGGAAGAAAGAATGAAAATTGGGGGATTACACCAAGATGGATACCCATGGTGAAAAATCACAAGGGGAGATAGAAAGGGTAACAAAATTTATTTTTCCCATGGTGTCTAAACCCTTGTAGTTTAGTGCCGCTTAATAGGACACATAATAACTTTTTAAGGTCATTTGATAAGGACCTCCAAGCAAAAGGTGCTTGGTCAAAACATAGTGTGGGTCTTATGCTAAAGAAACCCAACGAACATGGAAAGGATATGCGTTTCCATGTTAAATCAAACCCTGTTGGCAATATAGACCAAGGAGAAAGGGGTTGATTTGAAGTGTTGGGTTTGAACCTCAAGGAGGCTTCCAACGTATCCCATATGAAAATGTAATCAAAGCCCACATAGTTTGATAAGTCTCATAATACAGTATAGTCCTTTGAGAGAAATGAGTTTGGCCTTACTTCCTAAAAAGGATGCCTTGAGGATTTGGGGTTTAATTTGGGGATTATTCCTAATGGGAATGCCCTGATTAAAGGATGTTGGGTTGTATTCCTAAAGAGGATGTCTAGTGAGCTTGGGCCCTGAAAAGGGATTCTTAAGTATCCTGGTTTGTACAAGAATATGGGTTCTTATAGATCATGATACAATGGGTGTTTGTGGACCTGTAGTAACCATGAAAAATCTTTATGCCTATGTGATTCATGCTCAGTTTGAGAAACAAGAGGATGTCAAAAATTCAATGAAGGAACTCACATTTTCAAATATTTCATCTTCCACTGATGGAAGAGGGAACATCAACCGTGGAAGAGGGAGAGGTGACCCGAGAAGAGGGGGAGGTGACAAGCCTTCCCTTTGTTCTCTTTACATTGGACAAGGGAACTAATGGAAGGTAGAAAGAATGATTATTGGGGGAATACACCAAGGTGGATGCCCATGGTAACAAAGCGCAATGAGGGTGGCATAGGGTAACAAAATTCCATGTGCACATCACCCTTTGATCATTGGCATCGAAGAAGAGTGGAGGAGAAATGATGCCATATCCTGTAAGAAAAGATATGGGATTATGCCAAGATGGTAGCCCTAAAATTGGTCCTGGTAGGTAGGGGAGATTTATTCTATTCTTTTGCAGAAAATTAAGTGTGAACTGTACCTTCCCTACCAGAGAACCGAGGTTCCGAGTCATCCCTTCATGAAGGGAGAGGCCATGACCCTACCTTCCTCCAAACAGGGAACTAATTATCACAGTTTTTGGGAGAAAGTTCCATGTGTCTCTGGATATACAAACCCACAAACAATCAATGAATCTACCCCCACTGTAAAATAAATTTTGAAAACCGATGACTGTAGAAATACAAACCCAGATTGGAGACATGCTAATGTGCCTTGCCCAAAATTTAGACAAGTCAAGAGGTTTTGTTAAAGGATTAAACATAGTTCCTTTCCGATAAGAGAACCATGAAAAATGATACCCCGGCATGAATGGGTTTTTAAAAAGGTTACTTGAGTAGGTCGTGTAGGTCACATGCTCAAGTATTCCATGTAGGTGCCCTGCGTTGATGTACCGTGTTCGCAAACCTCGCAGGTATTGCCTGAAGGTATGCCGCTCAGGAATGAATGATGAATGAATAATGTGTTTTAAATAGGAGTACCAAACATATGTAAAATTTGTAAAAATACTTTCACAACATGATTATCCCATTTAATTATCACTTCTATCAAGGTTTAGAGAGCTACCTGAGGCAATTCAAGAGATCTAGTCAAAACAGCTATGCATTGGGAGCTTCAAAGAGTCTTTAATGTTTTGTCAATATTGAAATCGGGAGACCAGGGGCCCTATTTATAGGCACATATGGGGCCTGGTCGAAGAGATGTTGCTCGACTAGCTCCTTCGAGTGGCTCTACCATGCAGGTACTCCGCGTAGGGGTATAAAAAATATTCTGGCACAGAACTCTACCACAGAGGTATGTCATGTAGCTCCTCCACGGAGGTCTATCGCGTAGCTCCACCATGTAGGCCTGTGAATTTAATCTATCATGATTCTCTTTTGGATTATTATTTATTTTCCTTTGACCTCTTAGAATCTGGTTTTATGATTTTAAATATCTTTGGTTTTCTTCATAGTCTTTTTTCTAATGTGGTGTCAACAGAGACATTAAAACATGATTATCAATGAATGATGCAACTAAATATGTTTTACGAGATGTGATTTATAAGATAAATGGATTATTTGAGATATTCATAAAATTACTTGAGGATTAAAAAATCATGTATAAAGAAACACACACTTCCACAAGAAGAATATTCCAAAATAATAAATCACGGTTGAGAAGGAAGATATGAAGGACATGAGAAAATTTGGAAATCTTCAACAATTATATTTACCTAAATCAATTTGATGATTGTACATGATTGAACATGAAAGAGATTCACATGTTCACAAATTATAGAGAACAAACATAGATAAATATTAAGTGAAAATTAATATTTTATTTCAATTCAATTTATATCTCTATTTTATTCATCTTTGATGATCACTCTCACTGAATATCCTACTCATGCTTCTACCCTTGCTCCCCACTAGAGGTGTTAGTCGAAGTACCAAAATGTATTCATGAGTAATGGTCCCCCTTATAATATATCTACATGATGAATATATATTTTTAGGGAATATGAAATTCCCTTATAGCCATTGGTCTAGGTGGTATCTCATGATTAGATTTTAACTTCCACCTTAATTATTTTCGATTAGTTGTAGCTAAACTCTTGTAACAGAATGGGCACTTAAACATGGGTTTTGATTTGACACATGTAATAATGAACCTATAATATTCTCTAAAAAATTTCATTCTTCTTATTACATCGTAAAAAATTTCAAAATATAGGAAAAATATATGGTAAGCTCTCATTATCATCTCGATATCCAATAATGATGACCTTTTTAAATAAAATGGTTGGAGCGTTCTTGAGTTTATTTTTCACTTAACTAGGTGTTTGAGTACTCATATAAACTCATCTGATACTTGTCCATAGTTTTCAATGTTTATAACTAGCTTCATCAATAAGGATTGGACAATTATATGCAAGAAATTCTCATTTTAATAATATTTCAGTTCATCGATCATCATTGGATATGTTCAGCAGTGCCTGACCAACTTTCATCCTCATGAACAATCTATAGTACAAATGAGAAACTTAAACAGGTGATCCCTGAAGTCCCATTTTATTCTCATTAATGAACATGTGACATTATTTTCTCATGGAAATTATTTCAAGATCCTTTTGTGCATCCATATTCCCACTTCACTAATACTAAACATTTTTTGTCCATCATTAGGGGTTTAACGACATTAGCTAAAAGACCTGTTAAAGACCCCATTTTCCATGATAGAAAAATTACTATTACAGTGGTCCTTTAACTAATATTTTTTAATTTAGTTGAAGGGTGTCTTTAAAATTTATAAAAATGAACTTTTAAAGGGGTCCCTTTATTATCGATTGTAAAAAACAATCATAAAGGCCCACCCATTTACAGTACTAGTAAAAAAGTGATGATAAGTTCTATATTCCATAAAAAATATATTTCATTAAAAAATATCATAATATATAAATATATTAATATATATATTAATTTAATATATATATATATAAATATGTTTTAGATAAGCCTAAATGGGCATTCACACTTAATATAAAATATATTTATTGAAATATATTATAAAATAATTATAAAATATAATTATTTATTAATTAGATAACTAATTTAAAGTAATGGTCATTTAATAACCATTGAATGAAATTAAAATAAAATAAATTAATGAATGGTCCAAGATAATTTGAAAACATGACTTAGACATCAAGTCAACACAACTTCTGATCTTGTGTCATTTTGGGAACTACCATATATCAAATCACATCATTCAATGATCTCTATGCACTAGTGACCTGGAGGAACTTTTGGTCACATTATTTTGGCCAAATTAGTCCCAGAAGTCCACAAAAACTTTATTTTTAGTCGGGGAATGAAAATATTTTCACATTTGATGGAATTTCCACGTCATTTAAGGGGGTCTTATTTTCTATTTTTATGGGTATTGAATTTATTCCTAGTTCTTACACTCATAGTGATTGTATGTTTTTTTTATCATTTTTCAAAATGTAATTTTTTTTATAAACAAAAAGTGCATATTTTATTTTATTTTCATATAATAAATCACATATATAAAAATGTATATCAACATATTTATATATAAATTTATTTATATATATATATAAAACAAATATCTGTTATTAATTTTTTTTAATGTCAAAATTTTATCTATTTCATTTAACTTGTAAAAGCGCAGTAATATGTATTTATATACTTAAATAGGTAATATTTATATATATAAATGTATATGTCAACAAAAAATATGAATATATATATTCTAATATATGTAAATAAATACATATTCTAAAAAAATATCTAAAATAATATCTAACCATTTTTACGTAATATATATATATAGTTTTTATATACATATTTGTGTGTATTAATAAATGGATATAAATGTAAATTACCTTTTAGTATAAGTAAATGAATATATTATTTAAAAAATTAAAATAAATATTAGAATATATATCACCCACACAAACATATATTTTTTAAAGATATTTAAAAAATTATATTTATATATGATTAAAAATATATATGTTAATATAAATATATATACAAAAATAACATTAAATAAAAACAAAACAACACGGTGTAGTGGTAAAGGAATTAAATCATCGAAGGAGAGGCACAAGGATCAAATCCATCTGTGTGCTGGAAGATGGAAATTTTAAAATTGTTATTAAAGGGGTGGTGGCCTGAAAATCACTAACAAAGGATGGGTGGAGTATAATGACATTGCCTTAAACCAGAACATAATCTTGAGTTAAGTCAAGAACATTACATTCTTTCACATTGAGGATATTTTCTGGTTTTTAGCGGTAGATAATTCGGTCATACTTAATTCATACTAACTAAAATATTGTAACATAGACCATTCTACTCAATAATTGTTTTTCTCAGAAAACAAAATCTTTTATAAGGAAACATTGTACCTTTTTTTGTTCAATAATTATAATTTTTTCCTTGAACACATTCGTCTCTATATTCTCCCTTAAAAATTGTAAAAAAATTAACACTTGGGATAGACATAATAAACTCTTTAATGGATACTAAAATAAGTAAAATTGTTTGTCTTGTGAAAAATTAAAACCCATGTATTATTTATTATAATGTAATAATTTTCATCTTTATGAATTAGTTAATACATTCCTTTAAAAGAAACCTCATTTCATACCCATTTTATATTAAAAATATTTCAATAAATCCCAAAGAAAGATTAGATGACACCTAAAATTATCTTGGAAAATAATTTTATCTAAATAGAATAACCATGTGGTCGAATTCTATATATTTCACTCATAAAAAATCGGATAACCATATTGTTAACTACCATACCCAATTAATTTGATGTTATAACATAACTACCCATCATTTGATTATCATTTAACCTCCAATAAAATGTTTATATAACATTATATAATCATAACACATTAAATATTTCAATTTCCGTCATTTCACTCTTAAAATTTCATTTTAAATCACATGAAATCATTTCTATATATTGAAATAATAAATCCACAAAAAAAAATCAATACCAAATTACATAGAAAATGGATAAAGGGGATTATTTTATTTTTAAAACATTAAGTCCTGTAGAGGAAGCCAAATATAAAATAATTGTCACATCAGTGTAGATGTCATTATCATATAATATGTTTAAAAACATTCCTTTTATCATTTGTAATGAATGTAAAATTATTTCTATATAAAAAATAGAAATATTAATTTTTTAAAAACTATGAATTAAATTAAAAGTAAAATGATTTGTTGAAACACCTCATAAAATATGGTGGGGGTATAACATCAAAACATGGCTCCATGAAAGGAGATTAAGGTGATTTCCCTTAACTCGGGTATGATTCATCATGTATGTTCTTTATATTCCTATATAATAAACATTAATTAATTATTGAGTTTCATGTGATCCTTTTTCAATTATATCATTTCTTTTATATAACTAATTTATATGTTATATAAATTACCTAATTATTTAAGTTCATGTCATACATTTGGATAATATTTGGTAAAAATGGGAAAATGAATTTACTATGATGTCTATAATGAAAAGTGGTCATTTTTCCATCATATCCATAATAATAAAAAAGAAAAAAGAATATATTTTATAAATAAATTATAATTTTAAATATTGTGATTAAAAAGGATATTAAAAATGAATTGGGTTACAATCATTGAGGTGGTATGTCATGCATAAGCATTAGTAACGTTTTGATTTTTCATTGGTTTTTATTAAAAGAAGTTAATTATTATTTTAAAATTTTATAATGATAATAATATAATTTATATAATATAAACATTTAAATATACTTATATGTATAATATATTTCATGTAGTGAATAAAAATGAATCACATAGCGTTACAGAAATGATAGTTCACACATACGCCCGAATGACATTATTATTATTATGTGCATGGAATGTAATAAAGTAATTAATATATTATTCCATTATATTTATAAAGTTGTCTTTTAAATAATATATATACATATATATAAAAATTAATTCAATTATTATCACTAGGCTTGAGATATGGTGTTGGAAAATGAATATATCAGTTCGTGGAGATGATAGTTCACAAGTACGCATGAATTATTAATTATCATACCATTTTATGGATGTGGAGATGGATTTAGCTGATGATATTTACATAATATCATAAAAATATATTAATTATATTTTTTTATTATTTCATCATGGCTGAAGAATAATAGTGGATGAAAAAAAATAGAAAAACGTAAATAAAAATTATACCTCTTCTTTGGGTGATTTTCTATGATTAACCCCTTAACAATTATAAGGAGGTTGTTATTCCTAAACTAATCCCACTAGAATATGGGGAGGTATTATATAAATTTATTTAGATAGATATTGGTATAACCAAATTGTTTTTGGATTGTAATGAAGTGATATGATGTATTATCCTTTTATAAGAGAGGGGCGGTGGACACATAGAATTCCTTAAAGTATTAAATTAATATAAATTTCTTTTCAATTCAGAGTGGAAAAAATTGAATTATTTTACATACAGGATGGCTATGGGTCTGAATAATTTCATCCGATGAAAATTATAATGGTTTTGATTATTAATATTTTCCCCATATCTTTTTCTCCACCCTTAATTTACCCTTTTAACTATAATTGTATTACCAATTAATTTACACTTTGATGGTTAATGCAATTATATAACATTGAAACCGAACAATAAATGAGTAATATACAAAACTATAGGACATATAACAATTATATTGATGAATATTATATTTTTGAAAATTTTATATCATTTAATAGAATATATTATATTTTAAAATCCCATTAATGTCAATTTTGACACAATTCATTTCATTATTTTCTAAAAATATTATAAAAATATTTTATATTTGAACTAAATAATTTAACACATTAATAAAATGTTAAATATATATATGAAATTAATGTATGAAATTATTTATATCATATTTTATATATTTTTATATTTTTAATAACATTTATTTGATATTTCCCTTAATTAAACCATTATTGTATCAACATTGTCAAGCCCTTTAATTTTATTATATCTTACCTAAAAATTAAAAATAAAAATTTCATCATAAATATAAATATTTTATCATTAAAATAAGTATTTATTGTCAAATTTATCTTATATTTTACGTCATATTAAAAAAATTCTTCTCTTTAAAAAAATAATGTGACAAAATTGACTTTTCATTGAATAAAATACTATAAAAGTCTTAAATTCATTAAAGAAAATCCAAGAGCTCAAAATATCAGACCAAAGAATATTTTTGTAAAAAATAACCCATCCAATGATATTTGGACAACTATTAGGTTATTTTATAAAATTTTATATTATTATTTTTCTCCTTAATTACCTGATTTACCCACAACCATGGTAATAAAAATAATTATTAATGATAGTGTTGATATTGTAAAGAAATGATATCGGAATATTTATTAAACTTTGATCATATTATTCAAAATATGGAAACAATTTTTCAAAAATCGAAACAGAAAAGTGAATGGAATTATTTAAAATTTAATCAAGATGGAGTATTGAGAAAACTGGTCTTTGAGGTAAAAATGTTCAAAAGTTGACTACGTTTTTATTTCTGATTTCATTGTGAAATTGATTACAATGAACTAAATTGGGTTAAATGATAATAAAATTTATTTAATTATAGTTTGATCTGAATTAAAATATAATTTAAATATAGAGATAAAATGGACAAAATAGAGGTATTGAACAAATATTTTGTATTATTCACTCTTCATCAAAATATGAAAGATCTCTGAAAAACAAAAACAAATTACCCAATTTAAATTTGGATTTTTATCATTAACATATTAGTTTTAATATTTTTTATAAAAAAATTTTAATGTTTCAAAAATATTATTTAGAATGGTTTCTCTATCATGAGATGGAAAAACTACCTTTAAAAATATTACAGATTTTTATGCTTAAAATTGGATTTATTCTTATTTTAAGACTATTAAATTTATTTGATGAATGTAAAATAATTATGAAACATTGGTAGGAATAAAATATTCAGTTCTCTTCATTCTCACTAATACAATTACTAGGAGATAATTACCACTTAAAATAATAATATTAACAACATATTATTTTTCTGGTATAACATAGCCTTGCGTGCAATGTATGATTTCAGAGAAACCCACTATTGTTTTTTGGGAAAACACTCATAAATTGCTTCCCCATTAAGGTAAAATTTATATCTAATTAATAAATGTTAAAAAATATGAAAATTGTTTATTCTTTAATTACATTGGATGTTACATCCTTCCCCGTTTTGAAAATTATGTCCTCGCAATTTTAATCACTTATCAAATAAGTGGATGTATTTTTAAATCATATAATTTAAATTTATCACGTTACCTATAAATTCTTATGGTGTTTCCATTAAAACATTAACTTAATGAATCCCTTTATTTTTTAACACTTTCTCTTTTCAGAAAATAAAACATAAATTGTTATTCCTCGTAAGAGAGATTCTCTTCCCGCGAAACTATAACGAGGCTCAAAACCTGAGATTAATCCATCATGAAAATTATTTAAATTGAAACATGAAGAACATTATGTAGCTAGGTTAAAAATAAAGGTAAATACACTAGAAAAATGATTCAACCATCTCTAGGATCTCATAGGGTCCAATTATCCATGGACTCCTATTCCTCTTTCTTACGAAAACGTGTCACTATTTTACAAGGAGAAACTTTGAGAATGATATTACCACCAAACATGAAACAAATATCCTTACAATACTGATCCATATATCTTTTCTACCTACTCTGAGATATCCATATGTGTATCTTAATCAACTAAAATTTATATATCATCTCCTCTACAAACTCTGGTCTAATCAAATTCTTTTTTCTTACATCATGCCAAAAAGTCGGTGTCTAACACCACTTTCTTTATACTGATTCAAATGGTGCCATATGTATACATTAATGAAAAATATTTATAAGAAAACTCAACCAATAAAATATTTTTATCCCAAATTCCCCTGAAATTCATTGAAAAATCATGTATCACATCCTCCATCTTTCGAATTGTTCATTCGGACTGCCTATTGGATTGAGAATGAAAAGTTTTACTGAAATTTAAGTTAGTACCCAATGACTTAAAAAGGCCTTCACTAAAGTTATAAGTGAACTAGAGATCGCAATCAGGTACAATGGGGAGAATAAATAAATTTAACCTGAATATATCATTATGATATAACTCATAATTTTTTCTAGTGATAGAGTGTATCGAGTCAGAGGAAAATGTGAAGATTTAGTCCGTCGATCAATAATAACCAAGATCACATTATTACTATGAGAATTATTTTGGAATCCCACTACAAAACCTGTTGATATATTTTCTATTTACCACTTTTTCACTGGAAAAATATGATGTATCCCTTTCAACAACTATTAGTATTCTTTAACCTAATTATAAGTCAAACCCATCATGGAAAATTCTACAATATCTCTTTTCATCCATCACACTAGCAATACATTTGAAGGCCTCTATACATCTTACTGTTTCTCAGATGAATTGAAAATTGAGAACTATGATATTAACTTTACAACTCTTTTTCAACTATGAATCACAAGGAACACATAATCTCTTCTCAAATATAAAAATACAATATATATCAATCTTACTTTTGGGAAACTTACCCTTTTTAACTATAAATACCTTTTTATTTTAAACAAGTTTTCCCTTTTATACTTTTTTAGTTGTGTCTATTAGTGATGATTACACTAGAAACTAAAAAAATAGAGTGATTTCCAACAAAAATAACATTCAAGTCAATATTTATTAAATCATTGACTAAATGGTCACGTTCCCAATGCAACATGGTTAAAGTAGCATTAATTTTTTAACTCAAAGAATCAACCACTTTATTTTATTTTCTAGGATGTTAATGAATCATGTAATAAAAATCCTTTTTTATTTCAATCTATGGTTTTTTGTTCATGCCCAATTATTTTGGAGTGAATATATTCTTCGAAATTTTCTGATCAATATTTATTTCACACTTTAATACATACAAATGGTTCAATGTGGTTTTAAATTAAAAAATAGGGGAAGAAATTTTCAAATCATGTTTAGGGTAATTTAACTCATGGGGTTTCAACTAATGTAAAGCATAAGAAATTTCCTAATCATTATTTATTATGAAACAACCAATTCCTTTCAATATAGAAACACTTTATATAAGCAACTTAACATTTATATAAGGTAGATAAAAAATTAAAGCATATACCAATCTTATTTCTAATTCCGGAAAAAAAACCTCACCTTATTTTTTCCAAATGAACATAAATCCCTTATATTTTAACATATAAATTGGGATAGATAATTGAAAAAAGATTCCAAAAAACCATCAATAATATCATAATAATCCAAACAAACTATGAATCTCTATCACATTGGTCAGTCTTGGACACTATTAAAAAACATTTATTTTAGACGGGTCAACATTTATAATAACTTTAGAAACAATATTTGCATGGAATGAAAATTTTTGTAACCAAGATTCACTCTTTCTAAAGCTTCCATAAGTTTTCTTTTCTTTTGATGTTTTCAAAATAATACAAATGTTCATTTCATTTTCCTCATGTATTTTAGAAATACTGGTATATCATCTATAAACAAAACCAAAAACTGATCCAAAAACTAATGAAATATTCCATTAAAAGATTCATAAATACATTAGGTGCACTAGATAAGCCAAAGGGAATAACTACAAACTCATAATTCCCATATCTCGTCTAGAACTCTCTCTTTTGAATGTCACCCTCCTTCACCTTTAGTTGATGGTACTAAGACCTCAAATCATCCTTTGAAAAATATGACTCTCCCTAGTGATGATGGAATATATAATTGACATAGGGAAAAGGATAATTTCTCATACTAGTAATGTTATTCAAGGTTCCATAATCAATACCACGTTTCAGGGAACCATATTTCTTTTTCACAAATAAAACTAGAGCACCCTAAGGTGAACTACTAGTTTGAATGAATAATTCATCATGATATTCTTCAAAATGGTTTTTAAATTCAACTAGTTTGACCAGACTCATTTTATAAGGGGGTTAAAATAGGACTTTCATTAAGAAAAAATATATAGTAAATTAAATTCCATGATTATGAAAAATATGATACAATTCATCTAGAAAAACATCCATTAATTCATTCACTACTTAGATTTCATTGATTAGAACAAATTCGTAATTTCCAATAATATGAGATATATAAAATCCACAACCATTTTTAATCAATCTCTATGATTCTTTTTATGTTATCAAATTTATTACTTTTTTTAATAAAACTTTCTTGGATTGAAAATCTATTTTCATGAAATAAATTTTTATCCAATCCATACCAAAAATGATATCAAACTCAACTATAAGAAGTTAAAAATATTTCTAGGAAATACCATCCCACCAATAAAAATGTTAATATGTCTATAAATATTGTTTTCATTAATACTTCCACTTGATGTTTATACCAAAATATTTTTTTCACATTCATGAGGTGATATTTCCAATTTAATTGCTAATATCTAAAAAACGAATGAATGTGAAGATATTGAGTCAAACATAATATTTTAAGAGTTTGAAAAAACCTATAACATAATTATAACCACTTCATTTGATATCCCACCACCAACAGTAATAGAAAAAATTCCACACCCTTTTTCTTTTGATCTTTCTAGTTTCCACCCTACATATTTTTCTTTGGACACACATTGATATAATGACCTAACTCGTTGCAACTAAAACATCATACCAATCATTTCATTCTTCATTATCTCCATTATAGTCATGATAAATATGAAAAATATTACCACATCGAAAAAACTTCACAAAGTTTTAAATATATCAACAAATAATCTTTCTACTACACATTTTACAAGATGAAATTTTGTTTTCTTACCACCAAACATCATTGATGAATGATTTCTCATTACCTTCCTACTGGACCTCTATTTTTCTTACTCTCATGGGACACAAGATCATTAGAAAACTCAATTTAACCCATATTATCACATGAAACATGATTCCTATAACTTCTAAACTCATGAGAAGTTGATACTCTTTGATATCTTATCATCAGCCCTGAGTAAAACTAATTTATCTTACTATCGCTATCTTTGGAAATATTTGGGTCATACCTAACCAAATGGGTGATATTTCCATCATATATAGCCACTAAATATTATGCCTTTTTTCTCAGTTATAATATTTTTTTATAACCTAATTCAATGATCCATAGGAAACTAATTCTCAAGGATGATATTCTTAAATTCATCCCTTTACATGGCATAAATCTTATCACTTCCTCAGATATTTTAAACCATTAACCTCCATTGATCAGATTCACCTTCAAAAATATAAATTGGAAGGATTATCATTTCTTCTCTAAACAACTCATGGTATCAAATATCTATTCAGGGGATTTTATCCAACCTTCATCTATAAATGGGTCATATCATCCTATTAATGATAGGGGATGTTTTCTCATAAAATGATCCACTCTAATCATGTTAGTTTGGGGTAGATCTAGTTTCCCCCTTTCATGGACACTGTAATTATTTATCACATAATTCAACTAAGCCATAACTGCAACAAAACTACTCAATTCCAATTCTGACCATCTGAAGATGCAGGTTTAGAAGGATAGTTTCTTCTATGTTCCTTCCTACTGCTAATTACATTATCCCCTATGGAAAACCATTATAAACAAACATAGTTTAGATAAATAAACATGATAACCGTCAAATGATATATCATTTTAACTTATCCAAAAGGAAAAATATTTCAATGTTAAGTTATTAGTATTACCCTATCCTCTAATGTTATCTAAACTGACCTTTAATAACAACTATAAGGAGAAGACCATAAAACATTACGTAATATTGAGTTAAGTCAAAATAATTACATTATTTCACATTGATCATATTTTCATGTTATATATGTTATATAATTATGCCATAATTCATACATAAAAACTCAAATATTGCAATGTAAACACTTCTACTCCTAATCCATTTTTTTCACAAAACAAAAACATTTAAAATGAGACAAGGTTTCTTTTCATGTTCAATCATCATAATTTTTTCCTTAATCTCATCCTTGTCTCAATTAAACCATAAATACTATGAAAAATAGTTTAAAATATACAATGAGAATAAAAATCTTATTATAGTATAAAAAATAAGGAAATCTTTTATTCTAATGGAAACATGACAACTGATGTAAACCATATCATAATGTAATACTTTTCACCCTTAAGAAGTAGTAAATAATTTCTATTGAAATTAAACTCATTTCATACCTGTATTGTAAAAACAATATTACCATAAATCTAATTGAAATCATAAATAACACCCAAATTTTAGTTTGGACATAATTATACATAAATGGTATGACCATGTGGTCGAATTCCATACATGTCACTCTTATTAAAAGGAATAACCATATGATCAATTTCCATACCCAATTAACTGGAGGTTATATGTTACCACCCATACTAGATTTATCACCTAAACACCTATCCATGGTTTATTATTTAACCAATCATAAAATTTTCAATTAACATTATATAATCATAATTCATAAATGATTTCAATTTTCAGCATTTCACTATTAGAATTTCATTTTCAATCACAAGAAATCATTTAATGTAATTGATATAATCAATAAAATTTCAAAACCATTTTCAATACCAAAATACCCAAAAATAGGAAAATGGGTTTCTATTCCTTTTAATAATATGAATTCTTGTAAAGGAATCAAAATAATACATAATTTCCACGATGTTATAGAATTTGTTGTCACCATATATGTTCAAAAACATTACTTTTTCGTTTGTAAATAATATGAAACTCTCGGTATATAAAAAATAAAAACATTAATTTTTTGAAAAACTTTTAATGAAATTAAAATTCAATTGGGTTTTTTATGCCTCTCATAAAATAATGTGATGTATAACATCAAAATATGCCTCCATGAAAATAGATTGACATGAAGTCCCTTACCTTGAGTTTGATTCATCACATATGTTATTTATATTATGAAATAATAAAAATAGGTTCATTATTTATTTTCTTTGATAATCTTTTTATATATTAATATTCATTTTATATCACTTATTATAATTTTATAACAATTACATAACTATTTTAGTTAACGGTGGATTTTTTTATGAAATTTGGTGCATGGGTCAAAATGACTTTGGTATGATGTCTATATCAAAAAGTGATCATTATTACATCATATCCATAATAATATTAATTACATAATAACCACATTTATAAATAAATTATACTTTTAAATTCTTTCATTGAATATGAATATGGAAAATGAACAAATTTACATTCCTGGAGACGGTAAGTCGTACATCTGTATGAGTAACCTTTCCATATATCAATGGTCATTATGTAAAGAAAGTAATTATTTTTTTCTCTTTACAAAATTATTATAATATCATTAATAACATATTTAACATTTAAATATAATTATATTTAAAATACATGTTATGTGGTAATAAAAAACACATCACAAGGCTTTGTAGAGGTCATAGTTCGAACATACGCACGATCAAATTTATACTTTTTATGTGAATTGAACGTAAGAAATTAATTGATATATTATTCTATAATAGTGATAAATATTTCATTAATATCATATATTAACATTAATATCCCCATTATAACCATTCCTAATAGACGTTAATGGAAAATGAATATATCGGTTCTTGGAGGTGATAGATTAAACGTACAACCGAATGATTTCTTTTTTCACATTTGATAGAAGTTTATATGGATATAGGTGATAATATTAACATAATATAATATCAGTATATTTAGGATACTTTAGTTATTATTTCATCATATGTTAACAATATTTTAAGGATGTGGAAGAATTAATAAAATAGAAACAGTTGTATAAAAATGATACATATTCTTCTAGAAATCTCCTTTGAATAACACCTTAACATTTCTAAGGAGGGTGTTATTCCAAAACTAAGGCCTCTATAATATGTGTAGGGGTCCATTGAAGTTATTTTGGTAGATATTTTTCAACCAAATTTTGTTTTCATGTCTGAATAAATGAGAATAAATCATTCCCTTTTATTTGAGAGGGGGCCACTCTCAGAATTCCTCAAAATGTAAAATTATTATAAGTTAATTTTTCATTTTAAATGGAAAAAATAGATTTATCCCTAATATATGATGAATATGGGTCCAAATCCATTCAATCAATGAAAATTATATAAGTTTTTATTATTATTTTTTGACCATACGTTTTTTTACCCATATTTTACCATTTTAACACCTGTTGTATTACCATTTAATTTACAGTTTGAGGGTGAATATAATTATATAACATTAAAACGACCAATAAATAATTTATTTATGAATTTTTTGGAATTATACATTTTTATTTCCCAAATATAATTTTTTTATAAAAATTATACCATTTTCTAAATTATGTTTTATAAATAGCATTAGTGATAATTTTAACTCTATTCATTTTTTTACTTAATAAAAATATCATTAAAATTTTATATAATCTAAAAAAATATTTTAATACACCACAAAAATTTAAAATTCATCCATAAAATTATTTTATGACATTAATTATATCTAATTTTCTTTATTTCAATATTTTTAATAACATTTATTTGATATTTATTCTAATTGAAGCATTACTACAACATCATTGCGCAAGATTTTTATTTAATTATTTCATACCTAAAAACTAATAATAAAATTATCAAGATTATGTAAAATATTTTAGATTCAATTACTCTTTATAGTCAAATTTATCATCTGTGTTACCTTATATAAAAAATTGTTTCATTTGTTTAAAAAAGTGTGACAAAATTGACTTCTCTTTGAATAAAACACTATATTTTTTTTAAAGACATCCATGTAGCTCCAAAAGCTCAAAAAATCATTAAAATTATGATATTTGTATAAGATAACCCATAAAATAAAATTCATACAAGTTTTAGTGTAATTTTATAATATTTTATAATATTATTTTTACCCTTAATTACTCGATTTTCCCTTAAATGTAGAAATAAATATAATTACTGAAGTTAATATTCATATTCTCAGAAAATGAAACAGTCCTGTTTTTAAATATGGAACTTTTTATTCCTAATATGGAATCCATTTTTTAGTATTCAAAATACAAGTGTTAAAAATTAATTAAAAAATAATCCTATTGACATATTTAGAAAATAGTATTTTCAAGTAAAAACGATCAAATGTTCACAATTCTTTTATATCCAATTTCAATGTAAAATTGATTCTAATGAATTGAATTCAATTAAATGAAAAAAAAATCAGTTAATTATAAATTAAAACCAATTAAAAACATCATATAACTATATAAATAATATTTAAGGAAAATAAGTTTTGAACTAATATTATAGTATTATTTATTTTTCATCAAAATGGGAATGTTCTTAGGAAAATGTCAAAAATTTACTCAAAAGTAAATTTTGATCTTTAAATTTTAAAAATTAATTTTAATTTCTCATATAAAAATTAAGAAAGTTTCGAAAATTATATTTGAAATTGGTTCTCTATCAAAAGGTGGTAAAACTACCTTTTAAAAATATTACATAATTTTTTGCTTAAAACAAGATTGATTCTGATTTTAAGACTATAAAATTTACTAGAAGAATGTAAAAATATTTTATGAACATGTGTAAAAATAAAATATTTAGTTCTATCCAATGTCGTCAATAAAAAGTCTAGGATATTAGTACAAGAAAAAATAATAATATTAAAAATATGTTTTTTTGATATTTCTCATTCTTGTGTGACACATAAGATTTTAGAGAAACTGATTGTCATGTGTTGGGTAAATTATTGGGAATAACATCCCATTTAAGTTATAATTACTATTTAATTAAAAAAATATTAATAAATATGAAAAAATATTTTTCTATAATTACCAGTGATATTACTTGGAGCGCCATTAAAGGGGTTGTAGAAGTGATGACAATCGGTCCGGGTCATAGTGGTCTAAATAATATAATTTTACCCCAATTAAATGTGAAAAATAATGATTATTAAAGGCACCCTTTAATGATACTAATAAAAACTGTTGATAAAGGTATCCTTTTATAGTTCCATAAACATTGTTACAGGTGGAATTTAACATCTCATTTTTTGCACTATTAACATACCACTTCAAAAGATGTTTTTATAAGCAATTTTAAAGCTTGACCTTTAACATCACTTTTGTAGGCAGAGCTTTATAAGAGATGTCAAAGGCTCTTTTCTAAAACTGCTAAAACTCAGTTTTGTAGTTGTTTCTATAACTATAACATTGATCAACAAGAGTCCTCTCGTCATTAATGATCAAACCTATAAATAGAAATCTTGAAATCACAATCATCAACTTAAATTCATCAATCATTCATGATATTTATTCAATGAATCAACGTAGGTAATCTTATTCAATAGGTCAAGAACACCCCCATAATTTCCATGACTACAAAAATAATCCCCCAAAAATTATACATCAATATATCTACTTAATCAACCCATATTCATTTTGGGAAATCATGATAATAAATCATTGAAAAATTATTATGCTCAACTTAGCCTCAACACCAACTCCAACTACAAATGAATCTCCAAAAAACAAAAACAACTGGGTGGCATCAAGAGGGATTGAAAATATTCAAATTCAATAAATGAGAGTTTAATTATAATTTTTGAGGCCATTACTAAATATTATGACATATTAAATTATGAATGAAACCCCTATGAATAAAATTATTGTGGGTCATTAAACATTTAACATTCTTAAAACATCATTTTTTTCTTCAAACTAATCTTAGATATTAATGAATCAGAAATTGTATGCATGGTATCATTTAGCTTCTAGTTTAATCATGGGTATTATATTCTTCATTAGTTACATTCTTTACTCAGTAATTTAGTCAATATTGATCCCCAAGAATTGATCATGGTAACTATATGAAATTTTACTCTTTAATCGTGAATGTTAACTTGTCTTCTGGGGTTTTCTTGGATCTAAACCACCATGGTAACTTTATATTCAATTGTGGTCACACATTGATCCACTCCCCAAATGATAATCTAAAATACCTTCATGTAGTCCCTTGCTATAAAATATAGTAGGCCTCTCATACAATTATAAAAAACTGTTGTAATAACTAAGGACATACACATAGTAGGTTGACACATTACAAGGGAATGTTCACTTCAAACTCCATTTAAGGTTGGCTGAAAATATATACACAATCAGTTGAGTGAATGTGACTACTACATATAGTAATTCTGAAATTATTGTAATCGTTACTACATGGTCAGTCAACCTACCACATGGTTTATAATTAGAATAGTTGTTGAAAAATTTAAATCACACATTAGTCAAAATGAATGTATTGAAAGTCAGAATTATTGAATCAACATAATTCTATATAAAAAAACTCCAAAAAATATATTTAAAATTAAAAACATTAATAAATTATAGAAATTAATTCCATGAACCCAATTAATTTGAGATCACTACAAAAATAAATAAAAAAATATATTTACTAGAAAATAGAAATAAAAAATTATTAAAATTTAATTCTTAAATAATTTTAAAATTGTTGAAAATAACATTTTAATTCAATAAAGCCTAAAAATAATGATCATTTCTAAAATATTAAAAAAATTAAAAAAATTAGTGAATGTAAAATAATCAATTAATCTCCATTTAAAGAAAACAATTTCATTTAAACTCTAATTCTATTCTCAAAATAGAATTTGAAAAACATACTCATGTTAGGGCCATATAAAATTATGTTCATTCTGTATCCTATCACAGGGATTCACCAAATAAATTATTACTCCTAATATATCTTAGTGGATATCCAGAGTCATCTCATAATTAGTGGGCTTTAGGAGCTTCATTATTCTATAAATTATTCATTTTTCATTTGATAACATAATTTTTAAATTATCATAGATATGTATTTTAAATAATTTTTATAATTAATGGAAAACAAAAGAATAGTCAAATACAAGATGTCTGGGTGAAAGGGGTTAAATTTTGGGTTTTATTATATAGGTTCCTTATAATACACATTGGTACTCATTAAAAAATAAAATCAATATTATTCACCGATTTATCTTCTTAATATAATATTTGAAATGAATATACTCTGGAAGAACCCCTAATGCATATATAGTCTTCCACCTCTTCAAGAAAGAGGAAATGAACACACTAAATCAAAGAATCTACTATCCCCACCCCAAACTCCATCTTATTTTGTTCATCCACCATTCCAAAACATTCCATGGGTAAACTATGTTGACTGAGGGAAATAAGGGATAAATTATTTGATAAATTGGATAATGAAACATATAATCGTAAATATTAATTCACTATTATCTATATTCATCTCAGTAACTCATTGTTGCATCAAGTATAAGAATAAGAAACTATAGAATGAAATATTTAGATTTAGAGTAACTTTAAAATGTTACCTAGGGACCTATCCCTTGGTGTAACTCCCATTAATTATAAATTTAATTATATCACAAATCATAACACATAGATTAAGAAAAACATACAGAAATGAGGAAGAATAGTATCACATAAGAAAATGATAAAAAAATGTGCTGAATTCAAATTCAAATATTAATAATTTCAAAAGATCCAAGATAAAATAGAAATGATATGAATAAATTGAAAAACATTTGAAAATTAATATTTATATCATCAAATTAAAGTCTTTTTACTTCTTCACAAAATTAGTGTCAGACAGTGAGTTATTCAATTATAGGATTGTTTCTATGTGTAAATAATTGAGGTTTGGGATGGATTTAGTTTATATAATTTTCATGAATCATCATGTATTGAATGTTCTCTCTATCATATAGCTCTGTATTAGTTCGAGGGAAATTAGAGAAATTTTTTTTCCATGCATCGTGGATATGGTGGAAATTCTGGGTTCCTTCGAATGATCACATAATGAGTGACATGTGCCATTGGTCTGTGATTTATGAATAGTGGGAGAAATTTTGAATGGCCTAGTTAGATGGATTCAGGTTTATACGCCACTGCTCTTTTGACCTCTGGGGAAAACACCTAGTCTTGATCTAGTTCGGTGAATTTTAATATTATTCCTCAAGTGTTAACTTTTTTGATGTGGATATGGTTGTAAGAGATTTCATTCTTGTGTTTTGAACCTAGTTTCCTCACTAATTGAAGGGTTTGTGGTTTGGATATAGTTGTACATAGAGCTTCTCGATGTTCTATTTGAATAATGCCTCAATAGAATTCTAAGGATCATGTGTAGGCAACTAAATTGAGGGATAGGTCCCCAGAAGATATTTCATTGGAATTCATAATCCATCTTTCTTTAATTTTTTATTTTATGATTTCATCCATGATGTATTCTTGAATAGTAAAAAATTAGTTTTATGTTGTTAGTATTATTTCTCTAATGAGTAGTTCCATTATCCAATCTATGAAATAATATTATACTACCTCTCAAGGCTAACACAGTTTACCAAGATAATTGTTTGGATTAGAAGATGAAAAACATTTGATGTAGCAAACTGTTGAGATAGTGACTGCCTCGCATGAGAGTGTCCATTACCTCTTCATTGTAGCGGATGTGTAACTATATATAAACTTGCAGTTCCTTATTTTCAGTGTTTAAAACCTAATATTAAATATAATATAGGAATTAGTAAATTATTTTTATTCGATTATTGAATGATAAAAATGGTTGATAATGAGAAAATATCTATTAAAACATGGATATGACCCCTTTCACCCTAACACATTTCCTTTTCTGCTTCTTTTAATTTACATTTATAAAATTAATATTCCAAAAATAAATCTTTCTCCATATATAAAAATTAGAAAAAAACTAAATAAATAAGTGATTGTATAGTGAATCCACCACACCCCACAATTTTAGAGACCACCATAGTTTTCAACTAAGAAAAAATTTTAGTAAAATAAAATTTGTCTCATGAGGCCCCATGATACGAATTTCCATCAACATAGTGCTATGAAAATCAAATGGATTATCATCGAAACTAATCAAAAAAAATTAAAGTGAATATATCTTGGTGGTTTAACAGTGTGGTTTATCAATGATTGGGGTCTATGAGCTTCAATTTCCAATCACTTATGTTTTTATTTTCATAATTTGGGAAGCACCAGAAAGTTGGAATTTTTGAATTTTGATTTTATTAATGTAAAAAAATTCCTAATAAAATAGAATAATTCATGGTCAAAGGGGTTATCTCTAGGTTTTATAATATAGGTTCATCATTATCTATATATGTTCTCACTCAATGATCTAATCAATGTAATTCATCAATTATTATTCTTCATACAATTCATGGAACTAAACATGTATGGTAAGAAGTCCTATTGTGCATCCAACCCACCTCTCTAATGTGAAGCGGCAATAAACACACTCAATCAAGTAACCCACTGTCATTTCACCCAAGTCTGTCTTCTTTTATTCACCCCATACCCTTGTATAAACATTTCAATAGGTATATTATGTATACAAAGATGAGGTATTGAGAGTTGATTTTATAATTTGGAAAATGAAACAACTCGTGGGAAATTGTATATGATCATCATCTATCTATTTCATTGTAGTTCATTATTTCATTAAGGATGATAATATGAAATTATAGATTTAGAAATAAGGTTTTAGAGTGAATGTGAAATATCTCTTGGGGTCTTATCCCCTTTGTTAAGACTTCAAAATTATGTACTTAAATAAATCGAACTCACATCACAAAGATTGGTAAAATACAAAGTAACAGAGAAAAATTGAATCGCAAAACACAGTGAATAAAACATAGCTACATTCTAATAAAAATGTTGAAAATTTTATATGAACATTATTAAAAAAAAATTGGATATGAAAACATTGAAAAATGGGGGGTAAGGAATACTTATAGAATCATAGTTTCTTCATCTTCTTTCTTCTCAAAATCAACATCTTGTACATATTTCTTCCCTTATTTTTTAGTTATAACATGTGTAATATTGATGGTTGGGATGAATTTAGTTTTGATAATGTTTGAACGTAATTTTGGATTGGTGATTCTCTATGTCATAAATCACTTTACTAGTTTGAGAATAATTTTAGTAGTACTTTTCCCCTATTTTATGGGTTTTGTGGAAATTATTTGTTACTCTGCACACTCATATGAGGAAATTTACACGCCACTAGTTCGAACATCATGAATAATGGGATAAATTTTTATGGTATTGTCTGATGTGTTTGGGTCAATATGTCATTACTCATTGGAACTTGTAATAAATATGCTAAGGTTTGAACTCAGATGGTGAATTTTAATATTGGACCCTGATTGTTTTCTTTTTTCATATAATGATCATCACAAGACACTACCTTCATGGGTGATGAACTTATTTTCATTACTAGTTAGAGGGTTCATCTTCAGGATAATAATGGAAGTGGATATTCTCAAGATATTATTGAAATGATACCCTGATGGATCACAAATAATATTAGGTCAAGATTTTATATTAGATTCATCTTCAAGGTGGTATGATGCATATCCTCAACTTGGGTTTGGTCGGTAGAGAGATTAATTTTTGGATTTTGAATCCTGCACTGCACTACTCTAGGAAAATAAATTCATTAGGTACATCATTATAGAACCTTGTGTTCATGGGACAATGACTTGACAAGTGGTGTATGAAAATAGCATATTATCCTCAATGGAAAGAATATTTTTATATGAAATAAATTATGGGAAACAAAAAAGTTTTAATTCATTCACACTTCGATCTGTACACTTAGTTTAGGTTCTTTATTCATCATTTATAACTTGATCCCGGTATCACAATGAACTTAGCCATAGTCTCTCATGCATTTTTCTGACTCCCTACATCAAAAGTTGATTGGATATTTATTTGGTAGATTGTTATATTAGTTATGAATCATCTTCAAAATATATTATTCGGGATTTTTTCACAACATTAATTTTATCCAGAAATATATGAAAAATTTTGAAGGATAATTATGCATTGATTAATTCTTTTCACTCCTATTTTACATCCCATGCATAGATCATTATTTATCACACCTATTTATTGGATCAGTTGGCATCTCTATCTTTTTTCATTTCATCCATAGGTGAGGCTTGATACTTTGATGGTGTATGGTCGATAAACTGGGGAGGTTTAATGGTTCTTGGGTGGATAGGGATAGTAGTTATGATACTAGACGTATTGATAAAGTGAAATGTGGGGTGTATGGTTGACCATGTGGTGGAACATCAGGTTTTAGGTTTGAGGTTAGGGTTTGAGGTTAGATAGTGAATTAGAATGTGCGTTCAGTTAACTGACTGTTTGGTGATCTAGCACTAACTTCAGTTTAACATTGTGGTATGTTTTAAGCATAAAATTCATAATAGGTGTAGATACCATGAATATTTAGTGAAAACACTGATTTTTTTTAATGTCTTGTTACATTGAAAATTAAATGTGTGGTCACTTGGAATTCTCAATGTGTAGTCACATTTCTCTTGGTCACTTGTGTGATCGTGAGGAAGCCCACGGGAAAAAACTTGACCCCTTTCATTTTGTTTTATTCTTCAGGACTAGAATAATTAAAAACAAATTTATTATTATTGTTTTTTAAATATATTTCAATGAAATTAATCATTTTAAATCAAATAAAATTTTAGGAAATTAAATTTCAAATTCTTTTTTTAAAACAATTTAATTAAAATATCAAAAATAATTTTTTTTGTATCATAAAAAACCTATTTAAAAATCATACAATAAAAAATTCATAATTTCATATTCATTTATCATTTTCTAAAATTAAATTTATTTATCAAAATTTCACTTTTCTTTATGGAATTCAAAATTCAATAAAAAATTCGATATTAAATTCGTTAAAACTACTAATTTCAAGTTAACCAAATTTTTTGGATATTAATTAATTCGAATTTTTTGAAAAAAATAGAAAAACTTAATTTTAATATATTAAAAAATAATGTCTAAATTTCTCAAAATTTAAAAAAACACAAATTTTCCCCTGATTTACTAGATTTAAGGGCTAATTTTTATGAAAATCAAACAAATTTCTAGAAAATTTCAACTCGCATCACTAACCTAAACATTAACTATTCCATGCTTGGTAAATACCTTGAATTTCATTATTTGTGAAGAAAAAATCAATGGCACCATTTAATTTTGAATATAAAAAAAGAATTAAAGGAATAGATCATTGTGGAAATAAAATTATAATAATTGGAAAATCCATTTATCACTATATCCATTGATTCTTAAGCTGAAGTTATTTTTTAATTTCATTGATACAACTCCAATGTTTTTGCTATAAGATAATTTCCCCCTTTTCATCTAGGTTCATTATTCCACTGACCTAATTGAATTAATTTTTAACCATAGGGCTCATTATTTTTTTTCAATTTTTTCTATCCAATAATGTGTGAAGCACTACTCAGTGTCAATTATTGTATATATTAAAATTTATTTACTCATTCACCTGGTGCCTAATGTCTCATATATTCAATATAAGATCCCAATTTCCAATTACCCGATAATTTCAAATAAATTATAACAATTTAATTTGAGTTGGATCCTTGAGTTCTTATTTTATAAATAGGGTAATTTTTCTTATATTATGTTGAAAATATCAATTTCCTCATGATAAATTTTTTATTCTACTAATTACTTTTATATAGAAAACATTTTTTCTAGTACTCCCACAAACATATCCATGAAAAAATAGGTAAAAATCACATGGAAATCATCAATATTAATAAAATTAGATACAAGAGATTTCCTTACCTCAATCATGGAATAATAATTGGAAAAGGAATAATTCTAATCATATAAATTTTTAAAAGACATAATGAAAACAATAAAAATGGTTATGTACAACATTGAAAAAAACTTATTTTTTTCAAAAACATATTCAATAAGAACATAATAATAATAAAACATGATATATTTATATGTATCAAAGAGTTCACAAAAAATAATTTGAGAAATAAATAGGTTCATTTACCTCCACCATTCTTATTAATACCTTCTCCAATAAGTTCAAATAAATATAAAAAATGTATTTATAGATGGTGTAAAATGATAGAAATCACATGGTCTTTATTTTTCAAACTGGTTGAGTTCAACTCTACTTGGATGTTTTGTTGATTTCTGAGCTATCCTCCTAGGTTTTCTCGAATTAATAAAACACTAACTTAAATTACATTTATAAATAATAAATTTTATTAAAATTATAAAAAAAAATGAATAAAATGTAATATATAATTGGGTTATACCTTCCAATAGGGGATGTTTTTAGATTTTCCGTAGTAAGATAGTACCAAGATTTTTTGGATTTTCCCATAGGATGTTTTTTGATTCATTCATACTACCGCATCCTATTTCATAAATTTTTTATTATATTCTCATCTATTTGGAGGTTCCCTTGGATAGAGTCACTCATTTACAACACCTCAATATTGTTTTGTGTTTTTTTATCTAAGTGGTACAGGCATATGTATGGGGTTTCTTCCGAATCTGCCACATCTATTATGTTTTATTCCTCTAGTGGTTTCCCAAGTAATTATTCTATATTATATATAAACATGTTTTATTCAGTAAATAAATAAAATTTAATAAAAAAATTATTTTATTTCAAAATTATCCCCCCCATATGTCGTAGCTTCTACTTCTATTTCCTCATGAGAGGTCAATGGGGATTATTACTCTACAATTCCACCCATTATTTCATATTAATGAAGAGTAGAAGAGATGATTTATTATCCAAAAATCCCAAATATTTGTCTTATTTTCCCACTTCATGGGTGGGAAGGACTGTAAAGTATTCAAGAGTATATTATATTAGGCTGTTAAAGTATTCCCTAGTCGAAAATTCTTCATCGTCCATAGAAGCCTAAATATCAATTTATAACCCAAGATTCTCTTCTAGATTGGATTACTCAGGTTCATATTCATCATCACCCAATTAGGTAATTAGTTAATTTGATTCTATAAATTTGAAATATAGGATATTAATAGATAATTTAGCTTATTGAAGTTTATAATTATATTAATTCAGATTAGTGTATGTCCCTCATTAAGTTTAACATGTAGGCCATCTTCCAAGAGAAATAACACTTTGAAGTTTTCTTGTATGGATGTGGTAAGTAGTTTTCAATCGAAATTCTAATAAAATATGATCCCATTAATTTTATCATCATCATTATCCTCTATTTCCTATAACCATTCTTCTCATTTAACAATTTCACTTACAATTAAATGGTGATCAATAGAGAAATGGTTTTCAAAAAAATTAGAGAAATAAATGTTTAAAAAAATATATCCCTAAATAGTTTGACCTTTTTATTTTTCTCAAAGAATAAAAACATGAGGAATATTTTTTTTATTGTATAAATTTTAATTTCTTCAAATTATATAAACTCTCCATCATCCTTGATAACCACTTTAGAAAAGACCATGGGTACTAATTCCTAATCTTATTTTAGTTTTATTTGATTTATATGAGCTATTATCATCATCATCATTAATTTTATTTTTACATTCTTGGAGAGTGGTTGTTATTGAAGTCTCCATTTCGGTCATCTCTTTATATATTTATTCATTTTTCTTCTACATCACATGATTTTCCATAAGAATAAAGTGGTAGATTTTAATCTCCTAGGTGAAATCTCACCATTAATTAAATGGTGTGGAGGCTTTTATTGTTTGTATTAGTTGGGTCTGTTCATATAGAAGATTTCATACCCACACCCATTGGTATATGAAAAAGGTTACTATGGGTGTTTCCATTAAAAAGTCTTCTCTTTGGGATCCTATGGGAGTATGAACTAGGTATAAAATTGTAAATATTTTAAATAATGTACACACAGTGATTTTTATCCAATTTAGAGAATAGAAATGAAATAGAAAACACCAAAAGATGAAAATAAGAAAAAGGAAATAAGAAAGAACAATAATAGTAATGGTTCTTAGATTGTGAAAACACAACCTTAATCTATAAAAATATTTTCACATTATTTTAAAGGGATGTTATAGGGCCCCATAAAATATAATTTTTATTACATTAAATCTATCCTAATGGCTATCCATGGTTGTATCTCATGGATTGGTGTGTGGGAGGTTCACTATCCCATAAATTATATATTTATATTTTATTTTCATAATTTTAAATGAAACCAATGGATAGATATTTTGAAATTATATTTTTATAATGTAAAATAATATAAGTAGAGAACCCAATAATTCAAGCTAAAATGGGTTAGATCCAATTTTTATTACCCAAGTTCTTCATTATCCATATTTATTCTCCTCAAAAGATTGAACTAATATCTTACATCAATTTCACTTCTAAATATAATTTGTGGAACTAAGCTTGAATATAAATTACTCCTTGTGTGTATCCATCACATTTTCCCCATATTGAAGTGCAATTATACTTACTCAATCTAGGGATCCATTATATCTACACCAAGATCCATCACATGTGGCTCATCCCCCAGTCTACATAGTTCTACTAGTATACTTTTTAGACGGAGACGTGTGAGGGAAAATTGATTTGCTAAATTAGAGAAAAAAAATCTCATTGGAAATAGATGATAAAATTCATCTATATACAACTCTCCAATTCACTGTTATTTCAAGGATGAAAATAGGAAATTGTAGATTTAAATAATGAGATTCACAATTCCTATGTAATCTCCCCAAGGGACCAAGACCCCGATTTAGCTCTCCAAAATTATAGAGATAAATGAATCTCACTCATAAGAAATAATTTATAAAAACATGAATAACTGTGGAAGAATATAATCACATATTTAAGTAAACCAAATTGATTGGAATTCCATTGGGATTCAAATACATTATAAAATGGGGGAAGATTAATATTTATAAGATCATAGTATCGTATTCTTCCATATTCTGAAAACATTATTTAGTAGTGTCTCATTTACTTTATTATATGTTATTCTTGTTTCCAATGTTAATGGTTGAAGTGTATTTAGTTTAGATCATACTTTTAGATATTTTTTAGCCCAAAAGTTCTATTTATCTTCAATCTCAGTAATGGTTTGACAATAGTAAAAGAAAAATAGTTTTCATGATTTTCATATCAAATGTTAATTAGGTCCCACTACAAATGCTCGTGTATGGAATTTCATATTCCACTACTTTGAGATTTAAGAATACTATAATTATGTTTTATGCATTGGTTCAATGGATTTGGTTCTAAACATTACTACTATTTATGCGTTTTATTTAATAATCTTGTACATAATCCATAATGGTGAATTTTAATATTGGGGCTCTATTGCTTCCTCTATTTTTCTAGAGACAGCCATAAGACACATATTTCTCTTATGTTAAAGTCATTTTATTCTCTTTTGGACAGTTTTTGTATAGAATGTTCAAGACATCGAACATTTCAAGATATTCTTATTATGATACCACAATCGAGAACCAAGGATCTTGGGTAGAGAGAACAATGAACGGATAAATCTATAAGAATGGTAACAAAGGAATTAAAAACAATTTTTTCATCAATTACTTATTTTATGAATTCATACTTGATGCAGCAGTGAATTGGAGTAAAGTGGATAAATAGTGTTCATCTTCTCCCTTTGATGATATTTTTCATTCTTAAATATATCAAATCATTTTATCTTCCCTATCTTAACCTATATAGACTACCATTAGAACTAATTGGAGTTGGGTATTTTTAGAATATGATGTATCTAGGTGTGGAGATATTGAGTTCCTTTATTGAGTGTCTTCAATTCCCTTACACTATTTATGACTTGGAACTGGATAAGTACAAGGAGTTCTTTTTGTGTGTGTTTAGAATCATAAATTTTATAGAATAAATAAATATAAAAATGTTCTTGATTAAAATATTGAATGAAAATAATAGTGGTTAATGAATAAACCATGTAATAAAACTTCGATATAACCCATTTTATCATAACTTGTTGTGTTTAGTACATATTTAATTTTGCATTCATAAAATAAAGATTCTCAAAAAATTATCCCAGTTATTACTTCCAAATTATGAAAACTAAAAAAATAGATTTTTGATAGGATAGTGAATACACCATGCCATACTCCTGGAGAAATTACCCTAGTCATCCACCTAGTTATATTGGAGTAACAATAAATTTCATTGTTGAGGCCCTGTGATAGGATTTTCCATCAACTTGGTTTCAAGATAAACCAAAGGCCAAACAAGGTGTGTTAAGAAATAGACTTTTTTACTGCTAATTTAGAGTAGTGGATCACCAGGTTCCTCTCTCATGGCCTAGATTATTAGAGAATAATTACCCTATCACTTTTATATATTTATCCCCATAATTTTGAAAGCATCATGAAGAGGGATTTTTTAAAATTTTGATTTCATAAATGTAAAATAAATTATACTGAAAACTAGAAATGTCATATTCATTGGAGTTATATCTATGATTGATTACATATGTTCTTCATAATCTATATTTGTTTTCACCAAATAATAAAATAAATATTATTCATCAATTTCTATAATATATCATATTTATGGAACTTAACAAAGTATTAACTCTTAGTGTGCATTTATCTCACCTAATCCATATTAAGGAGGAAATTGACACACTCAATTGAGTCTAACACGGTCTCTACACCCAACCCCAACATATTATATTCATTCCAAAGTCCATATTGTTTAATTGGTATACTGTTTAGATTGAGATAATGGACAAAAAATTATTTGATAAATTAGATAATGTACCATTTTTGGTAATTGTCAATGAATATCATCTCTAAACTTCTCTATAAGTTTCTTTTGTATTAATGTTGAGAATAATATATAATTTTATCAAACACAGGAACTTATAGTACCTAGATAATATCCCCTAGTGATCAATCCCTTGAGTTATCTCCCTATAATTATTGTGTTAAACAGATCACACTCACATCACAGATATTGTAAAAAATATGATGAAATAAGGAAAAAATATTCACATATAACAATGAATAAAATAGTGAGGAATTCAAATTAAAAAACAAATGATTACATAAGATCCTAGCATAAATAGGTAAGATATGAATACATTTCAAAATTGGGATGAAATGATATTTAATCATTGGATTATGTTTCTCTTCCTTCACCTAATAATCTATATCTAGTGGTGAATTCATCATTTTGTTGATGGTTTCTATGTCTCCATCACAGATGGTTGGGGAGTATTTATTTTATAAAATCTTTTTTAATCTTCTTGTTTGTATAATTTATTAATATAATTGAGGTATATACTAGCTCATAAACAATAAATGTAGGATTGTTTATGTTCTTAATGAATCTATTGAAAATTATGTTCTTCTCAACCTGTCTCACTTGAAGATTTTCAGATTCGACTTATATAGGCTTAATGAATAATGATGTTAATTTTTATTAGATGTTCTAAGGGGTTCAGTTCTACAAATCACTTTTATTTTGGAGAATATGAAATAAAATTGGGTTTGATCTAGGATGGTAAATTTTAATATTGTGTCTCAATTGTTTCCTTTTTTGATGTAGATATGCTCATAAAACACTACCATACCATGTATCAAAGATGGTATCTTTTCTTGTTATGTATTTCATGGTCTGGACAGTGTTGTATATGGATTTTATCAAGATATTCCTTGAATGATCACTCAATCAACCTATAAGGATATTTTTTAGATAGTTAATTTAGATATGAGATGAATTGGGTGTGATTCATGGACTTGTTTTTTTAGGTATGTGGGAAACATATCTTGTAGATTTTTTAGAATACACAACACTAGACGAGACATATGAATTCATTAATAACTTCGGTCAATCACCTTGTTTGTTTCATCTAGTGACTTCACCACTGGTTAATAGGGAATGAAATGTGGCCTTAATGGCTTCAACATCTTCATAGAGGATAGACTCTATTATAATATAAATTTGATCACATTTACACGTTGATTGGTTTTATAAATTATTTTCCAATAATCATCATTAATATCTTTATCTTAGTCTTAAAAAAAAATATGATCTAATTCCTTCATTCATGATTTGTATTTATTACTCCAGAAATGAATTGGATCGTTATTTGGTTAATAAATATCTTGGGTCGATGTCATCTTCAACATTTGGGATTTTTGATTCGATCTCTCCATTGATTCGAACAATATTTTCATATTTAATTTTGAGGTTATTTTTTCATTAATTCATTCTAAACACTCCAATATTTGGTCACACTTGGTTTCTGGATAGGGTAGCCTCTCAGTCTTTACCAATTTGATCTATTGGTGGGGCTTGATATTCCAATAGTTTAGGTTTGAACAACTATGAGGTTTTGGTAATACTCGGGACAATGGGGCTTTCTATTGTGATTTTAGTAACAAAAGTACTCATAATTAAAAGTTATTTGGTAAATGATATAGAGGAAATTTTTGTGATATCTTGGAAGTGAAGGATTATAGTCAGTTCAAAGATGGGATGGTGTGACCACCTAACTCACAATAATGTGATCACTCAAATAGTTGGAGGTGCAGATTATAGAATGTTTTAATGAGATTTTTCATGGTTTGATTAATGACCATATATATTAACCGAAATCACTTGAATTTTTTTTAGGTGAACAATGGGTTGAAAATTGGTAGCATGGTTACAAGGAATTCTCAACATGTGGCCACATACCACATAATAACATCAGTGACTGTGAGGTGGCCAATTTATGATAGCATACCCTCTTTCTATTTTTATTTTTCTTCTCAACATAAATAATTAAAAAAATAATTTCTTTTTTTGTATCTTTTATACCAAAAAAATTTAAATTATATTAATCTTTTCCAATAAATTTCATTTTAAGAAACTTAAATTCCAAAAAAAAATGAAAAACAATTTAGATATGATATCAAAATCACAATAATATTTTGTGAAACATTTAAAAAAGAAAAAAAATCATAATAATACTTAATAATATATACTTCATATTTATTTTTAAAATAATATACATTTATTTAGCAAATTCTCAATAGTCTAGATATAATTCAAGTTGAAAATAATAGAGATTACATTAATTAAAAAATTTAAATTCATGATTTACAAAATATATGCCTATTAATTAATAAATAAATATATAAAAAAATAAATTTTAAAATTTTAATCCATTAAAAATATATCCATATTTCTCGAAATTTAAAAACCCCACTAATTTACCGATGATTTATTGGAATTAGGGGTTAATATCCATGAAACATAGATAACAATTCTGAAAATTTCATCCCACCTCAACGTCTAAGGGAGGAGTTTATTTCACCAATAGATTTATTATCCAAAACTATAATAAAGTAAAACTATCTATTAAGGCTAATTCTGTCATACAAGATGGATATTAAAAAGAAAACACATTGAAATACCTTAATTTTCCCAAAAATAAACTCACATGTAAGATAGAATATAGGGAATTCCAGAGATTTAATGAATTCTGTATGCCTTAATTTTGAGAAATAATACCTTTAGGCTTAATATAAAATAATTCTGGGCAATATCCCGACTCGTGTATTTTAATATTGGGCCTCAAGTATTTTATTTTCTGATGCAAATATGATCAAGATATATTTTCTTCTAAGGTGTTGAAGCTAGTTTCTTTTATTATTAGAGGTTTTCTAGTCTAGATAATTTTAAACATGGAACTTCTAGAGTTTTTTTTTGAATTATACATCAATCAGGAACTAAGGATGTTATGTAGAGATTCAATCTGATATATGGTATCAATGTGGTATGATCCATAGCCTTTTGTCAAATTGGGTAAGATCATAGCTAGGATTGTATATTTAAAAGTATGTGTTTCACTATATTGGGAATATAAATTCACTGGGGGAATTGTTTGAGCTCCAAGTGACTATGATCCTGATACTTTATAACAAGTTTGTAGAGGAAGGATTCATTGACCTATCACCTAAAATATATACACATTGAACGTACTATAACATCTAATTATTTCGATCAAATTCAAACATTGAATGATATTCACATTTTTTTTGTTTTCATTCATTGTTTATTGATTGAGATCATTCACACCAGTAACTTGATTAAGTTTCTATTGACAATATTTTCGTGCCTTCTAAAAAATTACATTGTATATTTATTTGGTTGAGTTCTAGCATGGATTGAAATCATCATCCACATCTCTGATGTGTTCTTTAATAGTGTTTTCGAACCCTACAACATATCCATTTCAATTTTTTGGGATCATTTGTAAAGACCTTCAAATTTCAAGGAATTTTTTTTTCTTCTTAGATTCTTTGGTATTTTATGAGTTTGTAGTTTGTGACGGCGCCTGATTCCGAGGCCCGGTGTGCCCAGAATCATTTTCTAAAGTTTAGCTCATGTACGTTTAGTGAACGAACTAGCAGGCATTTCTAACTTTTGAACTGGTGCTCGAAATCGAAATCTGAGGGCACCGATGAAACCGCAGCATCGGTAATTTCTTAAGAAGACTTTTACTGGGGTTGTGTTTGCTCGGGAACAGTTGTTTAAAAATGTGGTTTAAGTGTATGTAAAATAAAATTGTGTTCTAAATTTTATTTCTCCTTTCTAGATGGTTTATTCCAAGGTTTCGGAATTAGGGTGGGACCCACTAACATCTTAACCCCTCTTGATTAGGATATTTGTGAGGTGGGGCCCACACAAGCCCCACCCCTTCAAATTATCTTAACTCCTCAAACCCATGCTTAATTTTTTGCCAACTTGTCATCCAATTAATAAGTCCATTCAAGATTAATTAATTAGTGAATTAAACTTTTGAACTTTTTTAAAAATGTTGGCATAAGTAATAAAATAAGGAAAAAGCCTTATTTTATTGGGATTGTTTCATTGTGTGGAGATTTTGGAGAGAATACTCAAAGTCTTTGAAGAACATCATCTTCCTCATCGTTGAAGAATGCGAAGAACGTCGGTGCCAACCTTGGATTCCTTTTTCTCGACGGTTGACAAAGTGACACTGTCATCCCTTGGAAACGTCTACGGAACAGTGGAGATTTCTCCTTTCTTCACCAAGCGATCAACCTTCGGGAATCGAGGTAGGGGTTTTTTTCACGTTCACGGTTATTTCAACATTCTTCGTTAATATTGGCCACCTGTTATCAATATAATGGGAGGAGTTCGGACCGCACGAACACGGCTGAACCTCCTCCCGTTTTTGTTGATTGATTTTCCTCATGGCTTGGAACGGAGGCGGAACCATTGCACGGTACATGGTTGAGAGAACCGCGGCCGGAGTGGCCCCCGGCGGAGGCACGCGGTACCTTCGCGCCGTGCCGGTGAGGTCGAAAGAGGTCGCAAGAGGCCGCAGCTGGAGTCGGGCCACGACGGAGGAGCGAAGCGCCGTCGCGCCGCACCGTAGCACCAGGAGGCCGTGGTCGGGGCGGGCCGCGGTGGAGGGGCGTGGCACCGTCACACCGCGGCGGAGCAGCAGGAGGCCGCTGGCACTCAAGGAGGTGGGTCCCCCTGGTGGTCCCGCCTGGCACAACCGGAAAGCAGTAATGTCCGGCCGTTTCCAAGAATGTCGGGGGTTTGAAACCCCCAGTATCCACCTAGGGCGGACCCCATAGGGATCCGCCGTTTCGGGAAAACGGGCCCCCCCCCCCCCGCCCCCTCCACATCCATCTCGGCCTCGAGTCGAGTCGCGGCCCACGCTAGGCCGGACCGCACGCATGGGGCCGGACTGCCCGCGCCGGGCCGGGCCGCGCCCTACATGGCAGGACCGAGACCTGGGTCGGGTCAACGCGGTTCGGGCCGCTCCAGGGGGTATTGGGCTAGGTTGGATCGGGCCCAAACCCCCTGTTTCCGGACATATCCGTTCAAACACCCATAACTTGGGCAACTGACCTCTGATCGATGAACCATCAGTAGCATAGTGATCCTTGGATCGAGTCAGTCGCTTCGTTATAGTACACTGAAGGTTTAGGAGAGCTTTGGGTATGGCTGGGTTGGTTCGAACACGAAACCAACCGGGACCTCGGAGCGGAACCACTTATAACTTGAGCTCCGGACGTCCGATTGACGTGTTGTCAACATTTTTGGAATCTTCTTACTGAGATGGTTTTTTTGGCTTACTCCATTCAAGGTTTGGACGCAGCTGGAGTACGGTCGGGTTGGTTTTGACTTAAAAACCAACCGGACCCCTGGGATGAAAAAGCCAATAGCTCCCAGACTAAGCATCCGATTGACACTCCATCTGTCACGTTGAGTTCCTTTTGATGAGACGGAACATGGTGATACATAAACTCTGGACTTCGTGACATTTGATGTATCGACCAATTGGCTCGTGGATCGGACCCTCCTGGAATCGACCATGCTATGTGCGGGAACCCTATAGATGGCTGTGATTGCGACGATGATGACAACTGTATTGAGATCCTCTATGGGTTCGGCAGCGACGACGACCGTACTGGAATCCTCCATGGGTTCGATGGCGATGACTACTGTTCTTGTATCCTATGTGGATCCAGCAATACTTGAATACTATTCCTGTATCCTGTGTGGGTCTGGCAGTATTTGACTCTCTACCTGTATCCTATGTGGGTCTGGAAGAGTAGTTGGTCGTTTATGTGGGTCTAACATTTTATCTGGTCTTGTATCCTATGTGGCTTCATCAGCTTAGATGAATCAGTGGATACATCTGATCATTTCTATCTCTTTATGAAGAGTATACCTATGTGAGATGAGTCTTAACTTACAATTAATATCATCGATATGATTGTTGTGCTTTCCTGTGTGGATTGGGGTGTTCTTTCCTGGGTGGAATGGGTTGTGAATTCCTATGTGGAATGGGTTATGTTTTTCCTGTGTGGACTGGGTTGTAACTTAGTCTCGTGTGCTAGAGCCGAGCTGGAATTGATGACTTAGGTATATGTATCGTCATATACAAAGTAGAGTTTGTTTTTACTTCGTTATTGTATCTTTCCTTTGTGATTTATCCTTCGTGGATTCTGAGAGACCTTTGGGGGTCTCGGGGTCCCTACTGAGTAGCATACACTCACCCCTACACGGGCTATGCCCGTACTATGTTGTATTGGATGCAGACGACAGACAGCATTGATCGACGTGGAGGCTCGTGGAGCTGGACGGTACCTAGAGGTGGATCACTGGATGGGACGTACACGGAGCGGATGGCAGGAGCCGAGGATCTGAGGAGACATTCTGTACCCACCCTTTAGGTGGGATTTCCAGAGGACTACTCGGAGTTGCTGCTTTACTTTTCTGCTGTTGTACTTTCTTTTCAGTTCTACTTTACATTCAATTGGGTTTTTATTCTGGCCCATTTTTTTCCATCACTTACTTGCATACTCTGTGGTTTTTTTTACTTTATAATGGAAATGCCTTCCCTTTTTCGGGATTTACGCCTTTGGTGCTAGTCACCAGCCCCTGGCCTATGGAAGGCGGGTTTGGGGGTAGTCACGACACGGGCCCCGAGGACAGGTCATGAAAAATTGGTATCAGAGGAGTTCTGTTCTACTGTAGAACTCATGACTCTGATCTTTCTTCTATGTGAAGCAATAGTGTTTAGGGTATTGTGTGCGGTTATCAGTCCAGGGAGTCCAGTGTTGGTGCGGCGGCCAACATATCCATACACCAGGACCCTGACTTCTGATTTCCGACTCACTGCACGAAAACATTGATTGCATGTGAGTTTAAAAAATTTTCTTTTTGATTACTTTATGTCAGCTCACCGGGTATACTGTATTGACCGTGGCACACCTGTTTATTTTCAGGATGGCGCCACGACGGCATCTAGCTAGGGTTCTGAGCTTTGTGTGAGACAGCAGCCCACCGAGTGACGAGGCCTCGGTGCAGGGCCCCTTTACAGCGAAGGTATCGGCGGTACCTCTTCCTGTCGATCCACCGATGCCACCAGCCTCAGCCGCTGAGAGTGCATGTTTCCTTAGTGCACATCACAAGTTTTAGTGTCAGAGACCGGTGAGATTCCGTGGGGAGAAGGACCCTCAAGAAGCTAAGGATTGGATGGAGGCTGCTGTTCGAGTTTTCAAGTTAGTGGGGACACCAGCTGACCTCCTGGTGATCCTTGAAGCGAGTCACATGCACACGGCAGTAGGTAGTTGGTGGATCCTGATGCTCCAGGTGCACAACGAGGAATCTCTTCTTTGGTCAGACATCGAGAGCCTCTTCCTCTTAGAGTTCGTTCCATCCACCCTCCATGCGGTGCGCATTCAGGAGCTACTACAGCTGCGGCAGGATAGCATGAAAGTAGCACAGTACTCGGTGAGATTTACCGATCTCTCACGATATTCAACGGACATGGTATAGGACCCATTCTTCTGGGCCCAGAACTTCGAGCAGGGATTAATTCATGAGATCAGGGCTTTGATGATCTCCCTCAGTATTCCAATGCAGGCATGATTACTAAAGTGATCCCTACTGGTAGAGAGCTTTCGTGCTGAGCCTACACCAGCAGTGAGACCCACTGCAGGGTGGCATGTAGCGGAGTCTTCTTCAGCTTGTAGTAGACAGATGTCATAGGGGTCCAAGAGGACCAGACCATTAGTTAGATGACCTCAGGATATTGTCTCAGAGGTGCGGGGAACACGGTGCAGAGCCATCCTTCCGAGGAGAAGACATGGTTATGCATGCGGCGGGCAGGGCCACATGGCTCGTGATTGCCTGACCTGCCATGCAGAGGAGCAACAGACGGTTCAGGGACCACCCAGGCAGAGGCAGTGGTTTGACTGTGGTGGTCCGCAGGGAGCAGGCGGACGAGGCAGAGGAGCTGGCCGAGCAGCAGGTGGCGGGAGACATTTTGAGGCTCTACAACCACCACCACCAGGAGGTCCACCCCGACCACAGGGAGCTGGCGGATAGAGGCAGGCCCATCTTCAGGCAGTGGAGGCCTACGACCATGGCGCACCAGAGATGATTCTAGGTAATACATGTATCTACTCCACCCTTGCTACAGTTCTTATAGACACAGGTGCAAGTCATTATTTCATTGCCGCTGCCCATGTTCGGAGCTCAGAGATTCCGACGGAGCCATTGGCTCGATCCTTGCGGCTATAGACTCATACGGGAGCAGACTCGACGATTACGCACTAGTGCCAGCAGTGTGATCTTACTCTAGGAGGTGAGAGCTTCTACTAGGATCTTCTTGTAGCGGCGTCGAGGCCTTACGACATCCTCTTGGGTATGGACTGGTTATCTACAGTCCATGCCTAGATCGACTGTATTAGGCACAAGGTGCGGTGTGTCCACACTGATGGGACCAGGTTCACCTTCACCGGAGAGAAGGGAAGGTCAGGGGATGGCAACTATGTGTCGATTACCGTCGCCTGAACCAAGTGACCGTGAGGAACAAGTATCCACTTCCAAGGATTGATGACCTCTTGATCAGCTCAAGGGAGCATGTTGGTTTTCAAAGATAGACCTCAGGTTAGGCTATCATCAGCTCCGAGTTCTGGACCAGGATGTGTAGAAAACGACCTTCAGGTGTCGGTACGACCACTATGAGTTCTTAGTTAGGCCCTTTGGTGTGACCAACTCTCCTTCAGTGTTCATGAGTCTCATGAACAAGATCTTCCAGCCCTACCTTGATCGTTTTGTCGTAGTCCTCATTGACGACATACTTATTTACTCGACAACTGAGGAGGAGCACGCCTACCACTTACGGGTTGTACTGGATACACTCCGAGAGCACCATATTTATGGTAACCTCTCGAAGTGCCGATTCTAGCTTCGAGAGGTCCACTTCTTGGGGCACGTCTTCTCTGAGGTGGGAGTTGCAGTAGATCCCGTGATGGTCGAGGTGGTGCTTGCTTTGGAGCCACCCAAGAGCGTGATAGAGGTGCGATGTTTCCTAGGTCTGGATGGGTACTATAGAAGATTTGCGCTAGACTTCTCCAGATTTGCAGCACCTCTTACAGGTTTGACGAAGAAGGGGAAACCCTTCGTGTGTTCAGACAGATGTTATTAGAGCTTCCAGAAGCTGAGGCGGAGATTGACCAGTGCGCCCATATTGAGGTTGTCGGAGGACGGAGTAGGGTACGCAGTCCACTGCGATGCATCAGGGACCAGACTCAGGTGTGTCCTGATGCAGGAGCAGGCAGTGATTTCCTATGGATCACGACAGGTGAGGCAGCATGAGTAGAACTGCGCTACCCATGACCTGGAGTCAGAAGCAGTGGTCTTCGCTCTGATGTTGTGGTGGCACTATCTGATGGGAGAGCACTTTACAGTCTACTCTGACCACCAGAGTCTCAGGTACATCTTCACACAGAAGGACCTGAACCTAAGACAGCGGCGCTGGCTTGAGTTCCTCTAGGACTATTACATTGAGATAGTCTATACTACTAGGAATGGGAACATAGTAGCTGATTCTCTTAGCAGGAGGACGGGCATTCAACTACTTGGAGAGGCGATAGAGCAGCTAGCCGCTTTACAGATATCCTTCATGAATAGAGATGGGGCAGCCTTTCTTCAGTCGCTCATAGTCACACCTCCACTTCTTTAGTGGGTCATAGAGGCAAAGTGTGGGGACGTTGACTGTGAGACACGGCGTGCAGAGATTTCCACAGGACAGGCACCTGATGGATTCTTTATAGGAGGAGAGCACATGGCCCTTTTTAGAGGACGTACCATGGTACCAGCTGCATTATAGGAGGAAGTGATGAGAGAGTTTCACACTTCCCCTTTAATGGTACATCCATGAGTGGCGAAGATGTACCAGGATCTCAGACGACAGCACCAATGGCTGGGTATGAAGAAGGTTGTGGCAGAGTTCATTTCTCGATTCCTCACCTTCCAGTAGGTCAAGGCGGAGCACCAGGTACCACTAGGCTTGGTACAACCCTTGGAGGTCTCAGAGTGTAAGTGCAACGAGATATATATGGATTTCGTGACTGGGCTTCCACGTACTTCCAAAGGACATGACTCTATTTGGGTGATCGTCAATCGAATCACCAAGTCGGCCCACTTCTTACCCATCTGAGAGCAGGGCTCAGTGGAGAGCCTGGAGCGCCTCTATTTTCATGAGATCGTACGGCTTCATGGTGTTCCATCATATATCGTCTCCAATCGAGATGCTCATTTTACTTCTCGCCATTGGAAGGGGTTGCAGGAGGCATTTGGGATGCAGCTACACCTGAGCACTACCTTTCACCTGCAGACAGATGGACAGATAGAGAGGACGATTCAAACACTTGAGGGCATGCTCCGTGCATTTTCCCTTGACTTTGGTCGCAGCTAGGAGGATCACCTACCCTTGGTGGAGTTTGCGTACAACAAAAACTACCACTCCACCATCAGGGTGTCACCATACGAGGCATTGTACGGTCGACCTTATAGATCACCTCTATGCTGGATAAACCCTGGGGAGTCAGCACTTGTAGGACCATAGATGGTCCATGCCACGACTGAGAAGGTTCATATCATCCAGGAGCGGATGAGGACAGATCAGAGCCGACAGAAGTCTTATGCTGATAAGAGGCGAAGACCACTAGAGTTTGAGGATGGAGATGAAGTTTTCTTACGGGTCTCACCTCGGCGGGGATTACGGATATTTGGTCAGGGCGGAAAGTTATCTCCACTCTTCATCAAACCATTCCAGGTTCTCAGCAGGATAGGCGTGGATGCTTATCACCTGGCTCTTCCACCTCAGTTGCACCGGGTGCACGACGTCTTCCTTGTATCTCAACTGAGGAGATACGTGCATAACCCGACACATATCATCGACCATGGGGAGCTGCACATTGATGACGGGGTGAATTTTGCAGAGGTCCCGGTGGAGATTGACAATCAACAGGAGCGGGTCCTATGCGGGCGGTCGATCCCTCTAGTGTTCATCAGTTGGCAGCATGGGAACCTCTAGGAGAGCACTTGGGAGCAGGAGGCTCAAATGCGTATACAGTACCCTCATTTGTTCCCCTAGTTTGTGATGTATCTTTATGGGGACGTAAAACACTGAGGTGAGAGTAATGTAAAGATCCGTAAATTTTGAGGGAATTTTTTTTCTGATTTTTTTTGGGATTTTAAGAGTATGGATTTTCTAACCGCGCCTGATTCCGAGGCCTGGTGTGCCTAGGATCATTTTCCGAAGTTCAGATCGGGTACATTCAGTGAACGAATGAGCGGGTTTTTCTAACTTTTGAACTGGTGCTCGGAATCGAAATCTAAGGGCACCGAAGAAACCGCAATGCCGGAAATTGCTTAAGAAGACTTTTAATGGGGTTGAGTTTTCTCGGGAAGAGTTGTTTAAAAATGTGGTTTATGTGTATCTGAAATAAAATTGTGTTATAAATTTTATTTCTCCTATCAAGATGGTTTATTCCTAGGTTTGGGAGTTGGGGTGGGAGCCACTAAAATCCTAACCCCTCTTGATTATGATATTTGTGAGGTGGGGCCCACAAGAGCCCCACCCCTTCAAATTATTCTAACTCATCAAACCCCTCATTAATTGTTTTCCATCTTGTCATCCAATTAATTAGTCTATTCAAAATTTATTTATTAGTGAATTCAACATTTGATTTTTTTTAAAAAAAAATCTTGGAATAAGTAATAAAATAAGGAAAATGCCTTATTTTATTGGTATTGTTTCGTTGTGTGGAGATTTTGGAGAGAATACTAGAAGTATTAGAAGAAATTCATCTTCCTCATCGTTGAATAACGCGAAGAATGATGGTGCCAACCTCAGCTTCCTTTTTCTCGACGCTTGACGAAGTGATGTCGTGATTCCGTGGCAACGTCTACAGAACAGTGATGATTTGTCCTTTCTTCGCCAAGTGATCAAACTTCGTGAATCGAGGTAGGGGTTGTTTTCATGTTCATGATTATTTTGAAGTTCTTCGTTAATATTCTCCCCCTATTATCAATATAATGGGCGGAGGTTGGGCCGCATGAACACGGCCGGACCTCCTCCCCTTTTTTTTGATTGATTTTCATTGGGGCTTGAAACGGAGGCAGAACTGTTGCACCACGTGATGTCGACAGAACCGCGGCCGGAGCGGACCACGGCGGAGGAGCATGGCGCCGTCGCGCCACGCCGGTGAGGCCGAATGAGGCCAAATGAGGCCGCGGCCGGTGCCGGGCCACGGCAGAGGGGCGCGGCACCGTCACGCCGCGCCAGTCGGACAGGGGCCGCGGCATGCGGCCGCGGAGGAGTAGTAGAAGGTGGTCGGCTAAGCGGGCTGCTAGCGTTCAAGGAGGAAGGACCCCCCACGGGTCCCGCATGGCACAACCAGCCGGCCATAATGGCTTTCCGTTTCCAAGAAAGCTGGGGGTTTGAAAACCCCGGCAGCCACCTAGGGTGGACCCCACAGGGGTCCACCGTTTCGGGATAACAGGGGGTGGCACCCCCCCCCCCCCTCCGGGCCCTCGGAGCAGAAACACTTATAACTTGAGCTCTGGACATCTGATTGATGTGATGTCAACTTTGTTGGATTCTCTTAGTGAGATGGTTTTTTTGGATTACTACGCTCGAGGTTTGGACACAACTGGTGTACCGTCGTGTTGGTTTTGACTTAAAAACTAACTGGTCCCCTGGGACGAAAAAGTCAATAACTCTCAGACTAGGTGTCTGATTGATGCTTTGTCTATCACGTTGAGTTCCTTTTGATGAGACAGAACATGGAGATACATCAAATCTGGTCTTCGTGGCAGTTGATGTATCGACCCCTTGGCTCGTGGAGTGGACCCTCCTAGAATCGAGCATGTTGTGTTCAAGAACCCTAGAGCAGGCTACGATTGCGACGACGATGATGACTGTACTGGGATCCTCTGTGGGTTCGGCAGTGACGACGACCATACAGGAATCCTCCGTGGGTTCAATGACGATGACTACTATTATTTTATTCTATGTGGGTCCGACAGTACTTGACTACTGTTCTTGTATCCTATGTGGGTCCAGAATTATTTGACTATGTACTTGTATCCTATGTGGGTCCGGCAGAGTAGCTGGTCTTGTATCCTTTGTGGTTCTAACAGCTTAGCTGGTCATGTATCCTATGTGAGTCTGACAGCTTAGATGAATCAGTGGCTACATCTAATCATCTATATCTCTTTACGAAGAGTATAACTGTGTGAGACGAGTCTTAACATACAATTAATATCATCGATATGATTGTTGTGTTTTCCTATGTGGATTGGGTTTTGCTTTCTTGTGTGGATTGGGTTGTGAATTTCTATGTGGAATGGATTATTTTTTTCCTATGTGGACAGGGTTGTAACATAAGCTCGTATGTAGGAGCCGAGTTGGAATTGATGTCTTAGGTATATGTATGGGCATATACCTAAGTAGAGTTTGTTGTTACTTCATTATTATGTCTTTCCTTTTTGGTTTGTCCTTCGTGGATTCTGAGAGGCCTTCGGGGGTCTCGGGGTCCCTACTGAGTAGCATACACTCACCCCTGCACGGGCTATGCCCGCACTACGTTGTGTTGGATGTAGAAGACAGACATCGTTGATCGAGGTGGAGGCTCATGGAGCTGGATGGTACCTGGAGGTGGATCACTAGATTGTACATACACAGAGCGGATAATTGGAGCCGAGGAGCTGAGGATAATATTTGTACCCACCCTTTAGGTGGGATTTCCAGAGGACGACTCAGAGTTGCTGCTTTACTTTTTTGTTTCTGTACTTTCTTTTCAGTTGTACTTTACTTTTAGTTGGGTTTCTATTCTGGCCCATTTTCTTTCCAGCACTTACTTTCATACTCTGTGGTGTTTTTTTACTTCATAAAGTAAATGACTTCCCTTTTTGGGATTTACGCCTTTGTTGCTAGTCGCCAGCCCCTGGCCTGTGGAAGGTGGGCTTGCGGAAGTCAAGGCACGGGCCCTGAGGATGGGTCGTGACATCATTATAAATCTATTCATTTTCAACGCTCTTGTTTTATATCCTAATATCATATTTTCATTAATTGCACCTTGTTCTATGACTGGTTGGCCTCTCTTCCTCTATTAATTTCATTAGCCAGTGGGTCTTGATACTTCAATGGCATAGTGTCAACCAATTGGGGACATGGGGTGATTCTCGGGATAATAAACCATGTTGGGGTAATGATAGGTGTACTGGTAGTGGGAAAATAAATGCACATTATCAACCATGGGGAGAAATTTTATGAAATAGGATATATGAAAAAGATTGAAGATAATTAGTTTCAGGGAAGGTGTTGTCAGCTAACTAACCATGAGGTGATGTTGTGGTTGGTTGGAGGTAAGGTTTGTCATAAGATTCAATAAGAAGTTTGATTGTTGGTGTAGTGAATGTGGAGATGAATTTTGGTAACATTTTATTGTTGTGGTGCACAATCCGTTAAAAATTGTTTTTGTGGTCACATTAAATTCTCAAAATATGGTTACTTCATACATTACTACTTTAGGCACTCTGAGGAAGCCAATTTAAAACATCTTAGCCCCTAGATATTTATTCTTTTTTTTTTGAAATGCGTAATTAAAAACATAATTTTTTAATGTATTTATTGTCACAAAAAATTTCAATTAAAGAAACCATTTTAAATCATATTAAATTTTTGATAATTAAAATAAAAAAACAATTTAAATAAATTTTCAAATTTATAATTATTTTTTATGTAAAATTAAAAACACATTTACGAATTCCCAAACAATATTTCATAATTTAACATTAATCTTATATTTTAAAGAGTCAGTTTATTAATCAATGACATCACTTGTCTAAATGGAATTCAAAATTGAATAAAAACATCAAGATTATATTAATTAAAATAATTAAATTTATCTTCCACAAAATTTATATCTATTAAATAGTTCAAAATTTTATAAATAAATTTAAATCACAATTTCAAGTTATTAAAGAAATGAAGTATGGATTTCTCAATATTTAAAAAACCACCAATTTTCCCAAAATTTCCATGAATCAGTGGATTAAATTCTATAAAATTTATAAAAAAATTTTGAGGATTTCTTCTCACTTCACTCCCTCGCACATAAACTATCACACCATTGTGAAATACCAAGAATTTAACTATTCAATTATCAAGACAATGTGTTGGTCCTACCTATTTTAAAATATACAAGCCATAAATTTAATGAATGGAGTGATCAGTTCATTTTAAAATTATCATACCTCATACAAGAGTTTTTCATGCATTACCATATACTTTCAAGCATATGTTCTAATTTTAAGTTGTTAAAAAAGTATATCCTAGTTGTATTATAATGTTAACAAGAGGAATTTATAATTATTACACTATCAAATGTTTCACAAAAAATAATTTTTCATTATTAACACAACTAAAATAAAATTTTTATAAGTCAATTTTCCCTTTCATCATCTTGTTTCCACATCCCATTCACCTAAATTTTTTCATTTTTAACTATTAGTCGCATTATAAATGTTCTTTTATTTTTTTCTTATAAATTAATGTGTGATGCATTGGGAAACAAAAATTATTAGATAAAAAAAATTATTTAAAAATGCACAAGATTCCTAATATCTCATATATTGATCATGGGATCCCAATTTCGCATTTTACTCCAGTTTAAATCTAGTTTTATCAATTTATTTTCATATGGATTCCTATAGTGTACCTTTTCACAGAGACTATATTAACTCGGATTATGGTAAAAATATCAATTCCCTTATTATAAAATACTTATTCCATTAAGTCATTTTCTATTGAAAATACTTTTCCTTGTTTATAAAAAAACGTTTCCAAAAAAACATAGGTTAGACCCACTAAGAATTCATCTATGTCTATAAATATTAGATCCATTAAAGTCCTTAACTCTAGCCTATAATTTAGACTATGAAATGATTCGTTCAGTTCAAAGATATTTTGAACAAAAATAATACAAAATATATAAATTGTTGTGTATAATATTTATAAATATAACAACATTTTTGTGATATCTCTTTTTTATTTCAAAAAAATCTCTAAAAACATACAAAAAATAGAGAGAAAATTATATTTATAAAATATAAAGTATTACTACGTAATTGTTAAATAACTAAATAGGTTTAGTTCCCTCCACCACAATTGTTCATCACTACCCCTTTGAGTATCAATAGTTATAAAAATTACAATTCTAAACAACATAAAAGGGTTCAAACCATCGAGTCTTTATTTTTCCCATAGATTCATAATAATCTCCCCTAGTGTCTTTTCCATAGCTTGAACAACCATAAAATTTATTTTCCAATTAGTTAAAACCTATATAAAATTAGAAATAAACATTTTAAATATTATTAAAATGAAAATTGAAAAAAGGTGATGAGGGAATATATTCTTTGGATATCCCTACTAAGAGTTGAAGCAATTAGATTTTATATAGTTTGATAATTCCATGATTATCTCTACTCATCAATATGTAGTGATTTGTTTGATGAAAACCACCACATCATATTCCCCAGAAAATTACATAGATAATATTCCATTTGAATCTCTCCTTTAACATATATTTTCATTTATATCCCCTCTACATTATGGTGTGTTTGTTATGTGGGGGTGGTAGAATAATGTTTGTGGTCCCCTCACACTATACCATAGTTGTTGTGGAATCTTTCTCCATCTTTTTCTCAGGTAGTGATGCTTTTTCAGGTTTAAACAAGGGTGAATTAGTATTAATTAAAAATGAGGAAAATAAATATAATGTTGAATTCATTTCAAAATTTTCCCCTAATATATAGTATATTCTACTTTAGTGTTCTCATGAGTGAGATGTAGGTATTGTTTCAGTATTATGTACCCATATATTTTATATTCACGTGTATTTTTAGGGGGTACTTGAATCATTATTTTTTAAAATGTTATTATTCCTCATCAAATTTATCATTTGAATTCTCTTTAAAAAATGTGTGTATTGTAGTAGGTTTTTAAATTGGTCCTCTCTTAAATCTTCTATATCATCCTTGAAAGACACTTATTTAATTTCTAACCCCAATTTCTCTTCTAGGATGGCTTCCATAGGTTAATTGTTATCATCAACCAATATGTGAATAAATTGAGATGAGTTTTTAAAATTAAAAAAAATTAATAGTAAATAATTTATTTTATATGAATATAAAATGAAATTAGTTTATTTCAATTGTAGCTAACTCATTAAATTTTAACATTGAGGACAATTTCCAAGTGAATTGACACTTTAATGTTTCATTTTAAATGTTGGAGTAGTAGTGATAATTCAATCTTCTCTAAAAATATGACAACATCCATTTAATATTTATAATCATCGTTAAGCTCCTTGAAACATCATTTAAATGATATAATTTAATTTACAATAGACATTATATCAATAGACATAGGTGGGTTTCAAAAAAATAGAGAAATAAAATATTAAAAAATAGTATCCCGCAACAGTTTAACCATTTAATTTTTTCTCAATTTACTGAATATATAAGAGTATATGTTCAATTGTATAAATGGGAAGCTCTTTAACATTTAAAAACTCTCTCTCCTCTACTTCAATGTCTTATAGAGTAAATTCCATGTGTATTAATTCTTTCACTACTTTTTGATCCTTTTCACTGTAACTTCTTGAATAGTGGTGGTTATTTACATCATCATTCCTCTTATATGTATAAAAGTTTCTTTTTATTTTTTCTCCTTCAATTGATGGACCTTCAGTATTTATATGTAGCTTTGAATATACCATACTATAAGATCATCTTAATTTTTATGGTTTGGGTGAATTTATTGTTGATGGCAGTTGGGTTCGTTCATGTAGTCGCATCAATTTTCTCTATCTTTGGTGTATGTCAATGGTTTCTTCAGGTAATTCCATTGAAAATTCATTATATATATCTCTTGTGGGACTTTGAACTAGGTATTAGATTGGAAATACTTTAATTAATATTCACACAGATAGGTTTATCCTATTTGGATAAAATATAGGAAATAAAAACACAAAAATAAGCAAAATTATAAAGAAGGAAAACAGGAAACTTACAAATTAAAGTACTTCTTAGACAATGAAAACTAATTATACTCCTCGGTAATAGAGCAAATTTGATTAAAACTTTAAATCATAGGGCCTCATAAAATAGATTTCTTATTAATCTTAACGCAGCCTAGTGTAAAATTTGGTTCATTTATTAAGGATTGGTTTATTGGAGCATCCCTCTCCTACCACTTATGTTTTTTTCTTTTTCTATTTTGAAAAAAAAAATAGAGATAGATTTTTAGAGTTTTCGTTTTATGAACCAAAACAAAAATAACACCAAATAAGAAGAGTCTAGGTGGAATGTTTTAGATTTGGGTTTGATTATGTAGTGTCTTCATTGTCCATATTTGTACTCTCCCAATAAAAAAAATTAATATATATAATCAATTTTCTTCCCTATCTAATATTTTTAAAAAAAATACAATATAATAATATGTAGTTCATATCTATCCCACCACCTCCGCAGTGAAGTTTCCATGACCACACTCAACTAAAGCATCCACTATCTCCACACCTAGTTCCCCTATATGTTGTCAATCACCCTGTCTACACAATTCCACCGGTATACTATGTAGACCAATATATGGGAGATAGAGAAATGATTTTAAAATTTTGAGAATCCAGTAGTTCATTGGAAAGAGAAGGTGACTATAATTTATCTAATTCGTTCAAATTCATCATTACATCGAGGATGATAATAATAATTTATAGAATTTAGAATTTTATATTTATAGTGATTCTAAAATCCACCCTAAGGACATATCCATCAAGTTGTCTCTCCATAATTATAGATTTAAATAGAGAACTCCCAGAAAATAGATATTTTAGAAAAATATTGAAATGATTAAGAATATAATCATACAACATTGTTAACAAAAATATTATAATTAAATTAAAATGAATATAATTGAAATTTATTCTTTTACAAATTAGTATGTGCAGAATATAATGAAAAATGTGGGAGAATAAATACATAAAGCATATTAGTAGGTTCTTCACCCATATTCTCAAAAATTAGTGTCATGAAATGATTTATCCATTTCATGAATACTTTACATGTATCCATTATAGGGGATTTGGATGGAATCAGTTTATAGAATATTCAATAAATAATATTGGATTAAAATTTACCCTATCATCGAGATCTACACTTGATTGATAATAATTGAAGAAAAATAGTTTTCATTATTTTTATCTCCAGTGGAAATTGTGTTATTTTTGAGAATATAACATAAGTAATTGAAGATGACACTAGATTGAGATACAAGAATAGTGGTATTAATCATTAAGGGATGCTCTCATAGATTTATGACTTTATATAACTTCTATTTGGTCGTTCAATAAAATAATCTTAAGCTTGAACTGGGCTTATGAATTTTAATATTTGGCCTCGATTCTCTCCATTTTTAATGTAGATATGTCTTCAAGACACTACCTACTCAATAACATCCCTAAGCCATCATATTCAGATTCGGTTATAAAAATGAAAACATTATATATATCTTTCTTGATACCAATATATGTGACCAAATTTTTAATCTGTCCAAAACGTACAAAATTAAAAGGTAATATTTATTCAATAACATACCAAAAAACTATTAATTTTCATTGTTTTATATTATTGGAAAAAATATTTCATAAAAATACCCAAGTCATTAACTGATCATTTTTTTCACAATATCCATATTTTCATTTTCTATATTTTTCCTTCATCATTCTTCTTACTCATACTTATACTATTTTTAAAAACATTTTAAATTTTTTGATAATAAAAAATTCCCAATAACTGATATATAAAAAGGTATAAATAAACTTACTGGTCCATTTAAAAATCATGATATCACATAAGAGATAATTTCATTAATCATTTACTAACACATGGAATTAGCATTATTGTCGATAGGTTTTTCATAAATCTCTTTATAATAAAAAATCATAATCATGATGGATTTATAGAAAATAATAATAAATAATAAAAATATTTTTTGAAAAACTTACCTATTTAACATAAATGAGAATAATAATTCTTTTAATAAAAATTTCATTATATTCCCTTATCAAAACCAAAATATTTCCATTAAAACTCATAACCATGTATAAAAAATCCATGTAGGAGTTATATCGATACCACTAGTCATTATATTAAATTTCCAAGTCCCATAAAATAAATAAAAAATGGGATCAAAAATTTAAATCATAAAATCTCATAAAATATTCCATTTAACATTTATACAAAATCACTTTTAGGATTTATATAAACAAATACAAAAAACATTTTTCATTGAAAACTATATAAACAAAGAAACCCACAACAATCATAAACAATATATTATATTAAATATCATGACAATTTTAAGAGGAATATTATTATATAATAATGTTAAATATTGTTCAAAATTCAACTCATTTAATATATTCTTAAATAGAACATTCCTTTTTTCCTTTTATAAGGAAATTAAAAAAAGGTCGCATTAAATACGTAAAAATATTCTTTTGGGAAAACTTTTATAAAAAATTAAAAAAAAATATTTATAATTATTTTATTTCATTATAAATACACTTATAAACTAATTTAATGAATATGTTCAAGTAAGAAAAAGAATTATAAAAAATCATTAAACCAGTTAAAATGAGGTTTTATGGTAAATTATCCCTTACAAATTTGTTAATTTTTATCCAATTAAACCTTAAAAGAAATAAAATTTTATAGATTGTATATAATTTTATTTTTTGATTATAATGATAAATTTATCAATAATATAATTTATACATCACGCAATAATAAAACATGGGGTGAAAATAGCTGATGTCTCAATGAAAAAGAATTTAGATGGGAAATCTCCTACCTAGAGTCTATAATCATACAAAATTTCTTTGGGTCCTATATAATAAATATATATTAATTATTTAAATTCTTAAGAACATTTTATAGGTTTAATACATTATCATTAATCCAGTTTTTTCATGGAAATATCTAATTACTTAATGGATCGTGTCCACATTGGTTGTTCTGAGGATGTTCGGTTAAGAATTTCAAATAAAAAAATTGGTATATTGATCATAGTAAAATATATCATTATGACATAATTTATTGAATAAAAATATTGAAAAATTTATAATTTTTATTCATTAAATATAATTTTAGAATCAATTTTTTATGGTGGATTTGAAAAATGATTAATATTTCTCGATAGAGATGGTAGCCCTTGCATAAACAAGAGTAACTTTTCAATTTTTCAAAGAATATGTGGGATAAAATTTAAGTATAGTTTTATCATTAAAAATTATTATTATGTCATAAATATCATATTATCTCTTTATATAAATTTATATATACTTTCCATGTGATCTGTTGATGAAAAGAAAAGTGCATCTCTTTGTAGAGGTTGAAATCTACACAAACGCACACACGCCGTCGTCATTTTTCAATGGATGGAAATTTAAGAAAATATATGATATTTTATAATAAAAAAATAATAATTATATCATTAATATCAAATATTTATATTAAATAAATCATTATAACTATCCTTTAGAGGTGATGATGGAAAATGATTTACAGTGATTCACGATGTGGTAGTTCACTGTAAACAAGAAAGATGGTTTCATTTCCCATTTGATGGAACGTGTGATAGGTAATGTTTATGAAGCCAACATAAAAAATTATAAATATATTATTGATACTGATTTTATTATATTTTAATGGTTTAGAAAGGTTTCAAGGAGATAAAAGAACAAATAAAATAAAAATACTTAGTTAAGTGATTTAACTCTTCTTCGGAAAACATCCTACAACTTTGGCCTTATAAGGCCGGTATTATGATAAAACCAATGCCTCTAGAAAATAAAGGGGGGTTATAAAAAATTATTTGTTTTGTTATTGTCATAGAAAGGATACTACTGAAATGTTTAGAAAATAGGATAGGGGTGTCCCTTTATAAGTTGGGGATTATACACAATTAGATTTTGTCAAAATGTTAAAATATTCTAAGGACTTACTCAATCCCAATGTCTAAAAAATAGACCATTTTCTAAGAATATATAATATTTGGTCGAAAATGTTTCATCTTATATGATTTATACAAATTTTATAGTCATTTTAATTATTATAATTTTAGTTTTAACCCTTTTAGCACTTTTTAACTCATATCGTGGTAACAAATTTTTTTAACAATGTCACTATTCAAAATGTCCAAAAATGAAAGAGTAATCATTAAACAATTTTTATATTATGATTGAAAATATGGAGTCTATTTTATTAAATTCAATTTCTATAATTTTTACTGATTACTTTTAATAAAAATCCACAAAACACAATTTTGGTGAAAAATGGTTTCCCATAAAACTGCCTTTTATGTATAAATATGTTTTTATACCAAATTAATGAAAAAAGATGATTAAAATAACATTAATTGGATTATTTTTAATAAATAGTGACTAATGATATTTTAAAATAAATTAAAAACTAATTGGGGCTTTATATATACATAAATAGAAAAGGAATTTTTCTATAAAATCGGAATTTTTTAACTATTCACATAAAATTGAATATTTTTAAAGAAATAAAAAAAGATTATAAATAATATAATTCTGATATACTTATTTTAGAAATTATATCCAATTTTTAATAAATTTAAAAAATCGGAAAAAAAATTTATATTATTGACACATAGAATACAACAACATCCATTTTTAAAGAAAATGTATTTTTAAAGCATAAAATGACTTTATTATCATTAATTTAATAATAAAAATAATTAAATGTATTTGAATAATTAAATTGAATATATGATAAAAAAATAATTATAATTAATTTTAAACAGTGATTAAATTAATTTATTGAGATATGAATCCTCAAAACAGCACGAACCATGGGTTGAATCCCATGGTCCCATTAATTTTTTTAAAAAAAGAGAGTAAAAAGACACAAAAAGGGAGGAAAAATAAAGAATAAATGTTTTAGCACCCCTAAACAAATATAAGATCATTTATTCACCTCCTTTTATATTAGTCACCCCTTCCACGGGATCCCCCCTTCCTAACATATGTCTACAATGATTCCTTTTCTTAGGATCCTTTCAAGTTATATCATGCTCATCCACACTCAGTGAGTCATCATCCTCAAAATGTGACTCAAAAAAAGATGAAATCTCATGTAATCATTTTTTAATAACAAAACTGATTCATGCTAAGGATCGATTCTATCCTCATGAGTAGCTCTAAATTCTTCATAGAACACATCCTTACCAATGGACCTATTTTAAACATCAAGCAATGAGAATTTTACCAGAATTTGATTTGATGGAATAGTTCTAACTTCGATCACATTCCAACCTAGTTCATCAAAAATACTAGGTCACTCACCACCTCCTAATTACAATATTTTTTATCCTTGTATGGTTCCTTGCCTCTAATGGGAAGCCATATACTGTCTTTCAGAAGGGTAACGACCAGATATCCCTCATCATCTACCAAAAATGTGTTTTCCTTTTCTCAAAGTTCACTCTCTATCAAAATTATCATGAGATGGAACATAAATAGAATTATAAACATACACATGTTCTATAGTATCAAAATCATCAATATATTTCTTCCTTGGATAGACCATCCCTTCAACCACCATCAATGTTCTATGGCCAGCTCTTTTAGTAACCTTGTTAAGGTTCCCATCACTAGCCTTGCTACCACGAGAGACCACATCCATAGAGGAAGTCTCAATCCACCACACACGGGTTGATGAATCAAATAAACTGCCTTTCACTGGCCTATATGTCCACATTTGTAGAGGACAAAGTCTTATCAATCCGTTTTCCCTAATATCCCAGGCATATTTTTATAATCATGGGAATGTAATATTTTCTTTCAATTTTAATTTCGATGCCCATATTTTTTATCGTTAGTACATATCAACCCTATTAAGATACTTTATTTTCTATTCCAAATAGCAAAAAAATTAGCAACAAATATAGGCACATACTCATATTTAAAATCAAGATCAAATTTAAATTCTCTAGAGACCATATAAATCATTTTAACTAATGTCGAATTATAATAAAATTTAACAAATATCATGGAATAGTTTCCATACTTGACCAACATTATTCCCTTTTCAAATTTAATTTTTTTGCTACATCCAATGAAATGTCCCAGATAATAATTGGATGTTAGAAAACCATTTTAGTTCTCAATGATAAATCTATGACTAAATGAAATATTTCTTGGCCAGGTATAGATCAAACTAGGGGTGAAATTCTTGAAATATAAGCATCTAAAATTTGAGGTTAGCATACCCATAGCTCCATGACTTTACCTTGAGCTCATTTGAATTGAAAATAAAGTTAAAATATCCCAATCCAATTGACACAATATGCCAATCATGAAAACCATAAATTTGGACCAATTGATTTTTCATATCTTCCAGCTTACAAGGTTTTCTCTTCACCTATAATGTATGATGCACAATAATATAATGTTTTAAATCCTCCATCCTATCCTCAATGATCATAGGACTAGATTGAAAATTGAAATAGAACAATTCATTAAGATCCTCTTGTGCATTGCGGATCTTGAGTATAAAGGGAATAACATATCAGAAGGAACCATAGTTTGTAAGGTAAATTTTAGAGTTCTAGGGAATTTATACCTTCATATCTCTTTTATCAGTTGGGTGAAACACCTCATACGAACTAGATCCTCCCTTCACATCCTTCAGATATCGATCTCCATCAGTAGAAGATTCAAACGGAGTAGAAATCAGATCTGAAAATCTACTAATAGACTGCGATGCAGGTACCACCATCATGGAATTTAAAACTGAAAAATTAAGAAAATCTATCCTCAGTTCATTATCCCCATTGGAAGATCATATCTGTACCTCTCATGCACTATATTAAACCATCAAAACCATTTTAACGGCCTCCACTGAAACAGAAATCAGATTTTATGACAAAATCATCTCACTATGAAACCCTAAACACCATTCTAACCAGGATGGGGGAGCATAAGATAGATCTCCACCTTATCCCTTAAGATAAAAATATATTTCACACATAAAATATTTTTCTTTAAAAATAAATTTTTTTCCATTAAAATATTTTAACTTCATTTAAAAATTGAATTTAAATATACTTGGTGGAAGTATAATTAATGGTTATATATATATATATATACACACACATATAATTTATTTGTTTCCAATGGAAATATATATAACCATTATATTATATTCCTATATATAGCCTTACATACTTCACTAAATGTTATTTATTTACTTCTCCCTCATCACATGTATAGTGTTCCTAATTATTTTCCTTCATTAAATCGTTTTATTTAAGTTCACATTCTTCATGGAAAACCATGAAATTGAGGATTTTATTTTTGGCATTTTGATTTATATGTGCATTTATCCTACTTGAATTTTTATTTATTTTGTTTTATATTTCATCCATATAATGTATTATTGTTTAACATTGATTAAAATATTTTATTTCAATAAAAATATAACGTTTCATTTTAGTTTGATGATTTTTGTATCATATGTGATTAAATAAAAATTTCATTTAAATGGGAAATACATATCAAAATATTGGGTTATTAAATTCTTAGATGATGAAGATAATTTCATCACTTTTTGGACATTTTTTTTCTGGACAGTGTTAGAAATAGATCTTCTCAATATATTATTACAATAGAATGTTAATCAAGCCCCATGGAGCTTGAGTAGGGTTACAAATTAAGTGATACATCCCTAGGGAAGATCACATGAGCAATTAGAATCAAAAACTATTTAATTCCTTATTTTATAATTTCATCCTTGATGCATAACTGAATAAGATAAAATTCGATAGATTTCATTCATTTCCTCTCTCTAAGGAGGTATTTCATTATTTAATCAACAAAATCATATTACACTCTCTTTATCTGGCTACAAAATTAACCACTATAACTATTTGGGCTATTAGATGAACAAAATGTCAATACCCTTAACCTAGTAGCCTAGTTCTGGTTCCTTGCATAATAATATTGGTACTAAGTACAACTATCTCTATCCCAAGGGACTGAATAGTTAACTATATTTGAAAAAAAAGATACATATATTGGTTTTACATTATAACATGAATGTACTAAAACATATAATCTCCTTTGAAAACACCCATAAAACACTAGAATATCCCTTCAAGTCATTCATAACATACATCTTTATATCCTGGAGAAAAATAAAACATACAAATAAGGGATATTAGATACTCTGTAAGGGTAATAAATACAATGGAATATAATATAACCATGAAAATTAAGGAAAGGTGAATATCTAAAAATAGATGCCTTTGAAACATAATCATGACCATAATATGTCAGGAATAAAATCTCATTAAATAATACCATATAAATTATCATGTGATAATGAATCTTAACCACAGATTTTCTACTAGGTGAATAATCACATGGAATATCAGTTAATAATTTCATAATGATGGAATACATAATTATGGACATCTGAATTATATTTTCTAGGCCTTTTCCATGACATCTAAAAATTAATAGTTAAGGCCTCAACCAAATCCATATCAAAAAATAAATTGGAAAGGCGTCGGCTAAACCCCTATCTAATTTGACTTATGGGATGTTCCGATGTATTTTGGGGCTATAATAGACCCTTCCAATCAATTACTAATTCTAATTAATTCCTCATTTGAATGGAGTGAAACATAAACAACAGAAACATATAAAATTTATTTTAATTTCCCCGATCAGTAAACATAATCTCTAACTATTCGGAGTAATATGTTGAATGGTATTAGTATAGCAAATCCATAGTCACACTGATCATGAAAATTTTAATAAAATACTGTAGATGTTATGATAAAATATGAATCATAATTAAGATTTTTATTCAATAGAGGGTGCTGAAATAGATAAAAATAATCTATGAAAATCATCAATAAATTCTTGAGAGAAATACCCTTTTTTACTTTGCAAAGAAGTGTTCTTTCCGAAAAATCACTTATCTTTTTCATAAATATAGAATTTAAATATGAACACACAAAAAAAAGAAAATAAAATTATTATTTAGGCATAAATGATGTCCAAATGATGTTAAAATATGAAAAAAGTGTTTTTTGAAACCCTATAAATGTTCCACTTCAGTGTGGTTTCAGGGAAAACATAAATGATTCTTTAAAGAAAACAAAGTATTGATTGTTTACATAAATCCAGAAAATATCTAAGATAGATTTTTATTATAAAAATATTGATCTAATTAAAATATTTGGGACTTAAAAAATTATAATGTAGTGTACTTAAATTTTTAATGAAATTTAGAAGTCCTCTTTATTTGGGCTTTCTTGTCATGAGGAATTGAAAAGGGGTCCCTGTAAAACATGTATTTTCCCATAAAATAAAGAATTATAGAGATGGATACATGATTTTGGAACATATTCATAAAATTTAGAATATTTATTTACTAATAATTAAATATTACATTTGGGTAAATAGATAGAAAGTGTAACCTGAATGAAAAAATGGAGGTTCGTGGACAATACCATACCTTATGTCCGAAAGTATTTTTCACTTGTAATTAACATCCTGGATAATGAATTTAGAATAATTAATAATATAATTTAGAACCTATTAAAGGTATATTTTATATACTATAATATTTATATGTATGTTTATGGTCTTTTTTGAGGAGTTATAAAATTCAATTTCATCATTCAGAATTGTTTGTTTCCTTGGTTTTCATGATTGCATCAGTAGTATACATGTAAAAAAGATAATTTCAAATGGGGGTAGTTATCCTGAATTGAAATTATATTTTACTAATTAAATTAAATAATATTTAATGGTCTTATATATATATTTTTTCCAAATATGGGGATGATTCATTAGATAAAATGTTAATGATAATATAATGGATTATTTTGCTGTTTCTTCAATCATCACGAAGTAGTTTTATATTATTAATTAATATTTTTTTAATATACTAGATCCAAAATAATAAAAAATTCTGTGATATACATATTTTAATTTTTTTTAGCCAAAAAATGGTTTTCTGACCATCCTTGAAGGTGGAATTGGAAAATGAAAACTCATCATTCGCGAACGTAGTAAATCATCACCTCGATAATGATGTAATAATTTTTAGAATAAAACGTATAATTGAAAAGAATTTATGGTGAATGTACCATTATCAAAATAAAATTCAAGAATATATAATATGTTAGAGTTATCATGAATTTTTGGATACAGTAGGAAAATAATTGATAAGAAAAGAAAATAAATCAAAAAAAACTAAAAGAATTAAAGGATATTTTACTTCTTCAATTTCTCTCCTTCAGAACCTCATTGTGGAACTTTGAAAATGGTATTTTGGGTGATACCACCAAGACTAGAAATTTGGGGATAGGTTTGGGAGATGGATTGGCTATAAAGTTTCTAATATTCAATGATTTAGAGGAGTGAGAAGAATATGTGGTGAGGGGTGGTATTTATAGTGGAGGAGAGGAATGTTTTTTGATTATTTTATTTATTAGTTTATGATTTTGGATCAAGGATTTAAATAGTATAGACCTTATATAAAAATATATTAATGTAATGAATTAAAATAGTATATTTTATTCAGATTAAAAAATAAGGCAAAAAAAGCTCACGGTGGTCTAATGTATTGAAGACCTAGTGCATTAGCCTTTACAAACTCAGCACACTCAGTGGTAAAAAAACCCAAAAAGGAATAATTAGTTAGGGGGATTATCTGATGATCCTTTTTGTCAATAATATTGATAACAATGTTTTCATCACAATATTTTTTCATCATGTTTAAGAGACCAATGTAATACTTGATTCTATGGATTATATAAATAATAGACTACTGGGAGTGTGTGTTCCTAGAAGTGAATTTTAAGAAAATGACAAGATAGTCTCAATCTCATTTAATGAAATATTATAAGAGAGAAAAATATCTAGTTCATTGAGTAGAGACTTTTACTTCACAGTAATATAGTTACCATCCCCTATAAACTATTGAACTCAATACCAACAGATCATCTAGATCCATGGAAAACACCACATCCTACTACCTCTTTGGTCAGAATAATAAAAATATAAACAATAGGGGTGAATTGTGAATTTTTTGTAATTTTTATGAACTCTATAATTTACCTTTCCCTTTATATTTATATAGACAATATTCATTTTATTCTATATGTAAAATAATCATTAGCTAAATAGAAATAATGAACACATAAATTTTATAGTGGTTTTGGGAACAAAGATCTCCCAGTGCACTCCACCAATGCTTTCTCTTCAAGGTTGGTGAATTTCACTAGAAATTTACTCTTATCATAATACCGTGAAATAAAAAAATGAGTAAAGGTAGTTGGAACCTTTAAAACTTGGATAAATATATCTTTACAGTGTTTTTATAGGGAACTAATTGTCCACATGTTTGTACGAGAAGATGACACTTCACGACAACTAAGTACGAGAAGTTAGAACTCCAATAAATCAAAAGAGATTGATTTGTAGATGGTTCGGGATGTAATTCAAAGCTATATAAAAAATATAAAAAATATTGATCTTCTTATTAATAAATGAATGTCTTTAACAACGTCTATCTCTAAAGATATCATAGTTTTGAATGGTCTACTGTAAAAGTAGAAACAAAAAGTAGCAGTTTCATAGTAGTACGACGTTCAATATGTATATCACCGAAGTGTAGTGTCTCTTATAAAATTAAATATTCCATCATTATTTTCTGCAGTTTTATATTAAAAATTTATTCACAAGAATAAAGATTCATATATCCATATTTCAAAATATATTGTGATATAATATATAGAGACAAGACAGCTTGCTTCCGTATTCTAGGTCAAATAATGTTATATGAAAATACATGGATATTCAAAATTTTAATCCATCAAGGGAGTTGTAATTCCAATAATAATGGGAATGATTTTCTTTGAAGAATTTGTTTCTTTGAATTGATCATAAAGATCCTTTTAATCATTCATACAACCACTTTCAATCAATATTTAATTCCATCAAGACAGTGGCAGAAATATCGGATAAAATCACAGATTAAAACAATCCCTAATACTAAATATAACAATGTTGGATTGAACTATATATCATATAATTCCATTTTTTTAGTATTAATATCCTTTAAAAATATTATGGTTCTATAAAAATAATTTATCCAATGAAGAATGTTGGGATCAAAAGTAATGTATGGATGAGAATCTAAACATTCATCTTTTCTGCGTGATGTTGGTTAACCAAATGTTCATTCTCTAAACATAGTGTATGTATGGTGATTCCAGACATAAAATTTGGATTTATATTCCATATATTTATTCAAAATTAGAGTAGATAATCCAAACACGCATTTATCGAAAGTAGGTTTGTTAATCCATACATTAATTATTCAGTCTAGGGAGGATTATCGATACTTTTTGTCCACATAGGGTATGGAATCCATATGTTTTTTTACATAAGGTTTATTACTTATATAATTCTTAACTACATAGGGTATGTATACTGTTTCCTTAAATCAATAAAAATTTTCTTTAATTATTTGAATAATATTCTCTACAAATTAAAAACATGAATATAATTCCAGAATTAACATTGAAATGGATATTAATTTATGGAAACTCGCTAAATTTGATATCATTAGTAAAATAAACAAGGTTATTTTTGAGTGTCAAAATCAATAATATTTATAGATTATTGATTAGAAAATAAAAGAAAAAAAATATCCCCGATTGGATGATCACAAAACCCATAACATAATTTAAATAAAAATTATGAATTTTAAACACTAATAAAATAAAAAATTTAAAGGAAACACTTTTTTTGTTTTCGAAATTAATTTTTCACATAATTATTTATATTACACAATAAAATTATGATTACAATAAAATAGATACTTGAACAATTGAATTTTTTTGTTTACCTAATTTCCTCCCCATTTTTGGGACATTAAAAAGAAATAATATGAAAATGGATTAAAACATATTCAATGAAGAAAATAATTATAAGTGAATGATTTATAATAACAGTTAAAAGATAAATAAATTTAGTAATGTCGTTCAATTAGTGGGAAAAAATAAAACTATAAAAAACTCATAAATATAAATATAAAGTAATGTAATGTAAATTGAGTATTAAAAAAAATCATAAACCAAAACATTCTAACAAAAATATTATAAAACATTTTAAAAGGGTGGGATTGGTTTTTATTAATTGGCTTGATCTAAATATCTACATGGAGGGGATGCAATGGGGTGAGAAATTGACTTAATAGCACCATGAATATCATGGTGCTTTAAAAGAATTTTCAGAACGTGATTATTGAAAACTCATGTCCACTACTAGAGAATATTCTTCGAATATTGAATGATCCTTTAGATCTTAACCAATTTTACTTTAACAAATTAATGAACTTATTCTTCAGACTGAATAAAATTAGTTATCATGTCTCTCACTTAATGAATTATAGGTCCTAACCAAGAATCACTAGAGGCCAGTTAACTTATCAAATGTCTTTGATTTTTAAAGTGAAAACTTGAAGGAGTATTGTCCCTCTAAATAATGTTCATTCAATTAGTAAAATTCGCTAAATATGAAGTTATAGCTTTGAATCTTCTGATCAAATACAGAGAGGTATGTTCTAAAGATCTTCATTCTTTATGGATTTCTCTGATATATTGAAACTCTCTACCCAATATTCACTTCAACTAATCAAAATATAAATTCTTCATAGATTCTTTCTTTTAATTTCTCATTTCAATAGCTAAATCCTTGATAAAATCTTCAATGTTTACAATAGAAATAAATGTTTCTTGAGTATTAATGAATTGATTCCGAATAGATTCAAACTCACATCAAGTAATATTTGAAATTAATAAATACTCATATTTTTAAATTTAAACTTCCAAATCATGTCCCAGAGAAAATGTATATTCCATCAACTAATTCAAATTTTGAATTAAAGATTCTTTATATATGTTCAATGAGTCATAAGACATATTGGAAAGAGTTCTTGATTATTTTCATGCTTCTACTTCAGTAATACTTGGTTGTTCTAATGAATTTTTTTACTTTCTATGAAAACATAATTATCTTTATCTAAATAATTAAAAGTAACAAGAGATGTATTTTTAGGGTAATCTTTACATCAAATAGGTACAACTTCTATACATTGATTTAACATTTGATCCAAATTCTGAACATCTTCATCTAATTTTTTCAAATGCTCAATTATTTCTTCTACATAATAAATATTATTGAAATTATTCCCCTTTGATGAATAGCAGCTCAATCCACCCTTAATTATGCTTTTTCTTCTTCTTGCCTAGGTTATAAAAAACCAACAACTGGAACCATTCTCTGCTCCCTCTAAGAAGTATCTCACATTCTTTGTTGTTATTCTATAACAAGTAAAATACTACCACTTGACTCACTCTAGATGTATCCCAAAATCCTTATATTTATAATATTAAAAACAATTATATGATGTTATATCTTACCTAATGAGATGTATTGAATTTTCCCAAGTTTGAATAAGAACTGAGAAAATATACTTCCATAAGGAAAGAAACCCATTTTTCTTGTTTATGATAGTAGTGATTCAAATACATCACTATATAACTACTAAAATTAATCAAAAAATTATTCAGTAAAAAAATTAGAACATATATATATTGATACAGAACATTATCCAACCCATTCATCCTTGGAACAATTTCATATTGAATAAACTTTATCAAGTCCTTTTGATCCGCATTAAAGTCTTTAGTCATCATCTTTTGGACATTTCGAGTTCTAAATAGTGAAAGTATTGTATCATATGACTTAAATTTCTCATGTCCAACATTTGTTAAATAAAAATGAGATTCCCCCTCATGGGGAAGAACCAAAAACCTAGAATGTTTTATAAAAAAAAAATTCCACCTAGTAATCCTGAGAGAGAAAAAAATTCACCAAATATGAAAGTGAATGAAACCTTTCGATAAAACTCATTTACTTCAATTTCATATACTATAGGGAAATTACTATCTCAATCAATAAATTCCAAACCATGAAATCTAATAGAATTTTTAAATTGTAAATTGGTTTTATTTTTTTAATAATTCCCAATTACATTTCCTTGAATAACCATTCCATATTTCACCTAGTGGATAGAATCTTTCAAATAATCTTTGTCAAGATATACTAAAAGATCCATTGTGGAATGTTTCAGGATTGAAGGTTTTAAGGTTTTGCTTTCAAAAACCTTAGGCAAGAGATAGTATATATTTTGAAGGGTTGTGAGGTAAGGAAATAGAGCGTGTGTCTGATTGTTTAGGCGACGAGGGATAATTTGGATGTAATTTAGAAGGTAATCATAATTCTTATTTTGAAAATATGCTGTTATAAAACTAAAATCAAGGTAAATATTTCAATAAATAGGAGAAAAATTATTAAATAAAATAATTGATTGATTAGTTTAAAATTTAATATAAATTAATAAACATGTATTTAAATTTAAATATTCATAACTCCCCCTTAATAAAATCAAAACATTTAGTCGGAATTGGTATAGTAAAAATATTAACAAATTTATTTTCTGTATTTACAAGATCTAAAGATATATCCTTTTTAAGAAAATGACATCTTAGAAAATGATCCCTTACATCAATATTATTAGTCTGATAATGACTTATACTATTTTCTGAAATATTAATAGCACTCGTATTATCACATAAAAAAGGTATATTATTTTAATTTTTTCCAAAATATATTGGGTTTAATCCACAAAACATGTTTACAACAACTTCTAGATGAAATATATTTTAACTCAGTAGTTGATTGGGAAATTTAAGGGTGTTTCTTAATCTTCCATGATACTACAAATTTTCCCAATAAGTGAAAGGATCCTATGGTTCTTTTTCTATCTAATCTATATCCTCCAAATTCATCATTCGATTATTAAATTTATATAAAATTATATATTTTTGATAAATACGAGATAAAAAACTGTTACATTTCAAAATCTAAAAATTCATTTAATAGTAATAAGTTCGGATTCTTTTGGATTTTATTGAAATATTGCACAAAGACATACATAAAACCATATGTCTTTTCTTCTAGTAGTAAAATATAAAAAAAACCAATCATAACTCTATATATCTTTTCTTGAACTATTTTCTAGCTTCATCAAAATAATGTTTTAAAACAGTACACATAGGACTCGAATAGGTCTTACTATTTTCATGTCCAAAAACTTCACATAAATCAATAATATATTTACTTTAATTTAATAAATTTAGAAAATGTTTTTTTAAAATGAGAAATACTAAAAACAAGTTCAATTCTCCCATCATACTCTTTTCAAATTATTTTTTCATAATATTTTATAAATCATGAAAAATATTTTTATTTGTTAAACTGAAATTAACATCATCAACATAAATTTGGACTAAAAATATATTTGAGGCATAATTATTCTTAAAAAGAGTTGGATCTAATAATCCAATAGAAAAACCATTTTCCAATAGTAAAGATCATAAGATTTCATACCAAGAACTAGGTGATTGGTTAAGGACATAAAGAGTATTAGTATGTTTAAAACTGAATTTGGTTTGAGATGGTTTTCAAAACCTGGTTGTTATTCAATATAAACTTCCTCCATCAAATATCCATTTACAAATTCATATTTAACATCCATATGATATAATTTAAAATCCTTATGCGATGAATAAGAAAAAATATTTATATGGCATATGATCTAGTTATTGGTGATATGGTTTCATTGTAATCTACTACTTCTTCCAGATTATATCCTTTAGAAACTAATCTATCTTGGTATCTCATTATGATCCCTTGATCATATAGTATATTTATAATGATATATTTAGTTCATATTACTGTATAATTGGATTTCATATATATTAATTCTCAAGAATAATTTGTTCTGAATTGATTTAGTTCTTCTTGCTTGGCTAACAATCAACTATCATATTTTAAAGCTTCTTTAAACGACATAGGTTCTAACTTATATTGAAAAGTATAAAATTAAAATATGTTTACTACATTTATTCTAGTTCTAATTCCTTTGTCTATATATCCTATAATGATTTGTAAAGAATGGTTCTTTAAGATTATATACTTCCTAGCTAAGAAACATTCAGGTTATTTAGTTTCATGTTCTTATAAACTAGATAGTGTTTCATTTTCCTAATTTTTTCAAAAATTGTATCAGGTGTATCAAGCCTTATATTTTCAGAAGAGTTACTAATTTCATCTTTTTTATCTTTCTCTTCAATGAAAGAGTCAATTTCATCAAACTTCACATGAACTGATTCACTAACAATCATTAAATTTTTACTAAAAACTCTATAGGCTTTCGAAGTTATATAATATCTAAAAAATATTCCTTCATCATATTTTGGATCAAATTTAAAAAGTTTATTCTTATAATTCAAGATATATACCTTGTATCCAAAATCATTAAATTATTTTACTTTAGGAATTAATTTATTCCAGAGTTCATATGGTGTATTTTTAATAATTTCTTATATTAATGCTCTATTCATGATATAGAAATTTATGCTTATAGATTCTGGCTTGAAATAGGTAGGAAGACTATATTCATTCAACATAGTCCTTGATATTTCTTGAATAGTTCTATTTTTCTTTCAAAAATTACATTTTTTTTTGAGGTGTTCTTGGGAGAGAGAATGTATGTTTAATACCTAGAATTAATTAAAAGGAATTAAATTATTGATTCTCAAATTCACCACCATGATCACATCTCAATAAAATCATTTTCAAATATTTTTTTTTATTTTGCACAATTTTGTAATATCTTTAAGAAACAATGAATACTTATCTTTTTTTTTCATAGAAGGTAAACCCATGTAAATAGAGACGTATCATCAACTAAAACATAAACCTATAATTTACCAGCTAAACATGCTACTATGGATGGTCTAAAAAATCTATATTGATAACTTCAAAGGGTTTAGATGTACCAATTTTGTTACTTTATTTGAATGAAGATTTATTTTGTTGGCCAATATTGAATGCATCACAAATCTATCATTGGAAAATTTATGTCATGGTCAATTAGAAAATAATTGTTTCTTATATAATTTAGGAAAAAAAAGATATATTTAAATTTCTAATTACCCTATTCTAGATCCATGACTCATTTATATTATAATTTAAGAAATTAATTTTTCTTTCCACAATTAATTTAAATCAAAATTATAAACATTTTCAGTTCTATGTGATCTAAATTTATGTATGTTATCTTTAAAAAAGCGCATGAATTTTTAGAGAAATCAAAAGCAAAATCCTAACTAAGTTTAGAAATACAAATAAAGTTGTCCCCATCCCTATTAAATATAGTACATTGTTGATTGAAGTTGTCTTTTGACCTATAACAGTTCTAGATCCGACAATCTTTCCTTTTAAATTGTCATAAAAAGTTACTAGACCACCATACATTTATGTGAGTGTATAGAAATTTTTAGAGTCTTCCCTCATGTGTATGTAGAATCCACTTTCCATATACAAAATATATTTTCTATTCCTATGTCATTTTCCCTAAAATTTATTTTAAACATATTTTTTCTTTTTAACCCATATTTTCATGAGTCTAACTGTGTCTATAAGCAGTGATTTGGGAATCTAGATTTTCAATTTTTTCTAAATCATTTTTTACTAGGTTTTGACATTTTTTTTAAATAATTTTTTTAATACAACTAATTTTTTGATTTATCATGTAAAAAATGATAGTTTAATGATAGTTTATTACACAATAATAACATGTGTCATTTTTTTGATTTGGGAAAAAATTAATTTTTGTATAATTTTGAATTTTTACCCTTTATTCCTACTATAAATATTTTTATTTTAGTAACATTATTTCTAATAATATCATTAAAATTGTTCTCTACTTTTGATAAATTACTAGAATCACTTTTATAACATTTAACTTCATCATTCAATTCATTAATCATTTTTCCATAATCAATACAGATTGATGTAAATGAATTGAATTTTTCAATTAGATATTGATGTTGATTTAGAATTGTGTCTATTTCACCTAAAACAACATTAACTATATTTTTAATTATTTGTGATTCATTATTTAAAAATCATATTTTTCTTCTGAAATAGAATAGTAAGCAGCCAATCTACTATTTGAACAGCAATTAGAGTCAGAGGAAGAAGAATAATAGGATTTTACTATTTTTTTATTCCTAATCCATAAATGAAATTTTACTTTTTTAGATTTTGTGTCTCTTCTTATGAATCAAATTTCAGGGGGATTCAGGAGTCTTCAAACACACATCACATAACGTTCATGGATTTGTTTCATTATTCTCATAATATGTACTACCCTAATATTTCTTTTCTTTCCTTATTCTTTTGACTTTCAATTGAGTGATATCAGATCTGATGTGATCCAAAAAAATTTATTCATAGTATACTACTTCATTATGATCTATTCAATCCTTCTTAAAGGATTTTCTGAAGCCACATTTCTTCTTGTAGAATTACTTAAAATTTCATTCTAGATGATCTAGTTCTATTTCAGAGTATGAAGAATCTGATTTTTTTCTATTTGGACTTCATTTTTTGATTCTATATATTTCTTCTTAGATGTTACTTTAAGTGATATAATCATCCTTTTACAACTATCTTTTGATCTTAAATGTCATCATTAATTTCATCATCATATATCATCAATCTTCTAATAATTTCCTTTACAATCAAATTCTTGAAAGGTGATGATTTTCATATAGTGGTATATATGTAATTCTATTTAGAGGGAATTAATCTATGTACATTTAGCACTTGGTCTAGTCGACCAATTGGATCTCCAAGGAAGAAATATTTTTGAAATTATCTATTAATTGTCCATTCATTTGAGTGATTCATTCACCATAAAACTTTTTAAATGTGTCAAACATTAGTTTTTAAGTACCATACCTCATATGTCAGATGATGTATGTACCTTAATTTGTGATATCTATCATCTACCACATTTCATAGGAATTACATCATTATGATAAAAAATTGAATTCATTAGTTATAAGAAAACATATAATATCATTCAAGACCATTGATTTTATGTCATATTCAACTTCTGCTGTAGTATCCCAAGTCTCTAGTTTCTCTACAATCACATATGGAGTGATGATCTTTGAATAAATTTTGAATCTTAGATTCTTCAAGTAGATGATCATTAATGATTTCCATCAAAAATAGAATCCACTATTAAAATATATATCTTGAATCATATAAATACCTTATTTTAGATCTATAGTTTGCATTTTCATTGTATAGACCTTATTATTTTGAGCTTGTTATATCGTGATAACAAAATCTCACATTTGATACAAATTTTTAGGTTGGAATAATAAAAATAGACACAACAGTACGTAAATTTTTTATTTTCTATGACCTATATAGATGTTGTCTTTCGTCTCCCTTTTTCTATTTATTCAGATATTCATTGTTTTCTTCTGAATGTAAAATGATAAATCAATAGAATGAAATAATGAACATGATAATTTTATTGATGTTCAGGGGAAAATGATACCCTAGTGCACTACACCAATTCTCTCTTTAAGAGCTTGGTGAATTTCACTATAAAGTTCCTCTAATCATAATACCTTCTAATACACAACTAGGTCCAGGAAATTGACACCTTTACAATAATGATAAATAGTGCATGTTGGTTCTTTCATATGGAACCATTTGTCCATATCTTAGTAGAAGAAGCTGTTATTTCACCACAACTATGTACAAGCAGTTGAAACTCCAGTAAATCAAAAAAAATTGTAATTTTTATGGTTCATGTGGTAGATAATAGCTGTAGAAGAAACAAAACAAATATGGATCTTCTTCTTAGGTGATGAATATCTTCAAGAAATAGTAACTCTGATGAGATCCTAGTTATGAATGATCTTCTATAAAATATGAAAAAAACAAGAAACAGTTTCATAGCAATATGAGGTCGAAAATATATATATCCAATGTGTATCCTCTACTATAATATAAAAATGTTGATCATTCTTTGTAGTAGTTATATATTCAAAGGACATTCACAATTATACATACACATTGTAACATACCAGGTAAATAAAGGTTGTGATATTTTCATATTTATTAATATTTTTAAATTAAATATTAATTATACTTTAAATTGGATGTTATGTTCTATGGTGTATTCGACACACAATAATGGGTTTCTCAAAAATCTCATGTTGCACTCAAGGCTGAGTCATACAGAAAATTGATAATATAATATTATTATAAATGATAGTTAACGCATATTAGTTGTATTGGAGGGAATGAACAGAAATAACAACAATAAGATTATACATTTATGTTAAAAATTGCATTTATATGATAAATTTTAGAGTCTTAAAATAAGAACAAATATGACTTTATACATTAAAAAAACTAATATTTTTAAAAGGTCATTTTACCACCTTTTGATGGAGAACCCATTTTAAAAATATATTTCTCACTTTTATATGGTCCATTTGAAAAAACAAAACATCTTCTTTAGAATATGTACCTAAAAATTTACATTAGGTAAAAGTTTGGTATTTTTCGGATAAGTTCATTTTTTAATGAATAATGAAAAATACTGCATTTTAAGTCAAAACAGTCTTTTAATCTAATATACTTATATAGATTGACTATTATTTTTGTTGGTTTTAAATAGTAATTAGATTATATTTTTATAATTTAATTAAATGGTGGTAATTATAAGTAATTTAACTATGTAATTGGATATAAAAAAGTGTCAAACTTTTGATAGTTAATAGTTCTTAAAACATGAATTTTGGTTTTGGCAATGAGAATTAATTTTAAATTAATTTTTGAAACATCAATGTTTTAAATTTAAAAAAATGGAATCCATATGTTGAATCTGGAGTCCCAAATTTTGTAAATAGGTAATTTTTATTTTTCGACATTATCAATTGTAACTTCATTAAATATTTTATTTACCATGGTTAAAGGGTGAATATGGTAAATAAGGGTAAATAATAATATTATAATAGTATTAAATTACCATAACACATGTCCTAATCCAATTTTTGGATACATTTCTGACAATGTAAATCCTTGGGTTGATTCTGGGAACCCATAGAGTGAGTTGTAACTGGAAATGACATTCTATAAAAATTAATTTAATGTTAATGAAAATGTAACATAACCGTATATTTTTTTGTAAAACAATTTTTATGGGGTTATATAAGGTATATTTTAGAATATAAATAGTAATTATAAAGATAATATTTTTTCTTATATCATCATATTTTATTTATAATTTTAGACATTAATTAAATAAATATTCTTATAACACAATGATGATGTACTGATCGCTTCATGAATAAAGGATTCCAATAAATGATATTATAAATGTCAAAATAAATGTAATTGGGTTATTTTGATGTCATTTTATAATTTTTTCTATGATATCTACATGTTATTTTTTTATTAATGAATATCATTGGAATCAGTCAAGTTGTTATGTATTTTTAAAAAAGTTATTATATGAATAGTATCAAAATTGACATAATTAATATTTTATGATATAAAATATTTTATTAAATAATGTAAAATTCCCAAAAAAAAAATATTCATCCAAATAGTAATAATAAGTCATAAATGTTACTATTTACTCTTTAATTGGATATTTTTCTTGTTTTGGTACCTATTTTTATTCACAAAGTGTTAAATGATTGACAAAACAGTAAGAGTAAATAATGGTTAAATAAAATAGATAAGGATTAAAGAATACCCAAAACCAATACAATTATTAATGGATGTTTTTATTTAGACTTAGATTCATATTAGATTCTACTTTAATGAGTTTTGTAACACCCCAAGCTTCTACGGTACGTTTCCCTTTGAATAATGCGATAGCATGTGTTGTACGCAACCTCGAGTTCTAACACACACCACAACTAATTAAACTAGCCGTTGTGAATAGTAATACCTAATTTTTGAAATTATATATATTTTATATTTGAAAATGGACTTCATTTTTGGACTCGGAATATCGAATTTAGCCTAAGGTGAAATTTTGGTACTTTTCGGATAACTTTCATATTTTGATGAATAGTGAAAATTACTAAATTTTAATTAAAAACAACTTTTTTAATCAAAATAATTAATAGTGATAAATTATGAATTTTAGTAGTTTTAAAGTATATTTAGAATATATTTTTACCATTTAATATAATCTTGGTCATTGGACATAATTTTACAATTAAACCGAACATAAACAAGTGTCAATCTTTTGATAGTTATTATCTCTTAAAAACACGCTTTTTGTTTTGACAGCGGGAATTAATTTTAAATTAATTTCTGCCACTTCTGTGTTTTGAATTTAGAAAAATGGATTCCATATTTGGAATCAGGATTTTCAAATTATGTAAATAGGTAACTTTTATTTTTAGACATTTTGAATAATTACTGCGGTAAATATTTTATTTACCATGGTTAAGGGTAAATCCGGTAAATAAGGGTTAAAAAAAATAATATTATAATAATACTAAATTACCATAAAACGTGTCTCAACCCTATTGGTTGATACATGGTCGACCATGGGCATCTTTGGGTCTATTTTGGGACCCCATGGATCCACTTGTAAGTGATAATGACACATTATATTAATAAAGTTAAAATAAAAATAAAAATGGCATAAGCTTACATCTTTTAGAAGAACAATTTTTACATAGGGTTATACATGTTGGATTTTTGATTATAAATATTAATTAGAAAGCTAAAAGGATTTCCTACATAATGATATTTTATTTATAATTTTTAGACATTATATAATTTATTTTATTTATGACACAATGATGATGCAGTAATTACTAAAATAGTGAAAAATAAAAATAATTGATCTTATAAATACCAAAATAATTATAATATGAAACTTTTAATGAATTAAACTAATTTTCTATGATAATATGATATATTAGTATTGATTTAATTGACTTTTTTCGAAGTAATCAATCTGTTAGGAGTTTCACAAAAATCAACTATTGAATAGTGTCAAAATTGACATAAAAGAGTTCTTAAAACAAATATTATATTATTAATTGATATTAAATTCCTAAAAATCTAAGGTTCGGCCAAGAGACTTATATTATGATAGGTTAATCATTAATGGACCACTTGGGGGTCGCTTGGATGTATATAGTAAGTTTATTAACCATATTATATAAAAATACAAAGAGACATTGTAAAAGTGAAACTAATTAACTTAGAGTTAATACTTAAAGATAAGGTTAATATAAGTACCCAAACCTTTCTAAATTCTATTGGTTGAGTGGTTTTCGACCTATCCCCACCTTAACCTTTGAATAGTCAACTTTGGAGCCATTAGAAACCGAATATGAATTTATTATAAATTAATATTTCTAGCTTTTCCAAAGGTGCCCCTCACCCCTCTTATAAAAGAGAACTCCTCCTTCTCATTTCTTCACACCTCTAATGCCTTTTGGTTCGGCCAAACTCTGCCCAAATACTCTCCCAACATCCCTCACTACAACCTAGGGGCCTTAGTTTGATCAGAAAGCCAACCTAAGGAGCCCTTTTGATCAAATCAAAAGGAAGAACCCGAAGAAGAGGTAATGATTTCACCACCCTTTTCTAAGTTCATTTCTTCTTCCACTTCTTCTTCCTTTGTTCTTACCATTCTGAAATAATAACTCCAGTATCTCACATATACTGTGATGTTATTATAAATATGGTACAATCATATTCAGTATTCTATCCACCCTTTGAATAACATGTCACCATACGTGCGTATGTACGGCTTACCGTCTCCACGTCGTGGTGTAATTGTTATTCAATATAATATTATTTGGATGGGTATAATAATGATGTGTAACTCATGTAAATAATAAATATAACATGTTAATGATTCTGTATATATGATATACCATCCATTTATATATTATTTTAATATCAAAAGAATGATATTGTCGCTCGTGCGTACGTACGGACTACCGTCTCCACGAACGCGATGAGATTCATTCTCCATCGTATCCATTCAAGTATAATTATCATTTGATGATTTAAAAATGATGTTTAAGGACTGTATATCATTCTGGATATGAATAAGATACAACAACCATGGCTTATGTAACAAAACATATAAAAGAAAATGAGTAAGTTAACTCCAGAAACGACGATAATTCTAAGATATTATTAACAAATCAATGTTAAAAGATCATATATGATATCATATTAATATATATGATTCTTGTATAATTTAATAACAACTATTTCACCATTATACAGGAGGTTACCCTACCCCAACCAAGGAAAAGTACAAGGTAAGGGTTATTTCACAATCTCTTCATTATCCGAGGTTGTTTATACGTAATAATCTACTGGGATATCTTTATCATCCACATCCATGTTTCTTAAAAATGTATTTCAAAACATTTTTTATGGGTTAAAGACATTTATACCCTTGTTTGAATTTTTATAAGAGGTTTATAAAGGAATCTTTCCGTCGTTTTCAAAACAAGGTCCTTTTTAACCTTTTCGATAGAATTGAGGTAGAATGTTTTTTTTAACTTATACGGCGGGTGCGGTTATTTTACGCCGTTATAAAATCTTCAAAGATTTACTTACAAGCTTATAAGAATATTTTCAAAGAAAATGTTTTATTTTATATGGATCTTAAATGATTTCAAAATAAAAGGAGATACTTCTTTAAAAAGAATTTTGATTTCATCTATGTCAACATCCTTTGATGGATTTTAAGATTATTTGAAGTTGATTTATTATGATACAAAACTTCTATATTGTATTGAAGGTTTTGTGATATGTTTGACAGTGGATGTGCTATTTTTATACCATTCATAGTTTATGGTGAAAGTATTGACATTTCGTATGCTAGTTTTAATACGAATGTTTATGTTATGTTTAAACCTTTTCATATGGGAATGCATTGGACTTAATAAGTGACGGGTGGAGCCCGCTATAGCTCCTCGATGCATCGGTAGGTCTCATGAGACAAACTAGTGTCTTGGCACAAGGCCTTGACAAAATCTTATTTGTAGTCTTGGCACGAGGCCTTGGCTATGTGGTTATGATAGTCTGGCATTATGCATTCCAACATTATGAAAGTGGTTAGTGATTTTTGCATGTGATTATTCGATTAGTAGAATATCCATGTGAATGAGTAAATGGCATTATTTCATTTTACTTTTGCCATATTATGTTGATGTTCAAGTTTAAAAGGCTTTTGTTTTAGTTATACATTGCCTTAAATGTTTATTCTTATTTATGAAAGTTTCTGCTATATTGTTATCCTTACTGGGCATTTGAGCTCACCCCTTTTCTATGTTTTATCTTTCCCAGGAAGTGAAGAAGTAAATTATGAATGACCTGCAGGGATTTTATGAGGGGATAATAGTGTGGTCTATTGAGACATTATGTTGTTGTAGTAGTTTTTCATTTTATAATGTAATGTAAAACTTATGAATATATCTGGCATTTTCCAAGGCTACTAAACTAATCGGTCTTTCGAGATTTGATCTTTCTTGTGATCATGCCAATGTTATGTAATTAATGCACCGACTCTGGGAAACTGGGGTCGGGGCGTTACAGTTGGTATCAGAGGAAGTTTAGTACAAACCTTGGAAACTAGATTTAGATAAACACTGATTAGAGCACGTAGACCTAAGATGAACTTTGAGGATTAGTATAGAAGAACTTCCTAGAATTTTGGTATTGTAGAGATTTTGTGAGTTTTCCGAGCAATACATCCCTGTCTGGATACGAGCAGGTAGAGGCGGCTCTGGCACAGATGTACCTAGGGGTAAAACCCGAAAACACCGCTTTGAGCTAGACTCGAACGGGAACTGGTGCACGACAACGGGCCTTGCTGCACTCTTGGTTACGACACTCCCGGGGGATATGCTTAGGATAACTCTCATTTTCTTTACAAATCATTATGAAGGGTTTATGAGTATATACTTCCTCAAAGAAAACATTTTTATGATTATGGATTATATCCATAAATAGTTCAATTTATGTTAAGTGTTTCATAAGTATGGGATTATGTATTTTGATTCATAAACTGATCTAGTTTATGCCATTGTTTAGAAATGGCGCCTAGTGGAAGAAATGGAAACCGTATCAATGCACGCACTCCATGTAGGGATTTCCCTCCTGCTCAAGATAATTATAGTGGGGCTGGTGATGCAACTGGTGCTGATCAGCTAATCACCGTACTGGGACAACTTACTCAGGTTATGAATAATAACCTTACCCGTATGGAGCACCCTGATCCGCAGCGTGGAGGATCAATGTTAGATCGATTCATGAGACAACAACCACCAACGTTCAATGGGAGTACAAATCCCTTAGTAGCTGAGCAATGGATATTTTCCCTAGAGAAAATATTTCAGGATTTGGGGAGTAGTGAAAGGGAAAAAGTTATCATGGCAGTTTACCGCCTCACTGGAGATGCTGATCAATGGTGGTCATTGATTCAAAATACGAAGGAAGATGATGAAGGATCAAATATGGAATGGAGGGAATTCAAAGATCTGTTTTTAGAAAAATATTTCCCTCGCGACCATCGAGCGGATATGGAAAGACAATTTCTGAGTATGAGACAAAAGGAGGATGAGAATGTCACAAAGTATGAGGCTAACTTTACAAGGTTAGCGAGGTATACTGGAGATTATATTCGTAACCCAAGAAGTAAGATTGATCGTTTCTTTGATGGGTTAAAACCATTTCTCCGTCGAGCGTTAGTCTCACAATCCTTTTCATCGTACGAAGACATTGTCTCATGTTCTATCAAGACCGAAAAGGAATTCTCTAAGTCTTATGAATTTAAAGCAAAGCAAGAGAAGAAGAGACCTGCTGATCAATCTAGGAATGGAAATAAGGGGAAGAAGGGAAAGGTTGAATATCCATCTTGTGGTAAATGCGGGAAGAAACATCCTGGTACTTGCTTGAAGGGAATGGGAGTCTGTTACAAGTGTGGTGAAAAAGGCCACCAAGCTCATGATTGCAAGGGGAAGAAGGAAGCTACCAACGTTCAGTGCTACAATTGCAGGGAGATGGGACATTATGCAAATGCATGTCCTAAGCGTCAGGAGAACTTACCTCAGAAAAGGCCAAGGGATCAAGGCCAGGCTTATGCTATCACTACTGCTGAGGTAGAAGCTCCGAAAGACGTGGTGGCAGGTAATTTAATGGTTTCCTCAAGTTTAGCAAATGCATTATTTGATTCTGGATCATCGCATTGTTTCATATCTTCCCAGTTTGCTAAGAAAATTAGATATTTCCAATTTGATTTAATAAGGGAGTTGTCAGTTAAAACTCCTAAGGGAAGTATCGTTGCAACAAAGTTTTGTGAATCAGTCCCCATTAGAGCACATAAATTTTCTTTATCTGCTGATTTCATCGTCATACCTATGATTGAGTTTGATATAATCCTCGGTATGGACTGGCTTTCGGACTATGATGTGAAGATTTATTGTAAGAAGAAAGAGGTTACGATTCTTGATGATAATGATAAGGAGCACCTTATTTTTAGAGCAGAATCGTCACCACCTAATTCTTATTTAGATCCACCCCCTGTAGCTCAACTTAATTCAATTATCGGGGAGGAAGAGAATGAAATAAATGTCGGTGAGGAAAGGAATGTTCAAATAGAGGATGTACCTGTTGTGAAAGAATTTGTAGATGTATTTCCGGAAGATTTACCTGGACATCCTCCAGAACGAGAAGTTGAGTTTTCCATTGATTTGATTCCTGGATCAAGGCCTATATCGAAGACCCCTTATAGAATGGCCACTGTAGAGTTAGTCGAACTAAAGAAACAACTAGAGGAATTGAGTAATAAGGGATTTATTCGCCCTAGTGTTTCTCCATGGGGAGCCCCTGTTCTTTTTGTTAAAAAGAAAGATGGATCTATGAGGTTATGTATCGACTACAGGGAGATCAATGCTATAACGATAAAGAACAAGTATCCCCTACCTCGTATTGATGATTTATTTGACCAACTGCATGGAGCTCAATACTTTTCAAAGATTGACCTTCGATCTGGATACCATCAGTTGTGTGTGAAGAAGGAAGACATTCCGAAAACAGCATTTCGAACCAGGTACGGGCATTATGAGTTTACTGTAATGCCGTTTGGATTGACTAATGCACCCTCTGTATTCATGGATCTAATGAATAGAGTTTTCAAGGAGTATCTCGATGAATTTGTGGTGGTATTTATTGATGATATCTTGGTATACTCCAAAACCTACGAAGATCATGAAAATCACTTGCGCATTATCTTGAAGACTCTGAGGAGGCATGAATTATATGGAAAGTTTAGCAAGTGTGAATTCTGGCTTCATGAGATTTCTTTTCTTGGCCATATTGTCTCAAAAGATGGAATCTCTGTTGATCCTTCTAAGACCAAGGCAATCCAAGAATGGCCAGCACCTACGAGTATAACTGAGGTACGTAGTTTTATTGGCTTGGCAGGTTATTATCGACGTTTCGTCCAGAATTTTGCCCGATTGGCTAACCCATTAACGAAGCTCACACGTAAAGGGGTTAAATTTGTTTGGACAAAAGAGTGTGAAGAATGTTTCGAAGAACTGAAGAGAAGATTAGTCAATGCTCCTATATTGACTTTACCATCGGGGAATGATGGGTTCGTTATTTATAGTGATGCATCAAAGAAAGGACTTGGTTGTGTCCTTATGCAGAATGATAGAGTTATTGCCTATGCATCACGACAGTTGAAAATTCATGAACAAAACTATCCTACTCATGATCTTGAGTTAGCAGCTGTGATCTTTGCTTTGATGATATGGAGGCACTACCTCTATGGTGAAAAATGTGAGATTTATACTGATCACAAGAGTTTGAAGTATATTTTCTCACAAAAAGAACTCAACATGAGGCAAAGGAGATGGCTTGAATTACTCAAGGATTATGATTGTACGATACACTACCACCCGGGGAAGGCAAACAAGGTGGCAGATGCTTTGAGTAGAAAAGACCATGGAGTTTTGAACAATATGAGAATTGAAAGGGATCCAATTTTCATGGATCTAGTGAAAATGGACATGGGAATAACCAGGGAAGGTGAAACATCAATGATTTTTCAAATGGTTGCCAAACCATCTTTACTAGAAAGGATTAAGAGTTCTCAGACCGATGATGACGAATTCCAAAAGAAGATTAAAGCTGTGAATGATGGGAGATTGAGAGACTTTGCGTATGAAGGTGGAATTTTGAAATTCGGGAAGAGACTTTGTGTTCCCAATATACCTGATCTAAAAAGGGAATTGCTGGATGATGCTCATAGTTCCAATTTCTCTATACACCCTGGGAGCACCAAAATGTATAGAGATTTGAAGGAACATTTTTGGTGGGACAACATGAAGAGGGAGATTGCTGATTTTGTGTCAAGATGTATGGTTTGTCAACAAGTGAAAGCTGGAAGGCGACAGCCTGGAGGAGTCATGCAACCTCTTCCCATACCGGAGTGGAAATGGGACAATGTTACGATGGACTTTGTCATGGGGCTACCGAAGACTCCTAGAAGGAACGATGCAATATGGGTTATTGTTGATCGTCTTACCAAGACAGCACATTTTCTTGCTATAAGAGAAGATCTACCCCTGGAACGTCTAGCAAGACTATACATTAATGAAGTTGTGAGACTTCATGGAGTACCCCTCTCGATTGTTTCTGATCGTGATCCCCGTTTTACTTCAAGATTTTGGAAAAGTCTTCAGAAATCCCTGGATACTGAACTTCATTTGAGCACTGCTTACCACCCTCAGACAGACGGACAATCAGAACGGACTATTCAAACCTTAGAAGACATGTTGAGATCTTGCTCACTTGACTTTCAGGGTATGTGGGATCAATATTTACCACTGGTAGAATTTTCCTATAACAATAGCTTCCATTCGAGTATTCAGATGGCACCATATGAAGCGTTATACGGAAAGAGATGTCGTACACCAACCTGTTGGGATGACGTTGGTGAAAGAAAACTTGTAGGCCCAGAACTGGTGGAGGAAACGGTGGAAAAGGTGAAGGTAATCCAAAATCACATTAAAGCAGCTCAAAGTAGGCAGAAGAGCTATGCCGATAATCGAAGGAAGGATTTGGAATTTCAAGTCGGTGATCATGTTTTTCTGAAGGTATCTCCATGGAAGGGAGTCATACGTTTTGGTAAGAAAGGAAAATTGAGTCCCAGGTACATCGGACCTTTCGAAATTCTAGAACGAATTGGGGTTGTAGCTTACCGATTGGCAATGCCGCCAAGTCTCTCCAAAGTTCACGATGTGTTCCACGTATCTCTGTTGAGGAAATACATGCCTGACCCAACGCATGTACTCACCTATGAGGAATTAGAACTGGAACCCGATCTGTCTTATTGCGAAGAGCCCGTCAAGATTCTTGATACGAGAGAACAAGTACTGAGAAACCGGACGACGCGTCTGGTAAAAGTTTTGTGGAGAAATCATAAGATGGAAGAGGCAACGTGGGAACCCGAGGAACTTATGATGAAGAACCACCCGAGTCTTTTTATGCAGTAATACCCTAGAAATTGCGAGGACGCAATTATTTTAAGGAGGGGAGAATGTAACACCCCAAGCTTCTACGGTACGTTTCCCTTTGAATAATGCGATAGCGTGTGTTGTACGCAACCTCGAGTTCTAACACACACCACAACTAATTAAACTAGCCGTTGTGAATAGTAATACCTAATTTTTGAAATTATATATATTTTATATTTGAAAATGGACTTCATTTTTGGACTCGGAATATCGAATTTAGCCTAAGGTGAAATTTTGGTACTTTTCGGATAACTTTCATATTTTGATGAATAGTGAAAATTACTAAATTTTAATTAAAAACAACTTTTTTAATCAAAATAATTAATAGTGATAAATTATGAATTTTAGTAGTTTTAAAGTATATTTAGAATATATTTTTACCATTTAATATAATCTTGGTCATTGGACATAATTTTACAATTAAACCGAACATAAACAAGTGTCAATCTTTTGATAGTTATTATCTCTTAAAAACACGCTTTTTGTTTTGACAGCGGGAATTAATTTTAAATTAATTTCTGCCACTTCTGTGTTTTGAATTTAGAAAAATGGATTCCATATTTGGAATCAGGATGTTCAAATTATGTAAATAGGTAACTTTTATTTTTAGACATTTTGAATAATTACTGTGGTAAATATTTTATTTACCATGGTTAAGGGTAAATCCGGTAAATAAGGGTTAAAAAAAATAATATTATAATAATACTAAATTACCCTAAAACGTGTCTCAACCCTATTGGTTGATACATGGTCGACCATGGGCATCTTTGGGTCTATTTTGGGACCCCATGGATCCACTTGTAAGTGATAATGACACATTATATTAATAAAGTTAAAATAAAAATAAAAATGGCATAAGCTTACATCTTTTAGAAGAACAATTTTTACATAGGGTTATACATGTTGGATTTTCGATTATAAATATTCATTAGAAAGCTAAAAGGATTTCCTACATAATGATATTTTATTTATAATTTTTAGACATTATATAATTTATTTTATTTATGACACAATGATGATGCAGTAATTACTAAAATAGTGAAAAATAAAAATAATTGATCTTATAAATACCAAAATAATTATAATATGAAACTTTTAATGAATTAAACTAATTTTCTATGATAATATGATATATTAGGATTGATTTAATTGACTTTTTTCGAAGTAATCAATCTGTTAGGAGTTTCACAAAAATCAACTATTGAATAGTGTCAAAATTGACATAAAAGAGTTCTTAAAACAAATATTATATTATTAATTGATATTAAATTCCTAAAAATCTAAGGTTCGGCCAAGAGACTTATATTATGATAGGTTAATCATTAATGGACCACTTGGGGGTCGCTTGGATGTATATAGTAAGTTTATTAACCATATTATATAAAAATACAAAGAGACATTGTAAAAGTGAAACTAATTAACTTAGAGTTAATACTTAACGATAAGGTTAATATAAGTACCCAAACCTGTCTAAATTCTATTGGTTGAGTGGTTTTCGACCTATCCCCACCTTAACCTTTGAATAGTCAACTTTGGAGCCATTAGAAACCGAATATGAATTTATTATAAATTAATATTTCTAGCTTTTCCAAAGGTGCCCCTCACCCCTCTTATAAAAGAGCACTCATCCTTCTCATTTCTTCACACCTCTAAAGCCTTTTGGTTCGGCCAAACTCTGCCCAAATACTCTCCCAACATCCCTCACTACAACCTAGGGGCCTTAGTTTGATCAGAAAGCCAACCTAAGGAGCCCTTTTGATCAAATCAAAAGGAAGAACCCGAAGAAGAGGTAATGATTTCACCACCCTTTTCTAAGTTCATTTCTTCTTCCACTTCTTCTTCCTTTGTTCTTACCATTCTGAAATAATAACTCCATTATCTCACATATACTGTGATGTTATTATAAATATGGTACAATCATATTCAGTATTCTATCCACCCTTTGAATAACATGTCACCATACGTGCGTATGTACGGCTTACCGTCTCCACGTCGTGGTGTAATTGTTATTCAATATAATATTATTTGGATGGGTATAATAATGATGTGTAACTCATGTAAATAATAAATATAACATGTTAATGATTCTGTATATATGATATACCATCCATTTATATATTATTTTAATATCAAAAGAATGATAGTGTCGCTCGTGCGTACGTACGGACTACCGTCTCCACGAACGCGATGAGATTCATTCTCCATCGTATCCATTCAAGTATAATTATCATTTGATGATTTAAAAATGATGTTTAAGGACTGTATATCATTCTAGATATGAATAAGATACAACAACCATGGCTTATGTAACAAAACATATAAAAGAAAATGAGTAAGTTAACTACAGAAACGACGATAATTCTAAGATATTATTAACAAATCAATGTTAAAAGATCATATATGATATCATATTAATATATATGATTCTTGTATAATTTAATAACAACTATTTCACCATTATACAGGAGGTTAACCTACCCCAACCAAGGAAAAGTACAAGGTAAGGGTTATTTCACAATCTCTTCATTATCCGAGGTTGTTTATACGTAATAATCTACTGGGATATCTTTATCATCCACATCCATGTTTCTTAAAAATGTATTTCAAAACATTTTTTATGGGTTAAAGACATTTATACCCTTGTTTGAATTTTTATAAGAGGTTTATAAAGGAATCTTTCCGTCGTTTTCAAAACAAGGTCCTTTTTAACCTTTTCGATAGAATTGAGGTAGAATGTTTTTTTTAACTTATACGGCGGGTGCGGTTATTTTACGCCGTTATAAAATCTTCAAAGATTTACTTACAAGCTTATAAGAATATTTTCAAAGAAAATGTTTTATTTTATATGGATCTTAAATGATTTCAAAATAAAAGGAGATACTTCTTTAAAAAGAATTTTGATTTCATCTATGTCAACATCCTTTGATGGATTTTAAGATTATTTGAAGTTGATTTATTATGATACAAAACTTCTATATTGTATTGAAGGTTTTGTGATATGTTTGACTGTGGATGTGCTATTTTTATACCATTCATAGTTTATGGTGAAAGTATTGACATTTCGTATGCTAGTTTTAATACGAATGTTTATGTTATGTTTAAACCTTTTCATATGGGAATGCATTGGACTTAATAAGTGACGGGTGGAGCCCGCTATAGCTCCTCGATGCATCGGTAGGTCTCATGAGACAAACTAGTGTCTTGGCACAAGGCCTTGACAAAATCTTATTTGTAGTCTTGGCACGAGGCCTTGGCTATGTGGTTATGATAGTCTGGCATTATGCATTCCAACATTATGAAAGTGGTTAGTGATTTTTGCATGTGATTATTCGATTAGTAGAATATCCATGTGAATGAGTAAATGGCATTATTTTATTTTACTTTTGCCATATTATGTTGATGTTCAAGTTTAAAAGGCTTTTGTTTTAGTTATACATTGCCTTAAATGTTTATTCTTATTTATGAAAGTTTCTGCTATATTGTTATCCTTACTGGGCATTTGAGCTCACCCCTTTTCTATGTTTTATCTTTCCCAGGAAGTGAAGAAGTAAATTATGAATGACCTGCATGGATTTTATGAGGGGATAATAGTGTGGTCTATTGAGACATTATGTTGTTGTAGTAGTTTTTCATTTTATAATGTAATGTAAAACTTATGAATATATCTGGCATTTTCCAAGGCTACTAAACTAATCGGTCTTTCGAGATTTGATCTTTCTTGTGATCATGCCAATGTTATGTAATTAATGCACCGACTCTGGGAAACTGGGGTCGGGGCGTTACAAGTTTGGGATATTTTTAAACTGAAGAAAAATTTATAATAAAATAATGCATTCAAACATTCCTAAAGAGCCCCTCCTCCCTCTTATAAATGGCCACCACCTCTAACCCATTACACACACCTCTCAATACCCTTTTTTCATCCAAAATCTACTCTAATAATCTCTAAACGTCAATATATTCCAACTAGAATCCATACCTTGGGTATAAGACAATTTAATAAAGCCCTTTTGTTCTATCCAAATGGAGTTACCCGATTTAAAGGTAACATCTTCTCTCAAGTTTTTTTCCTTTATTTTCTTTCTTTAACACCCTAATTTGTTATTATTCCATCCTTTTATAACACCACCAGTATATTAAATATAAGGGGATTTTTTTAAGATATGGATTCAAACTAAACTACCACACACCTTTATCTAATGGATACGAACATATTGTTTGTGTGGACGGCGAACTACTGCCTCACGAAATGATGATTGTTCAAATATCTACTACCACCTCTCATGGTGGACATTATGATGGAACTATATTTATAAGTGATATATATTATATTTATATTTCCTATATTCTTCTATATTTTACATTTATATCATACCTTTTTGGTTTCCCTATTGGGTAAATTTGATAATTTCATTTGGGGAAATGCGGACTACTACCTCTTCAAAGTGATATGACTCATTCCTGACATAAGTGGAATGTATAAAGGATGAAGTTAATGAAATTATAAATTATATTATAATGGAATTATAATATATCTATTTATCATTATGTTTTCATTCTATTAAATATGAAATATAAATTAATGTAGCGTTCATGCGTACGTACGGCTTACCGTCTCCAAGAAAGGTGCATTTCATTTATTATCTCAAAATGTTATGTAAAATTATAAATACATACATGTATAAAATATATATATATGATATCTGAAAAATTAATATAATTCTTGAGATAATTTACTTTTGACTACATGGTCTACTTGTAATTATAATATGTTCATTTTTGAATCAAGTACAAAATATCAAAAAAACGACCGTTATTAACATAAATGGTAATGTAATGTTTATAATGTTGTAATAAGTGATATAAAATAAATAATAAACTTGAAAAAGGTTCTTAATCAATTATAAATTAACAGTACTTTATTTTTCACGAGATTCAATAATTCGAGTCAGGTTAGACACGATGTAAGGGACTTTATCTCAATCTCCTTTCATTGTGGAATACTTTGATTTATTCAAGAATTTATTTTATATGGTATATAAAACAATATGACTTTTAATTTCATTAAATGGGAATATTTTCTCTATAAATCATTTTAATAAATGACGTGAAAAAAATTTCTAACGTACGTGGTGACAATGACTTTTCATCCACCAAGAGCATTATTTGATATTTGGCTTCCTTAATAAGATATGATTATTTTAAAAGGAAAATAAATACCATATAATCATTTTAAATATTTTGTTATTGAAAACAGTTTTGAGAATGGATTGATTATGTTAATATATATAAATAATATAATGTGATTTCATTTTGTAAATGTTATCTTTACTTTATGTGTTAGGTAGGTGTTATGATTTTGTTATGGTTCATAGAATTGTTTACGTATACAGGTGGTTGATAAACCTAGGGAGGGTGATCCCAAAATAGATCTCTAATTCATTGGGTATTGTGATGTAGGTTAGCACTAATCTTTTTCTTGAGGGATTTTGAGAATATATTGTGATGTGTATTCAAAACGTAACTTCCTACATAGTTGTGAAAGATACAATGTATTTATGTTATTGATGCCACAAGTTACCTTTATGATTTATGATTTCAATGTGTTCTTCAAAAATCTTATGATTTCATGAGGTGTGTTAGAGAGCTTATGTTTTTTATGTATTGATAGACTAATGATTTCTTTCTTTATTTTATAACCCTTAATGATCATTTTATTCCCATCTCATGTTTTTGAAATGTTTTTCATAGGGTATATAGAAGGGAAAGAGAAAGGAAGAATTCAATAAAATTTATATCAAGATAAGAATTCTTGTTTTATTTTATGGATTTTTACTTTATGAAAAACTGGATACTGAGTAGAAGTGTCTACTTTTTAATATTTGCGATTTAATGTAATATTTAGGGCCTAATTCACCAAAACTCTAAACCTGAAAATATCATCAATGGGAATTCATTAATTAACTCAAGATAATGTAATGTTTAAGGCTGGGGACTTATAGTTGGTATCAAATAAAGTTTTAGAACACTTTAGGAGTTAGGATATTGTGTATTAATATCCCTAAATTATTTTATGGTACTATTGAAATGAGATATCTTTTACAAAATACCATATTTCTTATCTTAAGATCTTTATGTGTTCAGAAAAGTTTTATGTAGAGGAAACATTGCAGCTATAATGGGATGGAATCATGAGGAAAAAAACATTCCAAATCAGAACACTGAGTGGTTCTGAATCAAAACTGAATAGTTTTTTATAGTTATGGAACAATTAAACATGTCTATAAATGGTAGTGTTATTCATGCCCAACATCAATCAAATCAACTATATAGGAACATGTAAGTAGTGGAGCATTTCATGAGGCAACATCCCCCATCATTTCAGGGATCATCTAACCCTCTTCTAGGTGAATGGTAGATTAAATAACTAGAAATAATTTTAAATTCCATGGGTTGTTAAGAACATCAAAAGGTTAGTCTTGCTATTTACAATTTTTAAGGTGAAGTCAATCAATGGCCATCGATGGTCAAAAATATCAAGGATAGTGAGGATATTTATGCTCTTGAATTCTATGGTATATTTCTTGAAAAATATTTTCCCATGGTAGTTTGACTTATGCTGGAAAAGCAATTGTTGGAATTGTGAAAAAATGAAGAAGATTTTGTGGCTGCATATATAGAAAATTTCACTTTTTTTTCAATGTATGTCCCTTGTTTTATCTAGGATATTGATAGTAAGATAATGATATTTTACTCAATATTTCAGCTGAAATATCAAAAGGAATTAGCTTCTCGTGAGTTCAAAATCAATGAAAAACATGTCTGATGTGATAAGAATGTAAAAATAGATTCTTTCAATTGTTTCTAGATCAGTTTCTGGATATTTTTATAGATAATATTTTGGAATATTCTAAAATATGATAGGAACATAAAAGACACTTAAGGATTGTTTTTAAAACCCTAAAATAAAATAATCTATATGAAATGTTTAGTAAAATTGAATTTTGGATGCAATAAATTTCAATCCTTGGTCACATTTATCTAATTAGGGAATGACTATAGATCCTAATAAAACATAAAAATTTGAATAATGGCCAAGACCTACAAATATTAAGAAGATTCATAGTTTTCATGGTTTAGCAAGCTATTACAGAAGGTTTTTTTGAGAATTTTACACAATTATCTATCCCATTAACTATGTAAACTCGAAAAGTCTTTAGGTTCATTTGGAAAAAAATAATGTGATGATTGTTTTTAGGAATTGAAATATAGATTGGTGAATTCTCTAGTTTGGTCATTACCTTACAGTGATGGTGAATTTCTTATCTACAGTGATGCTTTTTTGGATAGACTTGGTTTTTTACTTATACAGAATGATCAGGTAATTTCTAATTCTTCACGTTAGATGAAGCCTCAGGAGTTAAATTACCCTATACATGATTTTAAATTATCTATTATTGTTTTTTTATTGAAAATTTGAGGGCATCATCATTATGGAGTAAAGTGTGAAATATATTCTGATCACAAATGTTTGAAATATATATTCACTCAAAAGGAATTAAAAATGAGAAAAAGCATATATCTACAATTAATCAAGTATAATGATTTCACAACTCATTACCATCTATGAAAAGAAAATAAAGTGGTTGATTCTTTTACTAGAAATGGTAATGCTATGATAACTTTGTTACATTTGGAACAAGATACTTTGATTATGGATTTTACAAAATTTAGAAAAGAAGTTGTTGGGGAAAGAAATTCCTATATTTTATTTCATAATTCAGTACAATCATCCCTAGCAGATAGAATAAGGAAATCGTAAAAAGATGACAGTGAGTTGAACAAAATGTAGAATTGGTTCATAAGTGTTTGTTACCTGAGATTAATATTGTTAGAGGTTGTGTTTTAATGCTTGGAAATATATTATGTGTGAATTTTGATTCAAAGTAGAAGAAATAGTTATTATGTGATGCACATAGTTCATTATTTTCAGTTCATCCTGAAATTCCTAAGATATATAAGGATCTTTAGGAGTATTACTAGTTTGATGGAAAGACAAGATATGGTATAGACTTTACCCTGATATTTTTGGTTTTTCAATAGGTTAGAGCAGAGAGGTAGTTACCAAATGGGATGCTTCAACCTTTTCCAGTTCCTCAGTGTAAATGAAAAATGTGTTTATGGATTTCATTGTGGGATTACCAATGACTTGTCAAGGTAACAATGCAATCTTAGTTATTGTTTATCGATTTACTAAATCTTCACAATTTCTTAAAATTTGTGATGGGTTGTCTCCAGATCAACTTTTTATATTGTATCTAAAAGAGATTGTCAGGTTACATGGAGTTTCTCTCTCTATTGTATCTGATCATGATGCCAGCTTCACTTTACAATTTTGGAAGGGCCTTCAGAAGTCATTGGGTACTGAATTTAATTTTACTAAATCTTTTCATACACAATCCGATGGGAAGTGAGAATGAACAATTCATATATTGGAGGATATTCTATGTGCTTTCTCAATATATTACCATGGTAGTTGGGACTAACATCATTATTTGGTTTCATTTTCTTATAATAACAGTTTTCATTGTCGTATACATATGGCTCCATTTGAGACATTATATAGAAAGCGGGGTCGAACTCTAGCATTTTGGGATGAAGTAGGTGAAAGAAAGTTTAGGGAACCAGAATTGGTAGAAGAGATGGTAGAGAATGTTCTGTTGATTTAAAAGCACGTGAGAACATCTCAGAGCAAGTAGAAAAGTTACACAGATAAATAAAGGAAGGATCTTTCTTTTTAGGTAAGTGATCATGTCTTTCTCAAATATTCTCCATAGAAAAGTGTGAAAATATTTGGTAAGAAGGGAATGTTGAGTTTTAGATTTATTGGACCATAAGAAATCCTAATGAAATATGGATCAGTTTCCTACAGAGTGGATTTACCTCCATGTTTATCCCAAGTACACTATTATTTTCATGTTTCAATGTTGAGAATGTATATGCCAAATCCATCTCATGTTTTGAGTCCAGAGTAAGTTTAGTTGGAAAAGAATCGTTCTTAAAATGAACAAACAGTCAAGATTCTTGACCAAAGAGGGAAAGTGTTGCGTAATAAGGTAATTCATCAGGTAAAGGTTTTGTGGAAAACCCATATGGTTGAAGAGGGAACATGAGAATCTGAGAATGATATGAGGGATAAATATCCCAACTTTTTTTATAAGTAAATTAAAATTATGAGGATGTAATTTCCAAAAGGGGAAAGGATGTAACATCCCTGGTAAATAAAGGATATGAAATTTTCATATTTTTTAATATTTTTGAATAAAATATTAATTTTACCTTAAAGGGGATTCTATGTTCGATGGCGTACCCGACACACAACATAGGGTTTCTCTAAAATCTCATGTTGCAAACAAGACTGAGTCATACCAAAAAATAACAATATAATATTATATAAAATGCTAGTTAATGTATTGTCTTTGTATTGTTGGGAATGAACAGAACTAACTAAAATATTAATATACATGTTTGTTAATTTTTTTTTAAATTTATCCGATAAATTTTGGAGGCTTAAAATATGAAGGAATCTGATTAAAATCATGAAAAACATTAATATTTTTAAAAGGACGTTTTACCACCTTTTGATGAAGAACCCTTTTTAAATATTTTTTTTGTCACTTTTATGTGTTACATTTAAAAAAACTAAACTTCTTTATTAGAAGAGGTACATCAATATTTACATTTGTAAAATTTGGGCATTTTTTTGATAAAGATCATTTTTTTTAATGTACAGTAAAAAATACTGCATTTTAAGTCAAAACTGTATTTTAATCAAATTTATTTATATAGTTATATTGTTCTTATTATTATTTTTAAAGTGTAATTATATTTTATGTTTACAATTTAATCCAATTTTTTCATTGTATGTAATTTCAATTTGTAATTGGACATAAATAAGTGTCAATCTTTTGATAGTTAATACTTCCTAAAACACCATTTTAGGTTTTGGCAATGGGAATTAATTTTAAATTAACTTCTACAAATTCTTCGTCTTGAATTTAGAAAAATGGTTTTCATATTTAGAATTTTGATTTCAAATTGTGTAAATAGAAAACTTTTATTTTTTGACATTACGAATAGTAATTTTAGTTAATATTTTATTTACCATGGTTAAATGATAAATCTAGTAAATAAGGGTAAAATATAATTTTATAATAATATTAAATTACTCTAAAACATGTCCTAATCATATTAGATGATACATTTCCGACCATGGAAATACTTGGGTAGATTTTGTACCCCATTGAGTCACTTGTAAGTGAAAATTACATTTTAAAAAAACTAATTTAAAGTTAAAGAAAATGAAACATAAACAGATATCTTTTTGTCAAACAATTTTTATATGGGGATATATAAGATATATTTCTTACAATAAAAAATAATTAGAAAGGTAAAAGTATTTCCTAAATCATTGTATTTTATTTATAATTTTTAAACATTAAATAAATATATTTATTTATCACACAATGATGATGTAGTGATTTCTTCATTAAAAGGATTTAAATAAATAATATTATAAATGTTAAAATAAATGTAATTTGGTTATTTTTAAGTCAACCAAGAATTTTTTGGATTATAGATACGTGTCATCTTTTTATTAATGAAGTTATTTCGAATGAATCAAGTTGTTATGGATTTTAAAAAAATTCATGATAGGAATAGTGTCAAAATTGATTGAATTCGCATTTAATGATATAAAATATTTTATTAAATATTATAAAATTATCAAAATAAATAAATATTCAGCCATATATTTATAATTATTCTAAAATTTGATTATTTACTCTTTAATTGAATATTTTTCATGTTTTTCTATCTATTTTTATTCTCAAAGTGTTAAATGCTTGATAAAACGTTAAGAGTAAAAAATGGTTAAATAAAATTTATAAGGATTAAAAAATATCCAAAACCATTCAAATTATTATTGAATGATTTTATTTATAATTATATTAATATTATCTTAGAATTTAATTAGTTTTTGACATTTTGAAACTTAAAATAATTTTATAGTAAAATAATACTTTCAAACATTCTTAAAGAGCCCCTCCTTCTTCTGATAAATGGCCACCACCTCTAACCCATTACACACACCTATAAGGACCCTTGGCTCATCAAAAATCTACTGTAATAAGTTCCAAACATCTCTCTCTTCCACCTAGAATCCATAATTTGGGAATAAGGAAATTCAATAAAGTCTTTTGGTTCAAACCAAAGGGTGTTACCTGATTTAAAGGTAACGTCTTCTCTCATGTTCTTTTCCTTTATTTTCCTTCTCCATGCCCATAAAATCTTATTGTTACATTATTTTATAAGAAAAATAGTACATTAAATATGATTTTATTTTTTATGTGAATTTTTTGAACAACACTTCCACACACCTCCATCTAATAGATATGAACATATTATTTTTGTGGATAGTGAACTACTGCCTCATGAAATGATGATTGTTCAATTATCTCCTACTGCCTCTTATAGTGGCCATTATGATGGAACAATATTTATAAGTGATGTATATTATCTTTTTAATGAATTTATTGTTCTATATTTTTCATTTATATCATACCATTGTGGTTCCCATAATGGGTAAATATGATAATTTCATTTGGGGAAGTGCGGACTACCGCCCCCTAAAAGTTATATGACTCATTCATTCTATATGTGGAACATATAAATGTTGTTTTATATTATATATTATACTAAAATTATAATATAGCAATTTACAATTATGTTTTCATTCCAATAAAAACAAAATTGAAATGAAAGTAGTGTTCATGCATATGTACGACTGACCGTCTCTATAAACAGTGCATTTCAGTTCTTATCTCCAAATGTTATGAACTAGTATAAATACACACACATATATATATATATATACTGGATATATATGATATATATGATATCTAAATCATTAATATCATTATAATGATAATGTACTTTTGACCACATGGACAACTTGTAATTATAAGAAGTTTATTTTTGAATTAATTACCAAATATCAACTAAACGATTGTTATTGACAAAAATGGTTATGTAATGTTAACAACGTGGTAATAAGTGATATAAAAATGAATAATAAACTTGAAAAAATTTCTGAACCAATAAAAAATTAGCTTGAGGTTATTATTTAGGAAATTAATTAATGAATGAGACAGGTCAAGAATGAGGTAAGGGACATCATCTCAATATCCATTCATTGAGGCATACATAGATTTATATAGAACTTTCTTTTATATGGTGTATAAAACCCTTTGAATTTTAATTTCATTCAAAGGGAATTCTTTCTCTATGAATAATTTTACTAAATAGCCAAAACAATGTTTCTTTTTAACATATGCGGTGAAAATGACCTTTCTACCACCGCAAGCATTATTTGATATTTGACTTCCTAAACAAGACATAATGTATTTCTAAGGAAAATAAATATAATATAATATTTTTATCTATTTTGGTATTGAAAATGGTTTTTTTAATGTATTGATTATGTCAATATGTAGAAGTGTAATATTATGATTGCAATGTGGAAATGTTATCTTTCATTTATGCTTGTGTTATGTGTTATGATTATGTTATTGTTTGTGGGAATTGTTTACATATACAGGTGGTTCTGTGATAAACCTAGGGTGGGTGAGCCTGAGATATCTCTCCAATGAATTGGGTAATGTCACGGAGGTAAACATTAATGTTTCTCCTAATATATTTGAAGAATATATAGTGATGGGTATTCCAAAAGTAAATCCTTACATAGCTATGAAAGATACATCATAAGTATCTTATAGATGCCACAAGTTTCCTTTATGATTTATGATTTTTATGAGTTATTCATAAATCATATGATTTCATGAGGTGTGTCAGAGAGATTATGTTTTGTATGTATTGAGAAACTAATGATTTCTTTCTTAATTTTGCAACCCTTGCGGAGCATTTTTTGCTCATCCCATATTTTTTAAATGTTTTACATAGGGAATAAGGCATGATAAAAGAAAGGAAGAATTAATGAATATTTATATCTTGAAAATAATTCTTCTTTTATTTTAAGATTTTTTATTTTATAAATAAATGGATACTTAGTAGAAGTGTCTAATTTGTAATATTTGAGATGTACTATAATAGTTATGCAATAATGATCTAAAAATCTAAACCTCAAGATATCCTCTATGTGATTTTTTTACTTCACTCAGGATTATGTAATGTTTAATACAGGGTCCATATACATATATATCCACATTTATAAAGAAATTTCTTTTGAATATATATAGAGCAGATAGTTTTCTTTTGTATTCTATATCCATGAATGTCTCCTGACAGATCATGGATATTAGAATTCTGAATTGACCATTTGATTCATTACATAACATATGAATATGAGCGATTTTTTCAAATAAATATGGTTCTTTGAATTGATCGTAATAATCCTTTGAATCATTCAGGAATCTTTATTCAATAAAACATTAATTCCATCGAGAATTTTGGAGAAATATCTCATAAATTCATGGATTATAAAAATAAACAATATTGAATAGGATGAAAAAGGGTAAAATTCTATTTCCCAGGGTTCCTTTATGAAGAATAGGGTCCCATAATCATACTTTCGTCTACTCATAACGTAAGAATAAAAAGTAACATTGTGATGATAATCTAAACTCTCATCCTTTCTATGTAATGTCGATTATCAATAAATTCATTAATTGAATGTACGGTATGAATAATGATTCCAGACCTCATCATTTTATTAAAATTCCATACATTTATTCAAATATATTGTGGATAATCCATACACGCATTTACTGAATATAAGGTTTTTTATCCATATGTTAATTGTTCAACAAAGGTATTATGTTCTATACATTCTATCAGCATATGGTATTAAATCCATACATGTTTTTTTAATACAGGGTTCATTCCATACATTTTTCTTATGAATGTAGGGTATGAAAAGTGTTTCTAAAAAATAAAAAAATTCTTTATGAATGATATGATTAATATTACTTCTAGATTAAAAGCATGAATATATTTACAGAATAAATATTGACAATAATATTAATTTACTCATACTCACTTAAAGTAATATCATTATTAAAACAAAAAAAGTTGTTTGGGAGAATAAAAATCAATATTATTTATTGAGTATTTTTTAGAAAATACATTCCCAAAATCATGATCCCAATATTACCTGATCCATCTAGTTTCATCTTGAAACCATGACAATAGTGAACCCTTCATAACCATTTACCCAAAAAATACATCCTCTGAAATATATTTAAGCATCTATTTCCATTCATGATTGTTCTCATGGAATGATCGCACTCCCAAAATTTTAAAAGAGTCATATGATTAGTCGTGAGACACCTAGATCATGTCTACAGTGACAAACTTGAGCTAAAACATCCTTTAACATGAGATTTGTTCCTAGTGTTCCAAATGGTTCAAAAACCTACTGAGATTAGAATGGCCCTTACCATCCTTTCAAGTCCATTAATCTCTACCCCATGGAACTAGGAGATACAAAAAACCTTTTTGTTTCCTTCCTAAAAACAAATACTAATGAGATTATTTAAATCATTCCAATCATCTCCTGAATAATCACACTAAAAAATAGGTGAGTAGTTGTTTACTCTTTTTATTCATGATAACAAAAACACTTGTAAACTGTGTTAATGCCTTTTGTCTAGATCATATCATTGTTTGGGAGATCACGATGCCAAACACTCCACACGAGAAAATTATATCTGATCGGTAAATCTTTGTAATAGAGGAGCTTACCCATCCCCTCATTAGTATTAACCTATATGGAAAAATAAAAGTCTTTGGCCGAGAAGATACCTAAATTTTTTCCATTGAACACAAGTTTATTTGTATCATTGTAGAGCTGAATACTATTGAACATATTGCATTTATTTGGGTAACATGTGTATTGGATGAAATTGGGATAATCCCAAGGTTTATAAAAAGAAATATGGGGAGTCGAACATTTCAGAAATCAAAGGGATGTCCTTATCCAGTTCTGTTTCCATTATTTTATTTCACCGCACCCATTGATCAACCTCGACTGCCTTTAGAGATCTAAAAGATTCCCACATAGATTTTTTCCTAAATATGAAACCTTCCCTTTCGATTCATCACAGACATCACTGTATTTTTAAATTAGAAACATGTCTCAAAATCAACTACATTCGAAGACTTTCCACCCCAATTTAGATTGAATACTCTATATTGTATCACTCATGCTCCTGAGACCCAGACCGCCAGCCTCCATAGGTTTGGCCATTCTGGGACAATTTTCACTATCACACCATCCATCGATTTAAGCATCCCAAAAAAAAATTGAAAAGATTTTTCCAATATTGTTGACCACCATTTTTGGAAATTCTATAATTAATAGCACAATCATTGGAATAGATGAAAGCACAAAATTTTCCAATGTAATACAAACACCAAAATTTAATAATCTAGTCTTCCAGTTGAGGATAAGACTAGTTATTTTAGCAACAAGACTGTCATGATAATGAATGAGAATACCCCCAAGTGAAATGGTTTCACCCATGTAATTCATCAAAATACGATTTTTCTTGATTCCAACAATTTCTTTACTATTTTCACTCACTCCTAAAATCATTATTTAGAAAAATATATGTATCTCTTATTGTAGTAAATTTATTGGCCAATCAACCTATAATATTCTTCCAGGACCATGGTAATACCACGAATAGATCTCATACATCTATTTAATAATAGAATGATATCATTAGGGAAAAGTAGATGAGAAACGCTTTTTTATTTATTACTACATCTAAAAGGACGAATACTCATGTAATGGAAACAACTGGTAAAAATATTTCTAAGGGAATCATGAGCCAAAATTAAAGGACTTGGAGAAATAGTATCTCTCTATATCAAACCATATATTCCTTAAAAAAAATATATGTTTTCCCATGAAATTCACCAAAAACCAAGCTGAGCTTCAATGCCTGAAAAATAAATCAAAAATCCTCTGAGAGAAAACCAAAACTAAAAAAACATTCAAACTAAATCTCTATTAAATACATTCATGAGCCTTTTCTTTGTAAAGTTTTCAATCCATATTTGAACCCATATCCTTTCTATTTATATCACCAATCATCTCCTTGTCATGGGCTATAGCCTCATGGGAGATCCTCCCTTTAGCAAAGACATGTTGACCCTATGAAATCCACTTAAAAAGATGACCAAAGATTGTCATATTCAATACACTTGATAGAACCTTTTATGGAAAGTTACACATACATATTAATCAATAATGGATAATATAAGAGGTATCCCAAACCATTTTAATATGAATAAGTGAAATTGAACAGTCCACCCATGACTCACTACCCCCCTTGGATAAAATATTGAATAATGTTTACCAACTCACCCTTAATACGTTTCTATTATTAAATATAGAAATAACTAAGTAGACCACTAATTCTAGTTGAAATATCTTGATTCAATGAATATTATAGCTCCGAATACACTCTACCCTCCAGAATTCTCTCCAACACACGATTAGATGAGTTCTACAACACATTAGAAATAGAATCCCATATGATCGCCTGACCTCTTGGATAGCATTCCTACATGTATGCACTGACACCCCCATATATTAACATAAAATGATTCTCCACTATACTTTCCACCAAATTCAAATAATTGATGAATGATATAATTTCCAGGCTTATCTTAGGTGAAATAAATAGATGATTATCTTTGATAAAAGATTGAAAAAATGAATTGTTTTTATCTCCCCCCCCCCCTCTTAAGCCACTTCTATCTAGATTTTTTATGCCCAACTCATTCCTCCACAAACAAAATATCTAAAATCTTATACTTTTTTATAGTTAGGATATTTAAAAGTTCATCACCCCAACACTCTTCAATAATTCTCTCTTCTTGCTCAATTTCAAGTACCACCATAACAAAAACCTAGAAACTTGAAAGAAGATTATTGATCATCACCTAGAGTTCAACTTTAAATCATCGAATATTTTAATGAAATACCAACCATGATTTGTTTATAATAGGTTGATACTATGAGGCATGATCCTTTTCATTATAATCGGGGAAAAAATTCAATTTCATGGAAAAGACATGAGGATTAACCAAATATGCTCCCGGTGAAATCCAAACTAGAAGTTAGAGTGATTATATAAAGAAAAAAACGTCTTATGAACACTGATATTAAGAAAATTAAACATAGTATGCATGTTCTCCAAGAATAATTCCAACCTTAACTATTTACATCATTAACCTTTTTCATTGTTACACCACATAAATTTATCCCTAGTGAAACTAGGATACAGAAGTCCTTTGTGAAAGATGAACTCCATAAACTGATACATGTCCTTCCAAGAATATACCCCTCCACCATGTTTCTCCAAATGATCTTATATAATAATAAAATCATCTTTAATCATCTAGGTTACATTCCCAGTATCACATTCATCAAGATCTCTCCATAATTTTCCATTAATCTCAGGTCACACTTAGCATAGAAAAAATAAATGAAGCATAATGAACTAACATATCTATCCTTCACCATGATGAATTTATCAAAAACAAAAAAAAATTGAGTTTTTCCAATAAAAATACATATGTGATGATTTGAAATCTCCTCAGTCATGAAATCATGAAGACCCGTCACGCTAGAACAATCCTTTATTTTTAGTATGATTTTGGTTGGGCTTAAGAACTAATATAATATCGTTTTATTCATAGACATTGAAGTGGATAGAACATCAGTTTTCACTCGTGAACCAAACCCATGAGAATTCAAAACAATGAAAGAAATCACCAGAAAAAAGATGTGTTTGGATATTATAAGGGAGGGAAATCTCCAATTGGATCTTGATCTGGTGGATAATGATCTTGGAACTGAAAATGGTGAGAAAGATAGATGAACCACATACTCCGATAAAGATGATAAATAACTAAAATGATTTGACACATGAAATAGATAGATTTCTAATATATATAAATCACAGGATATATTAGGTCCATGACCAAACCCTCTGAGCAGGCACCACAAAACAAACCACATCCATCTCACCCACTTTAGATTCATTTAAAGAAACAAGGGAACTCTAGATAGAAACCAATGATAAAGAAAATGTTGGAACAATCACTTTACTTATGACTTGAAGAGATCCAAAAGAAAATGGGTTGATGGTTACCAATCTAGGATGTGAGAAAGTTGGCAATATCGTCTTGAAAGGAACAAGCTCTAGGAAAGGATTCATCTTAGGAAAAATATGATCTCTTTCATGATGAAACTGAATCCGACCTAACTATTTTTTGATGTGTAGAATTAAAAAATAAACTCCATTTCATTAAAAAAATATCAATATGTGAAATTTAGTTTTTCAATAAAATTGGTATTTACATGGAAAATAATGATTTTAATATTACAACTATTTTTTTGATATATTGGAAAAAAAATAAATAAGGTCTCATAAAATTTAATTATAATCATAAGCCAACATAATATTAATTTAAGAGTCTATTTTATGAAAATAAATTTTATTTTAAATTATTATATTAAAATAAAATTATAAATAAACATTTCTATTTCACGTTAATAGAAAAACATAATTTATCATTTTTTAAAATGTTTTATTTATTTATTTTAGAATATAAATGTACCACATTTTCATTTATAAGGTATCCATATTTTATTTATATTTAAATGGGTAAACATACTATTCTATTGGTCGTATTACTATTTTTAATGGCCGCATTATTCTTTCCATGGTCATACATAATAGTATTTTACTATTTTAAACTGAGCTTTATGGGAAGCGTAAACTATTAAAGATATTAAATTTTAAAGGAGGGATACCGTGAAATATTGGGGTCTTACACAAAAAAAAAGATGGATATGGGTGTGAAGAAACTAGATGCCTCGATCAAGGTTTTTCAATACCTATTTATTATGGTGGAGGTGGAACTAGAAATGCACAAGGATTTCATTAATTTTATCTTCAGAATTAAAAAATTAGATACCAGAAAGTGGTCGATAATTATATTTATTCGATTATTGGATGAGAATTGTGATGGAGAATGAAGAACTCATACTACGAAACCAAAATCCGGCCCATTTCACCCTGAACTATTGTGTTCACTACTTCATTTATTTTATATTCCTAAAATAAATAGTCCAAAAATACATCTTTTTAATACTATCAAAATTATAAATACAAAAAAACTAAATAATTTATAAAATAGTGAATCTTATATGCCATACTCATTGAGAGAAAACCCTAGTTACCCACTAGTATGTATTATATGACATAAAATTTATTTTTGATGAGAACCCATGATAAGCCATTCCATCAAATTAGTGCCAAGTTGAATAAAAGGCCTATCATGGTTCCTAATAAAATAGAATTTTTATTACTCTTAATTGAACCTAGTAGGTGATGAGGGTATTCTCTTATGACACCCCTAGATTTTGTGAATTATTTTTTCTAAAATTAATTTAATATTTTTTATATTTTTTATTTAATGTAACAATGAAAATAGTTAATTTTATATTAAATTAGTATGTATTGATTAAATTAACTACACAAAACATAAATTTTATATTTTATTACATGGAACACTAAGGTTTTCTTGTGTTACACACAATAAAGGTTTTACTTGATGGCTTGCATAACACGTATGATTGAGTCTTAGAGAAAAATAATATATTATTGAAATATGATGTAACCCATACATTAAATTACCATTTATGAATATTATTAACTAACATATACAAATATTTGGTTTTTACAAAATAAAAAAATAATAATTTACATGATAAAAAGTATTTAAAAATGAATATAAAAACCAAATGAATATAAACTGAGTATTTTTATATAAATATATTATTATTATCACAAGTTGTTTTAATCCTAATAAATTTAATTAATTACAATTAGTAAGTAAATTTAATTTAATATATATTTTAAATACCCAAGAAAATATATTTCATGTTCATCCAATAGTTTTTATAGACATAAGATAAGAATAAAAAAAATTAACACGTAAAAACCAATATTTTTATTAATGTAGATTGACCACATATTAGTGGGGAAAACTTTTTAAATACAATTTTTGACACATTTATAGATTTAATAAGTAAAAATGAAAGTCATTTTTTAATTTGAAATATATGAAATAGGTTTGGATAAATTTTTGGTATTTTTCTATTAGGTTTCATTTTTTAATCAATTATTTAAATTCATTGATTTTAATTCGAAACAACTTTTTGATATAATTTTTAAATAAGGTAAAATTATATTTTTTATTGGTTTAATTAGATAATATTTTTTTCAATATATATAACTAAGTTATTTGGAATCAATTTCACATTGAAATTTCATATAAAAACATTACAAAATTTTCAACTTTTTACTTTAAAACCTATAGAATTAATATTAAATCTAATTTTCCCAGTTATGAGGATTGAATTAGGTAAAATAGATTCTATTTTTGGAATTAAAAGATACAAGTTAGTTTAAAAGGTATTTTTAATTTTAATTTATAAAAACATTACCACTGTAAAAAATATTGTTGTTGTATTAGAAAATTGTGACAAGCGATAATGTTAAAGTGTAAAAGCTTAACATACCAAAAAATTGAAAACTTTTAATGGTTTGTTGAGATGTGTAACGACCCAAAATAAACTCAAAAAAATAATTTCAATTATAAATTATTGAAATTAATTCCACATCAATGTGTTTATATTTAAATATAAAATAATCAATAAGGGCTCCGTATAGGGTTTCCCCCGCTTCCATCTTTCTCTCCCCCGAGGTGGCTCGACTTCCCTTAGATGCTTTAACCTATGGGTTTGTGGTATGCGATGTCTCCCATGGCGGCGGAATATTGAACTTCAATACAATATCACAGTTTTCTATCCTTTTTCTCACTCAAATAGATAGGGATATCAGCAGTATAGTGACGGTATAAAGTTTGAGTTCTCTACAGCTGTGTTGAGGATGATGTACTAGTTCCGAGTTGTCTCATTGCATGGGGCAGATCTGGTCATCGTGTCTAGGATTAAAGGTGGCGGTGGGATTTTGGTTTAGGTTTGCGGTGGTTTTTCTTGTTCTCCATCTACAGTTTCTGGTTTCTGGCTGGGTGATTTGGATGCGATGTTGGTTGTGGTTTGGATATGGTTTCATGTTTTGTGGTGGGTTTGCTATGAAGTTGTGTTGATGGCGTGGTCTTAATGACTTTTTTTTATTTCTTATGGGTTTTGGTGATTCTGTCAAGGGTGGAGCATGAAGGATTTATCGGCATTAGTAAATTTTTGCAGTATAGAAGGAGGAGCTGCATTTTGTGGTTGTTTCAATGTAGACCTGATTTTGTTGTTTTTTCACTGAATTTGTTTAATGATCTCTTAGCATTGTGTTTTCTTGTATCCAGGTGGTTTCAGGATAGAGGGTAGCTGCATTTGTGTCACAAGGGGTTGCTTAATTGGGGGGTACGAGTAGAGGGTTTTCTCTGTGTCTTTGCTTCTGAATTGGACATTTGAGAGGGTATGGATTTTCCATCAGTTTTAGGACCCTGCATTCATGTACAGGGAAGTTAGCCGGCTAAGAGGAGTACAAATTAGTTGATTTAATTGTTTTGATGTAGGGTAGGGTCTCTTCTATATAGACATATGTGTTTTTCCTATATCTTTTTCACCATGGTGGTGTGGTTGTTTTATGTCGTGAATTTGTGTATGGTTTCTCACTTTTTCTTTAAAATTGTTTGAATAATTAAAAAAATTAATTTTCAGTCGATAATTTTATAAATTGATCCCACCTCTCCCCAAGTATAAATTCCACCCCTAACCTACACTTTGGAAATAAAATTCCTTGTAACCCCTAAAATCTTTACCCAAACCACTCCTTTTCACTCTCCCCACATCCAAGTGCTTTTGGTATCACTATAAAACCAAATCCAAGTTCCTCAAGGGTCTTTCAACTATGTGTTATTCAAGAGCTTATTTTCTCAAAGTACCTCTCTTAATTTCTTTTCTTTTTCTACATTATCCTCTACTCCTTTATCCATAAATTAATTATAACTACATAATCATGTATATACAATAATTTTATTTTTATAATGAAATATATCATATCCATTTTGTTTATCATTGCCTCTTATTTAATGAAACAAAATTGATGTCCAAGTTATGCCGATTAATCAACTCTGTTAATATTTTTTTTATCATTATTTCATTACCACCTACATGGATGGACTTAAAACTATTTTTATGTTAATATAGTATTTAATTATTCATAATATAACCTATTTAATTTTCTAGTGATTTTATATTAAACAACATTCATGTTTTCTATGTTGTTTTAATATGATAATTTTGTTTGAGGATATGGGGACTACCACCCCTCAGAGTGATGTGATTAGTTTATACACTAAATAAAATATGTTAAGGATAGATGTACTAAATATATATGATATATTTGATATTATAAATCTAATCTAATAATGATATATATATATATATATATTACCATCTATCCTTTAACCCAATAATTAAATAGAAATAGCGTTCATGTGTACGTACGGCTGGCCATCTCCATGAACGGTATATTCTGTTTCATATTTCTATATTCTATGGATTATTATAATTAAAATATAATAGATATACATGATACTTATATCATTTTTTACATTCCAAAATCATGATATAATTATAGGAACCAACTATATAACAAATTAATACACATATGAAGAACAAAGCGAATATTAGCCGAAGTAAAAACTTAACATATGAAGGTTATCAAGAAAGTAATATATGGTCATAATAAAACCATATATGATATAATACATATCGATATATTTTTGAAAAATATGTGTAAAAAATATATATTTATTACATAAATGGTTTGAATGAGTACGGCAAGACTCAAGACTCAAGGTAAGGGAATTTCATCTCAATTTTTATTTTCATGACATATAAGCCATGTTCACCTCTTATAAATTTTGTGTTATGTATGTACTGCCCCTATTATATTTCATATCATTAATAAATTTATATTCATGGTATTTAAATTTAAATTTGAATATATCTGTTTTATGATTTAAATGTTTAATGTTCTATGGGATACATTGAATGTTTAAAGAATTATTCCTTTCTCCTTTATAATATTACTGAAATTACTTTTCATAAATATTTATATGGATATAAAGATATTATAACAGAAATTTTATGTTTATTTTTATTTTCATTAAAAAAATTTCCAAAATGAATCTTTTTAATATTTTAAGTAAGGTCTAATTTCGTAATCTCATAATTATCTGAGATTATTTATACATAAGTATTTACTAGGGTTTATTTATCATCCATGTCTATATATTCTAAAAATACTTTCCTAAAATGTTTTTATATTATCAAATGGATGTTTAAAGTCATTTTTACCAATTGTTTACTTTTTCTACATGTTTTGAAAGGAATATTTCTATAATTTTTCAAATGAGGTGCTTTTTACTTTTACGACGAATATATGAGAAAAAATGTTTTATTTTTACATACATATCATGAAACAAAATTATACTTTCATGACACCTTATTTCCATGAACCATACTATATAAGTTTTCATGAATATTTTTAAACAAATTAATTTCTTTTAAAATAATGCGGTGTATTAATAAAAGAAAACTATTTACCAAAAGAAAGCATATTTTACTCAGTAATAATTTTCAAGTGTTTTATCAAAATTATGTTCAATCTAATATGAAATTCCTTAGTAATATCCCTATTATTATTATGTTTTGATTTTGTTTATGCTATTTATAAAATCCATTTCTTTTACCAATATTAAATTATGATGGAATGATTTTTGAGAAACCAATTTTTTCCCTTGGGTTATACTTTGATGGAATGATTATGAGATTGTATATTTTCCACTGGTTATGATATGATTACATGTTTATGATAAAATTTTCATTTCATGGGTTATTATATGATTTTTTATTATTTTGTTGGACAAGTATGTAATATTTCATTATGATATGGGTGTTACCTTTATCTCCCTATAATGAACTATGTATTGATTTATATCTCATTAGATAAACTAAGTTGGTCTTGGGAGTGAACCATGATTCCAAGATGGTATGAGAAGTGAACTCAATCTACTATGATGGATATGGGAGTTAACTGTTAATACCAAGATGTTTTGGGGAATGAACCAATACTACCGATATAGTCTTGGTATTAATGTCTTGGATACTTTGAAAATAATTTTATTTTCTTATGTGTTTACCATAATTCCATGTTGTATACCTATGTTATGCTTTCAAGGCTTATGTTCTTCATTTCCTTATGATTCATGTTTATTTAACTTTCATATTTATGCCATGATTTTTTTACAATCTTTGATATGTAAGGTTTGATATTTTAATTTTATGATGACATTCTCATTCTCATATTCTAATTTTTATATTTATGTGTTTCCATTTTTTACCCCTAATGATCATTGGATCTCACCCATTCTTATATTTCCTTTTCCCTACGTTATGAAGATACTAATTAGGTTTTATGTTTTTAAGAAGGGTTATTGTCTAGAAGAACCTATTGGGAGCTAATGTAGCTCACTTATGTATCAAGGTTTATGTTTTAATGTTTCCAAAGGCACTAAACTGATATATTTATTAGGGATCTGTTTGTTTAATGTATTATTTATTCCTAAAAATTAATATAATTTCCATCAACATCATGTATTGGGTCTTTAAAGTTGGTATTAGAGTGAAGGATTAGTTAACATTTGGAAACTATAATGAGAAAAGTTAGTGACATAACTGGTGATATTTTAATGATATTTCTATGTCTGTCTCAAAGGATAATTCTAAGATGTCAAATATTTAAAAGTTTGAATCCTAATTTAAATATCCTATATTTAATTTTTATTAATTAAGTGGTCCCTTGTTATGAAAAATATTTCTTTCTCCATGATTTTGGTTTTAGTCAATGGATAAAACCTGAAAGAATCGTGTTAATGGTAGTTGTGAAGGATAGTGCAATGACTATCCATCGGAGAAACTGAGTGATATGGGAATTGGAAGGGAAAATATTATTTTTATGATCTCTCAGCTTTCTCAATCTATGAATCATACTAGACGTCAAAAAAAGCAATGGAGGGTACAACATTCTATTGAGTCCTTCATGAGGAAACATACATTATCTTTTAGCGGGTATATTGATACACATGTAGCAGAATAATTGATAACTACCAATGAAAAGATATTATTTTTCCACATGTGTTCAAAATATGATAAATTCATTCTGGTTTTATATCGGTTAGAAGGAGAAGCAGACCTGTGGTGGAATTTAATTAAGAATATAGGGCGACAAGATGAAATTGAATCCATCAATTGAGATGAGTGCAAGAACGTATTATTTAATAAGTACTCTTCTAATATTCAACAAATGAAAATAGAGAAAGAGTTTATATATTTAAATCATATGGTTGATGAATATAATGGTACCTATGAAGCCATTTTTACTAGGATTTCGAGGTACACTTAGTGATTTTTCTTACAGCCTAAAAATAATGTTGATAGGTTAATAAATGGATTAATGTCATGTATCATATGGGAATTAACCATAAGAGACATTTTTATTAATAAAGAGATTTTTTTGAGCAATAAAGGTTGAAATGGAGGATGGATCCATGAACCAATCACATTGTTTTGACAAGAATAGGAATATGGAGTTTAAAGGGAAATCTGAAAACCATGAAGATAAAAAAAGAGCATTACTTTTTTCTCTATGTGTGGGAAAAAACGTGAATAAAATTGTCTTAAGGGGTATAATAAATGTTTTATGTGTGGAAAATATAGTCATTCGGCATTTTAGTGCCAAAGTGATAGGACGAAATTAGATAACAATGAGAATGGAGAGAAATCTACCCAGAATGTAGCTCCATAATTTCAGTTCTATAAGCGTTAGGAGAATGGTAATTATGATAACCAGTGACCTAATCCAAGGGTTATCTATGATGATCTATCTCAGCATCTTCTTAAGGATAAAGTAAAAGGAAAATCTCATGTGATCACAATTGAAGATGTGGAGTACGATAATGAAGTTATGAAATGATTTAGTGTTTACGTATTGGAATTCAAGAAAAATGTTATATAAGTAATTTTATGATATTATGGAATAATGACTACTGCTTTTTACTTATGTATTTAAGAGAATATGATAAATGGTACTGATAAACATTAAATGTGATTGAGTTAATACGGCTATAATTATTTTTGGAAAACACATGATTAAGGGAAGTATAGCCCTTAATATGATCATGATGTTTAGAAAATGATATTTGTATAAACATTTATTGGATATGAATAATAAAATTGTATGGTACCGATTACCTTGTGAAAAATTAAGGATTTATTGATATGTGTGTTATGCTATCATGGATGCAGTTTACAACCATTTGGTTTTAAGAATATGAAAACAAGCATGTTTTCAATAAAGATGTATTATAATTTAGGTTATTACCATGACTCAAGAGAATACATGATGAAGGTGTTCACATGATTGGAATGTGACCAACAAGAGATACCTTAAGATATATAGTGGATAAATTTTAATCCAATTTAGTTCACCTCTTTCAATAATTTTGGATCTTCAACTTTCTGAAGGATTGTAAGGTTATCCATTTATGGATAGTATAAGGTAAACTCGAGATGAATTTTGTTAGATTAAAGTATTATCTCACTATAGGTGGAATTTTTAATATTCAATAAACTGTGCTAAACATTTTATTGTGATAAATATATATTCAATGACATATCATTTTATTTATAGATCGAATGATCTGTTAATGCTTCAAGAATGAAAAATTCAATTTCATTTCGTTGAATAAGAGATAAAGAGGAAATTGTTCAAGTCATAATGAATGGTGAGATTATTCTAAAAACAAATAAATGTTCTCATGAAAATTATTCAATATTAAGAAAAGATATTGTGATGGAAAAGGGTTTCTTATTATCATCATTGTTTATGATATCAATGAACAATTTCATGCTTCTTCAGTTTACAGTTTTATGATTTTTAACATTATATGGATTACCCAGATTCTTGTGGTTAGTTATCTTTACCTATCTATATGATTATTTACACATTTCCTCCCTAACCAAATCTTCACTTATCTTCCCTTATGTATAGACTTAGTCATGGTTAAATTTGTGAAATTTTTATTTTTCAACTGTTCCTTTTTAATAGGAAGTTTTACTACTTATTTTTTTGATGTGGGATTCTATAAATGAAACATTAATGTATTAATCGTTGGATATCCCAAAATAATATTTTGGGTGAAATTAATTTTAATGGGGTAGAATGTTACACCCTGTGATTTTGTGAAATATTTTTTCAAATTAATTTAATCTTTTTTATATTTCACATTTCATGTAACATAGAAATAGTTTATTTTATATTAAAGCACTATATTTGGATTAAATTAACTAAAAAAATTAATCTTATCTTTATCTACATGGAACACTGAGTTTATCATGTTTTTCTAGTAATAAAGACTCTCCTTGATGGATTGCGTTACACGCATAACCGAGGCATAGAAAACAATAATATATTATTAAAATTTGATGTAACCAAGATGTTAAATTAGATTTTATAAATATTATTAACTAGGATATATAAATATATGGTTTTCACATAATATAAATTGATTTAATTTGTTAAAATATATTTAAAAATGAATATATGAACCAAATGAATATAAAGGGAATATTTTTAAACAATGTTATTATTATCCTCACAATATGTTTTAATCCTCATAAATTAAATTAATTATAATTTGTAAGTAATTTTAATTTAATATATATTTTACATATCCAAGTAAATATTTTTGATATTCATCCAAATGTTTTAATAGGCATAAGATAATAATAAAACCAATTTAACACATAAAATGCCATATTTTAATAAAGGTAGTTTTACGACAATTTAATGGAGCGCTATTTTTAAATCCAATTTTTGAAAAATTTGTTGGTTCAATATTTTAAAATAAATGTAATATTTCAATGAACAACAGAATAATATTTTTCAAGAAAACTGTTGTTATTTTTCTGTAGGTTTCCATTTATTAATCCATAGTTAAAAGTCTGGGAATTTAATTCAAAAATACTTTTCATAATATTTATTCATATGGATAAATTATATTTTTAAATGATTTAAAAGTATAATTAGATAATATTTTTTTAATAAATTCAATTATGGTCATTTTAATCAATTTCACAACGAAATTAGATATAAATATATCTCAAACTTTTAAACATTCATATGTTTGTTCATTTCTTTTTTGAATTAATTTTAAATCTAAGTTTCCAAGTTATGTGAATTTAATTAGCTTAAATAGATTCCATATGTGAAATATGATGTTCCAAATTACCTTATATGTTCGGTATCATATTTAGGTATAAAAATCTATAGTGGTGATAAAATTATTTACCGTTGTATAAGTAAAATTGTGATAAGGGATAAAGTTAAAAGGTAAAATCTTAACATGAATAAAAATTGAAAATTTTAGTATATTTTTATGGTTTTTATTGACCCTAAACATAAAAACTTAATTTAAAGTATAAATGGTTGAAATAAATTCCACCTCAATGTAGTTGGCTTTAAATATAAAATAATCAATAATTTGGTCACTTGAACCCACCTCTCCTTTAGTATAAATACCACCCCATTTCAACCCAAAAAAACCATTTAGATCCCAAATTCTTATATAAAACCTATAAAACTAACTTTCCCTATGTCCAAGTTCTTCTTGTCTCCCCAAAAGACCAAACCCATAATCTTTTTGGGTCTTTCAAGGAGGTGTTATTGAAGAGGTAATTTTCTCAAAGTACCTCTCTTGATTTATATTCTTTTTCTAATTTATCCACTCAGACATCATTATTCAATTCATGATTACTCCATAATTATTTATATATTTATTATTATGATTATAATGTAATATCTTATGTCTAGGTCATTTCTCACCTTCTCTTATTCAATAAAGTCAAATTGATGTCCATTCCATGATGGATAATAAACGATGTAAATGTAGTTTTTGATATTCATCCATTATTTCCTTCATAGATGGTCTTAAAAATAATTTTATGGTTTAAAAATATTTAGATATGTATTGTATAATACACATATTATGGACATATATTATATTTATATCATGTTTTACATTCCAAAATCATGATATAAGAATACGTACCAATTATATTACAAAGTAAAACTCATATGAAGAACAAATCAAATATTATCCTAAGTGAAACACTAAAATTTGATGGTTAACAGGAGGGTAATATATGGTCATAATCAAAAAATATATGGTATTCTATATTAGTATATGGTTCTATAGATTATTAATAATAAATTTATATTTATTATACTGGTGTTAAGGGAATTTAGTATAACTTTTAATTTTCATAAGATATAATCCATGTTCAACATATATTTATTATGTGTAGTGTATGTACTTACCCTATTATATTTCATATAATTAATACATTTATCATCTTGGTATTTAAATATTCTTTTGAAGATATCAGTCTTATGATTTAAATATTCATAGTCTTATGCGACACTTTGAATGTTTAATGAATTGATCATTTTCCATTTCAATATTCTTGATATTATTTTACATAACTATTTATATGGATATGAAGGGATTATAAATGAAATTTAATTTCTATTTTTATGTTATTAAAAAATTCAAAAATTAATCTTTATTAGGTTTTATGATTGGGATAATTTCATAATCTCATTATTATAGGAGATTGATTATATGTAAGTATTTACTAGGGTTTAGTTATTATCTATGTTCATATTTTCAAAAAATACTTTCATAAAATGTTTGACTATTCTCCTATAGATTTTTAAATTCATTTTTCCCATTTTTAACATTTTACTACATGGTTTTAAAGGAATCATTATTTAATTTACCAAATGGGGTGCTTTTTGATTTTTACAAAAAATTTGAGAAAAATGTTTTATTCTAACGTTTCTGACATAAACTGTTTTTTATGCTTTCATGGTTCCTTATTTAAATGAATATTACCTTACATGTTTTTATGTTTATCTTCAAATAAATTATTTTTGTTTAAAATTTCACATTTATTAAGAAAAGAAAATGTTTTCAAAGAATAACGTTTGTTTTCCTCAGGAATCAATTTCAAGTGTTTTAGGAAAATTAATTTCCATATAAGATGACATTACTTAGAAATATTCCTAGTATTTTAATTTTTGGGTTATTTTTATATTATTTATGAAATCCATTTTTACCCTAGATTACGTTATGATTCAATTATGTTTGAGAAAACCCATTTTATCCCTTGGGTTATGCAATGATGAAATGATTTTGAGCATGTGTTTTTCTCATAGGTTATGATATGATTACATGATTATAATACCCATTTCAGTTCATGGGTTATGATATGATTGTTTATGTTTTTGGGGAAAATATATGTATTATTACATTATGAGATAGTTGAGACTTATATCTCCCTCCAATTCATTAGGTATGATTTATATCTCATGAGACTGACTACGATGGTCTTGGGAGTGATCAATAACCTAGGAGATGGTGTGAGGAGTGAACCCATGCTACAAAGATGGTTAGGGGACTGAATCTTGTCTACCAAGATTGTATGGAGATTAAATCTATACTATTAAGACGGTCATGTCATCAATGTCATGTATTATATTTAAGTCATATTATATTCTTATGTGTTTACCATAATTCCATTTTTTATTCCATTGTAATTATTTCAAGGATTATGTTATTTATTTAATCATGATTCATGTCTAGTGAACTGTAAATCATTATGCCACGATTTATTTTCATGATCATTGATATGAAGGGTATGACATATTAATGTTATGATCACCTTCTCATACCCCTGTTATCATGTTTATATTTACATGTTTATTTTGTTTAACCTTACTGAGCATCTAATCTCACAGCATTTTACGATTATTTTCCCCTAAGATATAAAGATACTTATTATGTTGGATGTGTCTAACAAGGGTTATTTTATGGAAGTACCTAGTGGGAGGTAATGTATCTCAATTATGTATTAGGATTTATGTTTACATGTTTCCAAAGGCACTATACTAATACAGTCAATGAAAATATGTTTGTTTAATATATTATGTATTCCACAAAATTAATGTAATGTCCATGAATGTCACGTTTTGGGTCTTTACATCTCTCGAAGAGTGTGGTGTGGGAGCATCACATTCTAATCAATTATATTATTTTTTCTTTATAATATTTAAAAGATGTAAATATATGTATTTTTTGATTTATTAATTTATTAATGCAGAAAAAAACACAACAAACACAATAAGTTAGGGTCAAAGGGGTAATATATGGGTTTCATTATGCATGTTTTTCATTATCTGTATTGGTTATCACCCAATAATAAAATAATTCTCATACTTTGATTACTATCCTCTAACTATTTTATAGAACTATACATTCAAAAGAAGAAATCCTAATATCCATTATTCCCACCTTTTCTATAATAAAGTATAAATGAACACAACCAATTGAGAAATCCACTATATCTGCACCAATACTAATCATATTCCACTCATCCCCCCAGTAAAAATAGTCCCACTCGTATACAATGTAGACTTATAGAATAGAGGGAGAGTTGATTTGATAAATTGGATAATTTAGCAGCTCATAGGAAAGAGTATATGACTATCATCAATCTAATTATCTCCAATTTAAAATTGTGTCATGTATGAGAATAAGAAACTATGTTATTGAAAACATGGAATCAAAGTCCCAATGCAATATCACTCAGTGACTTAGCTCTTGAGTTATCTCTCAAAAATTTTGGAGTTTAATAGATCAATGTCACTAAACATAGATTGATAAAAACATGAATAAATGGGGAAGAATAGAATCACGTAACACAATGAACAAAATAGAGATAAATTCCAATTAAAAAATAGATAACTTTATAAGGTCCTATATATAATTATAATGATGTGAATATATTGAAAAATATGGGGAATGAATCTTTATACCATTGTAATGGAATATGCTCCCTTCTTCTCAAAATCATTATTGAGTATAGATTTTTTCAACTCATGGAAATTTTCAACATGTCCAACATTGAGGGTTAGGATTGATTCAGTTTAGAGAATATTCAAGAATCTTCTTGTCTCAAATGTTCTATATGTCATTGATCACCATACTAGTTCTAGAATAATCTTAGAAGAATGTTTTAAACACTTTTTGGATCTGGTGGAAATTATGTAATTCTTGGAATGCTCCCAAGAGTAATCATGTGAGCCACTGGTAATGACATCTACAATATTAGGATTAATTATTATTATTTTTTCTAATTTATTAGGGTCCAGATGTAAATACTCTTGGGGATTGATTTAAATAAGGCTGTTCTTGAACTAGACAAGTAAATTTTAATATTTTCCCTTGAGTATTTCCTTTTTTGATTTGGAGATGGTCATAAGAAACATTCTTCTTAGGTTTCGAAGCAATTGTCATCACTTCTAAGGGGATTCCTAATCGATAAAGTTCTGGACATAAAGATTCATAATATTTTCATCAAACGATAAATCAATTAAGAACCAAAAATCTTTTGTGGATAAGTTATTTGAGATACAGTTTCAAGGTGGTGTAACGCATAGCCTCGATTTTTACTTCATCATCAAGAAGCTTCCATCCAGATTTTGAAAGCTATAAAACACTTGACAATTAAAATTAATTCAATGTGGAATTTGGTATATTACCTAGTTTTTATCATCTAGTGACTTTTCATAAAATTAATGAAGAAGTAACTGTGGAATTAAAAAGTAAAACATTTTCATAGAGAATGGATTCAAGTAGAAACAATTTATATCATGTTCCCTCTTTGATTGATATTCTCATTTTTTGTTCAGTTTTCATCATTAATAGATTTAAATAAATATCAAAATTAAATAAATTGAGGTACATTAGCCATGATTTGGATTCCCTAAATGAGAATTTCATTTCATATTTATTGGTTTGATGTCTAGCTTAGGTCGATATCATATTCAAAATATATTATTTGAACTTACTGTGTGATTTTGATTCCATCCAGATAACCATTTTGAGTATCATGTATTATTCTTCCTTGATTCATTCTCAAAACACCTAAATTCTTTCCCAACCTCAAATCATCATTTATTTCACATGTTTCTCTGATTCGGTGGCCTCACAGCCTATATTAATTTCATCATTTTGTGTAGATTGATATTTCAATAGGGAAAGGTTAACTGATATGGGAGGTGAAAAATGATTAGGTTGACTTGTTAGGATATTGTGATGCTGGATGTGCTATAAATCATAATGGAATGGTACACAATTGTCAGGACCCATCCTCGGGGCCCGTGCCATGACTACCCCAAGCCCTCCTTCCATAGGCCAGGGGCTGGCAACTAGCACCAAGGAGTAAATCCCGGTAAAAAGGGAAGGAATAGACTTTGTAAAGTAAACAAAAAACACCACAGAGCAAGCAAGAAGAAGAATTATACACTAGGTAAAAGCTGATACAAAGTAAGTGCGGAAAAGTAGGTGGGCTATAATACAAACCCAAACAGAAAGTAAAGTACAACTGGAAAGTGAAAACAACAACTAAAAGTAAAGCTGCAACGTCGAGCCGTCCACCGGAAGCCCCACCTAAAGGGTGAGTACAGATAGCTTCTACAGCTCCACAGTCCAGCCGTCCGCTCTGAGTACGCCCCACCCAGTGGTCCACCTCAAGGTACCGTCCAACTCCTCAAGCCTCAACCACGATTAGCGATGTCCGTCGTCTGCAACCAACACAACGTGGTGAGGGCATAGCCCGTGCAGGAATGAGTATAACGATACTAAGTAGGGACACCGAGACCCTCAAGGTCTCACTAAATCCAACAAGGATAACCACAAATAAGATCTCAATAGATAACCTCTACTTAGATATATTCCCATACATATACCTAAGTAATCAAGTAACCCATCTCAATCTTTAGGAAACACAAAGACTATGAAATCAACGGATAGCCACTACCCAGGTATATGCCAATACATATACCTAAGTTATCAAGTGACCCATCTCAATCATGAGGAAACACAATGATTACAGACTCATCTCAACCATGATTTTATTCATGACGTTGAAACCACGGATGCTAGAGAACTTCTCCTCTGTCGAGTAAAGTGGGCATGCCACTACAACCAAGCACGCCGAACTCCTCCTCTGTCGAGTACAGAGGGCCTGCGGCTACAACTAAGTGCGTCGGACACCATGGACTACTGTAGTACTCCACCTGTCGAGTACTGTGGGCCTGCTACTACAACCATGCACTTCCCACCATGGTTCTACCGCTACAACCAAGCGCTCCCCCTCATAGGTTCCAGAGGTACTCCTTCTGTTGAGTACCGTGGGTGTGCCGCTACAACCAAGTGCTCCTCCGCCGTGGGTCTGCCACTACAACCATACGCTCCCCCTCATAGGATAAATAGGTACTACTTCTGTTGAGTACCGCAGTTCTACCACTACAACCAAGCGCTCCTCTGTCGTGGGTCTGCTGCTACAACCAAGCGCTCCCCTCATAGGTTTCAGAGGTACTCCTTCTGTTGAGTACCGCGGGTCTGCCGCTACAACCAAGTGCTCCTCCGCTGTGGGTCTGCGGCTAAAACCAAGCGCTCCCCACTGGGCTATCCAAAACACATCGAGTCGATGAATCAGCAGTCGTCAAGTCTCAGCCAGCTATTAGGTCTCTACACTCTGTTAGCTCGTCACCGGGAGGGTTCGCTCCATGAGCTACTGGTCGATACTCCAAGTATGACAATGTTCCATGAAGAAGTATCTCAAAGGACTGCCTCGTCATTGGGGTCTCAACGCAACACACATCGTGTCAGTCGGATGCCCAGTCTGTGAGTTATTAGCCTTTTCGTCCCAAGGGCCCGGTTCGTTTCGTTTGCGAACCAACCCAGTCATATCTTGACTGTACCCAGAACTCTTATAGGGTATGCTCATAGGAACTGTTTCTCAACGTGATCACCAACGCCACTGACAGTTCGTGAAACGGACGTCTGGTCTTAAAGTTATCAGCCTTTCCGTTCCAAGGGCCCGGTTGGATATCACGTACAATCCAACCTAGCCATTATCCAACTGCATCCAAAACTTAGGTGAAGCATTCCAAAAGTTTCTTCTCATCATGTGGAAACCAACAAAGTCGACGGCATGTCAATCGGATGTCCGGAGCTCGAGATATAAGTGTTTCTGCTCCGAGGGCCCGGTTGGTTTCGTATCCGAAGAAACCCGGCCGAACCCAAAGTATTCTGAAACCTTGAGTGTGATATACCAAAATGAAAGTCTCAATCCAAGGATCACATCGCAACTGACGGTGCATCGATCGGAGGCACGTAGCTCCTGTTATGGGCAACAGACAGAAGAGGTTCGGTAATAGGGGATTCGGGCCCGGTACGACCCGGCCCGATACCCCCAGGGTCGGCCCGAACCGGGTCGACCCGAACCGGGTCCAGGTCCAGCCCTCTTGGGCGTGGCCCGGCCCAGCGCGCGGCGCACTGGGCACGCTAGCCAGGGGTTCGGCCGAACGGCCGAACCGTTCAGGGCGGGGGCCGCTGCCCCCAAGTGAAGTAAACCTCGGCCCCTTAATGGGGCCGCTTCGTCCGGCCAGTCAGGGGTTTCGAACCCGCGATTCCACCATGGTCTTGTCGGCCCACTCTGTCTGGCCGGCTTTTGCAGCCATGGGACCGGCAAGGCCGGTCCCCTCGCTCCGATGCCTGCGGCCCGGTACTGGCCGCCAGTTCTGATGTTCCGCCGCGGCCCGGAACCTGCCGCGGCCTTCGTCCGTCTGGCGCGGCGCGATGGCGCCATGCCCCTACGCCGTGGCCCCGCTTCGGACGCGGTGCTTCTGAGGTCCTCTGGCGCGGCGTGATGGTGCCGGGTCCTTTGTTCATCTTCTACGGTGCGGCGCGACGGCGCCGCGGATTTGTTGCTTCCCACGGCGCAGTGCGGCGGCGCCGCATTTCTCCACTCTCCCTTTTACAGTTTCCACGCGGTGCTTCGGCACCGCGTTTCCTTGTTCTCCGCATCAAAAATCCACAACCAAAAGGGGAGGAGTGTCGGCCGTGTTCGTGCGGTCCGACCTTCTCCCGTTAATGCGATAACAGGTGGTTCAATTGAGAGGGGGGAAACGATGGAAGAAAATCACAAAGAGAAATGCATAAAACCCCTACCTCAACTATGTTGTCGAACGAGCGTTCATCACGGAAGGAGCATCGTGGAAGGAGGATCGTCGGCGTCGCGTTACACGGCGTCACGCCGTCGATCTCCGAGGGTTCAGTGTTCTTCTTCGCCCTTCGTCGAAGGTCGGCGTTCTTCGCGTGCTTCGCGTTCTTCGCGAAGGAGGATGAAGATATTCAAGCTTTAGAGCTTTCCCCAAATCCTCTCAACAAGAAAACCCTCAACAAAAAGTGTTGGTCATATTTTATTCCCATTCCAACGATTTGAAATTCAAAGACAAGAAACGAAAAATTAATTCGAAGAATTAATTGTAACAATTTAAGTGCCCAATTTAATGGGGTGTTTCTTAACCAGAAAAACGCACGGTTGACTTTCATTAAACAGGGGGTTGTGGGTGCGTTACTTAGGAGGGAAGAAACGGTGGGGCTCGTGTAGGCCCCACCTCATAAATATCCTACCAAGTGGAGAGGATATTTTGGGTTCCACCATATCCGCTAAACTTAGCTTAAGTGGCTTTAGGTGGCTTTAAGTGAAATAAATTAAAGTGTTGCACCACTATTATTTTATTTCTTAACTTAACCCCAAAAAATAAAAAACCACACCCGAGAAAACGCAACTCCAGAAAAGGCATTTATATGCATATACTGGTGATGTGATTCCATCAGTACCCTCGGAATTCTATTCCGAGAACCGATTCAAAAGTTAGAAAACCCCGCTCATTCGTTCGCTGAACGTACCCGAGCTAAACTTCGGAAAAAGATTCTGGGCACACCGGGCCTCGGAATCAGGTGCCGTGAAAAACTGCTCTCTTGTAAAATTCCAAAGATAAGTAAGAAAAAAAATTCCTTGATTTTTACGTGTCATTACATTACTCCCACCTTAGGGATTTAAGTCCCTGTAAATCCATAACACAAACTAGGTAAACAAAAGCGGTACTGAGCATGCATCTGAGCCTTCCGCTCCCATGTGCTCACCTGGAGGTTCCCGTACTGCCAGTGAAAGCACACTCGAGGAATCGACCCATCCTCGTAGGACCCGCTCCTGTCGTTCCTCGATCCCCACTGGAACCTCCGTGAGGGTCCCCCCGTCGCCCAAGTCTAGCTCCCCATGGTTGATGAAAAGCGAAGGGTCGAGCTTGTATCTCCTCAGTTGAGATACCTAGAAGTCGTCGTGCACCTAGTGCAACTGAGGTTGGTGGTTCAAGCGGTAAACCACCTCGCCTACCCTGCTGAGGACCTAGAAAGGTCCGTTGAACCTTGGAGATAACTTGTCACCTCAGCCACATCTCCGTAACTCACGTTGAGGTGAGACCCATAGGGAAAAGTGGTCGCCAACATCGAACTCTAGTGGTCTCCGCCCCCTATCAACACAAGAATTTTTCCAGCTCTGAGTTGTCCTCATCCTCTCTTGGATGACTTGGACCATTCTGGGCCTACAAGAGCTGCTGAAATTTCTTCTTTGCTGATAAGAGAAATCTGGTCTCATCCCCTGGATGAACCACGTCCTTCACCTAAAACAGTCAATCCCGACATAGATGATACTAATACATACCAAGGATGACGTCTTAAGACCTCGACGCTACTACCAAGAGATCCAACCTTTACTCTCACCTCCAAGGGTTGAGCCGCACTGTCGGCATCAGTGTGTGGTCACTGGGTCTCCTCCAGTAGGTATCTCAAAGTGAGGGTCATGTAAACGGTTTTAAACCGGAACCTCATAGTAACAACTAAAAGAGAGGACAGGAAGGTAAACTCAACAAGAAAGGTGTCTTTTTATTACTGCAGCTTAAAGTACAAAGACAGAATGCATCAACAACAAACATCAACAGAGTTATAAGCAACATGAACAAAAGTCTCCAAGTCTGGAGCTAGTCCCGCTCATGTCCATATACTCCCGGAGCGCCATGATCATAGGCCTCAGCTACCTACAGTTGTGCTCTCCCACGTCCACCTGTTCCATATGGTCGGGGTGGACCTCCTGGTGGAGGTGGTGGCAACACCTCGATGCGTCGTCCACCTCCAGCTGCAGGGCCAGCTCCCCTGCCACAGTCTCCTGCTCCATGCGGTCCGCCTCGATCGAACCTCAGCCTCTGCCTGGGAGGTCCTTCGTTCATCTGTTGGTCATTTGTATGGAGTTTCAGACAGTCACGAGCCATGTGACCAACCCCGCCGCAGGAGTAACACTGCCCGCTCATGGTAATTTGTTGTCCACCCTTGGTGCCTCGCACAAACGATCATGTGTCATGTGGTCGACCACATTTAGGTCTAGTCCTCTTGGACCACTGCATCATCTGTCTACTGCACGCTGCAAGAAACTCTACCGCATGCCGGCTAATGGTGGGTCCTGCTGCTGGAGACTGCTCAGTAAGGAATCTCTCCACTCAGAGGGCTTGCTCCAACACCCCTTCCTGTGTTGGAATGTTGTGAGAAACAATTGAAGCTCTGATCTCTCACCCGAGCCCCAGCTCGAAGGTTCGGGCCCTGAAGAATGGGTCATGTACCATGTCCGTCGAATAGCAGGAGAGATCGGTAAACCTCGCCACGTACTGGGCTACTGTCATGCTGCCCTTCCGTAGCTGTAGCAGCTCCTGGATGTGCACCGCTCGGAGGGTGGCTGGGACGAACTCTGAGCGAAAAAGGCTCTCAAAGTCCGTCCAAAGGAGAGATGCCTCGTCGTGCACCTGGAGCATCAAGCTCCACCATCTGCCTACTGCCTCATGAAGGAGGCTCGCTGCAAGGACCACCATAAGGTCAGTTGTTGTCCCTATCAAACGAAAAACTCATACAACTGCCTCCAACAAATCCTCGGTTTCCTGAGGGTCCGTCTCCCCACAGAACCTGGGCGGTCGCTGACGCTGAAACTCGTGCAGTACACTAAGGCGACATGCACTGTCAGTGGTTGGGGCTGGTAGCATCGGTGACTCAGTGGGAAGAGGTATCGCCAGTGCCGCTACTGTCAAAGGGCCATGTACTGAGGCATCGTCGCTCGGTGGGCTGTCGTCCCGCACAACGCTCAGAACCCTAGTTGGTTGCCGTCGTGGGGCCATCCTAAAAAGAAACAGGTGCGCCACGGTTAAACATAAAACCTGGTGAGCTGACACAAAGTAATCACAAAGAAAACTTGAAACACACATGCAATCAATGTTTTCTTGCATTAAGTCGGAAATCAGAAGTCATCGTCCTGGTGTACGGATACGTCGGCCGCCGCACCAACATTGGACTCCCTGGACTGATAACCATAGTCAATACTCTCAACTCTATTGCTTCACATAGAAAAAATCAGAGTCTTGAGTTCTGTGGTAGAACCGAACTCCTCTGATACCAATTTGTCAGGACCCATCCTCGGGGCCCGTGCCGTGACTACCCCAAGCCCGCCTTCCATAGGCCAGGGGCTGGCGACTAGCACCAAGGCGTAAATCCCGGTAAAAAGGGAAGGAATTGCCTTTGTAAAGTAAACAACAAACACCACAGAGAAAGAAAGAAGAAGAATTATACACCAGGTAAAAGTAGCTACAAATTAACTGAGGAAAAGTAGGTGGGCCAGAATACAAACCCAAACAGAAAGTAAAGTAAAATTGGAAAGGGAAAACAGCAACTAAAATTAAAGCCGCAATGTCGAGTCATCCACCAGAAGCCCCACCTAATGGGTGAGTATAGATAGCCTCTACAGCTCCACGGTCCAGTCATCCACTCCGAGTACGTCCCGCCCAGTGGTCCACCTCTAGGTACCGTCCTGCTCCGCAAGCCTCAACCACGATCAGCGTTGTCCGTCGTCTGCAACCAACACAACGTAGTGCGGGCATAGCCCATGCAGGGGTGAGTATAACGATAATCAGTAGGGACCCCAAGACCCTCAAGGTCTCACTAAATCCAACAAGGATAACCACAAAGAAGATCTCAATAGATAACCTCTACTTAGAAATATGCCCATACATATACCTAATTTATCAAGTAACCCATCACAATCTTGAGGAAACACAAAGATTATGGAATCAACGGATAACCACTACCCAGGTATATGCCCATACATATACCTAAGTTATCAAGTGACCCATATCAATCATGATGAAACACAAAGATTATAGACTCAGCTCAACCAGGATTTTATTCATGACGTCGAAACCACGGCGCCTGGAGAACTCCTCCTCCGTCGAGTACAGTGGGACTACCTCTACAACCAAGCGTGCCGAACTCCTCCTCTATCGAGTACAGAGGGAATTCTGCTAAAACCATGAACGTCGGACTCCTTGGACTGCTGTAGTACTCCACCTGTCGAGTACTGTGGGCCTGCTGCTACAACCAAGTGCTTCCCACCATGGGTCTGCCGCTAAAACCAAGCGCTCCCCCTCATAGATTACAGAGGTACTCCTTCTGTTGAGTACCGCGGGTCTTCCGCTTCAACCAAGCACTCATCCACCCTGGGTCTGCCGCTACAACCAAGTGCTCCCCCTCATAGGTTCCAGAGGTACTCTTTATATTGAGTACCGCGGGTCTACCGCTACAACCAAGTGCTTCTCTGCTGTGGGTCTGCCGCTATAACCAAGCGCCCCCCCCCCCCCCCCTCATAGGTTCCAGAGGTACTCCTTTTGTTGAGTACCGTGGGTATGCCACTACAACCAAGCGATCCTTCGCCGTGGGTCTGCTGCTACAACCAAGCGCTCACCACTAGGCTATCGGAAACACACCGAGTCGATAAATCAGCAGTCGTCAAGTCTCAGTCAGCTACTGGGTCTCTGCACTCTGCTAGCTCGTCGTCGGGAGGGTTCGCTCCACAAGCTATTGGTCGATACTCCAAGTATCACAAATTTCCAATAAGAAGTATCTCAAAAGACCGCCTCGTCATAGGAGTCTCAACGCAACAGACGGTGCGTCAGTCGGACGCCCGGTCTGTGAGTTATTAGCCTTTTCGTCCTAGGGGCCCGGTTGGTTTCGTGTGCGAACCAACCCGGCCGTATCTCGATTGTACCTCGAACTATCATAGGGTATTCTCATTGTAACCGTTTTTCAACGTGATCACCAATGCCACTGACGGGTCGTCAAACGGACGTCTGGTCTGAAAGTTATCAGTCTTTCCGTTATAGGGGCCCGGTTGGATTTCGGGTACAATCCAACCCAGCCATTATCCAACTGCATCCAAAACTCAGTCAAATAATGCCAAAAATTTCATCTTATCAATAGAAAACCAACAAAGTCGACGGCACGTCAATCGGACGTCCGAAGCTCGAGATATAAGCATTTCCGCTCCGAGGGCCCGGTTGGTTTCGTATCCGAACCAACCCGGTTGAACCCAATGTATTCTGAACCTTGAGTGTGAGATACAAAAATGACCGTCTCGATCCAAGGATCGCATCGCAACTGATGGTGCGTCGATCAGAGCCTTGTAGCTCATGTTATGGGCAACAGACCGAAGAGGTTCGGTAATAGGGGGTTCGGGCCCGGTCCGACCAGGCCCGATACCCCCAGAGTCGGCCCGAACCGAGTCGACCCGAACCGGGTCTGGGTTCGGACCGATAGGGCGTGGCCCGGCTCGGCTGGCATGGAAAGGCCTGGCCCGGCCGGCGCGGCCCAGCCCGGCACGACCCGGTCTGGCGGACAGGCCGGGTAGCCTGCCCGGCGCGCGGCGCGCTGGGCACGCTGGCCAGGGGTTCGGCCGAGCGGCCGAACCGTTCGGGGAGGGGGGAACTGCCCCCACGTGAAGTAAACTGCGACCCCTTAATGGGTCCACTTTGTCCGGCCAGCCGGGGGTTTCGAACCCTCGGTTCCGCCATGGGCTGGTCGGCCCGCTCCGGTCGGCCGGTCTCTACCGCCACGGGACCGGCAAGGTCGGTCCCCTTGCTCCGACGCCGGCGGCCCGGTATCGGTCGCTGGTTCCGCTGTTCCGCCGCGGCCCGGAACAGCCACGACCTTCATCCATCCGGTGCGGCGCGACGGCACCGCGCCCCTCTGCCGCAGCCCCGCTCCGGCCGCGGTGCTTCTGAGGTCCTCTGGCGCAGCGCGATGGCGCCGCTTCCTTTGTTCATATTCTACGGCGCGGCGCGATGGTCCCGCGGATTTGTTGCTTCCCACAGTACGGTGCGGCGGCACCGCATTTCTCCGCTCTCCCTTTTACAATTTCCACATGGTGATTCGGCACCGCGTTGCCTTGTTCGCCGCATCAAAAATCCACAACCAAAAGGGGGGTAGTGTTGGCCGTGTTCGTGTGGTCCGACCTTCTCCCGTTAATGCGATAACTGGCGGTTCAATATAGAGGGTAAAAACAACGAAAGAAAATCACAAAGGGAAATGCATAAAACCCCTACCTCAACTCTATCGTCGAACGAGAATTCGTCGCGGAAGGAGCGTCGTGGAAGGAGGATCGTCGGCGTCGCGGTACACGGCGTCGCGCCATCGATCTCTGAGGGTTCGGCGTTCTTCGTCGCCTTTCGTCGGAGGCCGGTGTTCTTCGCGTTCTTCACGTTATTCGCGTTCTTCACGAAGGAGGATGAAGATCTTCAAGCTTTAGAGGTTTCCCCAAATCCTCTCAATAAGAAACCCCTCAACAAAGTGTTGGTCTTATTTTATTCCCATGCCAATGATTTGAAATTCAAAGACGTGAAACGAAAAATTAATTCGAAAAATTAATTGTAACAATTTAACTGCCCAATTTAATGGGGCGTTTCATAACCAGAAAAACGCACGGTTGACTTTCATTAAAAAGGGGGTTGCGAGTATGTTACTTAGGAGGGATGAAACGGCGGGGCTCGTGCGGGCCCCACCTCACAAATATCCTATAAAGTGGGTAGGATATTTTGGGTTCCACCCTATCCTCTTAACTTAGCTTATGTGGCGTTAAGTGACTCTAAGTGAAATAAAATAAAGTGTTGCACCACTTTTATTTTATTTCATAACTTAACCTCAAAAAATTAAAAACCACACCCGAGAAAATGCAACTCCGGAAAAGGCATTTCTAAGCAAATACCGGCACTGCGATTCCATCAGTGACCTCGGAATTCGATTCCGAGAACCTGTTCAAAAGTTAGAAAACCCCGTGCATTCGTTCACTGAACGTACCTGAGCTAATCTTCGGAAAAATATTCTGGGCACACCGGCCCTTGGAATCATGTGCCGTCAGAAACTGCGCTCTTGTAAAATTCCAAATAAAATTAAGAAAAAAAAATTCCCTTGTATTTTATGGGTCTTTACAACAATCAACCATGTTGAGAAACTTTGTGTAGTAGGTTAGAGGTGAAGGCTTCTAGCTAGTTGGAAAAGGGGAATGTGTAGTCACGTAAAAAATTATAATATTCTATTAGGGTCTACAAGATGTGACTTTTACATTATGTTTCAGGTAGATATTTTACAATTAGAATATTGACCATAGAGATGCACTATGGTCCCATGAAGTTATCTAGGTTCATTGAATGTTAAAAATTGTTCATGTGGTCACTTATAATTCTCAATGTACATTTTCTTTACATGTCTTCACTTGAGAGACCCTGAGGAATTTAATATGTGGTATATTAACACCTTATTATAATTTTTCCTTCACCACACCTTGTATAGATAAAAACAAAATTTTTTAAGTGTATTTTTTGTCCACAATTTTTTTATCTAAATTAATCATTTTAAGTTAATTTTTTTTAGATAGATAATTTATTACTAATTTCTTTTTAAAAAATACAACACAGATTTCAAAATCATAGTAAATTAATAGTGTATCATTAAAATAACATTTAATAATTCTATAATTAAATTGCATAATTTAAAATAAAAAAATTCTTTGATAAAAAATTTAATTTATTTATCAAAATATTACTTATCTAGATGGAATTAAAAGTTAAAAACTATCGAGATTAAATTTATGAAGAAATTCATATTCATGTTCCAGAAATGTGTCGCAATTAATTAATTAAAAAATGGATAAAATTTGTAAAATCTTTATTTTAATCTATTAAAAAAAATATTTAAAAATTCACAAAAAACTTTAATTTACATAGTATTTACATGAATTTGGGGTTAATTTCCTTAATAATTAGATAATTTTTGGAAAATTTCATCTGATATCGTGGTCTAAAAGAGGATTTTTTCCACCATTGGATTTATTATCCTAATATAGAATAAAGGAAAATTATGAATTAAGCATTTTTTCATCATTTAAGATGTATATTAGAAACAATCAATAGTGTAAATACCTTATTTTTTCTTATAATTAACTCCCATGAAATTTAAACTATGAATAATCTGAAATATTTTAAGAATTTCATGTGCTGTAAATTTGAGAAATAAAAGATTTAGGTCAAATTCATGATAAAACAAGAAGATTCAAAATATTTGAGGATATATTCACCCTTACCATTCTTATAATGAGCTTCAGTGACCAACCAGAGGGGACTAATACTAGAATCAATGTTATATTAGTTTAAGGTAGAACCATGGGATAAGAGAGATCCCTAAAGTATTATATTGGGTGATAATGAGGGTAAATATCTATATAAGGGTATTAAGGGGATTAGAAACCTGAGTGAAAAAAATTAGTCCCCACAATAAAAAACATACAATTCCATCAGGTTTCTAGTCAAGGTTCATTACATATCTGGTTGTGCTGACAATTTCCCTATAGCCATTGAAGATCCACTATATACTTATTTCCCTCCAACTCAGTACATATTTTGGTGTCACCACTTTGGTATCTTCCCAACTCTTCTTCCAACCTCTACCAAACGCCTCCAATTTCCTCTTAATATAGAATTAAATAAAAACAATAAATATGAAAAAAATTATAAAAGAACCAAAAAGATCAAGGTATTTAAATAAAGGTTTCAACACAATTCATTTGAAATTAATATCCTTCATATTTAACAAATCATTGATTTTGGGATAAGGGATAATACTCAAAAATCACCAAGGATAACCCACTTATAAATAGCTATTGAACCTTATAAGAATACTTATTCTTGTGTATTTTTTGTTTGTTCTTTATATTTAGTCATGATTTTATAGGGTTTGAATGTGATCTTATATGCTAACCAAAAATGAGAAAAACATTGCGGGAAAAGTTTTGAATATAAATTATTCACCCCCACCTCCACCCCCAAATTCACCTTATATTTATCAGATCACATCAATCAACATGAGATATAGGTACACTCCCAGTGATCTTGAGTTCATTTTCTATATTTTTCATCGCTTTATATTATTTTTTATCATAGATAAAAAGAATTATATTAATAATAATTTGATACTTATGTTGACTGGAAATTGATTATATTTGTGAAATAAAGGAATTCCCCCATTCTTTCTTTGATTGGGATTAAATGTGCTTGACTTCACTACAAATATATTTATTCAATTTAGAGAAAATAAATTTAATATAATGGTGCATTGGAAAAATATTTTATTTCATGGAATATATCACAGTGTCATTATCTTATTTATTTTGAATAATTATCTAATAAGGGTGATATGTTCGATGACAAAAAAACAATGTCGAAAAAACATCATGTTATTCATATAGGATATATGAAAGTGAAAGATTCTTTAAATAAAAATTATTAGTATGAATTTGATGTTTTAAGGATGGTTGGGGATAAATTTATGAAATTATTTTTCACATGTATGAATAATAACGTTACACAAATATTTATTAAAATTAATTCATTGTAAATAAATTAACGAGAACTCTCCAATATATGTTTTATGAAAAAATCACAGTGCATTAAGATCAAGACTTGGATGGATTTATAATTAAGAAACTAAATTTTATCATTATTTAATATAAGATGTGATGAGGCTTGACATTGAATAAGAATTGGATAATGTAGAAATATATTACTTTCAAAGATATAAAATTCCTAAAATTCAATACAAAAATTTCACGAAGAATAATTTGATAATAAATAAGATTACATTAATTATAATGATCTTCTTTCACTTTAATTAAAAGGATCCATGAATGGTAAAAATGAGAAAAAGGTAAACTTTTAATTAAATTTTTATATTATGGAAATATTATAAATTTCTCACAAAATTTAATGGATAATACTTATGACATGTATTATAATGATCAACAAAAAATATTATCAAACAAGTGTTACTACAAAGTGGTTGGTTACCATAGTAAAATAAATTTCACTTAATGTAATGGGAAGAGGATTACGTAAAAAAAATATTTCTATCTGATAAGGAATATATTTTTAAGGTGATTAAGTTAAAGTATAATAAAAAAATGAAATCAAATAAGGTGGTCATGATTTTATGAATCAATCAAAACACTCTAGTGAATCTTCTCGTGGGGTATAAAATTATTATGTGAGTGATGAATTAAAATAAATAGATAATATGTTTTTATAATTTATATTATGGTATATATTAATAATATTTCTATTATTGAAAAGTTAAATGCATATTTTAATAACACTATTGATTCACATGATGTCAAAATGGATGTCGAGAATGAAGGTGGGATCTTTGGGGTATATTGAAAATATTCATTAAATTTTTTTCACAAATAAAAAAGATAATTGATTCCAGTAATACACCCTTGGTCATGTTTAAATATGAGGTTAACACATGTAAAAAAATATACATGAATATAAAAAAATTATAAAATTTTCATTTTGATTACATTATTGAAACCATGATAAAATCATCTAAATAATAAGAGAAAATTGTTAAAAAAACATATATACACTATGAGTATCCTAAAATTAAAGACCACATTATTTAGATAAACATTAAATTAGATAAGGTGAATGTTGTAACAATAATAATGGGAAGAAAACAATTGTTTCTTCAGAAAGTGATATAACACATATTGTTACACCAATTAATTTCATTAAAAATCATAATAATATTACTTTGTGGGATGAAAATTAGTTGAAATATCAACCAATGATAAATTATATCATAAATACACTCTAAAATATAAATTATAAAGTTATTAAATAGTAGTTAAGATCAAAAAACTAGAAAAGGAAACCGGTATAGATTTTTAAACATGCTTTTTAGTATGTGAGGATATTGAAGATTGATGGTAAATATTGGTGTAATGGTGTATATGGAAAAAATAAGAAATTTATTAATACAAAATTCCATTCTCTCAATATTCATGGGGAAATTAATATTCTGTGATACAGTATCAAAAATAGATTCTATGAAATTAAATATACATGAAGAATTTGTGAATAATAAGAGAATATCACAAATGGATATTTCAAAATTATACTAGTGTAGTGAATTAAAAAAGTAACTATAAATGTCAAAGGAGAGTAATGATTATAAATAACAAATAGTGTTTGATATGTCTTTTAAATCACTAGATCATGAGAAATCTTGGATTTTGAATAGTTGTTATTTATCACATGAAACAAAAAAAAAATAAAGGTAGGGAAAAGTATGATAGAAGTGTGAAAACTTTTAAGAAAGATAAATTATTGGATGTTAAAGGGAAAAGAAGATCTCAAAACTATTAGAAGCAAACACAGCTAAATATGTTCTATTAATGGATGTAATAATATAGAAATTATATCAATTAGGTGATAATGGAAATCAGTGATTTTTTTGTAGAATTAAATGTTTTATTATAAGAATGAAATCTAGGTCCTTCCTCATTAGTGGGTAGTGACCAATTTGAATTATTTTTCAAATGAGTGATACAAAAAGTACTTCCATGTTAAGTATGAATTATGATAAGTGTGTTCTAATTAAATTCTTATTTATTTTGGTAAAAATAAAACAAAAATTCATGTTTATCAAAATTATCTAAAAAATATTCTTAAATATCAATTAAAAACAAGTATCTCTGGATTACTTTATCATATGGTTAATATAGTAGACAATAACTAAAAACTAACGGAGATAAATATCAAATGTTACATGAATAAGTAGATGGAATTACTTTTAATAGTCATGAAATATGACTTTTTAATTTGAATAATTGTTGGTCAGAGAGGATACTCAAGAGGAGAGTGAATTGTGTTCCAATTAAAAATTTTGTTAAAAATATTTATATTAAAATCCCACAAATTTAATAAATTGATAAACTGTAGTGAATTTATAAATATTTAATGTTTTCAATTAGTTTCACAAGAGATTGATTATTTCTCAGTTGACTCAATCTGAAGATTGATTAACTTTTGAAACATGCTTACTGGTTAAAAAAGTTATAAACACTTGCTAATTTAACTATCAAAGTTACATTAAAATAGATTTATATTTCAAAGTACGTAGTAGTGGAATAATCAATAGTTTAAAACAAATTAAAATAAACATAGAATTTTAAAACAAGTGGTTCAGTCTCAAGTTGAGACTTAGTCCTCTCAAAAAATTTATATAAATTTTGATCCACACCCTAGATTGGGGTAAACAACAGTACAACGACTATATAGGTACTAAGACCTCTACCACAGTTCTTCATGGGAAAATATAAGAACAATAGTACACTTGCTATCCATGTCACACTTGACCTCTACCACTATCCACAGTGGGATACAACAGAGTTATAGAAGTTTTGTATGGGGATTTAGAAATCCTCTAGTTTACCATAGGAGACAGTGTGTGTCTAAAAATACAGAGCACATGTACTGCTCAAAATTTAAATAAAATAATCACTAAGAGAGTAGATATGAGTCCAGAATGCTCTGATGATTTGAGGTGTAGCTCTGTACTCCTTTTGATTAAACAAAAATGCTTCTGAGTCCTTCTTTGGTTTTTTCCTTGAAAATAGTGTGTTGTCTGCTTACTTGATTTTCATGTTCAGTTTGATCAGCTTGAGTGTATGAAGAGATCGTTGTAGTTCTTCACTCCTTGACTAAAATTCAGCTTGTTTTCAATTCTTATATGAGTGGCTTCATATAAGTCTAGTGTTCTTCAATTATACCGGTGTATGGATGTCTCCTTTCTTTATTGTGTATATACATCTCAATCCTCACTACAACTCAATCTTCATTTTATACCTTAATCTCCTGCAATAGAAATGATTACCTTTTCATAGGTACAAGCTATAATTCCCTGATATTCCAAAAACTATCATTAAATAATAGTACGTGCATTGAAAACATAAAATATGATTGTTTCTTAATAAATAAATAGAATTAGAGTTTATGTAGTAGTGACTGGTTAATAGTCATCTTTCATCAGTAGCTCTCTGTCGGTAGACTTGTAGTGGTGAACATTGTATAGCGGTGAGCTCCTATTGGTATCCCTTTGTTCTTGTACCGGTAGCTCCTCGTATCGGTAGTAGTTACTCTTTGTAATAGTATCTCTATGTACCAGTAACTCCTTCTATCAGTAGCATTGGTCTATCGGTAACTGGATTGTATCGGTAACTACTTATATCGGTGGCTCTATCTATATCGGTAGGTCTTTATAACGGTAGCTATGTTTCTATCTTTTTTTATCGGTAGCTTGTATCGATAGACTTGAGTAGCAGTGACTTCCTTATATCGGTGGACTTCAAAATGGTAGACTTACACATATTGGTAGACTTGTTCTAACGGTAACCTTTCGGTGTTCCGGTAGACTTGCATACTAGTAGCTCTGTTCTGTACCAAAGACCAAGTGTCTGTTTGGATGTATCAGTAGATATGTGCATACCGGTGAACATAACACTTATCTATTCTATGCAAAACATATCCAGATTCAGTTATAATTATTTCAAAGTATGTATAAACATAGATAAATAGTGATTAACATATTCCAATTATTATTTTTATATTATTGTCAACATAGGATCATAAACACATATTAAAACATAATTGGGATTATCAAAATAGGTGAGGTCAACAATCTCCCCCTTTTTGATAATCACAAATTAGGATATCATAATCCAAAATAATCAGTAAAGTGTTAGTATAAAATACAATGGTTTTTTATTTCATAGAGTCAGTAATGACATTTTCATATGTGAGATTTTAAAAGAATATCAGAGATATAGTATTGAAATAAATTGTAGAAGAGAATATATTATTAGATGCAAGTATCATATCTATAAAACAACTGTATCGGAGATATACAACACAAGTATGATAGAAAAGGAATATATATATATATATATACCAGAGGGAAATGTATTAGTCTCATAAAATATAATGATTGTTCATAGCAGTTCTCCCCCTTTTGTTATTTCTCCCACTTTGTATTATTTCTCCCCCTTTGTGTTATTTATCCCCCATTGTGATTAGAAAAAAGTGAAACAGAAAGGAAATACAGGAAAAGAGAAGTAACAAAAGGTAAAAGAGATAATGGAAGAATTTATATATTACTTGAGGAAAAAATACATAGAAATACAGAAGTGAACCAAAAAAGAATACATGTGATTCCCATCAAATGTCCTAGCCATTAATCAATCCACCTCTTGAATGTCAGCTTTAGATTTTGCTTTGGGTTCAGAGGTAGATTCAGGCTGGGTAGTTTCAAGAGAAGGTTTGGGAATTCCAGAAATCAAGACTGGTGGTTGAAAAAAATATGATGTTCCTGGCCTGTAGTGGGTAGCTTTCTATGTGATCATAGGAGTGAGACTTCAAATTTCTTGGACTGGAGTCATATGAGGAATAGGGGTAGACTGAGCAGAGGCAGGTAGAGCTGGAGGTGCAATGATAGGAGTAATATCCACATGCAAAAATGGCAGCAACAGATTCCTAAATTCCATTATAATTCCTCCTCCTCTTTCCAAAGCAAAAATGAAATCATCCTTGTTCTCTATGAATTTTCCTAGTGTAGGGGTCAACTCTATGAGATTGTCAACTTCTTCTCTGAAGTCTTGATTGATTGGTGGTAGCTTCATGTTTTCTAACATAAGCTTGAAATGATTGTTGAGATGATGCTTGGTATACACTATCTAAAAATAAGAATCAACTTTATAATTTACTTATTTTTGAGAGACAGAAGCTTCTCACATATAATATTGAACAATGTTCATGATATCTCTAGTGGTAGTCACCACCTGGGTCAGGGAATATGAGTCCACAAGGCCACTGGTTGATGCTGAAGCAGGATCTTCTCTCTTCACTTCTCGGAACTTATCAACATCTATAGAAGTACTGGATGAAGAAAGATGTTTGAAATTGAATGCAACAGTCTCCATGATTTATTAGGTTAAGTTTCTTATCATATTTTGGACAACCAAATCTTGAGTGCTCATATTCTCATTGACCGACTTCATAAATGCTTCAAATACATCCACAAATTGATTTATTACACCTTTAATGTAATTGATATCAGCATTCATTTTAGCCTGATAGCTACTCAAGGATGTTAAGGAAGAAACAAATTGCTTCAAGGAAACCACAGCTCCAGTCCAGCTCTCATTCTGATAATGACACACTCTAATTTCATTAATCATCTTTGTTATAGTGGTTGACACAGTACATCCAAGAGAGATTTCAAAGGATTTTTCCATGTATCTCAACTCCTTAAGAAAACAATTCTTTAAATAAGATATATATGTATTCAAAGACTCTGTCATCTCATCCTTTCAAGACTCAAGGTAAACCCTGGTTACCATATTAGCAGGAAAAACAATAGGTGATCTTTCTGTCACAATACTAGCCACAGAGGCATTCATAACAGATTGGATGGATGAAACTAAGGAGGCTTCCATTTTTCTTTTCTCTTACTTAAATGAAGTATTGAGATCAGACTTCAACTAGTCTAGATCAGCTTCCCTTACTACATCCTCAGGTAAAAACTCAAAACAGATATTATAGTTAAATTGTCATCTGTTCAGGGGTGTCTCATCTCCAGAATCAGGGTAGTCCAACCCACAAAGCACAAAACCTGGGTCTTCATCCCAGTCTTCAATTCCATAAGCTACTAAAACACTGCCAAGTCTAGTTGGATGGTCCCCCTCAACTGGTGCATTCTCATGTATAGCAATAGAACCTTCATCATCTCGGTCTTCCTCAGAAGAATCTTCCACAACCATATCCATTTCTTCAACAGCAGAAGGCTCCTTAGGAATAAGAGTAGGTATATCTACTTCAACAAGAATAACCTCTAAAGGCATAACAGAACTTCCAATCAAAGGACTTAAACTCAAGGTGGAAGAAGTATATCCTTCAGTTTCATATTCTCTTTTTTCTTCCTCATTCTTTGTGGCAGCCTTTTCCTAATCATTTTTGTTGGTATTTTTCATCCAAAGTTTCCTCTTCATTCCTTAAACCCAAAACAATTTCTATACTCGGTAGGTTCAAAGAAGAATTTTCCTTTTCATGTGATACAATTTCCGGAGTTGGGATAGAAGGCAGGTCTGGATCTCTTCCATATGCTGCAATGGAATCCTCCTCATCTAAACCATCACTATATTTTGGCTCCTCCTCATCAGGTCCAAGACATGGATCTCCCTTATCTTTTGGTCTATTTTGATGGCCCACTATATTGAACTTGTCATAAATTTTCTCATCATCAATAACCCGCTACCTTTTCCATGGATTCTATCTAATATTCATGTACTTACATACTGTGCTTGTGATACAAAAATTGTTTCTTACCACCATTGTCTCATCCTAAGTCTCAGCAACCCCCTTTACATTAATCATAACTAAAATCAATTTGGAAAGTAATAATGCATTGGTTTTTGATTTGGGTCTGGTCATATCCTCTATTTGAATCATTAACAGACTTCACATATTCACCTTCTCACCATGCCTTAAGAGATGAAACAAATAAATATCTTGATACTTCGGATTTGCAAAGTCCCCACTTCTTGGACTTAGCACGTTTTGGATGAACTTGACCAACAACCTATTTTCCCCATCCATCCCAATATCCCCCACCTTTCACTTCTTGCCACAACCATTGAGCTTCTCTAAGACAGTCTCATAGTAAAATAAGTCACTGGTAGGAGGTATTGTCTTCGATGAATACCCAAATACTCCTTTATGTGGTAGCTTCATGCATTCAGCCCATTCGATTGATGAAAAGCTGTTTTCTTTACATTTACCAATGAAACCATTCTATTCTCCTTATCTGATTTCTCAAATAGCACAAAAGCATAGAACTCTTTTATCAGCTCCGGATAATAAGGACTATTGTTGTTTGTGTAACAACCTAGCCATTTCTGCTCCTCCAATGTTCTTAGGGTCAGCGATTTTCATGGAAAAATCCACTCTGCACACAACTCCTTCTCAATTAAAATTTCCCTATTATGCAAGTGTGGGTTCACAAGATGCCTCCCTGACCTTGTTCGATTGACACTGCTACTTGGTTCAGGACCTATCTTCTACTTCTTTGCATTTGTCTCATCAAAGTCATCTCTGACAGTCGGTAGTTTTTTTTCCTTCTCTGGATTTAAGAACTTAGGGTTTTTACGAGATTCGGGGATTCAAGGAGTTGGGTATGAGAGAGGAGAGTTCAGTGGATTGAGAAGTAACTAAGACTTAGTTTTTATCATTTAGGAATCATAAATAAAACATAATAAGTATAATATAAATGATACAGATTCTGGTGGCTAAAGATAGAGAAGTTTAAAAACAGCATAACCTATCGGTAACATATATCGGTGAGGATTCCTAACGGTGAGGTATATCGGTGAAGTTCACTAATAGAAAGGTTAATACCGATGAGGTATATTATTGAGGTTCTCTAATAGTGAGGTATATCAGTGACGATCATACCGATGAGATTTCTAATGATGAGGTTTCTAACAGTGAGGTTTTTAATGCACAAAGTCTATCATTCCTAACTCATTTCTAATATAACTTAACCTATTCGAACTTAAATGATTGGTGAAAATGTCATATAATTGATGTTCAATGCCTATAAATTCAAGAGTAATTTCACCTTTTTGGTAATGATCTCTCAAAAAATGGTGCCTTACATCAATGTGTTTTGTCCTAGATTGAGACACGAGATTCTTAGAGATGTTAATTGCAATAGTGTTATCATAATTTATTGATGCATGTTTAAAAACGTATCCATAGTCTGACAAGGTATGCTTCATCCACAGAATTTGTGCACAGAAACTACTAGTTGCAATATACTCTGCTTCAGTAGTAGAAAATGCAACAGAATTCTGATGTTTACTACACCATGATACCAGGGACTAACCTATAATAAGATATGTTCCCGAAGTGCTCTTTCTATCTAACTTGCAACCATCAAAGTCAGCATCTGAATAACTCAGTAAATAAAAATATTGTCCTTTTGGATAAAACAAATCTAAATTTGCAGTATGTTTAACTTATTTTGAAATTATTTTAACATCAAGAAAATGGGATTCATTAGGATTAGCTTGAAATCTTGCACACATACACACACTAAAAATAATATCTGGATGACTATCAGTAAGGTAAAGTAGACTTCCAATCATACCTTTTAAATTTGTTTGATCAACTGGTTTCCCAGATTCATCAATGTCCAACTTACAGGTGGTTCTCATGGGTGTATCACTTTTCATAATATTATCTAAACCAAAACGATTTAAAATATCCTTTGTATATTTTATTTTATATAAAATAACACCATTTTCATTTTTAAATACTTGAAAACCAAGAAAATATTTATATTCTCCCATTAAACTCATTTCAAATTCATTTTACATACTCATTGAAAAATCAACACACAAAGTATTTTTAGAAGATCCAAAAATAATATCATCAACATTGATTTGTACTATCAAAATATCATTAGAAATTTTTATAATAAAGAGAGTTGGATCAGCAATCCCTTTAGAAAAACCTTTTGAAATAATAAAATTACTAATTCTATCATACCATGCTCGTAGAGCTTGTTACAAACAATATAATTCTTTAGAGACCGTAAAAATTCGATTTGGAAAATGTGGATTAGTAAATCCAAGTGGGTTTTCAACAAAAAAAATCTTCAATTGTAAAACCATTTAAAAAATCACTTTTAACATCCATTTGATATAACTTGAAATTCAGATGAGCAGCATAGGCAAGTAGAATCCTAATAGATTCTAATCTAGCTACAGGAGCAAAGGTTTCCTCATAGTCTATTCCTTCCTTTTGACTATACCCTTGTGAAACTTGCCTTTCTTTTTTCTTAACTATATTTCCAGATTCATCAACTTTATTTCTAAAAGCCTATTTTGTGTCTATAGTCAAAGTGTCCTTAGGTCTGTCAACTAATTCCTAGACTTTGTTTCATTCAAATTGATTTAATTCTTCTTGCATAGACATTAGCCAAAATTAATCATTGATATTTTTATGTTCTAACTGTGAAATAAAATCTTTGTGCTCAACCTGGTTTCTTAGAGAAGCTCTAGTATGTGTCCCTCTATTAAGATTACCAACAACAACATCTAAAGGGTGATTCTTTTGAATCCTAGTTATTCTAGTAAACGTGGGACTAAGAATTTCAGGTTCTTCTCTAGATTTAGGTTCTATAAAAACACGTTCTGGAAAGTTTCTAGAACTAGATATCTTTACAACATGTTCATTGATTATATCATTAAGGTTCAAAACAGACAAATCTTCTTCAAGATTTTCAATAGAAGATTTGGGTTCATGTGGATCAGTTTCATCAAACTTGATGTGAACAGACTCTTCCAAAAATTTGGTTCTTTTCTTAAAAACTCTATAATCTTTACTAAATATTGAATAACCTAGAAAAATTCCTTCATCACTCTTCGATGAAAATTTATGAAGATTATCCTTGGTGTTGAGAATAAGGACTTTGCAACCAATCACTCTATAGTAACTAAATTTAGGCTTCCTATTATTCCATAGTTCATAAGGGGTATTTTTAAGATTATATCTAATCAAGACTCTATTAATAATATAACAAGATGTATTTACAGCTTAAGCGCAAAAGTAAATTGGCAGGTCATACTCATTAACCATAGTTCTTGCAATCTCTTGAAGAGTTCTGTTTCTTCTTTCTACTACACCATTCTGTTGAGGTTTCCTAGGGGTAGAGAAATTGTGACTATATCCATTGTGTGAGAAATAATATTCAAATTCATGATTTTCAAATTCATGACCATGATCACTTCTCAGGGTCTTAATCTTAAGTCCACTATAGTTTTCTATAGGCTTGGAGTATTTAATAATGTAAGAACAAGATTCACTTATGTGAGCTAAAAAAGTAAACCCAAGTGTACCTAGAATAGTCATCTACTAAGACATAGACATGGTGCTTCCAATTTAAACTAGAAACTCTAGAAGGTACAAACAAGTCCATATGAACCAACTCGATAGGTTGAGAAGTTGAAACATCTTTCTTTGATTTAAAAGAAACATTTTGTTTCTTTCCCTTTTGACAAGGATTACAAACATTATCAGCTGTGAATTCAATTTTAGGTAGGTCTCTAACTAAGTTTTTTCTAGTCAGTTTTATAAGTAAATGAGTGTTGCAATGTTCTAATCTTATATTCCATAGACAGGACTCTTTATCAAAAGCATTTAAGCAAGTAATGTTCTTTTTTTCCAAATAATTCAAATCAATAGCATAATAATTTTCATTTCTCAAAGCAGAAAATACTAAAATATTTTTAGAATTAAAAAAATTACAATTATTATTTTCAAATTTGACATTGAAACCATCACTACACAAATGAAAAATAATTAACATGTTATATTTATGTCCATGAACAAATAAAACTTTGGAAATTAAAACTGAGTCATTGTTACCAATCTAGCCTAAGGCGATGATTTTTTCTTTCGAATTATCACCAAAGGTGACATGGCCTCTATAAACTTTGATTAAACTCTTGAATCATGGGTAATATCCAGTCATATGCTTTGAACATCCACTTTACATGTACCATAACTTCTTATGGGAACTCTTTAATCAAGATTCCTATAAAAAGGTTTAAACAGAAAAAGATTTAGCTACCCAGATTTTCTTGGGTCCAGAGTGGTTGCAGGAAAAACTTTTTGTACCCTAATTTGTCTAAGGGGTATCATACAATAAATATATTCGAATAATTTTGAGAGATAAACTTTATTTGAAATATAGCCATGTGAATAAGTAGTTAAAGCAAATGTATTTCCAGAACTAGAACTAACAACATTCTATCTAGATTTAGGAATAAATCTATTTTTATTTATCTGTCTCTGTCTAGGTTGATAGCCTATTCCAGTGGTATATTTTGGTGCCACTTGTTTTCCTAGAATTTGAGTTAGATTATTATTTCCATTTGTGAATTTCTCTAAGTCCTTCCTTAATTTATCATTAGACAATTTCAGTTCAGTATTTTCCTTATGTAATTGGGCATTTTTTTGCTATTCTATATCAAGTGCGGATTTAACAGAGCTGGTCAAAGCATGCTATTTTTTAAGGTCTTATACTTGTCCTTCAATTCATTACATGTTTATTATAGCATATTATAGTTTTAAAATAATTCATCTTTAGACATATTATCATCACTACATTTATTCCCAGAATAATAATCATTCTATATAGTGGAAATAGGTACCTCGGAAGTATTATTCATGAAACACATGTTGGTGCATTTCTTTTCAGAATTAGAAACTTTGGAATCACTTGTGTTGTCTTCTGAAGCACTCTAGGTTTCCTTTATGGATTTCTTTTATTTGCTGTCCTTATAGCCATATTTCTTCTTGAACGTTAACTTAGGGCAGTCTACCTTAATGTGTCCTTTCCTTTTTCATTCATAACACACTATCTCACCATCGTTATCAGCTTTCTTTCAATCCTTCTTCCAATAACCTTTTTTGTCATAATTTCCTTTATAATTTGGTTTTCTGAAGAATTTCTTCTTTATGGAGAACTTCTTGAACCGTCTGGCTATCTGAGCCATCTCTTCATCACTATCAGAATCTAAACCTTCACATGTTGAGCTTTCAGTAGGTATGTGAACTTTATCCTTGTCCTTGGTCTTTGAGGCAGTGTATTTAAATGCTACTGACTTCCTCCTTGGTTCATCATCTTCTTACTTGTTTACATTCAGTTCTTCTTCATACATCATCAACTTACCAATTAATTAATTAACATGAATTGAACTTATATCACATGATTCTCTTATTGAAACTGATGTGCCTCTCCATATTTCTGGAAGACATTTTAGTATTCTCATAATCTGATCCTTTGTAGGAACAGATTTTCCATGTGATCTCATCGTGTTGAAAATCTCATTAATGTTGCAATAAATATCGAAAATAGGTTCATCATACTTCATTTTAAAATTTTCATACTTAATAGTATAGGTATTCAATATCATTTCTTTAACATTGGTTGTTCCCCCATAGGAAATAGCCAATGTGTCCCAGATTTCATATGTAGTTTTACAAAAATATATTCTATTAAATTTTTCATCACCTAAAGCACAGTACAAAGCATTCATTGCTTTATAGTTATTATTGTAATCAGTATTAGTAGGTTCATCCCAAGTAGTTCTTTTAGTTTCTGGAATCTAATATTGAGTCTCTATAGCAGTCCAGATGTCAAATCTCATACTTTCTAAATGAATTTTCATTTTTAGTTTCAATTGGGCATAATTTGTAACATTAAAGAAAGGTTTCATATTGGAAGTAGCACCTTCAAGTATACTATCCATAATTATATTTATGAAAATATATTTAAAGAGATAAAATTTAGAACTAACAGGACTTTAAGATCTTTAAGATATAACTAAAGTCACAGTTGAAAAACAGAGTATTTGGAAATCCTTTATAAAGAACAAACAATCCTCTGATACCAAATGTTGGTTGGAGTGGATACTCAAGAGGGTGGGTTAAATGAGTTCCAATTAAAATTTCTGTTAAAAAGATTTATATTAAAATCCCACAAATTGAATAAATAGCTAAACTATAGTGAATTTATAAAGATTGTAGTTTTCAATTAGTTTCTCAAGAGATTGGTTATTTATCAGTTGACTCAATCTTAAGATTTATTAACTTTTGAAACTAACTTACTAGCTAAAAAAGTTATAAACACTTGCTAATTTAACTATTAGAGTTACTCTAAAATAGATTTATATTTCAAAGTACTTAGAAGCGGAATAATAAATAGTTAAAAACAATAAAATAAGCATAGAAGTTTTAAACAAGAGGTTCATTCTCAAGATAAGACTTAGTACTCTTAAAAAATTTATATATTTTTTGATCCACACCATGGATCGGGGAAACAACAGTACAGAGACTGTCCAGGTACTAAGACCTCTACCATAGTTCTTCATGGGAAAATATAAGAATAATAGCATATAGGCTATCCAGGTCACACTTGACCACTACCACTATCCATGGTGGTATACAAGAGAGTTATAGAAGTTTTGTGTGAGAATTTATAAATCCTAAAATTTAGCATAGGAAATAGTGTGTGTATAAAAATACAGAGCACACATGCTTCTCAAAATATAAATAAAATAATCACTAATACGAGTATATATGAGTTTTGAATCCTCTAGTGATTTAAATTGCAGCTTTGGACTCCTTCTGATTAAATAGAAATGCTTCTGAGTCCTTATTTGTTTTTTGACTTGAAAACAAAGTGTCGTTTGCTTCCGTTATTTTTAGGTTCAGTGTGATCATCTTGAGTGTATGAAGAGATCGTTTTAGTTCTTCACTCCTTGACTAAAATTTAGCTAGTTTTTTCTTCTTGTATGAGTGGCCTCGTATATGTCTAGTGTTTTTCAATTATACAGGTGTATGGATGTCGCATTTCTTTATTGTGTATATGAATCTCAATACCCTCTACAACTCAATGTTTCTTTTTTACCTTAAGCTCATACAATATAAATGATTACCGTTTCATAGGTATGAGGTACGGTTCCCGGATACGCCAACAACTATCATTAAATAATAGTACGTTCATTAAAAACATCAAATATGACCATTACTTAATAAATAAATAGAAATAGAGTTTAATTAGATGTGACTGGTTAACAGTAATCTGTCATCTGTATCTCTTTGTCGGTAGACTTGTAGCAGTGGACTTTGTATAGTGGTGAGCTCCTATCGGTTTCTCTTTGTTCTTGTACTGGTAGCTCTATGTATTGGCAAAAGACACTTCATGTAACAGTAGCTCTATGTATCGATAACTCCTTCTATCGATAGGGTTGGTCTATCGGTAACTAGATTTTATCGATAACTACTTATATCGTTGGCTCTATCTGTATCAGTAGGTCTTTATAATGGTAGCTGTGTGTCTATCTGTTTGCGTTAGTATCTTGTATCGGTAGACTCGAGTAGCGGTGACTTTCCTATATCGGTGGACTTCATAATGGTAGACTTAAACATATCGGTAGACTTATTCTAACAGAAACCTTTTGGTGTACCTGTAGACTTGTATATCGGTAGCTATGTCTTGTATCAAAGTCCAAGTGTCTGTTTTTCTATATCAGTAGCTATGTGCATACCGGTGAACTTAACACATATCTATTCTATTCAAAACATATCCAGATTGAGTTATAATTGTTTCAAAGTATGTATAAACATATATAACAGTGATTAACATATTCCAATTATTATTTTGATATTATTGTCAACATAGGATTATAAACCCATATTAAAACATAATTGGGATTATCAAAACAGGTGAGGTCAACAATAAGGATATTTAATTTCATAAATAAGAACCCCAATCAAAGTAATTAAATTTTTATTGTTTTTTAAGAGAATATTATTTAAGATAAGTATGGTTCTTTTGAAATATTTTATAGTTTATATATTTTTTCAACATTCAATTATATATTGAAAGATATATTGGAGGATATTGAAATGTTAATATATTTTTTTAGTCATTTTTTATATACTAAAATATGTATGGAGTGACTTTACAGAATTTATGTAAGTATTTAACGCGATCTTGGATTTATAAAGCTAATCATATGACTTTAATGACAATATTATGACTTCCTAGGATTTCCATATTACATATAATTCATTTCATTTGAACTTGTGAATTTATAAGACTCTTCATCATTTCATATTACTTTAATACCTGTTGTTATACTTTATCATTACACTTCATCATAGTTATTGGGTTATTCCAAGAGTGGGATATTGAGATGCATCCAACATTGGAATATTGTATGACATTAAATTCATATAAATAATTTAAACTGTATGATTAAGAATATTATTTTATCATGAGTATTTAAGATGATATCATGTATAAGTTAATGATACCATAATATATCTAATTTCATACAAAGTAGACACCTTGTAACCGTTTGCAACTTTATTAATCAAAGGAATTTAGAATTCATATGATATATCTAAAAATGTTTTATGTCCTAAAAATTGAAATATTTTAATAAAATTAAACTTAATGAAATTGAATATAATATTAAAATTTTAAAAACATATTTTAAATGTGATTTGGGATGTTAAATGTGAGAAATTTAAAATGAGAATATATGTGTATATTTTTTGATGTTTTATGTTACGTTAATAAATTAAACTTATATAGTGTTAAAATATGAGGTTGTTGAACATGATACACCATAAAAGTATTTATTTTATTTTATTTTTTTATGCTTTTTTGGTTTCATGATTAAATAATCACTTGAAAACTTTTTTTCAGTGATTTAAGATGAGTTTTATAGTTTTGATGATTTTAAATATTAAGATATTTTTGAAGATTTATTGTGTGTTTGTAGCTATTGAAGAAGAAAATTTTGATCTATTGTTATGTAATTAAGAATATGGGTATGCCAATAAATTTAAAAACTCAATATTTTTTAGTACTACCCTTATTGTGATCAAAGGTGAATAGGGTTCCTGAATGATTTTTGTTGGGTTACTAAATGAGAATAAACGTATAAATGGAATCTTTCTAAAGGAATTTAGTTAATTAGTGTAGAATATATTATAAATATTTTTTCTCCATGTTTGATAGCATGGGTGTATATATAAATGTGAGGGATCACGGTGCATGATTATTTTGTGTGAGGTTTTGAAAATGATGAGATGGAGTTTATTATTCGTGAATTATATTATTTCAATAAATTGTAAGAATAAAAATATTGCGTGTTATCAATGAGAATGATATAGTTGTGAGAGTTTCAAAAATAATGCTTCTAATTGCTGAGAGTGAAAGAGAATATAGAGCCCAATGTTTATATTACATTGATGAAAACATTATTTTATTTACTTTTCCACATCATCTTTATTGAAATTTTAGTGTTTTAATTTTTTAAATAATTCCTTAAATGGTTAGTTGAAGTTTTTTTTATTTTATAGATGATTTTGTAAGTTGATGTAAATTGTTAACATTATGTTTATTTCTTGTTGAGGATTTAAATTTTTTATTATAATTGTGTTATGTGAACTAAAATTTTAATTCATTTCTTTTTTAATTTATTCGGTTTATCAACTATGCTTTGAAAATTTCATGTATTTAATAAAAAAAATTATGGGGTGCTTATTTTGTCATTGTATTTTTAGAAAAAGGAATATACAAGAATTTTATTTTTTGAACATTGAAAAATGATTCATGGTGAACCCAACATTTGAATAAAAAATTAGGTTTGAGTATATAATGATTTTATGGTGAACCCCATGTTTGAATAAAATGGTAGTTTGATGAACCTAAACTTTAAAGGATAAACCCCGTATTGGTGAACCTTATATTGGTGAAGTTGTTCCCATATTTGGAAGATGGGCCCTATATTGGTGATATTGATCACTAAGTTTGGAAGATAGAACTCATGATGCATATGATTTTCATTACTAGTGTCATGTGCCCGACTACAAATAAGTAGTGAACTAGGTCTTGATCCAGGGGATTTTTTCCCTATATATTCTCTAGGAATCAATGTGGGATGATTTTAAAATATTTAATATGATGAATTTATGTTATAAAAACCCCTTCAATTTGGAAATTTGTTTTGAGTTTTTATATTTCCAAGAATGGGATCGAGAGATGGGAAGAAAATGTTATGAGCTTAAGGTTTCCTAAATATTCTTCTAAAATTCATTAAATTTTCTGATGATGATAAAATTGTTTCAAGATTGCAACCAGATTAATTTTACATTTTTACTAAGTCAATAGCTTATACATCTGATGTGCCATTTTGGAGAGGAAAATATTCATGAAATTATCATTAATAAAACAGAGATAAAGGACCAACTAGATAAGGGCACCAAGTTATTCATTCTATGAGTAGGATATTTATACATATTTTTATCATACAAAGCTATTTTTTGATATAGTGGTGTGATCTCAAAGAAAAATGGGAGGAGGATGCCTAATAAAAAAATATGGAGCAGAATTCAAGTTAATTTTCTAAAGAACAAAAGGTGGGAAAATTCTGATTTCATCCTTCTAGGACGATAGGGATGGGATATTCCAATAGTATTTTAAAGATGTATGGATTGTATTTATGTTTCTTTAACTATCAGACACAAATAGTGAAATCTTTCTATGTTTTCTTACCTTAATTTTTAAATTGTAATTACATCCAAATTTTTTAACATTAAAATTTGATCTTGGATTGATGTTTGATCCTTTTGTCATTAAATTAATATTTTTCTTCCAATATTTTAATGTGACATCACTTATTAAAGTGTGTTTATCTAATTATATTTCTTGAAATTTTATGTTTAAAAGTATTTTGAGGTCAATCCTCTATTTTAAAATTTCTTTATCCTCTATTAAGGATCATGTATATAGATGTATTTATCTATATAATTATACTCAATGATCTTTTAGGTCATTGATTGACTCTTTCTAAAAAGATATCAATACTCAAGAGCCTTGTTTTCTACCTCCATTAAATAAAAAATTGAAATTAATGATTTAAAATTTTAATATATGTATTTATAGAGTTATTATTATGAAAACAATTTCAAATGATGAATTGTGATTGATCCATTGGAATTACTAGTTTTATCTAATACTTCCTCATTGTGTTAATTTCACTACTCCCACACTGTTATTATATTTCATTGAATTCACTTTCAATTTTTTATTATTATTTAAATCTTCATTAGTTTATAACATTTGTTTTGTTTTAACTCAATAAATAAATCCCCTAGAAATATAAAAGAAAAATTAATAAAAAAATGACTGTAAGAAATTATATATAGAGACCCAGGATTTTCAAACATAGTTATTACATATTTTTTGATGAACATTCATTACATTATGTAAACACACACCTGCAGATTATAATTGATTAGTTTCTTTGGAGCCTAGGTGAACTATCTTCTTATTTATTTATTATCTTAAATTTCCCCCATAAAGATCTTTCTACTTAGAACTCTTCATATACACAACATACATAAAACCTTTTTTCATAGAATAGGTATGGGACACATAATAAAATATGATCTACTTTTCTCAGTAAGGGTACAAAGGGAATATATTTAAACATAACAAGAAAATAATAGTATGAGAACATGATAATAACATTTCAAAACCAGAAGCTTCATATCAAAGACCATAATATTGAGTTGTGGTCTAATGATTGGCAGGTTATAAGACATATATCCTAGTGAAATCAAAGAACATAATCGATGAGAGCATAAAATTGGAATAATACATAGAATTTTAGCATATACATAAACATATAAAATCATTTCAATGTTATCCATGGTTTACTACCAAGACTATCATAATGGAATGGGTTCACTCCCCAAACCATCATAGTAGTCAATGTTCACTCCAAACACCATCATATAAGAGATAATATCTTATTGAACTAGGTTCACATCCCTTTCTCATCACATATATATCGTGAGATATAATTATTTAAAAATGTATGTTAGGTTTTTATTGGTCTCACACATCACATAACTAAAATCATATGTATCTGTGCCACAAGATTATAAAACATTCATTATATAATTACCCCTGAAAGAAAATGGGTTTCATAAAAATTCCATGATATCATAACCTATGTAAATGATACTGGTTTCATAATCATTCCAATATTTCATCATAGAATAACTCATGAAAATAATTGTTTTCATAAGCATTTTCTCAAGGTATAACCTATGGAAGATAAATAGGTTCCAAAAACAACATGTCATTATAAACATAAATCAGTCATAGAAAGATTAATAATTTTATCCTTGTATAATATCCATATTAATTATAAATAAACATCAATAGATATTATCATAGATGGAAAATGGTTTTTCATGTTCATTTAAAACATTTCATAAGGATAATTTGATTTCTACTTTAATAAACACTTTTTGAAACATGAAATATTTTTAAAATCCTTTTCTATCAAAATAACCTTGAAATTTTATAAATTAATATTCAATGAAAATGAAGGTCACGATGGAAGGAAATCCTATTCATGTCTTATATGTTAAAAAAAATATTTCTTTTGCATTTTTGGTAAAAGTCAAACAATCATTGTTTGGAAAACAAAATGAAGATTAATATTATATTATTTTTAAAAAAAATTAAAACATATGTAAAAATGTAATTTATATAAGTTTTTATGAATGTCAACAACATTTTTGAAAACATTTCTATAAATCAATATTTAATAACAAAAATATTTTTTCGCCAAAGAGAGAAGTAAAAATGATTTCTCTCAAAAACATCATTTTGGACTCTTGAATACATAAAGTGATGAAAATGAAAGGAAAACATGTATTCTCTAAAACTAACTAGAGTCGAATAAAATTAATGAGTTTATTGATTGATATATTACGATATTTCTTTATTCAAAGTATAATCATATACAATCTAGATAAATGATGATATTGTAACAAAAACTCTTACTACTTTGGTATCATTGAATTTTAATCCCCATGAAATAATAATAGTAAATGAAACTTATAATATAATTTAAATAAGTATATTCATGATATACCATGTCTAAGGGGTATTATAAACACCTCAAAGAGTAATATAGGTTCATTATAAAACTTATATCTCCCATAATGAAATTTAAGAAAAAAATCAGTTACTGTTTAATAACTTTTGAACTCTAAAACCATTGAAAGATAGATCCTAAAATAGATTTCTAAATCCAAATAATTATAATTATAATAATCATATAATAATTTCAGGAATTTTATATATAGAACATAAAATATATTTGTGGTTAATATGTCATGTGTCTCACAAAAATAAAAAGTGTGACAGAAATCCAATACTTTAAGTATCAACTTCCTTCATACATGTTAAAACCACTATTATAATAATAATATTTTTATAATAAATTTATTATATAGAAATATTTATATATATAATGCCATATATGATTTACTTATGACCATTTATTACCCATTTATTAGCAATACCTTTTTAAAATCACATGTTGGTTAATAACCGTGTTATTTTGTGTGTATTTTTTGGTCTTTTATTATGAATACAATTACTTTGGGAATGATTCCATCATATAAATAATGAAAAACATGATAAAAATATATTATATATTCAGTATAAATGTATTTATAGTAATTGAAAAAAGTTATAGGTACAAAATGAAATATACCATTTGTGGAAATGGTAGGTTATATGTACGCATAAACATTATTTCCATTTTATTAATGGATTGAAATAAAGAAATATAAATAATATATTAATAGTAAATAATAATTTCTATTTCATATATATCACATATTTTAATTAAAACAGTCCTTATTACCCACCAATTAATGCATGAATTAATCGCTTTGCTTCACGAACCAGTAGTCTGTCACACACACAAGTGACAATGTTGTATACCCATGGAATGGAACGTAAGAATGAAAATGTGATATAATTTTTAAATAATATTTCTATTATCATAAATATAATATAAAATAAATAAATCTATCATTATATCCATATTTTATATTTATTTATGGAAAATGAATAACATCAGTTCACGAGGCGGTAGTCCTAGGTACACATGAATGATGATTTCATAACCCATTTTAAAGAAGAGGAGAAGGATTTAGGTTATCAAATCAGTATAATAACATCTAAATATATGTAATGTCATGATATTAATAAATAATAATAGTATAATAATAAGTTAATAATGTGGAAGAAGAAATAAAATAAAAACCTTGATTAGGGACATTACCACTTCTTCGGAATACATCATTATGTTTATTGAAAAAGGATTCCTATGTTGGATTTATGACCAAAGTAAGGATTCTATTATCATAGTAGATAATTAAAGAAGTTATTTGAGTACATTTTTTTCCAATCCAAAGTGTTTTTGATGTTTAAAGGCGATAGTACAGTGGGTGTCCTTTAATAAGTGAGGTGAGTGGTACACAAGTAATTTTAGAAAATACAAACGTGTTCCAAAACATTTTCTAGATCCAAAAACATTAGAAAATGGTCCATTATAGAACATATAATATATATGTTATTTATATGGCCTGAAAATGGTCATTTGACAATTTTTGGGTCATTTTAAAACATTATCATTTTACATTAACCCTCGGGTAAACCCATTTTTACCTTAATTGTGGTAAATAAATTTTATTATTTTTAATATTTATTATTATAAAAAATTATTTTGAACTTATTAGATAATATAAATTATTGTATTAAAAATATGTAATCCATTTTTAAATATTCTAATCATATAAGTGTAAAATATATATTTAAAATTAATCTCACTGATGCGATGAGAAAGCATGTTTTCAAATTGGAAATGCTCGAAAGTTTAAGAAGTTGTTATATAAAAATTCAATTTTAAAATGATTCATATGAAATAAATTTATATAATAGATATATAACTGAACTAATTTTCCCTTTAAAACCATGTTAATATATTATTTTATTTTTAAAATGTTTTACAATAAATAAAAGTTCTTTATAAAAACCAGTATTTTTCAATATTCATCAAAAAATTTATCATCTCCACAAATTATAAAAAATAACATTAAGATAATGTTTTTTATGAGGATTTAAAAAATTAATTTAATTTCAAAAAATATATTTTATAAATGTATAAAATAATATATTTTAAAATAATTTCACAAAAATGGGGACTTAAATATTTTTTAGAAAACTACAATTTTTAAGAGTAAAATTGGACTTGTTCTTATGTCTGGTCATGAAAACGCATGAGATGAATGATAAAAATTATATAGTTTTTTATAATATATAAATTTAATTAAAATAATTCAACAAAAGTTTTTTAAAAAAAATTATTTTTTTAAAACATAATTCTATACATAAAAATAGTTTTCAGTAAAATATTTCCATTATTTTAAAAAGTTTTTTGTTTCAATTTTTGATTAATTAGTCTCCAAAAATTAATTTAGTATATATATTTAAACCATATATTTTCATATTTTAGTTAATTATATTCACACACCCCATTTCAGAAACTAGGTGATAACTATCATGTAAAATAATAATATTTTAATAGATGTCATGTTTAGTTTAAACGCAATGTTGCATGCAACATAAACTAAACTCAGTGTTTCATGTAATGAAAGATAGAAGCATTATGTCATTTAAATAATGATAAACATAGTGTTTCATGCAACATAAAATATCAATAAGGTAAAATATATTTGAAAAGGTATATTTTAAAAATCATGAAGGTTTACATTCTGTCTCCCATAAAATGAATTTATCCCTCAAAATTCATCAAATTGGTACCAATAAATGAGGATATTTATACCCCATAAAATCCATAGGTTACCACTTATCTTTCTCAATATAGTGGTTTCACCACAAAATATTTACCAGGTATGTGTCCTTGATTTATATAACTTTATACATGTGATCAAGAATCTCCTTTAGTTGTTCCTTATAAGAAAGATCATGCTTCGACGGTGTGACCTCTAAGTTCAATACATGTAAACGATCAGATATTTACTTCATTAGTAGAGATTCATGGAACACATCACAGACATGATGAAGGTTCTCTGGTAGCACAAATAAATTATCTAATAACTGATTATGATAAAAATATCAAAGTGATTGATATATCTAGGTATTAACTTCCCTTTATATTGTAAGAAAAATTTAATATTTCAATAATGATTTGATAAATTTCCACTTAATAATTTTATCCATATAATGAAGATAAATTTCTTATGATTTAATTTCTAATGTATCACATGATCCATAATAGAATGATTATTTATCCCTTACATCTCTAGTTATCCTAATAATAAAATGGTTAGAACAAGTTATGAATAAATGTTCATATATTAAAATATTATATTAATCTCTAAAACCTCATATAAATTTCAACATAAACCATTTCTTAAATGGTTAACCTTATAACCATACAAAATTTAAAATTTATTAATGAAAGTCAATAAATTTATAAAAATATAATCAGGTTTAATCCCTAAAATATCATAAATTATCACCTGATTGTCACATACCAAATATTTTAATACATTAGTCATATATTTGCTAGAAGTACTATGAATCCTTAATGAAAACATACATAATTCCTAATTCCTTGAATAAAACCACAAATTATTGAATATATTCCATAAATCAAATAATGATGTAAAATCTATCAATGATAACATAAACCACTTTTTTCCACAATTTATTAACCATTCTCATGATCGTCAATACTATCCAATTTACTTTATTCATATCAAAAATCTATTTATCCAAACTAAACACCATTTTATAAACATTAGAAACATAGTAAGCTTTATTTTAACTTAATGAAAATATCAAATTTCCATTAAATTACTTTTCTAGGGAACCATCACTAATCAACATATTTGTGAAAATCCATAATGAAATACTTATACTAAAATATCTTTATATATTTCATGACTAATATAACATAATTCATTAACTCTAATACATAATCATTTCAATAATACCACTTACTTATCGAACCATTAACTAGGATTCATCATCTTATTCATTCATAAATATTTCCTACAATATGAAATATGAATCATGTATTAATATTTATCAACACCAATTTAATCATGCTTCCCAAGCATAACCTAAACAATACTGTTAGAACCACCAATTCTTTTCATATGTCATTTTTAGTCTCCTCATCGGTTGTATATCAATAACTCCTACAACCATTATGATTCTATTCATGATTATTACCCTTAATACATTAATTTTCATATTTCATATATATTAAACATTAGAAATTTTAATAATAAATGATATTTTAGGGAGACCATTATTCGTATCCATTTCATTAAAAAAATTGTTTTTTTCTAAATAATTAATTTATTTATATGTTTTTTTCCAAACAAAAAACACCTTCTCATTCCTTTAAGATATCAACTTGGGTAATTATTCCCATATTATTTACACATAAGAAACTGAATATTATTTCCTCCATGGTCTCAACCACACAAACTCTTGAAAAACTCTATCCTTCTCTTCTTTGCGGAGTCTAAGAGTTGGTTTTTCTATAATCTTCTAATCATATATTGTTGTAAATAATTAAAAATAATCACAATATCCTTCACTCTAGTTATCATCCCATTTATTTTCTCATGAACAAATTTCTTATCTAATTCAATGTTCGTCTAGTTCATTTTGGTTCCCTCCATTGAAAAAAAAACTAAAAAATATTGTGTGGGTAATAATATTTATAATTTTAGTCCAAAAATTCATGAAAATTCAATTATATGATGTATAAGCCGTGAAACATATTTCTCAATATATGATGCTTTAATTTTATCCAAAGTCATTTATATTCAACATATATTTAAATCCTTAACGAGAGTTCCAAAAGAGTCAATTAATTTCCAAATAAAATTCCTTGAGAGAGTCAAAATAGGTGTACATCAAGGCCCTTTTTCTTAAACATGGTGATACTTGAGTCAATATCAATTTTCATATTTTAGAGTTATTACCCTATGTTACATGTGTTCCTTATCTACATCAAATTATAGTTTCTATAGGGGGATTAATATTCTTGCAAACCACTCACTATTTCTTTAACAAAATTCTAGAACATTTTTCTATAATTTCACTCATTCTTAGAATTTTTTTCAGACATATCCTTAGACATATTGCTAGATATTTCACGAAATTTTTCTCACTGTAATTTCAAAAGGATAACTAAACCTTTCATATAATATCAATTATAACAACATAGTATTTTAATATATAGATGTTTCATCATGTTAGATTAAAATTCATTATTTTACAAAAACACACACCTAAGGATCAAAATGGTTTAGTTAATTTTGAGTCTAGGTTCAAAATCCTATAATTTTGTGAAATATATTCAATTTATCCCAGAAATATCTTACCATTTATTACTTTTCATAGACATTCCCAAATTAAAACCTTTCTTAGTGACCTAGGGAAAGGGATCATTAGAAAGGGTTATCTCAAATGCTATGTAATGGTAAACATAGTAAAATACATGACAATAACATGAACATAATTGTATGAGAACATGAGAATAACATTCGAATATAATACCCTATATATAAAATATCATAGTCAATAGTGGTTCCATAATCATTAGAAGTCGATAAGACATAGATCATAATGAAATAAAATAATGTGATCTATGAGAGTATAACATTTGAATAAGATAATGAGTTTTTTCATACATATAAGAAAAGAGAATAATTTCTATAATAGTCAAAGATCACTTTCAATTCAATCATAGTGGAATTAGATCACTCCCCAAACCATCATTGTAGTCGAGGTTCACTCCCAAGACCATAATAGTGGACAAAGTCCATTACATAATCAGCTTAAATTTTCATTACAGTCATTTCTATATCATTATATATAAATATTTATTCACTTAATTACAGAGATATGTAATTCCCAATGGTCATATAATTAAAATCATGCATATATTTTCCATAATATCATATAATATTCATCACATCATAACCCAAGAAATTAAATGGGTTTCATAAACATTTCATCATATGATAAACTATAGAAAAGAGATTAGTTTTATAATCCTTTTGTCATTTCATCATAGCATGGCACATGAAAAGAACTGGGTTTCATAAGCATATACTCATGCTATAATCCGTAGAATAAAAAAAGGTTTCATAAACATAATGGAATCATAAATATAAACCATTAAGATATATAATAATAATTGTATCCTTAGATAATATCGCCATGAAATCATATGTAACATCAATGAATTTCATCTTATATAAAAAATGATTTTTAACAATCATTTAAAATGTTTCTTGTGGAAAATATACTTTCCAATTTGAAAAACACATTTTAGAACGTAAAATATTTTGTAAATAATTTTCCTTTAAAATAACCCTAAAAACAAATAAATAAATCTTCAACAAAATTAATTTTCATGATGGAGGGAAATTCCATTCCTGTCATATATGTTAAAATTATATTTCCATTCACATCAATGATAAAATATATATATAGTCATTTTTTCTAAAAGTGACATGAACATTACTTTTATAAAAAATTAAAAAATAAAAAACAGGTGGAAATTTCTTCAATATATCATTTTACGAATTTAAAAACAATTTTTTAAGAATTTTTAAAAACATAGTTTTCAAATAAAAAAGGTTTTCTACAAAAGAGAGAAATATTGATTATTTTAATTTAAACAATCATTTTTAAATATTTATTACATAAATAGAAGAAAGTGAAGGTAAAACATGTATTCTATATATATATCTAAATTATAATAAAATTAATGAGTTTATTGAGAGATTTATTATAATATTTCATTATTGTAATCATAATCATAAACAATCCTCATAAACGATGAGATTATAACATAAACCACTTACCACTTTGGTAACATTGTATCGTAATACCCATTAAATAATAATAATAAATGAAACTTATAATATAATTAAAAGACGTATATTTTGGATATAATAGGTAAAAGTTTTGTGGTATACACCTCATTTAAGAATATAGGTGTATAATATAACTTATGTATCCAAGAAGACAATTTTATACAAAAATACCTTAATGCTTTGGTAACTTCTTAATCATAAACCCCATAAAATAGAGGTCCTAAATTATATATTTAAATAAAAAATATTTTCAGTATAATAATAATAATAAATATTCATGGTCTTTATATACACCACATAAAATAAATGGGTGGTGAATATGGAATGTGTCTTATAGAAGTAAAAAAAAGTGGGATGGAAATCCCTTACCTTAAGTCCGGAATTACTTTTTACACAATCAAAATTTCATTATAGTAAATATACTTTTATAATAAATCTATTATAGAAACGTAATTATATATATAATACCATAAATTATTTACTTATAACCATTTATTACTCACTTATTAATAATTATTGGTTAAAATCATGTTTAGGGTAACAACACTTTTGTTTTTCATGTATGTTTCGATTTGTTAATTTAGATACACTAACATTGATCATGGTGCCATAATCCCTAGAATTATAAAAATAATTTAGATAGATATATATATATATATATATTGTATATGTAGATATAGTAATCCATAAAATTTATAAGTAGAAAATAAAATACGCCATTCATGGAGAAGGTATGTCATACGTACACATGAACATTGTTTCCATTTTCTCAATGGAATAAAAGAAAGAAAGGTAAAAAATATATTATAATTAAAGAATAATTCTTATGTCATATATATCACAACATTTTGTTAAATCCATCATCATTACCATCCATGTAATGAGTGAATAAATCATATTGCTTCACGAGGTAGTAATCTAATGTACCCGCAAGTGACATTATCATATTCCCATAGAATGGAAATAAAAAAGTAATATGTCATATAATGATTATAGAAGAATAATAATAAGATAAATACAATATATAAACATTTTATACATTATTATATTCATCTATGAGAGGTGTGTATAGAAAACTATAACATCAATTGAGGAGGTGATAGACTATTGTACTCACGAATGATGATTTCATAAACCATTTTACAAAATATGAGAAGGATTTAGGTTATTAAATAAACAAGATAACATATTAGTATATAAGAGATACTGAGGGTATTATATAATAAATGTTAAATAAAAAATTATTAATTTTTAGGAATAAATAAAATAAAATCCTTGATTAAGGATGTTCCCTTTTATTTAGACAACATCTTTTAGTTAGCACAAAAAAAAATTTTAAGCTGGTTTTATGTCTAAGATAAGGCTTCTAGGATGAATACAGGGAATTAAGGAAGTAATTTTGGTATTTATTTTCTTAATTAAAGGGTTATTTTATGTCTTAATAGGAGGGGAGATGTGGTGCCAATTTATAAGTGAGGTAAGTGGAACATTAGTAATTTTTTAAAATAAAAATGCTTACCAACATTTTTAACCTGAACAAATGCACCAAAATGGGTCCTTATAGATCTTATAATATATAATATCTAAATATGTCCATAAAATGTGAGTTGAAAATATTTGGATCATTTTTAACCCTTATATTTTTAGTTTAACTCCATGGTAACCCTATTTTTCTCTTAACAATGTTAAATATTTTTTATTGTTTTACTATTCATTATTTTAAAATTTTAATTAAATCTTATTATATAATATGAATTATGATTATTAAAAATATGGAATCCATTTTTTCAAATCCAATTAACTGAATTAGAAGATATTAATTTTAAACTAATCCCGATGACATTATGAGAAAGCAAATTTTCAATAAGAAAATTTCCATAAGTGTTAAATATTATTATATCAAAATTCAAAAAAAATTATTTTGATAAATTGAACTGGATTAATAGATATATAATTTAACTAATTTTTCTATTTAATACATATTATAAAATTATGGTAGATTTTAAAATAAAAAAAATTCTTAATAAAAAAACAATTTTTCTCACTTCTCATAGAAAAATTCATCTTATCAGAAAATTAAAAAAAATCGACTTCAAATAATTTTGACCTAATTATTTTAAAATTAATTTATTATTTTAAAATAAATATTCTAAAATTTTAAACAAAATGTTAATTTTAAAACTTGTACGCAAAAAAGAAAAAAATCCAATTAAAAAAAATATAATTTTTAAGCATCAAAGTTGCATTTATTCTTATTTGTTATATAAAAAATATAATGAATGTTAAAAATGAATTTAATATATAATAAATAAATTTTATTAAAATAATTTTCCAAAATTCATTCATTTTATTTTTAAGGTAGATAACGTTTGTCAGCACAAATATGTTTTCAAGAAAAGTATTCTCTTTGTGTTCAAATTGTTTTTATTTTTATTTATAATTAATTTGTCACTAAAGAAATAATTTTATATACATGTTGAAACCAATTTTTTTATAATTTAGTTAATCATATTCATACCCTTCGTTTTAATTTCTACGTGATAACAACCATATAAAATAATAATATTTTTATAGTATTCCATCTTTTGTTTAAAACAGTGGTTTCATGTAAGATAAGCTAAGAACAATGTAGGAGGGAATGAAAACTAATATTTGTGTCATTTGTATCAAAAACTAAACTCGATGTTCCATGTAGCACAATATAAAATCATTCTTTTGTGAAATGAAAGTATTTAAGAGATTCAATATATTTCAAAATAAATCAATTTTTTTTGTGTTTTTACATCCAATAAAGTTAGCATAATTGGAGACAACTATTGTTTTTGATATACTAAAAAACCTAGAAAATAACTTGAAGTAATGATCAAATTACTATTAAAAAATATCACTTCATCTGTAATATATATCTAGGTACTCTTGATCATCCAACTAAAATTAAACTAACAGAAATTATAGAGTATATCATAATCATATTATTATACACTAAGTGAGAAACTTGTTTTTGGATATCCTAGAGTCGCATTGAAGAAGATATATTTTAATATTTATAAGGAAACTAAACCTTCAACTGTATATTTATCATTCTATTTTTATATCAATAAGAAATCAGTGTGAAACTACTCAGTCCACTATTAATCTGAACATGCATATAGAGCTGTCATATAGATATTGTGTACTTGTTAATAATTATCCTTACTGTAAAGAATATGTGTCTGGGAGGACTACATGGAAAAAATAAGGGGTTTTTTACCCATGAAGGGGATGAACAATGTCAAAAAATTATATTAATTTCTATTTAATTTTTTTGTACTTGAGTGGTACTGATATTTATATTTTATTTGATTGAGATTTTACAATTTCTAGAGGTTTATTTACATTTGGTGAAATTATAAAACTATTTCATTATAAATTAACCCATCCCCATTCACAATAAAGTATACCAATATGAAGAATATTAATGAGTCTTATGGTGAGGTTCCCTTTTTCTTATCCATTTAGTTACATATTATATATGATCAAAATTATTTTAATAGTAAGGGTGTAACAATATATTAAGTGCAAAATTATCATATTTGGAATATGATGATGTTTCTATTTATTTTAACCCATGGATTGGATGATTTTATTTTTGAAGTTCTTGTTTTTTCACATATTAAAAACATTTGCCCAATGACATTTTTAGATAAAATATATATGGATTTTTAATGAATGAGAAAAAAATTATATTATCTTTTTCAAAAAAGGTATATACAAAAGTGATGGGAATTCAAAAATCCAAAGATACCTGGGATAATCAGGAATGTAGCTATGAGGTAAATGTTAAGGAGAAGGTTTCTAAATTACAATTTGGGAGATTTCGATTTTAATAAATCAAGATGACTAGATGAGAGAACAATGAAAATTATTTCACAAGTTTTAATGAAATTTTAAGAAAAATAGATGTGTTTATGGAAAATAAAATGGCTTCTATAATTTTAAAAAATTATCTAAGAAACATTCTAGATATATTTGAACATATTATTAAAACTCTTCAGGATATAAAAGACCACTTAATTTATGAATTTCATAGTATTAGCATACACTATGAGATGATATAGCCCCCATAATTTATAATTAAGTTAAGTGATTAAACTTCCCCTACAACCATGAGAGATATGAAATTAAAAAAATGTTGATGATGATGTAGATTAAAGATAATATAAAAATGTGGAGGATGATGATTAATTTGGAAGAAAAATACCATTATTTCAAAGATGTTCAATAAGGGAAAGTTTAAGAACAAAGTAATTTTTCCCCTTTTATTATACAATTGTAATATAAATGGGAATTTTTTCATTAAATTTTCTTAGAGGACGGTAGAATATCATGAATCTGAAGAAGATGAGAAACATTGCATATAGAAGGTGAAATATAGATGTATCATCCATAGTATAAAGGATAAATAAGATATTTTTTATATGGAAGAGAAGAAATATGGGGATCAAATAAGAAATATATAATCACTCATCTATAAGTGAATTTTAACGTGAACATAGTGATAATTTTTCTGGTTCATGTTATAAAACACGTTGATACATCAAGTAGTTAAGATGATTCAAAAAATCTATCAAACATATTAAATCATGAGTGATAAGATTATATGGGTAATAATACCATGAATGAAAATAAAAACATTTTGAAATAAAACAAAAAATTAACATAATATAATAAAGGGTTAAAAAAATAAGCATCCATTCTTAATGAAATCAAAATATTCAAGTAAAAAACTATTAAACATATAAAAATTATTAATTTACATGAACAAATAATTTTATTAAAATAATTATAATTTTGAAAGTAATAAACTATGTGTATTAATTTTTTAAATAATAAAATGAATTTGAATGAGTATTTCAAAACATTAATTTAAAAAAGATTTAATCCTTTATTTCTATTGAGATATCCCTCAAAAATAATCAAATAAAATCTATAACTCATGAATCTACTTGTAATTAAATTTTTATAAGTAATATAGGTTTTAATTTCAAATATGATCATTTTTTGACCAATAAAAATGGGGTAAATCATTCAAAAAAAACTATTATAAGAAATTAATATATCTAGGGACCCTATAAATTCTAAATAAAATTACATTCAGTCATAATTGTTCATCAAGAACCAATATTTATAAATCATTTCCAGAATATTTTTTACGATCCAAGAAGATATAGTTTCCAAGGAAACTTCTAGTGTCACATATTGTTTGGGTATAAGGCCTAAACATTCAATTGTAATATTTCTCTTCCTATAATTATAAATGAATTCAGGGGGTCATTCAGAAGATATGAACTAAAGTTCTTAAAGAAGAAAATTATTGAATATTAAAATATTATTTTTCCTACATCGAAAATATTTGAGTATATTGATGTGGTATATGGTAGGTGTTACCAGAAATATCACAGTGTAGTTATGTGTATGAAAATATTTGTAGAATAGGTTGTGTTAGTCTTAATTATGTTGTTTCAAAATATCCAAGTACTTTAGGTGTTTTTATTATTCATAAAATTCCGATTTGTTTTACTAATTAATCTACATTAAGTGTCTTAGGATTTTACCTTAGCCAAATTTTAACTATCTTTAAAATATATGAGTTGTTTGTTGAATAAATTATAAAAAACAATTATCTTACATGTTTGATACATCAAAGGAAATTTTTTCTACGAGTGCAAAGAGAAATATTCCATGTATGTTTGAATTGAATTTTTTCCAAAGGTTATTATCTTGCATGATGGAAATTATCTTTCACATAAAGGAATTCTCTAAAAAACATAGTATTTATATAGGAATACATTTTAAGATAAAGTAACAATCTTTTGATATATGAATTTGAAAGTTATCAAACAACATAAAATAATTATCATGTGTAATGTAATACATAAATGAATTATCATATGAAGATTGTAACACCCCGAGATTTTATGAAAAACATTCTTTTTAATTTCATTAATGTCTTGTGTTATACGCTACACCAAAAGGAGCTTTCACAACACACATCTCTGACCTGGCTTGAATTACACGCAATCACGACCTTCCACGATGGCGTTTGTTGTACGCAACACCAAGTTTCGCTAAACAACAATATGCTATTAAGATATTATTAAAACTAGCCGTTATGAATAGTAATAACCACTTTTTGAAATTTTGTAAATTTTATTTTTTAAAATGGACTTCATTTATGGATTAGGAGTATCGAATTTAGCCTAAGGTGAAATTTTGGTAATTTTCGGATAACTTTCATATTTTGATGAATAGTGGAAATTACTAAATTTTAATTAAAAATAACTTTTTCAAGTGAAATAATTAATAGTTATATATTATTTATTTGAGTTGTTTTAAATAATATTTAGAATATATTTTTACAATTTAATACAATGTTGGACATTGGATGTAATTTCACATTTAAACCAGTTATAAACAAGTGTCAATCTTTTGATAGTTATTATCTCTTAAAAACACGTTATTTGTTGTGACAACGGAAATTAATTATAAAATTAATTAATGCAACTTATAGTTTGGGAATTTTGTAAAATAGAAATCATTTTTGAATTCAGAATATCAATTATAGCCTAGGGTGAAATTTTGGTACTTTTCTGAAAACATTCATTTTTTGATGAATAGTGAAACCACTAAGTGGTAGGTTAAAAATTGAATTTTGCATAAAACTTAATTTTACCGCTTCTGTGAATGGAATTTCGAAAATCCAACAGACACGGTTAATATCAAGGACTAAAATGTGGTTCAATGAGATGAAAATAATTTTTGGTGAATAGTAACTTTTTATTTTTTTTACCACGGTTAATAGTAAATAGGGTAACTAAGGGTAAATATGATATTATTATTACCCTAACACATGTCCTAATTCTATTGGACAAGTGTAATTCGACCAAAAACAAACTTAGGAATAAAATATGACCATTTAGGTCCACTTGGATTAGATTAGGACATTTATTATTAATTTATTTAAAGAAGGGTTAAAATAGTTAAAATCAAAGTTTAATAAGTAAATCATTTTTAATATGGGGTTATACATAAGATAAATTCGACTATAAATATTAATTAGAGAGATAAAATGATTTAATACATGATGGTATTTTATTTATAATTTGTAGACATTAAATAATTTAATTTATTTATGACACAATGATGATGCAGTAATTATCCTATTAATGAAATATTGACATAATTGATGTTATAAACACCAAAATAAATTTAATATGAGACTTTTTATGAATTCCACTAATTTTATAGGTTAATATGATATATTAGTGTTTATTTAATCAACTTGGTTCGAACATATAATTCTGTTATGACTTTCACAAAAATCATATATCAAATAGTGTCAAAATTGACACAAAATAGTTTGTAAATCAAATATTATATTATTAATTGTTATTTTATTCCTAAAAATCTAAGGTTCGGCCAAATGACTTAGATAAGGATATATATATTAATAATAATCAATTTGGGGTTCGTTTAGCATGTTATAGTATGTTTATTAACCATATAGTGTAAGAAAACAAAAAGACACGGTAAAAGTTAAATTATTTAACTTAGAGTTAAATCTAATTGATAAGATTAAAATAATAACCTAAACTTGTCTAAATCCTATTGGTTGATAGGATTTCTACCCATCCCCACTTTAGCTCCGAAATAAGACCCTTTGGAACCATTATAAACCGATTTTGACTTTAATATAAAATAATATTTTGAGATATTCCTAAGGTGCCCATCTCCTCCCTTATAAAAGGACACCTCCTCCCCCTCCTCCTCACACCAATTTGAGCACTCAAGCTCGGCCAACCCCTGCCAAAATCCCTTCTCCACTTCCCTAGAATAATCCTAGAGGTTCTGTTCTTCCTCAAAGACCAATTTTAGTGCCCTAAGAGGAGGTCTCAAAGAGGCGCTTCAAAGAAGAGGTAATTTCCGTTACCAATTCTTTCACCTTTATTTGTTCTTCCACTTCTTCTTCTTAGGTTGTTTCATTATGAAGTAATAACATCAGTATAACTAATATAATGATATGTTATTATAAGTATGAAACAATCATAATTCACCATCTATCCATCCTACGGAAAATGAAATCACCGCGCGTGCGTACGTACGGAATACCGTCTCCACGCTGTGGTGTAATCTGTTTTTCCACCAACACCTTACATGGATGAGTATTATGGTGTAAAGAATAACTATAAATAGTTATTATAACATCATAATGATTCTGATATATTGTATCATCCACTCCAATTCAATTCAATAATTATGGAAATGATATCATCGCTCGTGCGTACGTACGGACTACCGTCTCCACGACCCGATGAGATTCATTCTCAATGATTAACCTTTCATGAATGATTATAAAGTATATATAATAAGTAATAATGAAATATATGAAATAATAATGATACTGGATTTATGTATATTTATATGTATTTCATCTACTTACTTCCATTCAAGAGAATAAGGAAATAAAAACAGCGTTCATGCGTACGTACGGACTACCGTCTCCATGAACGGTGTTTTTCATTTCATTTATATATCTATTAATATATATATATATAATGAATATATATGATATATAAATCATATTTTATATTCTGGAAGTAAGTAAATAATGATATAAGTAATAATAATGTCAAGAACAACAAGTCAAAACACCTACGATAAATGAAACGATTTTACCCAAAATGCTCTTTAACATGGAATTTACAAAAGAACGGGTAAAATAAAGTCATAAGTGAACCATATATGATATCATAACAATTAGTATGATTCTGTAATAATTCAATGACATTATTTAAATCAATATACAGGAGGCTCGGACACTTACGAAGCAAATCGGACCTAAGGTAAGGGAAATATCACAATCTCATTTTTATCCAAGATTGTTAATTCGTAAGTATTTACTGGGGTGTATTTTATCATCCACATCCATGTTCCCTCAATATGTAATATTGTTTCCATCCACTTGCAATAGTTTAAATCCAATTTTACCCTTCGGTGAGTTTTTAGTAAAGAATATGAAAGGAATCTTTTGTCGTTTTTCCGTACGAGGTACTTGTTGACTTTCCGACAAAAGTACGAAGAATGTTTTTTTTACCTTATACGGCATGAATGGATTTTTAAAACAGTATTTCCAAGAAGCTTCCTTTACAAGTTTTCAAGTTTATTTTTAATCAACTTCTTTTAGTTTAAAGTTGTATGACATGTTAAGAAAGGAAAAATGTTTTTGTAGAAGAAAGGATATTTTCCTCAAGAATTCATTTCAAGTGTGTTATCAAAATTATTTTCAATATAATATAATATAGGGTTCTGTTTTTATCCCTATTAGTACATTGATTTGATTTTGTTGTGATGGAAATATTTTTATGAATTCCTTTATCTTATATGAATTGTTTTATGATGTCATGTTGTTTAAGAATCCCGTTTTTATTACATGGGTTACGCTATGATGTATGGTTTATGATTATGTGGCACACATAAGAAAGGATTCATTATAAGATGGGTGGGACCTATATCTCCCTCCAATGCATTGGGTAAAGATTTTATATCTCATGAGATAGACATGGCTGGAATGGTAGGTTATACCGGTTCAGTGAAACAGGACTGGAACGAGGGTTACTTGATTCAGAAAGGGACTTTGTCCACTAAGATAGTCTTGGCAATGAGTCTTGACTAACAAGAAATGATTCTCTATGATTATGTGTGAATGGCACAAAGTTTCATGTTTTAAGTTATGATTGTTGTGATTACATTTCACTGCCATGATTTACCCCATGTTATGAAATTATGCCCTCTTTTGCAGGTTAAGATTTCTAAAAGATATGTTCTTATGAATATGATGTGATTGATTTTTCTTTTGTTTAACCTTACTGAGCATTTGAGCTCACCCTTTTATGTTTTCTTTTCCCCAGGATATAAAGAAAGTTTTTAGGTAAAAAAAAGGGAAGATCTTTATGGGAGATATTGAAGATCTTTCACCACGATTAGAAGATTACATTCCGAGTTTCTAAAGACACTAAAATATTACGATCCTTGTGTGTGTTTTTTTTTGTTATGTACTAAGTATTCCGCAAAAGTAATGTAATGTCCATGTACGTCAGGATACGGGTCTCTACAGTTGGTATCAGAGGAAAGGTTTAGTCAACCTTTGGAAACTAGGATGCAAGAACTTTACTGAGATCCCTAGAGATATTTATAAGGTATGTCTAGGGATTTCCCTAAGGATAAGTATACGTATAGGATACAGTCCTAGAACTACGGTAACGATCAGAGAATTTAACCTAAGATGTTAAATATTGAAGGTACTCCCCCTTTATTATGTTGTTTTCCCTAGCATGATTTTTTCCTCTCACACTATTCTTTTTGGGTTTTAGACGATGTTTGGAACCCGAAGGAACCGTGTTGATCAATTAAATGGACAATGCAATAATTGCCCTCCTGAAAAAATAAATGTTATGGGAGATGGAGTGCAAAATCTTATTGCTATACTTACACAAGCTTTGAATCATTCTGGACTTCCAAATGAGCAGAGAAGGGAACAATATTCTATTGAGTCCTTCATGAGGCAACGTCCACCTTCTTTCAGTGGGACTTCTGATCCACTTGTTGCTGAACAATGGATCAGTACCACTGAAAAGATATTTTCAGTTCATCACTGTTCTGAACATGATAAAGTCATCTTAGCAGTATATCGTTTGGAAGGTGAAGCTGATCAATGGTGGAATCTTATCAAGAATACGAGGCCAAGAGATGAAATTGAGTCCATGGAATGGGACGAGTTCAAGAACTTGTTTTTCAGTAAGTACTTCCATCGTATTCTTCAAAAAAAGATGGAAAAGGAGTTTCTTGAGCTGAAGCAGAAGGATGATGAATCTGTTGGTATATACGAAGAGAATTTTACAAGACATGCAAGGTATGAATTTGGCATTATCATCTAACCTGAAAGTAAAGTTGATCGATTTTTCAGTGGCTTAAAACCAAGTCTTCGAAGGGCATTGGCTATAAGAGACTTCAGTAGCTATGAAGAAATTGTGCGTTGTGCTATCAAGGTAGAAATGGAAGTTGGTGTTACATATCCATCTCATGGTTTTGACAAGAAACGAAAGATGGAGTTCATGGAGAAATCTCAGAATAATGGTGAAAATAAGATGAATGTTTCCTTATGCACAAAGTGTGGAATGAAGCATGGTGGAGATTGTCTTAAAGGGACTAGAAAATGTTTTAAGTGTGGAAAAGAAGGTCATCGAGCAGCTGAGTGTCGAAGTAATGGAAAAAGGGATTCTAATGATGTAAATAAAGCAAACACTGCAGAGAACGCACCACCAACACTTCAATGCTTCAAGTGCAAGGAAATGGGGCATTATGCTAATAAATGCCCTAATCCAAGGGTTAGTGATGATCGACATGAGCAACAACTTAAGGCAAAGGACAAAGGGAAGTCACATGCCATCACAATTGGCGATGTTGAATATGACAACGATGTGGTGGAATGATTAAGTGTTTATGTAATGGGATTCCAAAATAATGTTTTATCATGGAGTATTGGAATATTTATTGGTCTAATGTGGTATTCAAAGTGATTGAGATATTTTTGGAAGTAAGACGATATGCGCATAATGAAGAGAAAATAAGAAAATGAAATGTTTAATAGTATTCATGAGCTCATGATTGATATAAGGACTAAGTGATATCATGGTTTGATTATAAAGAATTTTGAGGATTTTGGTATGTGGAAAGTGTTAACGTTTAACTGCATTCATGTTTTCAGTAAGGTTCAATGGGTATTCAAGAGAATACATGATTAAGGACTTTGAATGTTTGGAATGTGACCAAAAAAACATATCTTATGATATATGGGGATCAACGATGGTATTAAATCTCTGGTAATCATTTTCACAATGTTATGAGAGTGAACTGCAGTATTATGGATAAGCCGAAAGATTGGAATGGATTATGTTGGACATAAGTTAGTATTGTTTAAGAATAGAAGTTCTTTCGATATTATTGATGGGATTTTATAGTAATATAGTTTTAGAAAAAGGACAACCTTCAGGACGGGCGACAGCCCATCGCTTCGGACAAGGCTGTGGGAATCGAACCCACAACCGAAGTCCGACTGGCCTTTATCGCCTACCACTGGCCTACAGGAAGTACCTGTTTAGTAGAAACTAGTTTTATTATATTAAGCAGTATGATATATGAAGTATAAGTCCATTTTAGGAACCATATATGATTAATCCCACTATAGAATGACTTATGTATATTTAATAACTTTTGATAACCTTTTGTTTGAGACAAATGGAATGACCCATCATTCTATCACATGATCTGCTAACACTTCACGAATAACAAATTCAACTTCATTTATTTAAGAGATGAAGTGGAAATTGTTCAAGGCACGAACAACAGTGATATTGTACCAAAATAAAGTAAGTATTTATTCTAATTCAAATTCTTCAAATTTAGGGAAACGATCTTGAAAACCAAAAATGTTGTCCTAGTGCTCTTATATCTGATTAATCAGATGGAACCTTAGATCATCACAAATTTATGGATTTGTGATTGTTGGCTTTTCCATAGCCATGTTCTCTACCACTCTCCATCAGAACATGATTGTTAGATTTCTCTTCCATATCCATATTTTCACCTATGTGGAAACCCATTGATTAGTTTATTTGGGTAAACGTTACGTTTCATACTTTTGTTTTTAAATATTGGTTTTGGTATTCCTTTTTACGATGTGGGTTTCGATTAAAGAAACTTTTGAATAGTAAAACATTTATAACCCCGACGAATTTCGAGGGCGAAATTCATTTTAAGGGGGGTAGAATGTAACACCCCGAGATTTTATGAAAAATATTCTTTTTAATTTCATTAATGTCTTGTGTTATACGCTACACCAAAAGGAGCTTTCACAACACACATCTCTGACCTGGCTTGAATTACACTCAATCGCGACCTTCCACGATAGCGTGTGTTGTACGCAACACCAAGTTTCGCTAAACAACGATATGCTATTAAGATATTATTAAAACTAGCCGTTATGAATAGTAATAACCACTTTTTGAAATTTTGTAAATTTTATTTTTCAAAATGGACTTCATTTATGGATTAGGAGTATCGAATTTAGCCTAAGGTGAAATTTTGGTAATTTTCGGATAACTTTCATATTTTGATGAATAGTGGAAATTACTAAATTTTAATTAAAAACAACTTTTTCAATCGAAATAATTAATACTTATAAATTATTAATTTGAGTTGTTTTAAAGTATATTTAGAATATATTTTTACAATTTAATACAATGTTGGACATTGGATGTAATTTCACATTTAAACCAGTTATAAACAAGTGTCAATCTTTTGATAGTTATTATCTCTTAAAAACACGCTATTTGTTGTGACAGCGGAAATTAATTATAAAATTAATTAATGAAACTTATATGTTGGGAATTTTGTAAAATAGAAATCATTTTTGAATTCGGAATATCAATTATAGCCTAGGGTGAAATTTTGGTACTTTTCTAAAAACTTTCAATTTTTGATGAATAGTGAAACCACTAAGTGGTAGGTTAAAAACTGAATTTTGCATAAAACTTAATTTTACCGCTTCTGTGAATAGAATTTCCAAAATCCGACAGACACGGTTAATATCAAGGACTAAAATGTGGATCAATGAGATGAAAATAATTTTTGGTGAATAGTAACTTTTTACTTTTTTTACCACGGTTAATAGTAAATAGGGTAACTAAGGGTAAATATGATATTATTATTACCCTAACACATGTCCTATTTCTATTGGACAAGTGTAATTCGACCAAAAACAAACTTAGGAATAAAATATGACCATTTAGGTCCACATGGATTAGATTAGGACATTTATTATTAATTTATTTAAAGAAGTGTTAAAATAGTTAAAATCAACGTTTAATAAGTAAATCATTTTTAATATGGGGTTATACATAAGATAAATTGGACTATAAATATTCATTAGAAATCTAAAACGATTTTATACATGATGGTATTTTATTTATAATTTTTAGACATTAAATAATTTAATTTATTAATGACACAATGATGATGGAGTAATTATATTATTAATGAAATATTGACATAATTGATGTTATAAACACCGAAATAAATATAATTTGAGACTTTTTATGAATTCCACTAATTTTCTAGGTTACTATGATATATTAGTGTTGATTTATTCAACTTGTTTCTAACATATAATTCTGTTATGACTTTCACAAAAATCATATATCAAATAGTGTCAAAATTTACACAAAATAGTTTTTAAATCAAATATTATATTATTAATTGTTATTTTATTCTTAAAAATCTAAGGTTTGGCCAAATGACTTAGATAAGGACATATATATTAATAATAAACAATTTGGGGTTCGTTTGGCATGTTATAGTAAGTGTATTAACCATATAGTGTAAGAAAACAAAAAGACACGGTAGAAGTTAAATTATTTAACTTAGAGTTAAATCTAATTGATAAGGTTAAAATAATAACCTAAACATGTCTAAATCCTATTGGTTGATAGGATTTCGACCCATCCCCACTTTAGCTCCGAAATAAGACCCTTTGGAACCATTATAAACCGATTTTGACTTTAATATAAAATAATATTTTGAGATATTCCTAAGGTGCCCCTCTCCTCCCTTATAAAAGGACACCTCCTCCCCCTCCTCCTCACACTAATTTGAGAACTCAAGCTCGGACAACCCCTACCAAAATCCCTTATCCACTTCCCTATAATAATCCTAGAGGTTCTGTTCTTCCTCAAAGACCAATTTTAGTGCCCTAAGAGGAGGTCTCAAAGAGGCGCTTCAAAGAAGAGGTAATTTCCGTTACCAATTCTTTCACCTTTATTTCTTCTTCCACTTCTTCTTCTTAGGTTGTTTCATTATGAAGTAATAACATCAGTATCACTAATATACTGATATGTTATTATAAGTATGAAACAATCCTAATTCGCCATCAATCCATCCTACGGAAAATGAAATCACCGCGCGTGCGTACGTCCGGAATACCGTCTCCACGCTGTGGTGTAATCTATTTTTCCACCAACACCTTACATGGATGGGTATTATGGTGTAAAGAATAACTATAAATAGTTATTATAACATCATAATGATTCTGATATATTGTATCATCCACTCCAATTCAATTCAATAATTATGGAAATGATATCATCGCTCGTGCGTACGTACGGACTACCGTCTCCACGACACGATGAGATTCATTCTCAATGATTAACCTTTCATGAATGATTATAAAGTATATATAATAAGTACTAATGAAATATATGAAATAATAATGATACTGGATTTATGTATATTTATATGTATGTCATCTACTTACTTCCATTCAAGACAATAAGGAAAGAAAAACAGTGTTCATGCGTACGTACGGACTACCGTCTCCATGAACGGTGTTCTTCATTTCATTTATCTATCTATTATATATATATATATACTGAATATATATGATATATAAATCATATTTTATATTCTGGAAGTAAGTAAATCATGATATAAGTAATAATAATGTCAAGAACAACAAGTCAAAACACCTACGATAAATGAAACGATTTTACCCAAAATGCTCTTTAACATGGAATTTACAAAAGAACGGGTAAAATAAAGTCATAAGTGAACCATATATGATATCATAACAATTAGTATGATTCTGTAATAATTCAATGACATTATTTAAATCAATATACAGGAGGTTCGGACACTTACGAAGAAAATCGGACCTAAGGTAAGGGAAATATCACAATCTCATTTTTATCCGAGATTGTTTATTCGTAAGTATTTACTGGGGTGTATTTTTTCATCCACATCCATGTTCCCTCAATATGTAATATTGTTTCCATCCACTTGCAATAGTTTAAATCCAATTTTACCCTTCGGTGAATTTTAAGTAAAGAATATGAAAGGAATCTTTTGTCGTTTTTCCGTACGAGGTACTTTTTGACTTTCCGACAAAAGTACGAAGAATGTTTTTTTACCTTATACGGCATGAATGGATTTTTAAAACATTATTTCCAAGAATCTTCCTTTACAAGTTTTCGAGTTTATTTTTAATCAACTTCTTTTAGTTTAAATTTGTATGACATGTTAAGAAAGGAAAAATATTTTTGAAGAAGAAAGGATATTTTCCTCAAGAATTCATTTCAAGTGTGTTATCAAAATTATTTTCAATATAATATAATATAGGGTTATGTTTTTATCCCTATTATTACATTGATTTGATTATGTTGTGATGGAAATATTTTTATGAATTCCTTTATCTTATATGAATTGTTTTATGATGTCATGTTGTTTAAGAATCCCATTTTTATTACATGGGTTACGCTATGATGTATGGTTTATGATTATGTGGCACACATAAGAAAGGATTCATTATAAGATGGGTGGGACCTATATCTCCCTCCAATGCATTGGGTAAAGATTTTATATCTCATGAGATAGACATGGCTAGAATGGTAGGTTATACCGGTTCAGTGAAACAGGACTGAAACGAGGGTTACTTGATTCAGAATGGGACTTTGTCCACTAAGATAGTCTTGGCAATGAGTCTTGACTAACAAGAAATGATTCTCTATGATTATGTGTGAATGCCACAAAGTTTCATGTTTTAAGTTATGATTGTTTTGATTACATTTCACTGCCATGATTTACCCCATGTTATGAAATTATGCCCTCTTTTGCAGGTTAACATTTCCAAAAGTTATGTTCTTATGAATATGATGTGATTGATTTTTCTTTTGTTTAACCTTACTGAGCATTTGAGCTCACCCTTTTATGTTTTCTTTTCCCCAGGATATAAAGAAAGGTTTTAGGTAAAAAAAGAAAGATCTTTATGGGAGATATTGAAGATCTTTCACCACGACTAGAAGATTACATTCTATGTTTCCAAAGACACTAAACTATTACGATCCTTGTGTGTGTGTTTTTTTGTTATGTACTAAGTATTCCGCAAAAGTAATGTAATGTCCATGTACGTCAGGATACAGGTCTCTACAAAGATGACCTTCGAAAGTAAGTTATTATATTAAATAATAAGTATCTAAATAATTCATTTATATAATTCCAACAAATAACTATCTTATTTAGGTTAATTAATATTTACAACAAGTATATTTTTTATTATCGGATTTGAAAATTACTTTATGAAACTGATGACACCATTTGAAGAAGATATTATTTTATGATAAATCATCTTATGGAAATAGTAAATCCAGATCAACTATCTTACGCATTGAATAAGTAAATATATGATAATTTGTTTTATCTAATAAAACTATTTTATTCTTAAATATTGGAATTATCATTTGAGGATAGTGATTTTATACTTTTATCTTATGAATATTGAGTTATATTAAAGCGGATTCGTATAGTAGTATTAGAATTAGAGATTCATCTGGATGTACTCATACATTTTCATATCTCTTGAAAAGTAAAATCATAATTTCATGATCCTAAAAATGAATTTCTCTATTTAAGTAAATGTTAATTTGGATAAAGTATATTTTTTCGAAGAACGGAAAATATAATGTAGTAAAAATCTTCTACACATTCCACATCAGTTAGATTTATATTTGGAAATGAAGGACTCATGCTAATTAATATCTTATTACTTTAGAAATAAAAAGTATTATTCTCTTAACCATTACAATTATCAGTATTTAGTACATCAAATAAAAAATATGAGATAAAAAAAGAAAGTAAATAAAAAATGTATGTACAATGAGATATATGAAGATATAAAAAAACCCAAAAAAGTATATGCATATTATTTCTCATATCTATAGTTATAATTTAAAGATTATCTATTTTAATTAAAGGACATCCCTAGAATCTCCTTGATGAACTCCATTTTCTATTGATGATTCTTCTTCATATGTTATTTGTTTCTTGAAACTATGTGATGGGCATATCTCAGACTTCATCTTAATTATTTTATCTATATACACTCACGTGTTAGAGTGTTTTATGTCCATAGATAGGTATTTTTAAGTTATATCATAGTTCAAATATCTTATACCTTTTTAAAAAGTTAAAACTACTTTAAATCATTTAGGAATCCCTCATAAAAATGTATTGTATTGTTAAATCACCATATTTATATAGTAAAGTGTTGGTGGATTAGACTAGAGGATCTTTGTTCTCCATACCACTATAAATACTATGTGTTATATCATTCTATTACTGCTATTAATTCCATTTATTATTTTTGATAATGTAATATCATAATCATTAAATCTTTAAGATAGATTTATTTTTAAGAGAATAAAATTTCCAGAACTCAATTAAACTTCACATTAAGTCATGGTGCTATATTTTCATTGACCAAAAATTTGTATCACAGGATGTGAATACATAGTTATAAACTCTAAATGGTTGATTTCATATAAATAAACTTCAATTGTCCATAAATAGTGAAAAAGATATGGTATTTCAATGGTATTAGTATTATTCTTTCGTAGAAACTACAATTATATTAAAAAGAATTAATGATTATATATCATAGAAGTATTTGTCCAAAATTCTATTAGAAGGCTGTTAAGCACTTCAAAATCTTCAACAATGAATCTAAAATAGTGGATGAAACTTATGAATCCAACTACAATATAAAATCCAAATCTATGAAAACTAATATTTGTGTACTCAGTCTAGATTAGTTAAATAGATTTTTGAAAAGTCCTATATTGTATGAAATGTGGACTAACAATTTAATAGATTGTGATGGTACTAATATTGTTCACAAATATTGATGTAGTACTTTTAACCTTGTGTTTGAAACATTCTGGATAGTGGAAGTATAAATATTTACATAGTTTAATTTAAGATTAACTGATATTGAAAATTATGTTAATTCTCGAGGAATTCAGGTTTCTAAAAAATATCAATCTCTATAAATTTTGAAACTTTTACTGCTGAAATGCAGAGTAATTTTAGCTTATATCTGAAAATATACAATCAGTAAAAACATTAAAATAAAATAACATGTAAATACTATAATGATATAAGAATATGATATAGAATCTCATACTATAGAGATTATGATACTTAAGAAATAAAATACTACTTTGGAAGTATCTATAAAAATTGATGACAAGAAGAACAAAGGCTTGGACATTTTTTAATCATCTCATAAAGAAACATCATGAAATTGAAAAACAAATTTTGAGCTCCAATATCATCCAAATGTTTTGAAAAAATCTAAAACAAGAGAATATAATTATGAAAATCCTATAAAATGTATAATAAGTAGGATTTAAATTTAAAGGAAGTCAGATATTATGAGTGTAAGAAACATGAACACATCAAATTAGATTGTCTATAGTATCAAGACAATAAGAAGTCTCAAAATAAGTACCTCAAGAAGGTTGGAAATATGAATAAATCCATGAAAATATGAACATTACATGGAGTACCTCTAAGTACTCTTGCAAATATTCTATCTCTAATTCAAAATCTGAAAAATCAAATCAGAATGATAACATGTGATTCATGTAAAAAACCTATGTGGTATACAAAAAATATTACACTTATTATGAATATGAACCTAACCACTAATCTTATGATATAATAAATGTGTATTTTTATGAATTATTATTAAATTATGAGTCTTTAAATAAAATGAACTATTCTCTAAAGAAATCATTGTATAATATTTTCAATGAAAAAGAAATTTTAAATAAACAAATTTCTAAACTTACCATTAAATATAATTAGTTTTTTCTAGTTATGTTTTCCATTATTGAAAGATAAAATAATTAGAGGTCAAATTTAAAGATATGAAGTATATTCGGAGTGCTTTACTAATGTGGGGTAATATCTAAACCAAATACTTTGAAAAAAGGTATACAATAAAGAACAATATAGATTAGGACGTAAGGGGGAACCTAAGTTTTATAAGAATTATTCTATACTCAGGTCCCAATAAAGAAATATATCTAATAATTCATACATTAATTACAGTACAAATGGTCATATTGTAAATAACTATATACAAAGAAACCCTTATGTGCCTGGAATAATGAAATATTTTATTTTTTAAAGTTATCTAATTCTAGATTTAATTCTAGAAAATGTAAATTGATTTGGATTCCCAAATCCATTTTACCAGAAATTTTGGTCCCAAGAGCTATTGGGTATTAAAAGATATTTTTCCTTAATACTTTTATGTATATAATATAGAAAATAAATTTTAATGAAAAAAGTGAATAATTTTCAAATTTCAACACACTATCTGAGATTGAGGAATGACATGTCCCATTTGGTAACAATTCCAAAGAGGTGATTGTCGGTATTTGATTTGTTGGAAATCCGCAATCAATCCTCATCATAAAATAGAGTTATATTGATTGGTTAAAATATAACCTTATATTTATTTCTCAACTTTTTTATAATGGTTGTTATGTTCATTTTTATAACTATTCATATTTTTTTAATGACTAATTCATTAAGTTTAAGTCATAGAGAACTAAAAATGTTGACGGCATAGATCTTAGTTATATGTTTCTTAAAAAAAAGTAAACTTTTTGAATACTAAAATAAATTAATTATAGATATTTAACATGATACATTGACATATTAATTCTTATTCCATGAGAAAATTATCAAAAATAAATTTCATTTATTATTTAATTGTTATTAAATTGGATATAATGAAACTATGTGATTCATGCCTAATAGGAATGATACACAAGACATGTATTAGTATAATAAAACATCTTGTCACTTATAGACCCTTAAAACTTATCTACATGGATCTATTTTGGTAGTCTGTAATAGCAAGACCAGGTGTCAAATATTTTTTTTAAGTCATTTTTGATGTTTTTTTAATATTTACAAGGGTCTATTTCTTTTGTCTTTAAAGTGAAGCTGGTTATTATTTTATAATTATTTGGAAAATTTTAAAAAAATACAAATATTACAAAATTATAACATTAAGGATTGACCTTGTGGGGGAATTTTATAATCACGAATTTAATTTTTTTTCTCTAAACATGGCTTGAAAAATACACTTCCAACCCCTAGAACACCTCAAGAGGCTATTGTTTTTGAAATTATGAATATGACCTTACTAGAAATTACTAGAATAATGTTATGTGATTATAGAATTCCCACTCACATCTTGAATGAAGCAGTAAGTAGGTAGGTTATGACATTACCAGAGTTTTAGTCAGGCTTATCTTAAAGGAAACACCATAAGATCTATGGGATATTAGAAAACCAAAAAAAACATTAATGTTTTTTATGTAAATCTTATATATTTAATAACAAATACTACCCCGATAAGTCCAATCCAAAGGCAAATGAAGTAATCTCACTAGGTTATTATGATATTCTTAAAGACAATAGTATTTTCAATAAGAATCAAATAGTTGTTGAATAATATATTCATGTTTGGTTTTATGAGAGTAATCCTTTTGATCGTAAAAATACTAATATTGATAATTTGATTGATTCTAAAAAAAATATAAGATGAACCACTTTTTGATAAAAAACATAATGATTTAAAATATGATAAAAAATTAACAAAAAGGAATTCATTCTAAAGAACCAAAATTTGTACAGCCTAAAAAAATAAAAAACCTAAAAGTCCATCCTCTAGAAACTATTATAGGAATAATAGATATAGGTGTTACAACAAGGAGAATTTTATGAGACTTTATTGATTTTTATAAATTTTCCCATCTTTAACTAAAAAACCATAGAGCAATCCATAGATGGTGAAAATTTGGTTGTCACTATACAAGAAGATTTAAGTCATTTAAAATGGAAAAATTCATGTAAATTAGTGGATAATCCCTATAAATATCCTATTATTGGAAATAAATGTGTAATCAATAAAAAATAGGATGATCAAGGTTTCATTTCTTGAAATAAGGCTAGACTATTTTTCAAAGGTTATAACTAATAGTATGAAATATATACATTTTACAAAAAATTTATATTATGTATCTCAAAATAATTTTAAATTATATCATATGGATGTTAAATATTATTTTTTAATTAATTTTTTCTATATTAATTCTATGTTCAAAAACCATTCGGATTTAAAGATCTACTTTTAAAATTATGTTTTCAAACATACTGAAGCTTTATAAGCTTTTAAACAAGCACCTATAGTGAGGTATGAAGAATTAAGTTACTTTATTTTATCAAGTGACTTCGATGTGGAATTTGAAGATGACTCTATTTTTAAGAAAACATCACCAAAATATACTTTTCATTGAAAATATGTCTTTATGAATTATTTATTTGTTCAAAAAAACCAAATATGTGTAATGAATTTTCAAAATTCAACAAAATACTATTTGAAATGAGAATTATTGGTGCCTTTAACTATATCCTTGTATTTAAAATTTTTATAAAATATTTTTTGAAACATTTTAAACTAAATAAAATACACACATTATTTAGTTATAATATTTATACTTGATAAAAGTATTAATTTTTCAGCACCTATGAGTTCCCACATTAAACATGTGTTGGATAAAGCTATAAAATAAATTGAAGATAAGATATATATATATATATATAAGAATAATTGGGATCTTACATAATAAAACTATAATTTTTCTAGAAATTATGTTTTTAGTGTGACTTTGTGATTTATTTCAATAAAATCCAATGGAATCTCATTTTATTTATTCTAAAAGAATTTTAAGATATTTGAATGAAACATTTTTCTTGTCTTTGTTGTCTCTAGAAACTTATGACTTCAATCGATATTCATATTGAAATGTTTATATTATTGGGTCTATTATAGATGAAAAAAATACTTTAGGAACATGTCATTTTCTAGGAAAATATATTGTATCTTTTTTCTAGTAAGAAATAACACTCTTTTTCATTATCAAATACCAAAGCTAAATATATTATATATAGATGTTTTTGTGCAAGTGTTATGTGGATTAAATAAATAATGTTAAATTTTTCATTCAATTTTAATCATGTACCAATTAATTTTGACTTCACAAATGCTATCAACCTTAAAAAAATATATAATAAACAATTCTTGATAAAATCATATTGATCATTTGCACAATCTATTAAGAGATCATGAAAATAAAGGTGAAACTCGTTAAAAATAATTATAGGAAATCAATTGTAAGCTATTTATACAAAGACGTGACATGCTAATTAATTTGAATTTATCAAATCTGGATTAGGATTTTTTTTATTTTTGATCAATTTCACACTAATTATATGATTCATTATTTTCTATGTACCAAATTTATTATTAGTTAATTTTTTCATTATTTGTATATAGAGTTGTCATTTTTATTTTCTATGTATTACAAAGAGACATGTTTTCAATTATTATTACGATTTTTTTTATCAATCTAAGAGAATTTTCTCTATCTCAATAGATATAACATGATTCAGTCCATTGAATGTGAACCTTGAACCCCTAAAAACATCATAAGTTCCTTCTTATTCTCAAACATGTTTTCCTTATAATCTCTGAAGAACATTTCCGTTCATTTATTAACAATAGGAAATACTAATCAATTAGACAACATTATTATGAGTGGTTCAAAGTGGGAACAGTTTTTATATAAAGTGATAAATATAATGGAAATCTATTTCAGTTGGCTAGACCATACATATATTCTTTTAAATAAGGAAATAAATATATAATGATGTAAGTTCATCTATGATGAAAATATTAGTGGTATATTTTATGATAATGAAGTCTGTAAGGTTTATCGGCCTGAGATTATTCATTTTATGGACAACAAAGACCTAGTGACCATGATCGTTAAAGAGAAGCAGTTATCAATGAATGTATCTAAAAAGTTTAGAATATTTAATTGTCCAGATGAAGTGGGTTATGAGTAAAATACCAATATTATTGAGATTTATTAGGATATCTCTCTAGAGACCATGTAATCTATTTTTTCAACAGCTAATTTAAAAAAAAATATATTAAATATCTTGATACATACTCTAAATTTTTTTTAAAGATTATTCATTTGCTGACTGCACAAACAAATGGTGGGTTTGATATGATTTGGTTTTAGAACATATCTTTACTATATCTATTTATAATAAAAATTTAAGTTATATTTCCATTCTATATTATGTTCTATATGTTATATTTTCAAAACAAATAATTAAATTTTTATCCATTTATATATATTTTAACCCTATTTTTTAGAAATACAAAGGTAAGCTTAGTGATGTAATGGCCTCTAGGTAACATGGTTTAAAAGAATTAGTTCCATTGGGATTAGAATATATAGATATTTATAGAGCTTCTCAATGAATAAACTATTACCAGTTATAGGTAATATATATATTGATTTAGTCTCTACTCATACTGAGGGGGAGAAATCTCAAGTGATTGTAATTTCTGTAATAAGTAAAGTGGTTGGTGCAAGTATGATTATAGAAGACCTGTTTAATTTGTTAACTATTAGGGATATAGAATGGTAGTGATATTGTTTATATCATATAATATTTAGCCTCAATTTGTTGTTGGAGCCAAGGAATCCTCATAGGTAGTGAAATTTAAATTGCATTAGGTTTCCATTCAACTGCATAAAATTGATGATGTTTTACCTCAATTTATTATATTTTCTACAAAAAGATGGAGTTTTTGTACTGAAATTCGAAGTATAGTTTGATTTAGTTTGGAGTGAACCACTTCTACCATCTATAGAGTCATGTGTTTTTTTAGGTTTCTCCACAAGTTGAGACTGTATGAACAATTAAATAATAATAAATTTAGATTATTGGAGTTGAATTTCTATATTATGATGAAGAATATAAAAATGTAGCCTAATATGTTTTTTTGTTCATGTATATGAGAAAGAAAAATATAACCTTAGTTTTTCCCTCTATAGTGGAAGAAAATCAAAAAATAGAGGTGAATTAGGAAGAGGAAGAGAATAGATAAGTCATCTTACCTTTCTATGATGATGGTGAATGTAGTATCACCATTGTTACCCAACTAATATCAATGTGTTTTGTGAAATAATTACATCAAAATATTATTCTCTAATAGATTAATTAAATTGTCTAAATATATAGTAGATGGAATCTTAAAAAGATTCCATGATTTATAGAGATAATTATGTTTCAAAAAGTGATTTAGATTCTTTGAAAAATAGTACGGTGAGTGAGTTCAAGTATATCAAGTGGGTACCCACTACACAACCTAATATTTCCTCAAATGAATATTTTTATATTTTAAAAGTTATAATCCAATATGTTTTGTATTCATCTTTGATAAATCTAAGTAAGAATATATTGACCACACTCCTATAGGAAATGATTTGTAATCTATTTCTCATGTCCTTGACTCCAACTCCATGAAAATTGCTTCTATATAGTGTGAGTTTTTTTCTCCTAGAATTTTACAATTTATCGAGAGATATTTAGCTTCTGAAATTTAGGTAATACTTATTATTCCATTATTCACTATCCATGGGTTGGATTAGTCTCGAAAATATTGTAGTAATCTGCTTTAGGATAATATTTCATTGATCAAAGAAACATCTATAAAGACTCATTAGGATACAAATTTCACTATCATAGTACTTAAAAATTTTTATTGTTCATTTTCAAATATCAATTATTATATGGAAGTTAATATTTCAATACTTCACTATTTATTTCTCAATTATAAGATATTTGAATCTTATTTGGAAGAAAAAGATTCATTTGTAGAGACGAGAGAGCGGTGTGTTATGCCCTGGAGAAAAGATGTTATTATGTACAGTATATCTCAAATAGACTTAGTTATTTCAACCCCTATAACTAGTGCTCCTTATTTTTTTATTATCATTTTGATGTATTGAAGAATTTAATTCTCAATTGTGAGATAAATGTTGATACCCAGAACATCTTCTCTAATTGTTCCTATAATGATTAGCATTGTTTTTGTACTTTTTTAGAATTTTTTAAGAGTTATATCATGGAATGAATTGATATTCATGTGTATGATGTATTAATATTATAAGTGTAATGTTATTTTGGTAATTATTTTCCTGATCAAAATCCTACAATATTTCATTGTTTAAAATAAATTATTTATACTGCTCAGATTTATGATATGCAGAATTAGAAGCATCCTCTTGAAACTTCAAAACCTAATCCTTCCTCATAAACCATGTTTTCATTCACTCATGATAACTATTTTAACTAATAAAAGTATAAAGAAAGATCTATAGGTATCCAATCTAGTACATTCTGAACAGTTCTTTGTGATTGAGCAGGACTTGGCGATCAATTTTGTTAAGATTCTATATTGGGAGATAAATTTTGTGAGTTTAAAAATACCCTTATGTGTACCATGTAGTTGTATTCTATCCACCCACAATCAATCATGAAACTTCCACCCAAGAATCTTATACCGATATCAAGACATAGGACCAATTTTCTTTATTTTTTTTGTGACTGATTTGTTATATTTTGTTAATTCTCCTTAACATTGTAATGGTTGACTAATCATATTTGGTATGTTTACTGATTCTTATTTGAATTATTTTTATTACTTTCACCATATTTCTAAATTTTAATTCCTTGAATGTAATTACTTAATTATCTTATGATGTGTTTGGTTGTGTTTCATTTATTGGAAATTCCATTCCAAATTCTCATCAAAGTTGGTACATACTACTATAAATTTTTTTATTTTATTTTTTTGCATGATCAATGTTATTTACTCATACCATTTATCATTTTTTTATGACACAATGTTTAATAGGAAATATGTTTTCCTTAAACCACTATAAATACGTTATGTTATATATTTTTATTAATTATTTTAATTCCATTTCTATTTTTGATAATACTAGATTAGAATCTTTTAAATATTAAAAGTGGGTGTTTTAAAGATATGAAAATTTTAATAATTCAATTCCCTCACCCCCATACACATTATGAAGTATAAAACATCTTCTTTGACCAAAAATTGGTATTAGAGACTATGCCTCTTGAATTATCAAATCTAAAATTTGGAATATATAAAGATCAAATTAAAATATATGTAATGACATAAAATTGAGAATAAATGTATATTGTTTGAGAATCCTACTTTAATGAAAAAAAAACCATGACTTCTGGAAGGAATGAATGATTATCTATTTAAAAATCATAAACTTAAAGTTTATTTCAATGTTATTATGTCCTTTTAAATCCCCAAGACTAACCTAAAACATGGGATGATGATATTAAATATAACTGTGTTCTAATCCCTAATGTCGTGAATGATATCATATGTGGACTCGGTCCAAATGAGTTTAATAGAGTTTCACAATATGTTATAGTGAATTTAATGTATATTACTATTTTTTTAGCCTATAAAAGAAATAATAATGTTCACAAACATTAATATAATACTTCTATACTCACGTTTAAAACCTTTGAGATGGTGTAAGGAGAAAGAATCAATCAGTTATATGTAATGTTAACTAATATTTTAAATAATTTTTCCTCTCTAGGAAATCATGTTACTAAATTAGATCAGTCTCTAAATATTTTGATAATTTTATCACCGAAATGGAGGGGAATTTTAGCTTATATCAGATAATCAACTATTTTAAAAAAAAATATTAATGTACGAATCTATAATATTATGATGTAAAAAAACTAAGATGGAAATAGAAGCTGGAGAGAATAAACAATTTAATAATGAAAATTATATTTGGATGTCTCCACATAAAATGATGATAAGAATAAATAATGATTATAAATTTCTAAAACTTTTCAAAATGAAACATAGAATAATATGATTCAAATGATGAGATCACTCAATTTTCCAAGAATTTTAAAATGTTCTACAAGAAAAAAATATGATTCTAAAAAATATTAAACACGTACATGAAGTAGGATATAAATGATAATGAATTCAAATGTTATGAGTGCAATAAAATTAGAAAAATATAACCATTCTACCCTCAGTTTCTTGATAATAAGAAGCATATGAATAATTACTTCAAGAAGGTCAGAAATATGATGAAATCCAAGAAATCATTGAAGGGTACATGGATTTCCTTAATAAACTCTAGTAATTTTTCTACTTTTAATTCCAAATCTAAATAAAATATAATCATAATTTAAATATGTGCTTCTAGGCACAAACTAATGAGGTACAGTCTACTTATTAATCTACTTCTGAATTTGAACCCTATAAATAACATTATAATAATCTTAATGAGTATTTTTTCTATATTAAGATTCCATCAGAAGTATATAAAGTAAAATAAAACAACCTCAAATCAATCATATGATGTTTTCATGAATAAAATTTAAAATTTAAAAATTAATTTTATAAAATAACAGTGAACATAATGACTATGTTTTTTTGATTTTCTATCTATGAATGGATAATATGGGATTTAGAGGTTGAAGTTCACGATATGAATAATTCTACTAGAGTTTTTTACGAGGATGTGGAATATCAAAACAAAATACTTCGGGAGAAAATAAATAATAAAAAAATTTGGAATGTGAATTAATGGAGAAAAATATAAGGAGTATAGGAATTATTTTTTACCGAACTCCCAACACATAAATATTTCTAAGATTACCTTCTTTTATTGTGTTATAAGAGTTCATTTTTGAAATGACAGCTTCTTAGAAAACACTCCGCTGTGTAGAATAATGAAATATTTTATTTATGCAATGTTATATATTTATAGTATTAGTTCTAGAATATGTAAACATAATTGAATTCCTGAATCATATATAGTTAACATCACTGGACCCAAGCAATTTTTGTACTAAAACATCTATTTATTTAATATTTTATAAAAAAATGATATATAGATTGCATTTAAAAATGGATTATGGGTGGTTGTTGTTCAAGACTTATAAGTAAAGATTTTTAGAATTTCAAATTTTTATCTGTGATTGATGGAGGGAATGTCACTTTAGGTGAATACTCTAAAGAGAAGATATTTGGTATCAAATATATTGAAAACCATTAACCAAACCTCATAAATAAATTACTTTATGGTGAAAGATTAAATCACAACCAGATAATTATTTATTAACATTATAGTGATGGATATTATGTAGATTTTTATGATAATTCCTATTTAGTTTTTTAAGATAAATCCATTAAATTTAAGGCACTAATAAATTGATTATCTATACTTTATATATTAATTTTTTATGTTGAAAAAAATTAATTGATTTAATACTCAAATAAATTAATCATGGATTTATCACAACAAACATGAACTTTGAAATTTTTAGTCCATCAGAAATGTATCTATAAGAAATTTGATTTTCTTTATAACTAATCATAAATTTAATAAAAACATACTGTGATGCATAAAAAATGAAAAATCATCAAAAGGAATATTTTAATTCAATGAAATAGGATTTAGCTTTTATACCCTTAAAACATGTTCATATGGGTATATTCAAACCTGCTAAAATAAATAAATGGGTGGTATAAATTTTTTTATTCCCTCATTGATTCTTTTTTACGATATCCTTGGGGATATTTGTTGAGAATAAAAAGTGAATCTTGGTTAATTTTTGATTTAAATGTTTTAAAACGTTTATAAAATAAATAAGGTCCTATAATTGTAACTTTCGGGAGTGTCTATAGGGGTGAATTTGATAATCTCGATATTTTATCATTTTTATAAAACATTGAATTAAAAATAAATTTTATTCCCCAAAAATAACTCAAAAAATTGTTTTGTCAAAAGGATGAATATGACATTGAAATGGATTTATAGTACAATTTTATGTGAGTATAGAACTCACCCTCACTTTTGGATAATGTTTTTAAAACAACATGTTATGTAATTAATAGACTTAAAATAAGTCCTACCTTGAAGAAAACACCCGATGAGATATTAGGATGATGTAAATCCAAAAGTTGAATGCTTTAATGTTTTTGGATATGAATTATATATATTGAAAAAAAAATACAACCATTATATCTGAAGGTTGGTAAAAGAATATTTCAACATTATTCTACTAATTATAAATCCTATAGTATTTTCAATAAGATATTAAACATAGTTGAATAATCTACTCATATTATGTTTGATGAAAGTGGTACTTTTGATCTTAAAAATACTCAGATTGGAATAGTGAGTGACTCTATGGACAACCTGGAACATGTACCTCTTTTTTATTAATAAAGGTTAATTATTAGAAATATTATCTAGAACAATTTTACCCATAATGGATTGATTCTAAATAACTAGAAAGTGTATTTACAAAATAAAATAGAAACTTTATGGTCTATCCTCTAGATAGATCTATAGGAAACATATATGTATGTGTTGGATGTAGGAGTAGTGTAGGATACATTTTTGAATTGTCTGGAATTATTTCCCATCATGAACCTAAAACCATAGGAAAATCCCTATATGATGATGATCGGGAAGTTCCTATACAAGAATAGTTAAAGCAGATCATAAGAAATACATTATGAGAGATATTTGATAGGCACTATGAATATCCTATTAATGAAACTAAATGGGTTTTTTTTGGAAAATACATGATGAGAATGTTTTGATTACTAAAAATAAGGCTTGACTAGTTATCAAAAGTTATAACCAAGTATAGTAAATAAATTATAAGGAAATTATTTCCATGGTTTCTAGTTTATAATCCATTAGAGTCTTGATATGATATCCATCACATATAAATTTTAAAATATATTATATTGTGGATAAATATTCTTTTCTAAATGCATTGTTAAGAGATAAAGTTTATATTTAAAAACCTATTGTGTTTTAAGGCCTTAATTTTTAAATTCCATTGCAATCTTACTAAAGCTTTGTATGGTTTTTAACAAGTTCGTAGAGCATAGTTTTAATTACTAAGTTATTCTATTTTATCAAATGGTTTTAATTTGGGATTGTAATACCATGCTATTTTTAATAAAACATTATCAAAGGATACTTTTCTTATGTAGATATATGTTAATGATGTTTTTTTTGTTCAAAATATCAAGGTATGTGTAATGACATTTTTAAAATCATGTAAAAATAATTATAAATGAGCATTATGGGTGAGTAAAACTATATCTTTGGTATTAAAATTTTTTAGAAACATTTTGGAAACATTTTAAACCAAATAAGATAGAAATTTTATTTACTTAAATGAATTGGACAAAAAATAAATAAGACATTTTCAAATAATTTGAGGACTAAAATTAAACATTACATGGATAAAGAAAGATAACTAATTTAAAAAGATATATAGAGGACTAATGGAGAGATTTATTTATCTTATATTGAGTAGACCATACATCATGTCATCAATATGTGTTTATGCTCAATTTCAATTAAACCCAAAGGAATGTTATTTTATTACTAAAAAATAATTTTAGATATTTGAAATCAATAATTCTCTAGTTTTTTTGTTTCAAAAAACCTTTTATATCAATTTAACTTCAAATTAAAATATTAATTTTGGTGGGTGAAAACTTGATAGAAAAATTAGACATAAAACTTTTCAGTTTATGGGAAAATAAGTAGTATATTAGTCTTGTATGAAATGAAAATTTTTATAATATATACTTCTAAAGACAAATATATTACATTTGGAAGTTATTGTACAATGGGGGTGTGAATGATGAAAAACCTGAGGCATTTTTTATTAAAGTTTTATCATGTTCCAATTAAATGTGACAACAAAAGTACTATAAAATTTTCAAAAAATCTAATAAACCATACTATAAGTAAACATATAAATATTTAGAATAATTTCTTAATATATTATGCACAAAATTTTTATATCTCTTTAAAATTCGTTTAAACATAAAATCAATTAGAACCTAATATTACAAATTCACTTCCCACTAATCAATTTAATTTTAAAAAATATGATTTTGGATAATTTAATTTCAATTATTTTAATTCTAATTATATTCTTTATGATTTTATTCATAAAAATATATTTTTAGTTAAAATATCTTCTTTTCATATTTAGATTTTATTACACATGTTGAAAATAGATAGGTTATCTATTATTGTCATGATTAAATTTTATGAATTTATATATAATCATTATTCTATGTCAAAACAAAGAACATAATTTATTCGTTTTGGCACAAACCTCAAGTCCTTTAAATAATGACTTTTCATTTCTCTTTCTCAAAAAAAAATTTCCACAGAATATTTTAATCTTATTTCTGTTTGTTTATTAACCATGGAAAATACTATGTGATTAGAAATCAATGATTAAAGTAGTTAAAAGGGAGAAAAGGCATTAATGAATGTTCTAAGTGGAAATGAAAATGATTTAACTTGTCTACACCGTAGTGATATGATTTTATAGAAGCAAAAACAAATATAAGGATGATATTTCAACTATGATGAAAATTCCACAATTTGATGTTATGAGAAGTGCACAATCTTTACAAGAAAAAGGCTTTTATTTCCATGAAAAAGAAGTCTTAGTGACCATGGTAGTTAATAAAAATAAGTTATAAATGTAAATGTTTGAAATGTATACCATATTTCACTATCTTCATAAAGGTAGTTATGATTATAATACCTTAATTATATAAATTAATGAATTTAACCCTTTAAGGATCATGAAATATATTTATATAACACCATTTATTGACAATAAATTTATTACTGATATTCATTCAAAACAAACCATCCCGGTACATTTTATTCATTTGGGGATAACATATAAATATTGTAAGTGTAAAAATAATTTTGTTTTCACATCACTTTCTTATAAATAGTTTTTATAGAGAACCACGTTAATATCCCACGCTATATTTTTCACTATATGTGTCATGTGTAGAAAAATAATTAAATATTTATCAATTTGTAAGGATTCTATCACTATTTTTTTATAGAAATCCTATGATAGGATTTATGAGGTAATGACTGCAATTCTACATTGTTTAAAAAACCTCTATGTGAATCTGTTTAAAGTAAATGGATAATAAGTGAGTTTATTAGGGAATAAATTAGTACCAATTGTATTTAATGAAGAGATTGAAATGGACCAGAGTCAAGTTGAGGGGGTTTAATTTCAACCAATTGTTTTTGTCATAAAAACTAAGTGGTTTCTAAGAGTATGGTTATGGAAGGACTGTTGAATGTTGTGACTTTGGAAAATAATAAAAATAGAGAATGAGTGGTCATCTCAGATGATATTTAACACCAATATTCTCCTGAAGCTGAGGAAGCTATATAATAATTGGAATTTGTAGCACATTAGGATGTCATTAAAACACCTGAAATTGATGTTTTTTTACCACAAGTTTTATCTTTTTTTGAAACTAGAAATAGTTTGGATATGACCATTATAAGGAAGGTAATATTTGTTTAGTATATTACCATATCTTTCATTTCTAGAGTGGTTACATTGTTTTAATTTTCTCCACTGATTGAAAATTCACAAAGAATCAAAATATAAGAAATTCAATTTAATGGAAATGACTTTCTATGATTTTGCTAAGAATATTCATATATATTATAATATTATTTTCCAATAGTTTCTATGATGAAAAATAATATAACTTCATCTAATCCCTCTTGAGTTGATGATATTCAAAAAAATATAAGAAAATTATGATGTTCTAGAGAACAGATATGTCACTTCAGAAGCATGTGGTCGAGGTGAGTTTAATAGAATTGAGGTTACTAATATTCGTGTTAATGTTTTTCTAAAATAATTATATCCCTATATAGTGACACAAATGGTAAAGTAAATTCTATAAATAATCAATTCATATAATCTAAATATTATGTCAAAATTCACAGAGAGAATTCAGATTCAGATGGATATTTAGGTGCATTGAAAATGATGATAGTGAACCAATTTAAGTATATCAAGAGGATACTAACTTCTCAACTAAATATTGTCTCTAAGATTTATTTTTATAGTTTAAAATCTTGATTCAATATGATTTTTATGCATATTAGATAGATCTAGGGAAGGACCTACGGATCATGTTTTTATAGGGAACATGTTGGAAGTTGATTATCATTACCTTGACTCCTTATACAGTATGAGTTTCTATCACTTGAAAATTATCAATCTAACTATATACATTGAGTTTTAAAATTTTGAGAATACCTTTCATTACTAGAATCACTATCCATGTTTTAGATTAGTATCAAAAATATTTTAGTAATATGCTCTACGATTTTATTATATTGATCAAGGAAGTATCTGTGATGGCTCATAAGGTAGTTAGTTTCGTTTTCCTGGGCCATGAAATGATGGTTGGGTCATGTTAAAACAAATTTTCCTATATGAAATATAATATTACAATCATTAAATACTTATTTCTCAACTCTCATATATTTAACTCTTCTTCATAGGAATAAAATTCTTTTATCAAGCCAAGAGTGTGTTGTGCTACCTCCAAGAGTAATTAAGTGATTTTTTGTGGTAATTATTAGATAGATAATGTTATTTCATATACTATAACTAATGAAACTAGTTTTTTAATTTATAGTATTGATTATTTGAAGAAGTTAATTCATTTTTTTCTAAGGATTGATGATATGTGGATTCATTTTCCTGGTTTATCCTAGAAATATTAGCATTGTTTCACTAAATTGATGGAATTCTATACAAGTGAACTTGTTAAACATATTTCTATTTGTTAGGATAATCTATTTACCTTCTAATTTGTATTTTATTTGGGAAATTATATTTCTGATAGACTTCCAAGAACATTCATGTGGTCGATAGAAATGTTTTACCCTGCTACAATTTTTGATAAGGAGAATTGAAAGATTTTTCTAGAAACATCAATGACTACTCTTTCCACCAAAAACAAGTTTCCTTTCACTCCAATCAAACAGTATTCTTTATCCAAAACATAGGAATGATATATTGTATTCTAATCTATTAAATTTAGAACCATACATTATGATCGATCTTACTATAGAGCCTAATTCAGTTTTGATGCTATGTTGGTATATATTTCTAGTGATGGTGAAGATTATTCTATTATTATCTCATTTTTAACTCCTTAACACCTACAATTGTTTCTTGAAACCACCACCCAATATTTACACTATTTATCACAATCCAGATGACTAACATGGATTAATATTTTTTTGGTATTCACTTATGATATTTCATCATTTATTCATAAATTTGAATGGCTGATTTTTTATTTCATAGATGTTTATTGATTATTCATTCTATTCATTTCATTACATTCATAATATGTTTAAATTTTTTATTTTTAAAGAATCTAAATTTTTTATTTCATTTTATGTCCAGCTAAGTTTCCTTTATCCGAAATTCTATGACAAATTCTCTATAAATTTAATATATAATAAGGTAATTATTTCCACTTGTTCATATTATATAATTAATATTTTTTTCTTTTTTTCTTTTTCCCTTTTTATATCATAAAAATGGGGAGAGAAGAGGCCAAAATTTTTATGGGGGAATAGATAAAAAAATATAATGAAATATGAAGAAATATTTTTTTACTTTTTCTGGTTCATATGATTTTGGTTTTTTTAATCATCCAAAAGGGAGAATCTTTAAATAGACATATATTATTCTAACATATCCCATTATTTTTTTGAAATTTTATGATTAAAAACATTTATATTTGATTTAATTATTAATTTACCTTATGTATTTCAATATTTTGTCTTAGAAAATTTTAATTTCTCATTAAAATAAATGAGTTTTTTGTTGAAAAAATTGTAAAAAAATTATCTTTGATATTTTTTATAATAAAGTCAATTTATCTTAAAGAGAAATTATTATTACTCTATGGATTCTAAAATTCAATGTCATTCAAAGGATATTATCTTAGGAAGTATAATTTTTATAAAAAGAAAAAGATTTATATTAATTAGTAACATAATATTTTCACTAAAAATTAGGTTATGATAATGTATTTATCTTATGAGATACCAAAGTAAAACAATAAACCTATATCTTAAAAAACCTCTTAAATAAATAAATAAATAAATAAATTATATTATGAAAAATAAATTAGTATGTAAGTTTCTATATTAAGGAAAATGTATATGGTTAAGTCATATGTCTTACATGAATGCATAATAATCATACAAACATCATGGAATCCATATAAGAAGTCTTTTATCTTACAAGAGATGAAAATTAATTGATGAAATTTGACGAAACCATATGATGAAGGAATTATCATATAATCAATTATCATAATCAGATATTCAATCCAAATTAATTATCTTATTAATTGAAGAATTCAAGATATAATCAGTTTTTTATCTTAAAAATGGGTTTTATCATTCAAATATAGAATAATCATTTGATAATAGTGATTTTATAGGTTTATCTTATAAATATTGTTTTATATTATGGAGTATCAGTATGATATTCTATAAATTAGAGTTTCAATTAGATATAATCTATAATTTCCATATATTTTTAAAAGTAAACTAATACATTCATGGTCATTAGACAATAAGTTTTCAATTAAATGGATCATGATTTGGAAAAAACTTATTTTTCCTAAGAATAGAAAATGTCAACAAATAGGTAATCAGTTGCACCTACCCTATCTTTTTCTTCTATATTTGGAAAATAATGACACATTATAATTTAATATCCATTCACTTTAAACAAAAAAAAATTATTCTCTTGACCCCTTGTATTAACAATTTTACTTTGTTCAAATTCAAAATAAGAAATATAGGATAAATTTTCATACAAAAATGAAATACACTAACATATATGGATATATATGTGGATATATAATACAAAATAGAAAAGGGATATGTAAACTTTTTATCATATTTTTTCTATACCATCATGATTATATATTTCGATTAATAAACATCCAAAGCTTCTCCTTGAAGATATTTATCTTATCTTGACACTTCTTCACCATTTGTCATTTGTTTCTTGAAACTATGTGTTTCACTGGTTTCCAAATTCATTATAATCCATGTATCTATCTACACATTTGTATTCAAGTATTCTAAGATCATCGAAATGTCTTGTAGAATTATATCTTAGTTGAAAGAAATTTTACCTTTTTGTAATAATAAATAGCTACTTTCACTCAGTTGCGAAGAACCCAAAAAATGGGATAGTGTGGTAAAAATTGCAATCATTATCCTCATTCAAATATGAATACAAGTGCTAGTGGTTATTAAAGCGACCAAAGGGAACCTCACTACAACTAATAAAATCATAAATTATTTCATATGGGATAATAATTATGGAATTTTCCACTGGGCTTCCCTAAAAAGATATGAGAAATCAATTGTTGAATGAAGTGTGAACTTTAGAAATGTAACAGAGATTATGAAAGGCTTGTAAACTCAACTCGCAATGGAAATTATTATGGGGAACTCTATTTGGTATTGTTTTATGAAAGAATGCTATGAGGATGATTAGATCAGGTGGAAGGAAGCTGAAATCTGGATCTTTAGTTTTTCCTTCTTCTTGGATGATGATTTTAAATTATTGGCCAAGAAAAAATGTTTGGATTTCAGGAGGAGGACATTAGGTTTTAGAAGAAATACTGGGTGGGTCAAACTCTCTATTTTAAAGGAGGAGGACATTAGGTTTTAGAAGAAATACTGGGTGGGTCAAACTCTCTATTTTAAATGATTCCTGACTCTGGACATTTTAGTAATACATGAATGAAAAAACCCTGGTCTAATTAATATTATTCTCAATGACCTGCAAAAGAACATGAATTAAAGCATCCAACTAGACAAGACCCCTTCTAGATGAAATTTCCTGATCATAACTTTTGGGATCATTAATATAAATAGTTTCTTTATCTTATACCATCATACATGAGAAAATTATTTTTGAGTCGGATGATTATATGTAATGAGATACCCACCAAGATTAACTCCCTTGTCTAGAGAATTTGAAATATTGAACTCTCAAAGGATAAAAACGCGTAAAGGAGTGAAATTCACATAGAATTATTCTACTGGTGCTATGAGTGTTTAAGCATGGAGACATCCAGGAACATTTTTCTCAAAGTTGTGTGGGCTTAGTTCATCTACAATCTTTTCAAAAAGTGAATCAATATTTTATTTCAAATAGTATCCACCACAAACTTCATCACTTTATTTTTTTTTGGGTGGATCAGAAGGGTAATTAATGAAAATTGTATAGATTGATTTTTTCAGCAGTGTGTTGGGTATTTTGGGAGGTCAAGAACAAAAAAAAAAGGAGAGATCTAATTTTTATCTTCTCAAATTCCAAATTTGTGTCTTCTCTATTTTTTTAGATCTTGGTGTTCTCTTTTCTATTGGGAGCGTCGTGGTGGAAAATTGGGGTCTGATTCTAGGTAGATCGATCAACTCTGGGTTTAATAGAAATGATAGTCAAGGAAGATGGATCAAATGGATCCCACCATTTGTGGGGTATAAAATCAATAATTATGGGTCATATGTTTAACTTGAGATACAAGGAGTTGGCCTGGTTTCTTATGGAAGGGGATCATTGCTTCTCAGTTTCAGTGCTTATTATGGGGAAGGCAACTCCATAGGGGTGGAAGAAATAAGTCTGCAAAGTGGCCTATCCCAATAAATATTTTTCCACATTTCCATTGGAGCGGTGGAATTGGACCCTAAAGTTCTAGTGGATACTCTCTGGTATAAGTGTACAAATCCTTGTTATCTCACCTATCTGGACATGGAGGCTTGTCAACCATCATGGTATGGAGGTTTGTACAAATATAGGGAGGAAACAATGGTAGTTCATATATTGTCCTCAAAATGGGATACCAATTCTTCAATCCTCCTTTACAATAGAATTAGTTCATTTCCCACTGATTGTAACATTTTTTTTAAAGGAGATTCATTAGGCCTCCACTATTACAATCCTTCCTTATCACCAAACTTCTCTATTAGCTATGTATGAATGTGATTTTTTTTCCCTTAAAAACTATATATAATTTACATTCTATATTTATCTTACTTATTTAATTTAAATCTATTATTTCCGATAATACAATATAATAAGTATTCAGTCACTAATATAGGGTGGTTTAAGGGAATAAAATTTCAAAAACTCAATTAACACCCCTATTGAGTCATTATGTGTGACAATAGATATCTTTAACATTATTTATATTATGATTTATTCCATAAATATACACTTATTACAAACCCATAAAATCTTGTGGCCTAGTTTCTCAGGGTAATTATGTATATACAATAAAAACATGAAATAGAAATAAAAAGACATAAACTAAAACTCAATAACATGCCACTAAATTTCCTTAATTTTCAAAAACTACATGGGATAACTGGGGAACGAAAATAAGAAATGGGTGGGATATAAATCTCAGTATGGTAATAATAAAATTATAACTTGATGAATGTAAAACATGAAATTTAATAGGAATACCAAGGTAACATAAGAAGGGTGAGAATCAGAAACATTAACATTGAATCATGATATAAGATGATATCATAGATGTAACATGGGAATCTGGAAATAACATAAAACATGAAATCATAATCCTAAGTTGAGGATAATCACCAAGACATCATAATACTTTATTTAGGATAATCACATTTTCTGCATACAATGAATCAAAAGAGAAAAAAATTACCAATTCATTGGAGAGATATATAATTTCAGGCCCACTCATAACATTCATATCTTTTCATCCATAATTGTGTCATATAGATCATACAAAATAATAATAACTCTCATCAATTTTAATACCATGATTAAGGAGTGTTGGTTACATAAATGTATGTCTCTAATAAATGGACCATATGTATATAGAGGTGAATAATATTGAGTGGAAATAGGTATGGGTATTCACTATGAAAATATTTTTCATAAAAATTTGTAGGATAAATTTTCTAGCATAACAGGTGTGTATAAAGGTGTATAATAGTGGAAAATGATACTGAAATGAGGTGTCTAATTATATAGAAATCATGGGGGCATTAAAGGGGATTTTAATAATACATTACATCATATAAAATTTTAAATTAAAAGGTGATTAGTGAAAATAAATAACATGAAATAAAAATAGGAGGAGAGAGGTGCTTACCTTGTAACGGAGATTCTAAAATATTAGGAATATCCTATTAGTAGGTTTATAACACCATGTGGGGGAATATAGAGAGGTAAGGGTAGAGTAACCTCAAAATAAAAGGGTGTTGAATACTGAATAATGAGAGTTTTAGTGGGTATTTAGAGCAAAAGATAGGATATTTATTTATATATTTCTAAACATATGTTTTGGACCCTATATGATAAATTAATCCAAAACACAAATGACCCCAAATATTTTCACATGGATATTTAAAATTGGAGTTTATTTTATTATTTTATAAATATAATAACCCAAATTCTTTAAATAATACCCTTAGTGATGTGGACGTTAGTTATGTTTATAAATAATTTATTTTAATACAGTAAAATATAATATAATTCTTGAGGGATTAAATAAGGGCTTATAAAATTATTCAAAAATATTAAAAAACAAATTATTTTAATGTGGAAACAAAATTTTGGTAGTGGATACTATTTATAATATTTATTACATCACCTTTGTAATTTTACAAGGTTATAATGCATACTGTGTAATAATACAAATTACAATTTTCCCACCAAAAATCAATTATCTCAAAAAATTATTATTAACTTACTGTTGGATAATTTTTCAAATCTTGTTTCAAAAAATAATATTTATTTTTTCAAAATAATACTATAATTTTATTAATTTACACTTTTAAATAAAAAATAATCATTAATCAAACAATAATGGGTTTATTTACAATAATTTTTTTCTGACCCATATAAAAATTATATTTTATTTCATAAAATATTATTAACATATATTTTTAAATAAATATTATTTAATAATAATATTTTATTAAAATATCATTTATTTAAAAAAAATTCTTCAATTCCTCAAAAAGAGTTTCTTGATTGAAATTATATATTTCCCAAAGATAATATTTGTGTTTCATCATATTGAAATCGATTTTTTATCAAAATTATTATTTAATAACTATAAAGAAATAAAAAATAAATATAATCATTATTTCATTAATAATAAAAACAAAAAAAATCAAACATTTCATTTTTAGATACATATCCCTTTAATACACGAGTGAATTCCCCAGGGGTGAGGTTAGAGATGGTGATATTTTATTTGTGTGGTTTGGAGGACAAGATTTGGGAAGGGATCTCAGTGATCTTGAACTTATCTAACAAATTGTCTCTCTCTTTATTTTGTTTTTAAATCTCATCTTGGGTTTGGTCAAGGTAAAATTTTAGAAATTTTATCTGCCTCAGATTCTTCAATAAATGGGATTTGTGGGGTATGATTCAAATAGTCGAAGTCATCTCTTCCTTTTTCAACATCAAATTTATTTATCATAACCATGTATATATACTAATAATACAATCACTATATAAAGAATATACTATCAAAATATATGATTATTAATAGTAATTTAAATCTCATAGGATTTAACTTATAACAGTCTAAAATAACATATGTAGTTCATGTGTTTTCTATAATTTCATTTCTTAATAATTAATTGCGTATTTTAATAGGTAATTTAATATATAATTTTTTAGTTTGTTATATAGTTCCCCCATTCATAAATTTATCCCATTAAATTTCATTCATACACTAAAACAGATGAGGGTGCTTCTATTTCATCATCTCTTCTGGTTCTTAATTTGATTTTTCAAACTTCTGGGTCCAACATAACACATTGAATAGATGAATTTTTTTTAATAAAACATTGACTCTATAATATGACATCTTCATCAGTGGATCCTCATTTGAAATTAAATTATCTAATGGTAAAACCTGTATATAAAATTAATGTGATGGATATGGTATGTACTTCTTCAAGAGGGATACATGGATCACATCATGTACTAGAGATATTTTAGGTGGGAGTGATAATCAATAGGTTTTCACTCTAATGTTATTATGGATATTGAAGGGGTTGATGTATCTTGGACTAATATTTCCTTCTTCTAAAACCTCATAACATTCTTCTAAGATGATATATAAAGGAACACTTTATATCAACTCTCAAACACTAGGACTCACTAATGATTGTCTATATAGAGTATTTTTCAACTTTATGTGGATTTCATATGATGATAAATGGATCAAATCTTCTCAATCATCTCTTGGATAAGGTTAGGTTCCTTTAGCTTCCACTCCCCAAAATCATCCTTGGATATTAGAGTCTAACACCTCTTCCCAAATAGATCATCATAAGATTCTTTTTGAAGGAAATAATAGAACTTTTATTTATATTATAACTCCACTAGGGGAAGGTGTTGATTCCAATATCCATGAAAATTGAATAATTAATCAACAAATCCTCTAGAGTTTTAACGCTTATTTCAGACATTCCATCCATCTGAGGGAGATTAGTCATGTTGAACATTAGGTCTGTATCCAGTGATTATTGAATGCCTCTCCAAATCCTTGAGGTAAATCTATGATCTCAATTAGATATAATAGATATTGTAACTCTGTGTAGTCTTTCCAATTCCCTTGTATATGACTTATTGAATTGTCCAAGAGAGAACTTTTCCTTGATAGTAATGAATTTCTCTGACTTGGTAAGGTGATCGACTACCACCGAGATAGATTTATTGACTTTAGGGGTCTTGGAAATTATAATGAAAATATCCATGGTTTTGTTTCACATTTTCATACTAGTATGGTAAATTTTCACATCATACCCTCAGACTTATTTCATTTAGCCTTAACTAATTTGCATATTAAGCATCATGATAACAATTCTTCTATCTCCCTCTCTATGTTATCCCACCAAAAAATCCACAAGTATCTATACATATTAGTATTTATTAGATAAATTGATAAGGATGATCTATTTCCGTTATCAAGAAATTCAACCTTCTATTCTAATTTTTATGGGACCTATATCCTGGTTCTAGAACATATAACTACATTTTTATCAAAGATTAACACTATATTTTCTTCGGCCTTTTCCTATAGCACCTCATCAACCTTTTAATCCTCCTTTATTCTATCAATAATTGATATTTTTAAATCTATTTGATCAAGGATGGATGAGGGTAATTTTATTATTCTCATGTCCATCCTCTGTATATCCAATAATATTTCATCCCTTTCCATTCTCATCATAGATTGGGTTGTATGATCTTTTCTACCCATATCATCCTCCACTATGTTCATCTTCCCATGATGGTATTGGATTGATCTTTCATAATTCTTGACTAGATCTAACCAACATTTTTGAGGAATATTGGGCTATTTTTGTGTGAATATATACTTGAGGAGTTTATGATATGTATATATGTCACACTTCTCCATATAGAGATAATGTCACCAAATATTCAGTTCAAAGATCACAATAGCTAATTCAAGATCAAGTGATTATTAGTTCTAATCAGGGATATGTTTTTGGAAGGAGACATATGATATCACTTTTTCATCATTCACGAGTACACAAGCAAATATTTTTTCAAATGCATCACTATATATCATAAATATTTTCCTACCGGTGGGTAATGTGAGAACAGATGTAGTGAATAGCCTCTTCTAAATCTCTTAAAATATTTATTCACATTCATAATTCCATAAAAACTTCACCCACTTCATAGTTATCTTGGTTAGTCGGGTTGAAAACCATGATAATTTTCCCACAAATAGAAAATGGTGCCCTATTAATCCAGGGATATTATTGATTTCTATCATAAATATTTGTGTTGTTTACCCTTAAATTGGATCTATTTTTTAATGATCTGTGGAATTCCCTTTATTAGTGATAACATGCCTTAGTTATGTTACTTTCTCCATAAAAACAATCCTTTAATGTACATCACATATAAATTTTCATTTCAAAATGTATTTAGTACAACATTAAAATACTCTTCATTTTCCTTCTTACATTTGGAGTAGATAATAATATTTCCTATAAGTACTACCACAAATTTGTTTACATAATCCCTATAGACTCTATTCATTAACTCCATGAAAATAAATAGAGAATTAGTGATTCAAAATGACATCACTATGAAATCTTTGTGTCCAGAGATTATATAAAAATTAGTCTTGGGGATATCCTCCATTTTTACATTTAATTGATAATATCCTGACTGAATATCTAGTATATAGAAGTACTAGGATCCACATAACTAATTTAAGAGGTCATCAGTTTTTGGAAGGGGAAACGTTTTATTTATTGTGAGTTTTTTTTTGTTTGTAATACTCAATCTGCAGGTTTATTGACACATTTGTCTTCTCTATAAAGAGGACTAGAGCACCCCATGGTGAATCACATTCCAATATAAAAACTTCATCTAGATTCACCTATAGTTTCTTCTTTAGATCCTCAAATTAAAAATCGATATCCTATATGGAGTCATGGATATAGTAAAATATCATGGTATAATTTCAATAGAAAACTCAACCTATTAGATAAGAGGGAGACCATTACATTCTTCAAGAAAAACATTATAAAATTCACATACAATGGGCATTTCATCAAGGTTGATATTTTTTTTAGTATTAGTAATTTGAGCTAGATACGCTTACATGCAAGGAAATAATATCCATGCTTGAGATGATGATGATACAAATTGAGATTCATTATCCTCCTTTCAATGATATAGAATTGGATGGAGATTTATAATATGGTGTGTGATTTTAACTGAAAACATTAAGAAGGATTATCACCTAAGGGAATCCAATCAAAAAGAAATGTTGATGTCCTAAAAAGGTTTGAATACAAATACAACATTGAACCCAGATCGAACTCGAAAAAGGATGTACGAGACTAATATATAGACAACAGTAGAAGTAGCATCCACTGTATAGGATCTTCCCCAGCCCACATGTATGGGGGTATTCTTAACACAAAATTCCCCCTAATTTTTAAAGAATTGTCCAGAGGTACAATAAAGAAGTAACTAGGGAAACCCCAGCCCACAAGGTTGGGGAAATTTTTACCTCAAGCTCTCCACTAATGAAAATAATTCTTTTATTGTCTAGGGAGGACAACAAGAATTATGGTCTCCCAGTTCGTCCCATCTCATAACCCATTTCTTCATAAGGAAATCATATGACAATATTATTCACAGGTTACCACCATGCCACTCTTTATCAAGAATCTTGAAGAAGAAATGAGAAAGGAAGGGCAACATCAAATAAAGGGTGCAAAAAACTCATATCAATTGACATCAAGTAAGATTCCCCTAGTGTATTATGAATAGATGAGTGTCATTTAAATTAATCCTTTAGAAAAAACTGAAAATGATGTAAGCATAAAGGATTGAGGAGAAGATGTTTCTATCTATAACATGGTCCACACTAAGATAAAAGACATGGTGTGTACCTAGAACTAGATAATCACCCTGAATTTGGGGGCACCCTCAACCAATTCCTTCCTTCCTCCTCAAAAAATCTCTACCAAAAAAATAATAAAGGAAATTTCACATAAAACCCATCATTTATTTTGATTAGGATTTTATTTCTACACACTATGAACGATTCTCTTGGTTGGTGGAAGAAATAATAGATTCAAGGAGACTCAGTGTCTTGTTCATAAAAGGTAGCATTCCTACCGAATACGCTCCATGGGAAGATCCTCAATGTACACTTTTAAAATGTGTAACCTCAAAATAAGGGTTCATCTTTGTGATGGATGTAGGGCTTGGAAAAACACCAAACTCTACGCCTAGACCATCAATTTACTTGGACCCAATTATGGATAGATTTCATGATTTCCCTCTACTGGGGGGAAAAATAGAACGAGTTGAGGAATACCTTCAAAAAATTATTCTCATCAGTTGTGGGAGAGAGATTTGTGATACAGAGGGTAATTTAAATTGAGAACATTGAGAAGACTTCTCACTGGGGCACAGGGTTCGCCATGTTGATGCAGTCAGTTAGCCAGCGAGGCGAAGGTCCAACTAGCATGGTGGGTAGAAATCAGACCTAAAATTGGTTTGGGCCATGTAGTTGGGTTATAGTATGGAGAAACTATCTAGTCCATCCATGGAGGGTCATCTATCTCAGAGTTGTCTGACTAGAATTGGCTAGACCTGTTTAAGTCGGGAAAATACAGCTTCTAAAGGCCATTTCATCTAATCTGAGTGTCTGATCGACACACAATCTGTAGGCCCACATCCATCTCTTCAAGATGGATATTTTTTACCAGTTTGGTAATTTTAATATTTTTTATGGCTTGGTTCCCCAAAAAAAATATTATTTTAATAATAATAAAATTGTTATTATTATTTAGGGATTCTTGAACCAAACATAGTGCCTATATGAGACATCCAATTAACATGCCATAAGAAGTGGTAATACCCTAGTCCTATGGTTCACTTTTCAAGAATAATTTCATTTTTTTAAACAAAATTCCATTTTTGGGCCCTATGATTCTTGGTTCATGCTTGTAGTGTTGAAACAAAGCTTTCCTACCGAGTATCTATTTAGGATGAGTGAGTAGTCGATCCCTTGTGTTTTTTTGAGAGGATTGTAATGGTTAAATCTATATAGTTTTGTAGAGACTTATTATTGATCTCATTAAATGTGGAAATTTTAATGTAATATCAGTCGAAGACATTTTTTTATGCATTTGAAAATAATCGAATGTAGTTTTCAAGTAGTGATTGAGCATCGTTTAGGCTCATTGTGGTAAAAAACAACCTTTTCAATAGTCATCTATTTTAGGAAAGTGATTAGCCTACCCTATGAGCTTTTCCACGTAGGACATGATGGTGACATTAGTTATAAATTTTGAGGTATGTTGTGAGGTGTTTTGATCTTGACACATCTTTAATCAGTGTTCGACGGTAGCAGTTATCAGGTGATGAAATCATGGGATTCTGATTGGCACCCTCTAGTCGGTATAAACATGGGTCCTCGATGACACTAGAGTGGAACCCTATATCAAAACTGGGCATAGTTCCTCAACCTTATCTAAATGGAATCCACTAGATAGGCTAGGCATGGTTACACGATGACACTACAGTGGGATCCTCCATTTGGGCTAGGAATGGGTCCTCAACCAACTCCGGGCAGCATCCCCCAGCCAGGCTTGGTATGGGTCCTAGATGACACTAGAGTGGAATCCTACAGGTGGGTTGGGCATGTGACCTCAACTTTTAGATTACCTATAGATTATATAGATTAGTTACGAGATGTACTTTAATGTAACTTTAGACTCATGAATACGATAGTCTCTTTCCCCACTGAGATGTGTCATTGTGATGCAACCTAAAACTATGCAAGTGAGATAGACCCTTTGAAATCATCAATTTTGATGAGATCAATCCATAGAAAAGATCATAAACCATTAAATTGTGATAATTAAGAATTCTTCCCACTTGAGGGAAGCTAATCAAAAATCAATGCTGATGTCCTCCAAAAATGCCTCACGTACAAACACAACATTGAACCCAGATCACACTCAAACAAGGATATACGAGATTAAGAGAGAGACAAAAGTAGAATTATCTACCATAGTAAAGGATTATCCCATGACCACATGGATGGGGGTTTTTTAAACACAAAATCCCCCCCATGTTCGACAGAATTTTCCAGAGGTAGAAAAAAAATAACAAGAGAACCCTCGGCCTACTGGGATGGGGAAATTTTTACCTCAACCTCTCCACCAATGAAAATAAGTATTTTCTTTTCTAGGGAGGAAAAAAAGAATTAAGGTCTACCAATTCATCCTTTCTCATAACCCATTTCCTAGGAAGGAAATAATATGGCCAGATTGTATAGAGATTAACTCCATGCCACTCTTCATCAAGAAGATCGAAGAAAAAACTAGAAAGGAAGGGTGATATCCAACAAAGGTTGAAGGAGAACATCCTATCATTTTATATCTAGTAAGATGAACATAACGCATTATGCATGGGTTAACATCTTGGACATCAATCCTTTTGAAAAAACTGAACGTGATGTAAACATGGGGGGATAAAGGGGAATATGTTTCTATCTATAACATGGTCCATGCTGAGATAAAAGAAGGTGTGTGTACCCAGAATTAGAGAACCACCATAAATTTGGGGGATCCCTAAACCAATCCCTTACTACATCCACAAAAAATATCTACCAAATAAAATAAAAATTCAAGGCCGAAAACAACCCACCTCCTTCTTTTGATGAGGTTGTGATCTCTACACTCGAATAATGATTTCCTCAGTAGGTGGAAGAAATAATAGATTCAAGTAGACTCATTGTCTTGTTTCTCCAAGGTATAATTCCTACCGAATATGCTCTATGGGGATATCCTCATTATACACTTCTAACATGTGTACCCTCACAACAAGAGTTAATCCTAGTGATGAATGTAGGGATAGGAAAAAAACCAAACTCTAATCCTAGACCATTGGTTTACCTGGACCCATTTATGGATAGATTTCAACATTTCCCTCCATTATGGAGATAATTAGAATAGATTCGAGAAGATCCTAAAAAAATATACTTGGAAAGATATTTACTACAAATAATTGAAAAAACAACACATTATGTCTTTCATATTGCTACAAATATCCAAGATCATGTTTAACTGAAAATTTATTAAGGTCTTATCGACACACGATAGTCATTGACAGCTTGATTGGAAGTTGTAAAGGATGGGCCTCCACCAATGTAGCCTGAACGAAATCCTTCCCTTGACTGGTTGAGTGACAGCCAGTCACTACCAAATTTTAGGAGTTCTATATATCTAAAATTATATGGATTAGGAGACTCAGATTTTCATCTAATGCACTTTTCATCCCATTGTAATCCCACGATGGTAAATCCCAAACAACAAAGAAGCAGTGAATATTAGATTCTTTATTCATACCCTACAAAGGAAATCATTTGTATTGTACACTAGTTTTCAAGCTCAGTCTATCGCATTATCAGAAGTCCCCTATTTGAAATTCCAATTTTAGTTTATCTCAGTGCTAAAAAAGATGTAAATCCTTGAACTCATGAATTTAAATCATAAAAATAGTAAGAGAGAATAATATTTAATTTCTAGGTAGAAATTACTGACCTACTCACTAAACCTACAACTTCCTAAGAATAACTTCTCTCTCTATTAAAGGATAACCTAAGTGAAAAACTACAAACACCGCCCATCATGGATAATTTTACATGTGAGTTTTGGGATTTAACATTAATTTCACAAAGAAGGGAAGAATCCGTATGATATACTAAGCTCAAGTCTTGAATGACTCTGTTAGTCCTAGGGAAAAGATCCCAAAACATTGTGGTGATACCTGTCACACTAAAGATAGCATGAATACTGTCAATGGGACCAAAACCTGCACCATATTGTGCTTCGCCCCAGGTTAAGAATAGAAACCCCTAACTCTTTTGGAAAAGAAGAGGAGACTTAAGAAAAATAAATTTTAGGAAAGAAGAAAAAAATTTACTCCTTTCTAGATGATCATGTTCATGGATATTTTATTTCCTCTATGTACAATGATTTACTCTAACTTCTAGAGGCCAAGAGGGTCTTCTAAGTAGGTCTTGATGACTAGACATATTATTTCTCATTACAAATGATGTTTGGACACACCATTTAATAAATTTTTTTCTTCAAATATACCATATAGAAAATGGTATACACTAGGAAAGTAAAGCTAGGAAACCCACCAACACAAGTGGATTATATTTATGCTACTACAACGAGGAAGGATCTGAGTGGAAAAAAGTTTTTAGATGAAGGGAAAAGAATTTAAATGGTTAGATGACTCGAATTAAAATATACCATAATCATGGTATTCTACAAGAAAATTTCAAACAACCAACTATGCCTCTAGCTAGTTCCACTACAACACTGCTAACGCCATCAACACCACAGACCTCCAAAATATATCCTTCCAAAAAATAAGTTTAGTGGAAAAGTCAGGAAAAAATTGTGGTAGGATGAACCTGACTCAAATAAAAATTCATTTTGACCCTCTCATACTTTATTCTCTCATATTTGAAACAATGTGCAAGGCCAGTCCAAACGGTATCTCCAGAAGTGGTCATCTAGACAAAATTCCCATCGAATGAGGAGTTCATCTTCAGTTCCATTAATTTCATTCACATAATGAATTCCTTATATGATGATGATTATGTATATGAACATTATTTCCCCACTTCGAATTATGGATCCATATGAAGAGGCTGCGGGATTCAAGGATATCGAGGAAGGGGTAGTTGTGGAAGGAACCGGAATCCAAGACACATCCCTATTCAGACTATCCATGTATTAGAAACTCATGGAAGATCCATCGAAAGAGTTTTATGGAAGGATAAAAATCCTCCTACATCATCTTAAATATACACAGGCCTTATCAATGTAGAATATCAATCAGAGGGGGTATAGGTCTCAGATCACCCTCAGTAGGTAGGAAAACCTGCCTAGACCAATCCACCAAAGACAGGAGTACCTCCAAATCCTGTCCCAAGGGAATATCCATCTACATAAAATACTCCATCCCCAAAACCACCTATGAAAGATAAATCCAACCTTGAAAGGATTAAGCCTTTAGAATAGAAGAGTGACATCCTGAAGTAATTATTATTGGTACCAGCTAGCTTATCTATTCAAGATTCCATGATCTTATCAAAATACCTCAAGGAAGAACTCAAAGAGACTTTGTTAATTCCCTGAGATTTTAAAGTTGAGGTTTCCATCCCTAAGTTATATTGAATAGAGACTAATCTTGAAGAATTTCACATGGTTACCACTTTAATATATCAAGATGAAGTTTCTATTATATAGAGATGCATCAGACCCTTGTATGTGTCTTGAAACATAAATGGTTCTGATTTCCAAAAGGATTTATTAAAACATTTTCTAGATTTAATCTCGTTTTCGTATAGGCACTTTGTGGGATAGTATAAAATGAAGGAAACCTAGTTTCATCCACCCTAACACTACAGGTCTAAGAAAATATCAAAAAAAGGCCACTATGCCAAATCGAGCTCAATGGTCAATTTGGAGACCTCCTATCTGGCTCATAATTTATGGTTGTTCAGTTAGATATGACCATCCATTTCATGATAAGAAGACCCTAATTTAACCAACAGGAATAAATCCAAACATCAAACTACAAATGCATCAATACTGCATCAATGGAAAAATATGGATGTTTCACACTGATAAGACATTGTCTGAATCCTACGAGTTAAACTATATTCAGTTAATATTCTATTAGGGGGAATGTAAACAAAAACTAATTGATGGTAATTCTTGGTTCACCACTCTAAATGGAATGGTAATGATCCTACCCAACCCCTTTAAATATCTTGGTGAAGAATACATGTTACCCATCAATTAGTTCGACTATATGAATCCAAATTCATATAGATATTTAGTAGTCATCATGATTTCAATTGTGACTATTTAGTCTAGATGTGTTGATTAGAAACATGATATTTTGAGTGCTAATATATCATCTCCTATCCTAAATCTCATAAGAATACAGGACTACTTCCCCCCTATGGAATAAGAAAAATAATATGAAGAGTGTAAATAATAAGAGGATGAAGACCTTAGAGACACCCCTCTAGCATTTTTGGATGAAATATCAACCACCATCGATGAACTTAGAGAAATAAATTTGGGTATAGGGGAAAAACCACAAACCACCTATATTAGTGAATTCGGGTCTTCTGAATAAAAAGAGTTATAAACCTCTTTCATGAAGCATCATCAGGATATGTTTTAATGGAACTACACAAAAATGTCAGGCCTTAATCCAAGGATAGAAACTCACCATTTGGGCTTTCAAGATGACCTTTGAGGCTGTAAAAAGCATCCAAAAAGATGCAACTAACACATACTACCAAAATTTAGGCTAAATTTGACAAGCTCATCATAAAAAACATCATTCAAGATGTCCAATATCTAAAATGGTTGGCCAATATAGTCCCTGATAAAAAGGAGAATAAGAAAATTAGAGACTGTATTGATTTAAAATATCTCAACTGACACTCTGAAGGATGATTTCCCAATATTTATCACATTACTTCTTATTGATTCAAAATCTAGATATACAGACTTATCCTTCATGGATGGTTATTCAAGATACTATCAAAACTGAATGGCCTAAGATAAGAAAGAATACAATTCGTTTAAGGCCCCAAGGGTGTATTTTTTTATCAGGTAATGCCCTTTGGCTAAAAAATAACGGCGCAACATACCAACAATCCATGCAATACATCTTGAAAACCATTATGGGAAAATTAATCAAATGATACATTAATGATCTGGTGATTAAATATCTCCAATTCGTTGACCACCAAGAAGATCTTGAAACCATATTTAACAAATTTTGAGGGCTGAGCCTAAAAATGAACCCCCTAAAATGTGATTCTAGTGTTACTTAAGATCGATTCCTCATCTTTTTTATATGCCATTTTTGCATTGAAGTCGACACTAAGAAGACAAAGGTCATACTTAACATGTAGACTCTATGAAACCTCAAAGATTTGAAGGATTTCAAGCACACTTGGACTACATGTAGTGATTTATAGACAACCTTGTAGGAAAATTCTCACCCTTCCCTAGGTGGGTGGAAATGGAGGTTATATATCAGTTAATTGATGATTCTGATGAAGAATTTTATAGTTTCAATAAATACCTCCACATCTCCCCAATGTTGACTCCCCTATTGAAGGAAATAATTTTATTTAGTAAGTGACAGCCTTTGAGTGATCATTGGGTTCCTTCCTCGCACAAAACAATGATGTAGGTAGTTAAAATAGCCTTTATTATCTCATCTGAGCAATGATCGATACTCAAACACATTATTCATATATTAATAAAAGCTTATTGTTGGTAATATTTGTAGTCTATAAACTGAGGCATTACCTGTAGAATCAGAAAGTTTCTCTGGTCTCATGTAGCAACTCACAGAAGTACATTTTTTTCCATACAATGTTGATTAGGCATCTATGACCATGGGTGGTAATCCTACATCAATTTTACATTCAGTTTGTGCCTGAATGGAAATCAAATTCCACATAATATCTTATTCTCGAGTATATAATCCCTCATAAGAAATGGCATCATTGGATACAAAACTACTCGATGAAGAGGTAGTCTTTATTCAAAAGGGCCCCCAGAAATTGGATATGTACTTTGAAGGAGCATCTTTACATCCGATAGGGAAATGGATGGGATATCCCAAGCTCAAAAATGTAGGAAAAATATTCTTTCTTAGTTATCTAGAAAAATATGTCCTACCTTAATCACTACTTCTATCAGAAGTGTGCACGAACAATGAATCAAAATATCAAGCTCTCATTCTAGGCCTATAGTTAGAACTTCCTGTACAACTGAATCACTTGAAGATAAAAGGATATTTATAAATTTTCATCAAGAAAGTTAATAGTTATTATTCCATCAAAAAGGAAGATATAATCCACCTATTAAACCATGTTTAGGGACTAATGGAAGAATTCCTATTGGAACCAACATTGATTCACATCCCACGATTGAAACATTCCCAAGCTGAAGCATTATAAAATATATCCATAACTCTTGCCAATCAATAGTAGGATGAAATAGTCATTAGCATTGTGCATCACCAGATAGTCTCACCTTTTGTTCAATCCAAAATAGAATAGATTGAGGAGATTAGTCCCATACATGAACTACATGATCCCACCATAAGCTAGATGAAACCTTTGGTGGACTGCCTTAAAAATTAAAAACTCCCATTAGACATAGCTGGGAAGGACAAAATCAAAATATGATCAATGAAAATTGTCCTCTATAATGTAAAAAACCATCCATATGTCCATTATAAGAAAGGACTTGATGGTTTTTTTCTCATGTGCATTGATGGAGAAGAGACCGATGATTTCAAGAAGAGAGTTCACACTGGATTCCATGGAGCCAACCAGACATGAAATCAGATTTCCCACCAAATTTGAATTTTTGGGTACTATTGGTCCATCTTAACACTGAACTACACTAAACACTCCAAAAATATCCATTTCTATCAGGTTCACGCAAAATACATTCACTAACCCCCATAGTTTCTTCACAAAATCAATTGCTCCTATCCATTCACAATATATGGAATAAACTTCATGGGAACATATCCTCTTGCTAAATCCAATCAGTTCAGGTATATTCACACCGAAAATAAATTATTATCTGAGTGGGTAGAAGCCATACCACTCAAAGAACTTATGGAAAGGAACATTTATATTTATGTAAAATCCAACATCATCACCAGATTTAGTTTCACTCCTAATATAATTACTAAAAATGACACCAATTTTTGTTCTACTGATATAGAGAAGATATATCAAAATTATGACATCAATTCAAGCCGTTCATCCCACTATCATGTACTGATTAACAAACAGGTAGAGGTTTTCAACAAGACACTATCAATTGTACTCTATAATATATTTGATAATGATAAAAAGTATTAGCTATAAAATATTCTACATAAAATTTAGTCTTACTAGACCATGGCCCACATTGCCACACAGGTAACCCCATACACCTTAGTATATGGGATAGAGGTGGTCCAACCCATCGAAGATCAATTTCCCTCGCTCCATGTATCCTTCTATGATCATTTATCCATAGATGTGAAATCATAGAATTGACTGGATGAATTTGAATTACTTGATGAGAATATATTTCACACCCTATATCATTTAGAAGTCCTCAAAAAACAGATTGCATGAGCCTTAAACAAAAAATGTTTACCTCTAGTCTTTCTTCGAGGTAGAGATGGTAGTGATCCTTACGACTCTGATGATACTAACAAAGAAGCCTCCAAATCTATTGCCAAAGTGGGAGGTAACCAATTATTTAAAAAATATACTCCAATATAGCCTATTCTTTTATATTGGAAGATGATAATCTTAGCATGGCTCCCACCAATGTGAGGTTTCCCAAGATATACATCATATAATTAAAAGAACATATCCCTATTACATGATGATATAATGTGTGTCTAGTCTTTATCACGTGACCTTAAAAATTGTGACACATCGTCGATGATTCAAGATGATAAACTACATGAAACCATGTTCCTCAATATACAATTCTAAAATGCATATCATTCTCATCCTGACTACACGATGTTAAAATTTACGAACATGTCCTTACTACATGATGTTAAATTGCACGGGAATTTCAATCTCACTAACTTTTCACTACATAAAGGCTAGACTTGTGAGAAAGAGGCATAAAATGCTTCTCCATATGTACGGTAAAAACCTACTTGGGTAACCAGTTCGAGAACTATGTGTGGCATGATTCCCTCTCTCATAGGATATGTAGTGATGCCCGGATTTGTACTCATGGTCCCCACTACAATTCTTATATCTTTCCATTTTAGGTAAGAAAATGTACTTACAAAATTTCGTTAAACTCCATAGAAAGAATTCATTTTTTCCTGATTTTAAACTGTAAGGATTCTCAAGAACTACATGTGGTAGGATTCTCATTCCTAAGGTATATATAGTGATGCCTAGAACATACACACTAGGTCCATATACAAAATATGAAAAAATAATGAAACCCTCTAAGTATGGGTTATAATTTCATAGATAGTTCATGTTCAAAACTATGTAGATCTTTATTCATGTCCACACATGATACATAGTGATGGTCGGGTTTCTTTATCTTGTGTCAATACCTATCATAAACTCTTTACAAATAATTTTTACCTTCTACATTTTGACTATGGACACAATGGAAAATTTCTTGAGAATTTTTTATGAGAATGTCCCCCTGTCCCTCCTTTCAAATCGATACTCGTATTTTTTCAAAAAAATATCCTTTAAGGCATGTGAACCACATCATGGTTTTGGATATGAAATTTTAAATTATAGTATTACCATCGGGAAAACCTAGGATGCCTCACATTACCATGCATGTGGGGATTTAATGATAAAGTCCTTATCATATTATGATAAACTCTAGACTTACCTCATTTAATAAAAATGGGATGCCTCACAATAGTCATGGGATGCCTCATGTGGAAAATATGAGATATTCCAATGCCCTCACCCAAGTTGAAAATTCCTCTGACAGAAATATTCCACCATGTCGCATTGAAGAACTATGTTTGTATTAATTCTCTTTTGATGAGATTCATAGTTAATCTCGGATCTTTCATCATGCTCCATACACCCAAAATGTAAAAAAAATACCTCTCCATGCATGTGTGTCAGACCTATGAAGGGAGAATTTGTTTTAGTAAAACATGTGGCTTGAATCTCGTTCTAATGGGGTATTTAGTAAAGCTCGGACCTTATATCCTAGGACCCACAACAAAATACTAAAAATGAACCCTCCTCTTTATGCTAACAAAATCGACTTAGGGGGAGTCCAAAGTGGGTCCTTCCATTTACTAGATTGTCTCGAGAAAAATGTGCTCTCTTTCACATGAGTCAGATCTATCATTGTAAGCATGTTAAATAACTATGAATATATTTATTCCTATACACAAAAGATACATAGTGATTATTGGGTCTCCAATCTCAGGTCCAACCATAACAATCAATGATTTCTAAGAAAATTGACTACATTCCTATGTACAGGCTAGAACTATGTAGGGATTGATGTTCTGAACTACTTGTTTCCTAATTTCTATCAACATAGGATATGTAGTGACACAAGAATCAGACATCCTAGTCTAGCTACCACAAATTAAAAATACCTTGATCCTTAATTTTTATCATCGTTTTATAGTGGAATGTACCTTTTTCTCCCCTTGTTTCTCACGCCTAGCATAGCTCATGTTGACTTACGAGTTTCGGTAAGGGATTCCAGGTGTTTTCAAGGAATAAAAACTCACATCAGGGTTACTTTGGTCCTATTTGGAAGACTATAAATGGAAAAAAATGATTCTTTCAAATTGAAAATTAAATTACATGGTTCTTCAAGAACTATGTGTTTCTTTATTCTCTTTTTAATTTCATGCATAGGGACACCTAGATCTTACATCCTGTTCAAGCCGCTTAAAATTCAAAATGATCTAATCCTTTATTCTTATCACATTTGGGTGGTGTAATAACCCTTTTTCCACCCCTTGTTTCTCACACAGATCTTAGCTTATGTTGCATTATGAGTTTCGATAACGTATTCCCCACACGGTAAAGCTGTATCTACTAACATCATAGTTACTTCGGTCCTATTTACAATACCTAAAAAATGCATACAAAGTTTCCTTACCGCATGATATTAAAATTCATTATTGTTAATGAAATATTTGTGTCTTGAATCTCAGTTCAATACTATATATAGTGATTCCTAGACACCAGATTCTAGTCCCAACCACAGGGTAAAAAAATTCATTGTGTTTCCTTATCTTCTGTATAAAAACAAATATTTATGTCAAAGATCATAAATTCATATTCCTCATTAGAGGATCCATATGGGAAATAGAAAAATCCTCTCTTACATATGATTTAGATATATGTAGGGAACTTCACACTCCATAGCCAATGGGGGATTGAATGCTTCCTACATACTCAAACACATTCCTTTCATATTTCATACCCTATGCACTATGCAATTTCGAGAATTCTCAATCTTTCTCTGGCCATTAGAGAGGGGTTTCAGTGTCTTGAGTACACCTTTATTTGGTTATGCACAATATACCCCGGTTGGATCAGTATAAGTTTCCTACACAAAATTCCTATCAATTAAAGGGAAATTCATCCCCATTAGAGCCTTCTCCTATCCCTCTAATACCAAATGGAATTTATTCAACATATCATTTTTTCCAATCTGAAAAATCATTGAATCATAATTTAGAGTTTATTTTCACCTCACGTATGAGGCATGTTGGAAAATACTAGGACAAAAATCCTTCTGTTACTCATAGTTTCTATGATACATGACCCTAGTTGTACGACCTAAAACAACAAGACCACATATTTTCCTCACAACATGATATTAAACTGCATGGATGATGTCCTTATCACATTATACTAAACTTTACAATATCCAAAACTATGTTTGTATTGATTCCTACCATCACAGGATACATATTAGTGCCTGAATCACCAATAATGGGTGCATCCACAGAAAAATTAAAAAAATTCCCTCCCAGTGCATAGTTTATTCCTACTCCAAAATCCTATTAAGAACTATGTATAGCCTGATTCACATTTTAAAGTGATAGTTAGTAGTTCCTAGACATTATATCTTAGGCCCATTCATTCAAAAAAACATCTTTTCTATGTATGGTTTAGACCTGTGTGAGGAAAATGTTTCCACCCATTCATGAAAATTTTTGACGTGAAATGATCCTTTCATATTCATGTACATTCATTTAAAAACCCAAATATAGGTCTAGATATGTTTTAATCTCCATAATACTCTCTAAACATTGTAAATGGAGAGTTAGTGTCCTCAGGGAACAATTGTTTGACTGGAAAAAATATTCCCCATTTGACTTTGCATAAATCACCCCCACAAAAATACCATTCAACCAAAAGAAAATTCGTCCTCAGGTAATGCATTTACTATCTCCATACACCCCAATGATGTTTTTCATTCCACATTAATCCTCTTGTTTGGAAACCCTCATATTATAGCTTACAACCCTTCCCCCTCATGCCTGAAGATGATAGAATATTCTTGGATTGATTATCGTGGAAAGGGAAAAACATTCATCCATTAGTCAAATCAAGGTGACCATAAACTATTTCCCCCAAACATCCTTTCCCTAAGTTGTTAAACAAAATAGTCTATATCCTAGACACATGAAATTAAACTCCACCATGATCTAACCATATATTACCCAATGTTAATTCATATAGGAATGGTCTCTCATTCCTGGAGAGTGCTAATACAGATGCCCCCAGCATTTTCAAACATCATTACCTTGACAAGACACCCTTGTTGGTCTTAAGAAATATATATTTCAACAAACTAAATTGCCATAAAAAATTATGGTTCAGTGTCCCAAGGTCACATTTTTTCGGTTATTCACAATATTCCCTAGTGAAATCTATATAAGATTCCCACACAAATGGCTTGTCAAGAAAAGGAAAATTCATCCCTTGGAGATTCATCTTCAATATCTATATCCCTTGACAAAATCATGAGGTAAAATACTTTTGAGGGAACCCCTCATGTAAATTTCCCATATCTTTTTTCAGATTCAAAAATCATGAAATCTGATAATAAAATTTCCCCATTCATATGTAAAAAAGTATTGGGATGTTAACTGATAGTACCCTTTATTAGGGTCTTCACCACATAATTCATAGTCAAATTTGTTTTACCTAAAACACAAGTGGAATTAATATGGTATGAAAGCTATTAAATTTCCCACAAAAATATACATGGTACTCTTTAGGTTAAAAACCTACAAAGGACATCCTATGTAAAATTTGAGTCCCAACTTGTTAGAAATACTTCTTTGATGGTTTAGGAAAAAATTGAGCCTTATGAAAAGGCACAAAACTTGTTAGGTAAAAAACCTGCAAAGGGAATCTCAATAAAAAGTCATGTTATTCCCACTAAGTTTTCACTATAGTGGAATTAGAAAAAAAATTAGGGTGAGAACATAAAAGTCACAAAGTTTGTAGGGAATTCCAAGTAATCCTAGAAATATTAGAAACTATGCTAACTGATTCCATTGTCTAAGGAAAAAATTTGATCATTACATGGTCTTAAAACTGGTTATAAACATGACTAATTTCTACATTGGAACAACATTTTATTCTTCTTGATTGAAACCCATTCTGATGGGTGGAATTTTCTATCTAATAAAAACATTTTATGTAATAAGAAGATTATTACATCAATTTGGTAAAGGTAAAAATTAACAAGGAAAAAAGAGTTTGTAGAAGAAATATTTAAAGGGGGTGAAACCATGAAGAAATAATCATATCTGTGTTTTAAAAATCTTTATGTGGACCACTACTCTATATGGCATTCTGTTCGTTCCTAAATCACCCCACTAAAAATATTGATGTGATGAGATGGTTTCACTAACACCCATAATTTACCAAAATCATTTTTGGGGTTATATGGTGATTTTCTCCACTACAAATGACCCTCCCCTGTGAACAAAATTGTTTATGGGATAGAATGGTGATTTCTTCCCCCAAAAATGAATGTCCCCAACTGAAAAAAAAAAATTCATAGGTCTAGGAATCCTTCTTGGGCTACCAAAAGAAAATCCCCATTTCCTGCCAGGGATGATTGTCCATTTCGGTATATGATTCCTCCATTATTCTATTAAAGACCCCTGAGGGGAATCGAGGAAGAAGAAGAAAAGTGGTAGTGACACCCGTAAGTGCTGAGACACAGAGGAGAATTTGGAGAATGTTTAGGGGTCCATCAATTTCCAACTGGTAAACCCACTACATTGAATTAAATAAGAAATAAATTCATCTGGTCATCTACAAACAGAAAGTCCCATAGTGTACACTATTCTGCATGGCATTAATGGATGGTCCCTTTATAGTCTAATACCCTGTATAGATAAAAGCTATGCAGGAAAACCCCTACCATGTATAGAAAAATACTACATGTGGGGAACTATACCCCATGTTAGAAAATGATAAAAAGGCCAAACCTGGCCTTGCATACCAAAATACTATGCATGTAGGACCCAGGTCCGAATAGCACAATGTTACGCAAATGACACCCTCACCCACATAACAACATACTATGTGTAGATAACCCTGTATCACATAGGAATCTCCTATGAGAAATGGGGAATCCTATGGTATTTGGCTCCCCTTCTCCCATCACTTCTCTCTATCATACCATCGATCCCCACTCTGGCCTCTCTAGGAACCATTCTAATGGAATTTGTCCAAGGGCTCATCCCAATCCACCAGATATGTGTGATTAGATCATCAAACACGTCAGCATGTCCTCTCAAGTCTACATACCCCTGGTTAGAAGATTCATGTTAGCAGCCTTCATTAAAAGGTGAACCCTCATAATTTCTTCAAGTCATAATTTTCATATTAACAAGGTTCTCAAACCTAGAGGTTCCCCGGAAAACATTGTTTTTCAAATGAGCCTCCCCGTTCTATGGATTTATAGGAACCACTAGTCATACCCTTAGATGAGGAATGATACTAGACACTCCTCTATTTTTTAAGAAAAAGTAGGGAATACTTCATGGATAAATCCTATGGTCTTTCTTATGGGAGGCTTCAATCTTGATCATATTCGCCTCCCCAATATACCAAAACAAGCAACGATATGGGAACTTTAATTCATGTTCTCTCCCCTTTTGGTCCAAGTCCTCATCCACCAGCTAATAAAGTGGATCATGTGATCTTCAAATCTACCACTTCATCTTGTTACGAACAACGATCATCACTCACATGATCTTAGAGGTTAGTGTTATTCAAGAAATATTCATGGTCACAATCCTCCAATTAGCATATTTCTATGTGTAATACCCAATCAAAACTTCCAAAGCTCCATATTTTGAGGCTTGGCTCATGGTTCTAGAAGAACTGAAATCTTCATAGGAGTAGGCCATACCCAATAATATTAAATGGGCATACTCTCAATTAATAAAATTCATGTTCATCTAATATTTTATAAGCCCAAATCATATTCAACCAATGGGGATCCTTATAATTTTAACCCAAACCATTTTTAACTACATGGGATTTGATTCCCAATTAATTAGGATACGTAAGAAGCCTCCCTAAGGTCCAAACCCAACACCCAAATTCAAAATAATGTTCTCTTAGACACATTCCAGGTAGGTTCATATCCAACCTGGATGTCCACATTCCTTCCAGGTCCCTTTCATCATATTCATTATTGGTTAACATCATAAGTAATATCATATTCCACTTAGTATACGACATCTCTTTCGGGTCCCTTGGGCCTCCTAAACATAAGTCCCACACCATACTTAGCTAGGAACCTTTCACGAAGATGTACTTGGTGCATGACATTAAACTGCATGGTTCGGTCCTTATCACAAAACTATAAAAGGTGATGTGCCCAGTTAAGTGGAACCAAGACATGTGGGTTATGATTCCCTTCAAGATGATACGTAGGATTAAAATTTTAGGTATTCGATCCCAAAATCAAAACAAATTTCATCACATGGATGTTAGTAAACTCTAGAGTGTCCCATTGTGTGGATTTAAATCAATATCATCCTAGTAAACAACTAACAAATCTATAATCCATCCATAAAATGGTACAATTAATGGACAACTTAGAATACATACATATATCTATATCAAAATAGAACCTCAAATAAATATAGATGATTATGAACACATGCATGTTAATAGTTAAACATAAATTTTGGGTGATACATGTCATAATTTGGAAAGAAAAAAGGATTTGTGAATATATATTAAATATATAATAGATTCATATAATATAAAATAGTTCCCCCTGAAAGGGTGCGATGAGACTATCTTTTTATCCTCTCAACAAATGTTAATTCCTAATAATCGTTTTCTAATTTCCCTAATGAATGACGTCCTTTGGAATGAATTTTATTGTTTCTTCATGGATATGAGAGTCATTGGGTGTTTCCAGTTCCGTGAACAAAAACAATTGCAGACCAATCAGAAATTGTATATCCAATGTGGATGATTGTAAAAAATCATACCCCTTCAATTAATCATCCAACTGATGACTTTCATCAGAAAAAAATTATAATGGTATAAATTAGATATGTTATGTAAAAATTTTATTGCTATCCTAAATAAATTTAGATTGTGATTATCATGTTATAGTTTAAAGTCATTTCAATATATTCATACTCCATATTGTACACTGCTTATTTTAATTTACATTTAAAACTTCTCATCATGAAAATTTATGACTAATCCATTTACTATAATGATTATATTGTTATCTTGACCTATTTATCCAATAAATGATACAAACATATACATACAACCATTATTATATAAGTTGAAGGATCTTTTGAAAATTATTGTGTAGGCATATGGTGCATTTACAAAGGAGATCTTTAAGTTTCATGGGACATTATTATAGATGATAAATGATTACCCTAATTACTAAATGATTCTTAGTTCATGTAAAAAGATTAAAATATGATACCCTATTTATATTTAAAGTACAAATTCTAGGGGAATAAAATTTTAGTGAACATTCAGCTTCTTGGGGAATTGGTGATTTCTATTAATGGATCTTCAAAACAAGAAAAATCAGAGACACTTTAATAATTTCATAGAGAAATACGAATCACCTCAATGAATATTGGCGCTAGTATCCTTCAATAACTTCATATATTAAATTATTTTATTAGAATGAGTCAATCAAATTCTAGATATTGAAGGAATGTTTTGTCGAATTATAAAAAAATAAAGAAATAAAAGTATATTCCATGAGTTTCATTATTAGTTATTGAATTTGTTTTTTTTCCTCTTGGATGTAATACATATATATAAAAACATGTGTAAAATATTACTTGATAATATGTTAAATGGAAAAGGGAAAAAATATTAATTTTTTTCTTAAGTAACGATTTAATGGATTAGTGTATAACACAATATTCCATCCCGAGTAAACTATTCAGAACCAGTTGAAAGACCCTTTTATATGTATTTTATTAAAAAATAAATAGAGAAAAATTACTTTTCTTCTTGAAAATGTTAATTTTTTTATTATTCAAGTAATATTTTTAAATAAGTAAATACATGTGATTTGAAACTAAAATATCTAAAAACCAATGATTATCATTTCCCATTTCATGAGTTGATTACAATTACCATTCAATATTTACTATCATCTTATGTGAATGACTTTATGATTCAATTATTTCACATTTATTAAGTCCTTTTTTAAGAAATGGATAAAGAAAAGTGATGTTAAGAAACTCCAGTGGTTATTCTTTTTCATTTATAAAAAAATTCCACCATTGTCTTTCACATGTATGTTACATTTTATAGTGCATCTTCCCAGAAAAGTCCTTTTTTCTGGTCATGTTTTGAGGTGACAGTAGTATCTAAAATAAATAATTTTATCTACATTCAATTTTTATTAAACATACATTGATAATTTCACTGTGAGATCTAATTAACCAAGGAAAAATGTGATGAGTAATATGATCCCATCAAACCTATATTTTTATCACTTCTATAGAAAGGGGGATTTCTAGATCATTTCCATTATATACATTTTGTAGTTTAGAGTAGGAAATTGAAAATCATATGATATAATTCAGCTATGATGTGATTTTTTATTATATCATATAAATTAATAAATATTTATTTTTTATTATTTAATTTTTTCATAACTTCTAACATTAAAAAAATTTTATATTTTCATAAAATATATGTAAATTTTTAAAATATCATATTTTTATTTACCTATTAAGAGGTAGGTAAAATTACATAGAAAGTAATTTTATACTTTGTTAAATTCAAAGGTAATGCACTTCTTTTTGTAGAAGACTTAATCATATGTACTTGTTTAATATTTCATGTTGATATATTTCATATTAAAATTTTACTAATTTAGAATCCATCTAATGATATAAGGGTGTTGTGTTTTTTTAATAATATTCCATGCCATTATAAAGAAATAGTCTCCAATGTTTTTAAACTTATTAAAAATAGTTGTGTGGAAAACATAGAAAAAATACAATGATGTATTGATAAGTGAAATAATGGGTTGTGATGAAAGTGTATCTATTATTCAACCCTAAATAGAAAATATATCATATTATAGGGTTTCAAAAAGAATAATATTAATATATTATAGTGCACATGGTCTGGTAGAAATGATGAAATATAGGTGGTCTGATTCAATGACATCATAAGGCATGCATATTGATAGTTATAAATTTTCAGTGAGTGATATGATACATAAGACTTATACCAATGAGCCTTAAATTCTACCATCATAAGACAGAAAAAATTTTTATGTAACTGACCCTTTAAAAATTAGTATTGTTTTTATATTGCTTTTATAGACATATTTATATGAATATGTAGATTAGAGTCGTGTTTTGGATGAAATTTTCAGTATTCACTCAAATTTTTCATTCATTGACCTAAATAATTCAATTTTTAGAAATTATTATTAATTATAATTCTATTAGATAATATATATCATTAAAACATTTAGATGTATTTAATTTATATTTTTGTTAAATTTCATGTATTTATTTTAAATTTTATATATGATGATTAATTTCATTAAGTATATTATATAAATATTTTTATTTAATCGAAAAGAATTTAATATTGAAATAAAAAAGTCATATTAGATGGGTTAATATAGTATTAGTTAAATATAGAAGTGTTATTCAATTATTTTTTTATTTTGATAAATCATTGCATTAAAATTATTTTTTATCTTTTCACTTCCTTCTTATATAATATAATTAATTTATATAAATTATTAGTATTTATAATTATCTCACATTAATATTTTAAATTTTTCATGTAACTATGTCTATGTATTTATATGTTTGAAAAACAAATTGAAAACAGAAAAAAAAACCTTAGAGATTTAGTGATGACCCTATTGATCACTGATTATCCAATAATCGCTTCTATGACTATGAAGAGGGAGAAATGTATGATTACAACTAGGTATGTTGATAATAATTTAATCAATTATTATAATAAATGTAAAATTTTTTATCATCTATATTATATTAGGGTACTTAATCAAGGACATATATTAATTTCACTAAGGATCTAGAGGGAATAGTTGGGGGTACACTGGGATATAAGATGATGTGTTAGAATCATTCCATGACTATCAATAATATTAATTCTATAGTTTATCCTCCCACTATATTGATTCAGTCACTATGAAATCATCTACTTGTGATTCCATCACCTTATTTTTATTACATGATAATGACTGGTCTTTTTGCATATCCATCTCCACCATGAACACACAGTATGACAGTGCTTATGCCCATATCCCTCCTTATCACTCATGCACACCATATATTATATATTGAACTACTCCTCTATACATCTCACCACTATATTTATATCCATAATATTTTTAATTAAAATTTCATCTAGTTTTTTATCCCTCTATCATTTTAGTATCTACAATGGCATGGACCTTCTAGACCCATTGTTATATATATTTTGGGTGTTAAGGTGTTGAGAGAAGGTTTGATGAATGGTGTTGGTGTTATAGACGAAATTTTAGCTGGGAGTATTGGGTCACATTGTGGCCTTATATGTTGTGTTTTAAATGATGAATTGGAAGGGAGATGGGTTATACAGTCTAGTGACTCACATCATGAAAGGTTAAGTCACGATGTAGTGGTTTTGGGTCATAAAATGAGGTGGTTGTCACAGATTATGGGTTTAGTTACTAGGAATTATGTGTTACACTAATTAGTGGACTGGAATTTTGTTTGTTTCAAAGTTATTATTGTCCCAACATAAAGGTTTTGAAGTATTAATTTTAGGAAATGTGAAAACTATACTTTTTAGAAGGAACCATGACATATGGAAATTTAACTATTGGGCATGAATATTTCATAACATAGGTGTCTTTGAATACGTTTTCAAAGACTTATGGATAAATTTTTTAATTATTCCTTTAGTTTATATTGTGGTGTCTCTATCTCTATCACAACATGATACCTATAGGTCATGTTTTAGGGTTTTTATTTTGAATTTCATCATTCCATGGTATTTTTTTCAGAATGTGTCCATTCCTTAATGATAATAAATTAAGTGGTTGAGATTTTTTTTGATGGAGATGATATATAAAATCATGGTTTGATATTTGTGGGTTAGTTTTATTCAGTCTCACCAAGGAATGAACATTACCGGTAACATCTTGATAACATAGAATTCTAGTTTTTGTAATAAAAATATAATACTATATAAATGATTTTAGTTTCCATTATTTCAACCTGAACCCAAGATGATTATAGGTGAATCATGGGATTTAATTAGTCCCTTTTAAAGAGTTTTAATTATTGTATTTATAAGACCAAGAACCATCCATCTATGGTGATTTTATCTTTCTTTCTTATTGGTTCCATCAATATTTTTTTCCTGGGAAGCGTGTGGAATTGGTTCGTCCTATGTTTTATTTGACTTTTAGAGTGAATTGATGAAGGATTCTATGATCATGGTTTTAAAGTACTTCCTTGATATTATAGCCTTGTTATCATATCGCCTTCTCATAATCTTTTCCCAATAGTCTTGAAGCTTTTATTATTGTGGGGATTTTATAATTATCCTTTATTTTTTGTAAATTATGGAACTAAAATTATTTTTTTTATGTGGTTGGTTAGTAAGAATTAACCTAATTAAGATAATGAATTATACTAAATTAAATATATGGGATTGGAAAAGATAATGTATTGTATATTATATCATGTTATTTTAAGTGTTTTATGGTTATTTGGTGTTGCTAGTGAATGTGTTACTTCCTACATTAATACAAGTTGGTTATTGTAATTGAATTTTGAAAATCAGCCCTCATAAAATGATAATTATTTAAAAAATTAATAAAAATGTTTTTTGAACATATAAATATATTGTAATTATTTATGATTTGGATATATATTATTGTTTTGAAAACAATAATTAAAAATAGATTTTTTCTTAAAAAATTGCTAATATTTTTTCATGGTTAGTTGTGTGGCCTGTGTTGTGATGTGTGCTCTATTACAGGGAGTTTTGTGTATTTTTTTGGTGTTATCTTTTGTTTATCAGTGGGAATTGGGGATGGTTTTTCATGGTGTACATTTTAATATGTGTTTTTATATATGGAAGAGGTTCTTAAACTGGTTGTGTCATTTGTGAGTGGTGTAATTGCTAATTTTATGCAAAAAAAAAAATAGTTCTAGTGGATGTGGAGGTTGATTCCTATGTAATCATGTGAATTATGTGATGGATATTTCTTTATTGTTGGGAAATGTTGTATTTTCATGGTGTTATTAAATATGTGTTAGGTAATAATGAATATGGTAAATTGGTATGAGCTAGAAATAAATTACCTTGGGGCTGTTAATGAAATTTTTATGACTGAAATCAGTGGGTAATTAATGAAATAAAACTGGTTGATAGCTAAAAATGATTGGAATCAAACATGGAAATGAATTGAATAATGAATTTAATATGCATGATAAAATTTTAAGCCTATAAATGGAAATTGATTATTTAAATATTAAAATTACAAATTTTGTTATAGTTGTTTTGTGTGTAAAACTGGGGCTAGTTTTGTTGTAGAGATGGTTGTGGTTTCCAGAAAATGGAAATGATAATGTGATAGTTTTGATGGGTGTGATAGTGTTGTTTTAGAATGAAGCCATAGTTTATTATTATGTGTGACTATGTATATATAATATATTTTCTTTTTGATTTAATATTCATCCTATCCAAGTTAGATAACATTACAAACACACATATGTTTTGGATTCTTCATTTTTTCCCTGAGGATAACTACTGTTGAGGGAAGAAATGGCTAACTACTCCCTATTTTCCACTCTCTCTTTTAGGATTAGTATGGGCTCTAGTGTATAAATGTACATATTAAAATATAGGATATAACAGATTAAATTTATAATATGTGACATATTTTTTAACTTGGTTCTGTGGTTTTGATGACGATTTATAGTGCAGATCGATCATGGTAGGATGAGGGATTGAGGTTGATGTCTTCTTTGTTGACAATACCCTACTGTGATGAATATATAATAAGGATATGATGAATAGAAGAGGTTTTTTATATAGCGGTTATTTGGTGAAGGACATGTGATGATGATTATGGCATTGTTGTGATATGTGGTATCCAGTTCTTATATAGGAAATCATGTGTGAGGGAATGACTACATAAGGGGTGGAATAACATGTTGTTTATAATTAGGGCATGATGTGATTTTTTTTATGAATTTTCTAACATCATTTTTTTGTATTAAAATATGATTCTAATATCAAACTATTACTTTTTTTATAAAATTACTAAATACCATGTAAATCTATGTGGAATATTTATGTCTTTGAATATCATTTGAAAATTAGTGTTTTTGGTTATTATTTTTCTTAATTTTTCATGATGTGGTTTTTCATATATTTTAAATTTAAACCATTATTAGTTATTTTTCATTGAAAATAAAATTTTCATTATATTATTAATATTTTTTAAAAAAATTATGAATTTATTATTTCTTTTCTATGTTTTAAATTTAATCATTTTTTATGTAATTCATTTTATTTTCAATTGCGGAGTTCATTGATAATTATTATTAATATAATTTTAATTTCGATTTTTAATTTCTGATTTTCACTTAGTTTAATTTTTATTTTATTTTTATATGTTTAAGCTAGATAGAACATGTGATAAAATGAATTTACATTTTCTTAATCAGCCATTAGAAGAGTGTTCATGGTCACTAAATAGACCGCGAGTGAAAATCTGGTAAAGTCCCCAAGATACCGTGAAGAAACGATTATGTGATAGATCAAGCTACCATATGTATGAAATTTAATTAAACATAAGTAGGAAATTTAAAAGGCCTTGAACAAGACACAATAAGTTATAATAGAAAAGGTACAAGTGGTAGGATGACCTAAATTTTAATTACCATAAGAACAAAAAAAACTAATCTATTATGTTAATTCCTTCCATGTGAACACGAGTGAAATTTCAATTTATCATAAGTAGTGTCAAACCTAGAATTATCTAAAGATAAAATATCAACCAGCAAAGATTAAGGAAGAATAATTGACAGTTACCACCTCCAACCTACCATAATGAGGAAACCTGAGCTATTCTATCTTCAACAGACTATGAATGATGATCATGCTTTATGGTGAAATGATTTAGCCTTAATTATATTATAGGTAAATAACTTTTATTTCACCAATGTAGATAGATCAAACCTTGATGTGTATTTAGCATCTCATGAATATAAATTTTGAGAATGAGTAAAGAATAACTATATATTTTATTGGAAAAAAATCCCTCAAGGCATCATTGAAGCATTTTTTAGGTGATTGTGTTTGTTATCAAAGTGGGCCTCCATGTTTTGTTTTTTGACAATGAAGACCATGGTGTATGAGTTTGTTGACAAAGGGGGGTTAAATTGCGATTTTTCGAGTTTAAGGGATTCTTTCAACAAGGGATGCTTTGATCTGCTCTGCTGGTCGTTCGACCACCATATGCAGCAGGATCCTTCTACCACAACAATTTGGATTCATCTCCCGGGACTTCCGCTACTTTTCCAAAATCCAGCGTTACTTCCTTCGATAGGTAACTCCATAGGATGTTTCCTTTGTGCTGATCGGTGGACTTCATCCCTGAAACATTTGATTGTGGCTCGAATATGTATTGAAATGGATCTCTCTCAGCCTCCTCCCGAAGTTGTGTGGATCATGATTGAGGGGGATTATAGGTATCTCCAATCGATTTTCTACAAATCTTGGACTAAGTTCTGATGTTGCTTCAATTGACAGGGGCATAGCCTTCTTGAATGTAGGATGAAGGCCACAGGTTCTGTTGAGGCCGACCCCTCCGGTCGGTCTGCTGGGCCTGATTCCCAGGTAAACGCTTCAGGGGATTCTCATAAGGAGGGTCACCCGGATGTACAGGATAAGGGGGATCATATCCCTTTAGGGGAGGACCTCTCCACGAAGGTTCCTTTGGGAAAAGTCTAAGGGGATTCTTTCCGGTGCAGCCAAGCAAGGTAGTCCAGAGGTTTTGGGGCCACTTATTTCAGAGGTGTTTGATCGGATGCGTTGTGACCTTGGTGCAAGAAGCTCGGGGGGTTGACATTCAAGGGTGTGGGGCAGTGCTTGAGAAGAGGTCCCCTCCTCTGGCTACGGATCAGGTCAGTCAAAGGGCAGAGAAGACTGTTAAGGAAACCACCAGGGAAGCTACACAGGCCTTCGAGGAGGTTTCTCATAAAATACCTAATGATGCCATACTGAAGGTTGATAGCATGGGTCATGGTTCTAAGGAGGCCTCTCAATTCCTGTATTTGGAAGACAGTCCCAACGTTTTCCAATATATGGTTCGTGGTCTTGAGAAGATAGGAGTCTCGTCCATGTCTAAGCAGGCTTCATAGACCCCCTCTTATGCGGAGAAACTCCTAGCAGGGGGGCCAATTGGGACCTCCCAGAACTGGTATGCAGTGCTTGGTGAAGATAAGTGGCTCAATTGTGAGGAGGTTGCCGGGGTGGATCACGGTCAGGACCTTGTAGTTGATACAGAAAAATCCCAATAGGAAATGGTCGAGCCCTCAGACATTGACGAGCCCAAGGTTCTTGTTATAGAGGATGACTATTTTAGATCCTCTATGTGCAATGTCAAGAACCGAGTCGTGGATTCTGATGGCTTTATTTCGAAAAACCGGAGGGCGTGCAGAACGAAGGACTACTCCAACCTCCCAAGCCCTCCTATTACCAGATCTGTTGGAAAGGGAAAGTTGTCCCCGAAGGCCCCTACAAAGGCTGGCAGTCCAACCCTAAACATGTCCAAAGACATTTCCCAATAGTAGGTGACTTCTATCTCCAAGTACAAGGTTCAGGTAAGTTGTAATGTTGCTTGTCCTGTGTCTTCTTCAGGCGGTGTGAAGCTGAGGGGCCAGGGGCAGCAACATGAAGAGGTTTCTAAAGCTAACCCACAGTGCCAAATGTCCTCTTTGTTGGAACATAGGGATCTACTTGTTCACTTAGACAAAGAATTGTTGGGGGAAACATTGGATATCAATTTTTTGAAGAGGAATAGACCGATCCAGGTTTCTACTACTAAGTAGAAAGAGGAGTGGGTGGAAAAGAAGGAAATAATTCTTCTTAGAGGCTGCAACTTGGTGAAGATTAGAAAATAGGAGCTCAAGAAATCCTGGGACAGCATGGATCTTCTCTTCGAGGTCACCTTAAAGGACTTCCCTGGAATGAAGGTACACGATACTCCCTGGGTTTTTTATGGGGAAAATGCTTCCAAACATCTCACTCTTTTATTTAAAATATCTATCATATCGTTTGTCTCTAAAACTAGCTAGTTGTGAGGGTTCCCACTTCGCCTTAAAAGAGCTTTCTCTTTAATAAAAAATTAACATTGGATGGATGGAGAAGAGCGGTGCGTGAAATAATTTCGAGATGCGCGAAATAAAGGGATGATGTTTTTCTCACAAGAGGTGTTTCTAGTTCTGAAGCTCAAAGATTGGTAAAGGAATTATGGGCGCGAAATATTGGATCCGTACGCAAAAAAATCGTGTTGCACGGAAGATAGGTTTTTCGTGATCGAATAGAATTACGTGCTCAGGGAGGTTTTTTTGTTTGGGGTCAATTTTTCCTGTAAATATGAGGTGACCCCCCTCATTTGACCAGAGCTCAAGACCTAGAGGGTATTCGAGCTCTGGCATGTGAACTTGGAGTGCACAAGGGAATTGCGCGAAAAGCACAAGTTTGCGCGTAAAAACTATTGCGCGTAAAATAATTAGTTGTGCATAAAATGGGTGTTGCGCGAAAAGGGGATTTCGCACAAAATAAAATAATTACGCGCAAGGTAGTGTAGAGGTTGCGCGTAAAATTTGGTGGTGGCGCGTAAAAGAGGAGTTGCACGAAAATTGTATTTCGCCCAAGGTAAGGGAATTACGTGCAAGGTTCCATAAGGGCTGCGCATAAAAATTGGGGTTGCTCGGTACATCCGGTGAAAAGTAAGATTCATCTGTGGGTGAAAGTTGAACGTCAACAGAGAATCTATCAACAGTTAAAGATGCAGATTTCATTAGTGAAAATGAAGAGACCTACATGTCTATAAACTATGAGAGGATCTTCTGAAGAAGTAGTGAGCTCACTTCGGTTGAGAGAGCAGTGAGTTTTCATATTGTGAGTGGTTGTAAACCAAGAGGGACAGTGATTCCGCTTTGAACATGTAAATAGCAGTGCGCTTATAGCGGATTCGGTACATCGGTACATTTCTGGTTTTTTCTCCTTGGATGTAGTCTAATGAGGGTGAACCAATTAAAAATCGGTGTATCTCGTTCATGATTTAATTTCTGTTTATACTTTTCTATGGGAAAGAGATATAAAATAGTTTTTCTTAACAGTGAAACAAGTTTAATAGGGGCAGTAATTTTAATCTTCCATACCTTGATTCAACCCCCCCCCCCCTCTTAGGGTATCTAACCTAGTGGACATATCAATTGGTATCATAGGAAAAGGTTGATATTAGTTTCTCTCTCAGATAGAGGTCATCAATCATAAAGGAATTCCAATATTCGATGGGAATAATATTTATCTTTGGAAGAATCAGATGCAACACTACTTCTAGTATTTGGGAATGGATGTGTTTATAGCAGTAATGCACTATATCATAGCTAATATTAATAGTGGTGCATTATCAGAAGCTGAGCAAAGAGAATTGGATGTTGATGCAAAGGGAATCAATGATTTAGAAGGAGGGCTATCCAATGCTATTTATACCAAGGAGATGTAATGAAAAACATCACATGATATGTTGGAAAAGTTGTTCAACATATATGAAGGTGATACAAAGATCAAAGAAGCAAAGCTGCAAGTGTTGTGGAACATGTATGAAGATCTGAGAAGGAACCCGAATGAATCTGATGATGCATTCTTGACAGGGTAAATATTGTATTGGATGACATGAGAGGTCTTGGAGAAGTTATTTAAGATATAAAAATTGTGAAGCGCATCCTGAGGAAACATTCACCTCAGTCTAATCCAATAGTTTCAGTTTTGGAAGATAAAGACCCGAAAGAGATGACAATGGATAACCTACACAGTACACTGGTTGTATATGAAATGATAAATAATGATAAAAATGCTGTGGAAAATAGAAAATCTAAATAAGTGGCATTCATGGTCATGAAGAAGATCACCATTTAAGATTCTCAAGAAGAAGAAGAGATAGATGGGGTGATTCATTCTTTTCATCAAATCTGTAAAGGGGAAAAGGATGGTTTAAAGGGAAACTTCCACTAGCATTCTTTCGATGTGGAAAAGTTGGTCATCTTATGGAAAGGTGCCCAAAATTTTTTCAAGATTACGATAATGATGCCGATGAAGTCGAAATTCCCAAGAAGAAGTCTTCAAGATTTGTGAAAGGTAAGAAACAATTCAAGAGAAATTTCTTCAAGAAGAAGAATCTTATTTCACAAGAATTTGAATGTTCAGAGGAGTGTGAGGATGAAGTGGATAAGGAGATTTAAAACTGAAATGATCGTGGAGAAAATTCTATGGTGGTAGTTGTCGATATTGCTCAAGAAAAGAATAAACTGATATTGATGAAGATAAAGTTGAAGGAAGAGTTGATATGCTAGATATGTTAGAGGCTTCTCTTGAAGAGATGGATGTTCGGAGGGCTAAAAAAAAGAAATCTAACAAATTTGTCTGTGATACCAAACTCTACATAGAACATAAAGAAGAAGATAAGTCTGAGTTAATGAAAGAAATTGAGAAACTCATGTCATCAGTGCCTGAGAATTTAAAATCAGTTAGTGAATATATACTCAAGGTTGGAGAATAGAATAAGGAGATCGATGGATTGAATATCACAGTGAAGTATCACATCATGCGTATCGAAGATCTTGAAGAGTAAGTTGTCGTTATGTGTAAAAAAGTTAAGGATCATGAAAATCCTTTAATTCCCAAAACTTTCTTGGGAATGCAGAATACTCTAAATACTGGAAAGATGAAAGAGGAGCCTAGTAGTTCATTAGGAAAAAAGCGGCAATCAAGCTCAGGCGTTAACACTGATTTGGGGCTTGATTAGAAATAGAAAGCAGTCAGAGTAGAAGTCATACTGCAAGTGACTATTCCAAATATTAAAATTGATATGGGTACAAAGCAGAATCAGAAAACTCATAGAACTCAAGGGACTACTAGAAGTACATAAGAGACATGTAGGAATGCACCATTCATCAGGTGTTATTGTAGTGGAAAGATGGTACACTCACAATGTGTGTGTTCTATAGCTATAAGATATCTAAGGGCACAATAACAATGGTGGTTTCCAAACAGAGAATGGTTCTCCAGAACATATTTTGAAGGACATTGTTTTTGGTGCGGAGGATTTGGACACATGGCTAGGTACTTCTCTTTGACCATACAAAAGAATATTCCAAAGCCGAAAAAAAATGTTCCCAAGAAGCATATTAATGAACCGAGAGGTGATTATAAAGGAAAAATAGATTTGTAGCTTTGAAAAATGAAGTAGGTAAATCATACTCTGAGAATGATCATGAGTCTCAATCTATACCGAGTGTAGAGACAAAAATATGGACCAAGAAGAAGAGAGTAGAGAAGTTAGTGGTTGTTGAAATTTCCCTTAAAGCATCATATTGTTCCGGTGTGTGGATACTTGATAGTGGTTATACATCTCAAATGAAAAGCAACAAGGATCTGGTTACAGGCATAAAATATGACAAAGAAAGAGTTTTCAAGTTCGGAAATGATGAATTCCTGAAGATAATTGAATCAGGAAAGGCCAAGTTTGGGGGAAAAGAAATAAGATGTGCTAATGTATTAGTTGTAGAAGGTCTCAGTCACAATTTGATCAGTTTCATTCAATTGTTTGACTCAGTGCATTATATATAGTTTAGCAAGATAACCAATTTCATCACGGGAAGAGATGGTACAGTGATACTACAGGGAAAAAGTAAAAAAGGGAATCTCTACCTTGTAAGTGGAGAAGAAGATATGTGTTATTTATCGAGAGAGGAAGATAACTAATTGTGGCATAAGCGACTTTGGAATCTATGCTAACCATCCCTAGAAGATCTGGTATTGTGTGATGAAGCAAGAGACCTCCCTAAGATATCATGTGATCGGACTCACACGTTTGATGCATTCCAACAAGGGAAGCTCATCAGAAAGACGTATAAGGCAAAGGAAAAGATGTCAACAAGAGTGCTCAAATTGGTGCATGCTGATGTTTGTGGTCATATCACACCAAGAGAAATTGACGGAAATAGGTACTATGTTCTTTTCATTGATTACTATAGAAGAATGGCATGGTTATTTTTTATTTCCCATAAGTTGGTTGTGTTTACCTGCTTAAAATAGTACCGAAGGGAGTGCGAAAGGATGCTCGGGCCGAAAATTCTGAAGTTTTGTACTGACAATGGTACGTAATTCACAAATAGTAAGGTGGAAGAATATCTCAATAAACACAGGATAATGAATCATGTTTCTTCAGTATGAAATCCCCAACAGAATGGAGTGGTTGAAAGGAGAAATCGGATCATCAACAACATGGCGAGAATGATTCTTATAGAAAAAGTCCTACCAGAGAAATTTTAGAAGGAAGTAGTATTGACATCGGTCTACATTTCTAACAGGGATCTGTTGTGTACAAAATAAGGAAAGACTCCATATGAGATGTGGTATGGGAAGAATCCAACAGTGAAGAACTTCCGAATCATTGGGAGTAAGTGCTTAATAATTAACAAAGAAAAACTTAGGAAATTTGAGTCACATGGAGATGAAGGAATATTCTTTGTATACTCAAGAAAAATAAAATAATATAAATTATTTAATAAAAGGCTAGGAAAATTAGATGAGAGAAATGATGTCACTGTTGAGGAGAATAATGAGAACACTCAACAGCACAGTGATAACTTTCCTAATGAAATCGATGAGGAGGAAAGCAGCGCTGTAGGAGAAGAAGTGGTTGCTGTTGATTCAGAAGAAGATACTAATGATGAGAATGAAGAAGGAAAATCTGTATCTACACAGAAGCCATGGAGTCAAGTGGAAATTTATAGGAAAAACATCATTGCTGATCAATAAGCTCTGATTTAGACAAAAAAGAATTAAATCACTATAGTAGACATATTTTTTATCTTAGGGTGAGCTGAAATGCTTCGCTGATGCAACTGAAGATGAAAACTGGGTTTAGGCAATGTATGAAGAGCTAGGTTAGATTGAGAAGAATCAGACGTTGGAGAATGTTTCCAGGCCATAAGATTAGAATTTCATCAGGACTAAATGGGTCTATCATAATAAGATGAATGAAGATGGCACAGTGATTCGGAAAAAATAATGACTGGTGATCAAAGGATACTCCCATATAGAGGGAATAGATGTTGTTGACACATTTTCACTGATTGTGAGACTATAGTCAATCAGATTATTTCTAGCTATTATAGTGCAACGAAAGTTTAGTGTTTTCCAGATGGATGTAAAATCTGCATTTTTGAATGGGGTTCTAGAGGAAGAAGTGTATACTTAGTAGCTAGATTGTTTTCTCATTCATGAGGATGAGAACAAGGCTTGCAGATTGAAGAAGGAAATGTATGGGAAAAAATAAGCACCAAGAGAAAGGTACTCAAAGCTTGATCAGTACTTGAAGAAGTTTGGTTTTCAGCGTGGTGGAGTTGGTTACAATCTCTATTTCAATAACAATAGTAATCAAAGTATGATGGTGCTAGTTTATGTCGATAACATAATATTTGGTGGATCAGATGAAGCTTAGTGTAGACAATTTTCTGAATTCATGAAAAGTGAGTTTGAAATGCTAATGATTGGAGAGCTATCGTTTTTCCTAGGTCTACAGATGTCGCAAGGAAAAAATGAAAAATTCATTTCTCAATACAAATATGACAAGGAGGTTCTGAGAAGTATTGGAATAGAAAATTCCAAGTAGATGAAGACTCTGATTGCAACTCGGAAGAAATTATCAAAAGATGATAATGGAAAGGCAGTTAATATCACATAATATAGGCAAATTATTGGTATTTTACTATACCTAATAATGATGAGAACTGATATTATTTTTGAAACATGCCAAGAAGAATGATATCAAAGTAATCCCAAGGAAATCCACATGCTTTCAGTGAAGTGAATACTTCGGTATATTAAGGGCATGGTGGATTTGTTCTTGATGTATAATGAAAAATCATAGACATAGTTATTGAGATATACTGATGTTGATTTGGCCGATTTAGTGGATGACAGGAAATCAATGTCAGGAGGTGCATTCAATCTTGGTGGACTATGTATTTCTTGGTTGAGAAAGATGCAAGATTGAATTTCATTGAGCACCGTAGAAGCTGAATATATTTCGGCCACTCAATCATGCACCCAATTATTGTGGATAAAGATACATCTTGATGATATGGGAGTTAAAGTGAAGCCTCCGATCAGAATCTAGTGTGATAACTCTAGTGCTATAAATCTCAGCAAAAATACCAACCATCACTCAAGGACATAGAACATTGAGATAAAGTATCATTTTATCAAGGATAATTTTGATCAGGGGATCATGAAGTTGAAGTATGTGCCTACCAAACTATAGGTTGCATACATCCTGAAAATGGCCTTACCCAAGGAAGCTTTTGAGTGGCATCGACTGGCTCTAGGAGTTCAGTTGTCTCCCCGCACTTGAAAACATGTGGATGTGGGACACCCACTCTCTCCTCAAGGTATGATGTGTTTTACCCTAATGTACTAATATTTTTTTTACCCTGTTATAGACTACAAAGGGGTTCCCTTTGGGTTCGTTGAAAAAGGGGGAGAAAATAGTGATTGTTCAAGGGGGAGACAGTGTGACAGTGTGGCTATTTGAAAAATCATGAATGATATGGGGAAAAGTTGATAGGTGGAGCATCTAGATAGGGGGAAATGGGAAAGGGTTGGAGTATTAAATCTGACAATGCTAGAAGTGATCAATCAAAGAATATATATCACGAGATGACAGCTACAAATCATGATAAAAGCAGATGAGTTATAGTGAGGGAAGGTTTCCAGCAATCTACAATTGGTATCAGTTTGGTATCAATAGTTGGTGTCAGAAATGAAGTGTTTCATTGTTGAACTTCTCATTTACTCTTGTTTCTCATGCCGAGCATTGCTCATTTGTGCTTAAAGTACGTCTTAAGTGAATCCTTGAATGCTTTCAGAATCACAAGAGGCGAATAGTGGTAGGGCTAGAAGGAGCCTTAATGAGATATCAAGTGCAGAGAATTTTTATGAGAAGAGTTGACAGCAAACCCAAAATGGGAGATTGTTGGGAAAAAATCCCTCAAGGCATCATTGGGGCATTTTTGAGGTGATTATGTTTGTTGACAAAGTGGGCCTCCAAGTTTTGTTTATTGACAAAGAAGGCTATGGTGTATGAGTGTGTTGAAAAATGGGGATTAAATGGTGATTTTTCAGGTTCAAGGGATCCTTTCAATAATCCATGATTTATTGAAGAACCTCGACAAAGGAATGGATGATTTGAAGGCAGTACAAAAAGACAAAATACAAGGTGGCGTCGTTTTCTAGTGTTTTCCAAATTTTTGGGCATAAAAATTGGAAAATGGAGAAATGCATTTTTGGAACATGGAGGAGCTTGTAAAGTCAGAGTGGTGCGTGAAAAAATAATGTGTTGCACGAAAAATAAGCTTGGTGAGTGAAATATTAGTGTGGTGCTAGGAAAAATCAAGTGTTGCATGAAATATTTGTGTTGTGCGCGAAAAAGGAGAGTGGTGCGCAAAATATTTGCGGGATATGTGAAATAAAGAGATGAAGTTTTTTACGCAAGAGGTGTTTCGAGGTCCGAAGCTCAAAAATTGGTAAAGGAATGAGGGGTATGAAATATTGGATCTATGCGTGAAAAATGGTGTTGCGTGGAATATGTGTTTTTCACGCTCGAAGAGAATTACGCTCTCAAGGAGGGTTTTTCACGCAGGGTCAATTTTCCTATAAATATGAAGTTACCCCTCTCATTCAAAAAGAGCTCAAGACGTAGAGATTATCCAATCTTTGTCGTGAAAAATTGGAGTGCACAAGGGAGTTGGGCGAAAACAACAAGTTTGCGTGTAAAAACTATTGCACATAAAATAATCTATTTCATGTAAAATTGGTGTTGCGAGAAAATGCGATTTCACAAAAAAGCAGAAAATTATGCGCAAGGAAGTGTAGAGGCTGCACATAAAATTTGGTGGTGGAACAATAAATAGGATTTGAGCGAAAATTGTTTTTTTCGCAAGGCAGGGGAATTAAGCGAAAGGTGACGTAAGGGATGCGCATAAAAATTAGGGTTTTCCAGTACATCCGGTGCAATGTGAGATTCATCTGCGGGTGAATGTTGAATGTCAACTGAGCATCTATGAACAGTTAAAGACGCAGATTTCATTAGTGATAATTAAGAGACCTACTGGTCTATAAAGTATGAGTGGATCTTCTGAAGAAGCAGTGAGCACACTTTAGTGGAGAGAGCAGTGAGCTTTCATATTGTGAGTGGTTGTAAACCAGGAGGGATAGTGATTAGATTTCAAAATTGTAAACAGCAGTGTGCTTATAGTGGATTTGGAACATCGACACATTGCATGTGTATGCTCCTTGGTCGTAGCCCAGTGATGGTGAACCAAGTAAAAAACATTGTGTCACGTGCATGATTAAATTTTATATATACATTTCTATGGGAAAGAGAGAGAAAATTGTTTTTCATAACAGTGAAACAAGATCAATAGGAGAAGTTATTTTAATATGTCATGCCCTGATTCACCCCCCCCCCCCCTCAGGGAATCTAATCTAGTGGAACTAACATATTCCCCTATACAATGTGATCTACTAGGACCAAAGTAAAATGATATCAATTCAAAAATAAAAAAGAAATCTTAGATAGATGAAGAAATCAGAAATCGGATAATGAATATAAATGTTTGAAGATGGCCAAATAAGATCGAAGGAAGATAATAATTGCCTCCAAAACAATAATGTGAGATTGAGCTGATTGATGTTAGACCAGGTGTTGAGGAGATCATGTCATTTAGAATAAGAAGACTGAGTTCGACTGGAAATGAGGGAATGATGAAGATCAATAAAAGATTGTAAATATTGAATCACTAGTATTGGGTTTTCTTGAATGATGGATTTGAAGAGATAATGGGGTCTCATCTTTTTTTATCAATCCAACTATAAGGATATATGTAGGTATACTATAAACCCAAAAATTATAGAAGAAGAATATTGTATTCTATATGTTATCCAACACACAACATCGAGCATAAATGAATCATGATATACTATTTGAATATGACCATTCTAACCTATAAATTTAAATTATAGGTATGTATAGGATTAATAATTTTTTAAAAAAAATATAAATATCTAATATGAAGAAAATATATTTTTAAATAAGTACGCAATATTTAGTAAAGTATTTACGTGCTTCCAAAATATATTTTCCATCAACAATAATATTATTATTATTTGTGAGAAATAATATAATTAATTTATAAAAAATTTATAAATTATTTTATAAAAAATGGAATTAATTTTTGAACTCATAATGTCAAACTGAACCTAGGGTGAAATTTTGGGATTATTCTGAAAAGAGTTATTTTTCTGTAAATAGTTATAAATTACTGGTTTTTGTAAAAATTTCCATTATTTTTAATAAATTAAGTAATTTAATATGAACATTATGATTTGAATTTGATTTCAAAGTAACATAAGTTTTATTCAGTTATATTTAGTCTACAATATTATTTTTCAATCATCCTTATACCATATTTTTCCATAAGATTATTTTTATTCTTAAAAACGCATTTTTCAGAATACTATTTTTATGTGTGTAAAGTTTATCCATTTTAATTAATTAAAATAACCCTTAATTAGGATTTATTTAATATAATTTTATTGATAATATATCTATAAATATGAATTTAAATTTATATAATAATGGTTACTATTCATAAAGTTGTTTTAAGATCATCTTATGCTTCAAAAACACATTTCTTGAAAAACGATTTTTCCACACATTTTTCTGGTTTATTTTAAAATTAAATTTTAACCATTATATGAATTATATTTTATATAAATAATTCTATATATAGAATAATAATAATTAATATTAGGTAATCATTTCACATATATTTTTGTTCATAAAGAATAGTAAAAACAAAGAAAAATTACAACCATGGTAAAAGGGTAAATTGTATTAGATTGGTTTAAAAATAAGTGACCGGGGAACCATTTTTCATATTAATTATAATTTCATGAATTTATTTACACCATTATAAAATTATTATATATATTCAATTGTTTATGGGACACTTTTCCAAGAAATTCGATTAAATAATAATTTATGTAAAGAAAATGACAAAATATCACTCTCTTTCCTTTAAATATTTCTTATAATTTCACATAGAGATAGAAATAAGTTATGAATTAATATTAAATTTTATTTTAATTAAAATGTAATTATTTTTATTATGGTAATTTATTTTAAATATTTATTCACTATATAGTTATTATAAACACTTATACAACACTAACAGAGTGCTTATGAAAACAGTAGAAAACTCTTGGTAAATAATTATAAGAAACATTAAAATAATGTATTGTGGATGGTTTATGGATACAAAATTCTTTTATAGTTAATAATGGGGTATTATTTATTTTTAAGTGGTTTATATTCATCATTCATTATTATCTTCATTTCATTAATGTCAAATTAAATGACTAGTTCTAGAAATGACATTAATGATATTCTATGTTAAATAATATTTTACTAAATTGTTTAAAAAACAAAAAAAAAATCAAGAAGAAAATTAGAATTATAAATTTTATGAAAATTAATCTATTTTCCATTAATGATCTAGTATTTTTCTTATAATTAAAATTATAGCCCTTTTACTTTGAAAACGTTATTACCATGGTCAAGGTTAAATGGGTTTATCTAGATGATAAACCAAGAGATAATATTTAATAGCTATTTAAAGTTTTAAAAAACTATTTTGTAGAAATATTTCAACATTAAAATATCCCAAAATTTAATCCCTATCCATTTTGAATTATTTTATTATAATATGATCTTTTTATAATTTAATATTCTAAGAAATTCCAAAAGTGCCTCTCATCTCACTTTTAAAATGGAACCTCTTATCCTCTTTTCTATACAATTAATGAACTATTTGGTTAAAAATATTAATTAAATAATAACTTCTTTAATTTTATTCCCATGTTATGGAGATTATTTTATTAAAAAAATATCTTAAGAATAATTTTGGGGTAAACATAAAGAGGTTATCCGAATTAGAGGTCTCATTCCAAACCAGTCATTTTTATTTTCTTTATTCGTCGACCTCCTTCAAATAGTAGAAAAACATGTTGATATTATAGAACAATGAAATATATATTGTTGAGAAAATATTTATAATTATATAAAAATAATATATCATATATTTTCTTACCTTTCGATTCAATTAAAAAGGATAATATCATTTGTGTGTGTGTGAGGATTACCACCTCCATGATGCGTTGTGATTAATTCTCATAACTAGATCACTTAGATGGTATATATAATTTTATTTAACAAAATAATCTGATTTTTAATATATAATTATAATTTTATTTAATAAAATAACATGATTTTAATATATAATTATAATTCTATTAAGATGAAATTACATTTACCTTCTTTCCATTATGATTATTTAAAAATGGAAATGTTTTTTATGTGTAATTATGGCATGCCGTCTCCATGATTGTAACATATTTCATTTTTCATAACCATATTTCAGGGTTACATTTAAAATTATAATTTATTTATAAATTTATTATTATTTCAGGATTATTATTCTCGATATTATGTAACAATGACATATTTTACCATAGAGATTCGACCAAAGTCATTTTAGACATATAAATCGAATATCGTCAAAACGTCCGATGTGAAATTAATTGATTAAGTAATTAAATATAAAATAATAAATAAATAAATAAAATTAATATTAATCTTGAATATTGTTCTTAGGAAATTATATAATTAACAAAATTTTATTACTGAGGAAGATAAAGAACATATGTGATGAGTCTGACATGATGTTAGTGACTTCATCTCAATTTCCTTTCATTGAGACATATTTTAATGTTACACGATAATTTAGTTTATAAGTTGTATCTAATATAATATTAAATTTTATATTAGAAATAATTTATAATTAATGTTAATTTATTTTTTAATTCAAATTATATCATTCAAGGGGATTTGTCATGAATGTTACCATGTGGTAAGGGGTTTCATAGCTTAATTTCTTTTCATTGGGTTATATTACTTCTTAACTATCTTTGATATTTTAAGATTATGTGTATAATGTGGTTTTTATTATTTTATTTTTTATTTCATATATTTTTTTTAGATTTTAAAAACATAATCATTTAATTATTTAATTCTCACTTCAACATTATGATCATTGTAATATATTTCATCTCCATTTTTATATATTGATCCATATTTAGTATTATGAACCTATTAGTTTTTTTGAGGTTTATATATTACACATTTGATTTTTTGTATCATTAATATCTTTATATTCATGTTTTCTAATGTTTCATTTGAATTAATTTATTTCATGGGGGTCAGGATTCCAAATTTATCAAGGTGGTAAGGATTTATTTCACAATCTCATTATTATTAGAGATTATTATGTCTAAGACTCAATTGGGTGAATTATTTAATATTTATATCTTAAAAAGAATCTACTTTTCTAGTCCTATAGTTATTTCTAGAAATGAAATGTTTTTATTTATTTTCCACTCTTTATGTACTCAAGATACTAAAATCATATTTTTACTGAAAACCTACATGTTTTTATAATAGGTTAGTGTTATTTTTCTTCCATATTCATATTTTCCTTAAAACATTATAAATAATTTATTTTTAATATTATCCATTGATTTCTTAAATATGGTTTTACCCAATTTTTACATTTTAAAAATTGTTTTATAAGGATTTTTTCTATCTTTTTCCAAACAAGGTAGTTTTAAAATTTTATTGAAATAAATCTTTACTTTACCATAATCAGCATGAACCAAAATTCCCATCATTATGACTTCTCATTTGATTGAAACATATATTAAAATGTTCCTTGTTTATTTTAAAAGAAAATTGTTTACAAAAGATTTTGGTATTTTTTAGTTTTTAAAATTGATTTACAAAGTGAAAGGGGTAGTTTCTTCATGATTTATTCTAATGATCATTTATGTTGTTTCTATTCATCAATGAAAAAATCCTTATTTCACTTATTCTTTACTTGGTAAAAATTTTAATTTTTTCTTTCTTATTATTTCTCTTGTTGTTTTATTATCATTTTGAACAACAAAGGTATTGATATTCAATTCGTGATTAATTTTGTAGTCATTAACATTATCTTAAAAAAATCACTTTTTGGTGATCATTAGACCTTACATATCTCTTAAATATAAATATTCTTTGTATCATGAATATTATTATTTCGTAAAACGTATACTATTTCTGTATATAGTGTTTTAGATTTAATATTATTTTATTAAATGGGGAAATATTAGCAATATGTAATATGTATTCAATGTGGATATTTTTTGATAAGGTATATTGTTTATGAATTAATAGATCATTAAATATATAAGAAATGAATTCAAAATATATTGATGGGTGGGGCCCAGTTCTATATAGGTAATCGATTCATCGATATGTATCATGATTCAATTCTTTAATCAAGAATTAATTTCGTTTTTGGTGTATACATAGCTATTGTTTAAATTGTCTTGGTATAAATCGTTTACGTAATAGATATCATGATGTATGAAATCATAAAATACAATATTTAGAAATTTTTTTATTTAGAATCTAGTTATTATTATCTATGATATTACTATATTGATATAATCCATGAAGTAATTTTTCTCTTAATTTATTGATTAAATGGAATGTTTTCTCATTAATTTGCCATTCCATATTGATTATTCCTTATTTACACATGATAAATTCAATTATATGTAACCCTAACTAATCATTTGAGCTTACTCTTTATTTTTCTTCCTTCCCAAGGATATGAAGATTGAATGTTTAAATGAGTTCAAGGATGTATAATATTTACTTTCACTGTGTTTTATTTATGAGTATTAAATTTTATTATGGGATTCAATTATGTATCTAGTTTACCAAGAGTAATAAAATATTTGGAACTTTGGGATGTGATCACTTGTATCTGGTGAGATTTTGTTAGAGTAACCACTATCTCTGGGTTACTGGGGTTGCGGTCTTTACATTTGGTATCAAATAAATTTTAGTTTAAATCGTGGGAACTAAACTTAGGAAAACATAGATTATAAAACATAATATTATGATAGACATTGAGGAAATTCCCAAAAGATGCTAAGTTTATGATTTAGATGTAGAATGTTTAATATTTTTAGGTACCATCAGGGGTTAAAAATTATAAGTATTATTTTATGTTTATATTCATAGGTACCCCTTCTAAATTTTTATGTAATGGAAGTAACTTGGATAATTTTATTGAGTTTTAATAGTTTTTTATTGTATATGTACACTTATGTATAACTTTTGTCTTAGTGATAATGTTATTTGAGTAATAGTGTTTTTATATTTTATATAAATAAGCTATAGTTATTGATAACATTTAGGGTTAATAAGATTATGGAAGTAAATTAATAATATTTAGTTATGATTATTTGGTTTATTAGAAAACATAAGTTATATAGAATACCTATAATGACCCATAATTTTCATACATAGATATTAAATTTTATTATATGAATGTTTGTTACATGACATTAAAATCCACTCTATAATCATATAGGTCTAGGATCTTTGAAAAATTGGGCACATAAACAATTAGTTCATAAGTGTCTCCTATTAAGTTATTTATATTTATCACAATTCATAGATATATCATACATAATACCTTTATTCATAACCTAGGGAAATAAATCATAAAAATTGGTGGTATTAGTTTCTATGTATGGGTAAATAAGTGATATTTCAATGATCACTTAATCTTAACATGAGTATAAAGGAATGAGAACATAAGAATGACATGTTAAAACCATACCCAACATATCAAATATCATAATCATGATTCGTGATAAAATCTAGGTAGTTTATAAGACATGAATCATAAAGTAATTAAGGTAAAAGAGTCAAAATAGAATAGTATTAGATTAAGGCATAATATTTTTAAATAGTAATGGAAAATAATTTCCTTTTTAGTAAAGGCTCATTTCCAATACTATTAGAGTGGATTGAGTTCACTCCTAGTATTAAAATAGTAATAAAGGTTCAGTCCCAAGACTATCATAATGGAAAAGGTAACTTACATAACTAGGTTCACTCCCTACTACATTCCTATTTATCTAATGAGATATCAATCATTACCCACTGAATTGGAGAAATATATAATTCTATGCCCACCCATCCTTAGTTAAAATATAACCATCATCTATGGTTTATAACATAACAACTGTCCTTGGTTATAATATACCAAAAATCCTTAGTTTATAACATAACCACATAATATCAAAAACATATATATTTATTCCACAAGGTCACAAGACATTAGTCATACCATTACATCATTACCCATAAAAATAAAAACGGTTTCATAAACATTTCCTCAACTCATCATAGAATAAATCATAGAAAATAAATGGGTTAAATAAACTGATCATGAACAAAAAATATAACCATCCAGATAAAGAGTAATAATTGTTTCATTGGATAATATCCTAGTAACTGAAAATTAACAATAAATAATTTTATTATATAAGAAAATTCTTTTAAAAAATATATTAAATATTTCATGAAGAAAATAACCTTTCCACTTTGAAACTCAATTTTAAAATAAAAAATTTCCAAAATATTATTGAAATCATTTTCATTAAATAGAGACTTATAAAATTTTAAATTAATATTGAAAATATTTAGTGTTAATGATGGTGGGAAATTTTTTTCATGCCGTGTAAGTTAAAATAAAACATTCCTTCAACATTTTTGGTAAAATGTCAAAAAGTACCTTATTTGAAAAATTTAAGGAATATTCTTATAATAAATTGTTAAAAAATCAATCCTATTAAAAAACTATTTAAATATTAATATTTTAATATAAAAAAATATTGAAAACATTTTTGAAAACATGGGTATGAAAGAAAAAGGTTCCATATTGAATAATAAAACATAATCAGTTTTCCATAAAAATGTTCTTTCAGTCTCTTGAGTATTTAAATAAATGGAAGTGAAATGAAATTAATTATTATTTAAAAATGAATATATGATATTGAAAATTAAATGGATTAATCTTATAATGATAATATAGTTTATTCTTAAGTAAATTAAACCATAAACAATCCTGATTAAAAAAATATTGAAACATAAGTCACTTACCTAAGGTATTAATTCCATCATATGTGATCAAAAATCATCAATAATAAATATATATTTATTATAGATATAGTAAATGACCATAATAATATATATTATACATTGTATTATTTACTTATAAACTTTTATCACCCATTAATTAGTAATTCTTTATTTAAAACACTATTTCGTGTGATAACAGCTCTATTTTTCAAATATGTTTTGGTTCTATATTTTAGGTACAAGTAATTGGAAAATGGTTCTATAATTTTTATTATTTCACTCATGAAATAAATATCATATAAAATTATTATATAAATATTTAGATTCATCCATAAAATTTAGATACAAAAAAAGGAATTGCATTATTCATGGAGTTGATAGGTTGTACGTACGCATGAACATTGTTACAATTTTATGAATGATGTAATAAAATAATGTTAAACAATAAATAAATTTTCCATAATAATTATTATATCAAATATATCATATATATTCATTAAATACATACTTATTACCATCCAATTAAAATAGAAATGAAATAAAAATCACATCATTTCTTGTAGATGGTAGTCCACATGAATGCGTGAGCGATGTTATCATTTTCCAACAGTTTGTAACGTAAGAATGTAGATATTATATTATCATTAAATAAGCATAATTATGTTATAAATATAATATATAAACATTAAACCCATCATAATAACCATTTTTGAAAGATGGTGATGGAAAATTAATTGTATCATTATGTAGAGACGGTAAGTAATATGTACACACAAGAAATACTTTCACTTCCCAATTGACAAAAATAGGGTGAATAAAGGTGGTTTAATAATAATAATAACATTTAATTATATTTATGAAACATAATTTATTATTTTATTAAGAATGTAATGTATTTAGATGAGCTAATAGAATAACTAGAAAGAAAGTGATCGGTTACGGTGATCACCTCTTATTTGAAACAATGCATTTAGATTTCCTCTAAAGGGGTATAGGGTTGGACATTTGGAAATAAAACAACTTTTATAATGTGGATATTGGAGTGGATAAGAGATACTAAAAGATTTTGGTTGATTTAAAAGATATATTGTTGTGTGAATAAGAGGAAGAAGGGGTGCCCTTTATAATTGAGAGGAGAGGCACTCTTGGAATTTCATAAAAGATTAACATATATTAAAGTCTATATCAAGAAAAATGATTCTAAATATAATATAAATGGGATCTTTATTCCATTTTAGACCACATATTGTTTCAATTCTTCAATTTTATTATTTTTATGATTTATAATTAATTTATGAAAATATTATATTCATAAAATATCATTATTTCCAAATTAGACTATATTCATATAATTTAACTTAAAATATATGAATACAAAAATTTAAATTTAATATAATAATTTAACATGATTATAATATATCATATTAATCTATTAAATTCTTGGAACACATTAATTCGCACAAATTATATTAATTTTAATTTTTTTTAAATTCATTTATTATATTTATTTATTAATTGGAGAAATATTCTATTTATGTTGCATAAGAATTTAAGGTTATTATATAATTACTAAATTTTATAAATAAATTGATATAATAAAAATAATTTAATTAATCTTAAAATATAAACTTATACTCACTCATTACTTTATTTTTTAAATATATGGAAAAATAAGACATATTTAAAACTATGAGAGTGATATTTTGTAACTTTCTTTGATTTAAATATTATATAAGTCATTTTCATGGAATAAAATCCCTTAACTAATAAAATTTAAATATTAAGGTGATTAGGGTCAAATTCAATACATCTTATAAGAATCATGATGAACATTTATGGCTTTATCACTTAGCTTTAACCTAGTTTCACATGATTTACCCTTTACTAGGGTGATAAATTTTACTAAGGTAACAATTCATATTGAATAAAAATAAAAGGGATCTATAAAAAAAATTTAAACCACATAATTTAAAATTTTGAATCAGTTTTATCAAATTGAATACCTATAAGTGGAACAAATAAATTTTAAAATAAGTAAGAAAAACTTGATGGAAACCACTTTTGAGAAAAATATATTGTTGAGCATAAAACATGGTTTTTTCTTATCTCATACCTAGAAAAATATTAAATAATTTTAAATAATTTTTTTGAATATATAATATATAAATTTCATTAAAATAGTTCACCAATAGTGGTCAATTTAATTTAGGATGATAAAACACATTGCGCGCATAAAAATAGTATTTCAAAAAAATGTCTTTTTTACGTTAAAAATATTTTTATACCGAATTCAAACATAAATTCTATTACAATAAATTTAATTGTATTATTTAAAAAATAATAGAATTAATTTAACTTTTAAACCATTTTAAACCAAAATTTTATTTCTTGCATGCTTGAAAAAAAATACAGTTTCCAATAAAAATCAATATTCCTTACTATTCACTAGAGAATCAATATTCTCAAAAAAAATAAAACAAATTACCCTATGATATTTTTGATAAAAATATTTCAAAAATTTAATTAATATTATGAAGTGAATTTTTTAAATGTTTCAAAAATTAAATATAATATTTTATTTCAAATAATCATTTTAGAAGGTAATTTATTTTTTTAATCATAATATAACTTTTTTCAAAATTAAATTCTTATTTAATAATAATTAATCTATAAATTTATATTTAGTATTATATTTTTATTTATTTTATAAATTAGTTAATCTTATATAACCCCCCCCCCCCCCAATAGAATGGATAGCGTGTCATGGTAATATTTAAATAACAATACTTCATGGTTCATTTAGGTTTGGTGTTGTGTTTCTAATATGATCACAAATTTAATTTTATTATTATAAAATATGAAGGTGTTAAATCCTCACCCCCATCACTAATAAATAGTGTCCTCATAAATTTAACTTCTTATCTGTAATCAAGGGTTTGATATTGTGAAATTACTTTGTTGAAAACTCATATCAAAAACAGGGTTAATAAAACATCCTCTTAAAGAGAGAGAAAGTGTATTATGAAGGTCACCAAGAAACTAGGTTTCCAAATATGAGAACATTATTGGATGGTTAAAATATGTTCATGGAGGATACAAATAATTCCCAAGGACTAATATATTTTGATAGAGAACAAGGATAGGATAAAGTTAACAACCGTGAAACTATGAATCAGTGAGGTGTTAGACGACCAAAAATTTATCATAAAGGAAGTTTATAGGAAAAAAATATTATCATTATATACTTTTAATATAGTTGATGAATTAATTTACCATCTATAATCATATCATAAGGAAATATACTTCCTTGAAAAGATAAATTTCATCCTTCAATATAATTTTTTTCTGTAAACAATGAGTATTCATAGTGAATTTTTTAGCTGTTAAGCACTAAAATCATATTATAACATATAAAAAATATATCAAGATATTTCTCCAATCTTTAGGAATTATTAAAAAACAAAAAAGTGGTTATTTTATGATAATTCTTAAAATTAATAAACCATTACATAAAGAAATACAACATTATTTTCCAAATCCTTAATTACCTCAATAGTCTAAACATTAAAGAATGTATTAATATTAAAGACAATATCATACTATCCTTATTATTTATTTAAATATTCAATATAATTCTTCCAAATTAATATTTAATGTAAAATCACTTGTTAAACCAAAGGGTTTAATATACCTTAATCCAATTAAAAATCACCCAAATATCATTAATGATCATGATACATCAAAATATAATCTTTTAAGGTAGTGAAATGCAACAAAATATCAGAAATAAAATTTAAATAATCTCCTAAAAGGTAATACTTAAATTGTCCATAAATATATATAAAAGTATCACTTTTTAAATGAATCACTTTTCAACCATCAATATTATCTATATCCCATAATCCAGTAGACTATAATTAACTTAACATTAAATCATATGTTATTCCTAAAAGGTTATTTAAATCTTAATAGAGTATTATTCCTAATACTGAGTAAATGTTCTAAATAAAATCAAAATACCATCACCTAAAACATAAAAAAGTTGGTGTTAATTCCCTTTAACATATAATCAACCTTAGACATTGTTTTGTCTGATTTTAAATGGTCGTGGAATGGGTTTCCCTTGATGATTCAGTTGAGAGGGGAGTTATAAGACATATTTCAATAGTATACAAGGGGATTACCATCTATCTGTCTTTCCCTAGAAACTCCCAATGATTCCCTCTTATGTTGTTGGGTACAGACATGTTTCCAAAGGTCGGTGTTATTCTGGATCATTAGGCCCAACAACTCTTGGGGAAACGTGTCGGTCGATAAGATGGGAGGTCTATATCATCATACCCTTTTGGGGGAATTATTTCTTATTATAGGACCCTTTATGGATTTAATATATGTTCTTTAATCTCTTTATAATCATGATACAGAACGAGTTACCCCAGAAAAATGACTATAGGTTAATTATCTCTCTTGTGCAAAAGACTAGGATCTTTAGTGAATCCATATTTATGTATCTGAGGTAATTCAAAGTCTTTGGGTAAAGAGAAACTTCTTATATGACGAAGTCATATAACCAAGTGCTTTCGGATATGATTCCATGTTGGTAGGTGGATAATATCTCAATAATGGGATTGAGCCATTATGAGGCATACTAGGTATCCTCGTTACTACAAGATTTAAAACCCATGTAGTTCATTCAACCTGTGAATTTTGATGTCATGAAGAAAGGACTTATATGAGTGTTATAAGACATTGTGTATTCAAGATCTAGCCCTAAAATAGAATCCCATGTATCCCAAGTACAGTGAGAATCAGAATTTTCGTAATTCACTTATTTTAAGGCATGTATACTGAAGTCTCCACTGTTATTAAAGAGACTTTCGGTGTAGATGAAATGATTATTGAAGATCCATATGCTCATGTGAGACATAATTGATGTGAGAAACAAGGGATATAAAATGATCACTTTCTTTCTCATGATGTAGAATAATGTGATGGGATTGTCCCAGGTTGATTTATTATGGAACTCGTGTCTCATAGAGACATCCTACGTATTCTGGTTATGGTAGGAATTATAGCCATTCTAGTTTGGTTATTTTCTATGTCCATTGACGGATATGGTAAGATGATATCCTCCTAAGAATATCGATTCCCAGTGGTTGAGATATTGTATCCATAAAAGGTCTTACACAAAATGGGTTGTTTATTTGAACTTGGGCATATGGAAGGCATCCTACGTATCTAGGTTATTGTTGGAATCAGAGTCATTGTAATTTGGTTTTATTGGGGTTTACATGATGAGGCAACTTTGTACCATTGTATAGGTTTATAGGGAATCTCATTTGATCATTGAAACTATATAATACTATGTGATCCATTATCCTTGTGAGAAAAAAGGGATAAAAGATAATAAATTTCATTTCCAGGAGTATGGGACATAGATGTTGGAATTTACCAAGATAAATCAATATTGAGCTCGAACCATAGAGAGAGGTGGCCTATGTATCCTGAATATTGTAGGAATCAGATCCATCATAGTTCCCTTTATGTTGGGTCTTATAAACTTGTGGATGCTCGGTTGGATAGGGCTTACACACCAACGAAGGACAATGTTATGAAATCCTTGGATGCCTCATTGTTCATATGAGGAATGTCACATCACCTATCTAACTTCTCCTGGAATTCATTGCATGTTTTGGCTAACTAATCCTGTGGAGTGCTGCATGAACCAGCTAATGTGACTTGGATTCATTCGTGATATTCATCTTGACACACATGGGGGTGTCACAAGAGCCAATCCAACATGGTAAAAAGGATGTCAAATATTTTAGAAAAAACCCCAGGATGGTTTCCATAGACCTGGCTATCATGTATGAAGGGCATCAGTGGTATCAACTAACACTACCATATGGTGTTGCGAGATCTTGGTTTTCATGCCTAGATGCAATAGAGATACTTGTCTAATATGAGTGATCATAGTTATATGAGTCAAGAGATGTATATGGAGAACACTGCAAGGATTTATGTGATAGAATCAAAAGGTTATGTAAGATCCAAGTGACTTACCTGCAGATTTTATGAATTTATCTGACATGTTGGGATGACATTCCATGTCCCAGATAGTATGTTGAGAGAGTGCAGTGCGATATGAGTGATATGACCTAACATTGTCACGTTTCATTGGATGACTCCTGTGAACCACATGTGGGCCAGCATATATGTTCTAATCATAAGTCTTCTACTTTTTTTCTTGGTTCTAACATTTTTATTTTTAAGGACTTCTGTTTGTTTAGTATCATTGTCTCTGAGTATTTCGTGATCTATAAAACATGTAGTGAGTTCCTTGAATGCCTTACTAGCAACCCTTCTCATGATCTATGAATGATTATGCGAAGGGGTTTTTACCTACTGCATGACTAATCTGGATACTTTCCTGTGTATTACCAGAAAAAAGTTTGGTTGTTCATCTGATCTATTTCTCCAAGAAATATACTTTGATACTTGGGACTTTGTTACTCAATAGTTTGTCTTTTATAGTCATTGGTGTATTTTTTGTGCTAAAGTGGGGGATTTATAGGCCTCACTAACCAAAATACTCTCTGATTCATGTGGTGTATCTATAACAAGCCCAAGATGCAGTCAGAAATGGGGTCCGGTGCCACGAGGTTTTATGAGGCTCTACCAAGGACTACTCTGAGACCATTGCCTAATTTTCAGTGACTGTGAGTCCTTCTTGTCAACACCATCATTATTAGTTAATATACACTTAATGGGAACTCATTTGATCACATGTATATGGCATAGGACATCCATGTCATTACACTTCCAGGTCTAAAGAACTTCACAAGACCCAAGTGCTTGTTGGAAGTCCTCATCAAGATATTCAGTGACTTGTCTATGGATTTTTGAAGACAAGGATGGTTTGTCCAGGGTCTTGTGGGACCATGAGGCGGACTTCCCTAGCACAGCTCAGGTCCTTTAGCAACCACAAGTTCCCTTCACCTCCTCCATCTTTTACTTAATTTGTTTTATATGACAAGGGTGGGGATTCATGCCGTTTTTCATGAATGATTTCAAGGAAAATTACTCAATTTTTTAGTAATGGGGTGTGTGGCCAATATGGGTCATATGGAGGTGTGCGAGTATTTCATTGAAAAAAATCTTTTTTTAGTACACATAAGGGTTTCCTAGAAATACCTGAGGACTTATATATAGTGAGGCTGATAATCCAAAGAGCTTCATGAGATGAGTAGAGATGCCATCACGACCTTTTGGTTTCGTGTGGATCACCAGGGGATTATGGTATGTACTTTAGGGACCGCAAACACCTTCCACCTATTCAATTTATATTCCATTTGTTTTATCTTAAAAATCATAGGGTTTTTGCGACTTTTTACAAGTAATTTCTCAGATTCATACTCGATTTTTTGAAGATGTCTCACGTGACCAATATGGGTCATATAAAGAGTGTTCAAGCACGTCGTGGAAAATCCTTATGTTTCCCTTTGAAGCACTGAAAGGTAAGGGAAGAGTTTCCTGGACATACCTGAGTACTTCTATACAGTGAGGCTTTCTAACCAAGTTTACTTCACAAAGAAAGAATGACATGTCACCATGATCTTATGGTGTCTTTCAGATCCCCAGGGGTGCGTCTCATGTCCTTCAGTGACCAAGAACACTTCTCGCCTCCTCTCCTTTATCCCCTTTGTTTTATCCTACAAGATCAGGTGGACCTATGATTTTTTTGGATATCAAGGTATTTTATTCTTTCCAATTAATCTATGGAACATGAACTTTCATTACCACTGGGGATCTCTCTATTTGAATGACATCCCTTTTTATTTTGAAGGACTTTGTTTGGTTTGTCAGGAACTTTCCAATGACAAACCATGGATCCTGGGGGTTCTCATTTAGTTGTCACCATACAGCCTTCAGTTCTCTGGATGGCCTTCTGAAGAGCAGGATGGTTTTTTTATGGGGGATCTAAGGTAATTTATGTCAGTTATATTCCATGAGGGGAGTTTTCATGTGACCTTGAAATGGTTAGATGATTGGCAGTCCCTTGATGGGTCAAGCGATTTAAAATAATTGGCCATCCTCATCTCCATTTTCTATTGTGGTAATGGTAATACACGTACTCAGTTGTTTCTCCCATTATGTTTTTTCTATGCTTATTTGGAATGCATCAATTCCCCCCCCCCCCCCCCCCCCGTGAGTGAAATCCAAGGGGACAAGAACTCGGTTCTGAGGAAAACTAATTCCCTCCAAAGTCATTGGTAGTATCATGAACCAATGTCTTAGGTGAATCTTTCTCTACTATGTGATATTTGGTATTCAAAAAAATCTATATGTAGGTTTGGAAAGTAGTTCATTCCAGTAGTCACTTTGTCCCTTGAGTACCATCAATTTATCCTCCATCAGAAGACTATATCACGAACCCCTATCATTATCCCCATCCGTGAGTCTACACCATGAGTTTGTTTTGTCAGATCTCTTTCAATAGACTGTTTCCTACTTATTTTCTCATTTGGACAATTTTTCAACTATAATTTGGTAATTTATTTGAATTTGGATTTGAGGGTTGTGGTTGTCTTCAGTACTTTGAAAGATATTTTAGCTTTATCATTTGAATTCTTATGAATCGTGTGATCATGTCCTGGTATCATGATCATGAGTATTCTCATGGGTGTTCATGTGATTCTTATGATTCCCCATAGGGGTTATACACTCACAATTCCTTTGAAGATAAGGAAATTCATGGACTTATTATAAAGTTCTTGAATCCCGTGTTCAGTCATGTGATTTGCATGATAACACTGGAGCATTCATACCTCTATTCTTGATAAGATATTATGTTTTATTTGTCTAACATGTGACACATACTTATTTTCAAATGGATTTAGGTTCTCATCATGGTTCCTCAACTATGGATAATAAAAGATACATGATTTGCATAAATTGTTATTTTGATCTCTGATATCGTGTACACACTGATAATGAGTGTCTAAAGAGCTTCCTCTCACTTGGACTTTAAGACTATACTTTGTCTCATTGACTCCCTTTATATGATTTTGGTTTACTATATTATTCTATCATCTCCCCTTTAGATTTTAATCTACCATCCCATTGGTTTTCTGGTTCTCTTAACTATATTTAGAAAATAGTAACCAAGGATGGTCGGTTGGTGACAGCTCAATCCCAAGGTTTTTCATATCTGTTGGCCAATTATCCTCTGAGTCTACATGGTTATGACTTCAACCAATAACCCATTTCTCAAATATATTTGAGTATACTCACCTATTCTCTAGACACTCTCAACAGAGAATGGTACTTGAAATGGGATCTCTATCCCGGTGGTAATTTTTCTGATGAATGGGATTTTCTATTTTAGATGAGGTAGAGCTATTCAAAGTTTGATGATGATATATAAAGGTTTAATAATTAAAAAGATATGTGGATCTATCAATTAATCATTTACTTCCATCACAACCTTCTATGGGAAATTATTTTCCATTCATTTCCATTTTCCAATACATTTAACTTATCCCATGGTGAATTATGAATCGGCCTATGGGAAATTTACAAGTTGGGAAGAATTCCTCCCTATGTGGAAATGAATAATGAATTTATCCTCATGACGGATGTATAAGATGATCCTCAAAAGAAATCCATTTTTGTGAGGGATATTCTTATCATTATAAGGAAGAAATTTTATAGAGAGCTAATAATATGATCACTTATCTTCTTCAAGGATTGGATTAGTATCATCTTTTGTGTTAGTGGAATTATCCCAACTGTTATCCTCCATTATAGGAGCCCCTCCCAAAAAGTCGGTGATAGTGATGTCTTGTATTGGGCCATCATGGAAGCTAGGGATTACAAAATCATGGGGATATTAGGTAAACCAAGATATTTCTTTAGACCTTATGTTGGAAGGCTTTCAATCTATTTTCCAGATGTTGTGGATTTTCCCAGATGGGGACTCATACTTAGTAATCCGTGTAAGCATGCTAGTGATGGAATCACATCTTTTAGAAGGGTGGTGTCTTAACTTGGATGTATCATTTCCTATGAACATTTATCACATGTTGGGTCTCATTCAATATGGTAGTACCCTTTATAGGACCCATTCTTTTTCCAGTTCTTATTTGGATAGATAGAGAAACACTTCCACTATTATAAGTATTAAATCGATTCTAGGATACCAAATGTTGTATACCATCATATATTTGTGTACATATCTGGGGTTAAGGTTTTGTCTTAAAATCGTTTTGAGGTCAAAGGTATACTATTTCAACCTAATATCTTTGACTTTTCTACTTTTAGTGCACCTAGTGGTAAAATTATTGATGATGGCAGTGGATCTCTTGATGAATGATCTTATATGTTGACCTTTTGGGATTGGTTCCTCATATCCAACACGGATGACCTAGTTATCTTTAATCCCTACCCATCATATCAATATACTCTATAATTTGGCTGTATTAAGATAATTTATATTATCTCTTTTGTCATTTTTTGATGGGAACAACATCCTGGGGTTATCCGCCAATTTTAGAGGATTTTAACATGTGAATACACTGGGGTCAAGATCATACTTCCACCCACCAATTCTTCTGCCCAATTTTCCCTATATTTTTTCCAGGCCTAGGTAATATCCTAACGTAGTGTTGTGTTATTTCAGCTAGTAACTCATGTGGACAGGCCTCTCGTGTCACTAATACCTCTATATGTGGCATTGAATGAATTGATCGATGGTTTAGGCGAGGCATCATGAAAGTGACCTCGTTCATATGATGACCACTTGGATGGTAAAACAGATTCTTGTTGAGGAGTTTTATCCTCCAATCAAGGATATTGATGATTTTCCTATTGATAGAATATCACATGAGGCGTCCTCTCTAATTTCAGTACTTATATTATTGGCCGGTTGTCCTTCTACAGTGTCTACCCCATTAACTGGAGAGTCTCAATCTCACCATAAATAAATCTGGGGATGGATTCACACATTGATTATTGAGACTCTTTGGAAATATTTTTTGATCAAGGGGAATATCTTCACCATCTATTTCATGAATTAGGGGTATATGTCATCAATTGGGAGTCTCTGAATGAGATTATGCAAAACATCATCTGGGCTTAAAAATAACTTTCCATGAATGAAAAGGATCTACACAATTTTATGAGTGAGGATTCCATTTCCAAACAGACGAGGGAGATGGTGGAGGCACTAGAGTAGGTTTTTTAGTTGATATGCGAACTACAAGCTTATATGGATGCTTGGACCATGTAGATGTGGATGTATGAGGAGACAATTTCATATCTGAGGTCCAATATTTTGGCATCATCAACCTCATTGGCGATTACTCAGAGGAGGGTTGAAGAGTTGACCACTCTAGTCAAATCTCTCTATCCTGGGCTAGAATTAGAAGAATTAAGGAGAGTGACACTCTAACACTCAATTGTTTATTCTCACCAAACACTTTTCAATCATTCCAGTACTATCGATCATATTTTATAATGACTTGAGTTTTTTACAGAACCCCATTATCTTTTGATGAGGCTTCACCTAGACTCCAAATTGTGTAGAATCCTATCTCCTTTTAATTCAATGAATGGATGAATTTTCTGTACTTTCTATGATATTTTTCTGTTTTCCTCCATTCAGGATGTGTATGATAACTTTTTCCTCTGTCATTTGGTAAATTTCCATCGATTCTTGTCACGAGATTTACAATGAATTTACATGAACGTCTATAATTGAATTTCAAAATTATAACAAATTCCATATTAGAGTCTCTCAAGATTTTCCACCCACATGAGGTTTTTTATTGGTTATCTATTTCAGCTATCTTGAGATCACGTGATCTGTAGGTGAATCATCCAGGTAGGAGATATGTTCCAAAGGGTGAGTGATTTGTGTATCAATGGAAAGACACTCAAATGTGATATGGTCATGTAATTGGACTCCCAATAATTTTCTGGATGATTCTCCGTTGTGCTCTAGTTTAGGGGATTTTAGCTCAAACCAGATATCACTTTAGTTTATGGTCTTCTATCTCAGACCAGATGTGGATTTAGTTTTTGGCCTTTTAACTTAGACCTAATATGGATTTAGTTTATGGTATTTTATCTCAGACCTTTTGTTACTTTATTTTATGATCTTTTAGCAGAGACTTGATATCACTTTAGTTTATGGTGATTTAGCTCAGACAGGATATGGATTTAGTTTAGGTTCTTTTATCTTGAACCTTATATTACTTTAGTTTAAGTTTATTCAGATTAGAGCTGATATTGATGTATTTTTAGGTCTTTTAGATCAGACCTAATATGGATTTTGTTTATGGATTTCAACTCGGACCATCTATATGATCATGGGATATGGTGCTGACATGACAGGAATAACCTAAAACATTCTGAGGTGATGGATTCTTCTGTAGTGTTTTTAAGGCACGTGAGGATCAGAATGTCCTTTTTCAGAGTGAAAATTTTGGTTGACGACCATAGACTCATATTCAGGACCCATTTTCATGCATGTATAGTCAAGAAAAGGTCCCATGAAGCTAGTTATACTTTCTAAGGGCCATAGAAGGTTCATGGAGTTAATATTGGTGAGGTTGAGATAGTAGAGATACTAGGTCTACCTGGATAGCTGGAGTACGGCTGTTGTAAGTCATAACCCAATATCTTGAGTCTATGGATATGTGGTGGTAAAGAAATGTTGGGTATGTCCCATTACATTATGAGATTACAAGTTCCATTGTGGGGTTTCTAAGACTCACTAGGATTGAAGCTGCTTTTTTGAAAGGAGAAGATGTCTTTAGTTGGTGGGTTAAAGCTCTTACCCCGAATAGCCTGAAGGCCTTCATTTTTATTGATTTTTGATAACCCCCTTTCATGGGATGAGGGGGAAACCTTACAAGGCCCATAGGATCAGAGATTACATGACACATAGGTTTTAGAAGATTACATGACCTAAAGGTCTTTAGGAATTTAACTAGACTATCTAAAAGGAAAAATCCCTCCCTAGATTCTGCACCATTATAGTAGCTCTCCACCATTGCAAGGTCTTTTGGCTAGGCTTCCCATGCATGCATAGGCTGGTCCCGATGGCATAGCCATACCCTCTCATTCGGAAAAATCTATTTGGTTATGCTCTAGTGAGTGCACCTGCTCTGAATCCTCTTCTAGGGCTGCTCCTTTTTTAGAGCCTTGCTAGGGAAACTACATGTGGTCCGAATGCCTTGAGAAGGCCTGAAGGCCGTAAAGGTGGCCCGAAAGCCCTACTGACCCGAATGCATGGGTGTCCCAAAATCCTTAAAGACTCCAAGCCCAAACCAGCGGTCCAAGGTGAATAGTTACATCTACTATAGTACAAAATATTTCCTACCACAGTAACTTCTACAGTGCCTACTACAATCCACAAATAGTGTACAGTTCTGCTACGGTTCCTGAACAGTGTATAGTTCTACTACAGTACCCACACAGTATACAGTTTTGCTACTATACTGCTATAGTGTCGGCTACTATTCCAGCTATAGTACGGCTATAGTACTAAGAAATATGCCTCTACCTAGTTTTGAACCTAGGTCTCATGGGTTCACCTAAGGATACAACACCAACTGGGCTGATGATTAGGTTTAAAGGACCTTATCCTTTAGAAGAATTCCAACAGATAGATGGTCTTCAATTCATTCTGAGGGATATGAAATATTTGTGAAGACTTAAAAGTTGAGATGATGAAGTTGATTTTGGGAAGAAATATTTCCAAGAAGGTTTCCAGCACTCTAGGGAAACATAGATCCTTATGTGAATCTCAGTATCTACACCTTGTGGTTTAGAATCTTGAGGCGTAGGCCATCAAATTTTTGATAATGGAGTGTTACATTCTAGACTTGAGGAATGGTATGAAACACAGTGACGTAACGTAAAGGATATAGAATCCTCTTGGATAGTTTAGTATTGGGATTGTGAATCATGATCTAGAGTGATCAAGTTAAGAGAAAGTCATGGGAAATTCATATCTAGAGTGGTTTAGACACACAGAGGTGTTGAGTACTTCCGCAGCAGTGTCAGTGCTCATGAGAATTGGAATTTTCTTTTTCAGAGTGATTCATTTGGTTGAAAACCATAGGTGCATATGTAGGATCCATGGGAATGTATGTATCATCACACAAAGGGACATTGAATAAGGTTATCCTTTCCAAGGTATGTTGAAGGTTATGGTGATTTGAGACACCCCAAATTATAAAGTGTGGTCTTTGGGGAGTGTAAATTACAAGGAGGTTTTAGGTGCTATAAAAGTTTTACCACGTCCTAGAGAAAAAATTATCATAGTGAGGAGATGTGAAAATCATTTCCCTAAATTTTTCATAGACTAGTGGGTCCAATGAGATTAACTTGGATTTTACATGGGCTATAAGGTAGACCCTATGATATTTCTTCTTTATAGGTACACACCTTATTTTTTCCTAAGAATTGAGGATGAAGATTTTAGTGAGTGAATACTAATCTTTTTTTAGGTTACCCTTTGTGTGTCTTCAACCTGGAATGTTTTTTGTCTTTTCATTATTAGTTTAGGGTCTTGTGATTTAGACTATTATGGTCTAGAGTTTATTTTCGTATAGTGTTTACCGTAGAATAGTTCGTTTAAGTTCCTAAAATGCATGGACCTAATATGGGAGATGATACACAAGGGAATAATGAGGATGTAAAAGGTTAAGAGTATTCCAACATCTTCCTATGTAGGGGATAATAACGTTGTAAATCATGGATCTATTTCCTCAAATTATGAGAAATGACATGAGACATTCATACCAGGAGTAGTTTAGACACATTGAGGTGTTGAGTGCTGCTAAAGTAGTGTTAGGTCTCACAAGGATTAGAATTTCCTTTATCAGAGTGGCACATTGGGATGATAGCCATAGGTGCATATGCAAGATCCATTGGAATGTATACATAGCCAAGAAAAGGGACCTTTAATCTGATTATCATTTAAAAGTTCCATGAAAGGTTATAGTAACCTGATACACTCAATAAATGAAGGGTGGTATATGGATTTAAGGTGATCTTGAAAAGAGGTGGAATCACCTCGCACACTAGTTGACCATGGTAAGTTTCTTGTAGTCCCTTAATTCGAGATGAAAAATGGGAGATGGTCTATATATTTTATTATCATGTTGTGGGGACGTTTTTTCATGTAGTTTAACATGATGTAGAAAATAAAATGTTCATGCTATTTGTCATCATGCAGTGAGGATGTATTTCATGCAATTTATCATCATGCGGTAATGATGTTTTTGATTTGGTTTATCATCATGTGACAAGGATGTATTCTAGGAAGCCTATTATCATGTGGTAAGGACATATTCCATGATTTTTTCTTCTTTTTGGTGAGGAAATATTCCATGATGTTTAATGTCATGTGTCAGGGAAAAAGGTGGGCCGATGTGAATAAATAGAGGTGTTGAGGTTGGGTCTAAGAGTGGAAATCTAAGCATCCCTACATATATCATGAAAATGAGAATAAAACCACATGTAGTTCTTAAAATTCATATAGTTTAATGGATATTAAATGAGTAGTAGAGCATGTTGAGACTAATATGCATTGTTTGTGTGGGGAATGCTTTTCAATAATTCCTAGGCCCACGTGAGCTATGCTCGACATGATAAATAAGGAATGACAAAGTACCCAAACTAGAAATGGGTATTGTGAATCATGTAGTTGTCGGACCAATATGTAAGATCGAGGAATCTCTATTTATGTCATTGAAAATGAGAATCAAGACTTATGTAGTTATAGAAGAACTTTTTAGTTTAATGTCATGCGGCGAAGATGTATTTCCCTGAAATTTAAATTCATGCAGTATGGACATATTCCATGCAGTTTATATTCAAGTGGTAAGGAAGTATTCTATACAGTTTAACTTCATGTGGTCAGGACTTATTCTATATATTTTAACATCATGTGGTGAGGATGTATGATAAGACTTACTCTGATGTGGATGCCTGATTGCTGAAAACTATGCAAAGTATTTCTTGAGAAATCAAGCATTGTTGGGCGATGTTAAACACTCTACATCCATGGTGGCTAGCGAATAGGCTCCATTATGTTAGACCTTATGTTGGAAGTAAGGTCCTTCCCATTTGGGTTCTAATTTTGGGGGATTCATTCTTGGTATCATTGGGGTTCTCAGATCCAACACATGTTCTCCTTAAATGAATGAATTGTGGTAAATGTTTTTATTAAAATATCATTCTATCCAATTATAATGAATCTATAGATTGTGCAGCGAGTGAAACCTCTTATCATTTATCCATTCCAACTCGTTCAACTGCCTTTTCAATTTTCTATCATCTAAGATCTATTCACAAATTTTTATTCAGAGTGAGAAAAGTTCGACGTATACTGGTAGCACTTCCTTAGTCCCATACAATAGTGAGTATAGTTTTTCTTGTGTATGAGTACACGTCGAGGTATGGTAGGCCCACAGAGCTTTGAGGAGATTTTATGGACATGACTTCTTTTCTTTTTTCACCAAATTCTGGATTATATTTGATAGGGCCTTATAGAAGGCCTCTATCTATCTTTTTTATACTTCATTAGAGCGAGATGAAAGATTGGACTCGATGTTCTACTCTTGGTATAGTTTCTAAAATTCCTTGTAACATAATTTGGAACCGTTGTCCATCAATATTTTGTGAGGGACTTCAAAACTGGTGATGATATGGTACATCATGAAGTTGATGATATTCTTCTTCCCGAGTTCCTTAAGGGTATTTCCTTAAACCATTTTGAGAATAAGTTTGCTTTAGTATGCATATACTTGATCTTCTCGGCTATATATGGGGGATATGGATCCATAAAATCCATCCCCAAAATAGTAAATGGCCAGGAATATTTATCTGAATGAAACAATTTTTGGGGTTGATGGATAAAGTTTTCATGAATCTAGAATGCATAAATTTTTTAGATAATTTCACATAATCCTATATCGTTGTATTCTAGTAATATATCAACCACCTTATTTGGTGGGAAATCCTAGTTCTAGATTGATGGGTTCCATAGGATCTTATGTGGAAATCTTCCATATTGGTGATGAATTCTCCTTCTGCTATGCAGTTGAGGAGAATGTTTTCAAATACACACTTTTAGAAGGATTTTTCTCATTTGGACCATCGGAAAGAGTGAAGTATTCTGCCCGATGCCGAATTTGTTCCCTTTTGGTATGACTTGTTAAGAAAATATCATCTCAAAGATAACTGATTTTAAGCTTCATCCATATATGTGTGTTCATTGGTCCATCATGCTCTAGGGCGGTGCTAACTTTATTGATCTATTCTATATTACATATGATGATTGATGAGACAATTATTCGATGTGTAATACAAAAGGTTGCTTCCTCCAAATCAGGGGCATTCAGGATGACGACTGTGTTATCTAGTCCGCCAGCATGATCATTCCATGATCAGTGGACATAATGAAATGTGGTATCAAAGGGGAATTGTAACATCAATCCTATGACGTAATTGAGTGGATCAATATGAGAGACTAGGAGGAATTCATGGACTAGAAAGAAATGCCTCATATTTTACACTACAATGATGAGTGAAAGGAAGTTCTTTTCCGAATTATAATATCTAGTCTCAGTACCTATCATAGTCCAGTTGTATCCATAGAGACTATTCTCTCTTATTTTATCATGCTTCTAGTTAAGAAGGGTGCCTAATGATTGATCCATGGATGCCACATATAAGATGAATGGCTTCCCTTCCATCATAGGAATCAAAATTGATGGGTGCATCAAGTACTTCTTGAGAGTTTTTAAGGATTTTTTACATTCATCACCCCATATATAGAAGACTCCCTTCTTCATTTGCGTGGGGAGGTGGAGGGATTTACCCACTAGTGTGGCAATGAATCACTGAATGTAGGAAAGGTTTCCTTGGATTTCCATCAGTTATTTGATATTTAAATATATAGAAGACTCCCTTCTTCATTTGCGTGGGGAGGTGGAGGGATTTACCCACTAGTGTGGCGATGAATCACTGAATGTAGGAAAGGTTTCCTTGGATTTCTATCAGTTATTTGATATTTAATGGGGTTAAATTTCTAAAATATCACTAGTCTTATCTGAGTTGACCTCAGTTCCAAGGTGGTGTACCAAAAATCCAAGGAACAAGCCTAATGCTACCCTAAAAGGACACTTCAATGGATTCATTTTTAGACAGTGTTGTTATAACTTCCTAAAGACTATTCAGAGATTCAGGATGTGTTCATATCGTTGTCGAGACTTAACGAAAATTTCTTTGACATAACACTCAGCTATCCTCCCCGATAATGGATTAAATATTTGATTCATGGCATGATGATATGTGGATAAATCAATATTTAACCAAAAGGGCATTTCTTGGTTGAAGAACATCTCTTGAGGTGCCCTGAAGGTAGTTTTTTCTTCATCCTTGGGGGACATCTTGATCTGGTTGTATCCTGAGTACCCATCCATGATGGAAAGGTCTTGGAAGTTATTAGTTTCATCGATCAAGAGTTTAGTGATATGAAATGTGAAATATTCCTTCGAGAAATTCCGATTAAGGTCTTTGAAATCAATGAAAACCATAATCTATCAATTATTTTTCCAGATAGAGATGGTGTTGGAAATCCATCATGGGTATTTCACTTCTCAAAAAATGTGGGATTTCATCAATTTTTCAAATTCCACCTCTACATTTGTAGTATGAGAGAGTATATCCTCCTATATTATTTTTGGAAACCTCAATTCTCGTCGGGAAATCCAAGGTGATGCATAGCCACATCTAGATTTAGTCTAGGAATTTCTTTATAATTCTAGGTGAACATGTATCGGTGTTGCTTTAGAAATGAAACGTGCATCTCTTTATCTTCAAGGGGATTGGAGATAATAATAAATTAGGTTGTTGGTATTATTCATTTCCCTGATTTATCTACCTAAGCTCATCTATGGTGGTGGAGAAACCTTCCTCGAATTCTGGAGGGGTGTTCTTAATATCATCCTCATTCCCTTCCATTTCTGAGTCTATAGAGGAATATTCAGGTACAGATGAAAATCTGGGGGCCTATCCATTAATATTATGGAGATGGAGATTGATAAAAAAGACATCACTGTTACATTCTATCTGATTCATTGTAGAGAGATATTGATGTTCATTATTATCACTAAGGATGGGAGAGGTTTGGATCTCTAGGATTTGGTCTATTACTTTGACCATGTTTATAGAGAGCATGTGATCATCATTCAGCATGCTCTAAGGATTCACAATGGAGGTACCTAATCCATTGGGAGCTGCAACCTATATATTATCACTCGCTATTGGTTGGTTACCTCCCTTTGGGTATAATTCTGGTTTGGCATATTTTGATCTATGAGTCTTGAAGGGGGTGTTGTCCCCACACATCAAGCTGGCCTTTTCATTTATGGGAACTTTAGAAATTGATGGAATGTTGATGGTACCACCAAGTGGATATGGAACCAGGGCCTTCCATGTTGGAAATTGTATGTGGTGTCTTACTAGATAACAGTGAAATAAACATCAGATGTGAGTTCCCCAAATTGGGTTTCAGGCATGATCTTACTAGGATTCATTTTCTCACAATTTTCATATCCCTGAATGTTCTACTTTGTAGGGGATAAGTCACCTTCACTTTACCCCAAATGCTGGAGAGTTCAAACTAGGATGAGGTTGATCCCAGATCCGTTTTCAATTAGAGCCCTTTGTGAATTAACATTATTGAGTATTCTTGAAAATGATAAGGGTCTTATGTTCCCATGGATGGCCTATTCCTCATCTTGATCAGTGAATGTGATGGTGATTTGACATCCTAAAGACTAGGTCTTTTCTTGATAGACCTCAGCTACAATGACTTTTTTCTCAAATTCCTACGGGCTCCTGAGGGCTTCAACAATTTACTCCCTTAGTTCTTCTAAAAGGTGGAGTTAATAGAGTATTGAGATCTTGGTTAGGGATATATCTATATATTTTAAAACATCATACTTTGGTACCATGGTTTAGTGCTTCTTGATAATGGGATTCTCTTGGGAATGCAGTCTAGGGGATAGAAAATATAAGGTAGATGGACTTGGTGCTTGTGTGGAGGTTGAGGGAGTATCTTTTTCTAGTGGTTTAGGTCACTCTGGCCTTCCTTGTAATTAGTTTTGACTATATGGAACCCATTCTAAGTGTTCATGCAAGAAAATCAGGTTTGGGTGACTTCTGGAAGGTTCTGAGGCACCTTCAAGTCTCTTTTGAGCATGGTAGAGCGCTTTCCCATGTCTCTCAGTTGCATGTATGTCCTCCATAGAGATATGATTATAATATTGAGTCTGAACACATGCAATTTTTCCTCATTATCCACATCTCTGGAACATGTGGCCTCTTTTTCCCCAGTTATATATTAGAGAACCATATTTGAGAGAATACTCCTCATCAGAGAATGTGTTTTTCAAGTGTTTCACATTGACAGAACCAAATATGAGCTCTTCATTCGATGGGGATTCTATTTGGTGGGGTAGTTCCCATGATGCAGATCTTTTTGGGTAGAGAGCTTCAACATTTAGGGCCTTCTTTGGAGCATAATATGTTACTTCCTCCTTAGTCTCCTCCTCCTTTGGGTGGACATTCCCACCAGTGGTAGGCACATTTAACACCTCCCTTTTACAGGGAGAACCTATCATGAGTTCACAGAACTATGCCTTTAGAGTATCATGAGCTTGATAAACTATTTTTTTATTCATCCAATTGTCAATCCTTTTCTCTTTCTTGGTCAAAAATTTCTTCAAGTCTCCATATTCTTCTGACCAAACAATGGTTCTACAAACCACCTCCTCTAGGGAATTTTCTAGTGTCACATGTCTATAGTTTACAATGCCTTGAGGGATTTCTTTAAATATAATTTAGTTCTATATATAATGACCCAAACTTCTATAGAAAGGGAAGTATTCAGGATGGTCGGTGAGTTGACCTCATCAGGCCTTCTGGGTTGTGGGAGTGTCAGTAGGTTATTATCCATGGATTCTAAGAATAAACTAGGGACTTTTTCACTCTAGAAGTAGTATTCGTTCTCCATATGTTCTTCAAAACTGAGGAGACCCTGATTTCTTTTAATGAAGAGGGAGATTTTATGGTTATTGCCGCTCAGCAGCAGGTGATGGATGGTTCATAGATTTCATGGCTTCTTCGATGGACACCAATGTGGGATTGAGTGTGACAGTGGAAACTCTATTCTATATGGATTTTTCCCCTATGATTTGGGAAAGAGTTGAGACTTGTACCGGGTCCGCTGAATAGCCTCTTTAAGACGTTCAACTATTTCAATGAACTCTCAGACCCCGCCTGAATATTTCATGGGGATTAGGGTAGTCTGCAGCTCATCACTAAAATTTTTAGCACAAAGTTCCAACAAATGCTCCTATAATATGGGGATGATGAGTGAGTAGGTTAAAACTTTACACCTTTATATGAAATCAGACATCCTATTGTTCTCATGTTGGTTGCAGTTCACCAGTTCAAAGATCATTGTATTCCTTAGTGTAGAACTAAAAAGGAAGAGGAACCGATGGCAAATGTCCCCCCATACTATAATAAATCCCGCTGGAAGACTATCGTATCAAACAAAGTATAAACCTGTTAGAGTCTATATAAAACACCTCATCTTGGTTTCCTCCTATTGATCTCGAGGGCCCATCAAGGGCCCACATTTGGATATGAAGTGAGTGAGATGTTTTTCAGGGTTTTCTGCACCCTCAAAAGTAGAAGTTCTAGGGTTTCCAAAGCTAGGGGAAGTTAGCGTATCATCCACCCATTTGGGATATGGATTCCTTTTAGGATACACAGGTGTGTTTCTCCCTTATATGTCTTTCATTTGAGTAGCCAGGGATTCAATGGTTGTAAGTAACTCTGGGGGTACTATTGTCTGAGCCACCTCCCTTCAATAGGGGGTGGGTGGGGGTCGATGAGGTGGTCCCAATTTCCTCTCATGTTGATCCTCAATTCTTCCTATGACTGGATGAATACCTGGGAAAGGGATAGGTTGTTTCCACAGTGGAGGGATGTCCCAATCATTTTTTCTTCCTAATTTATGTATACTAGCTGATTGTCTCTATATCCAAATATATATTCAGATACCTCTCTTACTATAGGATCTGTTGTGAGAGGGATAATATTCATCTCTTGCAGGAGATGATACCCACCATGAATATTTCTCCTAAGTATCTCTTCATTGATATTTCAAAGAGATCTTATTTCACTCTCATATTTCAACAACTGTTCTTCCACATATGGAAAATAATATGGGGTTACTTCTTTCCCTTTCTCTTTGAGAATGTTCTACCGAGGATGTGGCAACTTGTTATTTTTTGGTGCCAAATTTTGAAGTCTTATTTGGTTATATTTGAACCCAACCTCATTTGGTGCATCCAAATAACCCTCCTCCTGGGTTACGTCATCAATTTTTTATCCCTCTAAATTTACACCTTGATCAATGTCTCTGATGTTGACAGTGAAGACATCCACAGAGGCATATTGGGCACTAGTGGTTTTCCCATTGATTTCCATACAATAGGCTGAATCTTCACATCTTCCATCATGGTTTTTATTTGAACCCTTGGACTTATCAGGCTATTTTGGATTGTGACCCCAGTGGGTTGTGATCATATTTTCCATACTCTCCTCCTATATCAGCCTATGAACAGTTACATTGAGTTACTTTTTTGTCTTAATTGTTGAGTGAGACCCAACCAACATATGTTTATCTTAAATTGAGAAGAATATGTGGGATGCTGATTGTTGATTACTTCCTCCTATCCAAGAAAAAAATAGTCTTCTCTATGGTGATGATGATGATGATGATGAAAATTCTTGCATCCCAATGGGTTGGGGGTTATTTGTGGCCACCATTGGCATTGATTGGTCATGTTGTTAAGGAACCATTGACTCTAGTTAAGTACTTAATGATTCCTAGGACAGACCTCAAGATATAAATTCCCCAAGACTATTGGTGTGGGGGTGATATGGAATCACCAATGATGTCTCCAAGGTATTTTTATTGGACAATGATCCTGGGAATGATTATTGAGATATAAATTCCCCTAGACCAGTGGGTTGGGGTTCATATGTGGCTGCCAAGGGTATGTCTTGAATCCTCTTAGTAATTGATGATCCAATGGGTGGAGACGTTGGTAGATATTCTCCTAGCCCAGGGGGATGATTTCACTCCAAGATAGCTTCTATGGTAGCTACTGTTGTGTTCTGAATTATGTGTCATCATTTTACTCACATGGGTTCTTGGTGTGATGGATTCTCGCAATTAGAACCATTCCTTAAGATAAGTAGTTTCGGTGATCACAACTTCGGTCTCCATGTTTGGAATTCCCTCTTATAACCTTGATGGGTCTGTTTTGAAATTATTTTGGTTATCCTATCTCTTGGTTCATGGTGCATGTGAACTATTGGAGCAGGGGAATTCTATTGTAGTGTCTAGTTGGCCTAAGCATTACCTAGTCCCTAGATTTCGTCGAAGGCTATAACATTATGGGATGAAGTATCTAATGGATTTTCTTATTCTAGGGGAGCATAAAAGTGTAGAACTTCATAATGTTCACATACTTGAATATGGATGAATGATGTGGCTTCATAGATAAGATGTCAAAGAGTTTCAATGCAATGATGGAAAGCGTGTTGCATATTTTTATTATTCTTTTTTGGTTTTGGATCTCAGACCATGGAGATAGAAGATTGATCAAGCTAACAATAGAGTATCATGGTTTTTGGAAGGTTGAACTCGTATCTAAGATAAGAAAGATTTTGATCTTTCATACACCAATTAGAATCCCACACATTTTTTTGTAGATATGCAATGTACTTTTTTTCTCGCCCTTCTAGGATCTCATAGCTTTCATTATTGAGGGGTTAGAACAGTATGGGGAGGTTTTTTTGAATAAATCTTTCGATATGTAAATTTTTGTCTCTTATTAATCATACATACACACCTCCATTTGGTCAAACCATAGAATATGGATCTTATGGTCACCCGCTGATGGGAGTGGAGTTTTGTTAAGAGTTTACGGCAAACCATATAATATTAACCCCATTTTTTCGAACACCTCCCTATATAAATGTGTCAGATTTTGGTTCACCTCTCTATATAGATGTGTCTAGAGAAAGGAAGGATTTCCACTCCCATGGGAGATATCGTCATGGGGAGGTTGACCATGGTGGATATTAGGAGTAGTTTTCATATGATCCATCTCCACGCTAAAATGAGGAGGACACTTGTGATAATGAATTCCTTCTACTTATAACTTGATAGAAGCATTTATGGGCCGTTTTGGTATTGAGAGTGTGTCTCAAACAACCTAATGGAAACTTCCATTGAGAATATTAGGAACATGGGCCATGTTTTGCATCGTGTTTAGGATATTTCGACCTTCATTTTGTGATTTTTCAGGGATAGTATAAAGTTGTATGATGGTTTTCATAACTTTTATATAAACATCTGATGTTTCAAGAATATGATCCCACTATTAAGAATTTTTTGGGGTATTCCAATAATATGTCTCATTATTGATAGGGATATGAACCTATACAAAGGCATGTTCTATTATCACTTGGTGATCCTCATTCAAGATGGTTGTATTAGTCTGATCTTTATCCTTTTAGATATGTCGCTGGTCTTTCTTGGCAAGAGTATGAGCCTAAACCGAGGCATGTTCCAGTATCACCTTCTGTGCCCTAGTTGGAACAGGATTATTATCCTGGTTCGAATATGAATTCCCTAGAGTAATATGCCAACAGACCTCTAGAATGGGAGAAGGAATATGTGTCTCCTCTTGTATTTCAATGGAATGATTTTGGTGCATTCTTTCATCAGTAGAAGTTGGAATATGTGCCTTTCATCCATGACCCGGTAGAGTATGCTAGAAAGAGTCATTGACAATAATATGAGTCCTTCATGAGTCTTATTCCATTATCACATGGTTATCCTTGGATATAATGGTGATATATTCCCAATCTTAGGCCTTAGGAGTATGTCATTATACTTCTTCAATAGGGATTTCAGCATACCTTGAGGATTTTTCCCCTCTCACGTGGTGATCCCTGAATATAATGGGAATATGATCCCAATCATGGGGCTTTGGAATATACCACTAGGCTACTTAGGAAATCATGTTCCCTTGTCCTAATGCATGTTCCACTCTCTCTTGGTGAGCCCCAGTTGGAATTGGGATATGAGCCATGTCTGATGCCTCTCCCTTCATCAAAATATACCGATAATTCTCTCGAGTGGGAGAAAGAATGTGTACTTGTTCAAGTACAGTAACGTTTTCATCATGATTAATGTGTTGGGATGTCCTGGCTATAGGGATATAAGTATGAACATGTCCCTTCATTTGAAACAGTGATAGAATATGTTGTATGAGTTATTCAACTATTGCTAAAATATATTGGCATTTTAGAAAATTGTGTGAAGAAATATAAGCATGCATTTTTTCCTTCTCTATTATGTTTTGGTTGATATCTTCTATTGAAGAAGGTATATGTTACCACTTCTTTACTCATTTTTCCATTATATTGTGTCAATGGACTTCATGTACAAAGTTAGAGATATGTGCCTCCCCCACGCTTGTTGTGGGAATATGCCGAGAGACTTGTTTTGAATGAGCAGAGACATGAGACTACTTACTGGGTCATGCTGTAGTATACAGGCAGACATCACCAGTAGGATTAGGAATATGTGCCATCTCCTAGATAGTCAATGCATTCCTTTTCCAATGAGACTTCCGTATAGATTCTGTATGGGAATCAGAAGCGGCTTTGTTCTGGAAGTTACCCTCAGCAGGAGACTGATGGGTACCTGCAGGATGGTGTTCTTGACGGAGGTTGGTAGGTGCACTCCTTGAATTACTTGGACCAAAAGGGAGACTTATTGGGATTTTTGGTCCACCTTCATCCAATATGGAAGGTGGTGGTGTTTGTGATTCAGTGATAAGCTCCCGAAGCAGTTGGTCGTAGTGATTAGGGCTAATGGCATAGAAGCATCCATTTTCAGGCCATATAGATTCGTCGTCTCATTGCTTAGAGAATATCATGGGATGATTCCATGGTTAGGATCATACCATGTCAGTGGAACTTCCAATACATCCCATTGGAGACCTTCTATTAGAGATTTCATTCTGGTGTGATCATTTTTCAACCTATGGGAGTTTCAAAAGCTGATGAGTTACCGAATTGAATTTTGGATGATGAAGACATTTCCTCGGGTTGGGATTTTGTCGATAAAATCAGTATCTGAAATCATATAGACAATAAGGAACAAGGTTACTAATTAGTGATATATCGTAGTCAAGAAAATTCTCAGTCAGATATTCATTGTTAACACAATTGTCATCTATTCTCTTTTCCACCATTCTTCTCATGTGTAATTGTCTTTTCAAGGATAGAATTACAATAATACTGGTTTATGTTGGTTATACTACATTTTTTTTATATATAGTTTTCATAAAAAAACTGTCCTGAGATATTCACATCAATTCAATCTATTTTTGACATATAGGGAGCAAGAAACATGGCATCACAGATTATAACCCAATAATTTGTTATTACAGAGATTCACATCGGGTTCACCATTTTTATTTCTTTGAGTTTTAAACAGATGTGAAATGGGATTCCATTGATGGTTAGGTTGAAAGGGGAGTTATAAGACCTGTCATAATGGTACACATTATGATTTCAATTTTTCCATATTTCCTTAGAAACTCTCAATGATTCCCTTGTCTTTATCTGGGTATAGGTCTTCTTTCCAAATGTCAGCATTCATCTGGATTTTCCGGCCTAGAAGCTTTTAGTGACTCACGTTGGTCAAGATTTCGGGAGGTTTGGATCATCATACCATTTGGGGTGGACTTTTTCCTACTCACAAACTCTCTTACAGATTTAAAATATGTTAGCTAATCTCTCACTAGTAACAATATAGAAACAATAATCATAACAAAATAAATATTGGTTAATTATATTTCATGTGAAAAAGATTGGGATCTATTTTTTGAATCCATATGTATGTATCTGAGTTTCTCCATCATTTTTTTGGTAAAGGGAGGTTTCTTATATGTTGATGTTGTATAACCAAGTGCTTCAGGATATGCTTCCATGTAGGGAGGCGGTTAATATCCTTAGGAGGGTATTGATCCATTATGAGACGTCTTATGTATCCTAGTTGTTGCAGGAATCAAAACCCACATAGTTTTCTCACATATGTAGTTTAACATCATGTAGAAAGGACTTATATGAGTGATCTAGGAAAATAGTTATTCAATATCTATCCCTAAAGGGGTATCCTATGTATCCTTGGTATAGAAAGAATCGGATTTTTCATAGTTCAATTATTTTAGGATTTTTATATTTAGGTCACCTCTATCATTATAGATACTCGTGGTGCATATGATATGATTATTGAAACTCCCTAAGCTCACATGATCCTCGCTTGGTGTGGGGAACAAGGGATATAAAATGATGATTTCATTTATCATGATGTGGGAATTATGTGTTGGGACTATCCCAGGATGATTTATCATGGAACTTGGGTCTTAGAGACACGTGTTATTTATCCTGGTTATAGAAAGAATCATAGTCATCATCATTTGGTTGTTTTCTCAATCCACTGATGGATGAGGTAAGATGATCACCTCCTTATAACTGAGTCCTGGTGGTTGAGATTTCGGAGTTGTAAAAGGACATAAACCAAAAGGGGTGTTTATTTGAATCTAGTCCTTAGTTAGGAATCCTACGTATTCTGATTATTGTAGGAATTAGAGTTATTGTAGTTCAGTTGTATTGGGGATTACATTATAAGGCATCCTCATACCATTATATAGGTTTATATTTTAGATTTTATGATCATTGAAACTCTTTAAGACCACGTGATCCATGATCCTTGTGAGAAAAAAGGTATATAAAGTAATCTATTTCACTGGTTAGAGTAAGGGACTTAGATGTTGGGATTTCTCTAGATTATCGATATGGAGATTGATCCTTGGTAAGAGGTGGCCTACATATTTTGAATATGGGAGGAATTAGAGTCCTTTTAGTTCTCTTTATGTTAGATCTTACACACTAATGTTTTCTTATTGGTCGGGGCTTACACATCAAGTAAGGACAATGTAATCAAGTCTTCATAAGCCTTATTTTTTGTATGAGGGGTGTCTCATGACCCATTTGACTTTTCCAATAATTCATCACATGGTTTGGATGACTAGTCTAGGGGAGTGTTGCGTGAACCAGCTTATGTGACTTGGTGTCATTAATGACATTCATCATGACACACATGGTGGTGTATCAAGAGTTAGTGAGACATGGTATGAAGGATAACACATATTTTGGAAAACACCCCTGGGGGTTTTGTGAAACCTAGCTTTCATGATTGTAGGGTGTTACGGGACTAGACTAACATTCCCAAAGGGTATTTCAAGAGTATTTATATCATGGATGAATGTAATATCGATACTTGACTAATGTGATCGAACATCCATATATAATTCTGTCAATGAATCTGAAGGACGCTGCAAGGATTAAGTTGATAGACTAAGAATGTTTTGTGAGACCAAAGTGGCATCCCTAAGGATTTTATGACTTTATCTAATGTGATCAAAAGACTTTGTGTGTCCCATATATCATTTTGAGAGAGTGTCATGAAATTTTATGTGATATTCCTTGACACTATTGCATATCTTTGTATAACTCGTTCCATGCACATACAGGCCAACAAATATTTTCTTCTCTTAAGTCTTCCAATTTTGAACTTGTTTCTAATTATTGAATTGTAAAGGCCTTAGGTTTGTTGAATATTAGTTTCTTCATGTCTTACATGATCTGGAAGAAATGTGGTGTGTTCTTGGTAGGCCTTGTTAGTAATCCTTCATGTGATCAATGAATGATTGCGTGAAGGGATTTATATCTGGTGCATGACTACTCTAGATACTCACTACTGTATTACCTGATGGGAGGATAGATGGTCGAGTGATAGATTGGTATGAGAATTATGCATCAATGTTCAGGACTATTCTTCTCAAGAGATTCCTTTGTGTAGTAGTCGGTGCATTTTTTTTGCTGAGGTGGGGGACTTATAGGCCTCACCACCATGGATACTCTCTGGTTCATGTTGAGTATCTGGCATAAGTCCAGGCTAGATTCAGTGAAGGGGTATGGCACTACGTAGTTTCATGAGTCTCTATCATAGATCGCTCTGAGTGTTTCACCAGATTTTCATTGACCGTGATTCCGTGTCAACACCTGTATTATTGGTTTATGGAAAATTAATGGGGTCTTGATTGATCATGCAGATGTGTTGAAGGACTTCCATGGTATCATGATGACATGTCTAAGGGACTATTTATGATCCAAGTGTGTATTGTATGGAATCCATGAGATGTGCAATGACATGTATGTGGCCTTCATGAGACAATGGTGGTTTTTCTGAGGGTCTCACAGGACCTCCTGGTGGACTTCCTTAGCGAGTCAGAAGTCCTTTAGCAAATTTGATTTCCCTCCACCTCCTCTCTATTTTACTTCCTTTTTTTATGAGATAAATGTGGGGAGTCATGAAAGTTTTGATGAGTTGTGTCAATGAAAATTAATCTATTTTTTGGTGATGCACTGCTTGACTAATATGGGTCATATAGAGGTGTGTGATCATTTCAATTGAAAAATCCATTTATTTGTCCTTAGTAAATCAAAGGGTTTTCTGGACATACCTGAGGACTTCTGTGTGGTGAAACTAACAAGTCCAAGGGATTAAAGAGACAAGGAATACATGTTTACGTGGTCTCATGGTGTCTTGAGAATAACCAAGGGGTGCGTTGCATGACCTACAATGTTTGTGAACACCTCTCTTTTCTTTCCTTTCTATCCCATTTGTTTTATCATACAAAGGTTGGGGGTTATCCAATTTTGTATGAGTATTGTCTAGTATTTTTACTTTATTTTTTGATGATGTCTCGCATAACCAATATGGGTCATATAAAGATTGTACGAGCATGTCATGGACCAATACATTTGTTTTCCTCTGAAGCGTTGAAGGATGAGCGTGGATTTTCTTTGATATACATGATGACATTCGTGCGGTGAGGCTGTAAAACCAAAGAGACTTTATGAGGTGAGGTGGAGATGTTGTTGTTGTCTCATGGTGTCTTTGATAACTCTAGCGGGTGCGTCACATGTACTTCAATGACCGAAAACACCTCTCTCCTCCCCCTTTATCTCCTTTGTTTTATACTACAAAGGTTTAGGGGTCTTTTGAGTTTTCATGGTTATCACCATGGAATTTTATTCTTTCAAATGATGATATGAATCATGAACTTTCAAGACCCACTACTACAAAACCTGTGTTTTTCAGTTCTTTTATTTATCAATACTAGAAAAAAACACTGATAAATTTTATTTTTATCATTGTTAAGGAAGGATCTGATAAATTTACCCTTTTATAATATCTTTTTTTGTAGAGCTGAAAAAGGAAACCTTCATTAACACTTTATTTTTAGCATTGTTATAGGGTATCCTTTATCAGCACATTATTTTTAGCACTGATGAAGATCCAAATAAAGAAAATTAAATAAAATAATAAATAAAAAATAAAAAATGAGTTTATTAAAAAAATATTAAAATTTAATTAATTAAATAATTATTGATAAAAATGAATAAATTGATTACACATTATTAAATATTAAACATTTTATTAATCATATAATTATGATAATTAATGTTATTAAATTTTATATATTAAATATATATATATATATATATTAATGTATATAAATATGATTTATATATTACAAAAAATTTATGCGCTTTACATTAAATAGTCATATATTTATTGAATAATAGTATATAATTAAAATTTAATATGAAGTAAAAATATTTACTAATTACATAGTACTCGACATTTAATTGAATGTCATTGGATTTTTCAATTTTACAAATATAGATTAAATTTGTGTTATATTGATTTCACATATACAAAATTGTTATATTTTTATATACAATGCACACACATGAAATTTATCATTGTTTTCAATATTATTAAAGTGTACTTATTCTTAATTTATTCAATTTCACTCATTTTTAACATATACGCATGCACTTAAAAGTAGATATTCATTAATATTGTTAAAAAAAATTTGTAAAAATATATTTATAAATAAATATATTTATAAATGTACATTTACTATATTTATTCAATTATATATTTATAATTATATATATATATATATATATATTTAAAATTATTTATATAATTATAAATAAATAATTATATATTTTTAAATAATTATTAAATTTATAATACATTTAATTAAATAAAGAATATATTTACTATATTTATATATATTTATTATTTATATAATAGTATAATTATATAAATATATATAATGATATAAATATTATTTTAAAAAATATATATCATTATAAATAAATAATTATGAGATTATAATAAATATATTTAAATAGGAATATATTTACTATATTTATATTTATATTTATTTATTAATTATACAATAATATTAAAAAAAAATTATAATTATAATTATATATCCTCTATCATTTCTTAGGTAATAATAATTGATAAAATCATCTTTATCAACATTTTTTCCATGCGGATAAAGATGAGGCTTTATCAGCACTAAAAAGAGCGCTAATAAAATTTACATTATTCGATGCTATAATTTTAGTTCTCATAAAGATTGAGTGTCTCTACACTTTTTTATTGGTGATAAATACCTACCATTATCAGTGCTTAAATAATAAGAGCTGACAAAAGGACTCATTATTAGTGCTGATTTGTAAGCACTATTAAAAGTGTCCCAATCTAATTAAAAAAACCATAACCATCTGCGAACCCATCTCGATATCAGAAGATTTATTTGGAAGTCACCCACTGTCAGCACTCCTTCTTAGTGAATCGAACCTCAAATCACACGACTAGAATTCCATTCAAATAGCTCATCCGATATCCAATGTTCAATTGATGTTAAGGTTTCTAAAGAGGTTTTCATATTTTCTTCAACCTATCCTGGTAGGCCTTCCGATTTTCATTATGTATTTTTGGTTTTGTTTTTAATTTCTTCTTTGACAATTTCATTATTTAGGGTCTGGTGATTATATACTAGCAAGTTAGTACTACAGGTTTTCTCAGTTTCCAATTTTGATTCAACTCTTGATTTTTCACGGTGATTTTATTGTTTCTGGACTCGATGGTGACACATGAAGTTTAGTTGGTTGTTTTATTTTGTCTAAATTTCCCAAATTGACCTCCCCAAGCTATCATATATATTTTTCATTCTTTATTTCATCAATGGTATTCCATAATTGTGAAATTTTAGAAATTAAAACTAGGGATTTTGTGTGTGAGGGAGTTGATGATAAGTTTAGGGATTTATTTTATATAACACTGATTTTTATCCTCTATTTTCTACTTACTAAGGTTGGTGTTGGAATCCAATGTATGGATGCATCATATTAGTCTTTATTTAAATTTTATTTCTACTATTCTTATTTATTTTTTATGCCAAATCATTCCCACTGTGTTGTTTTTCATGACCTAGTGCGTGTTTCCAGCCCATGGGGGATTGAGAATGTCCCTTGGACACTATCATGGACCAGCTTGGGTGTTTGATATATGGTTGTCTTGGTTTTTTCTTCGAAACTATATCTATTATTAAATGTGTTGTACCATTTCACAATAATCCAACTTCTTATGTCTCTACACTTTTAAAAAATTATTTTATTTTTATCCCTCTTTGTATGAATCCAACATTATTTATAAATCCTTTAAATAATAATATATTAAATATTATACCTTAGTGCTATGTACTATTTTCCAGCTACATTTTAGTTTCCCATCATCATCATAATCCCCCTATCTCAATAATTTATAATTGTTTTATTGAGATTACCCATTTCTAATTATACCACTTTTATCAAGACCTATATACCACTATAATACATCATAATTTCTTTCTCAGATATGCAAATTTTCAGGAATTTCAACCCCTTTGTGTTTTTATTTTACAAATAAAAAGTGGATTTCAATGCAATCACTTTGATACCAAGCTATATAACATGTATAAAAATAGTATTCCAAATATTTTTACTATCAATAAAGTTTGGATATAATGAATCACCCGCACTCCATGATATATATTGACATTCCATCCTCAAAATTTGAAAAATCTATTCAATTTTCAATGGGTGTCAACTTGGGATTTTAATATTCCTTTTCAAATATATAAAACACCTACATCACATACATGGATTTGGAAATAAATACCCCATGAATTCCATGATTCACTTATAAACTAAGGAAAATATCAACTCACTAATCATCAACATTTAAACATTGGTGATTGTTAATGAAGAAAATTATTATCATCATTCATATCTTGGGCCTTTAAATATTATTTCATCTACATTGATAATATCATTCAATCTATCCATAAAATTGTTTTTTTTGTAATGATTATGATCAATTAATTATTTGTTAAATTAATGATTCTTTATTAATTCATCTAACCGTCAATACTAAGGTCTTAGTTCTTTTTTGAATTCATACATCACCTTTTTCAATTTTCAAACATTGTTCTCATATTAAATAATGAGAAAACTATAGGTTTTTTATGTAAACTTAATATTCAGGTATCTATTAGTAAATGATAATTTTACAACCATTTGGAGAACCTTGACTTTCCTTAGGATGGGTTGGTGTGGTGATATGACATCCTATGAGTCTTTAGATTTTTTCAAATATTGATATACGATTAATATTAAATGTAATAATTCCTTATATTGTAACATCAATTGTTCCAATAAAGTATTATATCTTTTAGTGGATTGAATAAGATTTTATTATTCTTTTTTATCATGTTTTAGTTTTTTATTACTCCTTAATTGCCTATATTATATTTTCATTTGTTTATGATATTTAAGAAATATTTTATATGGATTAATTCTTTTCATAAATTCCATTACCCATTTTCTTCCACAGACAAAAATTCATTGAAATAATAAAATATTGAATTTCCCTTATTATAATTGTCAATAACTTTCACTTTTGATAATGAATATCTTGTGTGTATTTATTTATATATTGTATAAAATTAATCTCTTATGAACCCAATAGGATGGGTATAAAGCAATAATAGATGCATACTAATATTTTAACAAAAAAATATGAAAATAGAGTTAAACATTTTATCAAGTTGGTAAGAGAGAATGCAGATGACCCTTCTAAAATCTTATTTATTTATTTATTTACGTTGTCGTTATTCAAAAGAAAATTGGAAGAGTTAGAAGAACATTTGATTTGTCACGGAATAGATCAAAGCTATAATTGTTGGACTAAACATGGGGAAAACATGAATGTGGAAATCTATTGGAATGATACTACAATTTATGAATCAATTGATATGAATTACTCAATAAAATATGATGGAGATCACTTAGAATAAATAAAAATTGAAATTAAAGATGACCTTGATGATCGTACAAATATGTTCTATGAGTTAAATAGTTGTTCCAAGAAACCATTTTATTCTGGTCATTCTAAATACATAACATTGTGAGTTGTATTGAAGTTATATCATTTGAATTTTGGAAGAGGATGGAGTGACACCAGCTTTACATAAATACTTGCTCTTCTGAAAGATATGCTACCAGGATAAAATGAACTCTGATTCCAAAAATATGATTCTAAACGAATGTAATTTTCCATGGGAATGATCCCTCAAAAATGTATTCTTTTCCAAATTATTTAATATTTTTTTTCAAGGACCATTAATCACTCAGAAAATACCCTAAGTGTGGCACAGATCGATACAAGAAAAATGAATCAAGTCCTTAGAAATATGTATGGTACGTTCCAATCATTCCATGGTCTAAAAGTCAGTATAGATTTCATGAAATAGTGACAAAATTAACATGGCATGAAAATATAAAAATTAAATATGGTAACCTATTTTATCCAACATATTATTCACAATGGAAGAAAATTGATTACGACTTTACAAATTTGGAGATGATCCAACAAAATTTCATCTAGCATTATCTGAAAATATAATAAATCTATATAGTTTATAGAGTAGTAATCATACTTCATGGCTTGTCATGTTAGTAAATTATAACTTTCCACCATGTTTATTCCTGAATCAAAAATACATTGTGTTTTCTTTACTTATATTTAGACCAAATAAACCTGGTAATTATATTAATGCCTATTTGTCTCCATTGATCGAATATCTAAAATTTATGTGGTATACAGGTATTATAGTGTATTATTCTCATAGAATAGAATAATTCACATTGAGTTCCATGTTTTATAAAACAATAAATGACTTACCCTCTTATGGAAATTTATCAAGCTATATAATTAAAGAAATTTTGGGGTGTACCCTTTTTTAAAAACACACATACTCAGTTCGGTTGAAACATTCCTCGAAGAATTGTTTTTAGGACATCGAAGATTTTTACCTCAACAACATAAATTTGGATCAAGTATGATAGAATTTGATGGGAATATTGAACAAGCTACAACACTATCTCTAGCAACAGTCGATCAACTATACAAAAAAATAAAAAAGATTAACACTATTTTCCATAAAACATTTTTGAAAAACCTAACAAAATCAGGTTGGATGAAGAGATCAATTTTCATTAAATTACTGTATTGTAATTATTTTTATGTGAGAAATTTAATTGATTTCATTCATGTATAAAAATATATTTGACAGTGTTATTGGAACATTACTAAATGTTCCTAGAAAAATGAAAGCTGGAATCAAGGCTAGCTTGGACTTTATAGAAATGGGGATAAGGGAAGAGTTGTAACTATTGAAAGATAAAAGGCGGACTCCTCTTCCTCCAGTAGCTTACACTCTACCAAGACAGAAAACTTGAAATTCTCTTTTTCCATACTAGTGTAAAAGTTCCATATATTTATTCATAAAATATCAAGAATGTTGTGTCCATTACTAGATTGAAATTATAATGACTAAAATCACATGAAATCATGTTTTTATTCAAGATTTAATATCTATTTCTTTATATTTCATTCTTCATCAAAATGTATGACATATATTAACTAGAAATTGTGTCTTTTTTAAATATATATATAGTAAATTTGTTGACTTGGAAAATTTTCCAATCATGAATAAGGAGACTCCAATCATATTATGTGAATTATAGATATTCTTCCCACCATCATTATTTGATATAATGGTCCACCTAATGGTTCACTTTGCATTGAGGTTCAAAAAAGTTATCATCTCCATTACATATGGATGTACCTCATTGAATTGTATATGAATATTTTTAATGGGTATGTTAAGAATCAAATTCTTCCAGATTGTTGTATTGAAAGAAGGGAAACAATACCACATATGCTCAATTATAGAGGTAATGTTGATTTTTTCACAATAAAATCATTTTCTATAAAATTATTGTATAGTTTCATATTTATGTTTAATTTATTTTCTTTTAGTATTAATAAAATGGTAAATGTTTTCTTATAAAGGTGGATTCTTTTTTTTTTGATTTGGGGTGTTATATCCAACCATCATGCTTCTTATTCCGTTAAAACTTTTCACCCCCACAGTGGTGCATTTATGAATTTCTTTCATGTTACATTCACTTCCTTTGTAGGAATAGAAATGATGATTCCTCTACTCAATTACATATGTAATCTTGATGTTTTCATTGTAAAATAATTGTCCATTGAATTAATGTGTTTTTCTGACTTATGTATAATTTATTAATTTTTGTATTACTCACATAATAATTGTTTTCTTATATAGGTGGTTTATTTTATTCAAGTTGGGGTGCTCAATCCAACTTTCATGCTTATTCTCCCTTTAAACCTTTTCACCCATAAATTTGTGCATTTATCACTTTATTTCATGTTACCTCCACTACCTTTGCAAGAAGATAAATGATGCTACCTCTACTCAATTACATAGTTAATCTTGATATTTTCATAATAAAATCATTGTCCATATAATCTGTTTATTGTTTCGTATTTATGTTTAATTTATTTCTTTTTAGTGTTAATCACATTATAATGGTTTTCATATAGAGGTGGATTTTTATTTTTCTAGTTGATGTGGTTTGTTAAAAGAAACTCATGTAGTGTTGAAAGTTTCGCAAAGAAAGTGAATGGAAATTGTGGTAGACTTGATAGTTAGGATTGTTCTGAGAATTTGGGATTCTTAGGAATCAGTCACACCTCAATTTGAGACACAATTTGACCGTTCTGACTCCAATTAATTCTATCTATTTTAAATTGAATTTAATTTTAGTAAAAAATACAACTGACTCAATGTGTTCATTATGATTTTAAAATCATCATTTGATTTTAAAAAGTATCACTCACTAAAAACCAAGAAAATGCACTCAGATTTTCTTGATAATTTATGGCATTGATTCCTAAATAATTTGTGATTCGTCCAAGTTAGTCTCATATCAAACGAATACATGATGTATTCCATATGATTCAAAGTTCAATTTTCAATTTTAAAATGATATTTTAGTAAAAAATACAATTGATGTACTCAAAACCTAGAAAACCCATTTACATTGTTTTGATAATTTAGTAAAAAAATCCATAAGTAATTTGGAATGTGTAGGAATTAGTCTCACCTCAATGTGATGCATTGTGTGACTGGTATGACTCTATGTGTGTCTTTATATAAATTTGACATCAATTTTAGTAAAAAAACAAACTGAACTACTCAAAATAAAAAAAAACATTTATATTGTTTTGATACATTAATTAAATGATCCATAATTTATTTGAGACATGAATGAATCAGTTGTACCTCAATCCAATGCATAGTGTGATCGATATCACCCCAAGTTCATATTTTTATTCAAAATTGACATCAATTTTAGTAAAAAGGCCAATTAAGCTACTCAAAACCAAGAAAATGCATTAAATTTTTTTAAATACATTAGTATAATGTTCCATTAGTCATTTCCGATGTGTAGGAATCATGTGAACCTCAATCTGAAGCACAGTGTGACTAGTATGACTCAATGTGTGTATTTTTTTAAAAATTTAAATCAATTTTAATAAAATTAACACTTTATATTAATTTGTTTATTTATAATATTACAAACATAATAATTTTTTCCTTATGCAGGTGCATTATTTTTATCGACCATGGGTGGTTTGTTCGGAAATAGAATGATCCAATTTAGGATTAAAAGGAACATTGATGTTTTTGAATGTGTGTAATAATTTTGATTTATGTAACTATATGAACCAATGCTTGAAATGTCAATAATATAGTGTTTTTTTTGTGTTTTAATGTTTATTTCATTTAAATACTATATTGAGACTTGTTTATTTATATTTTGTGTGTCTCTGCTGCTGTGGTGTTCTGTTAAAACACACTAAAAGTATGTCCCTTTATGAGCACTTTTAAAATAACTGATAAATGCCACATTTATCAGCACTCATAAAATCACTGATAAAAGGTCCTTTATCATATATTCTATAAGCACTGATAAACAACCATTTATCGGTGTTAATAAAAGACCATGTCTTTTAAACTCACTCATATGGTCAGGGATTTTCTAGCACTAATAAGGGCCACTTCTAACATTGACAAAGGCCAATTTTATAGTAGTGACCATTGGGGGTCTCTCTCTTTGAATATAATCCCTTATTATTTTCAAAGGATTCTAGGTGGTTTTCCAAGAACTTTCCAATGAAAAAATAAGCGTCTTGGGGGCGCTCATTCAGTTGTCCCCATGGGACCATCAGTTTTCTAGAGGACCTCCAAAAGTGTAGGAATTCTTGTTGATAGGGGATTTAAGGGACTTGAAGTGGGACATGCTCTATGTGTGGAGTCTTTCTGTGACCTTTAAATATTCATGAATTTTCAAGTCCCTCGACGAGTCACGTGATTTACAAGCCTCGCCCATCCTGTTCTCTCATTTCTTTTACAGGGATGGTAATACCCATATTCCGGTTTATCTTCATTTATGATTTTTTATGCTTATTCTGTGGGTGTCAACAAACCTATAAACCCATAATAGTATCCATAAATTCTATGTTATCCTCACATTAAAACACAATCTTTATAAATTCACATATTATTTCCATAAATCAAAAAATGCAATAAAATTCATCAAATATGACCTAAATCACTTTTTAAATCAAATCAATAACCAATTTTAGGGGCACTGGTACTATCCCATATACTTCATCAACATCAACAATCTCTTTAAACCAAATAAACATTATCATAATTATATTAAATCAATTCTATTGTTTATTGGTTCCTTTCAACATGTCTTTTCAAATCCTACTATGAAATAATCCTAAGAAGTTTCATGATCCTTATATCTAAAATATCATTGATATAGAACTTTTAAAACATATTTATTGAGTTATAATAAATAAATACTTTAATCCTTTCACTAGAATCATTTTTCATTGCATATTTCCTTCCCTGGTCTAGGAGTTAGCATTTAAAAAGGGAATTGACTCAGATAATGCTCATGTTTCACACATCTAAGACATTGAATTATTTGGAAATTTATTTCTCTATTCCCCTTATTTGTATATATAAAAAATATTCCCCTATATTTTAGATATTATTCTAGGTGATTATTCCAACATTCTTGATAAGAAGAAAATTGAACTTTCTTACCTACATGATTATCACCACTTGAACTTCCATAAATGTTATTTTTCCTCTTATTTTAAAAGCTATGAAACTCAACTATTTTTATGTTATTAATCATATATCATGATAGTTGATTCCTCATAATAGTAAGATTTCCCCTTCCAATTACTAGATCAGTTTTTCTCTCAGGAAGAATTTCATTTCATTTTTCATCACATTCATTGTTAGCAGGATGTATTCTGGTTCTAACCATTGACTAAAACCAAAAATAAAATATTATGATTCAAACTATAATAATCAGATTAATCTATCAAACAATCACGAAATGTCATTAAAATAATGTCTAAATAATTAAACCTTCTTTTTAATATATAAAACCTTAGATCTAACCGATGCTCTTCCATGGTCATTACCAGAACATTATAATATTATCTTGTACTTAAAATTATCCTCATGGCTTCTACTAAAGTTTTCTCACCCTTGATTCCAATGATTAACTAAACCTTTCTATGACACCAGCTATAATGACCCAAAATTTTTATACATGGATATTATATCGTATTATATGAATATTAATTACATAACATTACAATCCATTCTATAATATTATTGGTTTAGTATCTTTTGAAACATGGACACATAAACAACTAGTTCATAGGGTTCTCCAATTAAGTTCTTCATAACTATAACCCTTATAAGATATATCATACTTAATACTTTTCCCCATAACCCTGGGAAGTAAAACATAAGAAACGAGTAACTAAGATTATCGGTAATTTTAAATAAGAGAGATATCAATGATCAATTAAACATTAGAATATTAATGGGGTATGAGAACAAGGTAATAATTTTTGAAAACCATACCCTACATATCCAATATCGTGATCTTTATTCATGGAATAAATCTAGGAAGTTCATAAGATATGATTCATAAAGGAATAAAATAATAAGATCCATGAGTGAATAACATTGTAATAAGACATGGAATTATGGATTAAGTATATAAAATCATTTCTGCAGTAGGGAATTCTCATTTCCAAGACTATTATAGTGGATTGGATTCACTACCCATTCCAGCATAGTAGTCAAGGTTCACTCCCGAGACTATCATAGTGAAAAAATTCCCTTACTAAATTTGTTTTACTCCCCATTCCAATATTTTTCATCTCATGAGATATTAATTATTACCCATTCATTGAAGAGATATATAATTTGTAGCCCACATATCGATGGTTATAACATAACCACCATTCTTGGTTTATATTATAACCATCATCCATGGTTATAACGTAAACAATACCCTCATTTTATAACATAAATAACCATTCTATTATTAAAACCATATATATGTGTTCTGAAATATCATAAAACACTCATAATATCATCACACTATAACATGTGGTAACAAAACGGTTTTCATATACATTTTCTCAGTTCATTATAGCATGACCCATGAAAAATAAATGGATTCCATAAACATCTCTTGAACATAAAAATTAACCATATAGATAAATATTAATAAATATTATATTGGATCATATACCCAGTAAATAATAATTAACATCCAATGATGTTCTCATGTATTAAAATTCCTTTAAAAGAAAACAGAAATATTTCTAGAGTAAAATAATCTTTCAAATTTTAAAATAACTTTTAAAATAAAAATATGTATAAAATATTATGGAAAAAAAATTATTTTTAAATAACCATGTAAACTTATAAATTAATATTCAAATCATCTACTGTTAATTATTGTGGTAAATTATTTTTATGTTTTATAAGTTAAAAGAAAACATTCTCTTCAAATTTTTTGTAAAAAGTAAAAAACCTTCCTCTTTTAGAAAATGAAAAGAAGAATCCTTTTAAACCATTTTGTACAAAACATTAATCATCTGTAAAATTTTATTTAAACAATAATTAGATAATATTAAAAAAATCTTGAAATTATTTTTAAATACATGGATATAGAATAAAAGTTTCCCAAATTAATAGTAAAACATAATCATTTTTTCCTAAAATATTCTAGTTTGATATATTGAGTATATAAAGAGAATAAAATTAAAGGAAAAATTTATTCTTCCAAAATAACCATAAGATATTAAAAATTAAATTAATTAATCGGATAAGGATAATATAATTTCCTCTAATTGAAATATAAACATAAACAATCCCGATTAAAATTTGATTGAAACATAGATCCCTTGCCTAAGGTTCGTGTGCCTTTGTATGTGTTTTAACCTCCTAAATAATAAATATATATTTATTTTAAATATATTATAGAACCATAATAATATATTTCATACCATATATTATTTACTTATAACATTATTTCACCTTTTTATTAAAAATGCTTTATTAAAATCACTATTCTAGGAAATAACTGCTTCGTTTTTCATATATGTTTTGGTTTGGATGTTTTTGTCCTTGTAATTTGATCATGGTTCCATAATATACATAATTAAAATAATTATTTAAACATCATATATATTCATTATATAAATATTTATTTTCATTCATATAATTAAGATATTGCAAATTTAATTCCACCATTCATGGAGACAAAAGGTCATATGTACACATGAGCATTGTTTCCATTTTTTGACGGATGGAACTAAAAAAATTTAAATAATAAATCACCTATATAAAATGATTATTATTTCATATATATCATATATATTCCCAAAATCCACCATTATTACCATCCATGTAAAATAAAAATGAAAAAAAATCGCATCCCTTCGTGGGGGTGGCAGCAGACACGTATGCATGAACGAAGTTATCATTTTGTAACGGTGGAAGGATAGAAAGTATAGAAGATATTATATTTTCAAAATAATGATTATTTCATAATTTTAAAATATAAAAATTAAATCCATCATAACTACCATCCTTTAATGATAGTGGAATAAAATGAATTGTATCGCTATGTTGAGATGATAAGTTGTATGTATGCACGAGCGACACATTCACTTCTGATTTGATGGAAATAGGGCGAATAAATGTTTTTTAATAAACATAATAACATTTAATTATATTTAAGATACTAAATTTATTATTTTATGAATAATATATTAGATTTATAATCTTTAAAAGAATATTTAAAAAGAAAGTGATCGGTTATGGTGATTACAACTTCTTTGAAATAACTCCTTTAGTTCTCATATTATGGGCTCTAGGGTTGACCTTTTGTGGTGGATTTGACCTCTATAATTTATAAAGGGTAGTATATAAGATAAATTTAAAGAGTTTACTTATCTATAAGGTTCAATTTTTTGTAAGAAATAGAGAGTATGGTTCACTTTTATAATTAAGAGGAGGTACACTCTTGGAATTTCTTAATAGATTAAAATATATTAAAGTCATTATCAAAAAAAGATTCCATATTCCCAATAAATGGAAAATATATGATATTTTAAATTATATAATATCATCATTTTCCTCTTTTAATATTTTTTTTATTTTTTAGTAATATAATAAAATATTATTTTCATAAAATATTAATTTTTCTAACCTAGCCACTATTCATTTAATTTCACTTAAAAGGAAAAAAATATAAAGTTATAATTAAAATATAATAATTTTAAATAACAATAATATATTATATTGATATCAAAAATTATTTGAAGACATTAAATCAATCAAATTATATTTCTTTATGTATTTTTAAAATAATTTATTATATTTTTTATTAATTGGAGAAATACTGCATCGATGTTGAGTAAGAATTTAAGGTCACCATATAGTTACTAAAATTAAAAAATATATTTATATAATGAAATAGGTTTTAATAATATAAAAATAGACACTTATATCCATTCATATCTTTCTTTTTTCCCTCTTTGGACACATAAGACATTTTTATATCTAAGAGAGTGACATTTTGTTACTTTCTTGGATTTAAATATCATATAGGTCACTTTCATGTATATTTGTCCATTAAAAAATTAAATTTAGTGCCTAAAATGATAAGGGTATAATTATATTTATATAATAATTATTATTATGAAAACATATGGCCTTATCACTGAGTTTTTAACAAATTCAACATTATTTACCCCTTACTGGAGTCATAAATTTAACTAAGGAAGCTATTCATATTGACCAAAAATAAAAGGTAAGTATTTAACGGATTTGAACCTCCTCGTTAAAAATATTGAATCAATTTAATCAAATTAAATACTTATTAGTGGTTTAAATTAATTTTAAAATAAGTGTGAAAAATGTGATGAAAGTTTATTTTTGAAAAATATACTTTTAAGCATAGAACTTAGTTTATTCTTATCTCATTATTATAAAAATAATAAATTAATATTAAAAAAATATTACATAAATAATAATTAAATTTAATTATTCATTAATAGAGATAAATTTAATTTATTAAGATATAATTCATTGCACATATAAAAAATGTTTTGAGGAAAAAAATTTCATGAATAAGAAAGTTTGTATACCAAATTCAAACATAAAATTTATTCCAATAAATTAATTGAATTATTTAAAGTATAAGACAACTAATTTTACATTGAACCATTTCTAAATTAATATGAAACCTTTTACATTTTTTATGGAAAATACAATCCTCAATAAAAAAGAACATTTTTCATTATTCAAGGGAAAATCAATCCTTTCATAAAAATTCCAAAAAACACCCTACGCTAATTTTTAAATACGAATATAAAAATGTGGTTAATTTTGTGAAATATTTTTAAAAAAAATTCAATTTGAAATATAATATTTTATTACAAAAAAAAATTGAACAAAACCTATTTCTTTTTCCATAATATAACTTCTCTAAAAATTGAATGTTAATTTCCTACGCATCGATAAATACAAATACATTGAGTGTAATATTTTTATATATATCATAATGTATTAAATAAAATTTATACCAAAAAATTTAATAGTTGGTTTAAAATATTCATATATAAATAATAATACTTCTTTGTTTGTTTAAGTTTTATTTTTCATTTTCTATATGCTATTGAACATAATATTCTTATTATAAAATATCAAGGTGTTAAAATCTAATTCAAGTTAAAAATTTATTTTATTAATAATTGTATTTTTGAGGATTTTTGTAATATTTTTGGGAACATTATAAAAATTATATTATTATAATTTTAGAACAAGGACAACCCATAGGTTGGATGATAACCCATCACATCGAGAAATGTTGTGGGGATTCAACCCAAAATTGAAGGTTGTCAATGGTGTTGTTCCTACCATTGAACAATGTAATGTCATATTTAGTTTGAAATTGTTTTTACTTAAATGTTTTTGTGGATGAATATTAATTTGATTTAGGGAAACATGTCATAAGATAAAATATTTTTGATTTCTAGTTGATTAATGATATTTTAAAAGATGTTTTATTAAGTAAATGTATAAATATATAAACATTAGGATTAATATAAAGGATTATTTGGGAAGAATGAAATTAATTTTTTGGGGTATACGTTAAAAGGTATGAGATCACCTTTGAGCTGAAAACATTCTTTAATGTTAAGAATATTAAATTTAATTAGGATATAGGATTATTTTTTTTAGAATAATTGAATTTGAAACCTTGGGGTAAATTTTGATGTAAAATGTATTATTTATTTATATGATGGTTTATACAATTTTTTATTATCTTACATCTTGGTAATCATTTCTATTTTTTATAATATTTGAAGATAATAGGAAGAGAATATTAATCTTTTATAGATTATATGATCTATTAAAATTTAATTTTAGTTCTACATGAACAAAAAATCATATTATATATTTAATTATTAGAGTAAAAGATGAAGTGGAAATTGACCTAAGAACAACCAAATGATGAAATTAAGCTTATGAAATAGAAATATATCAAGTATTTATATTTCATTATATTATTAGTCAATATGGTAAATAAATTTATCAATTCTAGTAAAAGGATCGTGAAATAAAAAAAATTTATCCTCTTACAATCATTTCCTAGGAATTTATAGTTTTTTAACCCATCATAATGTTTTGGTTTTGTGGTTATTAACTTCCTCCTGGTCATGTTCTCTATCACTCTCTATTATTTATTGGGAATTATTTCTCTCCTCTATGTCAATATTTTAACTTCCCATCAATGTTATCCTTTTTTGAAAAATAGTTTTGTGTTATTTTAGATGACCGTCGTATTTTCTTTTCCCTATTTTAAAATAATGTTTTATTAACACTTTTACGAAGTTGGTTTTCCATAAAAGAATTTTCAAATATTAACCCCTTGATTTCTGATCACAATTCAAGTTTCCAAGGACAAAATTTATTAAATTTTGGTAGAATTTAACACCCTAATATTTAAAAAGAATAAAAATATGTTTGATTGCATACACAACATGCAAAACTGAGCCTAAACGAACCACGATATACAATTTAAATGATCCCATTATAACTTAAGCATTAAAATTTATGGAATTAGAAAGAAAAACATATTTTTGAAATTTATGTCTAAAAATTTTTGATGAACAAAATGTATTGGTAAATAATCATTCATTTTTTAGTAAATTTTTTACATGCTTCAAAAATATATTTTTCATCAAAAAAGTTTTTATTCCTTTTTTTTGAGAAAAAAATTGTTATTTTCAACCAATTTTATAAATATTTTTATAAAAAATGTAATTCATTTTTTAAATCATAATTTAGAAATTAATGTAAAGTAACAGTTTCGTTTTTTTTCTTATGTGTGTTTTTTTTTTAATACTGAAAAATGTCGCTTTTTTCTAAAACTGTAATTTTTTTAAATTAATTAGGTAATTTACAAGTAAAATTATGATTCCAATTTTATTAAATAGTAAAATAATTAATATTTATTTATATTTAATTTTATTAATTTCATTTGAATCATATTTATATCAGATTTGGTTATAAGATTACTTTTTGGCTTAAAACAAAATTTTCTGAAAACTGTTTTTTTGTGCATTATGTTTCTCAATATTAATTAATTAATATAACCCATAATAAGGAATTATTTAAATAAAATTTATATATTATATATCTAAATATATTAATATAAGTTCATATAATTATTTTTACTAATCATATAGTTAATGTAAGATCATCTTATGCTTGAAAAATACATTTCATTAAAAATTGTGTTTCAATGTATTTGATTGGTTGAATTTAAATTAATGTCACTTATATGTATTTAATTTTCTAAAATGGATTATATATTTTTAATTAGAATAATTTTGATTTCATAATAAGTTCATGTTAATTTTTTTCAAAATGAATAGTAAAAATAGTAAAAATTGGTTACCAAATTAAAAGGGTAAATTGGGTTACCCAATGTGAAAAATAATTGATTAAGCCATAAATTTTCATATTAATTTTTAATAGATGAATATATTTCAACTATTATAACATTATTCATGATATTAAATTATATATGGGACAATTTTCCATAAATGTGAACAATATTGTAATTTAGGTATAGAAAAAGACAAAATCTCACTCTCTTTACTTTTTATATCTCTTATATGTTCACATAGGGATAAAAAAGTTATGAATTAATGTTAATAGTTATTTTGAGTATAATTATATTATTTTCGTCCTTTTAATTATTTTTAATCTTTATCTGTTATATAGTTACCCAAAATGCTTATACACCGCTTAAAGAGAGCTTGTACAAACAGTTAAAAACTCAAGGTAAATAGTTTCAAAAGCATTAAAAGTAATCCATTTTAGTTTTTATGGTTGAAAATGAATTTTATAGTTAATAATTAAGTATTATTGGTGTTTAGATTTTTTATATTCTAAATTAATTGTTATCTTCATGTATTTAATGTCCAATTAAATGAATAGTGTCAAAATGACATTAATGATAATTTGTGATAAAAAATATTTTATTAAATTATTTTAAAACATAGAATTAATTAAATAGAAAAATTATGATGATATATAGTATAAAATATCATTCATTTTCCATAAATTTACCAAATTTTATCTTATAGTTAATATTATATCTTTTTGGGTTTAAAATTTCGTTTACTGTGTTTAAGCTTAAAACTGGTTTACCGACGATCAATCCAAGAGATAAGTGTTAGTTGAAAATTAAACTTGTATAAATACTATTATATGGACCTATTTCAAAATTACCCTATATTAAACTCGAATCCTTGTCCATTTGGAATTATTTTAATTAAATGTGTCATTATTATAATTTAATATTTCAAAAAATCCCAAAAGCGCATCTCCCCTCACTTATAAGTGGTCACCTCCTATCCCCTTTTCCTTTTAAATAATGAACCATTTTCTTCAAAAAATACATACCCATATCCCTAATATAATTCATTTATATAATTATAGAGTCCTTGGTTTGATTCAAAAATCCTTGAAGGAAGGATTTTATTGTATACCAAAAGTGGTTTTCTAAAAAAGACGTATTGTTCTTAACCAAGCATTTTTGTTTTATTTCTTTTTCCAAATTCATATAAAATTATTTAACCATGATGATATAATAAAATAATTATATCCCATATAGTTTTATATTATTAGGATAATGTAATAACCTACATCCATCTCATATACCATCAAATGGAAAATGAAACCATCATTCGTGTGTACGAAGGACTACAACCTCACGAGAAAATGTAATTCTTTTTCCATCACCACTACTCATGGATAGTTTTAATGATATATTTATTTTACATATATATATATATATTATTTATTATATATATATATACTTATTTATATAAAACATATCATTTAATTTATTACCATTCCATTTGTTTAAAAATGATTTCATTGTTTGTGTGTATGTGTATATTACCACCTCTATAAAGCGATGTGATAAATTTTTCATTAACACATAACATTAATGGTATATATTATTATATTTAAATAAATAATACTATATTTAATATATAATGATAATTATGGAAAGATAAAATATCAATTACCTTCTTTTGATATTGATCGTTGAAAAATGGAAACGTTACTAATGTGTATGTACGACATACAGTCTCCAAGATTGAAACATTGTTGATTTTTCATAATCATCATTCATGGTTAATTTTAAAAATATAATCAATGTATAAAATTTATAATAATTTTCTGGTTATTATTCTATATAATATGTACCAATGACCAATTTTACCATAGTCAACCAACTAATGTATATTTAGACGTATGGATTGAATATCATCAAAACATATAAAATGAAACTAATTGGATAATTAAGTAAATATTTCATGGTAATTGATGTTATTAATATTTTCTTGAATTATTATATACCCCCTTTAATGATTTTATATGAAATGTGTATAATTAGTGTGAAATATTAATGTTTTAATACTAAGTATATTTTTTGAGCATTTTTAGAAGTAGTCTAAATAAGTCAGTTTACTATTTTATTTATAAACATCACCCTAGTTATTCAAATTGTGTGGTTTTTGTTTTTTAGGATTTTTTATTAAATTTGTTGTACATAATTAAAAGTAATCATTGGATAATTCTGTCATTTGAAGGCTGATATGGTCAACACAAGAAGACCCAAAGAATTTGTAATAAAATTGGACCATCAATGATGATTGAGATACAGTTCTAAATCCCGAAGCCCAAATTTTATGAAACTTAACCATATGTTTTAGATTTTACAAATTCATCATGGATAAAAATTTAAAGGTCCAACTATAAAAACAAGGGTCCCAACTAATGCCTTGAATTCCATCCCACTATTCTGGATGGGAATTAAAATCCAGAAATTATTCATGACATATCTCATTATGTAATCATCAAATATAGATTAGATTTTTCAGTGTGAAAAAGGAGATATAGACCGCCGACTTTGTTGAAGAAATAATTCGTCTTTGAAGGCATATTCCTATTCCAAAACCCTTTCACATGTTATACTTTAAAAATACTGAATTGAAATGGACAGATTAAAATTGTTTAATCAACTGGCCATAACTTTGGATACATAGGTCCAAATGCCTCAAAATGTTGATATTAGTCATCCAAAATTATTATCTAAAACTTTTAAGAAGGTTATATCTCTAGATTATATTGTCTGGATGTCCAAGTCGTCGATCCAATTGGAGGGACATATTGGGAATGCAAACTGTTCACTTCCTTGGGCTATAAATATATCCCCCTCCTCTCCTTCAAAGGAGTTGGCATTTCAGAAGAGAGGATCACATATTGGAATTAGAAAATACTTTACAAAGGTTTGGTAGGACCTTCGATACTCATGTTTTACTTGAGATACCATTCCTCCTCTATTTTATTCCTTTCACTTTTTTGTTTTTCTTCGTTTGTAATCTTGTAAGTTTGTGTTTTGTAATTTTGTTTTAATGAAAGTTTCTTCTTCAATATCTCTTATTATAATCAAACTTCTATATTTTAACATTAATGTTCTTAAAATATTTTGAATACAGTTGAATCCCATTCCCTTATTTTTCTTCCTCGTTCAATAAAAGTCTGTTTTTAATTCTCGTCATTGTTCGTGTGTGTGTGCTCGACGCGCCCCTCTTTTATTATCCTATTCTTTTTATTCTCTTATTAAATTATAATCATAATCATTATAACCATATTAATAAACACCCAAATTGATGAGTAAATATCTCATTGGGGTGAGTTATAATTTAGTTATGTTAAGTGATTGAGAGCTTTTGCTCGATGTTTATTCTTTAATTAACATTGTGTATGTTAGACATTACATGTCATGGATTAATGAATTATTATTTTTAAGACGTGGTTTCCATAGATTATTGGAACCATAAATAAAAAACCATCAATATGATCTAATTGAGATTATAACCTTAAGTTAATTTAAGGGTTGGATTAAAGCCTTAACACTTAAGAATTCTAATCAACGTCAACTTGTGACATGGGTGTTAATTTAATGCAATATAAAGCAAAGATAAAGGATATCACAAGCTTAACTTCCTAATGATGAACTCAGCCCAATATTTATAAAAAATTTAGTAAAAGATAATCCAAAAATTATTTCATAAGCTCTGCAAAAAAACCCCTCAATCAGAATACAATTAACTAGAAACAACTGACTATTAAAATGTATCATCGTCGAGGATTCGACCCGAGTGTTGCAATACACATTAGCAAAGCACCTGAACCTCGAACAGTCCATAGGAGACAATAGGTCATGCATTTCAAATGGAGCTGTTTCCGGGGATGGTTCTTTATGTAGTCATTAGATTCTGGTTATTGTGAAAAAACCCAAAAAAACAAAGTTTACAAAAAAAATTAAAAAAAACAAAGAAAACCCGCCTTCCTCATAAAAATCATAAAAGGAAAACACAAAAAGAAAACCCCGTCTTCCTTTTTCTTCCAACATCTTTATGAATGCCTCGTATCCTCCTAAACAATCCCTCCTATTTTTTTAACCCTAAAATTGAGCGAACACTTCTCCAACATAAGAGGAACATAAGACATAATCAAATAATTCAAGAACATGTCCATGTCCAACCAATTGAATTAGATATGGCCAATCCTAGGGAAAAAACACTTAAAGAACTCACTGCCCCTAATATGAATTACCAACCTCTTTTTATTCAATTTCAAAACATAAAATCTGACTTCAAACTCAAATCGGGTTTGATTCATCTTCTTCCTCATTTTCACACATCTAGACGGTGAGGATCTAAATATTCACCTGAAAGAGTTCCAAGTCGTGTACTCTACCATGAAGCCTCAAGGGGTTTTTGATAAAAAAAAAATAAAACTCTAATCATTCCCCTTCTCTCTGGCTGACACTACTAAGTCATGGCTTAACTACATCCCTCCTAGTTCCATAACCATATTGAATGATATGAAGCGACTTTTCATAGAGAAATTCTTTCCCGCTTCTCTTACTTCTTCTATATGAAAGGAAATAAGTGGAATCCACCAGTTCCAAAGTGAATCACTTCATGAATACTGGGAGAGGTTCAGAAAGATTATTGCAACCTGCCCATATCACCTAATTTCTAACCAAATCTTGATCCAAAACTTCTATGAGGGGTTATTGGATATGGAGAGAACTATCATTGATTCCGCAAGTGGCGGTGCTTTTGTTGATAAAACTCTTGTAGATGAAAGAGAACACATAAGTAACATGGTTGAAAACACAAAACAATTCCATACTTTAGCACATGCTCAAGTGAAACAATTGCAAGATAATAAATCAATTGAGCCAAACACGATGACTGAGTGGATGAGTGAACTTATAGGTCTTGTGAGACAACTATCTGTGGGTACCAAATCTCCAACCCCATCTTCTCCGTAGTCAATTTTCCTAGACCTGTCAAAAACTGTTGAATCTACAACTCTCTATCTCATCCAACTGACACATGTCCACAAATTCAAGGGGATCAATCTGATTCGTCTGGACCAATGGATCTCAATGAGGCATATGCCCAGTGGAACACCAACTCTCAACTATCAGGTCAGTTTGTTAGAATATTTAACCAACCTCACTCTGAGAACTTCTCTTCATCCTATAACCAGGGCCTTAGGTATGGTAATCCCTTATCTCATCCCCCTCAATTCCCTCCTCAAAACCCAAACCAGTTTCAATATGGTTAAGTTGTTGGTAATTTCTAACAACCTTATCCTTTTATTCCTCAACCTCAAAGGAACAATCCTCCTCCTAGATTCCATTAACCTAGTGATCCTTCCCAATTCCAAAATCAATACAATATCATTCCTAAGAACTAAAATCTAGGTAATCTCAATCCAGGACAAGCCTCTTCTTCTAAGAAACCATGGGAAAGTGCAGTGGAGGATCTTTCCTCCTTCACCCATTCCAGCCTCAAGAACATTGAAACCCAAATTGGTCAACTTGTATCCCACATTAGTCAGCAACAACCATCCAATTCTTCCCAACTCCCTCCTCAACCATTACCCAACTCCAAGGGTAATGTAAGTGAAATTTCACTTAGATCAGGAAAGAAAATTGTTATACCTCAAGATAAGTCATATAAACCACTTTTATATGTTGACATAGAAAATGAAAATAAAAAGAAACTTGAAAAGGATTCTGAAACCATTCCCTCACCTCCCTCTATTCAACATAGGAACCCAATTCCTTTTCCTCAAGCAATTTCTATTCCAAATAAGTCTTTTGAACCTAATCCTGAAATGGTCGATCTGTTTAGACGTTTTGAACTCAACATTACCCTCTTAGATGTTATAAATCAAATTTCTAAGTATGCCAAGTGTCTCAAAGAGTTGTGTACCCATAAGAAGCAACTTAGGACCTTCAAAAATGTTTCAACCTAAGAGTTCATACACATTATGTGAAAAGATCCCGGGACCTTTATGGTTCCATGCCAAATTGGAAGTTCTAACATTGATGATGCACTCATAGACCTTGGAGCCTCAATTAATGTCATGCCCAAATCCATATTATCAAACCTTGTTCTAGGTCCATTTCATCCAACAATTTTTTTCATTCAATTGGTCAATCAAAGTATAGCCAGTCCTGAGGGAATAATTGAGGATGTCCTTGTCTGAGTCAATGATCTTATCTTCCCTACTGATTTCTATGTCCTTGACATGGAAGGTGAGATGAACTCTTCTGGATATCCCCAAATTCTAGGAATACCATTCCTCATGACTATGAGAACCAAGATTGATGTCCATCCAGGCATATTATCCATGGAATTATGTGGCCAACTGGTCAAGTTCAACATTTTCCAAGCCATGCGATACCCATATGAGGATCAATCTACATTCTCAATCCATTCTTCTGAGGACACTTATAATAGTCAATTGAACCCCATTCCATCATGTTCATCCTGAAATAATGATAAAGTATCTTGTCAAATCTGCACCATGATTAACCATGTCATAAATGGTGAAGTTGATGAGAACATATCATTCATAGACTCCGTTAATCTAGGGGGACTTGAAAACTCTCTTGAATCCCACATCAACTCTTATCTCTACTACTCCACCTTGGATAATATTAATCAAAATGAATCTGAAGCAACTGAATTCCCTTTCTCCATTCCTGAGTTTTCTAACCCACAAATGAAAGATGATATTGATCTGAAACCTATTCCTGAACACCTAAAATATGCATTCCTTTTTCATGATCACTCTTATCCTATCATTATCTCTTCTTCACTTACGAAAACTGAGGAGTCCAAACTTGTTCAGGTTTTAGAGGAAAACAAAATGGTCTTAGGTTGGACCCTAGATAACATACCAGGAATCAACCCTGCTCTTTGCATGCATCACATCCATCTTAATGAGTCTCCCAAACCAATTAGACAACCACAAAGAAGACTCAATCAACTCATACTTGATGTAGTTCGGGAAGAGATCACCAAGCTTCTTAAAGTTGGTATTACCTACCAAATTTCTGATTGTGACTGGTTTAGTCCAATTCAAGTTGTACCTAAGAAGGGTGGGGTAACTGTTGTCACAAATGAACATGGGGAGGTAGTCACAACTTGAGTGAAGAACAAATGGCGTGTGTGCATTGACTATAGGAAATTGACTGTTGAAACAAGAAAAGATAACTACCCTCTTCCATTATTTGATCAAATGATGGAATGATTAGCTGGAAAGTCACACTATTGCTTTCTTGTTGGATACACCGGCTACATCCAAATCCCAATCGCACCTCAAGACTAAGAAAAAGACTACTTTTACATGCCCATTTGGAACATATGAATATAGAAGAATGCCTTTTGGCCTTTGTAATGCTCCTGCAACATTCCAGAGGTGTATGATGAGTATCTTTTCCAAATTCAGTGAACACTACTTGGAAGTCTTCATGGATGACTTCACCATTTATGGTGATTCATTTGAATCTTGTTTGAATTCACTCTCTATTGTCCTCCAAAAGTGTGTCAAGAGTAACTTTGTGTTAAATTTTAAAAAATGTCACTTCATGGTTACAAATGTTATTGTTATAGGGTACATAGTTTCCAAAGATGGTATTGAAGTCGATCCTGCCAAAAATGAAGTGATCCAATCACTTCCTCAACCCACTTCTGTTCAAGGGATCTGTTCATTTCTCGGTCATACCAGGTTTCTATCATAGATTTATCCATAACATCAGTAGGGTTTCCCTACCACTCACTCGGTTGCTCCAAAATGATGTCACATTCCATTTTGATAAGGTTTTCCAGAATTCCTTCATTGAAATCAAAACTGCTCTAACATCCGCCCCAATAATCCACCCCCCAGATTGGTCCTTACCCTTAGAGTTAATGTGTGATGCTTTTGATAGAGATGTTTGGGATGTTCTTGGTCGATGAAGATAAAATATTCCTCATTTCAACTATTATGCCTCAAAAACATTGGATAAAACTCAATATCACTACACTGTCACTGAAAAGAAACTTTTAGCAGTTTTTTTGGCCTTAGATAAATTTCGGCACTATCTCTTAGGTGCCAAAATCATCACCTTCATAGACCATTCTTCTATAAAGTTCTTACTCAAGAAAAGTGATTCCAAACTGAGGCTAATAAGATGGATCCTAATGCTCCAAGAGTTTGACATTGAAATCTAAGGTAGACCAGGAAAAGAAAACCCCATGGATGATCAGTTGAGTAGAATTTATAATTATTCTCATTCTGAAATCATTGATCCTAAATTCCCCACTGAGCACCTTTCATCTCTCACTCCAAAAATACAATAGTATGCCCCAATTATGAATTACTTGGTTTCATATTTTTTTCCTAAAAAATTCAAAAGAACAAAAAATGAAGTTGAAAAGTAATTCAAAATACTATTTTTGGGAAGAAAATAAACTTCAGAAAACTGGGGATGACATGGTAATAAAGAGATGTGTCGATGAAAATGAACATTCTTCCATATTAGAATTCAGTCAATCAATGCCTAATGGTGGAAAAATTGGACCACAAAGGACCTCCCGAAAGGTCCTAGACTCTAGATTCTTCTGGCCTTCACTCTTCAAGGACATACATGAGTTCTGTCAATCATGTCCCACTTTCCAAAAGTTTTGCACAATTTCTAAGAGAAATGAAATTCCCCAAATCCTTCAATTTTTTGTGAGATCTTTGATGTTTAGGGTATCTATTTCATGGGATCATTCACCCCTTCCAAGGGATTATCATAAATTCTTCTTGCAGTTGATTATGTTTCTAAGTGGGTCGAGGAAAAACCCACTAGAAAGAATGGTTCATATACTATTAGTGAGTTCTTAAAGACACACATCTTCCACAGATTTGGCATGCCTCGTGCCTTGATCAGTGACTTAGGAACACATTTTTGTAATAGAACCATGGAATCTCTTTTCAAAAATAATAGGGTCATACAAAAAACATTAACTTCATATAACCCCCAAAAAAATGAATTGGATGAACTCTCTAATAGAGAAGTGAAAAGAGTGCTTGAGAGAATTGTAAAACCCACCAGAAAAGACTAGCTTGAAAGACTTGGTGAAACACTTTGGGCTTATCGAACTTCCTATAAAGCCCCCATTGGGATGTCTCCTTTTAGGATACTTTTTTTTTAAAGCATGTCATTTTACATTTGAAATCCAACATAAGTCATTTCAGGAAGTGAAACTGGTAATTTTGATCTTGAAAATCCAATGAATAAAGATTATTGATATTGGTTGAGTGGGAGGAGCTTCGAATTGATTCTTATAAGAATTCTAATCTCTACAAAGAAAAATCCATGGAACTCCATGATAAACACATCTTGAGAAAGGTATTTCATGAAGGTGAAAAGGTAATTCTCTTCAATTCTCGATTTCAGCTTCCCCCAAGTAAGCTTAATTCTCATTGGGAAGTTCCTTTTGTTATTACTAATGTTTACCCACTTGGTGTAGTGCAAGTCCAAGACCCCTCTTCCAAAAGGAAATTCATGATTAATGGACATTGGTTAAATATTCACCATGAAAGGATGCACACTCCTGGATAAACGTTGAATTCCATTGGATCCCCATCTTCTCTAGTCAACCTACCACAAGATGGAGATGCAAACCCGCCAAATCAAAACCAGGGGGCACCTTTTTCCCTTAAACTCTCTCAATATCTTCCTCTCTCTCACTCTTTCTTATTTTTCCTATCTATTTGATTTTTTTACCACTTTATTCATCAAAACCTTTCTTTTTCTCTTTCTCTTTTTTGAGGGTGTGTATTTTAAAGAACACTAAAAAACAAAAAAATAATGAAAATGTAAAAAGAACCAAAAGAGTCATACTTACTCACCTTAAATTTTAAAATTTTGTCCAACCATTTTGGGGAGTCAAAAGACATGGTTTCATCTAAATTTTGTTTTTCCTCATATATTTGGATAAATAATTTTGTATCAACAATAATAAATTTTGAAGGCTTGGTTATTGATTTGTAAAATGATTTTCCCCAACCGTGAGAACCAACATTGCTTTCATGCCAAGGCCACCTATGTCCATATTTTAAAAATGTATGTTTTCACCCCCATTTATGTGTATTGGGTTTTTGGACCTTCAAGCATAATCTGCAACTTTAGTGTGCATTAATATGATAGAGGCATTTTCTGAACCACATAAGAATCATAATAGCTAAATAGCCTCTCATTAACCATACATTAATCCTCCTTTTGAAAGCCCCTTAGAGCCTCTGAAAACCTTTTCTTTGATAGACACATTCCAAGCCTAATACATTTTCACACCCAATATCAACATGGAGTTTTCATTGCATTTTTTTTTGAAATTTAAGTGTGGGGGGAATGGATTTCATTATGGGTACCCTTTGTTGACTTCACCATGTTGTCATATGTTTGAGGGAAAGCATACATTTCAGTGTGAGGGAGAGGTTGTTATTCAGTGTGTTTTGTGGAATGTAATGTACTTTCATTTATGTAATTTCTTAAATATTATTAACAAGTGTTCAAAAAAATCAAAAAAAAAAAAGAACTAAAAATAAATGAAATGGGTTGTTTTTTGGGTACGTCAAAAATAACTCTTCCTAATCCTTTGATCTTGTTATAACTATTACAATTAGTGTCCTAGGGAGATCAATCATGGGTTGTGATATGATTTTTAGATCTTTTCCAAGGTCAACTTTTTAAAAAACAGAAACAAAAGAAACAAAATAACACTTGTATTATATTCTTATGTCATTGGGAGAAGTTTTATGGTTTGTAAATATTTTATCTTCTCATCCCCTTCAAATTTTCATCCACTATTGTGTATTTCATCATACAATCATTCCCTTGTAAATATGTGTTTTCATTTCCTTCCATTTTTTATTTCCACAAAAATGTGCATTGCTTTTTTTATTTTGGTGTTTTACCCCTCTTCTTATCTCTCTTAGACATCATATTCCAACCATAAAATAGACACAGAAAAACCCCTTAAAACGACTTCTTGATTCTTGTGCACTTTGGATATGAATTGGAAGCTGAGATATCTTTCAAAATCTAAGATTTTCACTTTTGGTTGGGGAAAGAGTGAACCACCACAAATGAATAGTAAAAATAGTAAAAATTGGTCACCAAATTAAAAGGGTAAATTGGGTTAGCCAATGTGAAAAATAATTGATAAAGCCATAAATTTTCATATTAATTTTTATTAGATGGATATATTTCAACTATTATAACATTATTCATGATATTAAAATATGTATGGGACAATTTTCCATAAATGTGACCAATATGGAAATTTAGGTATAGAAAAAGACAAAATGTCACTCTCTTTACTTTTTATATCTCTTATATCTTCACATAGGGATAAAAAAAAGTTATGAATTAATATTAATAGTTATTTTGAGTATAATTATGTTATTTTAATTATTTTAATTATTTTTAATCTTTATCTGTTATATAGTTAACCAAAATGCTTATACACCACTGAAAGAGAGAGTGTACAAAGAGTTAAAAACTCAAGGTAAATAGTTTTAAAAACATTAAGATTAATCCATATTAGTTTTTATGGTTTAAAATGAATTTTATAGTTAATAATAAATTATTATTGGTTTCTAAATTTTTTATATTCTAAATTAAGTTTTATCTTCATGTATTTAGTTTCCAATTAAATGAATATTGTTAAAATGACATTAATGATAATTTGTGATAAATAATATTTTATTAAATTATTTAAAAACATAGAATTAATTAAATAGAAAAATTATGATGATATATAGTATAAAATATCATACAGTTTCCATAAATTTACCAAATTTTATCTTATAGTTAATATTATATCCCTTTTGGTTTAAAATTTTGTTTATTGTGGTTAATCTTAAAACAGGTTTTCTGACCATCAATCCAAGAGATAAGTGTTAGTTGAAAATTAAACTTGTATAAATACTATTATAAAGACCTATTTCAACATTACCATATATTAAACTCGAATCCTTGTCCATTTGGAAGTATTTAAATTAAATGTGTCATTATTATAATTTAATATTTCAAAAAATCCCAAAAGCACCTCTCCGCTCACTTATAAGTGGTCGCCTCATTTCCACTTTTCCTTATACATAAATAACCATTTGGTTCACAAAATACGTACCAATATCCCTAATATAATTAATTTATATAATTCTAGAGTCCTTGGTTTGATTCTAAAATCCTCAAAGGAAGGATTCTATTGTATACCAAAAGATCTTTTCTAAAAAAGATTTATTGTTCTTAACCAAGCATTTTTGTTTTATTTATTATTCCAAATTCATATAAAATTATTTAACCATGATGATATAATAACATAATTATATCCCATATAGTTTTATGTTATTAGGATAATGTAATAACCTACATCCATCTCATAATCCATCAAATGGAAAATGAAACCATCATTCGTGTGTACGAAGGACTACCACCTCGCGAGCAAATGTAATTCTTTTTCCATCACCACTACTCATGGATTGTTTTAATGATATATTTATTGTATATATATATATATTATATTTATGATATATATATATATACTTATTTATATAAAACATATCATTTAATTTATTTTCATTCCATTTGTTTAAAATGATTTCATTGTTTGTATGTATGTGTATATTACCACCTCTACAAAGCGATGTGATAAATCTTTCATTAACACATAACATTAATGATATATATTATTATATTTAAATAAATAATACTATATTTAATATATAATTATAATAATGGAAAGATAAAATATCAATTACCTTCTTTCGATATTGATCATTGAAAAATGGAAACGTTACTAATGTGTATGTACGACCTACTGTCTCCAAGATTGAAACATTGTTGATTTTTCATAATCATCATTCATCGTTAATTTTAAAAATATAATCAATGTATAAAATTTATAATAATTTTCTGATTATTATTCTATATAATATGTACTAATGACCAATTTTACCATAGTATACCTACTAATGTATATTTAGACTTATGGATTGAATATCATCAAAACATACCACATGAAATTAATTGAATAATTAAGTAAATATTTCATGGTAATTGATGTTATTAATATTTTCATGACTTATTATATACCCCCTTTACTGATTTTATATGAAATGTGCATAATTTGTGTGAAATATTAATGTTTAAATACTAAGTATAATTTTTGAGCATTTTTAGAAGTAGTCTAATTAAGTAAGTTTAGTATTTTATTTATAAACCTCAACATACTTATTCAAATTGTGTGGTTGTTGTTTTTTGGGATTACTTATTAAATTTCTTGCATATAATTAGAAGTAATCATTGGCCAATTCTGCCATTTGAAGGCTGATATGGTCAACACAAGAAGACCAAAAGAATTTGTTATAAAACTGGACCATCAATGATGATTAAGCAACTAGTATAAATCCCGAAGACCAAATTTTATGAAACTCAGCCATATATTTTAGATTATTCAAAGTCATCATTGATAAAAATTTAAAGGTCCAACTATAAGAACAGGGGTCCCGATTAATGCTTTGAATTCCATCCCACCATTCTGGATGGGAATTAAAATCCAAAAACTATTCATGACATATCTCATTATGTAATCATAAAATATAGCTTAGATTATTCAGTGTGAAAAAGGAGATATAGGCCACCAACTTTGTTGCAGAAATAATTCATCTTTGAAGGCATCTTCCAATTCCAAAACCCTTTCACATGTTGTACTTTAAAAATACTGGATTGAAATGGATAGATTAAAATTGTTTAATCAACCAGCCATAACATTGGATACATAGGTCCAAATGACTCAAAATGTTGAGAGTAGTCTTCCAAATTTATTATATAACACTTTTAAGAAGAAGATATCTCTATATTATATTGTCTGGATGTCGAAGTCGTCGATCCAATTGGAGGGACATATTGGGAATGCAAACAGTCCACTTCCTTTGGCTGTAAATATATCCCCCTCTTCTCCTTCAAAGGAGTTGGCATTTCAGAAGATAGGATCACATATTGGCATGAAAAAATACTTTAAAAAGGTTTGGGAGGACCTTCCATACTCATGTTTTTACTTGAGATACCCTTCCTCCTCTATTTGATTCCTTTCACTTTTTTGTTTTTCTTCATTTGTAATCTTTTATGTTTGTGTTTTTAAATTCTGTTTTAATGAAAGTTTCTTCTTAAATATCTCTTATTATAATCCAAATTATATATTTTAACATTAATGTTCTTAAAATATTTTGAATACAGTTAAATCCCCTTCCCTTATTTTTCTTCCTCATTCAATCAAAAGTTTGTTTTTAATTCTCATCATTGTTCATGTGTGTGTGCTCGACGCGCCCCTCTTTTATTATCCTTTTATTTTTATTCTATTATTAAATTATAATCATAATAATTATAAGAATATTATTAAACACCCAAATTTATGAGTAGATATCTCATTGGGGTGAGTTATAAATTAGTTATGTTAAGTGATTGAGATCTTTTGCTCGATGTATATTCTTTAATTAACATTGTGTATGTTGGACATAACATGTCATGGATTAATGAATTATTTTGTTTAACACGTGGTTTCCATGGATTATTGGAACCATAAATACACAACCATCAATATGATATAATTGAGATTAGAACCTTAATTTATGTTAAGGGTTGGATTAAATCCTTAACACTTAATAATTCTAATCAACGTCATCTTGTGACATGGGTATTAATTTAATGTAATATAAAGCAAAGATCAAGGATATCACAAGCTTAACTACCTAATGATGAACTCACCCCAATATTTATAAATTTTTTCAGTAAAAAATAATCCACAAATTATTTCATAATCTCTATAAACAAACTCCCCAATCAGAATACAATTAACTAAAAACAACTGACTATTAAAAAGTATCATCGCCGAGGATTCGACCCAAGTGCTGCAATACACATTAGCAGAGCACCGGAACCTTGACCAGTCGATATGAGACAATATTTCATGAATTTCAAATGGATCTGTTGCAGGGGATGGTGCATTATGTAGTCATTAGTTTCTGGTTATTGTAAAAAAACCCAAAAAAAAATTACAGAAAAATTTAAAAAAACACAAAGAAAACCCGCCTTCTTCATAAAAATCATAAAATGAAAACACAAAAAGAAATCCTCGTCTTCATTTTTCTTCCAACATCTTTATGAATTCCTTGTAGCCTCTCAAACAATCCCTCTTATTTTTTTGACTCTGAAATTGAGCGAACACTTCTCCAACATAGGAGGAACATAAGATATAATCAAATAATTCTACAACCAATACTTTTTCAACCAATTGAATTAGATATGGCCAATCCTAGGGAACAAACACTTAAAGAACTCACTTCCCCTAATATGAATTACCAACCTCTTGTTATTCAATTTCCAAACATAAAATCTAACTTCAAACTCAAATTGGGTTTTATTCATCTTCTTCCTCATTTTCACAGGTCTAGACGGTGAGGATCCACATCTTCACATTAATGAGTTCCAAGTTGTGTACTCTACCATGAAGCCTCAAGGGGTTTATGATAAACAAATAAAACTATGATCATTCCCTTTCTCTATGGATGACACTACTAAGTCATGGCTTAACTACCTCCCTCCAAGTTCCATAACCACATTGAATGACATGAAGCGACTCTTCTTAGAGAAATTCTTTCCTGCTTCTTGTACTTCTTCTATCTGAAAGGAAATAAGTGGTATCCACCAGTTCCAAAGTGAATCACTCCATGAATAATGGGAGAGGTTCAAAAAGCTTGTTAAAACCTGCCCATATCACCAAATTTCTCACCAACTCTTGATCCAACACTTATATGAGGGCTTATTGGATATGGAGATAACTCTCATTCATGTCGTAGGTGGTGGTGCTTTTGTTGATAAAACTCATGTAGCTGCAAGAGAACTCATAAGTTACATGGTTTAAAACACAAAACAATTCCATACTCGAGCACATGCTCAAGTGAAACAATCCCATGATAATCAATCAATTGAGCCAAAAAAGATGATTGAGTGGATGAGTGAACTTACAGGTCTTGTGAGACAACTATCTGTGGGTTCCAAATCCCCAACCCCATCTTCTCCACAGTCAATGTTTCCTGGACCTGTCAAAAACTGTGGAATCTGCAACTCTTCATCTCATCCAACTGACACATGTCCACAAATTCAAGAGGATCAATCTGATTCATCTGGACCAATGGAGCTCAATGCGACATATGCTCAGCGGTACACCAACCCTCAACTATCAGGTCAATTTCTTAGAAACTTTATCGAGCCTCACTCTGAGACATTCTCTTCTTCCTATAACCAGGGACTTAGGTATGGTAATCCCATATCTCATCCCCCTCAATTCCCTACTCAAAACCTAAACCAGATTCAATATTTTCAAGGTGTTGGTAATTTCCAACAACCTTATCCTTTTATTCCTCAACCTCAAAGGAACAATCCTCCTCCTAGATTCCATTAACTTAGTGATCATTCCCAGTTCCCAAATCAATACAATTTCTTTCCCAATAACTAAAATCTAGGTAATATCAATCCAGGACAAGCCTCTTCTTCCAAGAAACCATGGGAAAGTATAGTGGATGATCTTGCCTCCTTCACCCATTCCAGCCTCAAGAACATTGAAACCCAAATTGGTCAGCTTGCATCCCACCTTAGTCAGTAGCAGCCATCCAATTCTTCCCAACTCCCTCCTCAACCATTACCCAACCCCAAGGGTAATATAAGTGAAATTTCACTTAGATCAAGAATGAAAATTGTTATACCTCAAGATAAGTCATATAAACAACCTTTAAATGTTTACCTAGAAAATGAAAAATAAAAAGAAACTTGAAAAGGATTCTGAAACCATTCACTCACCTCACTCTATTCCACTTAGGAACCCAATTCCTTTTCCTCAAACCGTTTTTATGCCAAATAAGTCCTTTGAACCTAATCCTGAAATTCTTGATATGTTTAGACGTGTTGAACTCAACATTCCCCTCTTAGATGCCATAAATCAAATTTCTAAGTATGACAAGTGTCTCAAGGAGTTGTGTACCTATAAGAAGAAACTTAGGACCTTCAAAAATGTTTCAACCCAAGAGTCCATACCCATTAAGTGAAAAGATCCAGGGACCTTTATGGTTCCATGCCAAATTGGAAGTTCTAACTTTGATGATGCACTCATAGACCTAGAAGCCTCAATTAATTTCATGCCCAAATCCATATTCACAAACCTTGGTCTAGGTCCCTTTCATCCAACATGTGTTTTCATTCAATTGGTCAATCGATGTATAGCCAGTCCTGAGGGAATAATTGAGGATTTCCTTGTCTGAGTCAATGATCTTATCTTCCCTACTAATTTCTATGTCCTTGACATGGAAGGTTAGACGAACTCTTCTCAATCTCCCCAAATTCTAGGAAGACCATTCCTCATGACTACGAGAACCATGATTGATGTCCATTCAGGCATCTTATCTATGGAATTCTCTGTCCAACTGGTCAAGTTCAACATTTTCCAAGTCATGCGATACCCATATGAGGATCAATCTACATTCTCAATCCATGATTCTGAGGACACTTATAAGAGTCAATTGAACCCCATTCCATCATGTTCATCCTGTTCTGATGATAAAGGATCTTGTGAAATATGTACCATGATTAACCAAGTCATAAATAGGGAAGTTGATGTGGACATATCATTAATAGACTCCATCAATCTAGGGGAACTTGAAAACTCTCTTGAATCCCACATCAACTCTTATCTCTACTACTCCTCTTGGATAATATTATGAAAAATGAATCTGACGCAACTGAAGTCCCTTCCTCCATTCCTCAGTTTTCTAACCCACAAATGAAAGATGAGATCGATCTGAAACCTATTCCTGAATTCCTAAAATATGCATTCCTTTTCCATGATCACTCTTATCCTATCATTATCTCTTCTTCACTTACCAAAACTGAGGAGTCCAAACTTGTTCAAGATTTAGAGGAAAACAAAATGGACTTAGGTTGGTCCCTAGATGACATACCAGGAATCAACCCTTCTCTTTGCATGCATCACATCTATCTTGAGGAGTCACCCAAACCAATTAGACAACCACAAAGAAGATTCAATCAACTCATACTTGAGGTAGTTAGGGAAGAGATCACAAATCTTCTTCAAGTTGGTATTATCTACCAAATTTCTGATAGTGATTGGTTTAGTCCAATTCAAGTTGTACGTAAGAAGGGTGGGATAACTATTGTCACAAATGAACATGGGGAGGTAGTCACAACTCGAGTGAAGAAAAAATGGCGTGTGTGCATTGACTATTAGAAATTGAATGTTGAAACAAGAAAAGATAACTACCCTATTTCATTCCTTGATCAAATAATGGAATTATTAGCTGGAAAGTCACGCTATTTCTTTCTTGATAGATACACTGTCTACATCCAAATCCCAATCGCACCTCAGGACCAAGAAAAGACTACTTTCACATGGCCCTTTGGAACATATGCATATAGAAGAATGCCTTTTGGCCTTTGTAATTATCCTGCAACATTCCAGAGTTGTATGATGAATATCTTTTCCAAATTCAGTGAACACTACTTGGAAGTCTTCATATATGACTTCACCATTTATGGTGAGTCATTGGAATCTTGTTTTAATTCACTCTCTTTAGTCCTCAAAAAGTGTGTCAAGTGTAACTTTGTGTTAAATTTTGAAAAATGTCACTTCATGGTTACAAATGTTATTGTTCTAGGGAACATAATTTCCAAAGATGGTATTGAAGTCGATCCTGCCAAAAATGAAGTGATCCAATCACTTCCTTAACCCACTTCTATTTGAGAGATCTGCTCATTTCTCGGTCATACCAGGTTTCTATCATATTTTTATCCGTAACTTCAGTAGGGCTTCCCTCCCACTCACTCGATTGCTCCAAAATGATGTCACATTCCATTTTTATGAGGGTTGCAAGAATGCCTTCGTTGAACTCAAAACTACTCTAAAATCTGCCCTAATAATCCAACCCCCAGATTGGTCCTTACCCTTTGAGTAGATGTGTGATGATTTTGATAGAGACATTTGGGTTGTTCTTCGTCGATGAAGATAAAATATTCCTCATGTCAACTATTATGCCTCAAAAACATTGGATGAAACTAAATCTCACTACACTGCCACTGAAAAGGAACTGTTAGCAGTGTTTTTTTGCCTTAGATAAATTCTGGCCCTATCTCTTACGTGCCAAAATCATCATCTTCACAGACCGTTCTTCAATAAAGTTCTTACTCAAGAAAATTGATTCCAAAATGAGGCTAGTAAGATGGATCTTAATGCTCTAAGAGTTTGACATTGAAATCAATGATAGACCAGGAAAAGAAAACCCTATGTCTGATCACTTGAGTAGAATCTCTAATTCTTCTCATTCTGAAATTATCGATCCTATATTCCCCATTGAGCACCTTTCGTCTATCACACCAAAAATAAAATGGTATGCCCCAATTGTGAATTACTTGGTTTCCAGTTTTTTGCCTAAAAAAATTTCAAAAGAACAACAAATGATCTCAAAAATTAATTCAAAATACTATTTTTGGGAAGAAATTAAACTTTTGAAAACTGGGGATGACATAGTAATAAGGAGATGTGTTGATGAAAATGAACATTCTTCCATATTAGAATTCAGTCACTCAATGCCTAATGGTGGCCACTTTGGACCAAAAAGGACCTCCTGAATGGTCCTAGACTCTAGATTCTTCTGGTCTTCACTCTACAAGGACTCACATGAGTTCTGTCAATCATGTCCCACTTGCCAAAAGTTTTGCACAATTTCCAAGAGAAATGAAATTCTCCAAAATCCATTAATTTTCTGTGAGATCTTAAATGTTTGGGGTATCTATTTCATTGGATCATTCCCCCCTTCCAAGGGATTCTCATACATTCTTCTTGTAGTTGATTATGTTTCTAAGTGGGTCATGTCCAAACCCACTAGAAAGAATGATTCATATACTGTTAGTGAGTTCTTAAAGACACACATCTTCCACCGATTTGGCATGCCTCGTTCCTTGATCAGTGACTTAGGAACCCATTTTTTGTAATAGAACCATGGAATATCTTTTGAAAAATAATGGGGTTATACATAAAACATTAACTTCATATAACCCCCAAACAAATGGAATGGATGAACCTTCTAATAGATAAGTGAAAAGAGTGCTTGAGAGAATTGAAAAACTCACCAGAAAAGACTGGCCTAAAAGACTTGGAGAAACACTTTGGTCTTATCGAACTGCCTATAGAATGCCCATTGGGATGTCTCCTTTTATGATAGTTTCTTGTAAAGCATGTCATTTTACAGTTGAAATCCAATATAAGTCATTTCAGGTAGTGATAACTTGTAATTTTGATCATGAAAAATCCGATGAAGAAAGATTATTGCAATTGGCTGAGCAGGAGGAGCTTCGACTTGATTCTTACGAGAATTCTAATCTCTACAAAGAAAAATTCAAGGCGCTCCATGGTAAACACATATTGAGAAAGGTATTTCATAAAGGTGAAAAGGTAATGCTCTTCAATTCTCGATTTTAGCTTCACCCAGGTAAGCGTAATTCTCGTTGGGAAGTTCCTTTTGTTATTACTATTGTTTACCCATTTGGTGCAGTGCAAGTCCAAGACCCCTCTTCCCAAAGTACATTCATGATTAATGGACATTGGTTAAAGCGTCACCATGAAATGATGCACACTCCTAGATAAACATTGACTTCCACTGGATCCCCAACTTCTCCAGTCAACCTACCACAAGATGGAGATGGAAACCCGCCAAATCCAAACCAGGGGGAACCTGTTTCCCTTTAACTCTCTCAATCTCTTCCTCTCTCCCACTCTTTCTTATGTTTCCTATCTATTTGATTTTTTTACCACTTTCTTCATCAAACCCTTTCTTTTTCTCTTTCTCTTTTGTGAGGGTGTGTATTTTAAACAACACTAAAAGAATAAAAAATTAAAAAAATGTAAAAAAAACCAAAAGTTTCATACTTACTCACCTTCAGTTTTAAAATTTTGTCCAACCATTTTGGGGAGTCAAAAGACATGGTTTCATCTAAATTTTGTTTTTCACCATATATTTGGATAAATAATTTTGTATCAATAATAATACATTTTGAAATCTCGGTTATTGATTTGGAAAATGCTTTTCCCCAACTATGAGAACCAACATTGCTTTCATGCCAAGGCCACCTATGTCCAACTTTTCAAAATTTGTGTTTTCACCCCCATTTATGAGTCTTGAGTTTTTGGACCTTCAAGCTGAATTTCCAACTTTACTGTGCATTAATATGATAGAGGCATTTTCTGAGCCACATATGAATCATAATATCCAAATAGCCTCTCATTAACCATACATTAATCCCCCTTTTGAAAGCCACTTTGTGCCTATGAAAACCTTTTCATTGATAGCCACATTACAACCCTAATACATTTTCACACCCAATATCAACATGGATTTTTCATTGCATTTTTTTTAAATTTAAGTGTGGGGGGAATGGATTTCATTATGGGTACCCATTGTTGATTTCACCATGTTATCATATGCTTGAGGGAAAGCATCCATTTTAGTGTGAGGGAGAGGTTGTTATTCAGTGTGTTTAGTGGAATGTAATGTACTTTCATTTATGTAATTTTCTAAATGTTATTGACAAGTGTTCAAAAAAATAAAAAAAAAGACCTACAAATAAAAAAAATGGGTTGTTTCTTGGGTAGGTCAAAAATAACTCTTCTTAAACCTTCGATCTTTTTATAACTATTACAATTCGTGTCCTGGGTAGATAAATCATGGGTCGTGATATGATTGTCAGATATTTTCCAAGATCAACTTTTGAAAAAAGAGAAAAAAAAGAAACAAAAGAACACTTTAATTATATTCTTATGTCATTGGGAGAAGTTTTGTGGTTTTTAAATATTTCCTCTTCTCATCCCCTTCCAATTTTCATCCTCTATTGTGTCTTTCTTCATAAAATCATTCCCTTGTAAATATGTGTTTTCATTTCCTTCCATGTTTATTTCCAAAAAAAAATGTGCATTTCTTTTTCTATGTTGGTGTTTTACCCCTCTTCTTCACTCTCTTAGACATCATATTCCTTCTGTAAAATAGACACGGAAAAACCCCTTAAAAATAATTCTTGATTCTTGTGAACTTTGTATATGAATTGGAAGCTGAGAGCTCTTTCAAACTCTAAGATTTTCACTTTTGGTTGGGGAAAGAGTGAACCACCACAAATGAATTTTATCATCTTGAGAGGTGTGAGTTTTAACTGCCCACATTTTCCATTTCTAAATTTGATCATGGAAAATTGAATTATATTTGGAAAATTTTTTCTATAACAACTTGTGGTGGAATTCAAAATGGATGAGTGAAATAGTCTAAACCTCCTCTGATTGGAGATAACAAAATTTTAATATTTGGTGGTGAGTGAAAATGATTTTGTTATGTTTTTATATTTGTTTCACATGAGGAAATGAATAATACTAAGTGTGATGGAGTTGATGTTATTAATATTTTCATGACTTTTTACATACACCCTTTACTTATTTTATATGAAATGTGCATAATTTGTGTCAAATATTAATGTTTTAATACTAAGTATAATTTTTGAGCATTTTTAGAAGTAGTCCAATTGAGTCAGTTTACTATTTTATTTATAACTCTCACCCTACTCATTAAAATTGTGTGGTTATTCTTTTTTATGATTCCTTATTAAATTTATCACATATCATTATAAGTAAGCATTGTCCAATTCTTCCATTTGAAGGCTCATATGGTCAACACAAGAAGACCCAAAGAATTTGTGATGAAACTAGACCATCAATGATTATTGAGATACTGGTCTAAATCCCGATGCTCAAATTTTATGAAACTAGACCATATGTTCGATATTATCCAAATAAATCATGGATAAATTTTTAAGTTCCAACTACAAGAACAGGGGGCCGAACTAATGAGTTTAATTCCAGCCCACCATTCTGGCCAGGAATTAAGAGTCTAACAGTATTCATAGCATATCTCATGATGTATTCATCAAATCAAGCTGATATGTTGTAGTGTGAAAGAGGTAATATAGGTATCCAATTTTTTTGAAGAAATCATTCGGCTTTGAATGTATATTCCTATTCAAAAACCGTTTAACATTTTGTACTTTAAAAAGACTGTATTGAAATAGACAGATTAAAATATTTTAATGAACCGGCCATAATATTGGATAAATATGTCAAAATGCCTCCCAAGTTTGAGAGGAGTTGGAAAAAATTATAATCTACAACTTTTAAGACCGATATATCTAGAAAATATGCTATCTGGATGTCCAAATCGTTGATCCAATTGGAGGCACAGATTGGGAATGCAAACAGTCCACTTCCTTGGGCTATAAATACATCCCCCTCCTCTTCTTCAGAGGATTTGGTATTTCAGAAGAGAGGAGAAAATATTGGCATTACCAAAGCCTTTCCAAATGCTTGGGATTACCTTCCATACTCAAGTTTTCACTTGAGATACCATTCCTCCTCTCTTTGTTTCCTTTCACTTTTGTGTTGTTCATTGTTTGTAATCTTGTAAGTTTGTGTTTTGTAATTCTGTTTTAATGCAAGTTTTTTCTTAAATATCTCTTATTATCATTAAAATAATGTTGTTTAATATTTATTTTCTTAAAATATTTTAAATATAGTTGAATTTCATTCCCTTATTTTTCTTCCTCATTCAATTGAAAGTCAGTTTTTAACTCTCATCATTGTTCGTGTGTGTCTGTTCGATGCGCCACTCTTTTCTAATCCTTTTCTTTTTCTTCACCTATTAAATTATAATAATAATCATTATAACCCTATTATTAAAAACCCAAATGTCTGAGTAAATATATCATTAGGTGAGTTAAAATTAGGTATGTTAAGTGATTGAGAGCTTTTGCTCGATGAATATTCGTTGAATTAACATTGTGTATGTTGGACTTAACATTTCATGTATTAATGACTTGTTTTGATTAAAATGTGGTTTCCATGGATTATTGAAACCATAAATACACAACCATAAATAAGCTCTGATTGATATTAGAAACTTAATTTAAGTTAAGGGTTGGATTAATGCCTTAATACTTGGGAATTCTAATCGACGTCAACTTGTGACATGTTTGTTAATATAATGCAATATAAAGCAAAGTTCAAGGATATAAAAAGCATAACTACATAATGATGAACTCACCCTGATATTTATAAATTTTATAAATAAAAAAGAATCCATAAATTATTTCATAAGATCTGCAAACAAACACCCCAATCAGAATACAATTAACTAAAAACAACCAACTATTAAAAAGTATCATCACTGAGGATTCGACCTGAGTGCTGCTATACACATTAGTAGAGCAACGAAACCTTGATCGGTCGATAAGTGACAATTGGCCATGAATTTCAGTACTAAATAAAATAATTGGAATATTGAACATGAAAAAAGTTCCTAATAAATTAAATAATTAAAATAATTTTAGTGTTCAGGAAGATAGAAAACATTTTATAGGATTTTGACCTATGGTAAGGGATTTCTTCTCAATTCCCTTTCATTGAGTCATATTTTAATGTTATGAACCAATTTATATTATATGGTGTATATACTTCGATTTTAAATTTTATATCATGAATCCTTCATAATAAATGTTATGTAAAGATTTAATTCAAATAATTTCACCTGTTGGGATTTCACTTGAAAGTTTCCAAATGGTAAGGTGTTTCATAACTAAATTTCTTTTCATTGGGTTATATAACTTTTGTATTGTATTTGATATTATAAGTTTATGTATGCATTTACTTTTTGATATTTTATGTTTTATTTCCAATTGTTTTATTTATATTCAAATTTGATGAACATGATCAATTCATTTATTAATTCTCACTTCAACGATATGAACTTTCAAAGAGATATCATCACAATTTCCACTTAAATGAGACATATTTGGAATTATGAACCTAATTATTTTTATTAGGAGTATATACCAACACATTGATATGTTATATCATTAATATCTTTATATTTAGATTATTTAATGTTTCATTTTATGTTGTTCAAGCCCTTAGTGTTCGCAAAGTGTTAATTAATATTTTTCCTTTCATTTTTCACTCTTTACATACTCAATATATCAAAATCCTGTTTTTAAGGAAAATCTAATTGTTTTTGTAATTAGGTCGGATTCCTTTTCATCCATATCCATATTTCACATAAAAAAAATAAATAATATTTTTAATATTCTAAAATGATTTATTAAATACATTTTTCCCATGTTTTTCATTTTAAAAAAATTAAAAGGAATCTTCTTGTTGTTTTCTAAATAAGGTTCTTTTGACTTTTTACCAAAAATGTGAAATGAGACTTTGTTTTAACATGCTCGACATTAAATTAATTTCCCACCATCATGAAAACACAATGAATTTAAACATAATTTATAAGTTTCCATGATTCTTTTAAAACAAATTCTTTCTCTAATATTCTATAAATTGTTTCTTTTAAAATGTGATTTTAAAAGTGAAAATGTTATATTCTTTAAGAATTTTTTAATGATAATTTATAGATTTTTTATTCATCAATGAAAACAAACTCTTATTTTAATTATAATCCAGTGGGGATATGTTGTAATGATAGAAAACTTATTTTTTCTCTAGATTGTTTATGATCAGTTTGACCAGTGAAAGTATTAACATTCACTTCTTGATTAATTTTAATTTAATTTCTCTTGAAAAATTAAATTTTTTAGGGTCATTAAAAATTAAATTTAGATTAAATATTTATATTATTTTTATCATGGGTATGATATTTACCAAATATTTATACTATTTCTACATATGGGGTTTTATATTGAATGTTATTTTATTGATTAGAGAAATATTGATAATTTTTACTCCTTATTCAATACGGATATTTATTGATAAAGAAATATATTTTTAAATAGAATTTATCATTAAATTAATGATGAATTAATTGTACATTTATTTATGGGTGTGGCCCAATTATACATATCTCATCGATGAATCAACACGTTTCATGAGACAAATTAGTAATTTAAGATTAAATAGGTTTTTGGTGTATACATACCCATTGATTAAACTGTCTTCGTGAAAGGATTAGATATTAAAGATATTATGATTTATAAAATAATATAATACAATATTAATTATTTAGTTTTCTGATAATTCAATTATTATTATCCATGATATTACTACGTTGATATTATCTATCAATTCATGTCTTCTCAAGTTATTGATTAAATGGAATATGTTTTTAGTTATTCATCTTTCCAAATTGATTGTTAATTAGTTACTCAATAATGATTCAATTTTTAATAACCCTTAATGATATTTTGAGTTCACCCCTTATTTTTTTCTTTACTAATGATTTGAAGAAGGAATATTTAAATGAGTTCAAGGATATAGAATATTTACTTTCACTGTATTTTATTTTTATGTATTTAATTTTAATGTGAGATTCAAGTATATATATAGTTTACCAATAATTCTAAATTATTTAGTCCTTTGGGATAAAATCTATAATATCTAGTACAAATTTATTAAATAAACCACTAGATGTGGGTTACTTAGGTGATATTCCTTACCTGAACCTTTTTGTGTTTGATGAAATTATTGTAAGACAACTACGTTCGTTGTATTCTTGGATTCATTGTCATAAAACTTTATCTAACTTTCCTGCCGATAAATAATCGGTGTCAAATTTTATAACCAAGGATAATCCCACTAGGATTCAGATATTTAAAGTTGGACTAAGAAAGGTCTCACTCATTGGCATAGTCACATTAGATAGTGGTTCTATATTGGTTCAAGATAAAAATTACATTTTCTGAGATGAACATAGTTATCTCAATATGAACCTTAATGGAAGTTGATGATCATGTGCAAGTTTAGGTATAGTTCATTGAAATGTGGTTTTGTGATCACATTTCCTGAATCATGATGTAAATCTTATTCGGAGATTATTTTCAATATATATTATAGCTAAATATAGTTGTCTATAAATTCAATATTTTATTAAAATATGAGGAAAATATAGTGTATTGTTTTCAATGGATATTGTCCCTATGTGTGTTAATTGTTTACTACTACAACTATGTAAATTTGATCATCATAGTCCAATTGATCGAGGAAGTTCTTGAATAGAATAAATCAAAAATTTTATTGTTTGTGGATTATTCTTATTTAATTCATGGGTCCACTTAAAACACTAGTCATTGATTGAGATTTTGTTTGTGTTGTTTTGTATGTTTGACTAAATCATGTCTGGGTTCCGGGAAGTAAAATATTGACACAATTCATATTAGAGGTTAAGTAATATTAATTTATTCTTATGAAAAAATATGGATTTTTCTCTTATGCTATATCAATGTATCCCCATTTGACGAAGTGTTTCATAAGTTTACATGGTACAATCTATACTAGTTTTTTCAAGGGTACTCAATATGGACCTAAGGCTTCACCAATGTAGTAGTGAAGTAGTAGGAAAAAAACATTATATGTGTCGATCATGTATAGATTAAATGAAAATTAAAAGTCCAAAATTATAAAACTAAAATTAAATAATGATAATAGGATATTGAAGATATAATATTATGAAGAGTGTTGAAAATATTTAGGGGATTCTAGTATTAATTGGTTCCTAAACCATGGGAACATGGTTTTGTCTTATTTCATTAGGGCAGCTTTATAATAGTCACAAGAACATCTTAGGATTTTGATGATGAGCATATGTGATCATTCCACATAAATGTTTTTCTATCTATTTTTTTGGATGTAAATATTTTTCTATTATTGTTTCTAAATAATATGAGGATTATTCATTTTGTTTTCATATTCCTAAGAACATAATTATAATCCTAGAAATAGTGTTAAAAAAATTTCTCCTTCTCTCCTATTTCATTCTACTATAACTATGATTTTATTTGTAAATATAATATTGTTTTTTCTTCTCTCATTATATAAAATGATCTCAATCCTTAAGATATGAAGGGATAATATACAATTATTAGCTAGAAAGTGAAGTTATATTCTTCATGGAGATCCATACATGATGTTCATCATCGATTATTCTTCTTCACTCTTGGTAAATTATGATGGGGAAGTAGAGATGAAACATCAATAGGAAGTGTTTGATAACTTTATCCCTTGATATTATTACCCTTATTCTCTTATTTATCTCAAAATAGTGACTAGGTGAGGTTCTGTGATTGTTAATCCGATGAGGATCACTTCAAATAGAATATATTCTTTTCTAGAGTGGTATGATTCAGTGATTCCTTCACTTTTGGGAGATTATTAATCTACTGTATGAAATTTCATGAGTAAGTGTTTAATGGTTTGGGTGAAAATGTGTGTAATTTTATAAATTAGTCATACATTGAGTGAGTTTGGGTGTTTATCATCATTTCCTTATAAAGTTCTATGATAGGAAGCTGAGAGTTAATCAACCTTGATTTAGGATTATTTCTCACTAACTTCCTTCCCCATTTTTTCATGTTTTCATTATTAATCCTGATTCTATATTTCCAGTTATTTTTTCCAATTCCACAAAATACCTCTATTATTTTTATCACAATGACTTAATTCTTCCATTTAGTTCTTTATAATTTATTAATACACAAAACAAATATAGTAGGAGAATCGCTAGAGTGAATGACTTTGCTTTGGGATTGATTGCTAAGAAGCGTTGCTGGTTGGTAACATTAGAGTAAACAAATTAGCATCATTTGGGTGGGGATATTTTTTGTGTATTTTATATTTATGCTCTAAATTGCCACGTATTAAGGGTTTGCGCATCCGGTTCTACCGACTATGTAAAAAGGTTACCCATCAACCTTTAGAAGTGCATTATCAAACATCTAGAAAATGACATTTCTTCCTTGAGACTGACCCCTTGGTAAGATACTATGATATATTTAGGTATATTAGAAATGCATCTTTTACCAATTTGTATAGATGGGTGGCATCATATTTTTTATTATTTTCAGGAATCAATGCTTGTCTTATAGATTCTTCATTTTTCGTTAATTATTTCTACTATTGTCAACAGTAATGGACCCTAATGTTATTTATTTAACATCACTTATAGAATATTTCTAGGTATAATAAATTTATGAATATGTGACATAATTTCAATATTGGTTTAAAAATGAAAATATTTAGAGCTCTTTGATATTGAAATAGTTGATTCTCATCAAAAAATTATAATATATGTGAAACATTCAAAAAAATAATAGAGGATTAAGAGGTTAATACACCTAACACGACGGGTCAAGCTTCTACTAGAAAGATTTTGAATTTCCTTAGAACTATCTACATCTATTAATATGAAAAAAAAAAGAATACAGTATCACTTTATAAACTCTTTGAAAAACTTGCTAGAAAGAAACTGAGAAGTAAATACAAAAAAAACATAAGAAGAAAGAATAAGTTGGTGCTACTTATCTTTGAGCATGATCTTCCATCAGATTCAAAGATGGAAATAAATGATCCATATACTAAGAATTTTATCAAGGGATAGAAGGATATGGGACATGCTAAATATGAATAAGGTGGAAACTTTTCTGAGGATAATTTAATTTTTAGTACTAAATTTTATTATTTTTTGTTCTAATTTGTATAATGTTTTTCAATGATTGAACAAACTCAAGCATCACAACCTATCCAATACCATTCCCTTGAATACATTGATACTAAAGTCTAATATTTTGGAGATATTTTTTGTGAGGATAACTACCTTACTCATACACCATATTTACTCCCATAAGTATTCCATACTCTCGAATAAGATTAAGATACGCAGACCCAAGGAGATTATAACATTAAAGAAGAGTTTTATTTATATGTAACTTTGATACTATTAAAGAATGTTTTTGTTTTTGTTTTCCTTATTAAGATATTAATGATTAATTTCATCATTATGACTTCCTAAAGAGTCATGAGAAACTTGAGACTGCAACTATTGAGATATATAAGGCACTCCCAGTTCTTTTTTAAATTCAACTTTTGGATTAAATGGAAAAAAGGGTATTTGGAGTTGTGTAATACTATAAAATTGAATATTGAAAAACATCATTTTTTCAAGATGAATTTGTATCCTAGTCCAAAAAAAATCCCATTCACAAGTTGGATTCATATAATTTGTACACTTTTAAATACATTATCAAGAAGAAAAATACCCATGCATTATATTTTCCCCTCCATCACTCTACAATAGATACACTACTAAGGACTAGGACTGGTTTTAAGTTGATAAAGGGGCACTCCATAAGATATATGGTATTGAGACTAGAATGGATAAATTATGGTGGTTATTAATGAAGAATATAAATCCTCTATTGGATTGGGGTTGACCCAAATGAATGTATTTCTAGGGATAGTCAAAATAAAATACCCCCTGGAGGGTTTATCCCAAGATTGTATTGTAGGTATTTTTTTCTCTTATTTCATTTTCATTTTTTTTGAATTTTATGTAATCCTTTAGGTAACCCCCAATTGTTACATTCGCATGGGGAATGATTTATATAATATATATTGCTGATAGATAAGAATCAATCGTTCCAACTAACCTACAGTAATAAATTCAAATAAAAATTAAAGTCCAAGATGAGCTACATCTTGAGAATTATTTGTCATACCTTTTTAAGTAAATATGTGTTTTATTTTATTTTAATTTATATTGTTGAAATATACTGTTTATTTTTTTCATGTTTAAGGACTTCAATTTCACAATTAATTTCCTTTTCTCAATGAATAAAATGGAGGATAAAGTTTACACTACTTAAATGATAAAGCTTCACCATAGAGGGAATTAATTTTTTTAAACTTTATTACTTTTAATACTACCCATTTTTTATAAAATCACCTTGGATGTTATATGGATGTAAATGAAAAATTCATTTCTAAAGGTGTTGTGATACATGTTGAAATTTTCTATCAAACCATTTAGTAACTCCATCTACATTAATTTCTTATATTATTGAAATCTATTTCTTGCATGATCATTCTAATAATATTTTGAAAATCCTTGTTGAAATAAAAGTGTAAGTAATTATTATTTATAAAAACATGTTCGTTGATAAATTATTCAAATTATTTCCCATAATAAATTCTATAAATGTTCATATTTTTTTATATATTTTGTTGTGTATAAAAATAAACTTTTTACTTCACTATAAACCATTTAAACATATAGGTTTTCACTATAGAAATTGCCAATATAATTTGATGTTAAAATTCTTCTTTCACCCTGTGATTAAAAATGGGTACAATATTAGATTTTATGGATTGGGGATAGGGTATTAAAATGTATTTTAATAATTCTTCAATTTTGTACACATCAAAACCTGCCAAAAAAATTCAAAAATTAACTCTTTATCAAGCATTATTTATTGATGAGAATCATCCCTTTTCCCAAAAAATTATAAATTTTTTCTTCATTATATTTCTTTTTTAGATTATTTTCTGGTTACAAAGATTTAAATTCAATGTGTCTATATTAAGGGAAAATTCCATGGTTATTGGGGGATCTCTGTAATTCTAAAATTATTACATCTTCCTGATTGCAGAATTATTTTCCACTATTATTATGGATGTTTTTTGTATGGTAACAAAGGAAAGTGATTGTGATTAAAAGATATTTGTGGAATTAATAATATCACTTGAGGTAATCTGATATTTTAACAAAAAAATAACAACATTTCCTTTGATAAATAGAACATCTCATAGATCAAACTCAGAAAGATAATCACATAATTCTTTTGAAATTGGAGTAAACTGAGATATTGGGATCCCACAAAGAATCTTTGAGACATTATTAATTAGGTGTTTATATGAATAAATAAAATCCATTTACAAATTTAATAATTTACATTCACATTCAAAACTGTAAAAATTTAAATAAAGTTCCAAATTTTCAAAAAAACTTTTAAGTGAAGGGAATATTGAACCCAAATGAATAATTAGAAATTTGAATTATAAAAATTATTTCAGTTATATGAATGATGTTTAAAGTGAATATATAGATTTAATAACCTAGGAGGGAGTGAAAATTTAAGTTGATTCTTATTAATGTTTAAATACCACTTAAATATTATAATTATTCACTCTTAGAATAGAAACATGAACATGGATGGAAGTTGGGATACTGAGTTCCATTTATATAAGAGGCATGAAATTTCAACTAATGGATAATTATTTTGTTTCTCTCATTTTTGGTATGCATGAAAACCTAGTTATGATAATAACTTTTTGTTTGGGTTCATTTAAAAGAAATAAATTTCATTTTACTTCCCAATATTATAATTGATTAAGTGTAGGGAATTTTTATATGGCTAATTTATTATATATTTTGTAATATTTTTTTAATAATTAATTGGATATTTTAATGTCAAACTATTATTTTTATATGAATATTTTTGATACCCTAATATTCTATTTCAAATATGAAATTTATTTAATATCTTATTGAAATCCTTATTTTTTGTGATTTATTTGATCAATTTTTCTTGATGTTATTTTCCATTTTTTTACGAGAATCCATTTTCAATTATTCAGCATTGAAAATATCTCTTTTATGTAATTATGATGATATTTTGGATTCAAGTAATAAATTATTTTTTTCTTATATCTTTATTTAAAACATATGTTTTTTAAATTAAATTTGTTTTCAATTATAGATCTCATTAATAAATATTATTTTGAAAATTGAAATGTGCATTTCAAATTTATTATTTTCATAAATTTTTACATTTTATATATTTTTTGGAGAAACTTTTGGATCAAATATGTGATAAAATCAATGAATTGGTGCGGTAAAAGAGTCCATGATCATTTTTTGTACCATGAGGAAAAATTTGTTAAAGCTACCATGTCGTCGTGAAGAAACAACCGAGTGGAAGATCAAGCTACTGCAAGTTAAACATTTCAGAAACTCTGCATAAGAATCTGATAAATTATAGAAATGAACACAATATTAAGACAATCGAACAACTGTTTATATATTTCATGATATAATAAGAAAGGTTCTACACAATGATACAATTATGTTGGATATTGGAAATGAGGTTTTGCTTGTTTAAGTATAAAAGTTCACTGCTGAAGATGAAAACCATTTTTAAAATATGAACCTAGGGGGATTATGATGATCAAGTTCATGTTTGGGTATGGTTGAATAAAACATGGGGTGCTCATCATGATACCGGAAGTATAAATAAAATTAGATTCAATGTCAATTTTTAATATAGATTATAGCTGAGTGTGGTTGTTTCGAAATGTAATATTTATAGAATAAGAGAAAAATCCTCTGTAGAATTTTCCATGGATGTTGTTCCCTATGTATGTTATAGATAAATTTAAATAGATGTGTAAATAGGCATTAGTGAATGACATGTGATTAATGATGTTCTTGAATAAACATGATCTAACTATATTGTTACATATTGATTTCATCAAAATAATTCATGGGTATGTTTAAGAAATTGGTCCCTGATTTTGATTTGTAGAGTGTTATTCTAAAATTATGACTAAAGTAATTTTGAGTTTTGGGTAGTCAAATCATGACCTATTATATTTTTCAGACTATGTAAAGTTACTTTATGCTTATTTTAAAGTCATTCATTTTCTCACATGCTGTATAAAGGTATTGCAATTTTCGTAACTGGTTTTTAAGGGTATTTGGGACACTCTACACCAGGTTTTTTAAGTGTAATTTATATAATACCAAGGATACCACAATGTTTTAGTGATATAGTGGAATTAATACCTCAACCATGTTGGTTATATACAGATTGAATTAAAATATCGAGCTCTAAATTATAAAATTACAATTAGATGATGTGAAGTAGAGCTCTAAGCTGTAAGACTCTAAAGAGTTTTATAAATAAAAAGGTGATGATAGTAATAAATTATACTTAATCCATGAACTTCTTGGTCTATCTTATTTCATTAGAGGATCATTTTCATAGTCATTGGGACTTCTCTAGAAGCGGACAAAGATCATCTATGAGTACACCACATAGATGTTTTGTTTCATGTTAATTAGTATATAAAAACTTTTCTCTTTTAATATATGATAAAGAGATTAATTCCCCATTCTATTCTCATTATCCTGGATAGTATTATATTCCTAAATATATAAATAAATTTCTCCCATTATTTCATTTTATTCTATATCTTGTTTTATTTTTAAATAAAGTATTGTTTATTATTCTCCCTCTATGTGTTTTCATCTCAAACCTTCATAGGTGAAGATATAATTTGAAATATAGATCTTGGAAGTGAAGGTAGCTGCTTCCTAGAGATCCATACAACATATTGACCATATATTCTTCTTATTCACTCTATCAATATTGTAATTGTGAAGTGAAGATGACATATCAGCTAGAATTTTTTTTTCTTTATCCATTGATCTTCTACCCGTTATTGTCTTGGTTAAATAAAAAGGGTGGTTTGGTAAGGCTGTGTGATTTTCGATCTCATGAGGATCACTTTGGTCATTAATAAATTATTGGTTGGAGTGGTCTTATTGATTTATTCCTTCACATTTGGTAGATTATTTATATACTGGAATAAATTACATGTATAGGTGCTCAATATTTTGGGTGAGAAAGTTGAGTGATTTTAAAAATAAAGAATATATTGAGATAGGTTGAGTGAAGATGGTCATTTCCATCAATAGTTCTACGATATTTAGTTAATAGTGAATCAAATTATATTTGGGCTTATTTCTCGCTAAATTGTGTCTCTGTTTTTTTCTTTCTCCTTCAATTCTTTTACTTCTCTATTTCTGATGCTCATATTCCCATTCCTCACACTACCATTTTTATTTTCATCATTGTGACTAAATTTTATCCATTTACTAATTTCAAATTTAAAAATATAAAAAATATTTTAGAAGAATCACTTGAATGATTGACATTGGTTCCTTGAGACAAAACCCTTTGAAATCCATTATTCTATGTATATAGATATTATAAATATCTCTATGACTACTTAAAACAGAAAGAAAATTTTAGGGTGTGTATGAAAAAAACTAGTGGGGTGGTGGTTTTAAAGTTACCTTTTACTGTATTCTTTTGATATTAAGTTATTACACTTGGGTTTGATATTGGGTGAGTGAGCCACGGTGAGGTTAAAGGATAGTTCACCTAGCATAGGTGTTCGTTAGATATATTGTTAGAATACTAGGGAATTTGTGTACATCTTTATCATTTGAAAAGGATGTCTTGAGGAGGATCCTACTGAGTATAAATATATAATCACCTCCCTATATATAAAATATTATATTGGTTTCAAGGATGGATTTAGTAATTGGGCTAGATATTAATATCTCATAGCTTGGAGCTATGATTGGATTATCCGTTACTGGGATTTTTTGGTATTTTTTATTTTTAATATTTTCTCTATAATTAATTTTCAATAATTGATGTATGATGGGTTTTATTTCTTATAAATGGATTTGATTGGTTTTTTTACATTATATAATTTTGGGATTATGGGTGAAATGTCTCCAATTTACAAGTTTTATACCCTCAATTATAGTCTTAAACCTCTGGCTAATTAGAGGTGGGTTTCAAGGCTTACACTTGTCTTCTCTACAAGCCTGATATGGCTTCCCGATGGGATCAGTTAATAAAAAAGAGGTATTCGGGCAATGGTTGAGAATAATTATTGATATTATAGTTAGGAATTAGAAAGGACTAAATGGGATTTTTAGTTCAAAAATATTAGTTGAATTTATTGTGTGAAGTAGAAAGGAAGATCAACTATGAAATAGATGATTAGGTCCCTCAATGATCTGATACAAGGACCATAAGCTTACTAAACACCCTAGGTGAAAAAATTTTGTTTGTGGGGTAGATACTTGGAAGTGGTATATTCATCATACTTCTTTTCACTTATATATGAATCATGGTGATTTTTGAGAAATAAAAATAAAAATGATTGAATTCTGTGTTTTTTTTATTAAGAGCATTATTTATTACTTATAGTTATAGATCCTGGTATTCGTTCTTATTTGTCTTAGGTTGGTGAGGTGAAATAGGAATATCCTATTGTAATTTAGAGTGTTGACCCGGTTCAGAAGGATGATCCTTAGAGGAAGTCATTAGTCCCTTCCAGCGTTAGGGATTGTTGAAGTATGAATGTAATGTCTCTAATTTAGAGATAGAATAATTGTTGGTAGAGATAGATATTTTCATCATTTTGGCCCATTTTAATATGGATTATTGAGTCCCTCTAGCTATTAGTTATATGAGAGGTTTTATGAACTAGTGGTGGGTGAAATAATTTAGAGATCATAAGTAATTATATATTTCATTGGAAAATTTTGAGAAGCAGTTTCATGCATAGTTCCTTTCCTTGACAAGGAGGTTGGAGTAGAATTTGGAGTTTATCTTCCCCTAATATAGGATACTGAGTATGTAAGAGCACAATATTGTATTCAAGGACCATTTTCACTCTACCCTAGATATTTTCCTAGATAAGGACTCCATAGAGTATCATTTAGAGGATGCATTTCATCCATATATTTAGCATTTTGTTACCCCATTTAGATTTCCTATGTATGTATAGGTGTAAAAGAAGGAATATAATATTGAGAGAATGCATGTTCAACTTGGATGATCTTTAGAGTGGATTCATCAGGGATTCCCAAGGAGTATAGCCATTGTTTCAGGATCTCACACATTATGACCTTCAAGGTTATGACTAATGGGTATCCATTATCCCTATTCCTCACCCCCACCCCACTTTTTTTGGGATCATATATCTTTTGATTATATTAGGAGATCCATCACTTTGTATTTTTCTTATGGGTGTCATGGTCATCAGAAATTTTAGTGCTCAATCGTTCTTGGTGGTCATCAACACCTAAGAGAAAAAATATGATTTCATTCTCAATAGTTTGAATATAATGCTTTTATTCCACTAAGGAGATATGTAATGAGAAAGGATGGCCTTATGATTTTCACTAACCTAAGGGGTATATTTCTGATCATGGTTGTGTAAGGGTTCATTAGTATTTCCAACAAAGCAGATGATTTGGGTGTGGTCAGTTTCATGCCATGAAGATGTTACCACTAGAAGGGCCATATATTGTCTATGGTACCATTTACTTATCATCTACACTTTATTTTTATTTATTTTATTCTAGAGCATAAAAATCATTTATTGTTCCCTCCATGGTCCATTCCATGAGACTCATGGGGATGGAATTCCATTTCTCCTAGTGTTTACTATGCTATTGTGGGTCAGTTTGATTTTCTTTATGTGTGATAAGGTTGTGAGATAATTTTGGGGTCATATCAGTCATTATAGGATTTATTCACACTATAGATATGACCATATTATGCCTTAATTTTCATGGATTAGTTGCATTCTATGTTTGAGATCATTGATTGTTTCTAAAGGAGACATGTCTTTTATAATTTAGAAGGATAGCATGTGGTGTTCATTGGTGAGAAATATCAGTGTATGGTCATATGAATCCAGAACCTCTTCTTTCTCTTGTAAAAAAATTGTTAATTATTTCATTAAAGACACACCGATTGAGTTTCCTAGTTTTGTAAGGGAATTTGAAAACATTATACCCAAAGAGGATCGGATACTAACCCATCAATTTGATATTTATTGTGGGAGATAATTGTATCTCAATGCGTCCCTGATTTCGATGTATCCTAATTAAATAAAACCTTATATTCTATGGGAGTTTAGTATTTATGTTGATGATTTGATGAAGAAAGGTTTCATTAAGCCTTGTGTATCCTTATGAGGTACTCCAATTTTTTTCAAGAAGGTGGAAGGTAGTTTGAGGTTGTTCATAGACTATCAGTTATTGAATTAAGTGATAGTCAAGAACCACTATCCTCTACTGGTGATAGATGATTTTTTGAACATTTGAAGTAATTAAATTAGTTTTCAAAGATCTATACACAGTATTCTTATAATTAAATGAGTTTAATGGAAGTTGATATCTCAAAGACTACTTTTGAGGTATCATTAAGGGAACATAAATTTCATAGTTATATCTTTTGGTCTCTCAAATTCCATATTTATTTCCATAGGACTCATAAACAACATATTTCATTAGTTTTAATATCAGTTTATGGTAGTGTTCATCGATGAAATAATCGTATACTTAAATTTATGGGAGGATCATGTCGATTATATTAGGGAAATTTTACATTTCCTTCCTCACTGTCATTGCTATATCAATATTTTAATGTTCAATTTTATAATAAGTTATGTGAACTTTTTCAAGCATGTTGTGTCTCAGAAATGAGTGACATTTGATCCTTCAAATATTATTATGGTTATTTCATGGAAAGAACTCAATAATAATGTATATATCTATAGTTTATTTGGTATAATAGGCTATTATAATAGGTTTATGTTTGATTTCTCTTATTTTTCATCCATATCGATATCATAAACTAGGAATGATAAGGATTTTAATGGGAACTGATTAGTGTCAGAAAACATTTCACTACCTAAAAGAAAAGTTGTTCAGTACTCTTATTCTTTAGTTTCTAGATGGGGGAGTTATGTTTGAGGTTTTATGGTACACTTCCCATATCAGTTTAGGTTTTATCTTAATTTATCATAGGTAGATGGTCTCATATGGGTCTTGTAAGTTAATCCCCCATGAGTATAACTATGTCACCAATGATATTGAGTTAGTGACTACTATATTTTTTGTTAAAAATATGGAGGAGTTACCTCCTCGGCATGTGCTTTTAGGTATTCATAGATCAAAAGATCTTGAGGTATATTTTCCCTTAGTATGATTTAAATCCATATCAATATATATGGGTAGAGTTCTTACAAGATTATAACTTTGGTATTTATTACACTCTGGGTAAAGGTAATGTAGTATCTAATACACTAAGTAAGAAGTCAAAATGAAATGTTTTTGGGAGTCTAGATATACTCGGAGAGTGTTGTGGGAACATTAAATTATTCATATTTTTGTAGAGGAGACTGGTGCTAAAGGTTTCATGTTCTGGATTTCATTGAAATAATCATTATTGAAGAATCTAGAGGAGTCGCATTACAAATAATTAGAAGTATAGGTTATGTGAGATAGGATCATTTATAGTGATGATCTTGAGGAATTGTAAGAGGATGATTGACATCATATTTTTTAGGAAGGTTTTCTGCTCTTTTGGTTGTACGTAAGGTGGTTCTTCAGTAGTTTTAGATATCACCCTTTTCAATTAATCCTAGAACATATAATATGTATCATTCCATAAGTTTTCGGTTAGGGTGGTTAAGGAAAACGAAATATGTTGCATATTTAATGTAATGGTGCTTTCCCTGTTGGTAGGTTAAAGAAAAGAACCATATTCCAGGTGGTCTTTTGTATCCATTTAATGTACCCAGGTGGAAATGGGATTACATTTAATTGGATTTTTTCACTATTTTTCCTTGATCCCAAGGGGTATGTGATATTATTTAAGTGATTTTTTATAAGTTAATAAATTCATCTCACCTCTTGTAAATCATGAAGTAGGGTGTTGTGGATGTCCTGGGGAGGTTGTATGTAGATAATGTTTGGTTTCAATGGCAAGATGGTAGAATGGTCACAAGTGTGGGGGTCAATCTACCTTATTGTGAATTTCAAATACTGATCACAATAAATATAATTTATAGTGGAAATTCAAAATATTAACACAATTAATTTTATTAAAGTTTAGATTAGACTGATCCTTTATCAACTCTTCACACTCTCAATGTGAATGTATAGAAACCACTAATATAATTACCCAACTTTTGAAAGGAGTCATAATCTTTTACAACTAAATTTCAAACCCATGAATTCACAACAAAAATCCTAGGTTTCACTATCCTAGAGGTGTAACCCAAAACCTTCCATTTTAAGTAGAATAAAAAAACCATGCCTTTAACAAGATCAAGGTACAACCAAATACCCTACCTTTTACCGAACATGTCATAGACTGACATAATTTTTATAAGGAGTAGTATAACCAAGACACTAAGGTCCTTATTTTTCATGAAAAATCATGGAATACAAATTATGTACGAGGAAAATTTATAAATAATTCAATACTATATAAACCAGTTGAACAAGAATAGTTGGTGTGTTAAGGTATCAATGTTCTCGTTGGCCACAAGGGATCAAAAAAGGTAGTATAGCCAAATCTCAACATTATGTGATTAAAAAAGTATATAACACAGTATAGTTCAAAATCACTTAAACCTATATAATATATAACTGATTCTACTAAAATCAATATATAGAGTCACATTAATAAAATTAGCCTTCAAGAATGATTCAACCATGCATAGTCATGGTATTTTAATCTCTTTCCATGCAGTCATATTGTTTCCTATAAAAGATAACAAATTACTCCAAAATTAATAAGATCATTGATAATTTATAAATAAATACAATAAAAATTCATCAGAATAAACATTTATTATATTAGTAAATAATTATTAATGAATTTCCTTTCAAAGTTCAAACAAATCATTTGAGGAAATCTCTATATATATATAATTACTCAAATTTAAAAAGTGAAAAATTAAAAGAAAAATCATGAAAAATATATATTTTATTTCATTAAATTTTAATTGAATTAAAAAGTTCATTTAAATAAATTTTTCATACAGTTTAAATATTTAGTTTTTATTTATAGAATAATTAAATCAAGAATAAATACATTTAAAAATATATAATAAATCAATATATTAAAAACTATGTAAAGAATAAAATATTTCAAGCATTATAAAAATGAACTATTAAAGTATGTGTTAGAATAACTTTTTTATAAATATGTATTTTTCATAAGAATCCTTCAATATAAGCAGGATTTTTTTTAAACATAGTCTCAGTGTTTTGTGTAAATAAGAATTTGCATAAACAACATCTTATGATTCTATGTAAATGTAAATATATGTTATAAGAACATCATATATGTTTCCTAAACATAATTATTTTTTATATAAACATCATTCTTCTATAGTGTAAGCAATATCCTAAAACCGTAAGTATGTAACATGTCCTTTCTATGGATTATTTTTTATGAATTAAAATTGGCATGGATTATTTTATAACACCATAAAGATTAATCCTAAAACTATAAGGATAATTTAATCAATAATAATAAAAAGTTGTGAAAATTTATAATTAATCAATTATTATAATTTTAAAATTAAGGTTCATAACACAAATTACACTAAAATTGATCTGAAATAAATTTATAAGACACTTAATGAATACGAATAATAATTACATATCCATCAAAAATATTCTAGTAGTTTAATTTTAGATTACATTTCTATACTCATGTTAGAGGGGAAAAATGATTTTGTAATTACAAAAACAAAAATAAAAAACATTTATATATTTAATTACTGAAACTTCATAAAGTAGAAAGTATCCACTTAACAATTTCTCCCTTTTGATAATTAAAAAACCAAATATAATTTAAAAATTATCCCCATTTGTGAAAATATCAAAAATATTAAATAATAGAACTATTAAAAACACACCTTTCCCCTATAAAAACATAATTAACCCTTTGTTTCATCATAAATTTTATTTTAAAATATAAATATCCTCTAAAAATCATATAATATTAGAAAAAAATAACTGAAAAAGATACAGTAAGTTGAGGAGATAGATAAAAATAGAGAAACTACCCCTTAATACAGTCTTCTCTTCCTTCATGAAAAATATTCAACTTCAAAAACATTTTATGTGACTTTTTTATTATTCAATCTGCAGAATGTAAAAACTACCCCTAAAACATTAAAAAAAATAATTAATAAAATCATATCAATATATTTAGGGAATCATAAAATTAATTACAATGAATTAAATAAAAAACAAACTAAATGTATATTCCAGTAAACTAGAAAATGTAATTACATTACATGTACACTGGAAAATTATTGAATAAATAAAAAATAAATTAAGTTAATGTTATTCAACCATAAGATACAATGAGATTAAACACGTTTGATGAAAAAATTAAGTATTAATTCATAAAAATAATCTATTCTAAATAAATATAGTTGATATGAACTGGGATAATGAAGTATGAATAATTTTAACCATAAAAATATTTTATGGCCTTAAATAGATAAAACCAATTCATGAAAAATATAACAGAAATGTTTTGAACTTCTAAATTAAACTTCCATCATGAGGGTTCATATTTGTTTTACTGAAACATAGGTGAGTCTAGAGTTTTAGTAAATATATATTCAAGTTGATCATCAGTGGAAATATATTCCTAAAAATGAGAAATTTTTGAATATGGAATCTAATAATATGATATCTAACTTCTATATTCGTTTTCCTTGAATGAATTAAAGGATTCATTGAAATAATTAAAATATAAAAAACACATAAAATAGGTAAGTCAAAGTAAACAATAAATCTAGATAAAGTTTTATTAATCCAATGGGATTGTAAAAAACCACATCAATAAAAAAATCGTCTTTTTTCACTTAACAATATAAAATACTTTTTTAAAGAACTCCATGATATTAATAAGTTTTCTAGAAAATAATATACTCCATTAATTATTATTTCTATTTATTTTACATCAACTAAGATGGGCATCTATATAACATTTAACTCAAAATAAGTTTTTATGAAGCAAGATAGTACATGGTTTAAGGAAACTTTAACATATTTTATTTTTATTTTTAAAAACATTAAGTGATTTAATGTAGGTTCACTTTGATATCTTTCAAAAATAAAAAAGTAAAAATATTAAATATGGTTGAAAAGAATCTAAATATAATAAAATACCAAATATACATATATAAAGTTTATTAACGATAACTTTTCTAAACTCATTGGTATCAAATTTATGTGAAGTGACCGTGGGATTATTGTAGATTTTATAACTATCTAAAACAAATATTTTCAAAATTCCTTTTCATAATTAGATTGATTTTGAGAAATGTCAACAATAATTTGAATGATTTGAATTTGAAGAAAGAATTTCAGTTCTCCCATAAGTCTCATATCAAATTAACTTATCATTATTTATAAAAATTAATTACACAAAGAATAATTTGATGATCCAAAAATATTTTCACCCACATAGATTTGAATAATCAAAATGAATTTATAATTTTTCTTGATAAATATATAAGGGTTTAACATTTCCTTTGTAAAAAATTACAAATAAAAATTTAACAATCATACGTAATAAGATCTTGGATGTTACATAGGACCATAAAGTTATTTATATAAATTTAAAATATAATTATAATACTTTTAATTTACAATTCTAAGGGGTTTCAAACATATAATTTTTTATAAATAAATCCATTTAGAAAAAAAAATTTAAGATCCATTTTAAATTATATAAATCCACAAAAAGAAGGATAAGCTAATAATATTATTATAAATTATAATATTATGGATAGTAAAAAAAATTCATTATAATTTATTCCTTATTTTTATAAATATACTTGAGTTACTAATCTATATTTATTTCTAACGACAGTCACAATTTCATCAAGTTTATTTCTAAAAATCCATTTAGTGAAAATTAGTTGATAATATTTAGGTAGTTTTTTTAAATCACAATGTTTATTTATAGAAAATGGATATAACTCTTCTAGTATTTATATTATCTAATTATAATATTTTAAATTTTCATCAAAAAAATTATGAACAAAATCATAAAGTCGTGAAAAACACAAAAAAACATCAATGAATTTATCGATTTAATTATTGAATGGACATTTCAAATTAATTTTTTATAAGGGGATATCGTTTTGAATCTTCCATGATTTAACATAAGAGTTACTCTCCCCATCAATATGTTAATTTTCACTTTGGGGTTTAACCTATGTAAAGATGAGATATTTGACCTCCTATTCATGATGGTTCAAATAATCATTCTTTTCTTTTTGAAATATTCTCATCAAACATCACATGTATTGATAATTCAACTACCATAGATATTTTATTGTAAATTCTATAATATTTAATCATGTTTTGACAACCTAAAATGATAAATTCATAAAATTTTGAATCTTATTTTTCTAATGAGTCTTTATTGTTAATAAATTAATCATTACAAATAAATACTATAAATACCCAATAGTTGTTTCTCAATCTTTTCAAAGATAAAATTGTATTTTCTTAATATCAGTTGATGTGGCATTCATTTTATGTGTTTTTCACATAATTTATTATATAAATTCAGTGTTTTAATGTATCAATAATTTATTAAATGGTATTTTATAGCTTTATGTTTAATTTATCGTGAATTTAGTCAATTAATGTTAATTAGGATAATAATGTTTGTTTTATAGTTAAATTTACATTTTTCATTATTTGAGTAATTATTTTATTTTATTTTATAATATTTTTTTGTATTAATTCTTTGTGTTAATGATTAATTTTTATATTTTGTGAATTTAATAATTTATTTCATTGATTTTTTAAATTAACTAATCAGTTAAATAAATTTGTAATTAATTTCTTATCTCTTATTGTTTTAACTTCTTAATTAGTTTGAATTTAATTTTATGTTATTTTGATTTTAAATGTTTAAATGATAATTTTATTTAATTTATTTAATAATAAATGGAATTTCAATATAATTTTTTAAGTTGTATTTTGTTGTTTAAAAAAATTAACTTATAAATTGTGTATTAAATTATTAATTGAATTAAATTTTAGTTTTTAATCTTTAGTTTTTAAAATTTTATTATTATTATAAATATTAATTTTTAATTTGTATAGTTATTTTAGTTCTACTATTTTGATGGTGCAACCATTACAGTGTAGTGATTCCATGCCTTTATTACCGCTCAACCACAAGAAGCCATTATACAATTATACCTTCTTCCCCAACCTCACATTTGTTATTTTCTAATTTCCTGGTACCCTAAGGGAGGACCAATTTTCATGATTATTTACTTCTACCATTGCCTCATTTTTATACTACCACAAGGACCACCCATATACTATCATTCCTTTCACATATCTGCTACCATGCCTAGTACCCATGCTGCCATGACTTTTTCAACCCTACTACCATGGGTGTCCAACCTTGCAAATCTAACCATGGTGGAAAAATAACTACAATATCAATTAAAAATATGAGCTCAATTTTACAATTGTCTGAACTTGATTCAAGAATAAAAGAATATGACCTAAATATTAAGTTGATCTGTGAATAAATAATTTTCTCTAAATCGAATTGATGATATTCATCATCATGTCAGGAAGATAAATTGAGGAATGTGGTGAACTGTTGTGGACTATGTCACTATAATGGGTTAGATTAGGAGGATTATATAGACCCAAAATATAGTTCAGATCTATTTTTTAAGTTTCATGATTCTATGGTTAAGGCATCAAAACTGAAGGAAGGGGATAACAATGAAGTTTCTAGAGAGTTAATTCCAACTCAGCTTCAAGCCCTGATGATTGTCGTTAGAGTTCCAAGAAGGTGATACAGATTTGGAGATGACGATACCCTACTTAGAGAGTGAGAATGGTGAAGATAAACCTATATATTGTGTTTTATATTTATCATTATTTAATAACTATATGAAACCAATATGCAACCAAGATTTTATGGATAAACCACATCTATCATTCCATTTGTTCTAGATATTCACCATGATTCAGGCATGTAAATGTGATCTAAAAGTAGTGTATATCGATTTGAGTTTGTTCATTGGTTTTTTTATTTGTAGGTATCAAATTTTAAAAATGTTTAGGGTCTTGTATGTTCCTAATTATATGGTTTCAGGGAATATTCAACCCACACATGAGGTGTTTTATGGAAAGACTCAATGGGAATTCACCTAGTTGACAAAGGATGATTATAGTTCCACATGGATATGTTGAGGATAAGACTAGTCATTTGAGTTAGGGAGAGAAAAGTACTGACACTTATTAGAATAGTTTAACCATAAAAATAAATAATATGGATTAATGGTCTGGATTTGTTTGTTGAAACCATGAATAATGAGACTAATGAATCCAATCCCGATGAATCCAAAGTTGGTATAATACACTAGTCCTGAAACATATTGAAGAAGATGGCATTGTTAGTGACTAGGGAATGGGTTTGAAAAAAAAGATTTATTGGAATACTCTAGTGTTTAGGAGGTGTGATTGAAGAATTAATTATCACTGATTGAAAGTGCTTTAATTTAGTAGAGAAAATTTTAACCACTAAAGAGTGAACTTGTGTTGCACCAAATATACAACTACAAGCTAGGAAGTCCGTTATGAGGGGAAGGTTTCATCCCATTACAATTATCATAGGACGTTATTGAATTAATAATAATATGAATTATTGTACTGAATACAAATGCAACACTTTAATTAGTTAGTATAATAAAATTAAAATCAAAGTGAACCTTTTTTTAGATCAAATTAGCTGAAGAATATCGAATTTGGGAGGCATTCAATGCTTATGGATTTTTTATAGACTACAAAAACATTATTCTATTATAAATCACATATATATTCATTTTAATTGGGACTTCAACAAAACACATGTGGGTCTTTAATGTTAAGCCAAGTATTTTTATTCATACCACATATTAGGGATGTTAGAAAGTCAAGACTGTCCCATTGAATATTCCATGGAAAAGTGTACTTTTAGGTCGGTTCATGAAAATGTAAGTTTGGAGAATAATTTGAAATATATAATTGTATAGGATATTATGGATTTTAGATGAGTGAATAAACAATATAAATAATATTTGATAGTATGATAATGTGAACACTCTAGATACAGCAACAAGAAGTTGGAGCCATAGGAATAATCTAGTGGCATGCGCATAAAAATAGAGGCTAATTTAGTTCAATGTTATAAATTATTTTCATTATGTGTATCACTTATAGAATATTCTATAAGTTAATGGTAGATAGTATTGGATACTAAACTCTTTAGAATCTATCAAATTATTGAAAATGGAAATGGTATATCTATATCCTCTCTATATTGAATAAAAGAAAATGAAATGCGAATATCATGAAATGGGAACAGAAGAAACTGAAATGGGAACTCATTAAATAGGTTTATAATAAGGATTGGTTTTGGGATGATGAGAGTGAATAACCTGTTATGAAAAATTACACCCCTCCCATCCCTTTACATAAATAATGAAAATGAGAATAAACTAGATTAGCTCATATTCCTTAAATTTGTTTAGAAGATTCAATGTTGACATGACATTTTTGGAATAATTGAAGAAGATTCATTCATACCATAAATTTCATGAAATATTGTTAGCTAATAAAAGGGATTTCGTTGAGAGTTTAATAATTAATCTTAATGAGGATTATAGTGAGAATTTTCAAAATAATATTCATCACAAACTGAAATAACCAAGTAGTTTTTTCATTAATTGTATAATTGGTTGGAGTTAGGAGATTAGGGTAGTATGTGATTATGGTTCTACCATCAACATTATTCCATACTCCTTATTTAAAAAAATTGGGTCTTAGGGATCTCAAACAAAAATCTATACCACTGTAATTATCTAACAGGTCACTTTTTTATCCTTATGTAAGGGTGGATGATTTTTGATGTAGTGAATCTGAATTTACCTTAATTATCAAATGGAATCTATTTTCTATAGTCATTTTAAGGACATTATTCAGTGTTTTTAACAACTATTGCACATAATTCTTAATTTTCTAATGTCTCGTGTGTAGGGAGAAAAGTGTGGGGAGTTAGTGGGGAGTTAGGATGGTTATCATGGACATTGTTTTGTGTTGTTGTCTAATTTTTTTGATTATTTCAATGAAAATATAGGTTTTAAATATTCTGATGGAGGGAGGCTTGGTCCTAGAGTTTTGGAGTATTTATGGGGAATTATTCAGGTTGTTGACTAACTTGATCTCTTCAATGAACTTTCTCAAATTTCCAAACAAAATAATGAGGTCTCAATTAATAATAATCCATCCCCATTCAACGATCGTTTATATAATATTTATGGATTTGTGTCCAAGTGAATAATTTCAAACGTAGTGCTGCAAGGTAGGAAACCATAGTTTTTTTTGTTTTTTTATTTATACATAGATCCCTCTTTCTTTTTTTACTGGTCAATTTTCTTCTTATCCTTATTTTCTAAGGGTTTTATTATCAAAAACTCCCCCATATTATTGGCCTTTATTGTTTTTTATTAAAAAAATGGAATTAATTTTCATTCTTTTCCTTTCTTTTTAACAAATTTTTGAGGTGTCCAAGTATGTTTTTATGTTCTAATAGTGATATTTTTGTTTTAATCATTGATTCATGAATTGTGCATGTGTATTTTTGGTATGCATGATCAGATGATATGTATAAGGTATGGTAGGTTAATCTCCTAAGGAGTAAGGTTCTTGTTTCATGTTTATTGTTTGTGTGGTATGAAGGTATGAATTTGGAATGGAAGATTAATTGATTATGTGAGCATAGCTAATGCTTGAATTTTTTCATCAGTATAAACTGTTTTCCAAGGATAAAGGATCTAAAATTTGAGCTTCTAACTAAATAGAATCTCTCTTATCTTTTTTATCTCGTTATCTTCTCTTTGAGATTTAAATTCTAGCATCACAAGTTAATATATTCATTTTTTAAGAGATTGAAATTTAAACCAATGGAATTTTCTTAATGATTTCATTGAGGGAGGTCACAATTAATTTTATTTAAATGGAAAAGTTTTTTTCAAATATTGGAGTAATTTTTTTTGCTCTATAATTCTTCATTACTACCCTTAATTATTCTAAATGTTTTTTATTATTTTTATAAATTATTATAATTCTGTATTTTTTAATTTATCACTTTTAACTATATTAATTTGAATTATTTTTGTGTAAAATAAATCTTCCATTGTATATTAGATTTAGTATATCATTCTGAAACTCACTTGACATATATAATTTTAAGAAATTAGTTTTATGTTATAAACCTTGGTAATATATAGTAGAGAAATTGTGTGTGTGTGTGTGTGTGTGTTTTCATTGTTATTATATGGAAAAATGTTTTTATGAGCTATATTATCACCCCTTAGAACCAAATATTTTTTTGCTAATTTTTAAATCTGTTTGTACCAACCTATTTAAATGTTTATCCCACATTAATATAAAAAATAATGAAATTTTTGTGTTTAAATTATAGTAGAATGGTATTTAATTGAGATAAACTGTAATTTATTTTGAACCCATCAAATAACATAAAATTTTTAGAAATTTCTGGTTTTTTAAAATCTATTAAGAATATTTAGTGGGAGATAATTTTTATAAAATTTAATGGTTTTGATTCCACTTTGGGATGATTATTCATTATTACCTTATATATTTAATTAGGAAAATAATTTTCATTACCTTGTCAAAAAATTCAATCTGATGAAATGTTTAGAATATTTTATATAATAATTATTTACTTTTACGTTTTAAATTTCAATTTTACTCATAAGATATGTGTAAGGACCCGTGTTTTTCGAACTATGAAATTGAGAGAAAAAAATTGAATTTTTTCTATTGGTTTCTTATAAGAGGTAAAACTATCATTTTCTACTAGATTATTATCGCAAACAATTTTATTGACCACTTTATTGGTCCAAGAATATGGATTTTACCCAGGGGAAGGAGTTTGGTTAAATTCAAAACCATTTGAATTGATGTGGAATAATTAAAATTAAATATATATTTATTTAGATAATAATTTATTTTCACATTTTTTCTTAGAAATATATTTTGAGTAGGGCATCAGATTTATATTTTTTTCACTTTCATTGAATCTATAATTGGGTGGTTTTCTTAGGCAGGTCATAAACTCATGTTGGGAATTGGGGTCTAGGTCGGGCCCCTTTTTATGTTCTTTTTCTTATTTTCAATTATTCTCCTCCGTGTGGATTCTCTAATATTTCATGTGGGATTCCCCTTCATGAGACTATGAGAGAAAAGGGAGATATGTTGATATATATATATATATATATAGAAGGAGAGGAAGGGAGGTACAACCATGGATCTCTTGAAGAGTCATATCATCGTGCGGCCGCTGTGAATTATGGAAATGGGCAATACTTCTGTGTATTTTCTCCAAATCTAAAACATTTTTAATTTTTTTCCTTAGATACATATAAATTTACCATATTCTGGTTTTAAACCCCTATTATCATTGTGTATGGCCCCTAGTTAGTTGATCTATTCCTATTGAGGAAACAACGGGGTTTAAAACAAATTTTAGGGGTATCCCATTCAAAAATCATGATCACAAAACATATAGTTTAGGAACACATGTCGTGTTCTCTTACCGTTCGGGGAATATTACCTTTTTATAATTACACACCATGTATGGGGTATACATGTGCCATACTAGTACTAGGCCTTGTATCCTAGTACATGGACATATGGTCTGTGTAGGGTCACATGCCTGTGTAGAGAACACAGTCTGATCCAATGTGTGTCACACATTGTGTAGAGGTACACATCCATGGATAGTACATGTCCAGTCCATGTGAGGTACAAAGGAAGGTACTCCATGTAGCTTACATGTCATATAATTTAATTACATGTCGTGTACAAAGGTGTTTACACTCCAATTATAGAAAGATTACATTCCCAAGTGGAGCTTTGAGGGTACACCCCATGTACCAAGATATACACCTCATGCACTCCTCCCTTGCAACAATTTTTGGGGGTTTTAATTTCTTTATGCCCTGGGGTCAGAATTGGACAGATGAGTAGTCAATTTTGAGTATTATTCCATATAGATCACTATGTAGAAACCCTTGAGGCAATTTTATGAATTCGTGGAGGCATTTCTAGATTTTTCTAAACAGATAGGTTATTTCTTCAGTAATCAAATTTAGCATTCCTTTTAGAGTGAGAACCTTTTTTTAAGATAGGTGATGATCCATCTCTCAAGATTTTTAATCAAAGAATGTTCCATTTAGTCCAATATTTCATCTTATCTTATAATCTAGATGATCCTGTGTTGGATTCCTCAACCTTATTATTGTTACCAAGGATCCCTTATGGGATGCCTTCACTTACATGATGACCTTAGGGAATCCCTTGTAGGATCCCTCAACATGTTTACTATTTCTGAGGATCTTAAGTATCATACCTATTCCTAGATACATTATTATTGAAGTTTCCATGTAGGATTCCCCTTTCTATATACCATTCGGAGGATTCAATGTATGGTGCTTCTATTTATTTACCATCAAAGATCCCATGTAGGATTCCTCATTTTAACTTCACTACTAAGGATCTTATGTAGGATGTCTTCACTTATCTATAGACCTCAATGATCCAAAGTACTATTCCTCTCTAGTGTTATGAAATTAGGGAGATAATGGGTTCCCTGGTGTTTTATCAACCCTTATATAGTGTGTTGGGGGTTCGGGTAGTGATAGTAGCGGGTGTCACCTTATAACCAGTGTTGAACATATAAGCCCACAAGTTTATGGTGGTAGTGGTGGGTTTAGGAATTTGGAAACCCTTGCTCTTTATTTATGCATTCACGTGGTTGTTGTTGATTCAGTTATGATAGCAATAGGTTCTTACTAGTTTTGTGGCTGATGTGCTTATTTTAATGTGATATTGGGATACACAGACGTACTCCTTAGGATTTGTCATATATGCCTATTTTTTTCTTGTGGAGCTTAGACATACATCTCATGACCTGAATGGTGATTCCTTTCTATTAATTGTCATTTGATAATGATAACCAGACATACTTATTATGATATGGATATTGATCCTTACTATTTTAAGATTAATAGACATACTTCCTAAAATCCATCCTCTAAGACTTATTCTATTAGGATTTACAAATGTACTTATTTAGATCTAGATGTTGATCCTTACTGTTTTAGGATTTATATATGTACTTCCTATAATCCAACTTTAGAGACTTATTCTATTAGGATTGTATGAAATTATTCATGGGTTATGGATCATGATTATTACTTTTTAAAATGTCTCTATTACTAATATTGGAAGTCCCATTTGTCACTAGGATTCCTCCTTGTTCAGAGATACATAAGAAGGTTACTAAGAGTGTCTTGGAACCCCTCTTATGTTATATTTCTCTAATAATGTATTTTATATTAGTATTATAGAGTATTCCAAAGGTTTTTGTGTCGGTGAATTTCCCCTAAGGAATATGATCCTAATGATCTCTTTTAGGATGGACTAGATCTTATCATTTTATGACTAGGATACTCCATGGTATTAGCGGATGCACCATTATAGTATTTACAAGACCTATATGGGGATGAGGCAATTAAGGTAAATATTTAATGATTTTGTGTTGTTATATTGGATTAAGAGGATATGCTTTACATATTACCTAAGGTTCATCCCCCTAAGGGATTATCCAAGTCTTAATGTAGGGATTTCCTATGAGTTGGGACCTTGGAATATGACATCAGAATGTATCATGCGTGGACTACATTTTATGACATCTCACTCAATACCACATTTATAGGATTTCCCAATTGATACATGGAATCCTTCACCTTTGTTATTGGACAGGAGTACGAATAAACCCAAGTATAGGACATGTATCACCCTATAATGACGTATATTTCTTAGAGTCATTTTGGAAAAGGCCAATGAAAGTATATTTTATTGGGATTATAAAATGGAGGGTTGACTTAATGATAAATGGATTGAGTGGTATGACATCTATCTCAGATCCCTAGTCACTTGATTTCTATTCGATCAGATATTTGATCCTAGGATAGACTGTGGATTGGGTTTTACTTGATGATGTTGTTCATGGACACCTTAGTTTGATGTATCAGGTCAATTTCATTGTCATTTATATACATATAAATATATATGTGTGTGTGTGTGGGAATATTTATATATATAAATATAAATTTGATTTCATAGGCCCAAGGAAATTTCAAATTTGGTAAAATAATATTTAGTCTATAGGTATTGAAGTCCTAAGGATCAACTAAATTACTTTTTTTGTTATTGTTTTTTATTATTCTGGTTCAGTCTTGGGTAGACTAAGCATATTTCATGAGAATGAACTTATGATATCATATTTATATGTTCCTCGTTGGGGAGACCTGCTGATATTATTTCTCACCCTTGTACATGTACCTCAGTGTGTGTGTAGACCTTATAACTACTTTTCATGACTAAACACAAATTTCATGGTGGATATGGATGTAGTCCATGGTTGCATGACAAAATAGATCCACTCATGTGGATTATTATTATTGGGATGGATCATCTCAAAAGTTTCTTGGAGACCTGGTATATGGTCTGGCTCATAGTTAGTAGGACAACCCTATACTTTTATTTCAGTTTCCTTTCTATACTCATGCATGTATAGTCGGCACAATGGGTGACCGATGTTGTAATTATAATAATGTATTTTAGGATTTTATATCATTTCATTTATTATTTTAGCATGATCCATTTCAGTTTATTTACTACTTAGACACTCTGTTTACTTACTACTTCCACACTCAAATATGAGGGTTTAGTCTCTCCATTATAAAACCTGTATACCCTCACTGCTAGTTTATAACCTATGGAATATGAGAAGTCATGCTTGTGGACTTGTGGTGAACCATCATGGGGCACTAGATCAGTGGCAGCTGGGTGGGGATGTTGCAATATGCATCTAAATGTATTATGAAATGAAAATCACAATCTGGGTTGATCTTTTATTTTTTATTGTTTTAACTAATTGGTGGGTTAATTATTCATTATTTTATTTATTATTCTTACCATTTTTTCAGTTGTGTATAATTATAATGTATTTTAATTATTATGATTAATTTCACCCAAATGTAAAGAAAATTAGGACTTTCAGTATGATGAAAATTGAAGTTTGTTAAATTTCCATTAAAATTTTTAATTTTAATCTTTTGTAAAATAGTAACCATTATTACACAAGATGAATTTAGTTTTGAGAGGGAATTAAAATCTTTCAACTTTATAAAATCAATGAATGAAAATCATTTTCAAAATCAATTCATTACAGTAAAGTAATTTTTCATTCTTTTAAGTTTCATTTTCTACCACTAAATTTGTACTAAGTGGTTACTAAAGCACAATCCATGTCACGAACCAACCCAGTTCGACCCCGAACCAGTCAACTGAGACAATCATCAACATAGAACGAAGAGTTTCCTCTATCCCCATGGGTAGGAAACTAGTTTCAAGTATCAACATATTAAACTAAAAGAGAATTATTTCACCCAATAATAAACAAATAACTGAAAAAAATAAAAGTTGAAAAAGTATCCCAATATAAAAATAATCATCTGAACATATTTACAAACTAAAAAATTACAACCAAACTATATAATGACCATGTTCAACCTTATGACCGCATCATCTCCATGGGACCATTAAGGTCACTCTCTGATATCAAACCTAACCATTTCCCACGACAATTGATACCAAGCTGAAAACATTCAATAAAATCTAAAAATAAGAAAGAACTAGAGGTGTGACTATTAAAACTCAGTATGTTAGCCCAAATAATATATTCTCAATACAAATCCTTTAAAATAAAAGAAACACCAACTTCATGTTTGAGATTGAATATATGATGATAATATTTTAATATATTTTCCAAATAAAATCAAACACAATCCATTTCCCTCATTTTCTTTTTAAATACACTCTTTCTCAAAAGATGATCCATATTCATTTCTGAATGATTTCCAAAACCCTTTCAAAAAACCCTTTAAAACTTTTTATAAATTTTTAGCTGGAAAGTATCATAGTCCAGGAGAAAAGTAAAATAATCATATAATATGGTAAATGGAAGTAAGAACACAAGGATAAGCAAGAAAAATATATCATAATTAAATCCTACAAGCAACTAAATGCTAATAGACATGGGTGAACATCAGATATCATGAATAAAACAGAAAAAACTAATATGTGAGACCCATCCCCGAAATCATGCCTAAAATTATGAAATCAAAACCTCCCAAAATACTATAGACCAACCTAACTTAGGAAAGATAGAAGGGAATACTCTTAGAGAGAAACCTAGTATATCCACCAATTATGGGCCAGTATCTAGTTCATAATCTAGATAGTGTAGAAATATTTCTCAGAAAATTCTCTCAATATGAAAGGTTTCCATGACTCGCATATAAAGGGGTCGATCCAACCAATTCCATCAAATCATTTAATCATACTAAAATATAATAATAATTCAACAACATGCCTCACCCTGATCCACCCTAAGGATTCATCTCTAGACTAAAAACTCATACATCACAAAGGATTTCATACTGAGGATCTCCCACTCCATAAAAGTAAATTAGTCATAGGGATTCCACAAAGATAAAATCCCACCCATTCACATGAACAATTCAGGAGAATCATCTAAGGAGATTTTTCATAATAAACATTTTCACCACATTCAAAAAAGTTCCAAATGGGCATCATGCACACTTCATGAAAACCATCAAGTATCAAAGAACCAAATCAATATTTCAAAAAGGTGAAACCACACCAATTTCAATTTAAAAATTTTTTAATAAAAATCATCATTTTAATCACTCACACCACATTTATAAGATAAAACCATTTTCATCAAAATTCCAAATGATCAATTATCCAACATGACATGCCTAATCATTAACAAAGACCAAACTACATGATTCATTTAATTATAAAATCTCTTGGTAATCATTATAATAATGTAAAATAATAATTTTAAATGTCATGCAGTTATTCAATAATCCAAACAGTGCTTTAAATATTACAAAATACTAAAAAGGGATAACGGTATATTTTATCAAACACTTGTTGTGCAACATTTGACAAAACAATTGTATTTATCACAAAACAAATAATAAATCAATAATTTTCACACCAAAAAGTCATTTCAAAGATCACACATCATTATTTTATAATCAATGGAGGTGAAAAAAACATTAAATCTATAATTATTAAATTAAAAAAGGAGAATTCTGGGGAAACCTACCTCAAACTCACGGTGCTTCAATAACACACGCCCAAAAGAACACCACAATTGTTCGAGGAAGAAAGGACAACAAATAGGGAACTTAAACAACAAAATACCCTATCATAAATAAAGGTTAAACCAAATCCTTGGTCAACATGAACATAGTTTGATAAGAACTCAAAAGAATGTCGAAGAATAATGAAGAGGGAGGAGAGGAGATGAGATTACCTTGAGAAATAACCCCAAATCCTTGAAGAATCCCTAGATCCATGGCGGTATAGATAAGAGGAGGCTTGAATAACCAAAGAGGAGCCTCCTTTGGGTAACATAAACCAAGAGAAGGGGTATAGGGGTCGATTGGTTCTAAAATCCTAAGAGGTAAAAGAGCTATTTTACACTTTTATAAGATCTTGGAAACTCACATGGTTTGGCCACACGGTTTTCCAAAGCATGATCCAACTATGATCCACTAACAGGACACACATGGTCACTTGAACGGTTTAGCCGTATGGTTTACAAAACTTGTGACAACCATGAGAAATTTTTTTACCCAAAACCAGTCTCTTCTTGCAATGTTTCCATACAATTTGACAAAGAGATTTCTACGCCACTACCTCCAAAGCTCCACTGCACGGTTACTTGGAGAATGTCACATTGTTTCCTATACCAATACACAAATAGTGTGTAGGATGCAATCAATTTCAAAAACCTAACATTTCTCCAAGAGCTCCCAAACAATCAAAGTAATAACCACATTGTCAAAACTAAACTAGATACACATCTAAACATTAAGCACAGACACACTCAGAATTCGAGAGAGAAACTAAGAACCCAAAATGAACCAAAATAGATGAGTAAAAATGAAAAATCATGTGCAAAAATTCTCCCCACCATTAATTATTTACTCCCCTATAAATCCACATCACTTCCCAGTTGATCGATCAAATACTAAAGATTCCACAACCACATGATTCAACCTATTGAACCCTGAACACCTCAACCAATTCTAAATGAAACTCAAACCTCTTGTTCAAAACAAATAAAAAAGTACACTAATTCTTGAGAAACAAAGAGAAATTCAAGCCACAACCTTTGAAAACATGCATCGAATAGATCTATGGGGAAGACTCCAAAAAGACCAATGTTTTACCAATCCAAATGAACTCAAAATTTAGATAGCCTCAAATAAAAACACATGCCTCTTGTAAAACACCGGGAAACACATAGAATTTATCAACATAGGGGGGGTGAACGAACTCCCTATCATAAGAAACCAACTAATACTGATTATTTCTAGATAATTGTCAAGGGGAGGCAAAATGGGTCTCCCCATGTAACGACCCAAAGTTTCATTAATGGAAATACCTCTTGATCTAATTATATGTCTCTTTATGTTTATATAAAATTTCAACTTCTTTGGTTTTATGTTAAGAATTTTGACCATTGCTAATATAGTCGTTGAACATTGATCACATGATTAGTATAAATATAGGGCTTTAACAAATCCAATTTACTCATACAAAAGAAGTGATGACCTCATCCAGTAGAATTGCTCCATAAGAAGCCCATTTGTCAGATCTTAGAAAAGAGGTGGCGTCCTTGGGCCTCGCTCTTGACCAAGCCCAAGCTTAGCTTCAACATTTCTAGCTTTAACGGGACTGTCTATGGGAAAATTGGAATTTGATAGAGATTACCACTCGAGCAATGTTATCTGAGCCACCCCAAGAGTCTGTCACCATCGCACACCTGACCCTTAGGTCTTATGCCGCTATTTTAAGGGGTTATGTAACAAATCAATAGTACTATGTTCATGTACATTATTTTTTTCTATATAATAATGTATATAAGTTCTTTTCATCATTGATACATTGCAAACAGTTTTTAAAGTACAAATAGTGTTTTTAGTTATTATTTAATTAAGAATTATATTTTTATTAAATTAGTGGATTTTTGAATTAAATAATATTTTAATAAAATATTGTTATTATTATTAAATTAATTTTTATTATATATAAATGATCATATAATTTTATGAATGCAATTGTAATTTTTATTAAGGTTTGAAAGCCATTTTTGTCAAAAACCCGTGAATTTTCGATAAATGTCAGTTTTTATTTTAAAAGTGAAAATTAACATATTTAGAAAATTATTTAGATACAATAAATGTTATTTTTGGTATCAGGATGTCGAAATTATCCAACGGTGAATTTTTCATAATATTCTGAGATAGTCAAATATTTGGGTAAAAATTAAATACAGTTTAAATATATAATGTGTTCTATGACATCATAATGACCCAATAGTGATGTAATAAAATACTATAATCTTTATGTTCGTAAAATATTGTTTTATAAATAAAATAATTTTATTTTCGGTTTGTTTGACTTACTTTTCAAAGCATTAATGGACCCTTCACTACTTATTAAACACCTTGTCTTTTTAAATTGTTTTCGATTAGAGTGTGACTCACATCCACATAAGCAACCCTATTATTTTAAGAAGTTCAGAATTTGGACTTATAAATTATTTTTTCCCCTTCCCTTTTCCAAAAACCATGGGCATAAACCATTGGATGGTTTGTGGTTTGGATTAATTTAATATAAGGGGTCCCAAACCTAAATAATAAATAATTCCCTCACCTTTCCTATATAAACCCACCCATGCTCCCACTTCCTCTTCACTCAAAGCCTTTTTAGTTCGTCCAAACTCTTCCCTACTCTCACTATAATCGTCCCATGGTGCCCCAAGCTCCCAATAAGCCTCTCACAAGCCTCTCTCTAGCCTTTGGAAGCACACATCCAAGTAAGGTTTTTTCTTCCTTTCTCTTTTTTGTCCAATTTTCCTTAAGTTGTTTTTTCCATTTAATTTCAATTATGAATGTTGGGGTATGGTTTCGCACCTCCCTCATTCTGCCCTCTTTATGTTTGAATGATGGGAGACCCCTTTCTCGATCAATAAATTCCTCCCATGTACACCCGTTACTATGCCGAAATTCCGAAAGGAACTTCTCTCTCCTCATTTACATTCAAGCAATACTTTTGTATCATGAATCTAAATTCCATTAAAATTGTTGGGACATGTATCTCTATGAACTACTTACTGTAAATTACATGTAAATATGATGAGGAACCCCTTTATCTCTCATTAAATGGCTCCCATGTACACCCGTTACTGTGCAGAAATTCCGAAAGGAACTTTTCTCTCCTCATTTACATTCAAGAAATACTTTTGAATAATGAATCTAAATTGCATTACAATTGTTGGCACATGTATCTATATGACATAATTACTGTCCATTACATGTAAATATGATGATGAACCGCTTTCTCTCCCATTAAATGCCTCCCATGTACACCCGTTACTATGCCGAAATTCCGAAAGGAACTTCTCTCTCCTTATTTACATTCAAGCAATACTTTTGTATCATGAATCTAAATTCCATTACAATTATTGGGACATGTATATATATGACATCCTTACATTCCATTACATGTAAATATGATGAGGAACCCCTTTCTCTCTCATCAACCATTTTTATGAATTCTTCTGTCACGCCGTTACGCTGCCAAAATCGCACCAATTTTCTAAGCCAATGCCATTGTGTAGTGAATACCATTCCCATTTCTCCATCAAGGGTATTCACCTTTATGAACATTTAGTTATTGATTATAAAGTTTCATGTATGAATTCCGCATTCCTTTATCATGGAATAAATTATTATGTTTTATGAATCCATGTTTTATAATCCATGTGGCACACTTATGCATGAAATAAAATGTTTAAGAAGGGTGTGCCATTATAGCGCCCCAATGCATTGGGTAAAGTATAGTATCATGATACGTCATGTGCAACGAGTGTTGAATCATGATAATTCAAGTGCAATGAGGATTTACTCGTGCTTTATGTGCAATAAGGATTTACTCATGCTCCATGTGCAATGAGCCTTGACTCATGCCAATTCCATGTTAAGTGTTGTTGCCACATTTCCATGTTATGATTATCATGCTTTATCATGCCTTTATGTTCATGTTTCTCTTATGCTCTATTGATATTCCTATTGTCTAACATGTATTTTACTCCTCATGTTATTCCATGTGTACTCCCTTACTGGGCTTTATAGCTCACCCTTTTCTTATGCATGTTCTCAGGTTATCCCTTGCAATGCTAAGTACGAGGGAATATAGTGGTCATGTAAAGGAAGTTTTCAATAAAGATGTTGTATTTAATGTTTTAAGTTTTTATGTAATGATCCTAAGCCACAATGACACTAAACCTCTATATATTCATTGTTGTATCAAGTGATTTTTTATGTAATAAATCATGTTTAAGTTTTTAATAAAAGCAGGGTTGTCATAGTTGGTATCAGAGGATATGTTTATTTATTTTTGGGATTAAGATTAGAAAACCCTAGTAAAGCCTTAAAGACAAGACTAAGTATAATAAAAACATCCCTAAGTTTTGGTCAGTACTGATTAAGTGGTTTATCAAACAAATACATCCCTGTCTGGATACAAGCAGGTAGAGCCAGCTCTGGCATAGATGTATCCTAGGGGTAAAACCTGAAAACACTACTTTGAGCTAGACTCGAACGGGAACTAGTGCATGACAATGGGCATTTCTGCACTCTTGGTTATGACACTCCAGGGGGATATGTTTTGATAAATTCAAAAGCTTAGTATGAACCCTTATTAAGGGAATTAAAAAAAATCCCCTAAGAATTTATGTTATAAAGTAGATCATGAAAAGCCTAGATTTAAGCCTATAGACTCATGAGTTAAGGAAATTATAATGACCCATACTTTACATAAATTTTTAATACTACAAAATTGAAGCATACTTATTACAACATATAACAAAACCACGAAAGGACCGTATAGGTATAGTGTCTTTAGAAACTGGGAAACATAAACAACTGGTTCATAAAGCATCAACTTTGCCTCCAACTTATTTCATCATATCTAGAGTCCCTTTTTGGAATATCCTACTTAATAACCTTCTTCCTGACCTGGGGAAAGAAAACATACAAAAGGGTGGGCTCAAATTCTCAGTAAGGGTAAAAAAAAGAAATATCTATCACATTGTATACACAAGCACATAACATTTGGAAATCTTAACCTGCAAAAGAGATCATAATTTCATAACATGGGATAAATCGTGGCAGTGAAATGTAATCACAATAATCATAACTTAAAACATGAAACTCTGTGGCATACACACATAATCATAGAGAATCATTTCTTTTTAGTCAAGACTCATTTTCAAGACTATCTTAGTGGACAAAGTCCCTTTCTGAACCGAGTCACCCTCGTTTCAGTCCTGTTTCACTGAACCGGTATAACCTACCGTTCCAGCCATGTCTATCTCATGAGATATAAAATCTTTACCCAATGCATTGGAGGTAGATATAGGTCCCACCCATCTTATAATGATATCATTCTTATGTGTGCTACAAAATCAGAAATCATACATCATTTCATAACCCATGTAATAAAAATGGGAATCTTAAACATCATGACATCATAAAACAATTCATATACGATAAAGAAATTCATAAAAATAATTCCATCACAACATAATCAAATCAATGTAATAATAGGGATAAAAACAAGACCCTTTATTATCTTATATGGAAAATAATTTTGATAAAACACTTGAACTCCATTCTTGAGGAAAATATCCTTTCTTATTCAAAAACATTTTTCCTTTCTTAACATGTCATACAACTTTAATCTAAAAGAAGTTGACTAAAAATAAACTTGAAAACTTGTAATGGAAGCTTCTTGGAAATAATTTTTTAAAAATCCATTCATGTCGTATAAGTTAAAAAAACATTCTTCATACTTTTTTCTGAAAAGTCAAAAAGTACCTCGTACGAAAAATGACAAAAGATTCCTTTGATATCTTTTACTAAAAACTTACCAAAGGGTAAAATAGGTTTTAAACAATTGTAGGTGGATGGAAATAATATTACATATTGAGTAAACATGGATGTGGATGATAAAATACACCCCAGTAACTTTCAAAGTATAAACAATCTCAGATAAAAATGAGATTGTGATATTTTCCCTTACCTTAGGTCCGACTTTCTTTGTAAGTATCTGAACCTCCTCTTCTTTGAAGTTCATCTTTGAGACCTTATTTTAGGGCAATAAAATTGGCCTCTGAAGAAGACCAGGACCTTTAGGATGTCACTAGGAAAGTGGAGAGGAGAAATTGGTAGGGGTTGGCCGAGATTGAAGGCTCAAAGTGGTGTGAGGAAGAGAGGGAGGAGGTGTCCTTTTTATAAGGGGGAGAGGGGCACCTTTGGAATAACTAAAAATATTATTTTATTATAAAGTCAAGTTCGGTTTTAAATAGCTCGAAATTGATTTATTTCTAGGATAATGTTGGGATGGGTCGAAATCCTCTCATCCAATAGAATTTAGACAAGTTGAGGATCCTATTTTAACCTTATCATTTAGATTTAACATCAAGTTAAATAATTTTACTTTTACCTTGTCTTCTTGTGTTCTTATACTATAAGGTTAATAAACATACTATATCAAGACAAACGAACCCCAAGTTGTTTATTATTAATATATATAATCTTATCTAAGTCATTTGGCCGAACCATAGATTTTTAGGAATAAAATAACAATTAATAATATAATATTTGTTTTAAAAACTAATTTATGTCAATTTTGACACTATTTGGTACATGATTTTTATGAAATTCATAACAGAATGTTAAGTTCGAACCAAGTTACTTAAATCAACAATAACATGTCATATTAACCTAGAAAATTAGTCTAAGTCATAAAAAGTCTGAAATTAAATTTATTTGGGCATTTATAACATCAATTATGTCAATATTTTATTAATAAGACAATTACTACATCATCTTTGTGTCATAATAAATGATTATTATTTAATCCCTAAAAATTCTAAATAAATTCCTATTATGTAGATAATTGTATTATATTTCTGTAAACTATTCATGTTCGAAGTTTTATGAATTTTATCACTAGATTAAAATTATTATACTTATAAGATTTAAGAAAGTGACATGTTGTCACATTCTTTGGTTTTAATAATAATTAAATTATTTTCATTGAAAAAATTTATTTAAATGAATCTAATCCGACCCTTAGGTGATATGGGTCGACTTTTAGTCATCCAATAAGATTTTGACATTTGTTAGGGCAATTTTAAAATATTATATTTACCCTTAATTACGTGATTTACCTTTAACTATGGTAAATAAAATTTACCATAGTTACTATTCATAATTTCCCAAAATAAAAAGTAGATTATTAACATAATTTGGATCCACTGATTCCAAATATGGAATCCATTTTTCCAAATTCAATACACAAAAGTTGCAGAAATTAAATTAAAATTAATCCCGTTGTCAAAAGAGAATGGGTTTTTCTTTAAAACATTGCAAAAGATTGAATTGATTTAACCTACGAATTCAAGGTAAAATAAATGATAATGACATAAATTATATTAAATGGTAAAAATATATTCTATTTATACTTTAAAACCATTAAATATTATAATTTAACCACATAAGATATTACGATGAAAAAAGTTGTTTTTAATTAAAATATAGCGTGTTTTTACTATTCATTAAAATATGAAAGTTATCGGAAAAATATCAAAACTTTAACTATTGTAAATTTTTATATCCTGATTCAAAATAAGAATTTTATTTTGTCAAATTGAACTTATAAACATTTCAAAAACTAGACTTAAAGTGGGTGCGCCATCAAAAAGCGGCAAAACTGCATTTTTTTAAAAATACTTATTTTACCCAAAAAATTTATTTTGTTCTTATACCATGTTCTAGAAATGTGTAGGATGAATAATAATTTTATAAAATTCAAAATTTAGTTAACACTATTCATAACGGCTATTTCATAACAATATTATAATAATATATCGTTGTTTAGTAAAACCCGGTATTGCGTACTACACACGTTATCGAGGAAGGTCGTGATTGCGTGTAATGAAAGGCAAGCAAGGATGCATGTTGTGCAAGCTCCTTTTGTTTTAGCGTAAAACACAAGACATTAATGAAATTAAAAAGAATATTTTTCATAAAATCTCTGGGTGTTACATTCTACCCCCCTTAAAATGAATTTCGCCCTCGAAATTCGTCAGGGTTATAAATGGTTTACTATTCAAAAGTTTCTTTGATAGAAACCCACATAGTAAAAAGGAATACCAAAACTAATCTTTAAAAACAAAAGTATGAAACTTAACGGTTACCCAAATAAACTAATCACTGGGTTTCCACATAGGTGAAAATATGGATATGGGAGAGAAATCTAACCATCATGTTCTGATGGAGAGTGGTAGAGAACATGGCTATAGAAAAGCCAGCAATCACAAAGCCATAAATTTTTGATGATCTAGGGTACCATCTGATTCATCAGATATAAGAGCACTAGGAAAATATTTTTGGTTTTTAAGATCATTTCCCTATAGTTGATGAAATTGGAATTAGAAGAAATACTTTCGTGATTTTGGTATAGTCTCACCGTTTGTCGTTCTTTGGACAATTTCCACTTCATCTCTTAAAGAAATGAAGTTGAATTTGTCATTCGTGATGTGTTAGCAGATCATGTGATAGAATGATGGGTCATTCCATCTGTCTCAAACAAAAGGTTAGAAAAGTTATCAAAAAATACATAAGTTCATCTATAGTGAGATTAATCCGATATAGTTCCTAAAATGAACTTATACTTCATATATCATACCGCTTAATAAAATAAAACTATTTTCCACTAAACAGGGACTTCCTGTAGGCTAGTGGTAGGCGATAAAGTCCAGTCACACTTCGGTTGTGGGTTCGATTCCTACGACCTTGTCCGACGCGTTGGGTTGTCACATGTCCTGCAGGTTTTCCTTCTTCTAAAATTATATTACTATAACATCCCATCAATAATATCGAAAAAAAACTTCTATCCTTAAACAATACTAACTTATGTCCCACATAATCCATTCTAGTCTTTAGGCTTATCTATAATACTGCAGTCCATTCTCATAATATATTGAAAACGATTACCAGAGATTTAATACCATCGTTGATCCCCATATATCATAAGATATGTCTTGTTGGTCACATTCCAAACATTCAAAGGCCTTAATCATGTATTCTCTTGAATACCCATTGAACCATAGTGAAAACTTGAATGCAGTTAAAAGTTAACACTTTTCAAATACCAAAATCCTCAAAATTCTATATACTCAAACCATGATATCACTTAGTCCTTATATCAATCATGAGCTCATGAATACTGTTAAACATTTCGTTTTCTCGTTTTCCCTTCATTATGCGCATATCGTCTTATTTACAAAAATATCTCAATCACTTTGAATACCACATTAGACCAATACATAAATATTCTAATACTTTATGATACAACATTATTTTGGAATCCCATTACATAAACACTTAATCATTCCACCACATCATGGTCATATTCAACATCGCCAATAGTGATCGCATGTGACTTACCTTTGTCCTTTTCCTTAAGCGGTTTCTCATGTCGATCATCACTAACCCTTGGATTAGGGCATTTATTGTCATAATGTCCTATCTCCTTGCACTTGAAACATTGAAGTGTAGTAGGTTCATTCTGTGTATCCCTTCCTTTGTTTGCATCATTAGAAATCTTCTTCCCATCATTGCGGCATTCAAATGCCCGATGACCTTCCTTTCCACATTTGAAACATTTACTTGTCCCTTTAAGACAATCTCCACCATGTTTCTTTCCACACTTTGTGCATAAGGAAACATTAATCTTCTTTTCACCATTATTCTGAGATTTCTCCTTGAACTCCATCTTTCATTTCTTGTCAAAACCATGAGATGGATATGTAACACCAACTTTCATTTCTACCTTGATAGCACAACGCAAAATTTCTTCATAGCTACTGAAGTCTCTTATAGATAATTCCCTTCGAAGACTTGGTTTTAAGCCACTGAAAAATCGATCAACTTTACTTTCAGGTTGGATGATAATGCCAGATGCATACCTTGCAAGTCTTGTAAAATTCGCTTCGTATATACCAACAAATTCATCATCCTTCTGCTTCAGCTCAAGAAACTCTTTTTCCATATTTGTTCGAAGAATACGAGGGAAGTACTTATTGAAAAATAAGTTCTGGAACTTGTCCCATTCCATGGACTCAATTTCATTCCTTTGCCTCGTATTCTTAATAAGATTCTACCATTGATCAGCATCTCCTTCCAAATGATACACTGCTAGGATGACTTTATCATGTTCAGAACATTGAAGAACTGAAAATATATTTTCAGTAGTACTAATCCATAGTTCAGCAACTAATGGATCAGTAGACCCACTGAAAGAGGGTGGACGCTGCCTCATGAAGGATTAAACAGAATGTTGCTCCTTCCTTTTCTCGTTTGGAAGTCCTGCATGATTCATAGCCTGAGAAAGTTGTGTGAGCATGGATACAAGATTTTTCATTCCAGCTCCCATAAATTTTGGTTGCTCAGGGGGACAATCATTGCATTGCCCGTTGCATTCTTCATTCACACGGTTCCTTCGGGTTCCAGCCATTGACTAAAACCAAGAAGAATAGTGTGAGCAACACTAATTATAATAGGAAAACCACATACTCAAGAATAAAATTTCACACTTAAGGTCTTATCCTGGGTTATTCATGGCCATTTCTAAAACACTAATATTGTGTTCTATGCTTAGACTTATCCTTAGGGTTCTTACTAAGGTTTTCACATCCTAGTTTCCAAAGGTTGACTATACCTTTCCTCTGATACCAACTATAATGACCCATACTTTACATACATTTTTAATACTTCAAAATTGAAGCATAATTATTAAAACATATAACAAAACCACGAAAGGACCGTATAGGTATAGTGTCTTTAGAAACTGGGAAACATAAACAACTGGTTCATAAAGCATCAACTTTGCCTCCCACTTATTTCATCATATCTAGAGTCCCTTTTTGGCATATCCTACTTAATAACCTTCTTCCTGACCTGGTGAAAGAAAACATACAAAAGGGTGAGCTGAAATGCTCAGTAAGGGTAAACAAAAGAAATATCGATCACATTGTATACACAAGAACATAACTTTTGGAAATATTAACCTGCAAAAGAGATCATAATTTCATAACATGTGATAAATCATGGCAGTGAAATGTAATCACAATAATCATAACTTAAAACATGAAACTTTGTGGCATACACACATAATCATATAGAATCATTTCTTGTTAGTCAAGACTCATTGCCAAGACTATCTTAGTGGACAAAGTCCCTTTCTGAACCGAGTCACCCTCGTTTCAGTCCTATTTCACTGAACCGGTATAACCTACCGTTCCAGCCATGTCTATCTCATGAGATATAAAATCTTTACCCAATGCATTGGAGGGAGATATAGGTCCCACCCATCTTATAATTATACCATTCTTATGTGTGCCACAAAATCATAAATCATACATCATTTCATAACCCATGTAATAAAAATGGGAATCTTAAACAACATGACATCATAAAACAATTCATATACGATAAAGAAATTCATAAAAATAATTCCATCACAACAAAATCAAATCAATGTAATAATAGGGATAAAAACAGAACCCTTTATTATCATAGATGGAAAATAATTTTGATAAAACACTTGAACTCCATTTTTGAGGAAAATATCCTTTCTTCTTCAAAAACATTTTTCCTTTCTTAACATGTCATACAAATTTAAACTAAAAGAAGTTGACTAAAAATAAACTTGAAAACATGTAAAGGAAGCTTCTTGGAAATAATGATTTAAAAATCCATTCATGCCATATAAGTTAAAAAAACATTCTTCGTACTTTTGTCGGAAAAGTCAAAAAGTACCTCGTACGAAAAATAACAAAAGATTCCTTTGATATCTTTTACAAAAAACTTACCAAAGGGTAAAATAGGTTTTAAACAGTTGTAGGTGGATGGAAATAATATTACATATTGATTAAACATGGATGTGGATGATAAAATACACCACAGTTAATTTCAAAGTATAAAAAATCTCAGATAAAAATGAGATTGTGATATTTTCCCTTACCTTAGGTCCGACTTGCTTTGTAAGTGTCCGAACCTCCTCTTCTTTGAAGTGCTTCTTTCAGACCTTCTTTTAGGGAGCTAAAATTGGTCTTTGAAGAAGACCAGGACCTCTAGGATGTCTCTAGGGAAGTGGAGAGGAGAAAGTGGAAGGGGTTTTCCGAGCTTGAAGGCTCAAAGTAGTGTAAGGAAGAGAGGGAGGAGGTGTCCTTTTATAAGGGAGGAGAGGGGCACCTTTGGAATAACTAAACATATTATTTTATTATAAAGTCAAGTTCGGTTTTAAATAGCTCCAAATTGATTTATTTCGAGGATAAGGTGGGGATGGGTCTAAATCCTCTCATCCAATAGAATTTAGACAAGTTTAGGTTCCTATTTTAACCTTATCATTTAGATTTAACATTAAGTTAAATAATTTTTCTTTTACCGTGTCTTCTTGTATTCTTATACTATAAGGTTAATAAACTTACTATATCAAGACAAACGAACCCCAAGTTGTTTATTATTAATATATATAATCTTATCTAAGTCATTTGGCCGAACCTTTGATTTTTAGGAATAAAATAACAATTAATAATATAATATTTGTTTTAAAAACTAATTTATGTCAATTTTGACACTATTTGGTACATGGTTTTTATGAAATTCATAACAGAATGATAAGTTCCAACCAAGTTACTTAAATCAACAATAACATGTCATATTAACCTAGAAAATTAGTGTAAGTCATAAAAAGTCTGAAATTACATTTATTTGGGCATTTATAACATCAATTATGTCAATATTTTATTAATAAGACAATTACTACATCATCTTTGTGTCATAATAAATGAAAATTTTTTAATCCCTAAAAATTCTAAATAAATTCCTATTATTAAGTTAATTGTATTATATTTCTGTAGACTATTAATTTTCGAAGTTTCATGATGTTTATCACTAGATTAAAATTATTATACTTATAAGATTTAAGAAAGTGACATGTTGTCACATTCTTTGTTTTTAATAATAATTAAATTATTTTCATTGAAACAATTTAATTAAATGAATCTAATCCAACCCTTAGGTGATATGGGTCGACTTTTAGTCATCCAATAGGATTTTGACATTTGTTAGGGTAATTTTAAAATATTATATTTACCCTTAATTACCCGATTTACCTTTAACTACGGTAAATAAAATTTACCGTAGTTACTATTCATAATTCCCAAAAATAAAAAGTAACTTATTAACATAATTTGGATCCACTGATTCCAAATATGGAATCCATTTTTCCAAATTCAATACAAAAAAGTTTCAGAAATTAAATTAAAATTAATCCCGTTGTCGAAAGAAAACGGGTTTTTCTTTAAAACATTACAGAAGATTGAATTGATTTAACCTACGAATTCGAGGTAGAATCAATGATAATGACATAAATTATATTAAATGGTAAAAATATATTCTATTTATACTTTAAAACCATTCAATATTATAATTTAACCACATAATATATTACGATGAAAAAAGTTGTTTTTAATTAAAATATAGCGTGTTTTTATTATTCATTAAAATATGAAAGTTATCGGAAAAATATCAAAACATTATCTAATGTAAATTTTTATATCCTGATTCAAAAGAAGAATTTTATTTTGTCAAATTGAACTTATAAACATGTCAAAAACTATATTTAATGTGGGTGCGCCATCAAAAGGCGGCAAAACTGCATTTTTTGAAAAATACTTATTTTACCCAAAAAAATTATTTTGTTCTTATACCATGTTCTAGAAATGTGTAAGATGAATAATAATGTTATAAAATTCAAAATTTAGTTAACACTATTCATAACAGCTATTTCATAACAATATTATAATAATATATCGTTGTTTAGTAAAACCCGGTATTGCGTACTACACACGTTATAGAGGAAGGTCGCGATTGCGTGTAATGCAAGGCAAGTCAAGGATTCATGTTGTGCAAGCTTCTTTTGGTGTAGCATAAATCACAAGACATTAATGAAATTAAAAAGAATATTTTTCAGAAAATCTCGGCGTGTTACAGAAATAAAATTTTATTTATAAGTCATCAACTTCTGTCTTTGGATTACCATTTTTGTGTTACCCCTAAATTTTCTTTTATTTCAGCCAATGGCCGGTAATAGGAGGACTCATGCTAACAACTGTTGTGAAGATCAGTGTGATGACTTTACTAATGAGATGCCCAATCCAATGGGAGCGGGAATCGCCAACTTTTTCAGTCTTATCTCTCAGCTAACTAAAGCTTTGAATAGAAACACATGTCAAGAGGAACATTCAACCCCCCCTAAGAAAGAACAAGTTGCTATCGAGAGCTTCATGAGACAAAGGCCTCCTACTTTTAGTGGATCATCCGATCCCACGATCGCTGCAGAATGGATCAAATCCATTGAAAAGATCTTCTTCATCCTTCAATGTTCTGAACAAGAGAAGGTTCTCCTGGCGGCTTATCATAAGGAGGGTGAAGCTGATCAATGGTGGAAGTTGATCAAAAATACGAAGCCTGAGGAGGAGATCGAGGCATTGGAATTGAAGGATTTTTGGAATATGTTATTCGGTAAATATTTTCCACGCACCCTCCGGCTTAAGATGGAAAGGGACTTCCATTACCTCAAGAAAAAAATGAAGAATCTATTGGATCGTATGAGGAAAACTTCACAAGGCTTGCACGATAAGCTTCTGGCTTTGTTGTTACCCCTGAATGCAAAGTTTACCACTTATTTTGTGGGCTGAAGCCTCGCCTGCAGAAATCATTGGCGATATGTGACTTCTATAGCTATGAAAAAAATTCTGATGTGCCCTCAAGGATGAAATGCATATCAGAGAATCACAGAGGTATCATGGGGATAAGAAGCATAAGGTGGACTTCAATTTTGGTGGTCTGATGGATAAATCCAACGGTGCTAAGAAGATCCATCATCCCACTTGCCAAAAGTGTGGAAAGAAGCACCTTGTAAATTGCTTAAGGGGACGAGGAAATGCTTCAAGTGTGAAAAATAAGGGCACCTAGCTATTAACTGTCGGCAAGAAAGACCTGAGGTTGCGACAGAGGATAGGAACGCTCCGTTCGAACCTCAACGCGTTGTTCAATGCTACAAATGCAAAGAACCAGTTCATTTTGAAAATCAGTGCCCTAATCCAAGGGTTTTTTTAGGCAACCAACAACCTCCAAGGCAACAAGGAAGATCTTTTGCCATCACTTCTACCGAAGTGAACCCCAACAACGAAGTGGTGATAGGTACGCTAGTTATTCATTCAAAAATAGTGAATGTAATTTTTGATTCAGGTTCTACACAATCTTTTATATCTCTAAAGTTTAGTAGAACAATCCCAGCACCACCAAAAATCATGGATGTGAAGATGTCGGTGAGTACGGAAAATGGGGCAATCATTTCATCCCATGAATAAAAGTCCTCCCCTATTATAATCTGTGGATTGAATTTCCCGATGAACCTCATCATACTCCCTCTGGAGGAATTTGATGCAATTCTTGGCATGGATTGGCTTTCCTTATATAGAGCCAACATAAATTGTCAGGAAAGGGAAATCACACTCCATATAGAGAATCAACCCCCGATTCATGACAAGTGTAAGGAGGAAGATGAATCTCTTTTAGCTCCTTCATCTCAAGAATGGATAGTACTGCCCTATGAGCACGTGTATCTGGCTGAGATGATTGAGTCCAAGGAAGAAACCATCTTGAAGAAATGCCTATTGTGAGGGAATTTGTGGAAGTGTTTCCCGAGGAATTGCTTGGTCTTCCTCCTAGAAGAGAAGTTCAATTCTCAATTGAACTTATACTAGGGGCACTACCAATATCCAAGACTCCATATATAATGGCTGTCGTGGAGCTTGAAGATCTAAAGAAACAACTATAGGAGAATCTGGATAAAGGGTTTATACGCCCAAGTGCTTCACCATGGGGTGCACTAGTCCTCTTCATCAAGAAAAAGGATGGGTCAATGGGGCTTTGAATCTATTATTACGAACTTAACAAAATCATGATAAAGAACAATTATCCTCTACCACGGATTGATGACTTGTTCGATCAGCTGTATGGAGCACAATACTTTTCCAAGGTAGATTTGCGGTCGGGATATTATCAAGTAAGTGTGAATAAGGAAGATGTCCCCAAGACTGCTTTTTGTACAAGATACGGGCACTATGATTTCATAGTAATTCCTTTCATACTCTCCAATGCTCCAAAAATCATCATGGACTTGATTAATAGACTCTTTAGACATTTCCTCGACAAATTTGTTGTATCCTTTATAGATGATATTCTAATATACTCCAAAACCAAGGAAGATCTTGAGGAGAATTTAAGAACTGTACTAGAGACTTTAAGCAAGGAGAATCTCTATGCAAAGAATAGAAAGTGTGAGTTCTGGTTGAAGGAGGTCTCGTTCTTTGTCCATATCATCACAAGCAATGGGATATCTATGGATCCCTCAAAAACAGAAGCAATTGAGGGATGGCTGAGGCCACCATCGGTAACCTATATCTGTAGCTTCTTGGGGTTAGGAGGATATTATCGACGATTTGTGAAGAATTTCTCACAATTGTCCAACCCTCTTACAAAGATAACTCTAAAGGGAGTAAAGTTTTCTTAGAGTGATGAATGTGAAAAAAACTTTCAGGAGTTTAAAAGGAGGCTTATCACTGCGCCCGTGCTCACTGTACCCACAAGTGGGGAACTTTTTGTGGTATTCAGTGATGCTTCAAAGAAGGGCTTAGGTTGTGTGCTGATGCAGAATGATAAAGTGATATCCTATGCCTCAAGGAAGTTGAAAATACATGAGCGAAACTATCCAATGCATGATCAAGAGTTGGTGGCAGTGATTTTTTCCTTGAAAATCTGGCGGCATTATCTCTATGGGGAAAAATGTGAGATATATACCGACCACAAGAGTCTTAAATATAAATTCACACATAAAGAGCTTAATATGCATGAGAAGGTGGATAGATCTCATCAAGGATTATGACTGTTCAATACATTACCACCCTGGGAAAGCGAACAAGGTGGCAGATGCCCTAAGTAGAAAGGACATGGCGATTCTATCAATGATGAGAATTGAGAAGGATCCAATCTTCTTAGACTTGATGAAGATGGACATGGGAATCATAAAGAAGGGAACATCATCAATCCTTTCACAAATGATTGCTCAACCGTATCTTTTGGAATGGTTAAAGGATTCTCAAAAGGATGATGTGGGAATTCAGGAAAATGTGGAAGCTATTGAAAAATGGAAATCCTCAGTGCTTAATGTAAATGAAGAAGGAATTATGTGGTTTGGGAAAAGACTGTGTGTTCCATCAAGTCCAGAGCTGAAGAAGGAAATTTTGGATGATTCACATAGTTCAAATTTTTCTCTTCGCCCAGGGAGCACAAAGATGTATCGAGATCTCTGAGAAAACTTTTGGTGGGATAATATGAAAAAGGAGATTGCTGAATATACATCAAAGTGCCTGGTGTGCCAGCAAGTGAAGGCAAAGAGGCAGGAGTCTAAGGGGATGATGCAACCATTTCCCATACCAGAATGGAAATGGGGAACATCACCATGGACTTTGTCACCGGACTTCCAAGGACATCCAGAGGCAACAATGTAATCTGGGTTGTTGTGGATCGTCTTACATAGACTGCACACTTCATTGCTATTCAGGAGGATTTCTATTTGGATCAACTGGCACAGATATATATCAGGGAAGTGGTAAGGTTGCATAGAGTACCACAATCTATTGTGTCTGACTGAGATTCAAGATTCACCTCTATGTTTTGGAAGAGTCTTCAACATGCTCTAAATACTGAACTGAACTTCAGTACGGCCTATCATCCTCAAACTGATGGCCAATCCGAGCAGACTATCCAAACACTTGAGGAAATTTTGATAGCTTGCTCCATGGACTTTAAAGGAGGATGTGATCAAAATATTCCTCTGGTTGAGTTATCTTATAATAGTAGTTTCCACTCGAGCATCCAAATGGCACCATATAAAGCCCTGTATGGGAAAAGGTGCAGAACACCAGCATGTTGGGATGAGGTCGGTGAACATAAGCTGCTAATACTGGAAATGGTCGAAGAAATGGTGGAGAAGATGAAAACCATTCAGCAACATATCAAGGCAGCCCAGAGTTGATAAAAGATTTATGCAGATAACCATCGACGAGACCATGAGTTTAAAGTTGGAGACATGGTGTTTCTACACATATCTCCATGGAAGAAGGTCATGAGGTTTGTAAAGAAAGGGAATTTAAGTCCAAGTTACATCGGCCCCTTCATGATTCTTGATCGTGTTGGGGTTGTGGCCTATCGACTAGCACTTCCACCTACTATGGAAAAAGCACATGATGTATTTCATGTATCCCTCTTAATGAAGTACATACTAGACACTTCACATGTACTCTCTTTTTTGGTGGTACAATTGGAAGATGATCTTTCTTATGAGGAGCAACCAGTAAAGATCTTAGATCGTAGAGAAAAAGTTCTACGAAATAAGACAATGCCCCTCGTCAAGGTGTTGTGGAAAAACCCCAAGTTTGAAGAAGCGACTTGGGAATCGGAGGAAATGATGAAGCTGAGATACGCACATCTGTTTTGGTGTGGGAAAATGAAAATTTCGAGGGCAAAATTTCTTAAGGGTGGAATATTGTAACGACCCAAAGTTTCATTAATGGAAATCCCTATTGATCTAATTAAATTTCTCTTTATATTTATATAAAATATCAACTTATTTGGATTTATGTTATGAATTTTGACCATTGATAATATAGTCGTTGAACAGTGATCACATGATTAGTATAAATATAGGGCTTTAACAAATCCAATTTACTCAGACAAAAGAAGTGATGACCTCATCTAGTAGAATTGCTCCATACGAAGCCCATTTGTCGGAGCTTGGAAAAGAGGTGGAATCCTTGGGATTCGATCTTGACCAAGCCCAAGCTGAGCTTCATCATGTCATGCTCGAATGGGACCGTCTACGGGAAAAGTGGAAGTTGATAGAGATTACCACTCGAGCAATGTTATCCGAGCCACCCCAAGAGTATGTCACCATCGCACACCTTACCCATAGGTCTTATGTTGTTGTTTTAAGGGGTTATGTAACAAATAGATAGTACTATGTTCATGTTCATTATTTTTTTATATAATAATGTATATTCGTTCTTGTCATCATTAATATATTGTAAATAGTTTTTAAAGTACAAATTGTGTTTTTAGTTATAATTTAATTATGAATTCTATTTTTATTAAATTAATGGATTTTGAATTAATTAATATTTTAATAAAATACTAATTATTATTATTATTAAATTAATTTTTATTATATATAAATGATCATATAATTTTATGAATGCAATTGTAATTTTTATTAAGGTTTGAAACCCATTTTTGTCAAAACCTGTGAATTTTCGATAAATGCCGGTTTTTATTTTAAAAATGAATAATAACAAATTTAGAAAATTATTTACATAAATTAAATGTTATTTCTGGAATCAGGTTGTCGGAATTATCCAATGGTGAATTTTTCATAATTTTCTGAGACAGTCAAATTTTTGGGTAAAAATTAAATACTGTTTAAATATATAATTGTTTTATGACATCATAATGACCCAATAGGGATGTAATAAAATACTATAATATTTATGTTCGGCCAATATCGATTTTAACAATAAAATAATGTGATTTTTGGTTTGTTTTACTTACTTTTCAAATAATTAATGGACCCTTCCAGACTTATTAAACTCCCTTCCTTTTTAAATTGTTTTCCATGGGAGTGTGACTCACCTCCACATAAGAAACCCTATTATTTTAAGAAGATCGGACTTTGGAATTATAAAATATTTTTTTCCTATTCCCTTTCCAAAAACCATGGGCAAAAACCATGGGATGGTTTGTGGTTTGGATTAATTTAATATAAGGGGTCCCAAAGCTAAATAATAAAGAATTCCCTCACCTTTCCTATATAAACCCACCCATGCTCCCACATCCTCCACACTAAAAGCCTTTTTAGTTCATCTAACCTCTGCCCTACTCTCTCTAGAATCCTCCCAAGGTTCCCCAAGCTCCCAAGAAGCCTCTCACAAGCCTCTCTCTAGCCTTTGAAAGCACACTTCCAAGTAAGGGTTTTTCATCCTTTCTCTTTTTTGTCCAATTTTCTTTAAGTTGTTTTTCCATTTTAATTTCAATTATGAATTTTGGGGAATGGTTTTTCACCTCCCTCGTACTTCCCTCTTTATTTTTGAATGATGGGAGACCCATTTCTCTCTCATTAAATTCCTCCCATGTACACCTGTTACTATGCCGAAATTCTGAAAGGAACTTCTCTCTCCTCATTTACATTCAAGCAACACTTTTGTATCATGAATCTAAATTCCATTACAATTGTTGGGACATGTATCTATATGTCCTCATTACTGTCAATTAAATGTAAATATGATTAGTAACCCCTTTCTCTCTCATTAAATGTCTCCCATTTACACTCGTTACTATGCCGAAATTCCGAAAGGAACTTCTCTCTCCTCATTTACATTCAAGCAATACTTTTGTATCATGAATCTAAATTCCCTTAAAATTGTTCGTACATGTATCTATATGACCTCCTTACTATCCATTACATGTAAATATTATGGGGAACCCCTTTCTCTCTCATTAAATGCCTCCCATGTACACCTGTTACTATGCCGAAATTCCAAAAGGAACTTCTCTCTCCTCATTTACATTCAAGCAATACTTTTGTATAATGAATCTAAATTCCATTACAATTGTTGGGAAGTGTATCTATATGACCTCCTTACTGTCCATTACATGTAAATATGATGAGGAACCCCTTTCTCTCTCATCAACCATTTTTATGAATTCTTGTGTCACGTCGTTACGCTGCCGAAATCGCACCAATTTTCTAAGCCAATGCCATTGTGTAGTGAATACCATGCCCATTTCTCTATCAAGGGTATTCACCTTTATGCACATTTAATTATTTATTATAAAGTTTCATGTATGAATTCCACATTCCTTTATCGTGGAATAAATGATTATGTTTTATGAATCCATGTTTTATGATCCATGTGGCACACTTATGCATGAAATAAAATGTTTAAGAAGGGTGCACCCTTATAGCGCTCCAATGCATTGGGTAAAGTGTAGTATAATGATACATCATGTGCAATGATTGTTGAATCATGATAATTCAAGTGCAACGAGGGTTTACTCGTGCTTTATTTACAATGAGTATTTACTCATGATCCATGTGCAATGAGCCTTGACTCATGCTAATTCCATGTTAAGTGTTGTTGCCACATTTCTATGTTATGATTATCAGGATTTATCATGTCTTTATGTTCACGTTTCACTTATGCTCTGTTGATATTCCTATTGTCTAACATGTATTGTACTCCTCATGTTATTCCATGTGTACTCCCTTACTGGGCTTTATAGCTCACCCTTTTCTTATGCATGTCCTCAGGTTATCCCATGCAATGCTAAGTACGAGAGAATGCAGTGGTCATGTAAAGGAAGTTTTCAATAAAGATGTTGTATTTCATGTTTTAAGTTTTTATGTAATGATCCTAAGCGCCAAACACACTAATCCTCTCGATCTTCTTTGTTGTATCAAGTGAACTTTCATGTAATAAATCATGTTTATGTTTGTAATAAAAGCAGGGTTGTCATACCCCACTATTAGGAACAAACATTCACTAACCAATCAAAAATTAAACACGAGAAAACACATGGTCCTTTCCAATAGAGGCCGACCAAAAATATCCCACACTAGCCTAATAACCACATTTAATAAGAACAAAACAACAACATTTAGATCATCCACTCCTGGATGATGAACTGATCCAATGATCCCCACACCCCCAGTGATTTCTTGCCTACGTGAAAAGCTTCCATGTGAGACTTATGGTTGGATCTCTAATGTTTGAAGCATCTATTGCACCGTATTCAGTATTTGATAACACTAACAAGGAATATTCATCATCTTGTTAGATTAAAAGAAAAAATAAAATTTATAAAAGAAAAACATAATTCTATTAAAAACATGTGTTCTTTAAAAGACTTACATCATTCCCTTACATTTAAAATAAATGAAAACACCCCTGGAATAACCTCAAAAAAAAAGAACCCTTACTAGTAGAATGAAACTTAAAATAAATAAACATTAAATAAGTCCCAAAATAGAAAATCACTTCTATGAATTGGATCCATGATTCTTTCTAGAAACACCCTGAAAAACTACTGCAAGTGACCTAATTGTCTACAACTTTGACAAGGACTTAGAGCACTTGAACACAATGGATTCTTGTGACCTTAATTTCCAAACTGATAACACACGAGGACTGCATGCCCATAAGAGGTTTAAGAAAGATCCTAAGGCCTTTTAATTCCATGACCAACACTGATGGCTTCAGGTTTCTTCCCCAATTCTTTACATAAACTCCCATAACCATTAATAGGGACTAGAGTAAGGTATCTTACATCAAGAATTACTACTATCATAGCTTCAGCAAAGAAAAAATGCTTCACCACTTCAAAAAAAGAATTAAGTTTGATCACTGACACCTTCGACCGTACATCCATTTAATGTCCACACTCAAAATGTTGAACCATCATGGAATCATCTAAAACATACTCTTGAAGGTAAGGAACTATGTTTAAAAAATGATGGAAATATTAAAACACCAATCCATTACATTGATGAAAATAGAACATCTCCATAAACTTTCTCAAATTTTTCATTTTAGATAATTACTGATGAATAAACAAAGCCTTGAAGAACTCCCCAGTAATATCTTCACAAGGATTGTTCTAAGACACTGAATTCCATCACATCCATGGTAAAACTTATAACATAAAGGTATCAAGATTCTACTTCAATGACTCAAGAAAACCAATGCAATATAAGACCCCGTCCATTTTCAATATCCACACTTCTACTTCAGGTAGATCTTCTTGACCACAAAAAAGAGGTGGATATATCTTCTGAAACTCAAGAACAAAATCATTAGGTTATTCAAATGGAAGGCCTATTAATGGGGAACCATCCATAGAACAAAAATAAATTTCCATCAAATATACATGGGGTCGAACACTAAACAATAAAAAAACTAGGATCTATATCAAAAACACTCATCAAAAAGAGTGCTCAAACTCAAAAAAATTCATTAACAATACATAAAAATCATAAAAAGTAGCATCCCACAACTGATTTTTTTCAAAAACATCACAACTTTCCTTCTTAAAACATTTTTGAAAGAAAAAAACATGGTGGGTTTCACACTCACCAATGGTATTCATTACAGTCTCACTCACATGCGCATTCTCATGCCACCCTAGGAACCCATCAACCATTCCATACTAGAACTTATCTGCACATCCATATATAACCATCCATGTGATCACCCATGAGTATAGCAAAGGCCACAAAAATAATTCAATTTAAAATTTCAAAAAACATTACAAATTATACCAACCACCAAGCCAAAAATAATCCACCACTTACTCACTTCGATCCTTTTCTTTCAAGTTAAAAAATTTAATTCCCTGAATTTCCATAGAAAAATCCAGTTCACCTCCTTTCAGTCATTTTTTAGCAACTCAAAAAAAATTATCTCATAAAAATCATTTCATTTAAACCCACTCCTTTTCATTTTAAACAAATTTAAAAACAAAAACCATTTTCTACAAATCCCAAGTTTTTATTATAGAAATACAATATTGTTATATCTTTCCCATTTTATCCCAATGGGTCATTTTATAAAAATTCATTTTTCTAAAGTCTTCCATAAGGTTAATTCTGAAAATATTTCTTCTCACTTTCAAAAAATCAAACCATTACCACAAAAAACCCTATTTTCACAATTCCAACAGAAGGTTTTTCAGAACATTTTTTAGAATAAACAAAGGTCTAAACAACTCATAAGGTGGAAACTAGTGTTGATGGGTGACTAAGCCATATCGTTAGCAGTCCTATTACAAACACAACACCATAATAGAGAGCCTTATAGAAACATGTCCCTAGATCCACATGGATTACCAGGCCCTCTGAGATCATGTATTCTATATTACCATGTCCCTTTTCATATCCCAAACACCAAACAATACACAAGATGTAACACCCCAAGCTTCCACGGTACGTTTCCCTTCGAATAATGCGATAGCGTGTGTTGTACGCAACCTCGAGTTCTAACACACACCACAACTAATTAAAATAGCCGTTGTGAATAGTAATACCTACTTTTTGAAATCATATATATTTTATATTTCAAAATGGACTTCATTTTTGGATTCGGAATATTGAAATTAGCCTAGGGTGAAATTTTGGTACTTTTCGGATAACTTTCATATTTTGATGAATAGTGAAAATTACTAAATTTTAATTAAAAACAACTTTTTTAATCAAAATAATTAATAGTGATAAATTGTGAATTTGAGTGGTTTTAAAGTATATTTAGAATATATTTTTACCATTTAATATAATGTTGGTCATTGGACATAATTTTACAATTAAACCGAACATAAACAAGTGTCAATCTTTTGATAGTTATTACCTCTTAAAAACACGCTTTTTGTTTTGACAGCGGTAATTAATTTTAAATTAATTTCTGCCACTTCTGTGTTTTGAATTTAGAAAAATAGATTCCATATTTGGAATCAGGATGTCCAAATTGTGTAAATAGGTAACTTTTATTTTTAGACATTTTGAATAATTACTGTGGTAAATATTTTATTTAGCATGGTTAAGGGTAAATCCGGTAAATAAGGGTTAAAACATAATATTATAATAATACAAAATTACCCTAAAACGTGTCCTAACCTTATTGGTGGACACATACCCGACCGTGAGCATCCTTGGGTCAATTTTAGGACCCCTTGGAGCCACTTGTATGTGGTAGGGACACTTTATATTAATAAAGTTAAAATAAAAATAAAAATGGCATAAGCTTACATCTTTTAGAAGAACATTTTTTACATAGGGTTATACATGTTGGATTTTCGATTATAAATATTCATTAGAAATATAAAAAGCTTCCCTACATAATGATATTTTATTTATAATTTTTAGACATCAAATAATTTAAATTATTAATGACACAATAATGATGCAATGTTTACCTCATTAATAAATCATTTAAATAAATAAGATTATAATGATTAAAATATTATCTAAACCCTGTCCAATTTTTATTGGTTGATGTTATTTAGAATATTAGTCATCTTATCTTCTACCTCAATGATTTTTGGACCATTATAAACCGAATATAATTATATTATAAAGTAATACTTTCACTCTTTCCTAAAGAGCCCCTCTTCTCCCTTATAAAAGGAGACCACTTCTACTCATTCCTAACACCTATCAAGCCACTTGGCTCGTCCAAACTCTGCCCAACTAAGCTCCCCACATCCCTCTCCTCCTCCTTAAAGCTTACCCTTAGGCAGAAATCATTTCAAGAAGTCCTTTGGTTCCAACCAAAGTGAGTTACCTAAATTAAAGGTAACGATTTCTCTTAAATTATTTTCCTTTATTTTGCTTCTACAACCCCCAAACTCTTTTTATTTCCTTTCTTTTGTAACAAAACCAGTATCCTCAATATACTAGGATGTTGTTATAAGAATTATTCAAACTAAACATACACACAACTCCATCTAATGGATGATGAACATAATTTTTCTGTGGATGGCAAACTAACGCCTCACGAAACGATGATTGTTCAAATACATCTTACCGCCTCTCATGGTGGCCATTATGATGGAACTGTAATTAAATATGATATTAATGATATATATTTTATATATAAGCTTCTGTAATTCCATTTTATTTCATACTATTATTCGTTTCATGTTGTATATACATACGATAATTTCATTTGAGGAAGTGCGGACTACCGCCCCCTTAAAATGATATGACTCGTTCATACCACACATGGAACGTATAAAGGATGGTGTTAATGAACTTAAGTAACATATATAAAATATTATATTATACTGGAATAGTAATATACCTATGTATCATTTGGATTCAATTCTTTTAAAATAAAAATTAAATGGAAGTAGCGTTCGTGCGTACGTACGGACTACCGTCTCCACGAACGCGGTGAGATCCATCCTCCATCGTATCCATTCAAGTCTTATTCTCATTTTAGGGGTAAAAATAATGTTAATATCATTCTGATTATGAATAAGATTTAATCTATCCATTACAAACATGTCTTACGTAACCAAACATTTAAGAAGAACAAATCGATTATCACCTAAAACGACGATAATACTAAGATGTTATTAATAAAACAATATTAAAAGATCATATATGATATCATATTAATGTATATGATTCTTGTATAATTTAATAACAATTATTTCACCATTATACAGGAGGTTAACCGACCCCAACAAAGGAAAAGTACAAGGTAAGGTTTATTTCACAATCTCTTCATTATCCGAGGTTGTTTATACGTAATAATCTACTGGGATATCTTTATCATCCACATCCATGTTTCTTAAAAATGTATTTCAAAACATTTTTACTATTTACAAGAATATGGGTTAAAGTCATTTATATCCTTGTTTGACTTTTTATAAGAGGTTTATAAAGGAATCTTTCCGTCGTTTTCAAAACAAGGTCCTTTTTAACCTTTTCGACAGAATTGAGGTAAGAATGTTTTTTTTAACTTATACGGCGGGTGCGGTTATTTTACGCCGTTATAAAATTTTCAAAGCTTTCCTTACAAGCTTATAAGAATATTTTCAAAGAAAATGTTTTATTTTATATGGATCTTAAATGATTTCAAAATAAAAGGAGATATTTCTTTAAAAAGAATTTTGATTTCATCTACGTCAACATCCTTTGATGGATTTTAAGATTATTTGAAGTTGATTTATTATGATACAAAACTTCTATATTTTATTGAAGGTTTTGTGATATGTTTGACTATGTATGTGCTATTTTTATATCATTCATAGTTTATGGTGAAATTATTGACATTTCGTATGCTAGTTTTAATACGAATGTTTATGTTATGTTTAAACCTTTTCATATGGGAATGCATTGGACTTAATAAGTGACGGGTGGAGCCCGCTATAGCTCCTCGATGCATCGGTAGGTCTCATGAGACAAAATAGTGTCTTGGCACAAGGCCTTGACAAAATCTTATTTGTAGTCTTGGCACGAGGACTTGGCTATGTGGTTATGATAGTCTGGAATTATGCATTCCAACATTATGAAAGTGGTTATTGATTTTTGCATGTGATTATTCGATTAGTAGAATGTCCATGTGAATAAGTAAATGGCATTATTTCATTTTATTTATTCCATACCATGTTGAAAGTTCATGTTTGAAAGGTTTTTGTTTTAGTTATACATTGCCTTAAAAGTTTATTCTTATTTATGAAAGTTTCCACTATTTTGTTATCCTTACTGGGCATTTGAGCTCACCCCTTTTATATGTTTTATTTTTCCCAGGAAGTGAAGAAGTAAATTATGAATGACCTGCAGGGATATTATGTGGGGATATGAGTGTGGATTATGGAGACTTTATTTTGTTGTAGTAGTTTTTCATTTTATGATGTAATGTAAAACCTATGAATATATCTAGTGTTTCCAAGGCTACTAAACCAATCGGTCTTTCGAGATTTGATCTTTCTTGTGATCATGCCAATGTTATGTAATAATGCACCGACTCTGGGTAGCTAGGGTCGGGGCGTTACAGTTGGTATCAGAGGAAGTTTAGTACAAACCTTGGAAGCTAGATTTAGATAAACTCTGATTAGAGCACGTAGACCTAAGATGAACTTTGAGGATTAGTATAGAAGAACTTCCTATAATTTTGGTATTGTAGAGATTTTGTGAGTTTTCCGAGCAATACATCCATGTCTGGATACGAGAAGGTAGAGGCGGCTCTGGCACAGATGTACCTAGGGGTAAAACCCGAAAACACCGCTTTGAGCTAGACTCGAACGGGAACTGGTGCACGACAACGGGCCTTGCTGCACTCTTGGTTACGACACTCCCGGGGGATATGCTTAGGATAACTCTCATTTTCTTTACAAATCATTATGAAGGGTTTATGAGTATATAATTCCTCAAAGAAAACATTTTTATGATTATGGATTATATCCATAAATAGTTCAATTTATGTTAAGTGTTTTATAAGTATGGGATTATGTATTTTGATTCATAAACTGATCTAGTTTATGCCATTGTTTAGAAATGGCACCTAGTGGATGAAATGGAAACAGTATCAATGCACGCACTCCATGTAGGGATTTCCCTCCTGCTCAAGATAATTATAGTGGGGCTGGTGATGCAACTGGTGCTGATCAGCTAATCACCATACTGGGACAACTTACTCAGGTTATGAATAATAACCTTACCCGTATGGAGCACCCTGATCCGCAGCGTGGAGGATCAATGTTAGATCGATTCATGAGGCAACAACCACCAACGTTCAATGGGAATACAAATCTCTTAGTAGCTGAGCAATGGATATTTTCCGTAGAGAAAATATTTCAGGCTTTGGGAAGCAGTGAAAGGGAAAAAGTTATCATGGCAGTTTACCACCTCACTGGAGATGCTGATCAATGGTGGTCATTGATTCAGAACATGAAGGAAGATGATGAAGTATCAAATATGGAATGGAGGGAGTTCAAAGATCTGTTTTTAGAAAAATACTTTCCTCGCGACCATCGAGCAGATATGGAAAGACAATTTCTGAGTCTGAGACAAAAGGAGGATGAGAATGTCACAAAGTATGAGGCTAACTTTACAAGGTTAGCGAGGTATGCTGGAGATTATATTCGCAACCCAAGAAGTAAGATTGATCGTTTCTTTGATGGGTTAAAACCATTTCTCCGTCGAGCATTAGTCTCACAATCCTTTTCATCGTACGAAGACATTGTCTCATGTGCTATCAAGACCGAAAAGGAATTCTCTAAGTCTTATGACTTTAAAGCAAAGCAAGAGAAGAAGAGACCTGCTGATCAATCTGGGAATGGAAATAAGGGGAAGAAGGGAAAGGTTGAATATCCATCTTGTGGTAAATGCGGGAAGAAACATCCTGGTACTTGCTTGAAGGGAATGGGAGTCTGTTACAAGTGTGGTGAAAAAGGCCACCAAGCTCATGATTGCAAGGGGAAGAAGGAAGCTACCAACGTTCAGTGCTATAATTGCAGGGAGATGGGGCATTATGCAAATTCATGTCCTAAGCGTCAGGAGAACTTACCTCAGAAAAGGCCAAGGGATCAAGGCCAGGCTTATGCTATCACTACTGCTGAGGTAGAAGCTCCGAAAGACGTGGTGGCAGGTAATTTAATGGTTTCCTCAAGTTTAGAAAATGCATTATTTGATTCTGGATCATCGCATTGTTTCATATCTTCCCAGTTTGCTAAGAAAATTAGATATTTCCAATTTGATTTAATAAGGGAGTTGTCAGTTAGAACTCCTAAGGGGAGTATCGTTGCAACAAAGTTTTGTGAATCAGTCCCCATTAGAGCACATAAATTTTCTTTATCTGCTGATCTCATCGTCATACCTATGATTGAGTTTGATATAATCCTCGGTATGGACTGGCTTTCGGACTATGATGCGAAGATTTATTGTAAGAAGAAAGAGGTTACGATTCTTGATGATAATGATAAGGAACACCTTATTTTTAGAGCAGAATCGTCACCACCTAATTCTTATTTAGATCCACCCTCAATAGCTCAACTAAATTCAATTATTGGGGAGGAAGAGAATGAAATAACTGCGGGTGAGGAAAGGAATGTTCAAATAGAGGATGTACCTGTTGTGAAAGAATTTGTAGATGTATTTCCAGAAGATTTACCTGGACATCCTCCAGAACGAGAAGTTGAGTTTTCTATTGATTTGATTCCTGGATCAAGGCCTATATCGAAGACCCCTTATAGAATGTCCACTGTAGAGTTAGTCGAACTAAAGAAACAACTAGAGGAATTGAGTAATAAGGGATTTATTCGCCCTAGTGTTTCTCCATGGGGATCCCCTGTTCTTTTTGTTAAAAAGAAAGATGGATCTATGAGGTTATGTATCGACTACAGGGAGATCAATGCTATAACGATAAAGAACAATTATCTCCTACCTCGTATTGATGATTTTTTGACCAACTGCATGGAGCTTAATACTTTTCAAAGATTGACCTTCGATCTGGATACCATCAGTTGTGTGTGAAGAAGGAGGACATTCCGAAGACAGCATTTCGAACCAGGTACGGGCATTACGAGTTTACTGTAATGCCGTTTGGATTGACTAATGCACCCTCTGTATTCATGGATCTGATGAATAGAGTTTTCAAGGAGTATCTCGATGAATTTGTGGTGGTATTTATTGATGATATCTTGGTATACTCCAAAACCTACGAAGATCATGAAAATCACTTGCGCATTATCTTGAAGACTCTGAGGAGGCATGAATTATATGGGAAGTTTAGCAAGTGTGAATTCTGGCTTCAGGAGACTTCTTTTCTTGGCCATATTGTCTCTAAAGATGGAATCTCTGTTGATCCTTCTAAGACCAAGGAAATCCAAGAATGGCCAGCATCTACGAGTATAACTGAGGTACGTAGTTTTATTGGTTTGGAAGGTTATTATCGACGTTTCGTCCAGAATTTTGCCCGATTGGCTAACCCATTAACGAAGCTCACACGTAAAAGGGTTAAATTTGTTTGGACAAAAGAGTGTGAAGAATGTTTCGAAGAACTGAAGAGAAGATTAGTCAATGCTCCTATATTGACTCTACCATCGGGGAATGATGGGTTCGTTATTTATAGTGATGCATCGAAGAAAGGACTTGGTTGTGTCCTTATGCAGAATGATAGAGTTATTGCCTATGCATCACGACAGTTGAAAATTCATGAACAAAACTATCCTACTCATGATCTCGAGTTAGCAGCAGTGATCTTTGCTTTGAAGATATGGAGGCACTACCTCTATGGTGAAAAATGTGAGATTTATACTGATCACAAGAGTTTGAAGTATATTTTCTCACAAAAAGAACTCAACATGAGGCAAAGGAGATGGCTTGAATTACTCAAGGATTATGATTGTACGATACACTACCACCCAGGGAAGGCAAACAAGGTGGCAGATGCTTTGAGTAGAAAAGACCATGGAGTTTTGAACAATATGAGAATTGAAAGGGATCCAATTTTTTTGGATCTAGTGAAGATGGACATGGGAATAACCAGGGAAGGTGAAACATCAATGCTTTTTCAAATGGTTGCCAAACCATCTTTACTAGAAAGGATTAAGAGTTCTCAGACCGATGATGATGAATTCCAAAAGAAGATTAAAGCTGTGAATGATGGGAGATTGAGAGACTTTGTGTATGAAGATGGAATTTTGAAATTCGGGAAGAGACTTTGTGTTCCCAATATACCTGATCTAAAAAGGGAATTGCTGGATGATGCTCATAGTTCCAATTTCTCTACACACCCTGGGAGCACCAAAATGTATAGAGATTTGAAGGAACATTTTTGGTGGCACAACATGAAGTGGGAGATTGCTGATTTTGTGTCAAGATGTATGGTTTGTCAACAAGTGAAAGCTGGAAGGCAACATCCTGGAGGAGTCATGCAACCTCTTCCCATACCGGAGTGGAAATGGGACAATGTTACGATGGACTTTGTCATGGGGCTACCGAAGACTCCTAGAAGGAACGATGCAATATGGGTTATTGTTGATCGTCTTACCAAGTCAGCACATTTTCTTGCTATAAGAGAAGATCTACCCCTGGAACGTCTAGCAAGACTATACATTAATGAAGTTGTGAGACTTCATGTAGTACCCCTATCGATTGTTTCTGATCGTGATCCCCGTTTTACTTCAAGATTTTGGAAAAGTCTTCAGAAATCCCTGGATACTGAACTTCATTTGAGCACTGCTTACCACCCTCAGACAGATGGACAATCAGAACGGACTATTCAAACCATAGAAGACATGTTGAGATCTTGCTCACTTGACTTTCAGGGTATGTGGGATCAATATTTACCTCTGGTAGAATTTTCCTATAACAATAGCTTCCATTCAAGTATTCAGATGGCACCATATGAAGCGTTATACGGAAAGAGATGTCGTACACCAACCTGTTGGGATGACGTTGGTGAAAGAAAACTTGTAGGCCCAGAACTGGTGGAGGAAACGGTGGAAAAGGTGAAGGTAATCCAAAATCACATCAAAGCAGCTCAAAGTAGGCAGAAGAGCTATGCCGATAATCGAAGGAAGGATTTGGAATTTCAGGTCGGTGATCATGTTTTCCTAAATGTATCTCCATGGAAGGGAGTCATACGTTTTGGTAAGAAAGGTAAATTGAGTCCCAGGTACATCGGACCTTTCAAAATTCTAGAACGAATTGGGGCTGTAGCTTACCGATTGGCAATGCCGCCAAGTCTCTCCAAAGTTCACGATGTGTTCCACGTATCTCTGTTGAGAAAATACATGCCTGACCCAACGCATGTAATCACCTATGAGGAATTAGAACTGGAACCCGATCTGTCTTATTGTGAAGAGCCCGTCAAGATTCTTGATACAAGAGAACAAGTACTGAGAAACCGGACGACACGTCTGGTAAAAGTTTTGTGGAGAAATCATAAGATGGAAGAGGCAACGTGGGAACCCGAGGAACTTATGATGAAGAACCACCCGAGTCTTTTTATGCAGTAATACCCTAGAAATTGCGAGGATGCAATTATTTGAAGGAGGGGAGAATGTAACACCCCAAGCTTCCACGGTACGTTTCCCTTCGAATAATGCGATAGCGTGTGTTGTACGCAACCTCGAGATCTAACACACACCACAACTAATTAAAATAGCTGTTGTGAATAGTAATACCTAATTTTTGAAATCATATATATTTTATATTTCAAAATGGACTTCATTTTTGGATTCGGAATATTGAAATTAGCCTAGGGTGAAATTTTGGTACTTTTCGGATAACTTTAATATTTTGATGAATAGTGAAAATTACTAAATTTTAATTAAAAACAACTTTTTTAATCAAAATAATTAATAGTGATAAATTGTGAATTTGAGTGGTTTTAAAGTATATTTAGAATATATTTTTACCATTTAATATAATGTTGGTCATTGGAAATAATTTTACAATTAAACCGAACATAAACAAGTGTCAATCTTTTGATAGTTATTACCTCTTAAAAACACCCTTTTTGTTTTGACAGCGGGAATTAATTTTAAATTAATTTCTGCCACTTCTGTGTTTTGAATTTAGAAAAATGGATTCCATATTTGGAATCAGGATGTCCAATTTGTGTAAATATGTAACTTTTATTTTTAGACATTTTGAATAATTACTGTGGTAAATATTTTATTTACCATGGTTAAGGGTAAATCCGGTAAATAAGGGTTAAAACATAATATTATAATAATACAAAATTACCCTAAAACGTGTCCTAACCTTATTGGTGGACACATACCCGACCATGAGCATCCTTGGGTCAATTTGGGGACCCCTTGGAGCCACTTGTATGTGGTAGGGACACTTTATATTAATAAAGTTAAAATAAAAATAAAAATGGCATAAGCTTACATCTTTTAGAAGAACAATTTTTACATAGGGTTATACATGTTGGATTTTCGATTATAAATATTCATTAGAAATATAAAAAGCTTTCCTACATAATGATATTTTATTTATAATTTTTAGACATCAAATAATTTAAATTATTAATGACACAATAATGATGCAATGTTTACCTCATTAATAAATCATTTAAATAAATAAGATTATAATGATTAAAATATTATCTAAACCCTGTCCAATTTTTATTGGTTGATGTTATTTAGAATATTAGTCATCTTATCTTCTACCGCAATGATTTTTGGACCATTATAAACCGAATATAATTATATTATAAAGTAATACTTTCACTCTTTCCTAAAGAGCCCCTCTTCTCCCTTATAAAAGGAGACCACTTCTACTCATTCCTCACACCTCTCAAGCCACTTGGCTCGTCCAAACTCTGCCCAACTAAGCTCCCCACATCCCTCTCCTCCTCCTTAAAGCTTCCCCTTAGGCAGAAATCATTTCAAGAAGTCCTTTGGTTCCAACCAAAGTGAGTTACCTAAATTAAAGGTAACGATTTCTCTTAAATTATTTTCCTTTATTTTGCTTCTCCAACCCCCAAACTCTTTTTATTTCCTTTCTTTTGTAACAACACCAGTATCCTCAATATACTAGGATGTTGTTATAAGAAGTATTCAAACTACACATACACACAACTCCATCTAATGGATGATGAACATAATGTTTCTGTGGATGGCAAACTAACGCCTCACGAAACGATGATTGTTCAAATACATCTTACCGCCTCTCATGGTGGCCATTATGATGGCACTGTAATTAAATATGATATTAATGATATATATTTTATATATAAGCTTCTGTAATTCCATTTTATTTCATACCATTATTCGTTTCATGTTGTATATACATACGATAATTTCATTTGAGGAAGTGCGGACTACCGCCCCCTTAAAATGATATGACTCGTTCATACCACACATGGAACGTATAAAGGATGGTGTTAATGAACTTAAGTAACATATATAAAATATTATATTATACTGGAATAGTAATATACCTATGTATCATTTGGATTCAATTCTTTTAAAATAAAAATCAAATGGAAGTAGCGTTCGTGCGTACGTACGGACTACCGTCTCCACGAACGCGGTGAGATCCATCCTCCATCGTATCCATTCAAGTCTTATTCTCATTTTAGGGTTAAAAATAATGTTAATATCATTCTGATTATGAATAAGATTTAATCTATCCATTACAAACATGTCTTACGTAACCAAACATTTAAGAAGAACAAATCGATTATCACCTGAAACGACGATAATACTAAGATGTTATTAATAAAGCAATGTTAAAAGATCATATATGATATCATATTAATGTATATGATTCTTGTATAATTTAATAACAATTATTTCACCATTATACAGGAGGTTAACCGACCCCAACAAAGGAAAAGTACAAGGTAAGGGTTATTTCACAATCTCTTCATTATCCGAGGTTGTTTATACGTAATAATCTACTGGGATATCTTTATCATCCACATCCATGTTTCTTAAAAATGTATTTCAAAACATTTTTACTATTTACAAGAATATGGGTTAAAGTCATTTATACCCTTGTTTGACTTTTTATAAGAGGTTTATAAAGGAATCTTTCTGTCGTTTTCAAAACAAGGTCCTTTTTAACCTTTTCGACAGAATTGAGGTAAGAATGTTTTTTTAACATATACGGCGGGTGCGGTTATTTTACGCCGTTATAAAATATTCAAAGCTTTCCTTACAAGCTTATAAGAATATTTTCAAAGAAAATGTTTTATTTTATATGGATCTTAAATGATTTCAAAATAAAAGGATATATTTCCTTAAAAAGAATTTTGATTTCATCTACGTCAACATCCTTTGATGGATTTTAAGATTATTTGAAGTTGATTTATTATGATACAAAACTTCTATATTTTATTGAAGGTTTTGTGATATGTTTGACTATGGATGTGCTATTTTTATACCATTCATAGTTTATGGTGAAATTATTGACATTTCGTATGCTAGTTTTAATACGAATGTTTATGTTATGTTTAAACCTTTTCATATGGGAATGCATTGGACTTAATAAGTGACGGGTGGAGCCCGCTATAGCTCCTCGATGCATCGGTAGGTCTCATGAGACAAACTAGTGTCTTGGCACAAGGCCTTGACAAAATCTTATTTGTAGTCTTGGCACGAGGCCTTGGCTATGTGGTTATGATAGTCTGGCATTATGCATTCCAACATTATGAAAGTGGTTATTGATTTTTGCATGTGATTATTCGATTAGTAGAATATCCATGTGAATAAGTAAATGGAATTATTTCATTTTATTTATGCCATACCATGTTGAAAGTTCATGTTTGAAAGGTTTTTGTTTTAGTTATACATTGCCTTAAAAGTTTATTCTTATTTATGAAAGTTTCCGCTGTTTTGTTATCCTTACTGGGCATTTGAGCTCACCCCTTTTATATGTTTTATTTTTCCCAGGAAGTGAAGAAGTAAATTATGAATGACCTGCAGGGATATTATGTGGGGATATGAGTGTGGATTATGGAGACTTTATGTTGTTGTAGTAGTTTTTCATTTTATGATGTAATGTAAAACCTATGAATATATCTAGTGTTTCCAAGGCTACTAAACCAATTGGTCTTTCGAGATTTGATCTTTCTTGTGATCATGCCAATGTTATGTAATAATGCACTGACACTGGGTAGCTGGGGTCGGGGCGTTACACAAGAACCAAAAAGGAACGACCAAAACTGGACATCCCATAGAAACCTGAGGATCAAAATGAGAAAGGGTTCATGTCGTCCTTACCAATCCAACCTATCAAATCCCAATAATCATATTCCATCTAATTTGACATCCCCAAGTAATAAATGACACTCTAAAAAGAAAGTTCATATAATGAACTGACCTACTCTGATACCATTTTGTCACGAACCGACCCAGGTCGACCCTAAACCGGTCACCCAAACCGATCTCTGATATGGACTGAAGGGCGTTCTGCATCACCATAGGCTAGAAACTGGTTTCGGTCAACAACCGATTAAATAAAAAAGGAATAATTTAACCAAATAATAAAAAAATAACTGAACAAAATAAATTTTAACAAACAGCCCAATGCATAAATAATAATATGAACATATTTTACAAAACAGAAAAATTTCAACCATATTATACAATGACCAAACTAAAGTTGAGGACCACAACGTCTCCATGTGGCCCTGATGTTCACTCTCTAATAACCAACCCTACCATCATCCATAATGATCGATACAAATATAAAAACCTACATTAAAAGTTAAAAACAAGAAAGAATAATCGACATTAGTATTAAAACTCAGTATCCTAACCTGAATAATATATTCCCAATGAACATCATTTAAAATAAAAGAAATGTCAAATTCAAGTTTGAGATACAATAAATTAAGATAATATTTTAATGCATTTTCTAAATAAAACAAAACATTGTCCATTTCCCTCCTTTTCTATTTAAACCTAAACTTTTTTTTCAAAAGAGGATCCATATGAATTTTTGAAACTTTTCCAATACCATTTCAAAAACACTTTAATAAAATATAAATGTTTATTAGGAAACCATTATTCTCAAAAATACAAGTAAAAAATCATAGAATAAGGGAAATTGAAGTATGTTCATAAGGATAACCAAGCAACATGTGTCACAATTAAATACTTGAAGAAACTATGTGACAATAGACATGGGTGAAACTATGAGATCGTGAATAATTCAAAACATACTAGTACATGTGATGCATCCCTAGAGTCATGCCTCACACAATGAAATAAAAAGCACCCAAAATACTCCCAACAACCCTAACTCTTGACAAACCAAGGGGAAAATCTTATAGTAATAAACTCATTATATCCACCTACTATGGGCCCCCAGTTAGTGTATAATCTAGCCAGTGCGGCAATCATTCATAGAAAATTCTCTCACTACGACAGCTTCAAATGTCTCAGGTATAAAGGTGTTTATCCAAATGATGCTAACTGAGCATCCAATCACATGCACATATTATAATAATTCAATAACATACCTCACCCTGAGGCCCCCCCCCCCAGGATTCATCTGTTAACTAAAAATGAATAGATCTCAAAGGATTCTCTAACAAAGATCTCCCACTCCATAAAAGTAAATAGTTCACAGGGATTCCATAATGAGGATATACAACCCATAATAATAAAAAAAGGAATGAGAATCATCCAAGGAGACTTTTCATAATAAACATTTTTACCACTATCTTAAAAGTGTCAAATGGGCCTCAATCACACTTCCCAAAACCATCATTTATCAAAGAACCAAATAATATTTTCAAAACGTTCAAGAACATTACTTTTCATTTCAAAATAATTCATAAAATAGTTTCTTTAAAACACTCACACCACATTTACAAGCTAAAACCATTTTCCTCAAAATTCCAAATGGCCCATTATCTAGTATAACAAGCTGAACCATTTTCAAAGAGCTAAAAACATGGTTCTTTTAAATCCAAAACCACTTGGTAATCCTTCTAAGAATATCAAATCATTATTTCACAAGTCATGGATTTAATAAAAAATACAAACCACGCATTAAATATTACAAAACACTCACAAGGTTCAAAGGGGAATTCTATCAAACACATGGTGTGTAACATTTAACAAAACAATAGTATTTATCCCAAAACAAGGAAAAATCACTAATTTTCACACTAAACAAGAATTTCAAAGATCGCACATCATTATCTCACATTCAAGGGAGGCTCAAAAAACATGAAATCAATGATTATTAAATTAAAAAAGGCCAATAAAAAGGGGAACCTACCTCGAACTCACGATGCTTCAGCAACGTATGCCCAAAAGCACACCACAAGAGTTCAAGGAAGCAAGGACAACCAGGAGGGACCTTAAACAAAGGAAACCCCCATCATAAATCAATGGTAAACCAAACCTGAGGTCAACATGACCATCAAAGGAGAAGAACGCAAAATAAAGTGGAAGAAGAATGAAGAGGGATGAGATGAGAAGATATTACATTCAGAAATCTCCCCCAAATTCTTGAAGAAACCCTAGATCCACACCAATATAGTGGGGAGGATTAAAGAACCAAAGAGTAACATTCTTTGGGTCACACGAACTAGTATAAGGGAGAGAAGGAGGATTGGGTCTAAAATCCCGAGAGGTTAAAAGTGTGAATTTACACTTTTTTATGACTTGGGAAATAGTTTGGCCAAATGGTTTTCTAAACTATGTGCCAACTATGTTCCCCTCACTAGACACACCTAGGAGCCTGCATGGTTTGGCTACATGTTATATAAAACATGTGAAAATCATGAGAAATGGTTCTATCCAAATCCAGTAGCTTCCCACATGGTATTTTTCTAGTTTGAAAACATGTGTGCATGCCCCACACTATACCACATCCTCCAAAGCTTAATCGCATGGTTACCTGTAGAATGTCGCATATTTTCTACTACCTGTGCGAAACTATGTGCATTCTATTGTCAATCTCAAAAACCCAAATTTTATCCAACAACTCACGAACAAACATAGAACTAACCATGAGGTCAAAACTAAATAAGATACACCTCAAAACATTAAGCATTGTCACGCCCAGAACTCAAGATAAAAACTAAGATCCCCTAATGATTTAGAACAAATGATGAAAAATGAAAAGGTGGGTGTGACAATCAACATCCTATGTGTGGGGGGATTGAGGTGGAATTTAGATTATTTATTTTCCCATATCTTTATTTATATAAAATTTGAATTTTAATATCTAAATTAGTCATTAAATGGTTATTTATATATTAGTGCTTTATTTATAGTTGATTTAGTGAACAAATGCTAATTATGAGAATAATTTTCATTTTCTAGTTAAATTTACCTTCTCTTTAGTATTTAAATTATTGTTTTGTTTTATTTTGTATTATATTTCTATATATTTTTTCTTTTTTTTTAATGAATATATTTTTTATTCTATGAATTTAATATTTTATTTCTTTTTTTATAATTAATTAATCAATCAATAATTTAATGTGACTTTGGAATTATTTTTAATCTCTTATTGTTTTAACTTTGTTAATTAGCTTGAATTTAATATTAAATTCATTTCGTTTTACATGTTTAAATGTATAGTTAACATAATTTATTTAATTAATTGATGGAATTTGAATTTAATTTTTAAACATTAATTTAGTTGTTTTAACATTTTTTTACTTATAGTTTTCATATTAATTAATTTATTGAATTTATTTTTATTTTTTATTTTTTTATCTTTAATTTATATTGTTTTGATATTTTGAATAAGGGTTTTTTTAAAGGTTTTTAAATTTTTTTTAAAGCGATATGGTTCTGGATATTTTTAAAAACAGGTCTGGAGAAATCTGATTCTCGTTCACACATCCCATGTGAAATTTTTTAAGGAAGAGTGAAAGTCCTCTGCTCTTCCTATCGAATATTTTATTAATATATATATATATTTATATATGTATATTAATATAATTAAATATAATATAAATATTAAAGAAAAATAAAAAATAAATAATTATAAATAATTATTAACTAAATATCAAAAAATACTTATTAAATATTTATTAGTATTTATAAATATTAATTAAATATTAAATAAATATTAAATAAATATTCATAAGTGTTCATTAATGTTCATAAATATTCATAAATACACATAATTATTAACTAATTATTAATTAATTATTAATTAAATGTTCAAAAATAGTAAAAAAATATTGATTAAATGTCAATAAATATTAATAAATATTAATTAAAAATTCATCAATATTTATAAAATATAAATACCTATTTATTAAATATCAATAAAAATTAATAAAATATTAATAAATATTGTTGAATATTAATTAAATATTAATTAAATATTGATGAAATATCATCATCTTACTTGGTTGGGGTAAACTCATTAAATATTAATAAATATTAATTAAATGTCAAAAAATATAAATTAAATATTCTTAAATATTTATTAAAAATTTATAAATATAAATGAATCTAAATAAATATTGATAAATATAAATAAATTGTAATTAGATTGTAAATAAATATTAATAAATTAAAATTAAATATTCAAATATATTAATTAAATATTCATAAATATTTATTAACACAAAAAATATTATTAAATATTAAATTAATATAAAATAAATATTAAATATATATTAATTGAATATAAAAATTTATTAACTATATATGAATTAAATTTCAATAAATGTTGATAAATGTTAATAAATGTTAATAAATAATAATTAAATTTTAAATAAATATTAAAAAATAGTAGTAAATATTAAACAATATTACTAAATATTACTAAATTTTAATTAAATAATAAATAAATATTAACAAATTGTCATAAATATTGTTGGGCAAAAATCCCTCAGGACATCATTGAAATATTTTTGAGTTGATTGTGTTTGATGACAAAGTGAACATCTTTTTAGTGATTGTTGACAATGCAAACCATGACATACAAATTTGATAACAAAGGGGATTACATGGTGGAATGTCGAGTTCAAGAGTTGTGGTCAATTATCCATGTTTGATTCAAGAATGTCGAAAAAGGAATGGATGATCTGGAGGTGGCATAAAAAGAACATATACAAGGTGGCGCCATTTTCCAGTGTTTGCCAAATTTTTGGCCCTGAAAATCGACAAATGAAGAAAAGTGTTTTTGGCAAAGGGACTTGCATGCCGAACTCTTGGAGGATAGGAAACTTGAGGGAAATATGTTTTCGAAGATCGGATCATCAAAATATGGCAAAGGAATAAGGGTCGTGCAAGTATTGGTGTGGTCGCGCAGGTGACTTGCATGCGGTGAAGAGACTTGCACGCCGATGTGTTGGATGATTGAGAAGTTGCGCACCTGTTGTTTTTCAAGATTAGAAGATCAAAATATGGAAAAGAAAATAGGTTCATGTAGGATTTTGGTTTGATGGCGCAAGTGACTTGCAGGGGTAGAGACTTGCGCGCCAAGACTTGCGCGCCGAGGGGAGACTTGTGCGCCGTCACGCAGGGTGTCCAAAATTCTTATAAATACTAGACCACCCCTCCTCATTTTCAATAGAGTTAAACACTTAGAAGATTAAGAGCTCATGTCGCACAGGTGTGGTGGTCGCACAAGTGGTGGTGTGTCGCGCAAGTGGGACTTGCATGCCAGTGTTGGAAGTTTTGCACCAAGTGTTAGTTGCGCGCCTGAGGTGGTTTAGGCGAGGAAGGAAGTGAGTCGCACAGGTTTGGAGTTGCAGAAGATTGTGTCGCGCAAGTGTTTTAAGTGACTTCCATGCTAGTTGTGACTTGCGCATCGATACTTGCGCGCTAGATTAGACTTGCGCGCCATGTAACGTTGATTTTCCAGCAGTTTTTTCAGGCTACGTGGAAGCTAGAAGTTTGCATGATACCTTCAGTGCAAAGAGATATTCATTTACGGGTTAAAGTTGGCCATCAACATAGCATCTAAATACAGAGGAAGATGCATTCCTTCATTCAAATGAAGAGACCTACAGGTCTATAAACAGATAGTGGATTCCTTCCAGAGTAGTGAGTAAAGGAAGAGAAAGAAGGTGATCCTCTCCACCGGCAGTGAGCCAGAGAAGGAGAAACAGGGAGTGAGCCTTGGGAAAGGAGTGAGCTGACCCTAAACCTTGTAAAGGCAGTGAGCCTGGGACAGAGTGACTGTGCCCGAACCTTGTAATCCACAGCTAGTGAAGTTTAGTGGAATTTGGTATGACCGACAACATGTCGGCGTATGCTCCTTGGACGTAGCCCTTAGCGGTGAACCAAGTAAAATTGTTGTGTCATGTCCTTGCTATACTTTCAGTTTATATTTTGCAACAAGAGAGGGAGAGAAGAGTGTTTTGCTTAACAGGGAAACAAGATCAGAACGAGCTTTAATTTTAAATTAGTCATACCCTGATTCACCCCCCCTCTCAGCGTATTTAGCCTTGTAGACCTAACAAATATTCATAAATATTCATAAATATTAATAATATATTAATTAATAATAATAAATATTAATAAATATAAATTAAATACAAATTAAATAGTAATGGATGTTAATAAATATTAATAAATAATAATTAAATATTAAATAAATGTTAATAGATGTTAATAAATATTAATAAATATTATGAAATTTTAATCAATATTAAAAAAATATTATTAAATTTTCATTAAATATAAAATAAATATTCATTAATATTCATTAATATTGACAAAATGTTAATAAATATCAATAAAAATAAATTTAATATTAATAAATAACAATTAAATATTAAACAAATATTTATAAATGTTAATAAATAATATTTATTAAGTTTTTTTTAATATTCAACAATATGTATTTGATATTTATTTATTATTTATTTATTATTTATTATTTATTTTTAGTATTTATTAATATTTTTTCATATTTAATTAATATATATATATATATGTGAATATTTAATTAATATTTATTAATATTTAATTACTATTTATTTATACTTTTTAATATTCATTGATATTTATTTAATAATTAATTATATTTTATAAATAGTTTTTAATATTTATGAATATTGATGAATATTTAGTAATTTTTACAAATTTTTATTTAATTTCTATTAATATTGGTTAATATTTTCTTATTATTTATAAATATTTATTAATAATACATTAATATTTTTTCATATATTTTTAATATGGATGAGTTTTTATTTAATATTTATTCGTATTTATTCGTATTTATTAATATCGAATTAATATTTATTAATTTTTATTTTTTTTAATGGATATTTATCAAAAAAAAATTAATGTTTGTTAATTTTTATTAATACATCATTAATATTTATAAATATTTACTAATATTTACTTAAGATTTTTTAATATTGATTAATTTTTAATTAATATTTGTTGATATTTGGTTAATATTTATTAATATTTATAAATATTTAATTAATTTAAGTTTTTTTTTATTAATATTTAAATAATATTTTTTGTATTTATTAAAATATATATATATATATGTGCATATATATATTAATAAATATTTTTTGATATTTTTTTTAAATAATATTCATAAAAATATTTTCATATTTATTGATATTTAATTAATATTATTAATATTAATGAATATTTTATTTATATTTTATTAATATTTATATGTATTTGTGAATATTTATGAACATTTATAAATTATAATGGATATTAATTTAATATTTATTAATATCTCATTAATATTAATAAAAATTAAATTAATATAAATTGATATTTAGTTAATATTTAATTAATATTTAATTATTATACATTACTTTTTATTAATATTTATTAATATATGTATATATGTATATATTAATAAAATATTTGTTAGGAAGTGTGAATATCGTCCAAATTTCCTAGTGAAGATAGAAGTGTGAACGAGGTTCACGCTTCTTGTGACCCATTTTTAAAAATATTCATTACACTGTCCTATTTAAAAAAAAATAAAAACCCTTTTAAAAAAACTCTTTTAAATAATATTAATTTTTAATTTTTAAATTGTTTGTTTGTTTTAGTTCTACTACCGTAAAGGTGCTACCATTCCAATTAAGTGTTACCCTACCTTTTCTACCACTTGGTCACCAGCTATCGTACAGTTAAACCTTCATTCATGGATTCATCTTTGACTCTGTTCCGAATCTCTATGATATTGTTCTATTTTCATCACTCACATCGTGGGTGTCTGACCATGGTTTTCTGGCCCTAAATCCATTCAAAATAGGATCTCAACCTTAGAATATCCCAAAATCGAATCGAGCATTGAAGAATATGACATCAGACTGAAGTCATTCCCTGAGAAATAACATTGTTTGACTCAAATTGATGAGGATTCTTCATCATGTGAAGAAGATGAATTAAGGATCATGATGAACCGTGGTGGATCATGTCATTGTACTAGGTTGAATCAAGAGGATTATATAGACCCAAAATATAGTACGGAGCATTTTTTGGGTTGTGTGACTTTGAGGTTAAGACATCAAAATCGATTGAAGGGGATAATGATGCAAGTTCATTTGATTGAATTCTAACTCAACTCTATGCACTAATGATTTTTTGTTGGAGTTCCAATAAGGTGATTATGTGTTGGATATGGTGATATCGGGCTTCAAGTGCGAGAAGATCAAAGATAAATTGATATTTTGTGTTCAATATTTCTCATCACTAAAAAAACATATGCAACCAAGCTATAATTGAGCTTTGATGGGGAAACTATATCTAGAAATCTATTTGAGCTCGACCTTCACTATGATTTAATATCATAAACGAGAGAACAAAGTAGTGGATGTCAAGTAGAGTTCATCTGATGGGATACTTTGGTTATTGATTTGAAGGTATCTTATTTTAAGAAAGGTGAGTGTCTTGTAGGTTCCTAATTCTGATATTTCGAGGCCAATTCAATGTGAACATGGTGTGTTCGATAGAAATCCTCAATGGGGTTTATCCTAGTTGAATATGGATGAAAGTGTTCACACAAGGATGCAGTGAGGTTAGGTCTGGTTACCAATGTTTGAGGTTCAAGAACACTGACACATATCACAACTATTGAAAAATTCAAATTCAAAATATGTATTGATGAACAATAGTTATTAGTCGAATCAAGGTTAAATGAGACCATATAAGCCATGCATAATGAATCCAAAATTGGGACAATACACCGGTTCCAAAAAAATATTGAAGAAGATGAGATCGTTAGTGATAGAGGAATGGGTTTTAGCACATAGAGATTTATCATAATCATCTTTGTTTTGGGAGGTGCATTGTTCACTAATTGATGGAGATCAAATTCAGAATATAAATTTAGAGCAATTGAAGAGTGAAGTTTATTTTCACCTAGTATAAAATTACATGTCAGGAAGTCCATTATGAAGAGATAGGAAGACCCCCAAAACAATTATCATAGAAGGTGAATGAACCGACCCCAAAATGGATTACTGACCTGAATGCACGCGTATCAAATTAATTAGTCAGAAGGATTAATGTAAAATCAAAGTGAGCCTTTTCCAATATCATATAGTTAAAGAAGCTCAAATTTGGAAGTAATAGATGCTTCTGTAATTTTTTATAGACTAGAAACAAATGATTCAAGCATGAATCACATCTAGATTCATTGAACTTGGGGTGGTAGCAAGCTTCACATAGGTTTGTCACATTCATTTAGATATATTTTTTCATGACACATGTTGGTGATGTCGGACATTCAATAATTCCATGTGGAATATTTCGAGGAAAATTTCATTTTTAAGTTAGTTCTTGAGGTAATGAGCTGTGAGAAGATTTTAAAATAGTGAATCAAATAGGAGGAGAGAAATTTTGAACCGGAGAACACACGATAGGAAAAATATTTGAGATAAGGAGAGTATAAACACTCTAGAGGTAAGGACCAAAATTTAGATCCATAGGAAGAAAATGTCCAAAATATAGCATCTTTTTATCTCTCTCTATGTATATTGTATTTATATTTTTGAGATGTGTTTGTTGATTAAATCTATTATTATTTTTTTGTTTTAAATATTTTTATCTAAATGAATTTTCATTAATAAAATAAAAATTATTTGAAAAACTTAATTAGTAATGTTCTCATTATTACAACAGTTTTAGTGAAATTAAATTCAAGGTTCTCAATTACATTTATTATGATTATCACTTCTATGATACACTATGAACCTCCATGATATGGTAGGAAATACCTAAGCCTTGAACATCTATCAAAATACTGAAAATGGAAAGGGTATATCTATATATTCTCCATATTTAACAAATCAATTAATAATTTCTAATCAACAAATCATCACTAAGGGGGGACCATCGAACTATGTTGAACATTAAGTGTAATTTCAATGGATCAACATCTTTTTTATTGTCACTTTATAATTGCAATTAATTTGGGAAAAATATAAAAAACATCATTAATAAATTTAATACAATATGATACCCCTAATTTCATATTCCGGTCAGTTTAATTTGTTACAACTTTATCTACTTTGCCACACGCATCTTCCACTATCTTCACAACATACCATTATTTCACATAATCTTCATTAGTTTTTTTTACAATGTTTTAGCTTTCCATATTAAATTAATACCCCACATAATATTATATTTGTAGTAAGTAGTGTTAAAAAAATTAACTAGATTCAGTGACATCTTTGATCATCAGTTTTAAAAAAAACTCTATTTGACAACTAAAAATATGAATTTACAACTTCTTTATAAAATTATCTATGTTCCCTAAATTCCTTAAACATGGTTCTAGAAATTTCATAAAGTGTTCTATTTTTCCTTTTCATAAAACCTTTTGGTTGTAGTATCCTAGAGCTGAAAAATTATGATAATAACCATTATATTCGTAGAATACATTGAATTCTAATTTAAAAAACTCTCAACACCTATCACTTATAATACCAAGAAATCATTGGAGCAAGTGAAACCACTACTTGTTTAGCTTCTTGGTCCCATCAACGTTAACTTTTAACCATGGAACCATTGGAGGAAACCACCAAAACACTTATCACATATAATATATGAGATTATATATATATTTTCATTTTTAAATAATTTTCAATAAGTATAAAAACAATAAATTGTATTACATTTATGATATAGAAATTTCAACCATGAAAAACTATAAATATTATCAAAAATTTCAAACACATACCTTTTCCACAAAGAATTGTAGTAGATATTAGTCCAAATAAATGAGGATATAAAATTTTTAATGGTCATACCATATGCACTTCCCTAACATGACTAAAATACTTTTTACACTTTTTAACTTTCATATATGAGTTGAAAAAGTGGCGGTTTTCCATATTTAAATTTGGAATCTATAAAAACCTTCTAATTTCATTACATCTTGTACAGGAGGATAAAATTAGCATGTATAAGAATCATATTCCATTAAAATTTATATAAATTTACAACATTTAAGAACTTGAAATCTTTTTTGGTTATTTTAAAAAATTGATATAATATATAATGTCTTTTCAATTAGCATAAAATAAGAATGATTTGTCTTTAAAAAATATAAATTTATCATTTTTAAATTTTACATTCACTCCATCAACAAATAATTGAGAAATAATACTTATATTTTGTTTCAAACCATCAATATATAAACCATTATATATAATACTAGAATAAAAAATTCCATATTTACCAAAAAAAAATCTATCGATTTAAAATTACCACAAAATGTTACATTACCACCTAAACATTTTTTGAATGAATTTTTTTTATAGAATCAGTTTTTATATGCCAGAAACAGCCACTAACTATGTAATAGGTTTCTTTTCTTAATATTTTAAAACACATATCCTATAATGAAATATTTAAGATAACAATAGTACTTATGAAATCTTGAGTCCAATCGGATTGAAGAAAAATTTCAAATAAACCCAAAATAATTTAAAATATTTATTAAATGGTAATTTAGAAGTTAAATATTTAGACCTAATAGATTTAGTGTGACCAATGTATTGAAGAAATATTAATGGACATTCACTTTCATAGTCTCTCTTAATTCCATATTCAAAATATATAAATATTGAAACACATCATTTTTTACTTTTTACAAAAAATGTTTTATACATTATAGATCCTTGATTATCATAAGAAAGAAAATATTTTAATTTATTTAATTTGTTCAATATTACCATTTTTCATAGATTTATATTCCTTCAAAAAATCATTATATATATATATTTTTAATCTTATAATTTATATTCTTTAATTATAATTTTCATTTAGAATAGAATTAAATGTTATTTATTAAGCCTCATTACATTTAGAAAGATGATACTCGACATTAATATTTTCCTTTTTAATAGTTTTCATATATTCACATATTTATTCATTAGAAATAGATGAAATATTCCTTATCTTTTCATTTTCATCAAGAGTGGATTTCATTTTATTTAATAATTTCTTTTACACTAATATCAATGTTCCTTTTTAATCATTTAAAAGTTAATAATATTAATGTGTGGCCTTATGATTACATCATATAATTCATTCATAATATATTATTTGGTGTTAGATTAAGATGTTTTAAAATCAAAATCACTTATCTGATTTCAAAGAGACATTAAAAAAAGATTTTCCATCTCTTCTTCTAAACCAAATTCTTCGCTTTAATATGAGACTTCGATACATATCTGTCAAATAGAATGTTCTTTCTTTTAATTCATTTTCATATTATTATTATTTAATTTTATATTTGGGTATTTAGGTTTTATATAACCCTTTATTCTACACTCAATAAATATTACTTCATGAACTTCATTAGAATTATCATTTCTTTTTCAGTTTATCTTTTACCATCTATATAATTATTTCTATTTTTTATTTTAGGATATACCATATTTATTCTATATACACCTGTGGTGGCATGAGTAGCTTTATCACTATTATTTCCTTGTAAATTATAATTACATAAGTAACAAGAATCATTCTTTTTTATTTAAATGAAATTCCATTTCTTTTAATATATTATTTTTCATCAATATTCTAACTCATATTGTAATAAATATCAAATGAACACACTAAAATTATATTTTTTTTCAATTATTAATCTCATCAAATGTAACCTTATTTCATGCCATTTTTTTAGGTATAACTCTTATAAATCTTTTAACTAGAACATTTTTATCTAAATCTTCTCTTAATTATTTATTTTCATTTAAAATTGGGGTAAAATAATGAAAAATTTTATTTAAAATTTCATTTTCTACCAATTTTATATCTTGATATTCTCCCATTAGCATACCAAGCTCAATCCATGTTTTTATATCAACAAAATAATGAGTTTTTTAATGAATCTACACATCTCATATGTTCTATTACATGATAAAATATTGCTAAATAAATTCTGGTTAATATCACAATAAATTAAATTCATTTTTTTATTAGTAAGATCATATTTCAAAGCTAAGCACCTGTAAGAGAATTAGGATTATCCACAAGGGGTTTTTACATTTTTACTAATAGAGAAAATATTTTAAATTATTTTATTCTAAATTTCAGTGTTTTTAATCCCACCAAAGTGTTATTTTGAGGAAAATTGTCACATTTTATAGTTTTCGATGTATTTTTAGCTTAATTGCTAAAATAAAATATTTTGGACTTTATCTATTTTAATTTATTTCAATGTTTTTATCATAACATGTCTTATAATGATCAAAATTGAAAAAATATTATTTTATAGGTTCCAATGTTCAATGGGATTTATTTTATTCTTCTGGATCAAAAGCTCAATCCATCATTTGGGGTCTAAATCTAGCTCACAATTCTAGCCTCGAAATATATGTATAGATCTATTGAATTTTTATTTTGATCTGATATCTCATAAAAAGACATATCAAAGAGGTGAAATTCAATATGGAGTGAGTGGATATAAGGAGGAATAATTTCTTTAACTGTTTCCCCACATTATTCAGCAATCCTCATTGTCATTAGTGCATGGGAAAGTGGAGTATTGGAATATGTAGATTCACCTTCCCATAATTAAATACATTGAATAGAATATCCATATCTCATATATCTGATGGAAAATAAATCTTATATTTGGAGGGTGGACACAGGATAAAAAATAAAGCAACTATTGTAAATATAACATTCATATATTCTTCCATTTGATGGTTAATACTCCTAGATAATTTATAAATAACTTTATGGAGCCCTAATTTTCAATTATTTTTCCTATAAAAGAGTCTTTTATATTTATTTTAAGGGGCTGGAAACTTAGGGGTGGAATTTATTGGCCATTTTCTATAATTAAATCTTTTTTTATCTTTTATTTTCATTATATAATTTCATTTCTTGTTTTAATTTAAGTGTTCTCCTTTGTCTATTATTCTTTATCTCCTATTTTCTTCCCCCATTTTCTTCTTCACTGAAAAATCTTTCTCTCATGATCCTGACTAGCTAACACAAGGAAGTTCCTGGAGGATTAATCTAGTGATGAACCTAATTCATTGAAAATTAATGTTTTATGGTTCGTATTTTCTTAGAGTTAGACCAAGGGGGTCTTACTGGGAAATAATTATTTGTGTCTCTACTTAACACCTGAGGATTAGACTTCACTTCTACAATATCCTCCCTCAATTGAGGTGGTGGATGTGTGGTATCTCAACGATCATTGAGTGTACTATATATTCACAATAATATGAATAATGGAATTTTCATGCTTATAATTGTTTCTTCTGGAAATGGGGATGACCTTGTTTGTCTAAGGTTCAAAATTTCCAATTGGTTTCTAATGGGTTTATTCATAGAACCAGAAACATCCAATGATTCTATATCCATTTGGACCTACTTTCCAAAGGTAGGTTCTCATTAGTTGTGGACTGATAAGGCTTAAAAATATTCATTGGTCGAGAGTATGGGAGGTCAGGCTCATCACACCTTTTTGGGGGGAATTATTACCTACTCCGAGACTCTCTTATAGATTTAAGTTATTTTGACGAATCCTTATTAATTCACCAAGCATGAAAATGATTTTTCCTTTAGATTTTGAAATGAATGATTGATATGTATGGGATTTATAGAATCTTTTATATGTATTCGATGTTCTTCATCGATGGAGAATCATCTTTATGAATTAAAAATTCTTAGTCAATGGTATCCCTAAATACATTGTGTATAAATCCCTTGGTCATTATAATAACCATACTAGTTTTAAAGATACTCAGTAGGGCACTTGAATTTTATTATCATTCATAAATACATGGATTATTTCAGAGTTGGCATCATACCTACAGATAGGCTACCTACGTATCCTTGTTAAAAAGGAATCAGAACACATGTAGTTCGATAAGAAGGATATAGTTTAACATCATTTGGGACAGAAAAGATTAATGAATGATGGGCTTGAACCTTAAAAATTATTTCTACGTACTCTATTTTTTTAAGGCAGATATCAAAGTCCATGTAGCTCAGGTAAAGTAATATGGGGTTTATTCATTGTTAATGTACCAAATAGAGATGTCATGATTAGTTTTACACTCTAAGCTCACGTGAGTCATGATCGGTGTAAGAAATAAGAGGTATTATAAATCTTGATGGTAGTGCCATGAATGATGCATTCATGATAAATTATGTGGGGCTTACGTATTTATGACTATCCAAATAGATGAGGACCAGGATTTAATTCAAGAAATAAGCCCAGGAACAGGGTCCAAAAAGGTATTTGTACTTTATGAAGATTTGGAGTTTTAACCCGGGGCTTACTCCTAAAAAGGAAGCCCAAATTAAGAGGGACTTATGATTGGGATTTATTCCTGAGAAGGAATCCCAAATCAAAAGAAATTAAGATTGGGGCTTACTCCTGAGAAAGAGGCCCAATGTTTAAGGAAACTATGACTGGGGCTTACTCCTAAGAAGGAGGCCCAGATTAACAGAACTTGTAACTTAGGGATTACTACTGAAAAGGAGGCCTAGATTAATGGAACTTGGAACTTGTGGCTTACTCCTAAAAAGGAGGCCCAGATTAAGGGAACTTTGAACTTAGGGCTTGCTCATGAAAAGGAGGCCTAGATTAAGGGAACCTGGAACATGGGGATTACTCTTGAAAAGGAGGCCCAGATTAAAATATCTGCTCATCTTAAAAGATGAGGTTATATAGGAAACATCTAACCATTTTGACATAAATCTATAATGTCATGAGGTTTAGGTAGAGGTTATCACAGAATTCCATTCATATAAGGAATCCTACAAAGGAACCATGCCATAAATTGCTTTGGAAAGTTTTTTGAGGGCTAATATCTTGAAGAGGAGAGGTAGATGGGAGAGAGGCAGACAAATAAAGTTGGCGCGCAAGTAGGGCCGCACAAATCATTATGCGCGCAAGTCTTGGTCATGCAAGTGTACTTGTGTGGCATGGGTTCACCTGGGCAACGAAGAATCTATAGGGTAATACTTGGGCGAGACTTAACTCAAGCATTTTTTATTATCCTAAGATGTTTCCAAAAGGGAGGTGTGCAAGTTTCATTTAAAGGGTTGGGGTTCGTGCAATTTTTTTCACTTTTAAGGAGGTCTGGACACTTAGGCGAGCATGTGCTGATGAATTATAAACACTTAGGCCTTATCCTACTCCTTCGAGTCTTCCATTCTTGGTAAAAAGTTACTATAGAAGTTTTTAGAACAGTTGAGTTGAAGACTTGGGCGACCAGAGCTTGAATCTGAGTTTTGGAAAATTCATCCCTCAAATGGGGGGCCCACAGGGGATATTTATAGGCCACTGGGAACCTTGGGAGAAAAAAAGAATAGGGCGCGTAAGTGACTTGCGTGACCCATAGGTGGCGCGCAAGTGACATGCGCGGCACGCAGGAAACTTACGTGACTCAATCCAAATGGGTTCCTTGTCCATGCCTTTGTCACTTTCTGATGTTCTTAAAAGGGTGACCCTCGTTGTTCTTAAGGTATTCCCCTTTTCCATTCGGTGGACCCTGTGATGAAAAGGAGCGTCAAAAAACATCACCCTCATAGTTGGATCCAAAAAGAAAAGAGGATCTGGCTCTGAGGTAATGTTGGAGAAATCATTGATATGTTGTGTGCAAGTACGGCGCGCAGATGCTGGGGCACACAAGTATGGCACGCAGGTGGTCTGGATCGCCTATATATACAAGCTCACTCTTTCCCGAACTCATTATTCTTTCAGCAGCTTGAGCTCTTTTCGTGCAGGTGCTCAGGTTTTTAGTCTTCAGTCTTCTATAATTTTTTGTCACGCTTTTGTAGAAGGTATTTGACTTACACTCTATGACTGGGGCGGCAAAACTTGTGCGACCCAATTGACTTGCGCACCAAGTTTGGACTTGTGCGCCTTAATTCCTTTTCCATTTTTTTGATTTTCTTAATCAAAATTTTACAAACCAAACTTACTTAATAGTTGATTGTTTTATCTTTGTGCAGATTCAGTGGATCCCAAAAGAATTGGATCAGCTGATGAGATGGCTAGGAAGAGAATAGATGACATGATGAATGTTGTTGGCCATGATTATTATGATATCTATGACATCACTCTCTCAGATTTGGCTAAGTACTTGAAAAAATATCATGCCAATTTCCCGCAGAGCATCTACTTGCCTTTATATGGTCATGGTCATCTACATGGAGTCAACGTTCTAGAGGCAAAGAATTATATTCCTCATTTATAGTTTTAGACTTACACTAAATTCTCTTTGGAAAATTTCTCAGATGCAGTATCATTTTCCAATTCTAGGATAGTTTAGAAGGCATACATAATGCTTCATAGCCCATGTGCTCCAGATCTGAAGCCTCACAAGCCTGAGCTGTAGCCGCATTGCTATTCCTATATTTTCCAAAATTCTAAGATGGACCAATATAAGGGATGGAAGAAGAGTTGGGATTTATGTCTTAAAAGAGGTGTAAATCCGACTTAGATGTGGGCATATTGGGTGTGACAAACCTGTGCAGAGTTTGTCGACGATCTGAAAGGAGATTCAATATATGAAGTTTTCTGGGCTGGGCAGACATATATTTATAGGAATAACAATTTCGTGCTGGAGTTAATCAGTAATTGGATCCCAGAAACGAATTCCTTCCATCTGAATCATGGAGAAGTAAGAATTAATTTGGGGGATGTCTACAAGATTTTAGGGGATCCAATTTTGGGAGATATGTATGATGAATTCATTCCCCCCAAGGTGACATAGAATGATTTGGAGAAGACTCCCGCTTTGGCTCGAGAGTTAATGAAAATTTTCCACAATCTTAAGAATACCAAAACCAAGAAAACCCACTCTAGAAAAGATATCCATCTAGAGGAGTGGATGGGAATGTTTTTTATTAAGAATAAAGAGGAGGTACATTCTTGCACTCATCCTACTAGTTTCCCTAGAGCTGCAAATAGGGGTGCTCCGGGCACATTTTGGCCAATTTTGGTAGTAGGAGAGTTTTATAGGTGGGGGCATGAAGTGAACCGGAAAATTCCAGTGAAGACCCATCGGGAAGGCTTCTGGTCTTGTTTCTTAGGGTCTACCTTTTACCAGTTAGGGATTCGAAAAGAGGCGTGAGGTCGGGGACCATTGTTGTTATAGACAAGCTGGTTGAAAGGGAGATGGTTGGGTTGGTCACCCCAGTTTTGGCAAAGATTTATAGGAGATTACTTCATATTTATATGGGTAATTCTCATCTAAGAATAGTGGGACCGTTCTATGTTTTATGGGGATGGATATCCACTCACTTAAGGACATATGTTGTAAAAATTGGGGTATATGTTCCTGGAAGTTCTTTCCAGCTTTCTTTTTAGGCCTTTTCTTGAATTTCTCCCTCATCCCTCAATGCTTCTGATATCAAAGTAAGGCTGAGAATGTTCAAGGAGTTTCACTTCTTTCCTTATGGAAATCTGCCAATAGGGCGATTTGTTAATGATGGAACAACCAGCTTGGAGTAAAGGGAGTACATGTGGGAATGTAGAGATGGTACACTGGCCATGAGGATTGATGGAAAAATTATATGTGATGCCTATGATCCATACAGATTCGCATGTCAATTCAAATGGCTGCAGAAAATTACTGTATTCCCTCCGGTGCATGTCAGGTTAGAGAAGCATCCAATTTTTGTTCATCAACTATTGTTACTGACATCTATGGAGAAGACTAGGGCAGTATTTTATCTACCAGCTATTGGAGTGGCAAGTCGATTGACTACATGGTATACCGTGATCTGGGTAGCATCATACCCTGAAGGGGTACTGAATCATTCGGTCCCTTGGGTGGGAATAAAGAAGAGAACCATTAGAAAAATGCTTTTCATTTGGAAGTCGACTCTTCCTCACCAGGAGCTGATTCACTGGGTTCCTCACCCAGGGCTGATTCACCAGATTCCCAGGATGGGGATGATGAGGCCTGAAATGCATCAAAGCGGCCTCGTGCCAGATATAATCTATCTTCCAGAGTCAGGAGACCTACTCCATCAACTCATGGTGAGTTACATCATTGAGGAAATTTAGTTGCCATTATTTTAAAGAGAAAAAAGTTTCATTTTGTTATTTTTTATCTGTTATTGCAGGAGATGGGAAGAAGTTGAATTCCTTGATTGTAGGACCCTCATCATGGCCTTCTGGTGCACATTATGAATATTTATGACCCGAGGTTGTCCGGACATGGTGGAGTTCATATTGTGATGCAAAAACTACCTGTATGGACTTATGAAAAGGGATTCATATCCCTGGAGTGTGGAATCTCTGGGATTCCATTCACATCTGTTTTGAGGACAACCCTAATAAAGTGAGGGTTTACATCAAAGAGCTATAAAATCTCATATATGCCACTGATAAGTCAGTTCCTGTCACCAAACCGGTGAAGGAAATGATGGACTATGGTACCACTGAGGGGATTGGTCCTTCATTAGACAAAGAGTGGCATGATTATGTGGCTCTAGAAGATGTATGTTTTCCTTTTTCTCATATTTATATTTTCTTTCCCATTTGAATTTAATCAAAGATTTGACATTTAAGGAATAATCTTCTTTATCCTATATCTTGTAAAGGAAAGAACCAATGAAATCCCTTCTCCACGGTATAGCCCTCATGGAACCACTCTTAGAGCCACTGAATCTCCTCGTGAGACATGCGAAGTATCTCCAGGCCATCAAGCCATGGATGAAGAGTTAGAAAGGGTGTTGTTATCTATGATACCTGTATTCAGAGATGATGATGCCAATCCACCAAAAAAGGCCATGAAGAAAAATCATCGAAGAAAGAAGACCATAGATAAATGCTTCATCAGTAGTGGTAAGACTTTCTGGTAGCCATAAATCTTAACTTATGAATAAGTGATCAAACTTCTAGGGACTGCAGGGGTTTCTTCAGTTTCCCCTTTAAGGGAAATTAATGACCATCCTTAGAGTAAAATGGAGTATGTTGGAGAACGACTTCAAGTTCATGCTCAAATGGTTGTTCCTAAAGAAATACTAAGAGCAGATGAGCCGGAATCTGTTCTGAACACCGCTCTTGTTTCTGATTCCAGGAGAGAAAAGGCTTCTGGTAAATTAACTAAACTTTATATAACCTCAAATGAGACAGCAACTGACTTCCATTCTGTGATGTTTTAGGTTAAACACAAGCATCAAAACATTTGGAAACTACTGAAGCTGATCCCAAAAATGTATTTGAAGAAGCTATCTGGGGTCAGAGATTTCCAGATGAAAGTCACGAAGAAGACATACTGAGTGCTCCCACTGGTGAGACTAACTGGGGATCTGGGACATCATTGTATAAAATTATGACTCTTGGCATGTCCTTTGAAGAAATTTTAAATCATGTTAAATTACCATGTTATTTAGAATATTTTAGAGATCTAGTTATAGAATCAACTGGATATGAATTTCATCATTTGTCCTATTAATATTCCCGTGATTACACTTCTAACAATGTTTGGTTTAAAATTGTACAGTTCCATCTAGAGAAACTTCTGAACTAACAACGCTTGAAAGGGGTGTATACAATGATGTCAACCATATTATTGCAGAAACACTGGATTAGGTGGATCTTACCACAACAAACCCTCCTAAAACCCATCCGTAAAATCCTGTTGAAGTTAGGAAATATGGGTAGGTGTCTTCACAATTTGCTAATCTACTGTTATGTAAAATATGATGATATTTGTATCTTACTTAACCTTCAATACAGTCAATAAACTTTTACTGTCCTTTGAAACTAACCATACATTCAATTGACCAAACAGGGTTGTCAACTTCAATGGCTAGGTCTAGAGGTGAAGCCTCAACCTCAACCCAAACAGTAGTAGAAGAGGAAGAAATCAGGGTCCGGGAAGGATCAGAACTGGGCACTTCCTTAAGTGCATTAATCCCTAACTATGTTCCACCCTGTGATAGTGATGCTGAATCAGACCCAGAGGTGCAAAAGGAGATCCAATTCCCATGTCAGAAGTCATGAAAAAATATATGGAAGATAATATATGAGGTGCCTCTTGAAGAGATGCTTTCGAAAATTCTAAGACTCTCAACCTTGTACATCATGTCGGGACTTGGTGGTTTTGTATATCAAGAAATCCATGTCATTGTGAAACAAGTCATTCGAAGGAGGGAGTAAGAGTAAAGGTGTCGTCAGGACCTGATCAGAGCTAGATTGCTGATCAATACTAGGGAATTTCAGGCTGCATTGTCCCGAGCTGAGGCTAATTATGCTTCAAAGCTAAAGGAGATGATGAAAAAGATCAATGAGAAGATTGTCCAGCAGTTTCACCTTCAGTAATAGCTAGATGTTGTTATAGGGGATCTTGACCAGCTTCATAATTTGTTGGAAGAAGCTCAAGAGGATGGTATAAAATCCATCAAAGATGCTAAAGAAGCACTTATTCGAGCGGAAGAGAGTGAATCTGGTTGGTTAAATGAACTTAAAGTGGCTTCTAATAAAGCTTGGGATATTGTGAAACAGATGAGAATTCATGTTGAAAGTCTTCTGTAATTTCTGAAAATAAGAGAAGAGACTCCAGTCTGTGGATGTTGTTCTAATCTTGTTCATTAATGGAAAACAGTTCATGTTCAATCATATGTACCTTTATAGATTGATTTTTACTAGGGTTATATAAACAAACCCACTAACTTTATCTTTTAATTTCTCAATATTTCCTAAATCATACAAAATGTACGTTTAGCGAGCTGGGACTCGACTTTTGTTTAGAGTATCGTTTATAGGTTCCCAATTTAATGGGTATCATGGCTTTTGTTATTGGTAGTTTAAATTAATGCATGTTGGACTATAAAAAGGATAATATTTAAGGTCGAATAGATTTGACTGAATAGATGATATTGACTCAATTATTGATAATTTGTTTGGAAACATATTACCATTTTCAAGTATGGAGGGGAGAAATTGTAAACTATGACTTGAGAAATTTTGAATCTGAGGAATGACATGGAAAAAAAGAAAAAAGGCATTAGAGGAAGTCATTCTTAAAAATGAAGTTACCACTACTTGAATAAACTGTTATGGGGGCTGAATTATGCAGGGCCAACTAGGGCATAAGCTGCATAGTTAAATAATAGTATCTTTTGGCTGATAAGTCCATTATGTAGACAACTTATGCAAGGCCACCTAAGGGAACATGCTTCATAGTCAGGAAAAAGAACTCTCAGAAATTTGAATTTCTCTTGCTAAGATCCAAAGAAAGTTTTATGGTGCTTCAAATTTTCCAAATAATAGAGTCTGACTTATGGAGAAAGGTACTCGAATATGGAGAAGATATTTCCAATCGGAATTGTCAAAGAATTAAATGAATGTGACTTCTATGAAGGTATGACCCAAACATAGAATAAAAGTAATCTGTGGTTTTAAATCATATGACTAAAATCATAGATAGAAACACTATACGACATAATATTTTCAGATCATAAGGAAGAGTATGGAACAAATATGTTAAGGATGGCAATTTTTTGCAGATCCCTACATATCGTTGTTAGGACTAATAAAGACAAAAGAGGCTTCTCCTTAGAATGAAGTTACCAATACTTGGAAAACTTATTATGGGGGATGAATTATGCAGGGCCAACTTGGGAATAAGATGCATAGTCAAATACTAGCATCTTTTGGATGACAGGTCTTTTAGGTAGACAACTTATATAAGGCCACCTAAGGGCACATGCTGCATAGTCAGGAAAAATAAATCTTAGGTATCACACATTTTGCAACCAGAAGTAACGAAAATGGTTATGGAGATCATGAATATTATTTGTATGATGTTGCAACTGGGTCATGAATTGAGATTCTAGATGTCACTAAGTATCTCATTAGGATGAGAATCAAGCCACATGTAGTTCTTAAAATACATTTTAACGTCATGCAGGGTCATAACATGGAAGATTTTAGTTTAGGGTCATAAATCTCGGACCATAGTGGGGGAGACACATCATGCATTTTTTATAAACCTGATGCGAATAAAATACCAGAGTGTTCAATATCGCATCATGTTCTCCCAGGGGGACTTCTCATCCAAGGGACCGAAAGTGGAGTTTGGGGTTAGGCCCAAAGGCTCGGGGCTGGACTCAAGGAATTCTTGAACGTTCCTACGTATCCCATGAGGATGTGAATCAAGCCACACGTAGTTCTTGAAATACCCTTTGTACAGATTTGGTTCATACATATGATTGGTAAAGAGGACTTTATTGCAATTATGGTTAGACCCAAGATTAAAGACTTGTGTGTCACTACATATCTCATTAGGATGAGAATCAAGCCACCCGTAGTTCTTAAAACATGACATGGTTGAAGACCATGTCAATGATGATTCCTCTCAAGTGAGGGTATCAGGGATTGTTGCAGTTGATTGTCATACATGACAAAAGTTAAAATAATTTAAGGTATTATGCATGGAACAATGCTATATAGTTTAATTTCTTGTAGCAAGGACAATGGGGAACTTTATAGTTTAACATTATATAGTTAGGAAGACGGGACATACATAGTTTAATGTCATTTCGGATGAAAGGGAACCGATATGAATAAGACGGTTGATAGGGACTTCACAGATCAACATCGTATGGGTTGAAAGTGAATCGATGTGATGAAAGTGGTTTAGGGCTTGAACCTTAGGAGGTTTACTACGTACCCGGCCTAGGAGGTAAGGATCAAAGTCCGCATAGTTCAATTGAGAGGGATTTGGTGATCAGGGTGTACCTAAGGACAGCGACCCGAAGATGATGTTGGGACTTAAGTGTGGTTATCGGCCCAGAGAATATTTCATGGTCGAAGTATACTCTAATATCACGGGAGTCACGCTCGGTGTGAGAAATACAAAGCAGCAACAGACCTGACAATCGTGACATGAAAGATACGACCACGAAGGATAATATGGGGTGTATGCATGATTAGCTGCCCGGGGCACGCATGGAAATAGTGATTAAAACACAATTGTGCATGCACTGATCACATTTTAATGTGATGTATCATAGACATAGGGTAATTGGTAGTTTAATGTCTTGTAGCTCAGACGATGCACAGTTTAACTTCATATTGGACGATGGAGGGGGGATATGCAGTTTAATGTCCTGCAGCAAGGACAAAGGTGAACTGTATTTGTGTTACACAAAATACTTCTTCAACAATATTCCATTGGTTAGAGTTTAAATGAGTTCTTAATCCATTGAGATTAAAGAATAAGCTCCATTGGAGTAGACCTTATGCATTGAGTAAGGTCTGTCCCACTTTGGCTTAAGCTTTGGAGGTTTCTTTCCCAGTATCACTGGGGTTCTGGGGACCAATACAAATTTTCTTTTAATGAATTAATGAATACAAACTTTTTTATTGAAAGCTCATGCTATTCATTTCTAATAGACTTCTAAATGGTGCAGTGTGCACAATATTTTTTCATCTAGTCATACCAATTCATCCAATCGCTTTTCAGATTGTTAATCTATAGATAACTAATCAAAAATGGAAACTATAAGCGAATATAATTGGACTTCAATAGGAAAGAATGCTTTCATCCCATATACCAATGAATATGGAGTTGATCATGTAGTAGTGTGGGTGGTAGTCCGATAAGCCCATAGAGCATGAAAAATTTTATCAGGCCATGACTTCTTATCTTTATCCACCATTTTTTGAAGTATGTTTGAAAGAGTCTTATTGAAATCCTCTACTTGACCATTGGCCGTTTCATGATACCGGGATGAATGGTTGGATCTGATATTGTATTCTTGAAATAATTTTCTTACCTCGGATGAACAAAAGTTGGTGCCATTATCTGTCAATATGGTATGAGGGACACCAAATCTGGTAATTATGATGGACTTGACAAAGCTAAAAATGCTTTTAGAACTGACTTCTTTGAGAGGAATTTCCTCTACCCATTTGCAAAAGAAGTCAGTAGTATGAGGAATATACTTAAACTGCTTATCTGTAGTCAGAGGATAAGGTCCTACTACATCCATTCCCCATAAAGAAAAATGGATATGTGTATTTAGCCGTATGAAGAAACTCCAGGGGTTGATGAATGAATTTGGCACATACTTGGAAAGAATGACACTTCTTAGTGAAATCAACACAATCTTGCATCATTGAAGGCCAGAAGTATCCAAGCCTTTGAATTTGACCAGAAATTATATGTCCAGACTAGTGGGCACCACAAACTTCTGCATGTACTTCATTCATGATAGCCATTGTCTCTTCACCATCAATACATCTGAAGATAATTCCATCAAAACCTCGCTTGTCGTGAATTTTTTGGTGATCCTGGCTATCATAAAGAGTAAAATTGACCACAGGTCATTGAAAATGTTCTTTCCTGGCTCTATTAGGTGGGAGTTTTCCATTTTGAAAGTATTCTCTGATAAGTTTCATCCATCCTGTAGTGTGACCATATGGTTCAAAAAAAGGGAGTAATTTCATTGATTTCCTCTATTCTGATTTGAACATAAGATGAAACTATATGACAGTGGGCAATATTGATGATTGTTTCATCCCGATTTGGGTCTTCCAAGGTTGTGGCTACATTAGGCAGAGCATCAGCATGGGAATTTTGTGATCACAGGACAAAAGAAAATTTTGGGTCTTAGTTAAATTCTGTCATTAACTCTATGGCGTAATCACACAAAGAGATTAATTATTCTTTTCTGATGGCATAATCCCCATGGACTAATTTGATTACTAGATCTAAATCACCTTTTACCTTCAAGTTATTCAGCTCTGCCTGAAGCACCAATTCCAAGCCTGTGATGAGGGATTGATATTCTACTTCATTGTTTGTACTGCCTTCCAACAATAAGAAGAAAAAGGGTAGCACTGCGTTTTTTGGGGAAATAAACATGATTCCTAACCGAACTTTGTTGAATTTAGGATCTTCCATTTTCTTCCCTGTTGAACTTCTGATGGCACCATTGAAGTACATTTCCCATGTCTGGGAATTATCATGAATAGAGAAGACTTCCTCATCAGGAAGTTCAATATTTAAAGATGTATCTTAAATAGATGGGTGTTCAGTAAGGAAATTAGCCAGATCTTGGCCCTTTATTGCCTTTTGAGACACATACTGGATATCAAACTACTGTAAAATAACTACCCACCTTTCCAGAAGTCCTATAATCATTGGATGACAAAGGATAAATTTGAGTGGGTTATTGCAAGATACCAATTGGACCTCAATATGTTGCAGGTAGTGTCTCAATTTCTAAACTGAAAAGATTAATGCTAGGCAGAACATTTCAATACTTGAATATCGATTTTCTACCTCAAGCATAGTCTGACTGAGATAGTAAAGGATGTTTTCATTTCCAGAATCACTCTTTTGGGTAAGTAAGGCACCCAATGATCACTCTAAATCTGTCACATAGAGAATAATTGATCTTCCTTCAATGGGTGGCATTAATATCGGTGGACTCAAGAGATACTTCTTAGAAATATCGAATACTTTTTTACATTCTTCAGTTCACTGGTAGGTGACTCCCTTCTTCATTAATCTGGTGAAGGGAAAACACTTGTCTGCCAAATTGGCAGTGAAACGCTGAATATAGGCCAATTGTCCATAAATTCCTCTTAATTACTTCAAATTTCTAGGAGGTGAAATTTCTAGGATTGATATTGTCTTCTGAGGATCAAATTCGATACCACGATGGCGTACAAAAAAACTAAGGAATTTTCCTAAGGTTACCCCGAAAGAACATTTCAAGGGGTTTATATTCAAATTGTGTTGTCGAAGTTTGTTGAATATGATTTCCAAATCGGACAAGTGGATAAAATGTTGTCTGGATTTAATCACTAGATCATCCAAATAACATTCAGCAAATTTCCCTAAAATGGGTTTGAAGATATGGTGCATGGCACGTTGATACGTTGCACCTGTATTCTTTAGACCAAAGGGAATTGCCCGATAGAAAAACACACCTTGAGGAGATCATAAGGTTGTAGACTCCTCATCTTCTAGGTTCACTTGTATTTGATTGTACCCAGAATAACCATCCATGGAGGAAATATCTTTGTAGCCAGTCGTTGCATCAATTAAGAGTTTTGTGATCAGAACTGGAAAATCATCCTTGGGACAGTGCCGATTAAGATCTCTGAAGTCAATGGAAACTCTAATTTGTCCATTCTTCTGTTTCACAGGGACTATATTAGCCATCCATTTGGGATATTTAACTTCTATGATGAAGTTAACATTGATAATCTTATCAACTTCAACTTCAATTTTTGAGGCATAAGTTGGGTGTGTTCTTCTTGTTGCTTGCTTGAATCCTCAATGTTCTTCTAGAAAACCCAAATGATGAGTGGTAACATTGGGATCAAGACCTTGTATTTCTATATAATTCCAAGAAAATACATCTCGATTATTATTTAGAAATTAATTATACATTTGTTTCTCTTAAACAGTCATGACTGCACTAGTTAAAGTACGGCGTGGATCTTCTTTTGTACCCAGATTTATTTCTCTGAGTTCATCCATAGTGGTAGAGATACCCTATTCAAATGATGGAGGAGAATCCCTGAGATCTTCTGATTCTTCTTCAATATGTATTAATTCTTCTGTTTCTACTTGTATAGTAGATGACGAAGCAGAATTTCCATGGTGAGGGGAGAAGTTAAAATTTGAACATCTTGAAGAGGATGCTTCCATTTTTATCCCTATTAATAATGAAGGGTCTTCCTGGGATGATAGAGAGGAGATGATGGATTGAGAATCGATATCATTATTTTCCTCTAGTATTGTTATAACTTCTTCTGGCATGGATGATGAAGTATACAATTTCTGGATTTTAGTGGATGAAATGAAGACATCTCCATTTAAGCTTCCATCACTACTTGGAAAATCAACAATTTCTCCCATGCTGTCTGGCTTGGTTTCTATAATTGACATTATGGAAGATTCCAAAAGAGTGTTTGGATTTAGGTCTATCCTGTCAATTTGACTGATAGGAAACACATAATCTGTACTCACATGTATTAATGGGTTTACTGTAATCTTTTCCAACCCATTTTAAGTATTAATTTTGGTGACCTTCTTTTTCGTTGATTTTTTCTTTCCTTCCATGTGATAGAATTCTGCCTCAATGTATTGAGATTCAAACATTTTGAATGGGGCCTATCACCATACAATGTCCCAAATTGACCATTGAAAAAATATTTGAGAAATTGATGGTATGAAGAAGGTACGACCACATGTTGATGTAGCCAAGGTCTTCCAAGAAAAATGTTGAAGGCTGTGTCTTGACAAACAACCATGAAATCTGAATTAGATAAATGTTCTCCAAACTGAATTCTGAGTGTAATTTTTCCCAGAGGTTCTTGTTCATTCTTATCATATCCTTGCAACATAAATGTAGAAAGAGATAAATTAGATTCGGTGAGGCCCAATCGACGAAGTGTACGAATAGGAATGAGATTGACTCCTGATCCATTATCAATGAAAGCTTTTCAGATGTCTATATCATTTACTTTTATAGGTAGAAACAATGGTCTGATATGTCCATGTACAACATCATCTTCATCTTCATTTATAAAAGATTCCACTATATGGAATTCTGCAGGATCATTCTCTATATGGTAGACCTTAGCTGCAGCAATTTCAGTTTCGAATTCTTGAGGACTTGACAAAGCCTCAATAAGCGCCTCCTGAAGAAATTTTGATAGATTCAAAGAATCCAGAATTGAAAACTTAGTCTTACTTGGTCCAAATGTTTCAAGACATCATACTTTTGGTCCAATGGTCTGCATTTCTCATCATGAAAATGTGGTTTTTCAGGTGCCTTGGAAGTTGATGCTTTGGTAGTAGATTCATCCCGTATCGGGGTAGGATTTGGAAACACACTTGGCTTCGGTAGATTAGATTGACTAGGTCTATCTATTTATTTAGAGGAAGAAGGTGTAACCTCTAATCGATCCTCAAAAACAACTAGGTCAGGACCAAATCATCCATGTGTGGAAGAACTTTCTTGTTCCTATTGAGCCCACTGAAGGGCTTTTCCACGAGTTTCTTCCGCATATATAGATATAGAAAGGGTAGGATTGAAATAGTGGCTTCTGGAATATCCACGTCTTCCCCTATATCCTAGACCTCTATCTCTTCCTCTAACTCCTCTTTTAGATACAGGGAACTTAGTCTCATCATGATCGAAACTATCATTGGCATAGGGATCTTTTAAATGAATCATGTTAACAGAACCAAAGATCAATTCTTCATCTGATGAAGATTCTTCCTGATGAACCAGTTCAGGTTGTGCCATTTGGTGGGGTGGTTCCCGTGCTTTTGAAGCAAATGGCATAAAATCTACCAGGGCAAAGACAACATAGGTTTTGACATGAGCTCGTCTTCTTAAAAATTCTCTTCTTTCTTCAAATTATGATGCCTATTTGAGGATTTTCCTTCTGATGAAGGGGGTTTTACCATGGAAGACATAGCACAATACACAATTGGTTGATTCAATTGTGTTTGTAAAATGACATGAGTTCGGTTTATCGTTTTCCTGACCATCCAATCATTATATTTTTGTGAATTTTTACTTTTGACTTCGTGTCATTCGCCTTGTTCCTCTGGATCAGTAGCAGTAACACGTGCTACCTGGGCTGAAGAACATTTCGGTTTTACTTGTCCAGAGTCCACCATCTTTTACAAGAGGTCTTTTAAGACAAAACACTCTTGAATGGGATACCCCAACATTTGATGAAATGGGAAATAGTTGGAATGGTCTTCATCTCTTTCCTTGTTCAGCCTTCTGGGCCTCAGAAGCTGAACCAGATTGTTTTCTAGAGCAGTGATGAAGTTACCAGGAACTTGTTCATTCCCGAAAGAATATACTTTGTTCTTTAAATCCTCAAACTATTTCCACCTTTGATCTTTTTGATCATCATGATGAGGTGGTCATTGTTGTTGACGCTCAGGAGGTGGAGTCCTTCTATATGATTTAGGTTTTAAAGTGGATGCAGGTATAGGTTACTGTTTAAGTGTAACTATAGCAGTCTCTTCTTTCCCTATTCTCTTTCCCGGAACTGATGAAATTACATGAGTTTTAGCTTTATTCTTTGTAAGAGAGTCTTCTATATACTGAGCGTTTGAAGTACTTGAAACCCTCCTGTGTACTTCACAGGGATCAACAGTGTGCGAAATTCATCATGAAAATTTTCCACACAGATTGGCAGCAAATCTTCTTGAGGGAGTGCTAAACTTAAGAAATATTATAATCCCTTCCAGTGACCAATGAAATCCTAAACTCTTTCATTCTCCCTTTTTTTACAATTTATTAGATCAAAAGTTGTCGTCTTTGGTAATGATGAGCTAAATTGAAGAAGGAACCTTTGACGGAGATCTTCCCACCCGGTAATTGACTGAGATTGAAAACTTGTATACCAGACAATAGCAGGTCCTTGTAATGACTGCACAAAGCACCTGAGCTTAACTGCTTCTTATTGTTGAGGAGTTCCCATCATAGGATCACAAAGAGAAACAAAATTCATTAAGTGTTGTTCTGTGTCTCCCGAACCATTAAAAATTGGGAATGTGGTATTCACAAAATTTGATGGGGGAGAACTTTCATCCACCCATTCAGGGTAATCTCCCTTTTCTGGTTGAACTTTTGCATGCTTTCCTTCCATAGCTTCCAACCGAGCTGTAAATGACTCAATGGTAGTCATTAATTTTTGATAAAAATCTGGTTGAGCTTGGACCTGAGCAGGTGTAATAACTGGAGTTTGAACGGGCATGGTGACCAGTACCACCAGTGATGGTAGTACTGTCAGTTGTTGTCGTTCATGACCCATAGGATTGGACTAGTGTGGGTGTACTTGTAAAGGGGGTATTCTTGATCCATCCTAGTAGCTGCAACAAATTCAATTTATTGATTAACTCCATCATGCTTAAGAGGAAGACTACCTTGAATTAGTTCTGTATTTAACCTCCGAAACTCCTTCATTTCTTCTTCTTGTAGTGCGAACCTTTCCTCTAATGAGAGTGATTGGCCTTCTCCATAGGTAGGGTGGGTTGTAACCTGAATTTTACCCTTTTCCTTGGAATATTCCTTTCTGTAGTATGGAAGGGCATTACTCAAAAGAATGTCTTGCCTCTGGGAAACCCTCTGGCTTCTGGTACGCACAACTCCTTCATTTTTTTGTGTATACAACCCCTTGAACATGAAATTATTCATCGAATCCCTCTGAGTGAGACTCATGTTCTGGTGGATTAGTGTCAATGGAATTGATGACATTTATCGATGCATAATGCATTATAGCCCTTCTGTCAGCATTTCTGTGATACTATCTTCTTCCATGTCCTTTACGAGACATTGCCTTTTTTTTAGTTGATCCCTCAGGAATTTCTTGATGAACTGTAATTTGGAGGGAATTTCTTGATAATTTGGCTATGTTTTCCTCTTTTGGCTTCTTCCCAAATCAAGAGAAGACTGATTTTATCTGAGGAATTGATTTATAATTTTAAAAATTCCACAGTCCGGTGGACTGGGGATGTTCCTATTTTTCCTCTTCAACTCCTCGAATCTTGTCTTTTGATCCTGGGGGTTGGATTAAAAGAGTCCACAGCCTAGCGAGATGATGTGTCTATTGAGCTGCTACATTTGAAACATTCTTAAAATCCCTCCTTATTTTGTGGATTTTAGTCCATAAATTGGTCGGTTGCATCATCCTATATCCACTCAAGTCACCTGTCTCAAATAACTGTTAGATTATTTCTGACACCTCTGTCACCTGATGATGCGCATTCTCTAAATGAGAAGCTTGTTCGATATTCTCATTTTCATGATGGAAGAGTAATTCGACCACTTGTTCTTTATATGAAAAACTTTGGGAAAACTAGTTGAGGCATGTTCTTGAGAAAGCCTTTGATTACGCAAAAAAATAGTTAGATATGGCCATCCATGGGAAATAACATTGCATGAGACCACTTTTGGCGGGCTTTTTTACTATAGATCACAGTGAAATGTAATGCTCCATGAACACCCCATCCCATGATATGAATACCAGATGGGGTATTGGTAATTAAATGGAAAAACCTTTTTAATGTGCCAAGACATGTATGCTTAAGGGCACTCTACTGCTTTTCAACCTTTAGATGTCGGGAAATTGAGAGAGATGCCATGTCAATTTGACGTTGCAACCCTTCTATTACCCTAACATGATTTTTATATTCATCATAAGGTAATATTTTCTCTTTTAAGTGAAAAAGATTTTTCCACATGTTGAGATGAAAATCGTGAATACAATCTTCTATCAACATTTCTGGAATATCATACTGAGAGTCAGCCAAAGGCCAAAACATGACTGATATTTCACATTTCACCAATTGTTTTATCATATTCATCACTTCCTCTTTGTCATTTTATGAATATTCTTCTACCTAATTGGACCAAAACTGGTGCGTCTTTGTTGCTTCATCAGATTCAACAAGATTGGTAGAGAATTCATTTGTCAAATTAGAGGATAAATGACCCAGGGGTGATTCGGAGAATGACCTACCCCCCAGGCTTTCTTCTGATTGAGAAAGTATTTTACCTGCTTGTGGTAAGGCATCATACATGATTGGATTTGAATTTAAAAGTTCCTCAAGATAAAAGGGCTTTCTCATTACTTCATTGCACATTGAAGAATTTTCCAGGAAATGTGAATCGCTACTGCGGAGAGGAATTTTGTAGCTAAATTCATCATCATGAGGTGGACCACCATGGTGGGTACATCAAAAGATGAAACCACTTACTCCTTGGTCTTCTGACCACATAGAGGGTTATCGCGGCTCTCATATGAAGATGATATTTTGATATTGACCAAATTATAATTAAGAAATCCTTCATGAGGAAGTTTCTGATGAAGACATTCTGAATTATTGTTATTACTTCCAGAATCTTGAAATGAGAGAGTAGAATCTTGAGTTGCAACAGATAATTGTCTGAGGGATTCAAGAACTACATCATTGAGAAATGATTTATTACTTATTGGATCTTGATTTTTTAACTATGTTGGATGGGTCTATTTAGTAGATGACTTATTATTCACTTTGAAAACAACTTATTGATGAAAGTGGGTATTATGGGAAGGTGTATGTGTCTGCTCAGGAGAAATGGTCAGGTTAGGCTGATTATCTCCATTTAAATCGGGTGTATGTGCCCAACTTGATTGTCTGTATGACATGGGGGAGTATTCCCCACGACCCTCCTGGACTGGAACAGAGGCGTGTATCTTCTCGAGGGTGACATGTTAATGAGTCACTCCACTGATAGGGATTGATTTATGTTTTTCCCTGTGATGTCGCTGAAGTTGTCATAATATTTTGATTGGTATCCAGAATATGGGCAGGGATTTGTTTCTGCTCTTTCACTAATTTCAGAATGTGCTTGGTAACTTCATCTGTCGGAATAGGAATATACGTCCATTCCATGCTTAGAGTAGGTGTGTGTTCCTGCACCTTTCCTCCTTTTCCTGTTAGTGAATTTTGGTAGTACTCATGTGTGGGGTAAAAAATTTGTGTCTGCTTCCTGTTTTTCATTGGAGATTTCCAATTGACATCTTCAGGTGCTACTAAATGAGATTTTTGGTTATCTTGATGAATTACAGGTGTATTTTCCTGCTGATTATTCTCAACCAAATATGATCATTCAACTTCCTTCAATTCTGACAGACGAGACTACTGATAGAATTTATGAGTGTAAACTGGTGTATGTGCCTGTTTACAGGTGGTCACCACATTTGATTGGCGAGCTTCATTAGTTTCAGTCAGACGATCCTGCTGACTGGTTAATGAATTATAAACAGGTGAATGTGTCTGCCTATAGTACTCCACTAGATTTTATTATCTCGATTGGTGTGTTACTGCCAGAAAAGTCTGTTGGGCAGTGAAATTAGGACATATGGGTGTATATTTTTGCTCATTGTTTTCCATCAAGTTAGGTTGATGGACTTATCCAAAGGGGGAAGAGTTAAGAACCTTCTCCCTTTTGGAAAAATTTCGCCTCTGATGATTTTTCTTGCGTGCTCGGTTCTGAGGAACCTGAGACGAACGCCAAGAGGTGATACCCTCATCATGTTCAGGGTGCACTACCGCACGAGTCTGGCGACGATTGTTGGTGGGAGTCCTCAAGAAGGACTCATGTATTCTTGAACTGAGGCTTTGAGTGACCTCTTCATTCACTTCCCTGTAATATGGGAGGGACTGGTTATTGCGTTCTGGGGATAACGACCCGAAACGGTTGGAGACGGTGGTTTTCACCACCTGCTTCCTAACCACTGGTCGTCACTATCCGGACAACCAGGGTGAGTTGTTAACTTGGAGGGCTTGTCGAGTGGCCTTTATAGACGGGATGGTACTGTGTTGATGGTATTCCGTCACCAATGCATTCGAGACACAGCGTTGAAGACTTTGAGTTGGTGATGCCATCCTCAGAGCGGACGATGATCCAACAAGATTAGTGACCGAGGCATTCAGAGGTGTGATCTTTAAAGAAGCCATTCTGTGTTGCAGAGAGATCTTGGAAAAGAGTGTATGTTTGATATAGTAGACATAATTAAGATAAGTTTGGCCAGACTACATCTTATGGATGATCACATATGTTATTGATTTCTTTTTTTCCCTCATATTGAGTTTAATATAGGTCTAACAAATAATTAAAACATCATTTAACTTGGTTAAGGCTTCAGGCCGGGTTCACCATTTTTGTGTCTTCTTGAAATGTTGATGACCTTGGTTGTATAAGTTTCAAACATTCCAATCGGTTTCTAATGGGTTTAATCGTAGAACCGGAAACATCCAATGATTCTATATCCATTTGGACCTACTTTCCAAAGGTAGGTGCTCATTACTTGTGGATTGATGAGGCTTATAAATTTTCATTGGTCAATAGGATAGGAGGTCAGGCTCATCACACGTTTTTGGGGGGGATTATTACCTACTCTGGGACTCTCTTATAGATTTATGTTATGTTCATGAATCCTTATTAATTTACCAAGAATGAAAATGAGTTTTACATTAGATTTGGAAATCAATGATGGATATGTATGGGATTTAGAGAATATTTTATTTGTATTTGAGGTTCTTCATCGATGGAGAATCATCCATATGTATTAGAGATTATTAGTCAATGGTATCCTTCAATACATTGTATAGAAACCTATTGGTCATTATGATAACCATTCTGGTTTTAAATCCACTCAATAGGGAACTTGAATTTTATTTTCATTCAGAAAGACATGGATTATTTCAAAGTTGGGATCATACCGGAAGATGGGAAACCTACATATCCTTGTAAAAAAGTAATTAGAACCCACATTGTTCGATAAGAAGAATATAGTTTAATGTCATATGGGACATGAAATTAATTAATGAAAGTTGGGCATGAACCTTATAAAGTCTTACTACATACTCTATTTTTTTAAGGCATAGATCAAAGTCCACATAGTTTGGGTAAAGAAATATGGGGTTTATGCATGGTTAATGGCCCAAAAAGTGATGTCGTGATTACTTTTACACTCTAAGCTCACATGATTCATGCTCGGTGTGAGAAACAAGAGGTATCATTAAACTTGATGATGGTTCCATTAAAGATGAAGTCATGAGAAATGATGTGGGGTTTATGTATTTATTACTTCCCAAATAGATAAACACCAGGATTTATTTTAGGAAAAAAGCCCAGGAATAGGGTCCAAAAAGGTATTTGTACTTTATGGAGATTTGGAGTTTTAACCCGGGGCTTACTCTGGAAAAGGAAGCATAAATTAAGAGGGACTTATGATTGGGGTTTATTCCTGAGAAGGAATCCCAAATCAAAAGAAATTAAGATTGGGGATTACTCCTGAGAAAGAGGCTTAATGTTTGAGGAAACTATGACAAGGGATTACTCATGATAAGGAGGCCCGGATTAAGAGAACTTGTATCTTGGTGCTTACTCCTGAAAAGGATACCCATATTAAGGGAACTGGTAAAATGGGGCTTACTTCTAAAAAGGAGTCCCATATTAAGGGAATGTGGAATTTGGGGCATACTCCTAAAAAGGAGGCCCAGATTAAGGGAACTTGGAACTTGGTGATTACTCCTGAATAGGATTCCCAGATTAAGGGGACTTGGAACATGGGGCTTACTCCTGAAAAGGAGGCCTAGATTAAAATATATTCTCATCTTAAAGGATGAGGTGATATAAGAAACCTCTAAATCATGTAAGTCACGATGTTTTGGAAGAGGTTCTCATAGAATTCCTTCCAGATAAGGAAGCCAATAAAGAAACCACGCCATAAATGGCTTTGAAAAGGTGTTCGAGGGCTAATATCTTGAAGAGGAGGGGTGAACGGGAGAGAGGCACACAAATTAAGTTGGCGCACAAGTATAGTTGTGAAAATCATTTGTGTAAAAGTCTTGGTTGTGCAAGTGTACTTCCGCAGCATGGGTTCACCTAGGCGATGAAGAATCTATATGGTAATACTTGAGAGAGACTTAACTCAAG